>JACDQD010000011.1:11262603-12512603 GCA_019843655.1 Lethocerus indicus
ACTCTATACGTTACTAAGTATACCGTGGGGAAATAAGTACCCTAAACGCGTCATCTGCCTCTTTAAAAAGGCGGTTTTAATAAAAATGTTGGAGCCAAGTCCCCTTTGTAATGCAGTGGGGCAGGATAATAAAGGGATCGGCCGTTGGGTTTGACGGGCCTAGTGGTTAATGGCGCGGTGGGAGGGAGGCCGGGGAGGCATTCAGTGTCGAGTGAACAAGAGGACTTAACCCAACTATGTCAATATATAGGGGCTGTAGCCTCCCGCCCGCCCGGTTTTAGTACTTGTGTACAACTTGTAGTATCCGGGGCTGTACTAATACTAATACTAATAGGGTCTGTGTGGTGGTGCCCGGGGCTCTGCCTTAGTCTGCCAGCCCTGCTGATCTGTCCCACTTGTCACAGACTAATCCCGACCCAATCAATTTGAGAGAGAGGGAGGGAGGGAGAGAGAGAGAGGGTGAGAGGGGGGGGTAGCGCTCTTGTTTTAAACTGGATTTCCCGCGGTCTTCCCTGTTGACTTTCGGTTGTCGAATTCGCTAACAGTTCGGATTGTTCGCCCCGTACCAAATTCCAACCAAGTATGAAAAATTCAATTCGGATCACAAAAATACAATTTCTAGATTTTGGTCCAAATTGATAAAGTAAGAGCTTACATTAACAACGTTGGGAAAATATTGAAAAGTATGCTTCAGCAATGGCAAATCCGTGAATGAAAAGGTCCGGACCGAGGAATGATTTACTATGTAAATGTATAAAGAATCGTTATTTTCATTGCGCTATCTCATTCCCGGAGCGTTAAGCAGCTCGTAGGTTCAATATCGTAATCAAGTTGGCGCGCGGGTGTTTGTCGATTGACCATTGTGCGCCGACGTCGGCACTATTATCCACGCGTTGTAAATTGCAATAAGCGGTGTGGATCGAATAAAATGTAGATTTTTTAGAATTCATCGGGCGATACATTTTCATTTCGTCCGTCACCGAAGGCGCGCCGCCGGCGTCGTCGCACGCGAATCGCACCGGATAATTATACATTATGGTTTAGATGGGGGGGGGGGGATTTATGCCCGGATGATTTATGCAAATCCGATGTTTGTAAATGGCGATAACGGTGTCCCCCCCCCTTACTCTCCCGGTCTGTACAAGATATATAATTCTTGTAGGCCGAGTGGAGGAGCTGCCAATAATTTACAATTATACCTCGCGCCTTTGTCGTTTCTTTCATTTTTTTTCCTACTGCGTCCTCGCCCCTCCCTCCGGCTTATATCGGTGACGGGACAGAGCCGATAAATACGGCCGGCGAATATATCCGTCTTAACGACGCCGGACGGAGGCGTCGGCCGCCGCGCTAATATAGTAGGGGAGGGCCACCGCTTAACGCCGCCCGAATAAATTCGTTTTTGAACATTTTTATTTATTCTCTGTTGGAGGTACCTGCATCGACGAAGATGACAGAGGGTGTAAGTTAGTTGATACATTTTTGTAGGTATTGGGTCATGCGTATTACCCGTCGTTAAATTGTTTTTTACATCGGGTAAGACAAGTCCACTCGAACATGTAATGTCCAATGTGGCTCGATATTGAGTTAATCTTCTGTCTTTTGTTTGCTAGTAGTACCCCTTTGAACCTCCCATGTTCCTTAGTACAACCGCAACCAGTGAACCGATTTACTGTCTTTACTTTTTATCAATTTTATCTTATATATTCTTCCCGAAATTCCCCATCTAGCTTCAGTCGAAGTTTAGCTTTTGTGTGTTTGTTAATTTAAGCATAGGAAGCATGACTCACTCATCCACTCTTTTACCTCTCTGCCTTAAAATACTATCCGATTAGCGATGTCGTTTAAGTCCGGCGGTGGCAACAGTTTTGTTGACTATTAGCTATTATTTTTTCTCCTCTTCGAAACACCCACAAGCCTCGAAAGCTGTCATTCGTCGATTCGTTTCATGAAATCCAACGTAGGTCCAAGACCTCTGTGCCGAGTGACCGACGTGTTTCATTATTTCCCGTCGCTTTTATCGTGTCGGCGTGGCCATCTGTAAGAGTTTATTTTTCGAAAAGAAATAGATATTCTACCCTTCGGCGGAAAAGAAGCGTGGGTCGAAATAACAGACGCGGTCCGAAACATTTGCGGGGTCATGAGACGCGTCGCGACGTCTGTCCTCCGCTCAACTCCAGTCCTTCCTCCCCGATGTCCCCTCCCCCACTTCAGCCTTTATTCGGACGCTAAATGTCAGGGCGGAAACGCGGGTAGAGCTGAGAGGAGGGCAAGCCGCGGGCTCCGGACGAGACAATGGCCGGCTAATGGAACCGATCCGCAGCGGGCTGACATTTAGTGTGTCGCCCCTTCTACTCCACCTTTTGTCCCCGCTGGCACCCACTTGAGCTTCTGACCCGACACCACTTTTAACACGACGGCGAAAAAAAATCGTTTTGTTTCACCGTTTCAAATACAAGTGTGTCACGTAGGAATTAGTACTGTATCGGTACACAGAACAAGCCTCGTTTGTTCGTATTCATTTCGGTAAAGCTGAGCGGATAACCTTACGATATATTGTTGAAGATCCCCACCGCCCATTATAAATACTTGTGGCCGAATATTGCATGGCATATTCATAATATTTGAAACCAAATGAACAATTTGGTGGAGGTCAAATTCGTCCTTGTAATTTGTTGTACAATGTTTTGTTATTGATATAAAAAAAACCACTATTGTACATGTACTAGTTCTGGTAAGAATTAACATTACGCTGTTTTGTAGCTTCTCTCTACCGTATGAGCTTCATGGAGCAGTGAAACGGACCGGAATTTTCACCATATTTGATATAAAGTATGCCAGTTTTTTTAGTTCTCTTTGCTCCTGTTCATCGCAGGCCGTTGGATGGCAGTCTTGCCAATGTCTTCATTTTCGACCCTATCCCGCTTTGTCCACTGACGGTGGGAGAAACCTCAATATAAATCTACCGCCTCTGTTTTGTATTTATTTTATTATCAAAAATAGCGTAGGAGTTTAGCAGGTGTAGTGATCGTATACACACCGGTCGCTGTGTCTGTTGCGTTCGTGAACCGTGCGAGATTTACCGGCAGATTTATTAGTTAATTAGTGCGCGGAGGCGCCATCCATTCGCCGTTATATTCGGTGCTGGGGCGAGGGCCGTAAACAGCGCCGGATTCGCGGTCTCGGTAACGCGGCCTCACTTCGGGGTGGTAGTCGCTATTGCAGGCCGGCAGTAACAATTACGGAGGGCCCTTTTGATGGGCCGCAGCGTAACTTATAATTACCGCCGCCCATTCCCGAGAGTTCCTGAACACGCTGTGCTCTCAAGAAACTGCCTTTCGATGCATGATGCAGTTTGCCGGCGTGAAAACTATTAGGGCGGGTGATTTTCCAGCGCTAACGGCCCCGGCGACCCATTTTCGAAACTCACTATTCTGAAAATATCTCCATTTGCATTTTCGTAGTTTCCAGCACGGTAGACCAAATATTAGATAATTAATCTATCGGTTTTATCGCAAATATACCAAAGCGCAATGTTGGGCGCTATCGGTATTACAGTTTACATTTCAGATTGTTTAAATTAAGGCAGATTAGTATCTAAGTACTACCAATCTTTAAACTCTATATTTAATATGCCACTAATCGACTTTCCTGAATTATTAACATACTATTGCTAATTTCGTTAGGGTGAATGTGCGCAATGATAATACATTTTCAATGTTATATTTTATTTACGAGATCGGTAGAGATATTGTAAAATTTCTGACATTTTGTACACACCTGGTAGACACTTGCGGCGATCATTGGATTGTTAATTATTTTCCCTCTGAAGTTATTGCGTAGTCTGCGATCAAGCGTAGTTGCAGTAATGCGTGGTTGTCCGTGTTCTCTTGTAGATGTGGCGGCAAGATATTGGCTGACATTGTTATTCAACTGTTCTTATCTCCGGACGGGATTTATTATGAACAAGTAATTCAGCTGTAAACGCCTGTATAAAGTGGGAGTTAAAATCCCGCGGCCGGTTACTTATTTATTTTTTTCTTTATCCCGTTCAATTACAGACGTCGCAGGAGTCACGATTCGAGATTTAATATTTCACGTGTGAGCCGCCGTTGCTATATAAATTACATTCTTGGAGAGAGTTTAATTTTCTTACGATATATTAAAGGAAACAATTCGGAATATCTCGCTCGTACGCGACTCCTTGTTTAATATCCTGCGTATCATTCTCTTCCTACGGCGGATATTCTTTATCGGGATACCGAAAGTCTCTAAAAATTTAATTTGTTTCTGCATCCCCCGGGAGCTCAAGTGTAAATAACAAACTCCGTATTAAAGCCAAATTCTACGGAAACCAAAATATTTGGATGAGGACTAAACGGCGGTATTAAATCGGGACTTTATCGTCCCTCTACACCCTCCATCTGTGTCAGTTGTTTTTAAAATAAATCGAAAATTTTAGAAATTTTGTGGGTTAGTATTATAGATTAACAACGGAAGGCGCTCAGTGTATTCAGGGATAGTATAACATGAAAAGGAAGGCGTTCAGTGTATTGCGGGATAGTATAAGTTTAAAACGGTAGGCGCTCGGTTTATTCAGGGTTTAATCAAGAGATTACCCGCCGAGAGGAAACCCAATATTGATGTCTTGTCGTCAGTGTCAACTAGAACAATGAACTGGTTGGTGGCGGTCGATAATGGGCAAACATGATTTCCCCTAATGTTCAGTATTCGCGACATTATTGTTTCTGCGGATATTGCGTTTTTTGTCGGTTCGTAATCTCGTCCGGTTGGCATTCAGTTTAACCTTATTCCTCTTCGTCGTGAACCGCTTCTTTCTATATTTCCGAGGAAAGCACCCTTTCCTATCGTATTCTGACTGCGGGAGGAAAACCTTAATCCACTTGTCCGGAGATTGTGGATCCAGGCATTTTTCCTATTGGAGCTAGGAAAAAAACCCTTCATGCTAATTGTACAAACACTGAAATACAGTACAGATTGAATATCAGCCTCAACGAGTATTATTACAGCTGGGGGGAGTTTATTCGCTCCGTTCTGTTTGGCGTGTCCTAGGCGAACATGCCGCCGTTTAATATACTTTCTGTGAGTGGGAATTTCGCCTTCTGTGGGGTTATGGGGATCGGAGGTTACACGTCGTCGTCTGATTGTTGTGTAGGCGGAGCGGCGGTTCCTGCGGGGCTGCCGCCCGGGCCGTTTGTACAGCTCCGGATATATATCCGTACGCCGCCAATATCTCGGTCTGATGCGGTGCTATGTGATGTGGCCTCGGGGAGGGAGGGGTAGGGGCGGTTCAATTTCTGACAAATCGAGGTCCTCACCTCCGCCCCGGGGACGGGCCGTTGTTTGGCATCGGGATGATTCAGACCCAATCTACTCTCCGCCACGACCTGCATCCATCATATTTCTATTTATCCGCCAGCTCTGCCAGTCTCTTACCCAGTGCCGCCTCCGTATCTCCCCCAGCCAGACGCCGCTATAGTTCCTTACGGCTTTCGCCGTCGTTCCCTATCCCAATAACCGTATGCACCGTTCGTTCGAGCTCTAGAAAGTCGTATGGGCTGTACTTTCTGTTAGCCAGTTCAACAAATCACCTACACGTCTCGAAATAATAATAACTCCCTCGCTTTAGGTACTCAGGTTTCAACACCTCTACACGTTTTTTTCGTAATTAGTCGACTCTTCATAAATCATTTTGACTTTGAAATTATGAAGGATAATCCACTTTCTACGGTACTATAAGTGAAGCGCCCGCTTTAGCTGCAGATAGGTGGCATTTACCAGGAGCCGAAAGCGAGTCAATTTCCGGAGGCGCCGAATAAAACGATAGATTTTATTTTGAGTTTTACGCCAGGGGTCCCTTCGGGCGCGGTTTCGAAATTGTAACCAAAAAAAATCTTGTAATTTATCCGACGGCTCCGTTTATTGGTAAAAAGCAATGCGCTATGGCCCGTATTTGAATAAGGGCGGCTGCCCCCAGCCCCATTTGCGATTGTTTTCGTTGGCGCTCCCCTCCGGATGAAACTGTGCGGGCCCGGGGCTATTGAAACTCGGGTCGGAATTTCATTCCGGTCGGCCGGAGGGATATTTATTTTTAGGCCCCCCCCCGGGTCAATTTCTCGGTGAGGCAACTCGGCGTACTGTTTCTGTCTGCGGAATTAACTTTTTTTTGTCGGTTACTTTCGGGAGGGAGGTAATGTTGTGGGCCTAGAATGCGGCGAGTATGACTTCCCGCGCGGAGTAAAAACGTTGTCGTGGTTGTAATTTCGCTATCCTGGTCTCAATTGCCGACCCCTTTTAATGAGAATTTCATTGTTGGAAACAGGGGGTATATTCCGCTCCCCGGCCCTCTCTTCCAGGCTCCCTCCGAATGTACCCCGCGATTGTGGGTGTCCAAATGAAATTGAGCAGATACGTGCTTAATGAAAGTCATTTTTGAAATCAAAAAATAGTCGCCGTCTTGATGCTGATGATTTCAGTGGAAAACCGTAGCTATAGGGCTCTTAAAATAACATACATTTATTGCATTAATACATAATTGTTCGATATTTTAATCTTCGTGGTTTTGAATTAATCATTTCTCTCGAAAAGATATTATTTTCAAGCATTAACGCGTAACTTTTATATTGAGAAAATATTTCGCTTAATTTTAATGTTTCGCGGAATGTAAAATTAATCTCTAATTAAATTTAGGAACCGACTTCGTCGGCAACGAAACATTCATATTTTAGGTCATAATTAACCTTATGGCGGTAGAAAATCGGTCGTGGCTATCGTATAGCAAACGGTATAAATGTATTTCAATATTATTTACACGCGTGGTATAACAAATTCAAAGTAATGATAATTATTATATAATTAAATTGGACTAAAAGGTTTCAATCAATTTTATAGTATATTTATTTGAGAATTTTATTTGCAGTATCTCGTGTCAAGAATGCTTTAAAATGAATTATTAGACCGAATTATTAGATTTTATGGTCGATTTTTACCAAGGTTCCGTCGATTCTGTTTCTTGCCTTGCACTGGAATAATTGTAGGTGTTCATATTTCGCTTTTCTATAGTTTAAATCTGGATGAATAAAAACAAGTGGGGAATATTCCCTCACCGAACGCGTCTTGATAAGAAACACGGTCAAGGTATTCTGTTAACTGTCTATCTGGAATTGACATTTTATTTCAAGCGTGGTTCGAACATCGCCTAGAGAAGTTATTGTACGAGGTGTAGGATTGAAGCCTGTATAAACGATCGGTGCTGCAAAACCTCCCTCCTCGGCCGTAGATGTCGGCAGTAACAGTTTCTGGCGGGGGGGGGGCGGAATGGCAATGACTGGGTGAAGAGGGCTCGGAATTCTTGGGACATTTTCAACGGGAGTTACCTAAGAAGGAGGGGATTAATGTGTTTTGACATGTGTAGAAGTGGCCTGCCCTCCCTCTCTCCCGGCTCTGTCTGCTCCTGACATTTAATTTCGGTAAGAGATGTACCTTTTGTTGGCCAACCTTTTCTTACGATATAATACGACATTAAATTAATGTTTTTCACTTCCCCCCAAGCGTAGTGGGGCCTGATTTCATATTTTCCATTACGACCTTTATTTATTTCCTCGTTATTTTTTATAATTTTAGATTTGAATGAATCCGCTTTAACACCTTCTTAATTATATTCAATCTAATCTTGAAATGTTCTTTTAATATTCAACAAGAAAGATTAATACAAAAAACCTTTTACGCCCCTTCATAATGAACAATAAAGGACAATATAAGTTTCCGTAGATTGGGCAAGTGAGAAAGCATTACTTAAATTAAGAGGAACACCAGTTTCAGATACTGAATGTCCGTAACTTAGTATGGCTTCGATAATTGTGATTGAGCTATGTACTATGTTCGGCCCTACCGGTACTTGTACCTAGAATAATTGAGACTGAATACACACGTTAGAGTGATAGATGCTCAAGCCCCCCTCCCCTCGTTAAAATATGAAATGTCTCGTTTTAATTTTTTAAATTTAATATTAATCGGAAATTGCCAGTGTTAATACCAAATCCTATTTCCCGTTTCCTGGGCTTTTTGTTTTCGGTATTTCGCGGTGCGGTATCGAGCCGTACCTGCGATTAGGCGATCTATAAATCTTTCGCGGCCGACTCCATATCTGACTGTGAGAGCCGGGTTCGGCGCTTTAATAAAACAAATACCCCGCGGAAGGCAACTAGCCGAGAGGCTCGAGCCTATTACCGAAAGGCGGTCGATAAATCATCTTGTTGTTTCGTGGCGATACACACGGATGCGCTCTCTCTCTCTCTCTCTCTCTCTCTCTCTCTCTCTCTCTCTCTCTCTCTCTCTCTCTCTCCCTCTCCCTCTCCCTCTCTCTCTCTCTCTCTCTCTCTCTCCGGGGCGCAGTCGAGGCGTCTGGGTAGATATTGTGTTTTTGCCTTTCCCCCGACCCCGTCCACCCCGGTAATTCTTTGTGAGTGCTCCCCTCGTCCTCTTCCTCTTCATCCTCATTCTCATTCTATTCGGCCGTGACTTGAATTTCAATGGGGTCGAGCACAAAGTGGTTCTGCCCCCGGCCTCTCCCCCGCATTTTTCAACTCGGATCATCCTTAACTCTCTCCCACCCCGCCCCTAACGAATAGATTACTGTGTCTAACGCGTACTAATAAGTTTGTATCGCTCTGGAATTGTATTCACACATTTGGCTTCCTAAACGCCCTGGCCCTCGAGTAGTACTATTGTGAATTAAAATCAGTAACTTTCTGTTTACCGACCCAGATAATCAGATATAACAGAAAACTTTATAGGCTATAAATTGTGCTAAATATTCGTACCTCTAGCATTAGGTAATCTGACGAAGTTTAAATTTACTTTTAATTTTAGATTACTCTGGGAAAAGCAACTAGGGACTAATAATTAGATACACGTAAAGTACATGAATTTATGACAAATCATTACCCTGACTATCGTTGCTCAGCCGGTATGAGAAATTTCGTTATGTTAAAATTATTGTTACAAATACTAACACGTTCAATTGTTAATAACTTATAGTTTTATGTAGTTATATGAGCTATTTTTTATATGTTACAACAATAATGTTTTTAAACTTTTTAGCACGGATTTGTCTTTCGATCCTATCCCGGTGCTAACTATTGATTAAAATTTTGCTGTCGGCCTAGAAAGCGACGAATCCTCCCAGTAGGTAATTTTGTTTTTGCCGGTTCGAGCGCGCTCGCTGTAAGAGGCAAGTCTGAGTCTCTGGCTCTGAGTGAGATATGCAAATCTTATTGGCCGGCGTTGGCCCCCACTTTTGCCGAATGCTCATGTCTGTTTTATGGTAAAGCGGCTGTTGTGGGGACCCTCCCTCCCCCACCCAAGGCCGGGGGTCATCTACGGAACCCTTTAAAAATATTATCCTGTTTACCCTCGCTCCGCTAGTTTTAGTTTTGGCCCTCGTCCTCCCGTTCGTTCCGGAGTGAAATTCGGACGTGCGGGGACGAAAGTTATTCAGCTTTTTGTTGTAAAAGTTCCAGCTCGATTTTACATAATTTCAGTACGGACTACTAAACTGAGTCTTTGTATATAAGAATTCCGGCGTTTTCAGAAGAATTTTGAGTGAACGAGGGTTTGGGTATCTCATTTTTCGCTTGTCGGTCCCGACCGGTTTCGAATTGTATTCTACGTATTCAAGATAATGTGTGTGATCGCACCGAAAATCTCTGTTTCTTAAGAATTGTCTCATGAGTCCCTTTCTGTTTTCCACCGTTGTATCCGGCCTCAGCGACATTCTTTTTTTAATATGACATCGTCTCAGAATGTAAGACGATTCGTTGTCGTTTGAACGCCACCCTTCGGTTTAATGCTTTCGGCTAAGAATTAAAACTTAATTAAAAGTTCTTAATGAATTCCGCGTTTCCGAGTGAACTTGGGAAGAGTATCTGAGCGTCTTATTTTTTTTATAAATTAATATTTAGCGAACACGCACGTCTACCCTGGAGAAATTGTCAGTTGTAGTTGAAATTTTAAACATGAGAACATAATTGTGACGTATTCATTATAGTGCGATGTCGTTAGTTGCGTTAAATCATTTGTAGAAAGTAATTTCTATATAGCAGCTTCGTGAAATATCGATGAACTCCCAATTGAGCCGCTTTTTGTCCGTCATGACGAAAGCTGGCCGGTTAAAAGCGTTTTGACGGTTTCAATCAATTCTGTCAAAATTATTAAAAGGAATTGGTGACTTTTTTTACCAGTTTTAACTGTTAATTTTTCGAACCGTCTGATTCATCGTTGCATTTCGGTCAGCCCTCATTACAGGAAATATACCGATAAGCCTTGTTCTTGTACATTTTCAAGAACAAGAAATGTGCCAGGAACACACGTAAATGTGCATTTGTGTGGACAGAAATTTGTTTCTATTTGTTTGGCCAATAAATAGGCAAATAATTAAGGGAAAAAATTATCGCGAAATTATATCAATGAAAGGACGAATCTATAGTCGTTTGCAAGGGGCCCTGTAGTTTCGCGACCGTGACTCAAATATCAAACCGAGCAGGGTGGGCGGGGGACGCTGTAATTAGTATTCGGACCGGTCGGTAAGCTATTTAAAGCGGCTAAGGGCTGCGGGATAGCCCGCCCGCCAAGGCCTCGCAAGCGTTATATTGTCGGTGTGCTCAGCATTTCTACAAACGAAGAAAGTCCTGGCTGTTTGGTTTAATGAAAACACGGAATAAATTACCATTAGAGCGGAGGTGGGGACAATACCGGGCTCAAACTTGCCTATTAGGGGCCACCTCAGACTTAGCTCTCCACTCCAGTATATACCTATTTCCCGTGTGGTACCCGCGAGACCCCCCTCCCCCCCAGCTCTGCATTACGACCTTCTCAACTGCGTTTCTTCGGCGAATTACGGCCCCACGGCGAGTTATAATGCTTAATTATTATTATTAATGTTCTTTATTCCTTCTGTGAGGCATTCGTGAGGGGTCTGGAGCCTCATCACTTGTTCAGTTTGGTACTCGACGCAAGAATAGGTATGCAGTCAACACCATCTTTGGCCTCCTTTAATTTTCCGTTGATCTAACAAGTAACTATTTTCAAGTATGTTACTAATACAGTTTGTGACTATGAAGTGATTCTTAGTCATTATGTATTTCTATCATGCATATATCTGTAATTTGATATGGTTTTAATCGGTTCTGGACATAGTCCAGCGGTGTTTATAAAGAATATAATATTTAGTGAAGAATTTGAACGTATCGAACGAAATAATTTATTTTGCATTAGTACGAAGTTGTTCCTTCTCCGGCAGGCTGAAAATACTTGGATTTAGAAAAAAGAAACTATCGATGCGGCAGAGTTAATTGCCGCAATGATTGATGGAACCAAATATTAGATGAGTCATGTTCTCTGATCTTCCCTCCCTCCGCGTTAGGGCGGTGTCTAATTGCTCCTTAACCCGGTGGGGCCCCCCCATCAATCTCTCTCCCTTGTCTTCTTTCAGACGTCTTCATACGTCCAGGCTTCGTTACACCCGGCAGTCGTTTGTCCAGAATGCGTTATAAAATGGGCCACTTACCCTCTCGCGTTCAGGGCTAGTTCATTACCCGGAGAGTCGTATGCTGTCATTCGACCGCCGTCCATATCGAGCTAGTTTCGAAAGCCAACGTTAAAAAGTGGATGATCCTATCTCCTCTACTTTAATCCCGGATCCTTTAGATCCTATTATTGCACTAAGTTACTTAATGATTCAGCACCGAATGCGATGACTTGGAATGATGACGGCTGATGACAGCTCTCTCTCATTACTTTCGAATTGGAAGAAAATTTGAACCGGCATCTGATCGAATCCCCGGAAGAACGGAAGATAAAATATTTCCCGATAAATTAGAAATTCATCACGGAGCCCAACATCTGATCATCGTATATCTCGCCCTTCCCCCCGCAGAATATTTTCTCTCCGTCCGGAATTCGGCCGAATGAATAATTCAGAGGAATCGGAATTAACAGATAAGAAAGGGGCGAAATTGAAAGCGCTTTAGGCGCGAAATGCTGCTTGGGCGGGTCTGATATCGGATGAAAATATGTGAGATTGTTAGGGACTGAGGGGGGTATTCTCGAAGGGGGGGGGGGGAATTTCGCCGCGGCTCTTTTTGCCCGGAATGCAAAGGAGGAACTCCTTGAAGACCGATGGACGGTCGTAAAACTCCGAGGGGCGCGAAATGAAACGTCGAATGGTCGGGACCCGAGGTTATATTCTCAGTGACGTAAACCCGGGTCCCAGCTTATTATGTGCCCGAGCTGCCGTTACTCCATGAATTATGAGACCGTACCGATGTTTCCCCGAATTTATAGTGTTTTCCCGATACCGATATTGTATCCTGTTCCGTTTTCCGAATTTCGAGGCCTATATCCTCCCTTATTATGAAGTGGTGAAAAAAAAGCGAGCGGAAGTTTAATACTCGAACTTTCCTCGATCCGAAAGCATTTCATTCTCTTGAAAAGTTTCTGAAGGCCGTAAGTTAACTGGAATTTGTTTACCTTATACATAATACGGTACAATTTCTCCGGGCTTCTAAATGTCTTTATATGCTATGCCCCTCATACCTCGTAAAGGGATCAAGTCCCACATTTCCCAGGTTTTGAATGTTCTGTAGGAGTGGTAAAGAGGAGTGTTATTGAAATCATGTGGACCTTCATTAAGAGCGCCTCTTAATGAGGAAAACTACGAAGAGGCAGGAAAATCCGTTGTAAGGAAAGTTATTGTAAACAGGGTCCTCTACTTTTCGACTTTTAAATGCTTTTCTCATGAGGCTCGATGGGCGTTTTCTTTCATCCCGAATTGTCATGTCAGTAATCTCGTCGCCGATAATGGCGAATAAAGTTGAGATTTAACGGCCCGAGAACTGAAAATTAAAACGTAGATACAGAATGTTTTAATGGAGCGTTAACGCGTCAATAATTGAAAGCCGGGAAATGTAGACCGGTCTGTAGCGTTGTTGGTCCGAGTGGGGCGGGCTACCGGTGGGACGGTCCCAGTAATAAATGGGCCCCCGCCTGCTGGCCGCAATAAAACAAAAAGAACAGCGGTATAATAATCGGGGATGATTGGTGCCGCCGGCCTATGAATTATCGCCCTATATTTCTCCACTAATTGGGCTACCTGGTCTACTCCTTGAGGAGGAAGCCGTAATTAAACCCGCCCTCGTTCCCTCCGACCGAGAGAATATTCGACGGTCTGAAGTGAGCACATCCGTAGCGTAACAATGTTGTTACGATGTTAATTGTAAAATTACTTCCAAGTCCGGTAACGAGTCCTCCATAACTGTACACGTTAGCTGACGCGAGCCAAGATAAATATTTGAAATATCGAGATCATATTTTATAGACGGTGGTTTCTCATCAGTCCCGTCCTAACGAAACCGATCATTAGCTAGGAAGAAACGGCTTTCTTGTTACAATTATCTTAACAACCCATATTATTTTTAATTAAATTAATTATTTTATCAGTCTTAACATGGATGCATTAGCGGAAACAACGGTTGAAACCAACTAATTTCCACAATTAAGTATTCCCTCTATAGATATACATATATGTGACAGCTTTAATAGGAAGTAATGTTATTAATTGCTTATCAAGAGAAACGTTTTGAATGTTTGTTAAGTAAAACAGCCGCATCACGCTCTATATCTCTCTCGATATGTGAATGTTTTTTTGCGAAGACCAAACGGCAGTAACGTAATTTCAAGCCCGTCGGTTGGGGACAGGCGGGAATTGCCTTTTTCCTATCGTGTCCTCCGAATATGGCACTGGTGGCAATTTGATTTAAATAGCGGTCGCCGGCAAGATGGCGGAAGCACTTCGGGAGGCAAGCCCACGCGCTCAGACCCCCGTGTCGTCCCCGGAACTGCGAATATAATGCGATGCCGAGTCAAAGGACGGGTTTGATACGAGTTTACAGATACCGGTAACAATTGCCGTCTTCAAATTTAGGACTCTCGGCCTGTTATCATTTTCATACCTCACGCAGGTACAAATAATGGTTCATGCACTGTGCAATCTATCTAACAGATTGGGCCTGCCGAACGTGGTTCACAACAACATCGAATATTAAGCAAAATCATGGCCTAGAGTATTGAAAACCCGGTGCATAATGTATGAAATATCTATCTGTAGTAGATAAAAAATATATAAAGTTATATATTTCGCTTATAAAGTTCAGATGTGGGGGCCCCGCTCCTAATGGAAGTAGCGAGATGTTCATACACAGAATTGACGCACTCGGATTGCAATGAATTTCCTTTCAAATCTTTACTGAACACCGTGATTGTTATGTAAAACATATTCCATTTTATGTAAGTGGAAATTTACAGAAATTTCATTTTAATGAATAAAACGTCCATGTCCCCCTCCCCCTGCTCTGGGGACCCCGACTTTCTATTGTGCTTCTTTGTATTTACCTAGTGTCTCGTTATTGAATAGAAAGTTAAAAGGGCGGAATACGATCGGTCGCTAGTAGCATCGAAGTTGTTGCGCTCGTAAAAAGGATTTTCATTGAAATTGGAGGCCGGCGGCGTCGGACAATCGTCTATATGACTGGAGCTTGTATTTCTTCGTGAAAATCATTTCCTTCAGTTTTTCCACTTCGCGGGCCCCAGACACGCCGCTCTCTCTCCCTCCCTCTCTCTCTTTCTCTCTCCGAGAATGAATTTCTTCGCAGCTTCCCGTCCCGAGGTCTCAAAGTGGATCAAATTCGCTCCCTTTCAGGGGGTGGATGCAATACCGGAGCTAGCTAGTATTACTACCCCCTTCCCCTTCTATCTGGCCCCTTGCCCTCCACTTGAGATGCGTTTATTCTAGACCTGTTCCCGTCCATATTTCCCTGTGAATCAGATTCACAACGCCGACATATTTCAGCACGTAGCACTATTTTATTTTAGTTCTCTATTACCAGTTTTATGAAATGCAATCGGAACACAACTTTTGTACAATTTAATTCATTATTGAAGTAATTTATATTAGTTATTCCATTAGCCATTTCTACCAAAGTTTCAGGGTCGGCTAACCGTCAATCGTGAGCTACCGCTAGCTCGCGGTTGTATTTTTATTAGTTACATTAAAACCTATATAGTACGTTTCAAATTGTTTCCCCTTTAAATCGATCAAATAAATTTATCATAAAACTTTCACTCTATCTACGCATATTTCCGTATCTGGAGAGTAGGTCTTTACTTACAAGCAGTCCTCCTGGAAGACAAGATTAAAAATTGATAACAGTTATAACTAGCGTTAAGTTTATCCTTTGCGTCTTAAAGTGTTAAATCTGTCGGATAACTGAGAGTTATGATGAAGTATTGGGGGATCTCGTATTTTGCTTGCCGGTGCGGTCTCCGAGAAAAGCTCTCTGTTGGCCGAGATTGGCGCCGGGATATATGCGGGCTCTGGGAGATCTCCAGGGTCGGACCCAATCTCCTCCTTCTCGTTCGAGATAGATTTCTTCCGTCTCCCATTCGCCCCCCTTCCTACCTTCCCGGAGGGTTGTCCGATCCCTTCTTCTTAATCAACGCGCCCGCTTTGCCTAGTCATCGATAAAACCGGGAGTACAAAACGCCCGAACAAACGCGGCTCTCGCTACTCCCTGATGAGATTGAAATATGCATGAATAATGTCAGATATCTGTAAATATATTCGAACAGGCCAGTAATACAATGACATCCAGGAATTAATCCATTATACGAATTTAGTAGGAGTGAGTACCTAAACTAACAGTTATGTCATTATAAAATTACGAAGAATTAGTGTGGAGCAATTATTGCACAAGGTTGTTTGGTGAGGAAATCTGTTTCCACCCAAGCGAAAATAGGAAGTCGCATGCACTCCTCATTGTGATTATTGTCATTTTGTTTATTCTCCCTCGTTATTTACACCCCAACACTAAATCATATATCTTCTAAATGACGATGTTCCACATGATAAAAATCGTATTCTTGGGAAGTGCTTCGCCCAATATTCTGGACGCTTTACGCGATTTTTCCTTCGCAGTATTCTTCCCGAACCGATTTTTAACGTGGCTGATTCCGGCCTTATTTCCGGTATACGGTAGGTAAAATGATGCCCGGAATTGATACGAAATTGGGGGGGGGGAGGAATTTCGGAGGGCTAAATGTTGCTAGCAGGTGTCTGTCGAGCGAAGGGCGGGGGAGGGAAACAAGAGGGTTGGGAACAACGGAAATGAGATTGAGAACATCCCCGGTTTACCGGATCAAATGTTACACGTGGCGGGGCGGATGATATTAGGATTGGGGTGGAGGGGGATCGTGTCAAATATTGTCTGGTAAAATTGTAGGCACTTTGCAGGGGGGGGACCCGATGACGCCTCCGACTCTATATTCGTATTATATATATATATATATATATATATATATATATATATATATATATATATATAAAACGCACAATATGAGCAAAGTCTGTCGGTTCTCATACACAGCCCGGTTACCTTCTCTAGGCAACAGATTCCAGAACTTGCCGAGTCGCTACTTCGCGGAAGACTGACACCACATTGAAATGTTTAGTGAACATCTAGTGAATTATCATTATTCACTCCTTTAATTTTCTGTTTCCCGCGACCTGTTTCGGCTTGTACATTAGTAATAATACCGTCAATAATATCGTAAACTTGTGGTAAACTTTGAATGATGGGGGTGATATTCCGAAACTACATTATAACGAGCAAACTTTTTATTCTTTCCGCACTAATTGCGACAGATTATTATTTTTTATTTTAGTCGCATTCATGTCTACCATATTTGATACTTTAAATATTTGTGAAACTAGGCCCACTGCTATGTATACGCCACTTCCATTCTTTAAAATGTATCAATTATTTTGAAATTGTGTTAAAAAACTGATTAGTTTCCCCAGCTCAGATACTGGTAAAGATCGAAAGAACTAAGTTATTCCAAACCGCCGAACAGCCAGACAACTCTTTAAAATTAAATGCTAACTTTCAAGCGTATTATTTTGTTGAACGGTTTTACGCATCGGTTAGGCCCGGGGCCCGCGAAACCGTGAGGAACGCATTAGAAAATTGTGTTCGCACGCCGTATTGACGCTCAGTTCAGAATAAACAGAGGAAATCAACTTCGAATATTTCGGAATTCAATTTTCATCCCCCGCTGAGGAAAGTTCTTGGGCGGGAGTTATATTTCCCCCGAGAGTCCATAAAGGCTCGGTTGCTCCCTCTTAAGCGCGGAGTTATTTAGTTTATATTATACAGCGGCGGCCGGCGGACGTATTCGGCTGTATTATTTATTTTTCTGCTCGCGCCCCCGCGAGTCCTGTTTATTCAGAGAGCGCGAGGCGGTAGCCCAACAGCTACTGATGCTTGATTTATCTGACTGCCGTATATGATTTACGGGCGCTGACGAGGCCCTCCCTCCTACCCGACAGATAAATAGGAGGATCTGTCCTCAAAGGAATTTTATCTGAAAGGCGTCTCCTGGAGGCGAAGTTGGGGAGCCAATTTTTGTGAGTAGCCGCCACCACCCCGCCCCCCTTTGTTGTATTAGGCCGCGGTTCGGAAATACACGCGCCTCTGAGACTTATGGGAGGGTGTGGCCCAACTTAATACGCATACGGGGACACTAGTGCTTTTACAAAATCAATTTCGCGACAATAGGCGTATTGGGCCGTATTGTATGTAATTTGCAATTGTTGTTTTTAATGCTTACACTAACTGCATGTGTAGCTCTTAGCTGTTTCCATTTTAACTTGAAGTTGATCCAAAATTTATTGAAAAAAGTTTATTCTTAGTAATCTAGTTAATCGGTGCAAGTCTACCCAACGAACTTTAGTTGAGTACTTTTCCGCACCACCCTCAGGGAGCGCTAGTTTATCGGTGCAAATGAACCCAACGAACTTTAGTTAACTACATTTCCGCACCACCCTCAGGGGGCGCTTGTTTATCGTTGCAAGTGCGCCAAACGAACTTTAGTTAAGTACATTTCCGCACCACCCTCAAGGGGGCGCTAGTTTATCGGTGCGAGTTCACCGAACGAACTTTAGTTAAGTACATTTCCGCACCACCCTCAGGGGGCGCTAGTTTATCGTTGCAAGTGCGCTAAACGAACTTTAGTTAAGTACATTTCCGCACCACCCTCAAGGGGGCGCTAGTTTATCGGTGCAAGTGCACCGAACGAACTTTAGTTAAGTACATTTCCGCACCACCCTCAGGGGGCGCTAGTTTATCGTTGCAAGTGCGCTAAACGAACTTTAGTTAAGTACATTTCCGCACCACCCTCAGGGGGCGCTAGTTTATCGTTGCAAGTGCGCTAAACGAACTTTAGTTAAGTACATTTCCGCACCACCCTCAAGGGGCGCTAGTTTATCGGTGCAAGTGCGCCAAACGAACTTTAGTTCAGTACACTTCCGCACCACTCTCAGGGGGCGCTAGTTTATCGGCGCAAGTGCACCCAACGTAAATACTGAGATTAAATAAGACCTAAAAATAAACTTTTTTTTCAATACATTTTGGATCAACAGGACAAATTTTATGATCGTAAATACACAATACCAGATAGGTTTCCTGTCATATATTTGGAAGTCCGAACCTAATAGTTGTGACCAGTTGTGTTATCAAATATATATTTGACCGATAATCCGACAAAGACAATTTCGGCAGAGGGAACGAATTAAATGAAATATATATGGAATCATATTTAAAAGGATTAAATATTCCGTATTTTTACAGTATTATTTAGTCTGGGAACAGAAAAAACTCTCGCTAATAACAATCGTTCAAAGGGAGTTGGCTGGGCGCCTTTTATAGTCCGTGGTGGCCGGTCCGGTGCTAAGCCGGCCACTACTAGTTAATGTAATATCTCTCCCGATCGGCTCCGATTGCCCGAGGGTAGGGAATTTATTTTTTGCCCCGGCTTTGGGAGGCGGATTTTTATTTGGAATTAGAATCGAGCAGGAGGGGGGCAGGGTTCTCTTGAAAAGGGAATATTGATCCTCTCCATTACCAGAACGGGGGTGAGGAGGTTCAACTTTCTCTATCTTTCCCTCTCTCTCTCTCTCTCCCACTCCCTTTTCCTATCTCTCCCCCACCTCCCTCCCTCGCCTCTTAAATTCATTTATTTATAACTCATTATACGTAACAACTGCTAAAAGCTCCGGCGCTCTTTGCCGTACCCCATCCACCCCCCCGGGAGAGATAGCGGGAGCGAAGGACTTTGTAAAAAGTTTCGCTGCCTGCTTCCACAACTTTTTTTTGTTTTTATTACGCCCATTTTTACTTTTAATTTAAGTTTCCCTGACCCCCGCACACCTACATTTGAGACCTCTCTCATATCCTCCCCTCGTGTACTACCCTTTCGGGGCTCCGCAATCTCAGTGCGACCGATCCGGATTAAATCGAGGTCCTCTAATTTTAAAATTCCAATTTGCAATAAGACCGGTAATTACCGAAAGGGAGACTTAACAGATAGCAAAAAACTGACAATTTACCCTATTTTGAAACCGACGTCGACATACGGTATTGCACTATGGTGTTCCAATATGTCATCTCTCCCATCCAGAGATTCCAACCCTGGTGTGTTTCTAACCACACTATTAACAACGTCATACAATTCCCGTTCCTCTTTTTAATCATCGTGGCTCGTTCATCATCTCGTTATTTACATTTTATTAGATTAATCGCGTATTATTTTATCGTTTTTTTTATATTTTTATTTTATTACATAAATCACAAAAAATCAATGCTTCAAATTTTCTTCTTGTTTTTTCTGCTTCATTTTATTCAGTCGGTGCACGTATGCTGACTGTGCGGCCTTGAAGCGTAGGTGTATTTTTCTTCGTTCTACTATATTCATTATTCAACTACCTCTCTCGGTGCATTAATAAATCGGTTTGAATTATCGCCGGTGCAGTCCGGACATCTGTTGTTGAGCGGAAGTGTGTTGAGACCTCCGTGGCGCGGGTAGCGCGAGCGAGGTCCGCATAAACAACGCGCCGAACGCATTTATACGTTTTATTGTGGCGGCCCCGGAGGACGGCCCGAGAGATTATACGGAAGGCCATCGCATTATACGAGGCCGGGCAATAATACATAAATACGATGAGGCGGTTCAACCCCCTCCCGCCCCGCCCCCGCCCCTACTTGAAGACGACTTACTTTTTCCTCGACAGAACTTGATTTCGGACTTCAGCCCCCTAAGCCACGTGTTGTTGAGGCTTTTAACCTTATAGTTCTTCGACAAGACAAATTCAGGATTTTGCCAACTCATGGACATGTAATAGGAACTTTTACTGAATATACCGTACCATAAAGTATCCATAAATGACCACGTTTCCATTAATCCCATTACACTTCTAAGAACAATTACTTAGTTCATCCTGACACAACTTGTTTTGTGACATTTACTCGCGGTTTTTTCAACACCAACAATTCATATAACCCAACGAAAATATACTAAAACAGCGTTCGTATCACTTAATAAAATGCATTAGTGGAATTTGTCAATACATGTATTAATTCGGCTGTGTATCTCTGTAGAGCCGCATATCGAATTCGTGAGTAAATATTAGTACGTAGTACAAACTGCGTCCACAATAACGCGAAACGGCGTAATTAATATAGGGGGAATGTACGCTCATTTTTATAATTGTAATTACTGTAAATAGCATCACTGCGTGTGCGAAACGTTCAAACAAATTTGCTATTATACGTCTCTATTTGGTTTGGTACTGTGCTGGGCCATAATTAGAGCTACAATTTTAGGATTGTTGTTATATACATTACAAGACAAAATAAAAGGTATACACAGCCGGAGTGTTGGCACTCTGAAACTGCTGTTGTTCTTTCACTTGTCACTGGTTTGGCCGTATCTATTATAGCGTTAATACAAGATAATCGCTGAAAAAAACTGGCGACAATTATCGGGGAACCATCGACACCTGGTATTAATTAAATTGTTTCTGTTTCAGTTCGCAACGGTTACTCGTGTGTGCCCGTCGCGCTCTCCGAAGGGCTCGACATCAAACTGAACACGGCCGTTAAGCAGATTCGGTACACGACAAAGGGAGTGGAGGTTTTGACGACCAACGCCAGGAGCAACGGCAACCCGGCCACTTATAAAGGTAAATGTCAGCCTGTTTTCGTTCACTGTCAACTCGGCTGACAGCCCTCGGACTATTACCGCTGTTCCGTTTGTCCCAGCTAACGCAATAAACCCGCTGACGCGCTCTGTGTAACCCTCCCGTCGCGTTAATTAAACCAAAATATAAATATCGATAGATAATTATTATTTATTATTCGTATTAGTTGTGTCGCTGAAAGCCGCTTATATTTTTTCGATCATTTCCCTTTACGGATCAGTAAAAAACAGTTGTTCATTCATAAGTACTTTTAGGCTATATACAGAGGGGTCCAAAAAAATGTATCCAATGTTTAACAGTCCATAACTTGCAGACTAATTGACGGAGTTGTCTCATTTTTGGTGAAAGTGTAGCTGAAAGTCCAACTGAAAGATTTCACACCATTAACATCCACACACAAACGATGCCGCCGAACTGCAGCACAAACTGCCGACTGCAACGTGTTCAGTTGGATATTTGCACATGAATGTACGATGGATTCTCGAAGTTCATCCAATGTGCTTGGCTTTTGTCGATAAACGACGTCCTTTAGTGTTCCCCCGCAGGTAAAAAGTTCAGAGGAGTTAAGTCTGGGGAACGTGGTGAATACTCTACTCATTTAGCATGAACCTCATTAATGTTTTCGTACATAAAATACCACTTCAAAACTGACTTCTTTTCTTCGAATGTAAGCCTTGCGCCAGCCATGTTTACTCGAGTAACAAGGTACAATTAACAACAAAACACTGACTATATGGCGATTGCCGGAACTACAAACTATAACACTTCTAAAAATGAGACAACTCCGTGAATAAGTTTGCAAGTTATGGACTTTTAAACAGTGGATTAATTTTGTTTGGACCCCTCTGTATATATCGTCATATTGACTTCATTGTTGGGGGTTGCCGTATATCAATATTAATTAAATTTTGAATTTTCCATAATAAAACTGGCGCTATTATTATATTGTTTGTTCATATTGTACATTCGTTGTCACTAGCGCAATTGTAATGTCTTAAGTCGATTGAGACGGCGCTCCTGTACGGCTAACCAGCAATACATTGTTTTGCGGGTTTAGTAGGTTGACGCCTGCGAATTGTTAATTTTCAGCATTGCAATATGTTTTGACGCGTGCTGCGAAATTTAAATTAAATAGGTATTGTTTGCTCCTCTCGATTTTTGGAGACACTACACTTTGGATTTTTGTAAAGTAAGTGTAGATCGAAGTCCTGTACACAGGACTATAGATCGTACTTAAAATTCCTAAACTCTCTAGGCATGCCACTCGGCGCTAATTTAGGTTTTATAAGTGGTGAAAAATTGGACTAAGAACAAGAAAGCAACAAATAATCATGTAATTACTTTTTCTAAATGGGTTTTAGTTTAGTTGTTTTGCTTGAAAATTCGAAAGCACCTTGACCTTTTTCAAAGAAGGTATAATAAATGCCAATTTCAAGACTTTGTATAATAAACGCTCTCCCGCCGAGTTTTATTTAAAGATGCAAATTGAAGGTGGAAATTGTTCAGAATGCGCCATTTCTCATAGCCGGAAAGAAGATGTGGGAGTTGCACTCTGAAAGTTGTTTATTCATTAAGTTTAGTGCTGCAAGTTTTCTACCCGGGTTATGCAATTCACGCGCATCGCATTTGAACTTAGTTTTCATAATTTCATCCCCGACTTGTTTTTTTCTCCTTCAGTGCCCACCTCGAAATATAATTAACTGAAGTTTGATAAAGCGTACTTGATGGCAGGTCCCCGGAGGTATTCGACCGGGGACTATCAAAACTTTAATTACTCGGTCCTTTTGAAGTCTGTCCTAGATCTGCTCGGCCGTGACAACAAAAGTAAGTTCATTATATTTTACAACCCGGGTCCTTTCTTTTTTTATTTTAAGAATTATTTTATTCTTGGGCCTCATTTAAGTACTCGCGTTATCTTAATTAAAGCTTTAATTTCTTTTCGGCCCTATTCAGCGCCTGCCATGCTTTTTGCAATTTTGAAATTTAATACCGACGTAATTCTATTCCATATAACAATTGTAGGTGGGCCGTTCGAAAAGTTCCACGAAAATTCCGCCACCGCAATTGTCGCCTTTGATGTTCTTCCTGCCCCAAAGTGAAATGATTAGTCCATTCGTCGAGAGCAATTTTCCGCGGCACATTCTCAGAATAAACATCCGCGACGGCCACCGCAACGGTGGTTTGTTGCGGCGGTCTCTGTTTCCCAATTTAACTGAAGAATTTAATAATATCGCGTACCTCAAATTCCACTGAATTCCACGCTTAAACCGGTACGCCGGGCGATAGTATCATAAAGCACTTCCGCGAACACCAATGAATAATGAATACAATTAATTCAGCGTACAAAAGTACAAAAAAATATTGTTTTTAGCACACAGTGTTATCACGATGTCATTACAGTTGTTTTATAGTGAATTCAATTTGGTCTCAATTTTTCTTGCTTCGTAGTTTCGATGATGTTGAAATAATTTACTGTAATTCATAATGATAATATAGTGTCGTTTCCAGAGAATTATAATGCTTTATTAGGGTCATATCAGTGAGCGGAGATAGACGTTTTCTAAACAAATACCCAAACGGGTATCTTAACCCTCTATGGGCCGAATTTTTATTTTAAATCCAAAAAAATTGGGGGAACGAAAAATCAGCAATTATAAACCTATATATGCGAATGAAAAAAAATGATATTGATTGTCTCGATAACGTTATAGGATTAAGATTTATGCGCCATCCCACGAAAAAAGCTATAATTATTTGGTAAAACCTCGATAAATTGAAATGTGACCTGAAAATTACATGGGCCCATAGAGGGTTAAATTCGTCTGTTCTCATGACTAACTCTGTTGCCGGACTTTTACTTTTTGCTCCTATTCATTTTTTAAATCGTGTTTTTCTGTAATTTCAGGAGACGTTGTGCTGTGCACCCTTCCTCTGGGTGTTCTGAAGCAGTCCGTAGCTGTGTCCACTCAGGCGGTGCCTAACACTGTCCAGTTCTCGCCTCCGCTTCCCGACTGGAAGGTGGCCGCCATCCAGCGCTTGGGCTTCGGCAACTTGAACAAAGTCGTACTCTGCTTCGACCGAATATTCTGGGACCAGGCTTCCAACCTGTTCGGCCACGTGGGCAGCACTACCGCCAGTAGAGGTCAGTACAATTTCTGATGTCCCGATGGAATATCCTCTAAAGGATCCTGAAATAAAAAATCCGAATCGATAAAAGGAGGCGAGACAACCGGTTAGGCGACCTGTCGATGTCCAATTAGCAACTAATAAACTATAAAAAAGTATCTCATATGAAACATATCTCGTATGACGTACAAAGAAGAAAATGAGATTGACTGGTCATACAAGATTTACTTACACCCACTTATTAAGAGGAACCAGAAATAGGTACAAAACAACAGTGAAAGTGAAACACATACTAACGCATTCAAAACGGAAATCAATAAAAAATTATAAGAAATTGGGGACCAGAATATCTCCATTACTGTAACATTTGTTCTCGACATTTGTGTGCATTAAATAAATTGATCCCCCTATTCATCGGGGGATCAATTTTTTTAATGCGATCAATGAAAACGGGTGCAAACTAGTATTTGAAATGAATTTTGAAAAAAATGTTTGTTTTCCTTCCAGGCGAACTGTTCCTATTCTGGAACCTGTACAGGGCCCCGGTGCTTCTGGCTCTTGTGGCCGGCGAAGCCGCCGCCATCATGGAAAACGTCAGCGATGACGTCATTGTTGGACGCTGTATTGCAGTACTGAAGGGCATCTTCGGGAACAACACTGTGCCGCAGGTATGGACTTCCTACTTAATGAATTTATTGGTGGAGGTTTCTTACAAATTGATGGTAATTAGTTTAACGTACCTGTTTTGTGGTCTGCGAGGGGTTGGAATACCGTAGATTTCGTGTTTCTGTCTCCTCCCGCTGGTTTGGTCTTTTGTTGGACCGGTTTCGGCTACAAGGAGAGACAGAAACACACGAATCTACAAAATTGATAGTAACTTTCGTAATAATATGTTTGTTCGGTATTATGTTTATATTATTTTAAAAATGATTTATTTCCTCCAAATCGCGGCAGCAACAGAATTTTCAGTTTTTGTGAGTGCAATGTTGAAAAACCCTAATTGAAATCCAATATCCCGGTCCTGTTATTTATTCCAAGCTATTTACGCGTTATTTTCACAGTCAAGTCTTAATTAAAATTGACAATTGACCTTCGTTTTCGGGTATTTAGAAAAAAACACCGCCGAAAATTTCGTGTGTATCATTTCAACTCTGTCCATTTATGTCTACGGAATCCCTCTGCAATTCAGACGAGAGTATTTGCCCCCGGTAATTAATAGAGGCATTAATTTACTCCGAAGCTCTGTTATAGTGGACGTACTGTACCCTGAGGGATTGCAGTAGTTCATTTAATTTATTTTCCGGATAATTCATTCGAAATGTTATTATTGTTCTTTCCTTTGCCCGCTTCGATAAATTCAAACAATTAAGCGTTGCGTAATTAGGGCATAATTCGTTTTATTTAAACGGGGAAACGGAAAGTTTGCGGATCCAAATAAAACTCTCTAAATGTAAGGGCAATTGATAAAAGTTAGTAGTTTGAATTTTCATGGCAGATTATTTAAGTTAATTCATCTATGGAACTAATAATTGTTTATTTTAGTTGCAATTCTGCAAAATAGAACTTGTGGATACTAAACCCGCCGAACCGAGTATTGCTGGTTAGTAGCATATGAGCGCCGTGTCAATGAATTCCTTTGAGCGACCATAATTAGGAGAAGAGTACAACAAAAGTGTAACATAATAAAATAATGTGGACAACTTTAAAAGGATTACTTTCAGAATATTGCTGATAGGTGTAATTTTCATCCCTCATTTGATATCGGAGCTTCATTCTCATATTTCGTTAACCACAGTCGGAATGTTGGGAACCGTTTTCGAACAATTGGAGCGGACCGGGGGCCCCACTGTAATTTGGACAATATTTTGAGAGTGTTTAGCGCACCGGCCTCGTGTTTACCGAGATCTCGAGAGCGGCGGCAAATTTCAGCTGGCCGGGCGATTAATTGAGCCCCGTCCCGCCTGTATTTTAGGGGCGAATTTCAATCTGACCGATGATGAGTTAATGAACCGCTGTCGGAGCCCGGTCCCTAACAACGTTAAACATATGCACCCCCACTTATTGAAATGCATATTAGTTGACAACGTTCTCGAATTTACTCCCAATCCGTTGTTATATCGGTGCAAATCGTCCAAATTGAACCTCTATCGCCGATGGGGCTTATTCCAGGAACAATTCGTGAAACCCAGTTTCCGCTTTAATAGTTCAGCTTGACGTGTTTACCGATAGGGCGAAATCGTGGCCCGGGGAAGTGCTGATTTGCGTTGAAATAATAACCGGGGCCCGTCCACCGTTTACGGTCTCCGAATCAGTTTATTCAATTTCAAATTTACAGATAGATAAATATGTACAACAGACCGGCAAAATGACCGAGACGCCTGTAAATCAATTTAAAGTCATTTCGGTCATGTTCCGTAGAATCGGACTCCGCATGGTCCGAAGCATTCACGCCCCATTACATTTTTTAATGATTTACAATACTCTTTATGTCATTAAATGTATACAACGTGTTTTATGCACGAATTACAGTAGCTGTACATACTCGGACTCGCAGCAGGGGTTAATTAGGAAATGAAAGTTTAAGCGCATAGCAATACAATTGCGCTATAAAAAAAGTCACGCAATAAAGTGATAAACGAATATAGAAAAGTCAGACCCAACATATCAGAAAAAGATTCCAAGATTAAAACAAACAGAAGTAAAGCAAATATTGACAAGTGTACGGATTCATTTCCGTTAGTTGCGATTAGTTCTTTACTTTCAGTCTCTTAATATTACCGTAGTTCATTTCCGTTATTTAAACTAATATTAAAGCTATGAATGATTTATTGGTATGTTTACCTCTCCTGAAGACCTGTTATTATAATGTTTTTGAAGTTTAACGCGGTTTTCCTCTTCCATATTAATGCCTAGATTTTCCCTGTTTGTTTTCGTTGTGTCCGCATACTATTAATCCATATTGACTCTAATTAGTATTATAATTGATTCAGTGTAGGGACTGCATTAACGACTAAGACTCGCTCAAGTTTGTTAACGCGTCTTGTGTATACAGTTGCGCGGGGGCTCTCAAATTTCAGATTATTCGTCTCGAATAACAAGTCCGGTCTTGAAATGTAAACTCCTATTATAATTATTTTTAAGATTAGTTTATTGGACCGTCTGCGCCACGGTCAATTCTTTACAACGTTTAATTTTTCCGATGTAAGCCCTACCTAAAACCTGGAGTTCGAGACAGTAATCTAAGTAGTAACTTGTATCGTCTGTTATCTTCCAGTGTTTTTAGGTTTATGTGAGTCATCGTAAGTTGTTATTTTTCAGCCGAAGGAAACAGTGGTGACTAGATGGCGCGTGGATCCTTGGGCCAGAGGATCGTATTCTTTCGTGGCCGTCGGCGCTTCTGGTAGCGACTACGACGTGCTCGCAGCTCCAGTGGTACCGCATTCTTCCACGCCCCAGACTACTCCGCAGACTCCGAGACTCTTCTTCGCCGGTAAGTCATTTTATTTTTATTCTACTCCAATATATATAACACAAAGGAATAGTCGGAAGGAAAGGTTTTAGCAAAATATCATTCTTAAGGTCCAAAATTAATTTTGATTGCGCGCAATATAAATGGTTTGAGTAAAACGAAAAAAAATATTGTCACAAAATTTGATGTAATGACACAGATCAGTAGTCTCAATCATCTTGTTTGAAAAACTATTGAGCTGTTGGCTCCATAACGTTGAAGGGTGTAAAATTTCAGGTATTAATGTGAACTGATTATGCGTGATAATAATACTTTCATTATTTTTACGTTTCCGGTTCAATGCACTTTGATTAGGGACCGATTCCATTTTAGCTTGGGATTGGGGATATCTGTTTGAAATAAAAAATCTATTTATTTTATTTGGTCGGGACCCTTCGACAAATTCTTAATCACATCTTCTGTGTAACTGCCCTACAAAAAATTTCCAAGTGTCTGTGCAATTGGGGAGGGGGGTTACTTTGAAAACGCAAAACTTTGATTGGGAGGATGATCTTAATTGAACTTTAAAATTTTACTTTCTTTTAAAAGTTTAATGATGTTTTTGATAGCGGCCCGGACCCTTTGTGCTATGAAATATTAACGCCTAAGCGGATTCGCTTTCGCGTCTCCCGAGTTACTTTCGAGTTTAATTTTTCGGCACCGCCAACACCCAGTCCCAGCCTTTACTTTTCAAATAGCCATCTTTCGATCGAATAAATGAATCGAATATCCACCTTTTTAAAATTCCAGTTTAGCGGCTCGAGTGATATGCAGTTTCGCAACGACAATCCTAGAATACATTCGGCGTAATGTGAAATTTAAATAACCCCTCCGTATTGTGAAATGTCTGAAGTGAATATATAATGCGGGCAAATCGCGGCCGTGAATATTGTGGGCAAAAGTGACGACCTCTTAAAAATGCTCGGTTATGCTAATACCGAAAACCTTGGTAACCCCATCCATAAGCGTTTGAGAATCACGATTTTGTACAATGTATCTATACTACGAGTACGCTACTCCTGTCATAGTAATTACTATTTCTTACACTATATGCTTCAAACTATCGAGACGGTCGATGTTTTACGAAATTAATTTTAAGTCTGTAAATATTCTATTTTGGATTTTTCTGGCGTTTATAGGGAGTTCTTATTCAAGGAAAATTCGGTCCACCGCCGTTTTTCGAAACCGGGATTTATAAGCCGCCAAATGACATGTTTACCGCCCGTAAGTTTCATTCGTACGGCCGGATCATAAAACAATAAAACTCGGGCGTGTAAGTCGCGGGGAGTTTAAGTTTTATGACGCGTTATGATTCCGTTCCTATTCCAATCCACGGCGCAGTATCCCAAGTGGCTTTTTGAATGTCTGGGGGCGGCGGGAGGCCCCGCTTTTATGGCGTAGAGCCGGAAAATAAAATCGGCGTAAAAGTTGTCCTCGTTGAATGTCGCCGTTGCGTCAAACTAACGGCACATCAGTGTTGGCGCTCCCTCTCACTCTCCCTCCCTCCCTCTATCGCTCCATCCCTCTCAAGTCTTCTTCCTCGAAACTTCGTCCGAGGGTCGTAAAAGAAAAAAATGCTCCCCCCCCCCTTTTTTCGTATGCGAGCGACCGCCGCTTTCATTTATTCGCCGTTACTCCCTCGGACCTTTATTGGGGGGCATAAAGCCCCGAACTTCGTCTCGGTCTTCGGTGCGGCCCCCACCGAATTCGGACTTGAGAGTGTCGGTCGCATT
Organism: Lethocerus indicus; assembly: GCA_019843655.1. Classification (NCBI taxonomy): domain Eukaryota; kingdom Metazoa; phylum Arthropoda; class Insecta; order Hemiptera; family Belostomatidae; genus Lethocerus; species Lethocerus indicus. The sequence continues at coordinate 11,292,137 of JACDQD010000011.1, forward strand.
TACTACTTTTATATTTACTCTTTAGGTAACGCCCGGGGACGCAACAAGCCGACCGTTCAATTTTATCTAGTGATAAACTACAAGGGGGAACCGACTCATTTTTATAGCGTGTTCGCTCCGGTCGATATTCAAGGGAACGCGTTAATAATCTCCTCCCTAAGTTGTAACAGCCCCTCATTATATATTTGTACAGCCCAAAGTTTTCTTACGGGCCATCAACGAAAATATTAGTTTTCACTAACATTTTATTGATATGGTTGGATATATGAATGATTTAATCAAACTGAATATAATTGTGTTTGTTTATGCGGACCTATACGTACACGTTATTCCTTACATTATTACTCCAAGTGCGCGCATGAAATTTCACTATTTTTTTTCAACTTAAACCCCCCAATTTCAGCGTATTCACATGGCGTTATCACTGCATCTTATATTAAGGAAGCAGTTCACAAGAAAAATCGCTAAATATTTCCTTACACGCACACGCCTCGAGTTAATTCAAACGCTGAAACAAATATTTTTAGGAATGTTTACAACCTAAGAAAAATTGTTGTTGTGTGTTTGCAGAATTTTTAGGTTAGGGTCCAGTTTTTGTCGTCGAGAAGTCTACCACCGATAAATTTTGTTAAAAACCGTTGATAGTGTTTGGCTTAACGCCCATTGGAGGTGACTGCGCTTATCTGGCTGGGAGTGTACTTGTACTGTACTTTGGCGTTTTGCGCTTTGATCACTGTCATTGGCTTTATCCACTGATAAAGCCGAATCTCGTTAACCCTCGGCCGCGGCATCTCAACCACAACCGGCCTTTCGCTAGGCGCAGCTGATTTTTATTGACAGCTTCGAATTACGCCTGTCCCCTCCTACACGCAGTACGGTTTTTTGTTTGCCTCTTTGCTGTGTACGCTTCCCATTCGCAGCCAGATCAAAGACGACCGATGAGTGACTGTCGGCCCCCCCTCAATCTCAAAACCTGCACTGTGGGTCCATTCCTCGCATTATAATCATACAATACTATATTTGATATTTAATTTATGTCCCGTATCCGCATTTCGGATGCAGAACCTACGATTAAAATCAGTTTAATCAGGAAAATATCCCCGTAGCCCCAGAAAATCATTAATTGTATTAAGCTTGTATTACATAACAATAGGATTTCTAACTTTTAGAACTAGGGATGACAAATTTTTTCTTTCACATTAAACAATATACACTTTCTAATAATGTTTTATGTATAAGTGGGCCTACTGATACGGTGGGATGAAATAAATTTATGTAATTTTGGAAAACAGATTTTCGTAAAATGGAATTTAAGGCTCGCAGTACCTCCGTTAAAGTTTACTCCGAGCTTTCATTAATTCTAATGAAAAATCCCTTTACTCCTATTGCCAGTGGACCGGGGTTTGACATTCATTTGTGTCGGCACTAGCTCCGCAAATGGCCGTGCGCTTTTTCTGACTTTGCATTGCCCCGAAGCTCATCGCTTGAATATTTACTTTTAGTGTTTTCTTCCGGCTTCTTTCGGCCGGGAAAAGAAAGTAACGGTAAAGTAGCGGCGGTTGGCGCTCCGTTCTCATTGTCGGATGACGGCCGGTCGTCTTGGGACACTGTTATGACTGGGACCCGTTATGCAAACACCCCGGATATTCAACCCGATGGGGGCACCTTGGGTACCTCCCCAATGTGTATTGCAGCGGATAACACTGCTTTACACAATCCCAGTTCTAATAGCCAGTGTATATTCACCCTGCAGTCACTGGAGTAAAGTTTTTTCAACGGCCTATCTAAGGGTACATCTAATTATTTACCACGCTTATATATATTAAAAAATTTAGTACAGCCTTCCATAATAGCTCTACCCCCTAACTGCCCATTTCATTTGCTATTTGTCTCGGTCCTACCTCGGTCATGATATACGAACACCTTGCAGCTTATTAACTGCAGATTTCTGTCTCCTCTGAATGGCTGCTCGCCATCTTCAATAGCGGCGTTAGTCACTTTGGATGTTTTTTGGGCATCCTCACTGCACTGTCACTGTCACCTGCACTGTCAGTTCCTTGGGTGGACTTGTTCCGATAAACTAGCGCCCACTGAGGGTGGTGCGGAAATGTACCTAACTGAAGTTCGTTGGGTTCACCTGTGTCGATAAACTAGCGCCCCCTGAGCGTGGTGCGGAAATGTACTGAACTATAAAGTTAGTTGGTTCCACATACACCGATAAACACTAGCCCCCGCCCCCCTGAGGGTGGTGCGGAAATGTAACGAACTAAAGTTCGTCGAGTTCACTTGAACCAATAAACTAGCGCCCCCTGAGGGTGGTACGGAAATGTACTGAACTACAGTTCGTTGGGTTCACCTGCACCGATAAACTAGCGCCCCCTGAGGGTGGTGCGGAAATGTACTTAACTAAAGTTCGTTGGTTGCACTTGCAACGATAAACTAGCGCCCCCTGAGCGTGGTGTGGAAATGTACCTAACTAAAGTTCGTCCGGTGCACTTGCACCGATTAACATGATTACTAAAAATAAACTTTTTTCAATAAAGTTTGGATCAACTGGAAAACTTTTATGATCGTAAATACACAATACCAGACAGGTCATACATTTGGAAGTCAGAACCTAATAGTTGTGACCAGTTGCGTGATCAGATATATATTTGACCGATAATCCGACAAAGACAGAAGAGATTTTTTAAATTTAAAATTAATTTTTTAAATTAACTATTAATTCAACTCGGAAAAAAGAGTGGAATATATTATTTTTATTAAATAACTTACCTTAATTTAAGTACATAATTTACCTTGTTTTATTTATTATTTGGCACAATTACTGTAATGCTGATATCTCTCTGATGGTCAGTCTGGTTGTTCTTCACGATCAATAACAAGCTCTCGAGACGCGATCAAAGTTTATTTACTTCCTTCAGGAGAAGTCGCTTTATTGGTATTGTGCAATAAATAAAATTTCCGCCCCATAATTCCTGTTTACTAACCATATCATATATACTTCTTCCTGTGCGGTACAATGCCCCCCCCCATTCCGTTTTACGACTGGCGCTCTCCCCCCGGTCCCAATACCATCCTCTGCTGGGACAGAATGAAGGAGAGCCGACGCCGAAAAATACCGATACGCCAGCGGTGAAAATAAATATAAAAACACATTGCTGTTTATGTTTCAATTATGTTTTACGAGGCGATGGGAAACACAAAAACGATGCCGTTATTCAAAACTTTTTCCCCCACAGACTTATTTCGAAGTGGGGACCATGATCAAATTGCGAACGATATTAAATTGCCCGCCGACAAGGGACATGCCAACAACTTAATTGATGTGTCTCCAAATTTTTCTTCAGAAACAAGCATTGACGTTGCTCGTGTGAATTAAAAACATCATTTGTTACATGTAAATTTAGTACTCGTGCGGAATGCAACTGTTATACGCAAGGTTGGTAGGGCCTGATGTCTTGTATCGTCATGGAAACAAAGTAAGACGACGGCTATGTCCCCTCCTGCAGGCCCTCCGGTATAATGCACGAGGGTCCAAGTGTCCATTACGTTTAGGGGGGAGGGGGGTCAGTTAGTATTTCGTACAGTTTCATCCCCGTTCATGGTCCGCATTCAGGGCCGTTTGCAGTCCATCGCATAAAGGAAACAGCGCCGCCCCCTGCAGTATTTAAACTGGCTTCTGTCCCGGTCATAGAACGAGATGACCGGTATTTCCTATCTACAGTTCAGAAGGACCATGTTGTCTTTGTTATCACTACTTACTATTGTTCATAAACGACAGGCTCTGTATGCCATCATATTCGGCCATTCGGAATATATAAATATATAATATATATACTTAGTTTAGTTAAAGTTTCTCTAAAAATAACGCTGGAAATAAAATTTGATTTAGTCTCGTAATTTTTCCCCTTTCTGACAGTTTTCCATATGTGGAACTTTAAAGCTTCGAAACACTTATCATAGTTTTTATTGCCGTACCAGCTGTGGTAAAAATAAAAATTTAATGTCCCTCCCCCTCCCCCTAGACTGGATTTATGAATGTGGCCCGCGCTTAATGCCGACTATCCCTTAACGCCTGGGCATCTGTGCCGGCTTAGTTACACCGCCCTCCCTCCCGGTTTACGACATCCCTTACCCCCACTGTCCCCTTCGCGATTGGACATTACCGACAGGTTATTGGCGTATATGAAATTCTGAAACGCGGGGATTTCGCGACTGAAATGGGCGGCGGTTCGGGTGTTCATAAAAAAATCATCGAATTGGCTTCACGACATTTTCGTCGATATTTCATTAAAAAATTCGTAAACACCACACAATTCTGAACCTGTACGGACAGAAAGGTAGACAGACAATCCTCACTCGAATTTTAATTAATTAAACCATTTATTTATTAATTAGAAACATCGAGATGTCTGACGACCGTTCTCGATGTACGAATTAAACGGCTTTCCTACCTGCCAACCCTTAATTTACAGATCGTATGGGCCCAAATATTCGAGTTAGGGCCGGTGAAGGCCCTACGCCATTAACACAGTGGGCGGCTGAGACTGCGGGAGATTTGGGGAATGCCCCCGGCGATCAAACCCCGGCCCCGGCCCCGCCTTAATTTACATTTGTAAACGCCGCTATGCCGAGTTATTTGCTTGTTGAGTGCCCTGGCAGCACGGTTTGATTCCCGGCAGGAATCCCTTACCATGAATTCCTGGGCCGACACCCTCGGCCCTGCTCTACAACCGCGGTAACTAATATAAGCACGCGAAGTGACTACTGAAGACGGAAGAATCGCTGAGAAAAAAAAAAAAAATGTATGCGAGCGGACAGTTCTGTTTGAGTTGTTATAAAATGAATTCATCGACTGTTTGTAGAGAGAAAAACTCCAAACTATGACATCGTGGGTTTTACGCCTTTACGCCCTCTTAATTAATAATAAACCTTTATTGTTCTAACAAAACACAGAGTAATAAGCAAAATGAACTGACGAAGTATAATAGTCTATTTGAAATTAATTAAAATATCAGACTAATGAAATATAAAGGGAGGCCCATTTGTGGGTAGCCTCTCTCAAATTATAATTTGGATGAAAATTACGAGGCTTTGTTTTCATATAATTTGAATGTTTCCATTGTGCTATCCGTTCTTCGTGTAATTAACCGAATCGGGGCGATTTTGAAATTTTTTTTCGAAATTTGAAATTTAATTATAATTTCCCGGAACCGGTCGTATTCGTAGTAGTCAGTAATGCGACACGATATGACGGTACGAAGGACGAACACCGGTTCGACGACGACGAATCTACTCCGATACCGTAATACTTATGAAAAATAGAGCCTCATTAGGCGGACATTACTATAGTACTATCGAGAGACACTGCAGATAAAAATTTCGGAGTCAACTTGCATGTTGGGAGTGAGGAGGGACGAAAAAACCTTTTGTGAGGGAAACGAGTGTTTAGAGAGGACGCGGCCGGCTCCGGTGAGTGGGGGGGGAATTTCCCTCCCCGAGGAGAATTATCTGTAAAGCGGGGCGGGAACAGTCGGTCGGCCACAGTCAATACGGGGCCCCCCAAAAAAGACGTGGCCGGAACAAAGGCCGCAAATGAACGGGCCGCGATATTGGGCCTCCGTTTGATCCGCGCTCCCTTTCCGCATTCGGCTCCGGTTTAAATAATTCGCTGCCCTTACTCGGCCCAACCGTCTGACAACTCAATTCCAAGTATTTTCTCCAGACCTGAGCTGGAAAGAAAATTCAGCAATGCCAACCCACCGAGATTAAAAATAACTCGGTCTGCATTACGTTATTAATAGCCCTACTCATCCCCGGTAATGCGGGGGATAAACAAGTTATAATATCGACAGGATTAACGGCGCCTGCCTGTCGATCTACACTTCGGTCGGACCCTGATGATGAAACGTCGGAAGCGGACAACACCCGAGGGGCCGCAGAAGGAAAATTTTTGTAATACTCATATATTACTGTTTTCGCGTCCCGAAAAACTATATATTTTTATTCGATTTATGAATGTTTTTGCGTTGTTTCGATGTGCATTCTTCCCGAAATTCGGCGGATCCGTCTACCGCCCGTTAATCTCCTACCACGTAGAATCCCCATACCCGACTCAAAAGAATCGACTTAAACCGATAAATTAGACTTCTAAGACCATTACTAAAACGGACATCAAAATTGACCTTAAGTAACAAACTGACAATATACAAAGCGATACTTAAACCGACATGGACATACGGTACAGAGCTATGGGGTTCCACCGAGACATCCGACATCGCTCGCATCCAGAGATCCCAATCTAAAATCAAATGCTCCCCGGTACGTTTCTAACCACACAATACACCACGGCCTCAACATACCGACAGTCGACGAAGTCGCAAAATCCCGGTTCCTGAAGTTCCACTCCCGCCTTTCTCCTCATCCCAATCCACTCGTTCAGTCCCTTCCCTTCACTTACCCATCCATTACACCCCCGCGTCGGCTTAAACGCCGCTGGCCTAGAGATCTTCTTAGCCCTTAGACCATAATTGTTCTTGTGTCAAAAGTGCCGTCTTTGGGTGGTTTCTTTTATCACGATATACACGTGAAACAAATACATACAGCATTTGTACTAAATAAAAACATCTTCTGCACTGTTTTATAACTAATTAAAGGACAAGTTTTAATTTAATGTAAATATTTGTTGCAGGGGAGCACACTATCCGCAACTACCCGGCCACCGTCCACGGTGCGTTCTTGAGCGGTCTGCGCGAGGGCGGACGCATCTCGGACCAGTTCCTCGGCTGTCCCTACGCCCTCGACCCCACCGCCTCGCAGATCAATTGATGATTCCTCTTCCGAACCCCACCAGCAGAACACTCCTCTCTTACTACTACGGGGCATTAATTTTAACTGCGCCTCGGCGTTATAACTTGTGTAATTCGCGTTTTTATCATTTTTTCTACTTTTATTTTTAATTAAAGTGAATTACCTTTGAAAATCCCCCTTTATTCGTTTTATTTCCAACTCTAGAATCAGTCGATAACAAGAAATTAATTTAAAAACCCGACAGATGTAATACAGTCTATTACAATAAATGTTGAATTGCCAGAACTTGTGAAATAGTTCCCAAAATTTTTTATACGGGGCTTGTCAGGCGAATTGATTTTTAACTGTAAATTTTCAAAATATTCTTCAGTCTGTCGTATCAGTGCTTTGTTAAAAGCCAGTTGGGTTTTATAGGGCCGAATTTGTCCCGATGTCCCAATCAATTGTTCTCTGTTCTCTGTTATTATTTCATATCTCGAAATATTGTTTGTTGGGTTGGCAGTTTTACCCGGGTAGTTTTGACATCCGACATTCGCTCAGGACGTGTTAATTCGACTAATGAGCCGCAATCGGTAACCGGATACGAGTGTTCGTTACGGGTCCGTCGAAAACCGTGGACGCGGGGTTGTTTGAGGGTGATTGTAGGGGGACAATTGTTATTTAAATTCGAGTCAAAATAAATTGCCCGGCAGTAAATATTGTTTGTTGGGCCTTTACGGGTTGAATGGGGCGCCTCCCCCGGGCCCGGTTTTGTCCGATTGTCGGGCGAAATTTGAGAGGGAGAGGAAATAGAGTGATAAATAGTAGTGTAAATGTTGACGGTGGATAGAGCCCCGAGCGGGGGTGGCCCCGCTCTCCAATTAATTGTTTAAAGGCCACCAATCTGGCTCTCTGCCAGTAAATAAATAGAGTAAATAACAGTGCCCAACCGATTGTTCCTTCGGTGACGACTGCAAAAGTGGACCGATTAATAAAACGGCAATTTTCATCGCCGAAACAGTTTCCCGGTCGACATATCCGAAAACAGCTCAACATTCGAGTGCGTGACCGCGACTCGAACGACAGTTTAATTCGTAACACACGGGGGAATTACTATTTCTGCGACCAGCAATTTACAAATTCCGAGAGAACAGATAAGGATTGAGTAGTTTCTTCAAATAATCGTAATCCAACGAGGAAATAAGGGAAGAAGAGATTTTAAAACCGGGCGAGAAACTCTACAATAAACGAGTAAAAACCAAGTAGACGACGAACTGAAGAAAGCGCATAACGGGCAAATTTGCCGATTTCGCAAAAGAAAGTAAAAAGAAAAAAATATTAAAGGAGATGGCCCATTTATAATGGGAGTAGTTGCGGGTATAAGGAGCAGTATTCGGAATTGAACTATCGACGACCGTAGTTTAAGAAATAGTCGTTTTATTACTCACATCAGTTCAAGTCCAAAGAGTACTATAAACCCCTCACTCTCTCATAGCTCTGTCTGTTCCTACCGTCGTTCAACTTTTCGTTGCTCGAATTATAAAATAACGTCGGTGTCAAGGGGAAAGTTCATTTAAACTTAATGTTTGTGAGTGTGGGCAACTGGCAAATATGCACGAACCCTCCCCCCCCCACGTTCAGGCTTCCTCTAACCCACTAGAGATATAAATCAAATAAGACAGACAGAGGCTACAATATCTCACTCTCTCTCGTGTCCCCGGATCGCTCCTTCTCTTTCCCTCCCACTTAAAAAAGTCCTAAGACCTCGGCCTCTCTCTCTCTCTCTCTCTCTCTCTCTCTCTCTCTCTCTATATATATATATATATATATATATATATATATATATATATATGTATAGACGGCGAGTGAGAGTGAGATAGAGGGTTGAAACAGTGACAATACCCGAGAGGGAGGCTTATTAAAACGGGAAAGTTTTCACGATGTTGTCCGCTCGTTAAAACTGGGAACATTCGTCGGGTAGAAAATAGAAAGTGACACCGAAAGCGTTTTGTTCCAGTTGAAGTTTGTTGGAAGGGGGTTGGCGACCCCAAAAATATTTTTTTGGCTCATATTTTTTAACTGCCGAAGTTTTATTATTTCATATACGTGTACGCACGTCAATTTCGGTTCACTAAATATTGTTTTTAATTTTTTTACCTATCAGATGGATCTCGGTGAATTTTCACCCAAAGCTTGAATTGTAATTTTATTCCATTATTTAAGAATGTTTTTAGTTCGGGTCGAACCTCTTGCTAATTTGATTAATGTACCATTGCAGGTGACTTTCCGTTTTATTTATTATATTAAAAGATTGGAGTCATTTAGAGTTGGAAGGAAGAATGGGTTACTGGAATTTACACCCCTTTGCTTCGAATTGCACATTTCCCTGTACCGTTGAAACTTGGCGGAGTGGGGCCGAGTTTTTGAATTGACTTAAAGACAAATATCCCCGACGGGTAGCTCTGTGTATTTATATGATCCGGGGGTAATCCGCCCCGAAGACGAAGCCCCGACATTTCAAAGTCCCCGGCTTATAATCCTATTTATGTTCGGTAGGCGGGATCGGCCGCCCACGCACCCCGCCCCCTACCACTCTCCCCCGCTCTTTCGTCGACGAATTTGCATGCAAATTAACGGATCCGATCGCGTGCTGCTTTCGGCTGGTGGTGGGTGGTAGCTCCCACAACCGCTTACATTGTTTTAATTGTATTATCGTTAAATTTGTAGCGAAGCGACCGCAATTGCGGCCGACCTCTTTGTACCTCAGACAATCGGGGACGACTCTTTGCCGAATCCTTCAAATATAGGACAGTACCGGCACATTTTATTTTTTTATTTTATATTTTAGGATACTGTATAATTAAAATAAATAAAAAATTGAATGCCAACTTGGTAACTGCAGGAGTTCTCATATATCGTAGATCCTCGGACGGCGTTGTTAATACTAATAGGCAAGACGTTGCGGTTATGCGGGTCTGGTATCAGCGCCGTGTACCGTTTGAAAAGCGGAGGGGCATCCCAGCGGTTTCCCAGCTCTACCACACTGGAGTCATTTGCCAATTTTTTTCATTTTTAAGTCCGTATTGGCCCAAGAGAAAAGCTAAGACCGGGCAGCTGGGTATAGAATATAGAAGGTATTTATAACGCTTGTTCTGACCATAATCACCCGTCTCAGTCTCCCTCTGCGGTCAGTATCGTTCCGATAACGACAGTCCAAAAATTATTATTATTATCATTAACCCCAGAAGAATAGATAGTTATGGGTCTGCTATCCGGTCACTATAATTTCTCAGACAATATCCGAATAAACTATTGGAATTCAAGCGAATTTCGCCATTTTTCCTTTTTTTTCTTTTTTTTTGCACAATCAAGTTTACAGTTTATAAGTACTGTTTGTCCCGATAAAGGAGCCACCCGATGATGGCTCTTCTTGGCACGATTTAACTACTGTCCACGGTGATCCCTAGGCCAGTGGAGTTTAAGCCGCCGTGGCGGGGATAATGGACGGGTAAGAGAGGAAAGGGACCGAACGAGCAAATAGGGACGAGGAGTAAGGCGGGAACGGAACTTATAGAGAATGGACTTCGTCGACTGTCGATATGTTGAGGTCGTTATGAACGGTGCGATTAGAAGCATTAACGTTCAATTGGAATCTCTGGACGCTAGCGATGTTGGATATCTCGGTGGAACCCAAATTATTGGTACTAGGAGTCCAAATTCGCGGTTTAAGTCTTTGAGTTGGGTATGGGGATTCCACGGAATTTAAATTTTTAGGCTGAAATTTTACATGTTTACAAATAATGGAAGAAAATACGGCATAATTCTGATCAGTATCGTATATTTGGGCCGAATTGTAAATTTGAAGGGCGTAAAAGTCGGGGAATAGCGTTACAGTGTTGCGGAACCGGATGCGGGCTGAATGCGGAACGACTCGAAGCGGAGGAGACATTGGGGACACCTGATACACCCGGACAACGTCCCTTTTAGTTTGTCCCCAAAGTCGGACACTAAAATCTCTTCTTGAGCGGGGGCTCCTCCCCTGAAAATGGGCGCAATAAAATGGGCCCCGGAGTGACTTTTATTGCCTGGGGCCGGTCCCCGGGGCCCCATCCGACTTGACACAAGTGACCGTCCCTTTGATTTTCACCGACGGCTACCCCCCCCCGCACCCCGCAACCCTTTCAAAGCGGCAATATACGTCGTTGCCCATAAACTTATTTCGGCTGCTGTTCGTTCCGGACCGATTCTGACTTTGGCCCCAATCTATCAGTGCCCACAATAAATATATCCTAGCCACATGGATTCCATCAAAATTTATGGACGTCCACGGTACAACCATAATTTTTATTATATATTATGACCGTATAAAACGTTATAAAACTTGCGAACAAGTTAATTTACAACCGTACTTTAAAACCTACCGTTGTGGGGGATCCACCAAAACCTCTGACTGCTATTTATATCAACATTTATAATCTAATATACTTGGTAAAGTCGTTAACGCGTTCATTCAGGAATTAGCAGCTTCCCGACGTAAATCATTCGGTTCAAAACTGTGGCATCACTCCTATCCTTTGAGAGGAGTCCTCAGCCAAACACAACGTTTGTGTTATCAAATCGCACTGTCGCAGAATATAATTTTAAAAATTACTCGAAACGAAAAGAAAGAGAAAAGAATATTGTTTAGACGAACTCAATTCACGTTCGAACGGGACCCAAAGGTCGGAACGCAGGATATGAATCCTTTGATTGCGGGGCTTGAGTGGGGGGGGGAAACAATGGCTTCTCGAAAAAGTCCAATTTCCGCCGGACGGATGGCCGTGGGGCGACATTTGTCCGTCCCGCAGACGCGTGTTCCCGGCGCTTTAAAAAACCGACTTAAAAACCTAATCCCCGGAAAATTGACCTTTAGCGGCGTATTTCTAAAAGGTTACACGGCCCCGTTTCATCGTAGGTTGGGCGCTCCACTTGGTTCCCAATATACCTACCCTACTTGAAAATGAAACATTTGCCTAAAAAAAAGAAAAATTAAGTACATTTCCGCACCACCCTCAGGGCACCTAACGAACTTTAGTTAAGTACGCTTCAGCACCACCCTCAGGGGGCGCTTGTTTATCGGTGCAAGTGCACCCAACGAACTGACAGTGCAGTGAGGATGGCCAAAAAACATACAAAGTGCCAAACTCACCGCTAAACACCGCTACTGAAGATGGCGAGCAGCGGAACCGGCCTGGCAAAAGACCAAACCAGCGAGAGGAGGCAGAAACACACGAAATCTACGATAAATTTGTCGCGTATTTTTAGAAATAAATGTCGACAATTTAGTATGTTTACGATCTAATTCCATTATGTTTTTGTAGGGTTGTAGGGTTGTATTTTTTTATCTATAGCCCAGCGTCACATATTTGTGTCAGTTTAAAAGAATACTTGTTTTACTTTTTTAGACTGTTCTAAATACACACACATAAAATCTATTCCAATTGATTTCATATAATTAAGAAAAAAATCTTGGGCTATGGTGGATGTTTTGTCCAGAAGACCCTGGTAGCGAACTGGTTAATGCACAATTGAATTAAATTTGAAAACTGTTTACTACTGATTAGGGGATTATAAAGGATTTTTGGTTGCAATAAGTCGAATGGTAAAAGGTGTTCAATGGACTGGTCGTGTTCGCTTCAAGTATCATCCCCGATGCTATTTAGAGCGGTTGTAAATACGCCCTATAATCCAAACTAGTGTTCAACGCACCGATCAACCGGATAGTTTTGTTATCGCGTATTTCTAACCACTTTTAGCCCCCCGTTCGGATCCAGCTGGTTGAGCAAACGAAGGGATATTGGTCCGCCGCCCAGCGCATTTATCGGACCCGGGGATCGGCCGAAATCAAAATACTTGAGGTCCGCGCTTTGTGTTGTTTAAAAGGGTGCTCGTGGGCTCCGGTGTATATATAAGGGTGGCTCCCACCCCCTTTTCGAATTTATGCCAGTGTATTTGTCGTCGGGAGGGGGACTGGCGTACTGAAAGCGGACCTCCCCAAACCGCATTTGCATTGTTAACAGCTGAAATAAACATTCGCTCGTGACGCTGCGTGGGGGTGGTAGGGGGTTAGTACAGAGATAAACAAACAAGCCTCCCCCTCATGCCCCTCATACCGATCCCCGCTCAAACTTGACACTGCGAATTTCTTCGGAAATCGATCGTGTGCCAGATATGACTGATAATGTCGGTAATTAAACACTGATTATATCAAATTATATACATTATAATTCAGGACCACGTTTCCGCACCACCCTCAGGGGGCGCTAGTTTATCGGTGCAAATGGACCAAACGAACTTTAGTTAAGTACATTTCCGCACCACCCTCAAGGGGCGCTAGTTTATCGGTGCGAGTGCACCGAACGAACTTTAGTTAAGTACATTTCCGCACCACCCTCAAGGGGCGCTAGTTTATCGGTGCGAGTGCACCGAACGAACTTTAGTTAAGTACATTTCCGCACCACCCTCAAGGGGCGCTAGTTTAATGTTGCAAGTACACCAAACGAACTTTAGTTAAGTACATTCCCGCACCACCCTCAAGGGGCGCTAGTTTATCGGTGCTTGTGCACCGAACGAACTTTAGTTAAGTACATTCCCGCACCACCCTCAAGGGGCGCTAGTTTATCGTTGTATGTGGAAGCAACGAACTTTAGTTCAGTACATTCCCGCACCACCCTCAGGGGGCGCTAATTTATCCGTGTATTTAAACCCAGAGAACTTTAGTTAAGTACATTTCCGCAGCACCCTCAGGGGGCGCTAGTTTATCCGTGCAAATGCACCAAACGTTTCCTCTCATAAAAAAGTCCAGAAACACAATTATAAACGATAAAAAGCGCTAACGAAACCCTAAATAGATGTTTAAAAACGATTAGAAACGCTATATCTTTTAAATACACGGTTAATAAAGCTTGGAAACCAGAGATTCAAATCGAAAGTCCATAATCGTAACTAAAGACAAAAAAATATTGTGTAGGCATTTAAGGTGAGTTTCTATCCGCCTACTGGTGAGGCAGTGAGGTAACAGAGTGTTATAGGAAGTAAATCGCGTCGAATTTAAGCGAAACTGGAATAAGAAGAGTTATGAATCGCGATTCGGGCGGAAGCTAGGCAGTTGCCAATGATATATATACAGGTTTCGCTAAAAAGTGAAGCTCGAGGACCAATTCAAAGAAAATTGGTCCGACCACCGCCGCCCCCCCCATTCCAACTGTAAATTGTAGACTCTCCCGAGCCCGACGTTACTAATGGTTCGCTTTAAACCCAACTAATACGCGATAAATTAAGAAGTTGGGGCAATTCGTTTGTTGAGCTCGGGGAGCCAAATGGGTGGGGCCCATTTGTAACCGGAGGGTTGCACCCCCCAAAAATTTAGGACCGGCCGACCCTGCGTTAACCTACGGCTCGGCCACTCGTTTAAAGACTGAAATTCCTGGAAAGCGAGCGCGGGGGCCTCTTAAAGGAAATTAGAGCGCACGAGGAAATTGGGAGCCCCGTCTTACACTAAAAATTCCCGCCGCGGTTGTTCATCAGCCCGCTGACACATCATTCTAGACAGCTCAAGGCCCGCCTTCATAACGTCCTAACGTCGTACACATTTCGACGGTGGCAACAAGGAAATTACTGCAAAAATTTCTTTATTGACTCTACACTTGGGCATACTGTAAACTGACGCAATAAGATTTCGGAAGTTTGAGCGGTCCAGGAAAGTAATTGTTCCAAAAAGTAAATATCATCAGGTATGAAGGTGAAAAAAAAAACGGTAACCCCTCCTTTCCTCTTGTGAAAGCTTCAAAAGAAGGAGAAATATTTGTTTTCTTCTTTGTATTTTCCTGCCCAGTGTAAATAACGATAGAACACTGCTACTCATGGCTGAAATCCGTTTCAGATCATAATACTCGGCTGTTACTAGGGATATTTAATTTATAAAAAACCATCAATAATAATATCGCTAAAATATAATTAAATTATGAATATTTTACGAAAGACCGACGCAGCCTAAAGGGTTCGATGATCAGGTAAGGATAGTATCTCCGTCGGCCTAGAGGAAATGCAAGCGCAAACCTGAAATTCAGGGCGCAGTATTACAAGATGTGGATGAATAAGTTCCAGTAAGAATCGGTAGATTATGAATAAGACATTATGGGAATGGCACCTCCGCGCCAACAGGTTGAAATTGACCAATACCTTCGGGATTATTTTTTTAACCTTTTTTATTTTGTTCAAACAACATGAATGTTATAAGTACAAACAGGTATGTCGAGGTCATGGTGGATTGTGTGGTCGGAAACGTTCTATATATAGTTAAGTATCGCTTTGTATATTGCCAGTTTGTTACTTAAGGTCAATTTTGATGTCCGTTTTAGTAACGGTCTTAAAAGCCCTAATTTTCGGTTTAAGCCGATTCTTTTGATGTAAGCGGATTCCACGTAAACCAAACACAAAACTCGCAGACCACAAAACTAGTTAAGAAGTTATATTTGTATGCACAAGTAATAGTGATATACACGATTTGTAAATAAATATGTAAAGGGGAAATTGAGTCTCCGGGAGCTAGATAGGATGAAATAAGAGCAGAGAGATAAACTGAAAGATGAAAGATTAGGGAGTGACCCCACAGTTGTGGTTTACCATTCCTGTCGACCTGAATATTAGTGGGGTCCTTCCAGTGGATGGAACGCTGCAAGATCTGCGGTACGTCTGTTACTAGCCAGGATGTTAGCGATACCCCGGGATATATTAATGAAGCCGTAAGAGGCACCCCCCCCCTTCCTCCTAGACCCGCCCCCGGGGTCTAATGATATTGCCCCTCGGGATATTGCACGAGGAGAGCCGCCGCCAATTATAATACCGATCGATTACCCCCACACCCCCAAAAGCTCAAGTAATGATACACCCCTCACCGGTTACCCTTCAGCTCGGCGCCAATTAAAGTCGTTAATCAGATTCAATGTCGGTTCGCTGAAATGTACGGTCTAGCGTCAAGTTTCAGCCGCTAACTTGCCGCTAACCTTCGCTGGAAAACAGCGTTGAAAAGAAACACTGTCATCGCCTGCAATTTTCTGACACCGCCCGCTTTTACATTCAGAAATATCTTGACCGCACCCGCAACCTTTATTGAACCTTGAAACGATCTCAATTAAACGTGCCCACAAAAGAATCCTGTACGCTATATCTGTGGATTGTATTCAACCTTGTTGTACGGTACCGAACACTACTACGTACGTACGGTTTTGAAGTTTTAATGTTTCTTTCCCTTTTTAAATAATTATTTAATTTTATTGTTCTTTTTTTCCCTATTATATTTTAAACATTACGCAGATGACGTGGCCACTTCCTTTTCACGCGTCCGTAAGGAACGTCTGGGATGTCGGAAGATAGTAGGGTTTGGACCAGTGGATGGGTGAGTCGTGACGTTTTAATTCATTTTATTATTTCACGATCAAACCGAGATTTCGTGGGAAAAATTAAGTTGTATTATGTTTTTTGATTCGCAGAGTGCGATCCGTCGACTTTATTTTTATGACGGCATTTTGGATTCGGACGGTCAATTAAAACGGAGCCGACGACAGTTTTTCAATGTGAAAAATTTACTTCTCTGTCTCTGTCTCTCTCTCTCACACACACTCACTCTCTCTCACACTCTCTCTCTCTCTCTCTCTCAACGGCATTATTGAATTTGCGTCCTTACGAGTAAAAAGTGGGGAGAGTAATCCGTAAACCCCCGGTGTCGGGAGGATTTCATATCTGGGGTAGAGTATAAGCTAGAGGGGTGGTGCTATGCGCGTGTTAGTGCGTTGGCCGGGGGTAGGTTTGCCGTCGGACTGACGTTAACGTGATTTGTGTCGTCCCGGTTTGATATGTGAGGCCGTGTATTCGGCCCCCGCTCCCCCGCCCCCCCGCCCCCGGCACACACAAATATCAGTGCCGGTATATAACCTGTTTTTTGTTACCTCTACGCCTGTGTAATCCGCCGGCCTGATACTCTGCACGGCCTGAGACTAGCAGCTTGTTTTACATATCAAAAAAGAAAACATAGCGTATGTGTTAGCAGAACATTTATAAATATCAATTTTTGTTAGTATTTCTGTTTATAAAAAAATATTAATATTTTATAATCGGAATTTAATAATAGTTATTAATTAATAAATACGACCCGACCGTACGGCTATTTGATTAAGTTCTTTACATTTTTGTACGGCGCTGAGTGGCGATTAACCCGCAACACCCGGCGGTCGTACGGGTCTAGTAGCGGACGGGGCCTAGGAAACCTCTTAGAATATTGTTCCAAATTCTAGTGCCCACTCGTATATTATTATTCTATTATTCTAGCGCCAACTCTACCATTAACAGAGAGAAGATTTTATTCGTTATTTTTAATTCACGAAAAAGTTAAGAAAGTCGGCCGAACTTCGAAATTACTTAAAAAGCTTATTAAACGAAATTAAGCGTTTATATATATATTTTTTGTAAGAAAATTACTTACAATTATCTAATTAATAAGTATCCGCGAGAAAGTCGGACGTTTTAATATTTTCGCCCTTCCCTCCGCCGAAAATGAAACGGAAAGTTTGAACATCTCGCCGGTTGTTTAGGAAAACAAGAAAATTGCCGTCCCCGAGCGCGTTTCAACTTTTCCGATAAACATTAGGAGTCCCGAGTTCTGGAAGTCCCCCGGCCGCGGCGAAGAGGGAGGGAGGGGGGAAAAGGAAAAATTAGACCTCCGAGAACAACTTGGTAGAAAATCGAGCGGAAAAAAGGTCCGCGGGCCCGAATAATATAAAAACAAGTTAAACGCGCTAAATTAAATTATTGCGATTCACCCGCAGAGTTTGTTGAAAGAGCTCCGACCGGACCGCTGATAGCGTTCATCGGCCACTCCGCCTAGTTATGACCGCCTTATCACAATCATATCTCCTCCAGCCCTCCGGCTATATAAATAGTGGCGGAATAACTCCCGCGCCTATTGAGCTCCGTCCGCGAGGGCGGTATGAAATATTAAACAATCACCGCTATTAATACGACAGCTCAGGGCGGGAGGTGTACTGGTGGCCCACAATTCACACACACTCTATAAAGTATACCGATCTGCCTCCTACATCCAGAATTGTTATACACGGCCACATAGCACTAAACTGCTATAACGGAATCTTCTCTAGTGGTGCGCTATTGCGACGAATATAAATCTGTATTATGATAGAGAACGGATAAAAAAAAATCTAATATTTGCTGGACAACAGCACGAATTCTCGTTTTCTGAAACTTTTCGGCTAGCCCCTTCCTTAATACTGTCTAGCATATAATTCTCGATTTCATAACTGTCGGAGAGTATTCACTTTAGTAATAAAGATATTTCATACCGTAGATTTGTTGTTTCTGTCTCCAGAAACACAACAAATCTACGTTATTCCAACCACTCGCAGACCACGAAACAGGTATGTTAAAAATTTCTCACTCCACACAGACATACTTCCTCTTCTGTGCTGTGATCGTCTATTCGACATATAGTTACGATTAGGAAAAAAAGTGCTGACGAATCTCTTCGTCACGGTGCAATGTAAGTTAGCTATACTCATTGTACGCGGATATTTGAATACGTCCCTGTACATTATAAAAACTTACCGAATATATATTACAAAAATAATATATACGAATCTAGTTTCGACCTAGAATAGCTGCAACGTTTTAAAACTGAATAATTTGTATCATGTTATACGAAATTCCGCTCGAAAATCTGGTCGAATATTAACGTTTAATCTGAAATTTAAATGGTTAGACGCAATCATAACGGAGCCAACCGCCGGCGCTAATTACCCCCAATTTTGGGCGGCGCGGGTTCGGTGTGATTGGCGATGAAAATGCCAAAGCCTACTGCGGCGCTTCGTCCAGTGATTAGCGGGCTGTGGCGCGTTAATTTTTAAACGGCGCCCATAATGGACGACCACAGCGCCCCATCCGGCCCCCCTCACCCCCCTGTTACACCTTTTAAACGCTGATTATTTGAAAATAGGTCCGACCCCGGCGCCAAACCGTCGATTGAATGTCCCGATTTTGAAGCGGGCCCTGAAAATCGGAGCATTTATTCGGCTAGAATTTTGTAATTGGGCCGTGCGTACGGTGACAGGGCAACAGGGAGTATGCGTTCTGTAGTTGCAATAACTAAAGTAGCATCCGTTTAGAATATTCCGTACTATAATGAAGGGATGCAATTGTATTTCCCTGCAAGAAAAAACATCGGTGTTTTTAAAAACAAGTGTTTTTAGCGGGGTATTATCAGACCATTTATTCTATCCGTCGACAGATTTGGGTTCGCCCAGAAAATAGACTGAGATATTCACGTCGGCCTTTAAAGCATCCTGTCAACACTGACGGCTCGAGCCGGGTTAGTACTTCACAATGAAAATTTGTGGTGTTCATTAAGAATAGAAGAATTTGTGCCGTAAGGTTCTTTAAATGTAGGTACAAAATATACAACCTGTTGTAGACTACTAATTCAGTGTAATCAAATCTGTAATTTGTTTTTTTTTTCTGTAGTAGTGCGAATAATTGAAACATGATTATTCTACTTTAATATGTCCATAACTTTCTGAAATATGTACACGTTAGATCTTCTTAAATTATTTTTTAATTATTGTCCGATTTTGGACTGATGCTTAATGTTGGGGGCGTTATTTTCAAATGTGTACCGGGAGTAATAACGCTGTCTTCGGACGTGTGTTGACCAGGGAACGGTAATAAATCTTGTGAGGTGTTAAGAAGAGAGAGGTGTTTCTGAGGGGCGACACGGGGCCTTGCGACCAGACTGAGGATGAGGCTGATCCTGAGGATGGTTACGGTGGTATGAGGTTCTGGGGGCCGATGTGTGACTCTCTCTCTCTCTTCTCATTAAGCCACTGACTGTGCCTCTATAAATTTTCGGCTTTCATACCGCCTTATAAATGGCCTGTCTCCCAGTCTTCACCTCATATAACTTGTTTCTTTTTTTCTTCAACCGATATTCTGTTTTCATACACCCTCATACACGAGATAACTCTTACATACACTGACTTTATCACTACAGATTAAAGTTAAATTAATACTGTCACTGTCACGTGTACTGTGGTGGTTGTCTCTTTGTCGTGCGTATATATATATATATATATATATATATATATATATATATATATATATATATATAGGTATTTGTCAGATTCTATTAGGTAACTGGTCACAACTATTAGGTTCTGACTTTCAAATGTGCCCATAATTACGAAAGTGGTCAATTCAAACTTTAAATACATTTTCATATGAAATTCACACAAAATTTCATATTCATAGTAAACTTCCATTAATCCAGACTAATAAAATTCTAAATTAAAATGTTGCATAATATAAAAATATTTGTTAATTTATTCGAAAGCAATTCATTAAATATCTCGAAACCAGAAATGTATGACTTAGACCACTTTCATAATTATGGGCACAAATATATGGCAGGAAACCTAACTGGTATTGTGTACTTACGATCATAAAAGTTTTCCTAGTAAAGTTTATTTTTAGTAATGTAGTTCATCGGCACCGAAAGAACATTAGTTAAGTACATTTCCGCACCACCCTCAAGGGGCGCTAGTTTATCGGTG
The DNA here is from genome assembly GCA_019843655.1 of Lethocerus indicus. Lineage (NCBI taxonomy): Eukaryota > Metazoa > Arthropoda > Insecta > Hemiptera > Belostomatidae > Lethocerus > Lethocerus indicus. The sequence continues at coordinate 11,312,581 of JACDQD010000011.1, forward strand.
GAAGTGCACCGAACGAACTTTAGTTAAGTACATTTCCGCACCACCCTCAAGGGGCGCTAGTTTATCGGTGGAAGTGCACCGAACGAACTTTAGTTAAGTACGTTTCCGCACCACCCTCAGGGGGCGCTAGTTTAATGGCGCAAGTGCGCCAAACGAACTTTAGTATTTTCATGTAATATACTACAGTTTTATAGTATTTATGTGAGCTAATTTGAAATTATTAGGATGAAGTTTTACGGTTTTTTTATTAATTGTTCGAATTGTAGAGATTCGAGGAGTATTGGATGAATGTAATTGTCTAGGCGCTATATGCCATATTTATAAGTGCTAACAGCTACTGTTGTTAACTCTTTGTTAAGTTCCGCCCTCTCTCTCTCTCTAACGGCAGGAACACTCTGGTGAGAAGAGTAACCCTATATATATAAGTATATATGTATGGGGGTGGCGGGGACTTGGTGTAATAACAATTGTGGGTGTCGCGAAGTTCCATTTGGAGAAGTGAAATCCGCAAGTTGGCCGTTTGTCTGAGGAGGCTTTCTAATGGCGAGCCTCGTAAACAAATTACCCCAAGTCAAATAGCAAGTTGGCGGCGGCGGCGGCGGCGAAGGGGGCGGGGAAGAGTCGGCGGCCTCGTTAAGAAACTTTATTAAATAATGGGCTAATACGTTAATTAAAATTTTAATTGTTAACTGCTCGGCTAAAATCGGGCACAGTAATTTCCGGCCGGCTCCTTTCTCCCGGCCCCAGAATTAGAGCTCCAATATTGGGGACCCTCCTTAACTTTCATCACCCACCTCCCCACTGCTATTAACTAATACACTGTTTCTAATGGCCCCTGTATAAATTAGATACTGCACTGCCTTTTACTTTACCAATTCATAAACAATTTCCGGTCATCCGCTCAATATTCCCCAATTAAAATTTCAATTAGGCCTCTGGCAGGGAAAGTGTCCTACATTTCTTGACTTTTTTAAAGCGTTAAACTTCTGGCCATTAACATTTGGTTCAACCAAAAATGACTCTAATCCAGAAAAAAAACCCCGAGAAATATATATGGACAAGATCCGAAATAAAGTCCGGTTTCATAAAATGTACAAAGAAGGCTAACAAACGCGAGACTATTGTACAGCCCCTGAACAAGAGGGAAATCATAAGTGGACATTAAACAATGTGACATATCATAGTTAAAGAATGAAACAATGATTTTCCCTTCATCGCCTAACTTGTGCTGGGATCAATTTCGTTTGCACGTCTACGAAAATTCCGTCACCTTTGGGGATTCTTTGATACTTTCTTCCCCGTTTTTTAATTCCACATTCTTATTCCTAATTCCCGCCTCCTTTTCTCTCTGTTCCCATTCCACCGCCAACTTCACCGGTCGTCCCATTCCCACTCCACGGTCGGTTCGAAGATTTAAATAAAATTGTTCGGCCCCCTCCGCCCCCACTCCAATCCTCCCACGGCCACTCACGGCTTTGTTCTTTTAATTAAATCCGAGAGGCAATTTTCATTCGAATTTTTTTCTACAAAATAAAAACCACTCGTCCCTTTCTATATTAATAATTAATACTCCCCCTCCCCCACCTACACAGAACTCAACGCTGGATCTAATTTACTTTAGGCCAGATTTTCTTGTATTCGATTAAATATATTTTTTAATTTTTCTTTTGTTTTTTTTCTGTTCTTTTTTTTTTTTGAACGACGCGAGGAAATTAAAATATTCCGAATGCGTTCGGCCCCGGGAGGGAGCCGGGAAAAATTGTCTAATTAGCGGGTTAAAAGGGGGGTTAATGGGGAAAGGCTCGGTTCATGAAAGTTTCGGCAAAACGAAATTAGGATTGCAGGAGAGCTTCAGTAGCGGGGAGGGGGGCCGGCGATGCTGCGGCCACCGGCAATTATTTATTCCGCACCAGAGAATGATATTAGTTTCGCGAAACAGTTTTGCGGGGGGAAAACGATGAAAAATTTACGGGCGAAAACAAACTTGGAAAATATTTTAACCGGCTTTCGGGAAAATTATCCGGGCGAATTGCGGGGGGGGCGCATTTAATTGAGACCGGTATTAATTCGGGCGTCGGACGTTAGATGTCGCCGCGACCTTATGCCCTCGAACGCGTTGACCGTATTCTGTTTGAAATCATCGGCATAATGTTTTTCTCACTAAAATTAGCAATAATGGTTTTAATTTTGGGGTTGTCATTTTTCATTATTTAGGTGTATTTTTCGTGATAATGGATTAATTCACTATTATCGTCTTTCTTTATTGACTTTAAGTTCCAGGTCGCTATTAAAAATGTGTAACGTTGCATGGATTTATCTCAGATTTCTGACTTGCTATAAAATACGAACGTTGTTTCGACAGTGCCGGCATCACATTGTAATGGTGAAATTCAAAGCCCTCCGGGAGTCTCATACAGTACATACATTAAGTAATAGTTTTACTTATCCCGAATAGGAGGGATACGTTTCTACTATTATTTGCATTATTTACGAAGCGTTTTCGATAAAATACCGGAAATTCGGATGTACATAGGTCGGATTTTGGTTGTTGGGGGGAGGGGGTGGTGTGACTGAATTGGGGAGGACAAAGAGGGCGGGAGGCGGTTACACAGAAATTGAGATGAATAATGAATCGGGGAACACATTTAGTGTTATAAATATTTGATGCGGAGGCCCCGCCCAGAGCGAAGCCACGCCCAGGACGCCTTGCAGGCCGCCATTGGGAGGGGCCACTAATGGCGCTAATTAGCCGAATTATGTTCTCCCCCTCAAAAGGCCCCTCATCAACTATTTACGGGGCCAACTCCTCTTCGTTTAACCAAATTGGTGGGGTCATCCCTGTTTAGAAAGTCGGGTTAAACTCTGCCATTACGAGCCCCCGCCCCCACCCCCCGCCCCCCCCAACAACTAATGTACGCAAGTATCCCTCTGTAACCACTTGAAATTTACCTGAATGATTAATACGATAGTTTCATAACGCCAGGACGAACTTCGTCCTGTTTATCAATCGGCGCTTATTTAGGGATCCCTTCTCAGGTTAATTTTAATTTCCAATTAACGAGAACGTCGGTCGGCCTACAGCCACATCCGAATTCCCAACAAATTAGTATTTAAAACAATAATACATTGGGTACTCTAGGGTTAGCGAGCCAGCGTTCGTGCAAAAAATATTTCAGACATTAATAATAAAACGAACAAAGACTACACCTAGTGTAAAACCCATTAAATATTATCTATTTCAGTGTTTAGAATGCATGTTTTGTGGTCTGCGAGGGGTTGGAATACCGTAGATTTCGTGTGTTTCTGTCTCCCCAAAACCACAATAACAACACACGTATATATACACACGACAAACAGACAACCACCACAGTACAGTGACAGTGACAGTGCAGCGAGGATGCCCAAGAAACATCCGAAGTGCCAAAAGTGACTAACACCGCTACTGAAGATGGTTGATTTCACAATAATACAACGAAAACCCTAAGCGAGGTTTTTATAAGGGCGAGCCTAAATAAGTTACCGCCCTCCGGTCTATCGGAAAGCGGACTATTGCTAAGGGGACGCGATTTGGACGGGCTGAATTTACGGGGACTTCTAAGGGAATGCTGAATTGGGAGGTAAGGTGGCCCCTGTGCGGGGTCGCGTCTCTCCCCATTAGCCCGCCGCCCCCGCCGCCCCCTTCACCGCCTCTTAAACAAACCGTTATCGTCCCTTATCCCTTATCCTGTCTGGCACCATTCCGGTCGGCCCCTTATTATTTTTCCCTCCTCGCATTCCGCCCTCTTTATTCTCTTCCTCCACCTTAATTAAGTAATTCTCCCGGAAACTCGCTGTGCCCCCGGCATATTTTTTTTCACGTTGTATTTCCATTTGCGGGGAACTTCGGGGAGAATGCCGCCCCCGGTAATGGACTCTTGGGGGGGATTTCGTAGCGACAATGACGAAATATAATCTTCCGCCTGTGACTGTACGATGAACTGCATATCTTGGCTACATGTCCGTAAATTATGACTCGTGTAAGCCAAATACTTTAGAAACCTATCTTGGAATCTGATTTACGTTTTAAGGTTCGGACAAAATTACTCCCAGCTCATTTATTATTGTAGATTTCGTGTGTTTCTGTCTTCTCTCGCTGGTTGGGTAGTATCAAAAGAACAAACCAGCGAGAGGAGACACAAAGACATGAAATCTACGGTGTTCGAACCACTTGCAGACCACAAAAAAGGTATTCTAAATCATTTATTATTCCTTAGCAATTCTGGATTTGTAAACCTGGGTTTACAATACAAATTCTGAATATCTCTTTTCGACGAAAAACAGACAAACACTACAGTATAAAAGTGACAGTGGCAGTGAAGTGACTGCACCGCTACTGAAGATCTGTCTGGCAAAAGACCAAACCAGCGAGAGGAGACAGAAACACACGAAATCTAAGATAAATTTGTGGGTTCCAGATACAAAATTTCTTTTCAAAATACTAGACGTTCTTTAGAAATTGAAACGGACTAATTTCCAAGTTGGCGGTCTTTCTACTGTAGTAAGTTTTTGGTAAGGGATATTGTGAGGCGAGGACGCTCCTGGGACTTGCTTTTGTTCCCGCTAACCGATAGCAATCTTTAGAAACCCTTTGTCCCTCCCGAGCTCAGGATGGGGGGCTAATGAGGGCAAATAATGTAGCGAGGGGCCGTTGCGGAGATAATCCCTTTGGTCGCCAGTAATTTACCGGCCTCGGCGCGGAAGGGGCCTGTTAATAAAAGAAAAAAGCCCCTGCGCCTAATCTTTAATTGATGTTCTACCCGGGGCGGACCATTAGTCAAAAATTAATCCGTCTTATCACTTGGCGGGGGCGGGTGCCTTGGGCGTTGAGGGGGTTAAATAATAATATGGTAGGGCGGGACAAATAGGCCCCGAGTGAAAATGAAATGGCTTCCATTTTTTTTTTGTCCCGAGCAGCAGATCGGATTAGAGCCGCCGGTGATTTATCGGGCAGCCCTTTCAGAGAGAGAGAGAGAGAGAGAGAGACAGAGGGAGGGAGAGATGGTGAGAGTGAGAGAGAGGGAGGGAGAGACTGCGCCCTTCATTCATCGCGCTTGAAACACAACCCCGGCTTACCTGCACGACCCCTACGAATACATTATACCCGCCTTTAACATTAGCAGAGTATATACTCTGATGCCTTCTAATGAAAAAAAATACGGCGTGGACCCTTTACGCTCAGTTTTCCACGCCTTATCCCGTTCTTTCATTCGTGGGATTAACGATTTCAATTCTCCCCTTACATGATAAAGTCATCTCAACAACAATTGAATTACAAAGACTCCCCTGTGGCACACCTAACTCAGACCACTAGTTATGAGACATTTGAAAAAGTTGAAAGTATGCGATAAAAGAAAATATTTTAGAAGAAATAAACGACATTTGTCTCTAACATTTGGCCGATCAAAAAAAAATGCTCTTATTATAATCCTTGGCTAGTAGGGTAAGCGGACAGTGCCAGTGCTTTTATGTATATATATATATATATATATATATATATATATATATATATATATATATATATATACTGAATATATGCAATTCAACTCCCCCCACGCAGAAAACAAGCTGATATCTCAGCTGGAGCGTGTAGGGGGAGAGGGGCGGCTATAAAGCGCGCTCCGAGGAGCACTCACGGCTCCCAACAAGCATAAATACATCAGAAACTTTTATATCGAGATAAAAGTTGAGCTTTTTTCAATCGTTTGCCGGTCACCCGTGTCACGATCTCTGGGGACCCGGGGGAGTAGGGCGGGGGGCGGGAGCGGCCCCCCTCGTCATTTTTCATATCTCTTCCACCGCCCCCGCCCCCGCCCCCACGGCTTGTACTTATCTCGTGGATGCCTGCGGAGAGGAGCGGCAAAAAAATAAACTATCGGTCGAGTGTATTCGTTGTGGGAGGCGGGGGCGGGGGCGGTAAGTGCCTCCTGTCGGTGCCAGATAGGGGACTATCCACGGCCCCCTATACAACAGGTAATGGGGGGGGGGGGCGGCACACCGACCCCCTCATACCTCCCCCGACTCTTTATTATTTCCCCGACCTGCCGTCCCTAGTACATTACCGTGGGGCCTCCCCCTCCGGGCCTGCTCACGGTTATACCAGCAGGTATGGTCAAGGTAACAGCATATCGTAAATAATATAAAAACAGTCTGAAACCTGAACAAAATACGACACTACGTGACTGGTTTCCTAGCAGGCCGAAAACAAAATGTTTGGAAAACTGGTCTTTTGCTAAAGAACAAACCAGCGAGAGGAGACAGATACACACCGAATCTACGGTATTCCAACCCCTCGCAGGCCACAAAACAGGTATACTAAAAAAAAATTTTGTGTTTAACTCTAGACTAACTCTAGACTCTAACTAGAAAAAATACGGACTCAACCTTTCCATACCCACAAAAGACGTCATGCTTCTATGAGCAAAATAATAATAATAAAAACAGTCGTCTACAGCGTACCTACAGGCGTATTGTCTTTTATCAGTGGGGGCCCCCTATTCTGCATTTTAACCTAACTTTCGTGTGTCCAAATGATAAAAATAGATTTCAGTTCACTTTGTAACAAAAAAATGGATTCTTCGGAGTGAATTCGATACTCAATAGTCCAATGAAAAATTCAATTATGTGACACTCATCAGGTGAAATTATGTGCTCCTTCCAATACTTTACTGTAATATTATCAAGGGGCATATGAATGCCAATGTATTTAATGTTTAGTCTGTAGACCGGGGTAAGGCTGTTTCTTTCAATCTGTAAATTTTAGACATCGACGCTGCGTTGTGAAGTTTGGGGACGGAGTTTAATTGGGTTTGCGCCGTTAAATCCGGCGCAGCTCGGGTGCGTTGCGGGGCGAGTCTTCCCGCCGGGGGCCGGCCCTAATGCCGGTACAATTAACAGAGCCCGGTGTGGGGGGGGGCCACCTTACGGCCCGGAAGTGGCCCATTGTTCGCCCCAAATCACAATAACGCCCTTTGTCGGTAGTGGCGGGGGGCCTCCTTTACATATTGCATACGGTATTAAGTCCGAGCCAACGAAACCGTGTTTATTAACCATTGTCGTTAGATGGAGGGGCCGGGGTTTATTGTCGCTCTCAATCTTAAAGCTTCGCGCTAATAATTCATCTTCCGAAACAATCTTGGAGCAGTCGCCCGCCCCCCCCTCCACCCAGCACCAAATTCGGTTATAATACGCTGTGGAAATTTCGTTACATACCGTAAGAGATGAAGCCGATCGTGTAATCGCCCCTTGGAAATTAGATGCGCGGTGCGTTTCGCGCTCAACGAGCAATCTGGAAATTGGAACCAGACCTTTGTCTGAGAGAGGCGGGCTAATTTTTGGCGGTTCCGGTCTCGCGCTTCCCTTCCGGCAACTTCACCCCATTTAAGAAGCTCCTCGTCTTCGCATATTCTAAGCCCGATATCACTGAAAGCACGCGCGTTCGAAGCTTCAAACTTTACCCACTTTTGACCGAGTATGGGGCATAAATAACGGGGTGAATTTTCGATTTTTCAACTTTCTGACCGGCGGGACTGAATAAGAAGTGTCCTCTCAGGGAGTCCCCTCTCAGTTTATATAAAACGCCAGATGAGTGCGAGGCGGCTTTACGACGCCACCAACTAGTTAGCGGCCCGTTTTACGAGCCTCTTGTGTCCGCCCGGCTCATTATCAACTTGTTTTTTTTGCCCGGCAATAAAGGAGAAGAAAAAAAAATTGGGCCGACGGCGTAAAACTTTTGTTCGGCAAATTTTTGTCGGATAATCTCGCGCCATTCCTATTCTGCCCGCCATAATATTAATATGGAACAGTCAGGATATATATATAAAACACCGAACTACGCAGCCTTCACAAGTACTAAGCCATTAACAGGTCGACATTAAGCCTTCTTTAGACACCTCGTTGCTCGTGATCCGCCGTAAAATCAGAATCTTAATGAGTCGAAAATCGAAGTATAAAGTAGTTTTCACTAAGTATCTGCTCTATGTCCAGTCACTTGTGAAGCCCCCTAATACGTGTTCGGCTGTTAAACTCTTCATTGACTCACCGCTTTCAAACCGGTTTTAATCGATGTGGAAAATAAGTTTAAGGATTTATAGGGGGGATTTCAAGGACTGGTGAATGTAATGATTACACATGTCTGCATATTAGAGTAACATTAATTAATTTTAATTTTAGAAAATATTTATTACAGTTTTTATATTCATAGTGTTTTTATACAAAGTTGATTGACGATCTGGTTTAATTACAATGATAATAAACCCCGATGAATTATTTCTCATATTGTGATTCTCTGAGGGAGGACACGCAAGGCAGGGTAGGGAGGAAGTGAAGACAGTATGTATTTGCTAGCATCGCGTCAGCACTCAAAGCGCAGTAATCTGACGAGTCTTGAGAGCGGGGAAAGCCTTTGTTCCATCAGCCGGTCTGATTCCCGAATTAACGCCGGGTCGACCGCCCATGCTTTACCACTTGCCGGGAGGCGGAACGGTGGTCCATTTAAATTTTAAATTTCTTAAATTCTCACCCCCTCTGAGCCGCCTCCGCAGAAACCCCGTCCTAGGGGCTGGTTTTTTCCGTTATCAAATGGAGGACATGAAAGCGACTCCGATGATTCGGAGGGTTGAAACGGTGTATAAACAGGGCTGCAAATGAACCCCCCCCCCACCAAAAACCCCCCCCAAAAAAAAACAAAAAAAAAACAATACGGCTAAAACAAGCCCACATTGCACAGGGGTTCAAAAAAATAAAATTTCATCGTATACCTTTTTATTCCTCCATTCCATGTTTTAGTTTAATATATCGCTATGAAATTTAATTCTTCCTTCCTAGATGAGAAATCCCGGCATACATTCATACGGTATTTATTTTCTCGAAATATATTTGATTAATTTCACTGACAAAAGATTAAGCGGTGGAGATGTTTTATGAATTGTGATGAGATCCCTCTATCGGATCTCTTTGAGTCTCGGACTAATGGCCCACAAGTAATTACACAGTAATTACACTGCGCTTTACTAAGGTTTAATTATAGCCGGGCCCCGATAGGAAACGATATATCACAAGAGTTGTAATGTTGGTGCTGGCCCCTCTATAACAATTTCAGAATAAACCTAATGCGCCATTAACGCTTTTGAAGTTCGGCTACGCCGTCCTAAATCATTCATTAATGCTAATTGATATTACGGCTTTAACTATCTAAAGGAGAGTTAGTCAAATGTCTACAACTGGACCGGATAATTAATATACACATAAATATCAATACTAATAAATATAGATCGAACACCGAGTAGGCCCCTGTAGTATGTCCAAATCCGTTTCCTGAGTTGACAAATATATTGAAACACAGAAATCAGTTTGACGAAAAATAATTAAATTAAAATGTTTTAGGTATTTATAATTGTAATGGGTGAAAAGAAAAAATGATGTACATATTTCTATTCCGGACATTTGACTTCAGTACAGGATTTCTCATCTGATGTTTGTTAGTTTTATAAGCTGGGATATAATTATATATTTTAGGAATAAAGCAATGACCTATGTGTACCTAAGAGTAATTATATTAATATACCGTAGATTTCCTGTCTTTCTGTCTTCTCTCGCTGATTTTCCTGTGATACAAAATTTATTGAAAAAATTTTATTTTTAGTAATCTAGTTAATCGGTGCAAGTGCACCAAGAACGAACTTTAGTTAAGTACATTCCCGCACCACCCTCAGGGGGCGCTACTTTATCGTTGCAAGTCCATCAAACGAACTTTAGTTAAGTACATTTCCGCACCACCCTCAAGGGGGCGCTAGTTTATCGGTGCGAGTGCACCGAACGAACTTTAGTTAAGTACATTTCCGCACCACCCTCAAGGGGCGCTAGTTTATCGGTGCGAGTGCACCGAACGAACTTTAGTTAAGTACATTTCCGCACCACCCTCAAGGGGGCGCTAGTTTATCGGTGCGAGTGGCACCCAACGACTTTAGTTAAGTACATTTCCGCACCACCCTCAAGGGGCGCTAGTTTATCGGTGCGAGTGGCACCCAACGACTTTAGTTAAGTACATTTCCGCACCACCCTCAAGGGGCGCTAGTTTATCGGTGCGAGTGCACCGAACGAACTTTAGTTAAGTACATTTCCGCACCACCCTCAAGGGGCGCTAGTTTATCGGTGCGAGTGCACCGAACGAACTTTAGTTAAGTACATTCCCGCACCACCCTCAAGGGGCGCTAGTTTATCGGTGCGAGTGCACCGAACGAACTTTAGTTAAGTACATTTCCGCACCACCCTCAAGGGGCGCTAGTTTATCGGTGCGAGTGCACCGAACGAACTTTAGTTAAGTACATTTCCGCACCACCCTCAAGGGGCGCTAGTTTATCGGTGCGAGTGCACCGAACGAACTTTAGTTAAGTACATTTCCGCACCACCCTCAAGGGGCGCTAGTTTATCGTTGCAAGTGTGCCAAACGAACTTTAGTTAAGTACATTTCCGCACCACCCTCAGGGGCGCTAGTTTATCGGTTATTCCAACCCGTCGCAGACCGCAAAACAGCTATTCTAAATTATATTAATATAATTAATTTAATAATTCTTAAATTTTCTTGTAAAAATTAATTCATGGTTCTGTTTTAAATTTGTGATGTATGAATTTGGATCTTCCGTCTGCAAATTTTGGTAGATCAAGATTGCCGTAATCAATCAGAAATTCTAGTAAATATAGGGAGATGCTAAAAAACCCATGCGAATCCCCACACTCCTGTCATATAATTTTTTTAAATCGTTTTTTATGCCAAATTGTACAATAAAATCGGCGACATTGATGTTGAAGTGGTATTAATTTACCCTTTTCTAAAATGTATTTATTTTTTCTGTTTAAATCGCGTGGAACTCCCTTTTCAGACATCTGTAAGGAATGCTTGGAATGTCATGAGATTCATAAAATTTTTGTATATATATCAACCGGTTCGCTTTTCTTGGACTGCAGTTTGGGTGAAATAATTTCAATGCAGTGTTACGCCCGGAGCGAATCCATTTATATTTATATTTATAGGGCGGTTGCAGCTTGGAGGAGTAAGGGGCAGTAATCTGGATGAAAAATGATCGGGCCTCCGGCTTATTACGGAAAGCGGGTCAAGTTTGTTTTTGTTAATGCCCGACGGTCGGATTAGATCGTAGTTGCGGGGGCAGTTATGACAAATTGGTCGCCTCCTCCCATCTCCTTCTTGCCGGAGAAAACCTCGGGTTAAATCTTTACACCGCCCGCATTTAAATTACTCAACATCACTATTGACCGTGATGTATAGTACTCACTGACGCTTTAATATATCTCCGCGCCCGGCTAAAAATTAAAATATAACCGCTTTCTGGGCAATATCTGTGAAATTGCGGTGGAATATGCGGCCCGACACAGATGTCCGGAACAAACGGGAGAAATATTTTCAAAGTTATTCCCGAAATTTATCCCTTCAGCCAAAGTAGTAAAACCTCCAACACATTCAAAGAGCTACAAGACAAAATTTCTTCGAATAAAAATTGACAAATAGTATGTTTTATGATACATTTAAGATAGTTTAAGATACTGTTGTTGAGCTCTCTTTCGATATTCTACAATTGTTTATTTGGTTCTATGCTCGACCGATTTCGGTGTTTCGTCGTTTATTTGGAATATTGGTAATACAAATGTCAGCCTCATTGAAAATCATATCATATCATGTTTGTTGTGCTCCTAAAGAAGATTCTGAAGAAGATAAAAGCTCAACTTGCAGATATAAATTTTGAATTTGTACATAATTAGAATTGCATTAGCAATCGTGAAAATTGTGAAATGTGTGGAAAATGTCCGATATACAACGTTTTCTTATTATACGATACTAATTGCTTTATTATACAGTTCTTACCTTTATTTCAGCAATATTATTTATCCGGATATTCTGAATTCCGAAGTAATTTAAATAATGTATAAGCGATTAAATCGAATCAGGGCCTCGATTCTTGACGATTTAATGCTATCTTGATATGCGTTAATTAAATCTATCGGGCAAAAATGAATTTGGACGTCGGGTGAGGGGTCAATATCTATTAACTTAACCGGGTGGGGGAGGGTGTGGGGAGCTCCGGTTATATTTGCTTGGACGGGGGCTAATTACAGGAGGGCACAGTTCCAATCATTAATGTAAGTCCGTTTTCAAATATTTGCTCCCAAATCCCATTATGTTAACGAACTTCGTTAACCTGAGGTTGAACGGCGTACGGGAGCGGCGGCTTCCACCCTCCACCCTCTCACCCCGGCATCTCGTTAATGCTCTCTCCGGCTCTCCCCATAAATAATTCTTTTTTTTTCCAAAGTCCGTATTATCGATAAACAGTATAAACTGTTGCGTCATCGCGTTAAAAATTCTTCCGGTTACTGTGGCGGCCGAGTAAATGAAGATTTCGATTTCAAAAAGCTTGAAGCCCAGCGCCTCCATAAGAGGAACTACCGTCAATGGCTGGATTCTCCATCAAACGTAAATTTGTATAATTAAATCGCACTGTTACTAAATATATATTTAAAAAAAGATTTAGTTGTGGCTTAATAAAATGACTGAAATTGGCATTTTCGTTCACCTATAGTACCTTCCCATTGTCCTATGGATGTTTCGACTACGTCTGTGGCTGTTGACAGGAGAGAGAGATTAGTGTGCTAATAACACCTGTCTGCAGATGAGAGTTTAGCGATTCAGTGATTAGGAACAATGAGCTCTATCAACCGGGCGGTCTCTAATCCCTTGCTGGGGGACACGCCCAATAACCCCTAACGGACCTAACTTCCGAATTCACATTCAGTTGATCCTTACGGCGCTTTTTACGTCTGTAATTCTAATAAGGAGAAGTTTTTAAACACTGATATAGAATAAAGAAGAGAGGATCAACTGAGATAAAATTACGCAGCCAACTTCTGCAGAGTTAACAGGTTACGATAGTGGGTTCTCACGTGGAATCCCCATACCCGACTCAAAAGAATCGACTTAAACAGAAAATTTGGACTCTTAAGGCCATTACTGAAATGGAAATCGAAATTGAACTTAAGCAACAAAACCGACTTACGGTATAGAGCTATGGGGTTCCACCAAGACATCCAACGTCGCTCGCATCCAGAGATTAAATCAAAAGTCCTTCGCACCATCCTTAATGCTCCCCGGTATGTTTCTAACCGCACAATCCACCATGACCTCAACATACCGACAGTCGACACAAAGTCACAAAATCTCGGTTCCTGAAGTTCCACTCCCGCCTTTCTCCTCATCCCAATCCACTCGTTCGGTGCCTTTCCTCTTCTACCCATCCGTTATCCCCACCACGACGGCTTAAACGGCACTGGCGTAGAGATCACCTCGGACAGTAGTTAAATGGTGTCAAAAAGCGCCATCATCGGGTGGTTTCTTTATCGAGACGAACGCGTGAAAAATATACATGTATCAATTGTACTTATAGCTGTAAAGTTGATTGTGCAAAATAAAAAATAACAGTTCATGTTCGATTTTCGAGCGGCGTCGTTAATACTAACCGGCAAGACCCGGTGGATATGCGGGTCTGGTATCAGCGCCGTGTACTATTTGAAAATTCGAAAAAAAAACAATAGGTTATGGATAAGGTGAAGAATTCACGGAATTGATGATTTTTTGTATGATGCGGTTTGTTTGATTAGTTCCACTTGTTTCACTCGATAAAGACGCCATCCAGTGATGGTACTTATAAGTTAAATTTATTTTCTTTTATTAAATATTAACGTACGGATATTAATAACCTACGCTTTTGACACCGAAATACGGTTGGCATTTAATCAGTGCAAACGACGAATTTATGGGGTGATGCTGACTCGGTTGCGGTTAAGGGTTGCTGTTGAAAGCTCGGGTTGAAGTACGGAGCCGGCCGCGTATCTAATACAGGGGGTAATGTCCAATTAGGGGTTATACCCGGCCTGCAACCTTCTCATCTTGTATATTTCAGGACTCGGTGGCGACATCCTAAGCTCCCCTTGTTTATCATCCCTAAGGGTTACTGGAAGTGGGGGTCGGCCAGATTAGCTCTCTCTCTCTCTCTCTCTCTCTCTCTCTCTCTCTCTCTCTCTCTCCTCTCTCACTCTCTCTCCCTCTTTCTCTCTCTCCGCCCCTCGCCATTATGTGGGATATTCACTTCATAACGAGACTGCGTAAACCTTAAAAGTGCGCGTTGTAACGAGCACCCCGAGGCATCCTCCGTACCGAATTTAAAAATATCCGGTTTTATTCGGCTCGTCATTGTTGCTGCCGGGGTAACGGTAATCCGCCCGAGTGTGTTTCCAGGATCCACTCCTCCTCGTTATTCCGATTCCGTACGGCTTTATTGCTGAATTCTACCCGGCAAAAAAATTATTCGAGATATTTAAATATAGATATACCGACGGGGGAAACATTCCGCTAACAGGGGGTATTCACCTTCGCGACGAGAACATATTTCTGGTTAATGTTGATCAAGAAACTGTTCGCCACAGTCTCCGCGTGATACCTCATGTACAAGTCAGTATCTATCTTTATATGATTAGGACATTTTTTCTTAGATAAATAACAGAGAATAAAGGAACATATCTTGTGTGATGTATGAAACAAACAATCGATTGGTATATTTAAAATACGTTCAAAATTTAAATAAATTTTAATGTTTTTCTCCAATTTTCAATAACACTACAGTATTTATTGTTCCCTATATTTTATTTCAGAATTGTTAATGGGGTTACTATAGTTCAGATACCCGTTTTGCGCCTCCAAGGCATAGCTTTTTGTCATTTAAATAGCGACCTGATAAATTTTATTTTGTATTCAAAAGAAAAGTAATCCCAATAATGCGATATATGTGGCTCTAGTTGCTTGGAACGCCAAGGATGTATATTGTATAAGGAGCCGTTCGTCCTACAGCGACACTCCTCCTCCTCCTCATCCTGCCGCTAGCGCTAATTATCCGGGGGGGGGGGACGGCAAATACAATTAAAACGAGACGCTCAGAGCAATTAGGCGGTGGCCAAATATTGAAAAAAGGACCTGGCAACTGAGCTTTCTGCCTGCACTCTCGCACGGAACAGTCGTCGAGTAAACGGGACGCCAAATTAATATCGCCGGCCGTATTTCATTACACTCCAATCTATCTGCCGACCAATTCTTTATTATTACTCTCATTCTATTGCTATAAATTAACCTATTTCAGCACAACCTAATAATGGCGCATTATTTCGTGAGGGATGCTTTATCGGGTCATTCTATACGATATTTCGTTACATTTCCGTATATCGCTTCAAATTTGTATTAAAACTATCGGTTTCATTCGAAAACGTCTAAATAGAGGAGTCAGTTGAAAAATAGGTCACAGAGTAGTGTACAGTGGTAGACACGCGTTGGGCTGATATTTATTTAAAGAAATATATGATTTTGAAGTAAGTAAGAAAATTATTTATTCATTATTAATACAGAGATTAGTATCGAATCGTAGATTTCTTTTTGTACCCTATCCTTCGATCTTGGCCATCACTTGAAGTATATAGATATACAATATTGTGTATGTATGCCTTTGTGTGCTTATTGAAATACAATAGGTATTGTAATTCTCTTTGTATGCTGCACTCGGAAACGTCATTAATTTTTGGTTTTTTGTGAATAGTGCGGTATTCATTCGTTTAGTGCTTTCAACGGCGACGTGGAGGGACCTCGTTTTGCGGCTGGGCGATAGAAGCCAAAAAAGTAGTAGTTGCGTTGTGGGGGGGGGGTATACCGGCCGTTTTGAAATTGGTTTCTGTTTCTCTGTAGTCCGGCGGTGGATGAATGTTTGATAACCGTGGTCGGTTTAAGAGTAGGAACGAGCCGGGAGAGACCGCCCCGGCCGCCGGCCATTACGATTTTACGCGATAGACCAGAGAGCGTCCTCCCGCTAATGCCCCAATGCATGAATTGTTGATGAGCCGGGGGGGCGGGGACGGCGGAAAACCCCCTGCCCAAACGATAATTGGATTTGCTCGGCCCCCCCCCTTCATTATTATTGCTTTGGCCTCCGACAGAACAGGAAATGGATACAGGGGCGCGGCGTTCATTGGGAAAACTTGCAAGCGGCCCCAGGGGGTCGGGGCGAGGACTTCGCCACCGCACAACACATCTGTGTGACTTCACAAGAAGGTATCAGAGCCGGTACAGATTATCCCCCACCCACTAACTCTCATATATATTGTCAGCCCATTGTCAGCTCCCTTCAGCGAACAGGAACAGAAACCGGTCTAACAAGAGACGGTTACCAACGGTATTCCAAACCCACTATCCGGACGAGCGTTTTATTTTTATAAATACCGCTATAATAAACCGGTAAATACTTAGGAGTAACGGGGGCCATTCTTGAGAATCTTGTGTGCGCCCTCCGCTCACGTGGACACGAGTATAAATACAAGTGGTCGTAGGGGCTCTCGGTATTGGAATGTAACAGTAGGGTGCCACTGAGGGGCGGGTTTTTGAGGGGGATGTTTCCACCCCCATACCCTCTATTTACTGTTTCTCCGTTCTTCTGATTCATCGCAGGGCGCCTATTTGGCCGATCGAAACGGGGGTTTCGTCAAGGATAAATATTATTTACTTATAATTGCATATAATTTCTAACTATATATTTACTTTTCCGTAACCTAAATCTTCACTGAAAGTAAACCCCGGCCGATGTTTTCGTAGAACGGGAGCATCGATAATGTGAAAATTTCCCCCGAATATTAAATTTCGCCTCGATTCGGAGCTCTAATATCCCGCACGTACATACGCCTATAAGTGTGTACAATTACACGCTCTCAATTTACTAGCAATATCACATTATTGCTTTATACAGTATTTTGATATTTTCAAGAAATTGAATTTAACCATGAACATCCTCTGTTCGGAGGACTAGCGTTACTAATTATAATTATTTTTAAACCGAATTAAAATGAATAAATAAGCTTAAGTAAATTATTAAAATGCGGCGAAACTATATTGTGAAAATAATTTAGGACAAGCTGGATCGAAATTTAGTATAACCCACTCATTTTTATCCCTGTTCATCCCCATAGCTTCGTAGTCACTGGCAATAAATAGGAATAAAAATATTTGTAAATCCGACCTTCAACAAAATTCCCTTCAAATTTAAGGAGCACAATACATTTTCGTGAAAAAATTAGATATAAGAATAATTTGAATGGATTTATTTAGTCGCATCTACGTGTGTACGAAGTGGAACAATGTCAACCAAGAGATCCGGTTGCTTTTGTATCCGAAAATATATTCTTCCGTCCGTTGGGCTATCCTAAAAACGTTCTGTTTTTTAAACGTTATTTTTTCGTTCTAGTTTTTCTGGGTACTTGAAAAGAAATATGTATGCGGCAAGATATATACATGGTCGGCGGTGGTGCGGCAAATTAGAGCTGGCGGGCTGGAGCAGGGGCCGGGAGGAGACATCGTGAGGTCACACGATGTTACACTCTGTTACATCAAACAGTGGACAATCAAACTAATTAGCGAGAGAGAGAGAGAGAGAGTGAGAGGGAGGGAGGGAGAGAGAGAGAGAGAGAGTGATAGGTGGGCGGCGAGAGTGGGAAGGAGTGAGCGAGAGGGAGAGAGCCACTGGCAGAGAGATAGAGGGAGAGAGAGAGTGATATAGGAGAGAGGGGAGAAGTGTGCCGGGCCCCGTTGTATCTCTTGCTGAGCTACTTAGTAAAGCAATTACCGAGGGGGCTTTGAAGTGCTGTGCTGTGAGCCAAACCCGTATTAATCCCTCATGTTCAACCTCTATAATAGAAATGGCGCTCCCGCACCCATCTCTCTCTCTCTCTCTCTCTCTCTCTCACTCCCTCCACGCGATAGTGGAAAACTGCCAAATGAAGGACAATTTACGCTTCAATATTTCCCTTTGTAAATTTCACTATAACCCGATAGAAAAGTAGGTCAATTGAGGTGAAACGGGAAAATAATTTGGGAAAACAATTTTTGGTTTCTATCCTTCTCCACAAACTGTAATGGTTTATCAGAGTCAACGACATAGCGTGTGCCCTACTGCCGACATTGGGAAGTAAATGCGAGCCTAACCTCGCTTCGGGGAACTGATGGTTTGTTACAGTAGTAAAACACGGGTGTATTTATTTCCGGAAGCTGCTTTGTACCCTCCGGAGTACATTTCCTAACTAAGTAATAAACAAAATGGAGATTTTTACATTTTTTCATGATTTTATACCTCAGTTTTTTTCTAATGCAAACCCGTTCCGGTGCGGCGCTTGTTTTAATTGGGCAAAAGGAAAAACGGAGTTTTTCCCCTCAATTTTCGTCCGTTGTTTGAACAAAGTCGGGAAAAAATATTTCCCAACCCAGATTTTTTTCCTCGAAACGGCCGGTACAGGCTGGATATTTTTATTGGCTCCCCTCTATTTAGGTAGTTTGACCCGCTGCCTCGCTTTCAAAAATTATAGACCAAGCGATAAAGGAATTCTGTGGGAAGCTGCGGCCGGCCACTCATTAGCCCTACAAATGCGTCTGACATTTTCGATAAGAACGCTCGATTTTATTCAGTTTATAAGTTCAGAATTCCCTCGGTCGTAGTAAAATTTTAAAAATATGTCCATCCATTGAACCGATACATTTAAGTATCGGTAGAAATACGATAATACGATATCGATAAAAAGAGTAGGCAAGGAAATTCTGGGTCGAGGTCCTGAATGGTGTGAACGGCAATGAGACTTAACGGTCCTTTTTTATTTCTAAGCCTGAGAAAACTTCAGCTTCAGTTCATTATCCATAAAAAATATGCTGAAAATATTTCATCTTCCCTGGATGAATAGAATGCTGATCCTTGAAACCCGTTCACCGATAGTAGTGAAACGTCATACCGGCTTTTACTATCTTCGAAATCTCAAGTTTAAATAGAACTAGAACATAATCCGAAATTCGATCCGCTCCAACCCAATTAGCCGCACTTCCGATAATCGTGTCATAAAATTTAACTACCCCCATATCCGATTCCCATCGGATCCAACGTAAATCGAGACATCGAACCCCGAAGGGCTTATTATAGTAGTTTTGGTCTAATTCTGGGGGGGCGCGCTAAAAAACAGAATTGAGGACCGCTGCGCGCTGTGAGGGGGGGGCATTAACTTTTATTATACGGCCAATAGAAATGCACCGGCGGGAAAATTAGATTTTAAATTTGGTTCAGGGATACCGCCCATTAGCCCCCCTCCACCACCACCACCAACCCTCCGGGACAACTGTTATTGCGCCAACTGCGGAATTGAACCACTGCGAATGGCCCTGGCAGCCAGCTTACGGTAGTACGGGACACGAATGATTTTTTTTTGTTAGCTTATTATCAGCGCTGAGTTTTGCATGGCGGAACCCGGCTGCACCCCCATTACGGCTGACATTTCTTTTGGAAGTTTTTGCGAATATCGCTCTAAAGTCGGAAGTCAGTCACACTGTGCTGGTTGGGGGAACAGTCAGTTTGCAAGCTGTAATTACAATGCAAAACTGTAAAATCATGAGGCGAGCAGTAAATGTTGTAAAACCTTCGAACTAAGACCCCAGTAAATGTAGTACAGTTGACATGGGACGGACCCATGGAATTTTGGGATTATTTCATATTTTTCTGCCTGTATTTTTTATAGTGTTAAAAGTCAAATTTCACAGATTTCCAGGAAGTCGTACTTTGTGAGCCGTAAGTATATATCGTAGCCAGAGGGCTACACAAATTAAAAGAAAAATTTATATATATATATATATATATATATATATATATATATATATATATGATGACACAATAGTGTAGTAGTATGGTAGTTGTGTAAGGGTTGGTCTGGGTTTATAGCGGTCCCTTGCCACCAGTAGTAGAGGGGGTGGTTCTCCCTTGTATGAGCTACGACTCCTCGGGGAGAGATACCGTTACGAATTCAGCAACCCTCCGGCGCGCCCCCGCACCCCGCCGCCCAACCCCCCTCCTTATACAGCTCTAAAGCAATAATAATTATAACGGGCAATATTCACCGTCGGCCGCCGGGCTCAGTCACCACTGCCGGCCCCCTAATTAAATGCCCGGGCAAAAAAATGGGCGTTCGAGAACATTTTACCCCTCATTCGAGAGCGATGAGCCCCAAGCCACAACTGTATATGTGGTCCTTACAATAAGTTCGCGTTAAATAACAAGGAGTTTTAATGCGCATAACTCTCCGATAATTATGGCAAATGTGATGAAATTCTAAAATATCGTTTGTGGTGGGGGGGGGGACAAAGCAGAAGCCCTTAATTATTTCAAACAAATTAAAAAACTTAGAACATACCGAAATTTTCAATATTAAGATTGCTGTACACATAGCAAACTGTCCCTCTCGGCGGGACACCCGAGACGTATTTGTCTCCATTCAAATATCGGTAGAATTTTGATCGATACCTCCCGAAAAACCGGGTCTCCAGGTTTTCCTTGGGCGAATTCCCCCCCCCCATACCACAAGCTAAAAGCGTATTAATGTAATGGCGGGGCAAAAAGTGGGGAGGCCTCTTTTTGGTGGACAGTGATGGATTGCCGGGGCCGCCGGGAGGGGGATTATGAAACCTGATAGGACCACGAGCGCGAAATGTTTATCCCGCGAGGACTTACAAAGTGCCGCGTTACTCGATACCTCCACCAGCCGGGTAATCGCGTCTAAACCACCCCCGCACCTGACATTATAAACCGTCCAATAGCTAAGGCTGGACAAGTATTATTTAGTATCTAGTAACCACATTGCCGTTCATTATTACAATATATATATAATTTAGTATATCTACGTCCCGAAATCTACGTACTTACTTTATCATTATTTAAGTAATTTATTTCCGCGACATTGAAGGAATAATTGCCTGTAGATTTCATGTGTTTCTGTCTCCTCTCGCTTGCACCGATAAACTAGCGCCCCCTGAGGATGGTGCGGAAATGTACTTAACTAAAGTTCGTTCGGTACACTTGCCCCGATAAACTAGCGCCCCCTTGAGGCTGGTGCGGAGATGTACTTAACTAAAGTTCGTTCGGTGCACTCGCACCGATAAACTAGCGCCCCCTTGAGGCTGGTGCGGAAATGTACTTAACTAAAGTTCGTTCGGTGCACTCGCACCGATAAACTAGCGCCCCTTGAGAGTGGTGCGGAGATGTACTTAACTAAAGTTCGTCCGGTGCGCTTGCACCGACAAACTAGCGCCCCTGAGGGTGGTGCGGAGATGTACTTAACTAAAGTTCACTGGGTACAATTGCACCGATAAACTAGCGCCCCCCCTGAGGGTGGTGCGGAAATGTACTTAACTAAAGTTCGTTCGGTGCACTTGCAACGATAAACTAGCGCCCTTGAGGGTGGTGCGGAGATGTACTTAACTAAAGTTCGTTCGGTGCACTAGCACCGATAAACTAGCGCCCCCCTGAGGGTGGTGCGGAAATGTACTTAACTAAAGATCGTTCGGTGTACATGTACCGATTATCTAGATTACTAAAAAAACCTTTTTCAGTACATTTTGGATCAACAGGATTGTATACATTGTTATTTCAGTAAACCCAATGTAGACTATAGAAAATAAATATTACCTTAACGTTTTTGATTTTATAATGGGCCAATAATTTGTTCCAAAATTGAAAGTGTATTTTGCGTTAGGTACGGGACCCCGTTAGGGTCCTTTGAAGGTCCGGATTGTGTACCAACAATTAGGGTGTGTGGCGCCTCGGCGTGTACACACGATGAGGGAAGCAATACATAACTAATAGGCGACTGAGGGGTTTGAGGCCGTGCCCGCCTCCCTCCCTCCCTCCATCCCTCCATCCCTCCCTCTCTGCCTCTGCGTCATCACCGATGCATATGCATGAACTTCACGTGGCCTCCTCCTCCTCCTCCTCTGTCTCTCAATACACTCTCCACTCTCAGCCTCCGCCTCTGTCGCCTTCCTCCAGCTCCCTCCCCCCGTCGCGCCCTCAGGGCTTCTATTAGACCCGAACCAGTCTAGTGTGCCCCACCTGTCTCTTTGGCGGGGGGTGGGTATGCGCTGTTAACGCTACCGTGAAATGGCATCCGTTCAAATCTTCTCCGGTATTACCGGCTGTATGTAACCGTGCTGCTTACATGCATGCTATCCTCAGAGTAAACCGAGGCGCTATCGCTTTTAAATGAACTATTAATGGGGAGGGAGGGAATATTTCAATATTGAACAATTTAAAATTCATGTTATCAGGTAATGAACACTGTTTAAAATATCCTAAACCTTTATTCTTTTTTACCCTTGTTTTTTCAGTATCAAACAAATTGACGCGAGTCCACAATTTTGTCCAAATAAAATTTACGATTCCAAGAACGCGGTACATTTCCTAAATGCTGATATTACCATCAATATAATTCTGTTTTGGCCGGAAACTGATTGATCTGGTCATGTAGGCTGTGATATAGGCCCATTTCCGGTCGGATTTCGGTTTCGGGCTGTAGAGGTCGGCGTATATATATATATATATATATATATATATATATATATATATATATATATATATATATTGGTGGGTTGCCAGGCGATCCAGATCGAAATCCTGACGTCTGTTTTAGGCCCAACCTGACGTCATCCCGAAGGTCGGGGCTCGCGCAGGAGTGGCACACTCTCAGCTCTCAGAAAAAGTGTAATATACAGCTAATTTTCCGTTTTTCTTCACTAATAAAACGGTAGGTAGTCTTTTGTGAAGACAATTTTGTGAGAACACAGATGTGGAGAGAGTAATTATATCATACAAGTATACTTTCCTGAGGTGTTTCCATTGACGACCAGGCTTTTAGTGTCGCAACTAAGTAATCGGTGAAAGAGACGGGTTTTAAAATCTCAATCATTGAAGGCATCTCGTCCCCGAATTAAGGCCCAGAAACTACTTGGACTCAGTGGGCTGAAATGGAATATCAAAGAAGAAAGACCGGGAGAACTGCACTCTGATAGATTCTACCGAGACCGAGGTCCAATAAATATCTAACACTGGCGTAAATTTTCAACGAAGGTTTCGTCCATGACCTGATCCAACGCATACTTGGATGATACTTGGTAGTCAGTTCCTGCAACTTCATAAAATGCAGATGCGAGGTCGCCCCTCTCAGAACTGCCGGCGAGATGCCCTACATAATGAGAGTAAATTCAGAAGTAGTCGGAGGTGAATTTCGAAGTTACAGTATTAATTTATCTCTTACGAATAATTAATACTCATCTTTTCATTACGAACCGAACTAATTCTCTTAGCTATTCTGATTGTATTCTTAGTATTTTTAAATATTTTAATTACTTTTCTCTTTGACTAGAAAATATCGTCATTCTTATGACAACATCCCCCTTTTGATGTTTGCAGTATAAAAACTTTAGTATTAATTTGTAATAGGGCCATTTTAACCCCTACAGCAGAACTAAATTTTTAAGTGGGTTTTACGAATGCCGTCCTTAAAACTTTACTGTTTTGCCATTAGTATAAATGTATAACTTTCCTTAGCCCTATAACTAAAATTGTAACTACGGACTGTGAACTACAGTGGTTCGCACATTGTTAATAATATTGCCTCATGGCACTCCTATTAAAATAATCATACGTAAGTCTTGAAAAATATTACCTTGGCTGTTTATAGATGGAAAGGATGTAAATGGGACTGTGGGGGTGGGTGTGGAGGCGGTAGGCATTAATTGGTATAGCGTTGGCGTGACCAGGCGGGTACGCCGATAATGCCGAACTCAATATCTATTAGAAGGTCGTTATTGTAATGAATGCGGTACCGACCTATAATATGGTAATGATTTAACGTGCCTTACCCCGAGATTAGCCAGGTTCAACGGCACGGGATTAAACCGCCGCCGCCTCCACCGCCTACCGCCATCCGTATAATTAAAATCCGAACCGCCCTCCGTGTTCCTTCGAGCTGTGCATTTTTTTTGCGAGATAGGAAACCTTCAATTTAAACGGAAAACCAGAACCCGGAGAACGGTCAATTTCAGAACCGATATTGCTGTGATTAATCGAGTGAAGGGTCAAAATTTTTATTTCGTTACCGGGGAAGGACGTATTTTTTCATCCCAAAAATATAGCGCCTAAATATATCCGGCCCGTTTTTTTCACAGATATTGAGGGTGTTTCACGCCACCATGCTCAGTGGTTTTTTATTAAATAAATGAGAAAATTTTAAATCACGATACGCGCTAATTCGATTACTAAGTGTCAGTGCTTTATATAGAGAAAGTGATACTAAGGTTGTTCTTGAAATAGAAAGGTTATTCGCGAGGAGCAGGGACGGGGGCGGCTTTGGCCGGGGGACCGGATTAAAAGCGCCGTACCGGGGTGATGGCGAGGGGAAGGGGCAGAGCCCTGCCGACTTATGAGGGAAGAATACGAAATGCCGCGTGTGTACCCGTGGAAGGGAGGGCCGAAGATAATTGAGCCCCGAGGGAACGGCGGGGCAAAAAGAAACGCCGGGCAAATCCTCGTCCGGGGGGAGGGCCCCCCCCCTAGTTGGTGGCCCTTGAAAGGGCCGTCTCTAGCCGGACACGCAACTCGCCTTCATTACTGCCGCTCCTGGGGATCGCAAAAAACCTCTCCGCTCACTTTCCCAACATTTTTTTTTTCGGCTTTCTACAGAAACGCCCCCGGGGCTTTTCGGAACCCTCTTCAGCATCAGTTAAGATATTTAGACCTGAAGAGTAAGGCACTTTTCCTTTCCTCGAAAATCAAATCTGAGTCCTAATCCCTCTCTTATATATATATATATATATATATATATATATATATATATATATATATATATATATATATAAGTTAAAATTGCTCAACATAAAATCGTGATATTAACCTCATGTTATATCCTCTTATAAGTTACGTCGTGAACTGGACATGAGATAGGGAGAGAATCTGTATTGACGTACGCTCTATATAGCTTACATAGTAAAGAAATGAACAATATCCTTCTTTGGCGTTTAAAGTTGTGACCTGTTAGACCTCTTCTAATTTATCTATATATGTACATATTTTACCCTCATTACTGACATTGTGAGTGGTACATAATACAATAATGCATATGTTCCAGCGCGATCATGGTAGCCGCACAGTAGCTATAGTGCCAACGGAATGTCGTATCGATTTTAACCCCTCGCCAATTTCATTTCTACTCCATGTATATCATAGTCAGTTATACATACGTAGTGAAATTTCCGTTTTATCTTAGTTCAGTAGATGAAATATATCAGTATATGAACTGGACAATGGGATATTGGGAGAAACGCCGCGCTAAACCCCGATAATCGGATAGATAATTAATCTACGATTCTCAGGGTGTCCCCGTTTCCCCCTGTGTACAGGGGAGTTTGAAATGTGCATTCACCAAAGACACTTTCGGCCCAACAATACAGCAATAATTGTCAACCTGGTCGTAAAATAGGATGTTTGGGAAATGCAAAAGATAATCCGAAATTATTAATAATTTAGGACTTTGAAAAAATAATGTTTTGCCTTGGATCTATTAATAAAATCGTCTCGAAGGGGGGCAGTTGAGTCTATCGACCCTAATCAGAAAATATAAAATACCGTGGTCTATTGAAATTTTAGTGTCGCTTGTACAGGTATATTAGATTCACTCGTAATTGATTCAATTAGTCTAGTTTAGGTCGGGTTGGTTTAGGCGCCTTATTTCTGGTATCGTACGCCGTTTTTTCTTCGGGATTTCTTTCCCTAATGAGAAATGGATCCAATTATTAAGTGATCAATTTTTGACTCTGAGTAGGACGAAGACGGGGACGATCCTTCGGGGGCCGTTTATCCGGTGAATTTATAACTGGGTGCGGGCGCGCGGTTTAATAAAACGGGGGGGGGGGTGGAAGATTGAGACGGGTGGCCGTTCGGCGCGGAATGAATGACGGGTTTAAGAGGAGAGTGATGAATTTCACGCATCCCCTCTATCACTCCGCCTTTGACTGGTGCCCTCCGCCGGCCGACTATTTCTAGAAGATTGGTCCCGAAAAGATGGTTCAAACGGCCCCCAGGACTCTCTTTTATCCAGCCGTTCCCCCCCTAAGAAAAGATTATTTCTCTAGGGCTGCCAGCCGCCTCTTTTCCACTTTGGGGATCAAAGCTTGAAGTCAATTGGACCGAGTTAGTCAATATATATATATATATAGTTGGCGGACCTCCCACCGTTCGGTAAACTCCGCGGTTTCGTCCCCCTCTCGACCTCATCTCATCTTAGCCCGCACTTCGGTGCCTTCACTTTCCCACGCTCTCTCTCGCTCTCTCTCTCCTATATACCCAATACACGGGGCTCGCTCTCTTTTGAAAACGTCCCCCCTAAATTTTAAACCCGGAGCTAACGCGAGATTATAG
The DNA here is from genome assembly GCA_019843655.1 of Lethocerus indicus. NCBI lineage: Eukaryota > Metazoa > Arthropoda > Insecta > Hemiptera > Belostomatidae > Lethocerus > Lethocerus indicus. The sequence goes on from JACDQD010000011.1 coordinate 11,338,989, forward strand.
ACAGTTTATTTACGCTTCAGTGTTCCCCGTCGTGGTCGTGCGATCACGCTCTATCCGGGCGGTTTCATCCAACATCCAACCGTTCGTTAACGCATTTGTCATTGGTCTTATACCGGATATTAAACCCCGAGTCTTCGTTTCGAGAGGAAGTTCGTTGAATTATCTGTACCTTCCCCGGTAACGCGGGGGCAGGTCGGAATCGAAAATTATTTCGTTACAATACACGGTCGAATAACTCGAATCAAACTTCTGTGCAACACCTGCTGAAAATTCAGTTCTTACTCGGAGTTACCTCTAGAAATCACAGCCCCCTTTCGAAGGATGGGATTCCTAAGTTACCGGGGTGTTTGGGTATGGGGGATGAAGGGGCGGAGACGGATATTCTAATTCCCTTGCCCCCCCCGTCTTATTATTATCATCATCATCATTATTATTATTATTTAGGAGCGTGGGGGTAGGAGCGAGTTTAATTAACAATAACTCCCGGGGATCGGGATTTAGCCGGGCGTAAAAACGGGGGAAACTCTGAATTATTAGCGCGAGCAGTAAGAAGGGGTTGGGACCTACTGCTTTTGGCTTTCCCTAGGGAACTGCGCCGTCCTCCTCCCCCTCCCCCCTCCACCTCCCGCACGAGGGGAACCAGAAATAAGAGAATCAATTATAAATTATTGTTATTATCAAAGCCCGGGTTTCATGCCCCCGGGGGGAAATGAGAGTTTACGGCTTCGTGTCCGGTAATATAAAATGTATCGTAAAACCGGTTTATTTAAAATAACGGTTTGATTTTCAGATTTCCATCAAGATCCTATCAACATCCATCTTGGATATAGGAGCCCCGATCGTAACTGAAGCTAATAAAAATGTTTTCCAGACTCTCGTTTATCGGTGCTAAGAAGAAGGACTGGAATAAATCAAATCCTCCTATCAGAGTAACTCTCTAGGTTTATTTTATATAATTATTTATCGGAGGAGTCTTTTTTTGATTTTAAACAATAAATAAATATTAGCAATTCGCAACTCATAACAATACATAATTTCATGTATTATGAGCGAGTTAACTCGGGTTGATCGTTCAATATAGTACATTGGCCTTATTTAACGTTATAAATTACTCTTGTAATGTTGTAACCACTGATCTGCAATTTAATTGTTATTATTTTTCAACATTGGCGTCAGTTTTTTAACCCCTTTGAGAACAATTCTCGAGGCAGGTTGCGGTATCAAAAGAACAATTTAGCCCCGTTTTGAATTCATATAATTGCGTTCTTTCAAAATTTACGTGCCCGTTGAAGTATCCGACGGTTCCGCTACCTGTCTCATCAGGATTAAACAATCCGGAAATTAGTCGAATTAGCGATAATTTTCAGAATCCTAATTTTCCTGCGGCCAAAGCGAGGAAAGCTCCTTTTCCCAAGTATGGTATTCCCAGAAGCGGGTTGTAGAGTTGTGCTGGGGGCGTGGGCGGGGGCGGGGTGGAGTTTCTCTGGGAACAAAATAAATTGAGTTAATTTCAAATTGTTGTCGTTATCCGAGCCTAGGGTGAAATTCAGGGTTTTACGGGGCCGCCAGCTCCGCAGCCGTGAATATAGCCCGGATGGCTCGACAGATGCGGAGTATGTTCTTCCGATGGGCGCCTTTTTAATGGCTTTGCCCCTCAAACCCCCCCCCCATGAAGAATTTAATATTTGAGTTATTGCCGGGAGAGAGAAAGAGTGAGAGGGAGAGTAAGAATGAGAGAGCGAGTTGGAAGTAGGAGGGGAGGGAGGGGGTAGACATGTTGCCCGGGGGCGGAACATAAAATTTAATCGCGGTTTTAATTTTAAACGGCCGAAAATTTTACGGCTCCTGCTGCCCGGCTATACGGAAAGTGTCGCCGGGCTCCCATATTCGGAATCCGGAGGTTTTTTTTTCGAGGACTCGTAAAGTTTCGAAAATAAAACGGTCTCTCGATTTATGAAACCGGACGCAGTCAAACATCGACAATCTGTCCGTTCGGGTGAGTTATTTTTTGAGAAATTTTTTTTTGGAAAAATAATCTCGCGAAAACGTTTGCGATCTTTATAGATTGGTTTCGGAAATATGCGAAGATTAATATGATAATCTTCTAAGAGAGGAAGGATCAGAAATATGCACGCAAAGGCAATATTGTGACCGGATGAGAAATTGTAGAATAATACTAGACAGGATCGAAGCCATTTAAACGATATTAAATAAAATATTATGAAATAACAAAGGACCACTTTAATAGAAATTCCAGGAAGCAGAAATCAGGAATTTATGCAATTAATACCAATTGGAGCATACAGGAAACGGGCCGATTTGGATTATTCGAGATCAGTGATAAATGATCACGATCATTTTTTTAAAATGTAAAATTAAATGCCAGAGCGAGTCTGTATTAATTTTCAATTTGTTTTAACAGAGTAGGACGGTTGAGATACGATAGTGGGGCTCGGAATATCATCTCTTTAAGTAGGTCATTTACTGTTCAGTAGGAGTGTCGGTAGGATGTTTCGTAGGCAGATAAGATAACGCGTTAAGGTGTCTCATATAATTATTGTAGAATTGTTGCCGTACGTCCTTATAAATTCGCTTCGGGGGGGCTTTCCAACTTCCGCTGACTTACTGAACTCTCGTCCATTCGTTCATGAATACGTATCGAGGCTCTAAGATTGGGAAAGCGGCGGGCCTCATCGATCAAATTGATGCCGGGGCTCTATGTATAATGCAAACCGGCCGTCCCCAATAAATGTTATACATCGCGCCAAGACGGCCATGACTTAATTGACAACTTTTGGGCCGGGGGGGGGGCGTAAACGGGATAAATAACGCACGGGTCTGCGTTAGGTTACTAGTCAGCCGTTAATATTAAAACGATAGATCCGCGAGCGACGGTCATCAATAAAACTTTGTCGAAATTAAACTCTATCCTTCCCCTCTCTCTCTCTCTCACTGTGTCTCGGGTAATTTGTCTTGTTAAAAGGGCGAGTCCCGGTGAAGTGGAGCAATATTTCAAGGGAGGATTTGTGCCGCCGGCGTCGCGGGACCGAAGCAACGGGTCTCGGCCCTAAGCGGCTTACTTACTGCCCTATCGCATCTAAGGCCCGCGCCGATCGACTTACCCGGCCCGACTACCTTGTTTCCTCCGCCCTACATTATTATAACCGAGAAATATGATTGAAATGTTCCGCCCCGGGGCCGGTTCCCCCCCCCCCGGAACGGACATCCGGCGTTCGGAGCGCTGCCCTTATTTCCGTATCATGTCGGGGACGGGACACACATTACAAAAATATACTGAACATATCTGAGAACTGAATATATTTCAAAAAAATATATGACAGGCATGGACAGTGACGTTATATATTATTAATTTAAAATACCTGTTTTGTTGTCTGCGAGGGGTTGGATGGGGTTGGTTCGTTCAGTGCACTTGCGCCGATAACCTAGAGCCCCCTGAGGGTGGTGCGGAGATGTACTTAACTAAAGTTCGTTCGGTGCACTTGTGCCGATAAACTAGCGCCCCCTGAGGATGGTGCGGAAATGTACTTAACTAAAACTTGCGCCGTAAACTCTGAGGATGGTGCGGTGCACATGCGCCGATAAACTAGCGCCCCATGAGGATGGTGCGGAAATGTACTTAACTAAAGTTCGTTCGGTGCACTTGCGCCGATAAACTAGCGCCCCCTGAGGATGGTGCGGAAATGTACTTAACTAAAGTTCGTTGTGCGCACTGGCGCCGTTGAACTAGCGCCCCCTGAGGATGGTGCGGAAATGTACTTAACTAAAGTTCGTCGGGTGCACATGCACCGATAAACTAGCGCCCCATGAGGATGGTGCGGAAATGTACTTAACTAAAGTTCGTTGTGTGCACTGGCGCCGATAAACTAGCGCCCCTGAGGATGGTGCGGAAATGTACTTAACTAAAGTTGCACCGATAAACTCGCGGAAATGCACATTGCACCGATAAACTAGCGCCCCCTGAGGATGGTGCGGAAATGTACTTAACTAAAGTTCGTCGGGTGCACATGCACCGATAAACTAGCGCCCCTTGAGGGTGGTGCGGAAATGTACTTAACTAAAGTTCGTTCGGTGCACTTGCGCCGATAAACTAGCGCCCCATGAGGGTGGTGCGGAAATGTACTGATCTAAAGTTACGATATCTAGGTTATAGTTTCATTTGAGTGTGTATAATATTTGTGTAGCGAGTTGGGAGATTGCGGGACAATATTTGAATCCGGACAATTATTAGTGTTAATTGACATATAACGTGGTCTCATAAGCTGACATTGGTAAGCGGCTGTCTGAAAGCGCTGGGTTAATGCGATCGCATTACGTCTTAATATTGAAAGCCGGTTGAATGGGGCCCAATTTGCAGCGGGGGTTGGGGCTCTAATAAGGCCCTGTTCTCGCCCTGCTCGCAGCGCGGGCGCACAATTTTAAATTGCCCGGCAATTTATTTATTCCCGGCCTAAACTACCCCACTGGGGCCCCGTCACGACCGCCGCTTCTCACGCACCCCTCAGAAATTGGTTCGTTTAACCCGCACCGGCTTATTATCACGAGAGTGAAGTGTTGACAGCCTCGAACCGGCTTTTCCACAGATCCATTATAGTGCCCACTGGCCACTCGGCCGTATTAAAAGGAAAAAATAGCCCATTATTGATTTAATACTGGCAGAAAGAGCCGATTCATTTTTAATTAACCGTTCATTAGAAACAATAAGAAAAAGACTTTACGCGAGGATTTATAGACAAAAAACTCATTTTTGAGGCCTTACTTATATATCAGCCATCTATGTATTACTGCATACCAGTAATAATTTAACTAAGTGGACTGCAGCAAGATATATATACATATATTCTCTCTGCTTCTCGAAAATGAAGATCTTCGTTTGAAAATGTGTGTGAACATTTTGGTTTTGAAAGACACATATTTTGCAGGCTGTCCTTCTCTAGACGAAAATGCACTATACATGTTTAAATTTCGGGCCTGTTATTCTGAATTTTTTAAATGAAATTAATTGTATAATCTCTCTTATTTTTTGTTTAAAATACAAATAGGCTAACTTATATTAACTAGGGTTGGCTTTCGGTCGGACTATTTTTACCTTTAATGTGTATCCCTCCCGCCCGCGGGGTGAAATATTAGCTTCTTTAATGGGGGCCCTGTTTTCGCGCTCCATTATACCCTTTATTAATACATCGCGTTAAACCCACCGCCGGCCGTTCGGCCGCCGTGGCCGATAATAACCCATTAGGCTTTCGTTTTGGGTATTTGGGTTGGCGGTGTGTCACGCGAGGGCCGTAATATGACCGCTCCGGGAAACGTTATATCATTCCGTGATCGGCAGCTGTTACCCGCAGGCCGCTAGGAAAAATTAATTTCCAGAATAAAATTGGACAATTAAACGTAATTACTGCGTTGATTAAAAACGAAAAAGAAATAGCGGAATGAAAAAATCGAGAGGAAGAGCCGGCTGAAAATGAAGTAGAATTTATATTCATAATGGGATTTTACTGTTCAACTATAAATCAAACGCCTCCGTTCGCTCGTATATTGGTATATATTGGAGATCGATATTATTGAAAACTCTCGAAGCACATTCGTCGAGAATTAAAGCGTAAAGTTACAAAATTATACGCATTTAGAGATATCGTCTACGTCCATAATGGGGTAATTAAATTTTTTGTTTCACCTTTATAGTAAGCTGTCTTCAGTAGATTCTTGGCTCACTGCAAAGACCAAGTGAATCATCGCACTACTGACAAGGAAGCTGCTGAAGATGTAGAGCAACCGAAACCAAAAGACCGGAACAAAAAAAATTCAACTGTTATTTTTATGAATACTTAAATGCTGGGCCTTCGTCGCGGTTTGCTTCTGCAGTAAGTTTTTTAGACGCATCGTACAAGAAGATAAGCTCCTTCTCCGTATACTCCAACGGAGAACACTGCGAATTCTGCATTTCGAAAAACCTGCATAGCATTTCCTGTCCTATCGTCCGGTATCGATATCCGGTGTGTGACCATTCAGAATATTTGTATAGTAGTTAATGGCTAGAAGTGTGTCTGCATCACAAGGGGTGCCGCCATATGTTTGCCCGGGGCCCTTATCGCGCCTGCCGAAAAACCTCCCCCGAAAGTAAACAGCTTTTATTCGGTACGCAAATAAACCCCTCGGGCCTCAGGATTTTCCGGACCAGAAATCTATTTTTTCAAAATTTAAAAATCTTCACTAGAACCGTCCGGAACGTCACCAACGCCCGTCCGGAGGTGCGATGCATAGGACGCGTTAAGGAATTATAAAAATGTATAAAACTATAAAATGGAATTAAAGTATTAACTGGTATTATTAAAACTCCTATTACTTGTTCCTTGGTTAGTAGGATGATGTGCGAATTGACCCACTTTGTCTTATATTCCACCATACGGGCTCCCCTTCTAAAGGAACTATTTCAGTCCCCCAAAATCTAAACTTTAGCTTTCCCGCCCCTTTTAATCAAGGTCCGGGAAGCGGAAGTCAGTGTAGGGCCACAGATTCGGTGTATTCGTAGTTCATACTCCAAGTTGTAGTACGACAGACCCTTCTGTATACCGACAGAATAGCAGTCATCAGCCATCCCGTATATCTTTATCCCAAAGTTTAAAAAAGGATTCTTTACAATTTGAAAAGTACAAGGTACCAGAAATCGCAAGGTAAATACTCAGAAACAGCGAAACTTTGTGAATCCCGGGCGAAGGGATATCGACTACTCACTTCAGCTCGGGTCTGAATTCACTCTCTGACTTGGATAATTAAGCCCCGCCGGTACTTAAATTCCTGTATCCCGTACTAAGACTCTGAAATAGTCGTGTATTCGTTTCTTACGTTGAACCCTTATTATTTAAATTTAAGAACTTCCATTATATTATCTGTGGATATGGTTTTCGCCGGCAGGGTGCTGTAAAGTCATTTGGGAAAATAATAACTCGTGTACACAGACGCATCGTTCTAAAAAGGAAAATATGACGGCAAATACGGGCGGATATTCGTCCCGAGTCTCCCTTCGTGTTGTTTCTCTTTCGGCGTATTGGTTTAGGAAAGGTCGACGGGTCTTTTTTTCTTTTTTCTGTTTTTAAACGGTGCCTGTGAGCCCTGTGTTGACTGTCCGGGACATACCGCCCCTCCTCCCTCACCCACCGACACGACGGCATCAAATTGTCGTCCGAGACGAACTCCCAGCGGAGTTTTTTTTCTACCCCCTCTACAGGACGTTTAATTGTTGACAGAAGCGCGTTTTAATTGGGCAATATATACCCGTGAAATTCATCGCCGCCTACGCCACTGGAAGAAATATCCAAAAATCCATTAGGTCCCTCGGAAACGGAAATATTGGTTGGGTCTTTTTATCGGTTCGATAGCAGTTTGAGGTTTCTGGTAAAATTTTAAATAATTCATATTATTGTCAGTCCCCAAACGCGTAATTAAATTCGAATAATTGTCGTTTCTACTGGAATTCGTGTATAAATATTTATTTTTATAAGAGGTATTTAAATTATTTGGGGGGAAAGTCACTTTCCTGTACCTATTTCGTGAATATAAAAGTATTCACTAGGCCGAAACTGGTCTAGGCTAAGACAAGGAAAGGAATGAGATGCACTCAACTAAAGTTCGTTGGGTGCACGTGCACCGCGACGCTAGCGCTCCCCTGAGGCTGGTGCGGGGATTACGTAAATTTCAACATATTAATGATTGAAAAAATTTCACTGAAAATAATTTTAATGGAATTTCACAGTTGACTCAAAAAAATGAACAGAAATATTTTGAAATAAATTAGTATAATGACCTCATTTCCATGTAATTTGTTTTGTGTTTTTTAATAACAAAATAAGTACGTGTTTCTTTATTTTTATTTATTTTAAAAATTGTTACATTCTCACAAATTATTTTCTACCTTGTTAAGGTGGAGATCAGACATAAATAAAACACAACACTCGGATTTTATAGTAATAAAATACTAACAATATTCAATAATAAAATACTTCTAAAACAGGCCCCATATTTGGACAATATTTTATATGTAACGTTTAATCATGACGTACACTGCAGTACTTCATGAAATCCATTAGGTCTCCTCAGGTTTGTCGGAAAAGGGAAATATTGATTGGAACTTTTTGTCAGTTTTATAGGGGTTTTAGGTTTCTCTTACAATTTTAAATAATTCATATTATTATTATTGCCAGTCCCGAAATGCGCGAATAATTGTGGTTTCTACTGAAATACGTGCATAATTATTTTCGTTTAATAAGACACTGTTCTGTACCTATCTCGTGAACCTAAAAGTGTTCAGTAAACGGAAACTGGTCTAGCCTAAGGAACAGGATAAGAGATCACCAGTTTTCTCCCGACGAAATTATTCTCTATTTATTTGTGTACCTTTCCGAATTTGAAAGCGATCAGTCGACAAAATCCCCCGGTGTTTAACTAGAGACAGCATTCGCCCCACTGTCATTTCCACGGCGCAGGGGATATCCGAGAACGGGTGGGAAGAAGATAGAGAGGGTGGAGGAAAGGGGAGCGAAGGAAGAAAATAATGGCCGAAAATGTCGGGTCTGGAAGGGGGGGGGGAGGGACCGCGATAGCCGAGATAGAGTGTACCGTGAAGGGTACCGTGCTTGGGGGCGGTTTTGGTATTCAGGTCTCTAGATATAACCTCCAGGATTTGCCTTTTTCTTGCTCCTTTTTAGAGACACAAACACCCACCCACCCCCACACACACACACATAAGCACACACTATACCCGGAGTCTGATCCCTAGTCCGGGTCCTCGTGCTGACCTAAAAGCCCCCCCCCCTTCTTCCCTTCGTCGGCGAGCTTCCCTTAACATACTTTACCTCCTTAGCTCACAATATGCCCGCCAACTCCACAAAGCCCCCGTATAAACTACCGCTTGCCAATATATACGAAATTAAATCTCTTACATACCTGTATGCGGCTTTATTTCAGTTATTTTTCGCCCACCCAGAGAATCTGAATGTGTTTAAATTTATGATTTGCAGCAGACAATACTCGCGGGGAATTTTTGGTTATTATTAATTTCTATTTTCGGTAACGACTTAGTGACAGTGGTGCTCTCGTCGAATCAAAGGATTGGATTGATGGGATTATTATGAACGGGAGGATTTATGTCGGGAAGCTGCTAATTCACGAACAAACTAAACATAAGGTATTTATTGGCGGGCCCTTATAATGCATGTAATCAATCATTGGTCTATTCGGTCTCTTTCTCTATTTACAAATTACGGCTCCCGGTGCAATTAAAGTAGGTCCCTACAATAGGTGCAATCGACGTGTAATGTAATTTACAGCTGTGAATGGGCTCCGGTACGGCTTAGTGGTTAGAACAGGGACTTTTGCCTATTGGCAAGCTGTAAACGCTTCCAAACGGGAATTTTCAATTACTCGTTTGAATATATTAACACATATTTCTACGTATACCAGTATGTATTATACGATATAATCCATCTCATTGTTCTAGTGAATCTGTGTTCATAAAAAAAAATGTTTATATGTTCAATTCAGATTACCAACATTAAAATATAGCTGTGGCCACTAGAGAAATTTGTATTCTAAGCTCGATTCTTCCATACTTCCTAATTTCTCTTCTTCACGAAATCTCCCAGGTCTCCTGCCGGGGAGGTCAGTTCGATATTTGAACCTAATTCTTTCCCAACTAAGTTGCCGACAATCCCCCTCTCTCGCCACAGCTATTTCTCTACTCCCTAGTTTCTCGTTTTTCACATTTCTCACCAGTAAGCGCGGGGTGCAGACAATGCTGTAAGATCATAAGCCCCGACGATAAAGTATAGGACGGGGGTAATAAAGCCCCCCCCCCCGGTTCAGAAATCGGGCCACGGGGCCACAGTTAAAGGGGTGTCCGTCCCGCCTTTGCGGATGTAGGTCATTTTCACTGAAAATTTCGGAAAGTATATTAATTTCCCGCCAAATCACTGCGAATGAATTAGGTTTTAAATAATGTAATGAATTATCAACGAATTTCGTCAGAAATCCGGTAAAATTGAAATTACTCCTTTCGAAATTTCCCCAAATAATAATGTTCAGTAAATTGGAACATTGTTAAAATCTTTTCGAATACCATTATTAGTCATCCCCGTTACACTGTTGACAAAGTACTTCTCTTGATGGATTATCGGTTGAAATTATAAAATTGATGAAAATTCCGTACGCTGCAGGAATTAAACTTCCGTTGCAAAGCTTTTAACCAAGGTACGCGCTATCAGTGATCCCACGGCTCTTACTGATGTTATAGCTACACTTTAGCTGGGAACCAGTTTTTCAGGATCAAACTACGTGAAATCTAATTAATATGCCGTAGTTGGTGGGTTTCTGAGGAGTTAGGGATAAAAATAAGAAAAAAATCCAAATTTCGCGTCGTATGAATCGATAGAGTCCTATTTCGGCATACCACAGCTCTCTGAGACAACACAGTCGGTCTATAAATTTCTCAGTTAATTTTCTCAACCGACAGAAATGTTATTCACACCTGTATTTCCGCGCCTCCTGTCGGCATTAATAGGCCGGAAAAACATAAATTGTTCCGGTTCGTTTTGGCCGATCTGAAGCTCTCTCTGCTCGGCTAATTGAACTGGAGGTGGAGTTGGGGGCGGCGTCGGTTATTGTACAGTTGAGTGGCCGTGTACTCTCGGCAGGCAGTCTCGGCACGTTCGCAAGTACTTAACTCGGGTGCCAAATGTTGCCACTTACGGCCTGATAAGCTCCGGCTTTGAGTGGGGCCCGAGGACTTCAACCTGAGTTCACCGCTCGGGGATGAGAGCCCAACTTGGCTGGCTGATGGGCAAACGAACGCGTTATCAAACCCTTTGTTTCGCTCAATAAATTGCCATTAATATTTGTGAACAGTTAATAATTACAACTATATAAAATTCGGAATTAAATAAATATACGGCGGATATGAAATTACACATCCCAGAGAAAGACCTGTTTTCTCCCAGTTTGCTACCTTATATTATTATTTAATGCCAATTAAAACACAAATCTTATTATATTTAATTTAATAATATAGGAGGAGATATTATCGAGATTACGATTTCTGTTATTGTTAGTTTGTCAGTATTAAGCAAAATGTTATATTACGATATCATATATTTCAATTCTAAGGCATGATGTTCCAAGCCTTCGTGTACCCTAAAACAAATAGCCTAAAGTAAGAAAAGCCTTCTACTTGTCTGAAGGCGCTTCCTTCTGTTGCCGGATATTACGTCCTCTCTTATAAGGACTTTGTTTGATTATTCATTCTTCCGTGTCGTCTTGCCGATTCAAGGTAGGCCGTTTTCGGCTTTTCGCCATCGTCAGTAGCGTTCCGTTAGTGTCCTCCTTGTTTTTGTGCGCTGTCCCTAAAAGCTGTAGTTCGCGCTGATTATTCCCACCCTGAAAGCAGGAATTCCTCGAGAACACGTCGGGCTAAGAATGGGCCCACCTATTGCTGCAATTCCGACCCCACCGAAAGACTCGAATATTTCTTCTTTGCGGCGGCGGGGGTTGGTGAACAGCGAATGAAATTCCGAGATTCCTGGACGGCGGAAAACAGAATGGAATGAACAGGAAAAATATTACTACGGACGCATTAAATTAAACTGGTACATTACGCGCTCGGTTTCGTTAGATTTGGTTTATGAGTTTTACGTTTTATTGTACTGCATTATAATGCGATGTCAACTTGAATAACGTTCAAAAACGCTCTGTATAATTGATGTGTATATAATTTTGGATATACCGAAATTGATTACGGACCAACTCCGTTTGCCCCTGTCGTTTAGTCGGTCCACCCCATTATCCCGGGCCGATAATTTGAAAAACTTTTTTTATTCCAGCAGCCTGGTAAATTGAGGCCGGAGTTTGGTAGTATGAGGGATAGGTCGTTGTCCTTCCGTGGAGGCGGCGTCTGCGGCGGTGGAAATGCCGCCCCCGGCCACGGCCGAACTTTTTGCCCAGCCCAGCACCCAGCCCCCACCACCACCGCCGCCCCATAATACATCACCGTTGCTGAGTCCGCAAGAAACTTCATATTTTTGCATTTGATTCATTTTGCCGACCCCCAACAGTGTTGGCCCGCCAGTGGAGTCCGACCGAGGGGAGCAATTTTAAATCCTGTCCAGAAGTAAATAGGCGGCGGTCAATTCAATGAAACGGTCCGTTCGAACAACAGCTGGCGGCTTGCTATTGTAAGCAGAAATTCCGGATCAAATTGTAAGCACAGACACTGTGTTAGGAATCTGGTCCAAATAATTCTGTTTGTGTGTCTCTGAGAATAAAAGTTCGGTTAAAATTTACTGTAGGGTCCCCGGAGGTTATCGGGTGTATTCCATATATATCGATATATACGGGTGAATCGATGTCGTCAACTTGGTCAGCCAAGATGGGTACGAGATGTGAAGAAAAAAACCCGCTTAATTTGGTAAAAGTAAAAAGCACAACCCGTCGGACGCCGTAATAATGGTACGCGATGTGAAAACAAATATGGCTGACCAAGTTGACGACATCGATTCATCCGTATATATCGATATATCGAATACCCCCGATAACCTTCGGGGCCCCTACAGTAAATTTAATCTAAAAGTTCAATTGAATTTAAAAAAGTGAGGCATTGAGAGTTTGGGCAGATTCGTAAGCTATTGAGGGTGGCGCGAAGCCACCCTTAGGATCGCACTTGTTATCGGACTCACACTTATTACAGCTATTATTTGTGCGCTCCCTAATGCAACAATAGTCCATCAACTGTTCCTCCAAGTGCGTTCAAATACTGCCGGGTTTCTTTTTTGTTGTAACTCGCCCAATAAATACGGTCCCGCTCCGGGAGAAAGAAGACACCGGATTTAGGGGCAAACAGTTTGCCTTATCCAAACGGTCGAAGTCCGTAAACAATGGACGTCGTGGAACATCCCCGAGGGGGCCCTGACCAATTACGGGTCTCTGTTTGCTGGCAGTTCTATTGTCCCGCCCAACGGGGCGAACCAAAAATACATTTTCTTGAATTATACCTCCCCTATAGGCCTGGGAAACATAATGTCGCCTTCCTATATTAAAGTTTGTTATCGTTTAACGAAAGAGGGAATTAAATTATTACTTATTTGTATCTAACTGCAGGGTAAAGAAGGTGGCGCTGTATTGACGGATAGTATAACTGGGCAATGGAAGGCATTCGTGTATTGAGGGATAGTATAACTCGAAAATTGAAGGAATTTTTGTATTGAGGGTTAGCAAACTAGAAAAATGAAGGTGACTGCGTATTGTGGGATAGTATAACTTGCCGGCGGTTCTTCCCGGACAGTGAGTTCCCCGGGGAAGGGCGAACTCCCGACCAATTACATGGGAGTTTACCGGCCGTTTTATTGTCGGATCCAGAGGGGAACCGCAGCCGCTCAGGTAGTCAGTTTTACTGTTCCCCCCCATTAACTATTCAACCCCCTCGTACCAATTGACTTCAATCATTCATTTATTCAACCCCTACCCCGCCCCTTCTCGCCCCGTCTTCTTATTCCCCCGGCGGGGGTGAGCTCCGTGATTGTGACCCCTCCGGCGGAGTCATAAAACATGGAGATTGACACTGGCGAATCAATCTGGAGGTTTCTTCCTTCAATTATGGATTTCGCTGGGTTCCGACCACGCCGCTGAGTTTTATGCGGTCGTAATATTACGCAATATGTAATTTTTCTGTAAAATAAGGTGTTGCAATATTTGACAATTCAATCCCGCTTGAATGAATTGATAAGCAGTTTTTTAGAAGCATATTGGAGTCGATCGCTCTACTGATCTAACAAGTTGATAGTTTAACATACCTGTTTTGTGGTCTGCGAGGGGTTGGAATACCGCAGGTTTGTTAATTGTTACAAGAATTGACTGAGCCCTGTCATTATTTTCATTTAATTCATTGAATTTTAGGAATTCGCTCCTAAGGAAGCTAATATACAATATGCGCTAATTCGGACATTAGTGTTGAATAATGAAACCTAAACATAAACAGAATAACAATACCGTAGATTTCGTGTGCTTCTGTCTCCTCTCGCCGGTTTGGTCTTTTGCTAGACCGGTTTCGGCAGCTCGCCATCTTCAGTAGCGGTGTCAGTCACTGTTGGCACTTTGGATGTTACAAACATCCGACAATGTACAAGTGACAGTGACATTGCAGTGAGGATGCCCGAAAAACATCCAAAGTGCCAACACCGCTACTGAAGATGGCGAGCAGCCGAAACCGGTCCAGCAAAAGACCAAACCAGCGAGAGGAGACAGAAACACCACAAACCTGCGGTAATAAGTTGATATTTGCAAATTTAAGAAAATTCGAGTACAAAGATTGGACTATTCATATCTGTGTGCTTAAAATTGTGCTTCAAACATGTGCTTAAAAACAACCATTGTTGGAGATCTTATCATCAAATAAATGAGGGTATATTTTTTCATTCAACGCAATTAGCAGTGACCCATACTTGGAACATCGCTATTGGGGATTCTGTTTTTTATTTTCTTCATATTATAGCGTCATTTGAGATGTGGAGTTATATTTATAAAAGATCTTTCTACGTTCTCTTTCATCGATTTAAGGCTGAAAACGCGTCCTCCCAAAAACTGCTAAGTAAAAGATCTAGCCTCGGATAAGCAGTACATTAGTGGCGCAATACAGTGGTGGTAATGTCTCACAGCCAGAGCCGGAAAAAATAGCTAGTTTGTTAGATGTGGGGATGAGGGAGCGGTAATAAATAGAATCTAATTTCCGTCGGTTAAAGCGCCGACCGGTTCGACAATAAAAGAGCAGGTGAACTTTCCCCGTAATTGGTACAGTCGTTGTTTTCGCCCCGCCTCCGGGAGTCCCAGCCCGAAGGTAGCGTTATTTGTTTATACAAGTGGGACCCCAAACCCCTCTCTCCCCTCACCCACTTTCACACTTTGAACAACAGAACCTGTTAACCTTCATTCCTGCATCAATTGGGGAAGACGGTATTAGAACGTTATCAGTAAGTAATGTACGATAGTAATGAATAGTTGGAAAAAAACGCCAAAAAATGAGGCTGGAAATTTGGTCAAAATATTCATTCAACAGACGATTTAAACTAACAGTCCTTTGTATTTTCAGTTAACGACTAAATATATATTAGTATAGATTTATTTCAGGGGATTCGGCCTACATTTACTATTGAACAGATTTATTTTAGTAAGGTCAAGTTTGAATATCCACCTTGTTACCTATTTATTGGCTGAAAACTCGTTACGCGAAAGTGCAAAGAATTCGACAGAGAGCCGAACTTAACGTCCAAACCGATACTGTCTCTCAACCTTTCGGTCGCCCTTCAACTTCCGGCTTAAGGATGAAGTTAATTAATTTTTCCAGCCCGACTTTATACTGCCGCAGGAAGCATATCCACTCAGAATTTTCAAGTGCCACTGTAGGAAGGCGTCGGTGGGACAACCTCGAAAAGCGATTGGGAGTGGGGCTATAAATAAAAACTAATTTGCCCGTCAGAGGCCCGGGCTCCGACAATAAAACTGAGGGGGCCCCGGTAAACAGGGCTGTAATTGGCCCCCAACCCCTCCTGGGACTTCGCCCTACGCCGGTCCGGCCTATACCTGACGGAGGGAGGGACTCGACCATCCGGACTTCGTCCCCGGCACTTTTTATTAAGGGCCCGTCGACGACGAACAAATAAATCGGGGCGCAATTAAAAGCTTTCGGGAAATTAAATTCGGACCCACCCCCTCCCCGGAGAGGATTGATCTTCGTTTCCCGGATGTGTTGTCCGGTTGTAAATTCCGGTTATATGCCCGGTTATTGGACTTAATTTCAATTGGGCTATCTGCAAATATCACTAAATTATCGTACACTTAAATTACAGTATCTTTTCAATTCAGTCACAAGGCTCTTGTTACACTATACGATTTCAACATACACGTTAACATACCTGTTTTGTGGTCTGCGAGGTTTGGTCTTTTGCTAGACAGCTACTGAAGGTGGCGATCAGCCGAAACCGTTCCAGCAAAAGACCAAACCAGCGAGAGGAGACAGAAACACACAAAATCTACGGTAACTTCAATAATGCATTTCATCTCGTCTTTTTTTTTCTTTGGTAAATCATGAATCGAAGTTTGATCTTGCCTATTTAGCATCGAGGTGACCACTGCCGCTGTTCTGTTATCATTTCTGTACTTTATATTCAATGTTATTCATTGAATTTAATTTTAAAAGCTATATGACATTGACAGTACAGAATGTAGTAGTTTGGAATCATTTCATGCCTAGTAGAACTTGTAATAAACCCGTGAAAATGAAGCAATGGAATAGAGCGATCCCACATCTATTAATATGGAGACAATGTCATAACATCCGCTCTTATTTCGCGCACAACAATATACTTTATTATTTTATGACTTGACGGTCAAAATACGGCGAAGTGAAAACCGCGGCCGGGCCCCATATGGAGAGTTTCCCAGATGGGGCTAAGTTTTTATATTATGCGTAAAATTGAAATTTGCGACTGGGGAGGAACATTCGGTACACAGGAAAAAGGTTTCCGAGCCAAGGTTTTTAGTGATGAGCCGTAAACCAGCTCTAACCACTTTGTCATTTATATATGAAAGAATCTTCATATATCAATACGCATTTTTATCTGGTAGTTTTATCATATATTTATCAGTAGCTTTCCTAACACAGGAGTTTCATCAGGAAAACTGAGATATAAGAACTTCAGGTCGCTGAGTTGCAGTTAACCTACAGTGATTTTTTTTAAGTGGCGTCTCGTTTATTATTTTGTTTGTTGGACAGATATAGTATGTAGTAGTTTTTTAAATGCAAGAATTTAGAAATTCATCATTGCTGGTTGTGCTTAGAAGTTTAGTTAAAACTCTTGCTAATGGCCGCATCTTTGGATTTATGCAGAGGCAATTGAAACTCCCACTTTAGACGAAAGAGAAAAAATGATCTAGTAGCTCTCGAGTGGACTCGAGCTTTAATGAATCACTCGAATCTAGTTTTAAAAAAGACGTCTCTTTCAATTCGTGACGTCCAGCCGACTATTGCGAAGATAAGTGCCCCATTAGTGACTCTGTAACATTATTCAGACGCGGTAAAAATATTATTAAATAGGCCTGGATGAGCACAATTAAGAGGGCGGGGGCATTAGGACAAAAATCGAGCCCACTCTTCGCCTCGTCCCATTTTAATGGCTTAAAGTGCTCTCTGGACATACAGTTCGAATCAGGGCACGACTCGAGGAGAGAGACCCTCACTCACTCTTTTGGGATAAAACCTTTTTAGATTTTAAAGTTTTTATTACGAAATGTGCTCGGATCCAGAGGGCCTGAAGCTTTTCCCCTTCAGAGGATGAATAAAGATTGTTCGGGAGAAATTCCTAGTCTCCATTGACAAATTCAGGGTGGTCTGTGATATATTGTGGATTGAATTTTATTATATTCTTTTCAACACTAAACAAACATTCGAGTAGCATTATATTTAAATACTTAGTCGAGGAAAAAACACACATTTTACTGTTTATTGAAAATTAAGATATATCCTTCATTATACATAAGATATTGAAAATAATGCGTATAGTCCTATCAAATTAAACGTTTGTTTTCCGGAGAACATACTGTTACAAGCTGATATATTATTAAAATATTCTGCCTTCACCTACAGGTTTTTTTTCCATGGTGCATAGATGAAAATTTCAGCGCGTGTGGCATGTAAAATAGTGAAATCCCTCTGGGGCCCGCGGGAGAGTAAAAGAGAGAGTAAAAAAGTATAGTTCAGATACTTGTACGGATTTAGGCGGGGAACTCGGGATGAATTATGTATCGGGGGCCAGCTCCAATACTAACATGTACCATCAACACTACCTCCCCTCTCTCTCTCTCTCTCTCTCTCGCTCTCTCGCTCTCTTCTCCCTCAGGGGACACCACAGGTGGACTGATGTGAAGCCGACATTAACCGCGCTCTACTTAGAGGACAATCACACTGCGACCACAATACTAAACGCCCCTTTAACAGTATACAACCGAGAATTACCGTCCCTAAAGAAGATTTCAGTCTATTAAATTTCCCATTCGAATTTCCGTACGATTTTTAAGATACTAGGGAAAACCTTAAACCGCTTGTTCAGAGACAGTGGGTCGCTAGGAATAAAACCCGAAGTTGAGCGACAATTGTGGATTTTGTTTATTCAAAATGAATTTTAGTGTACGGCGTGACCCGGAGCGGGATCGACCGTCGGGCGGGCTCGATATCGCGTCTACCGCTCGAGCCATTATTGCTGATATATGGAAATGAACCTTTTTTACGTCCCCGCTACCGCCCCCGACCCCAATTCCGGCTTAGGCAAACAGCGGCCTCCCGAACCGCCCGCCAATCCGAATACACACCGTGAGAAGTGGCGCCATCTGGGCCAATATTTATACAATTTTGGTATTGTAATAGGCCCCTCCCCGCCCCCGCCCCGGGGGCTGATGAGGCGGCCCCCCCTCAGCTATCGGTTCGGCAAAACCTCGACCCGCCAACACTGCAGACGAACAACAACATTGCATTGGAAAGTAGCTGTCGAAGACTGACTTAGATAAGTCCCCCCTTTGTTTTCTGTCACAACATCAATAACCCCCCCCACGCCCATTGCGGAGTCGCATTCGGCTTGAAATAATATCTTAACTCACCCCACGATCTAGTCTCTCGGGGGTGGGTTCGGGGGGTGGCATCTCTTAGAAAAATCGGTACCCACGCACAGTCTCGCTGTTCGCTCAACGAAATAATTGCTCCGTCGGATCCTATATATGGGGACTCCATATCCTTATAGACAGTCTCTTGTTGAATGTCTAGCCCTAGGGCTCTAGAGAAGTTAATTGTTACAAGAATTAACTGAGCCCTGTCATTATTTTCATTTAATTCATTGAATTTTAGGAATTCGCTCCTATTAAAGGAAGCTAATGTACAATATGCGCTAATACGGACATTCGTGTTGAATAATGAAACCTAAACATAAACAGAATAACAATACCGTAGATTTCGTGTGCTTTAGTCTCCTCTCGCTGGTTTCGTCTTTTGCTAGACCGGTTTCGACTTCTCGCCATCTTCAGTACCGGTCACTTTTGGCACTTTGGATTTTTTCTAGGCATACTCACTGCCCTGTCACTGCCACTTATATTGTGTGTATATATGCATGTCTTGTTATTGTATTATTGGGGGATTTTAGTTTGTTAATTTTTGTTAACAAACACACGACAAACCACCACAGTACAAGTGACAGTGACAGTGCAGTGGGGATGCCCAAAAATCATCCAAAGTGCCAAAAGTGACTGACACCGCTACTGAAGATGGCGAGCAGCCGAAACCGGTCTAGCAAAAAACCACCTACATTTGAAGAATCTAGATTGCCAGACTCCGGGTACATTAGAAATAATTTATTATCTACTGACAGATGTTTAAGTAGGGCACTGTCCATTGTCTTTCCGTCTGAAAACTGCATGAATTAATAATGCCATCTCATATATCTTTTCTGTAAGAGGTCTGAAAGCCCATCAGTAAATGACGACTACAGGGCCCCCCCCCGCCACTCTTGTCGCGGGCTCACGGCGCCAAATTAATTAATAACATTCAAAAGACGTCCGGGGATTAAAGCCCCTCCTTCAACGGCCCGATGAGTTCTCGGAATTCGAAGAAAAACTCAAGAATTGTTTTCGCGAGGAATTCTAGAAAACGCCCTCCATTGTTTTCTTCCAACCCCCAACCCCCCACCCTTATTTGACGGGGAGGGGGTCGGCTTTGTTCTTCGGTTTTGTCCCGGGAACAATGGGCGGCCAAATTCTTAAAGTCTGAAAACCCGATTTGGGAATAGGAAAATAATTGACTTTAAGAGCCATTCCTCAATTATTGATTAACCGAGATAGCGGGAGAAAGAGAGAGTTGTTGGGAACGTCCAGAAACGTTTCATAAACAAATAGACGTTTTAAATGAAGAGCCAAAATATCGCCAATTTATCACTGAATCCTCTTGCCCTTTCTAATTCTCCCAATATCTCTAGTATTATTAACAATCTATATGGAAATTGGAACAATCGTTATTCGATGAACACCATATTTTTATATTCTAACAGAAAATTAAAAAATTTTCAGTTTTAATCTGCTACTCGTCAATATGAATGACTTTTATTCGCGATTGCCAATCAGTGCTCGCCATTCTCACTAATGAGTAATGAAATGCAATCACTCGGAAAATGAGGGCCATTTACATTTTTCCTGATTTCTTTTAGTGTTCAAACAGCGTTTGCAGAATCAGACTATTTCATGTAGCTGCAAACAAACTCATTTCTGGGATTTATAATTTAGGCCCAGTTTTAATTTTGATTCGGTTTATCGTATTGTCAGTTTGATATACTTATGTTTTGAAAAAGAATTGCTAATATTAGGTAAAGTGTCTTCATTAGCCTTGTAACATTGCAACATTCCAACCGAATTAATAAAATCCTCGTGAATCTCAAGAAAACAAAGACAGCGTAGGGATATTTATCAGTTTGATTCCATCGGTTATAAAACTGTAACTGCTGGGTAAATGATTAAGTTTTCGCTTTCAGTTCAATTATCCTTCATACAGGACGCAAAACCGAATACTTGTCTCTTCGAAAACGGTATAAATTTACCCGATTAAGAAGATAACAGGCAAACCTTATTTGTTGTTATTCCGTATTGATGGAATTAAAATTTCGAATTAGACTATCCGCTGGGTAAGTATTTGCCGAAAAGTCCTTTAAAAATGGATGCACGACGTGAGGAGATGCCATTAGGGCGGGGGGGCCTCAATCTGTACTCGTTTAGCCGCATTTGAGGTCAAGTTCCGGCTGCGGGGGCGTTCACAATCCGCTCGTGATTCGCACAGTCGGGGATCACGTTCTGGGTTTTCGAGGGCTGAAAAAGAGCCCATCCCTAGGCCCGTTTTCCCTAACTTCAATCGGGACGAAAAGGACCCCTAACGGCTCGGGGGTGAAAAGAACCCTAATCAATTCGGCAATAGAACAAAAGGAAACAATGCGCGCCGACCTCCAATTAAAAATACGGTAGCAGTTCGTAAATGCAGTTTAGAATTTGTAACCATTTGTCCTCAAACATCATAATATTTGAGATCTACTATCTGAACTCTCAGATTTGTGCCCATAATTATGAAACTGGGCTCACATAAATACTATAAAACTGTAGTATATTATATGAAAATACTAAAGTTCGTTTGGCGCACTTGCAAAGATAAACTAGCGCCCCCTGAGGGTGGTGCGGAAATGTACTTAACTAAAGTTCGTTGGGTTCACTTGCACCGATAAACTAGCGACCATTGAGGGTGGTGCGGAAATGTACTTAACTAAAGTTCGTTTTGGTGCACTTGCAAAGATAAACTAGCGCCCCCTGAGGGTGGTGCGGAAATGTACTTAACTAAAGTTCGTTGGGTACACTTGCACCGATAAACTAGCGCCCCTTTAGGGTGGTGCGGAAATGTACTTAACTAAAGTTCGTTCGGTGCACTTGCAAAGATAAACTAGCGCCCCCTGAGGGTGGTGCGGAAATGTACTTAACTAAAGTTCGTTTGGGTACCTTGCAGATAAACTAGCGCCCCTTTGAGGGTGGTGCGGAAATGTACTTAACTAAAGTTCGTTCAGTGCACTTGCAACCGATAAACTAGCGCCCCTGAGGGTGGTGCGGAAATGTACTTAACTAAAGTTCGTTTGGTGCACTTGCAAAGATAAACTAGCGCCCCTGAGGGTGGTGCGGAAATGTACTAACTAGTTCGTTTGGCGCACTAAAGTTCGTTTGGCGCACTTGCAGATAAACTAGCGCCCCTGAGCGTGGTGCGGAAATGTACTTAACTAATGTTCTTTCGGTGCAGATGAACTACGTTACTAAAAATAAACTTTACTAGGAAAACTTTTATGATCGTAAGTACACAATACCAGTTAGGTTTCCTGCCATATATTTTCATAATTATGAAAGTGGTCTAAGTCATATATTTCTGGTTTCGAGATATTTAATGAATTGCTTTCGAATAAATTAACAAATATTTTTATATTATGCAACATTTTAATTTAGAATTTTATTAGTCTCGATTAATGGAAGTTTACTATGAATATGAAATTTTGTGTGAATTTCATATGAAAATGTATTTAAAGTTTGAATTGACTTAGACCACTTTCATCATTATGGGCCCATTTGGTCTTGTGCTGTACACGGTTTCACCTCTCGCCATCAATTTTATGTACAAAGAATTTTGTAAAATAAAATTTAAATAAATAAACTTTCTATTGCGTGCATCTGTTGCAACAGAAACTTGAAACCGAAATGTAATATTAGATATTTCAGGAAGAAATTAATGATTCTTCTGAGGTTTAGGTACACGCGGACAGATGTCACTACTGTCCATACGTCTTCTTTAACCCCCTTTAGAATTCTCGTATTATTTATTGAAGCTAATTATGCTATTTATTAAGTGATTGTGGACACAATTTGTTGTTGCGATATTTTGATCTCTCAGAAGGTATTCCAGGAGTGTACCGCTCATTTGACCAATAAGTTACGCTTTCAGAGGCCGGTAGCATAGAGTCCAGGACGGAGGTATAACGCGAAATGAGAGCGAGGGGGCGGGGTGCGAGAATTTCCTTTAATTAGCAGGGACAGTTCTTGAGGCCGGGGCTTAAATTCACAAAGACCTCCGCCCACATCGCCCGACTCCGAGATATGACTCAGGTTCGAGGCAATTAAGGAAGTGACGCACGGCATCCCTTGTCCACTGGCCCCACATACGCCAAGTATGCCCTCATGATTCAAATAACCTTTGTATTGATCAATTAAAAAGTAATTTCCGACCTGACTAAAAAAATAATTAGTTTAAAATATTCCTAAACTTAAAAAAATTTAGTTTGAATTAATTCATTAAATAATGGGAATATTTTTATATCTTATAGTTCATTGCCAATTTAAAATTTCACCCTCCTAAACTTGTCGTATTAAGCTTCCCCCCATAGTCAATAGCATTGCGTTACTAATTCAAAGGTTGAGTTTTAGGTTTTCAGAATTATATAATTATAGTTCTGAATTTTTTGTTAGACTTTTTTTCAATTATAGCAACAACCACTTTCCTACAATCGTGACCAATCAGATAGGTGTTGATTATTTTGTACCTTTGGTAGGTATTTCGAAACTGAATTTTATTATAGATTGATGTACACTAAGATGACAGCGATCATCTGCGGGGAAAAAAGCACGAGCGAATAAATGAAAGAATTTAACGGCTGTCCGTTTGTTTTATATTTGTAGTCGCTGTTGAATTCAGGCGTTGGAGGCAACCGGTTGTCGGAGCGAGGGTAGGGGAAATGTTTGATTTAGGTGATGGGGTTTAAGCTGTCCCTGCCCCGTCCAGTACACGGGTTCTCAATTACAGAGAAAGGCGTACAAACCTCCGCTCGACAAACCCGAAAGCCCGACCGACACCACAACTGATCAAATATTAACTCCCTGTACCCCGCATTTACGATGCGAATTTATAAACAACTTCGTAGGACAAGTTTGCATTATTTTTTATTCCAGCAGCAGTAAAGAATGGGTTCAATATATTCTGAATTAATAGAAACCGAAAGTTGTTTTATAGGACACTTTGAAATAGTACTGACAAAAAGATTATCGCAAACAAGTAAAAGTAAGAAGCTCATTCAAATCATTGCGTATATGACAGTAATCAGGTATTTCCCTTTATTTTGGTATTCAAATTTTTGAAAAGCAGGTAATTCGGGCCTACGGAATAGAAGAAAAAAATATAATCCATAAAATACCGCAAATTCGTTGCCGGGCCTTCGGGGTCCAGTTAAAGCGCGTTTACGGCCGGCAATAACTGCCGCCTTTTAAACATTATAAAGGTCGGTTTTAGGGAGGCGAAATTATTTGGCTCGATATAATTTCGGCCCGTCGACGCTGTCGAGGCAGGCCCGAGCCATTAAACCGTTTTTATTTTTCCCTGTGAAAAAAAAACCGAGAACTTTTACTGCAGTTAAAAATGCAGGGGATATAGAGGAAATTTTAAAGGGGAACGGTTCAAATGAGTGAGTTACGCGCAGAACTTCAATGGTGTGGCCCGTCTTAAAGGATGCTTTTACGATAGCTAACCTTACGTTTATGTTGTTATTAGGGATTTTTTTCTGATATCTTTAATAATTTAAATTACGATATTTTGTAGTATCGTCACTATGCTCATTCGAGCTTTGCACTGTAACAATTCACTGAGACTGCAAACGAGATACTTCATCGGCGTAGGTTCCTTACTAATTTACAGCTGCTACTACAGAGGTCGATAAGCCGATCTTACATATGACCAAATGAACATGAATAGAGTTTTGCCATTATACCAAGGATACCTTTAATAATTCCTTTATTAATAATGCTCCCTTAATGCACCCCGGTATGTTTCTAACCGAACACATACCGACAGTAGACGAAGTCACAAAGTCACGCTTCCTTAAATTCCATTCCCGCCTCTCTCCACATCCAAATCCACTCGTCCAGTCCCTTTCCTCTGTTTCCCATCCATTATCTCCCCCGCGTCGGCTCAAACGCCACCGGCCCAGAGATCTTCTTAGCCCGAAGCCATAAACTGTTCATGTGGAAAAAGTGCCATCATTGGGTGGTCTCTTTTATCGAGACATTCGAGTGAAAAGAAAACACTCATCAGTTGTACCCATAACTATACGTAGTTGATTGTACAAAAATAAAAAAGGTTAAAAAAACAAACTGCAGTATGCTTATGTAACTCACTTCATTGCCAACTGTACGTACCCCAAATAATAGCAGCGGCCCGTATAGAAAAGGAACACAGTTGTGAAGACCATTTCACAACTGTGGTGGGGGGGAGGTAAACGAAGCGGTAACGGGGGTGAAATCGAGGCGGAATGGGGCCCCGGGAAAGGGCAAGGGCAGAAAATTAACTTTGCGGTGGCCCGTCGGGGCAATATGGCCGCGGAATCGGGGGTTGTTGTAGGGCGGGAGAGGAGGTGGGGGTGCGGTCCTTTAGAGGGTTGAAAAATTAAACGGGGCGTTAGGCCGGGTGTCATACTTGAGGGGCTCCCACCGCAGGCGACATTGACTGATGTGTAACCGCCCTTTCAAGCAGACACGCTCCGCTGAACCCCCCGCCCCTACATTCTACTACCCCCCACTTATTTTACAGTAAATACCTGTTAGAAACCCTCAAATTTATTCTCCTGTAGCCATATTGACTGTAACAGTGGACAGAATTACGCTTCATCAGTGGAGAAACCTCAATAATTTACAGTTCCTAATGCTGGTGTCAGGATATAGTGCACAGCGTAAAAACGAAAGTAATTAACTGAATTTTTCTACAAATAACATCTATAGTGGATAGATTTCATAGTCTCGAAACGTAATATCGACTCAAAACAATATCGATGTAGTTTTTGCCTTTTTAAAAAATAAATGAAGCCCTCACGTGGAATCCCCATACCCGACTCGAAAGAACAGAAAATTTGGACTCTTAAGGCCATTACAAAAACTGACTTCGAAATTGACCTTAAGTAATAAGCTGAGAATATACAGAGCGATACTCAAACCGACATGGACATACGGCTATAGAGCTATGGGGTTCCACCGAGACATCCGACATCGCTCGCATCCAGAGATTTCAATCAAAAGTCCTTCGCACCATACTTAATGCTCCCCGGTATGTTTCTAACCTCACAATCCACCATGACCTCAACATACCGACAGTCGACGAAGTCACAAAGTTCCACTCCCGCCTTTCTCCTCATCCCAATCCACTCGTTCGGTGCCTTTCCTCTCTTACCCATCCGTTATCCCCACCACGACGGCTTAAACGCCACTGGCGTAGAGATCACCTCGGACAGTTGTTAAATGGTGTCAAAAAGCGCCATCATCGGGTGGTTTCTTTATCGAGACAAACACGTGAAAAATATACATGTATCAATTGTACTTATAGCTGTAAAGTTGATTGTGCAAAATAAAAAATAACAGTTCATGTTCGATTTTCGAGCGGCGTCGTTAATACTAACCGGCAAGACCCGGTGGATATGCGGGTCTGGTATCAGCGCCGTGTACTATTTGAAAATTCGACCGGCTGTAAAGCCCACCTTGTGTTCTGTCGATCTTCTGCTACTCTCCCGTATGGCCCCAAAGATGGACCGTTTATTGTACTAGTATTTTTGCCGAAATACCAACCGATATATTACTGATATTAGGGACGGCAATTTTACTTCGGGTAGGTGAAAACCCAAAACCTACAGCGAACAACGAGAAGCTCAAAATTGCAAGGATCAGAAAATCGCCCGAGCCGTATTCCGGACTCTCGAACTATCGATAAATTATTTAGTATTGGAAAAATCGATCTGCTGGTTGTCCCGTACATGAGTACGAATCCGACCGGGGTTTTTTTTTGAGAATTATTTGAGAGCGGCTACTAAGATTGGCTGGGGACGGGGGCTAATTGGAGGGGATGAGGCCGGGCTCTGAGTATCGCGGGGATTTGGGGGCTCTCCGGGAGGAGGACGTCACGCCAAAGAGGATTTGGTGTGCCAATAAGGCAAATCCTCCCGGCCCCGACAACAGTGGACCGAGTTTCGGACGCGATCCTTATAAATTGTTGAGCGCCCGTGGTCCGAGGATCGGCCCCACGGGGGTGGCGGCTATTAAATATACGGGCACTCCGAGCGATCGTAAACAACGAGGGGGGTTCCGCCCCCTTTTTGAAGCCGGCGCGATAATGAAATACCGCCGTGAGGGGAGGAAAGTGAGCCCAAAAGCAGAACAGATGTTGCAGTTTCAGCACGTTTTCTTGCCGTCCCATGACGTTTAAAAAGGGACGCGAGCCCATCCCGGGGCGGACTAAACCGTGGATGATACTATTTTTTTTTTGTTAACCTTTTTTATTTTTGTACAATCAACCTCATAAAGTTATTGGTACAAGTGTTGAGTGTTTCCTTTTCACGTGAATGTCTCGATAAAAGAGACCACCCAATGATGGCACTTTTTTCACATGAGCAGTTTACGGCTTCTGGCTAAGAAGATCTCTGGGCCAGTGGCGTTTGAGCCGACGCTGGGGAGATAATGGATGGGAAACAGAGGAAAGGGACTGAACGAGTGGATTTGGATGTGGAGAGAGGCGGGAGTGGAATTTAAGGAAGCGTGATTTTGCCACTTCGTCGACTGTCGGTATGTTGAGTTCATTATGGATTGTTAGGTTAGAAACATACCGGGGAGCATTAAAGATGGTACGAAGGACTTTTGACTGGAATCTCTGGATGCGGGCGATGTTGGATTTCTTGGCGGAACCCCATAGTTCTATTCCGTAAGTCCATGTCGGTTTTAAAATGGATTTGTATATTGTCAGTTTGTTGTCTATTGAACGTTTTGATGTCCTTTTCAAAAGAGCAGTCCAAATTTGCGTATATTTTACTAACAGGCCGAACTTATTTTGATCCTTTCGCGGAAATACCACTCAGCCGGGGTAAGGAATGTGCCCACCAAGAATATCAGCCCGCGGGCCTCTCTAAATTTATATAATTGGATGCCAGGATTATCCGATGTAAAAACGTAATTTACACTCGCCGCAATAAAATTCAATCACTCAGACACTCCGCACTACACTTTATTCACTTGTTCTCACTGTACTACGCTGAATTGGTGCACGCTAAGGTGGAACCCAATTACTATCATTACTTACCATGGTGTCTCCCGAAATATAGAAGTTTATAGGGTGTGAAAATAAATAAGAATGCGGTGACAGACGGCGTGAGGTCTATTGGTTGGGGTTCATTTCGGGACCGCCGCATGATAGGCCCCCGCTAGGGATAACGGCTGGGTTTATGCTTACGGAAAGCCTCTTAAAAATATTAGGGGAAACAATGGCGTGAAATGGTTCCGATCACGCTACAATAAATCTCCTTTAGATTTCCAGTCAATGAGTCAATTTCCGTGAAGGGGAGGGGAGGTGCGCGTGATGCCGGCCGATTCGGCGTTCGGTATTGATAAATAAACCCATTTTCCGGGCCGCCTCTTCGGTATAATTGGCCCCGAACACATTTCTAATTGAATTTTCTTCTTTTTCCCCTACCCCCCTGCGGGTAAATTTAATTGCGGATTCACTTGCGCGAACCGCTTGGCGGGAGATTTCGGTGATACATTCGCGGTGTGACCGGCCGCCCAGAGATATACGGCCAAAAAATATTTTCCGGTGAAACCTTTTTTACGGTTTTTCCTTTTTTTTTTCCCGGATTCGGGCAACCGTAATATCTCCCCTTTTATATATATATGTATGCAGAAATAATTTCCCGACGTAAGTTTTCCGCGCGGACGAGCGGCGCGCGTCTGTCCGCCGGAAACTCGTTTCTTTCTGACGGAAGCCCGGAAAATGGGGCCGGCGTGAGCAATTATCGGTTTAAAAAATTCGCTAATTCTTTCGCGCCTCGAGGTGGAAACGGGGTGTCCGCGACCCGACAATGAAGAATAGTTGCATCGAAGGGTAAAAACCACATAAATGTTATAAAATAAAAACAATTAAATATATATATAATTAGTAAACCGTACGTTTTCCTTATTTATTACAATGCAAAATTTACAATTTGGCAATTTCAAGTCTATAGGAACAAAAAAGAATCTCTGGGGAATTTTAGTGATGTACATGAATGATGCTTTCTTGGCATTGTTAGTCATATTAATGTGATACAATTGGAAAATCCCAAATGACATTTATGTTCGAGCCCATATGACAGCGCATCTAGAACTTCAACATGTCATTATCTACTTTCGATTCATTCATCCTGTAGGTAAGCTCCTGAATTTGATTTCTCCAATTGCACATTGCAACAAGGTTCGAACATTATTAATAGTGATAAATATAGGTCGTCGTTAAGGCGGGAAGTACTTTCGACGTTTTTACGAGCACTAAACAAATCGAGTAAATGGAGTGACATACCGCCCGAATGTATGGTGGGGGGCGAACTCCCGCCCGTGGACATCTGCGAACTCTGTTTATGACTGTTGCTTCTTATAGCCGTTGAATCTCTCTCCGGCGGATTGGTCCTTTTTATAAGGCCGATGATCAATCAAAAGCAGGCTTTTTACGGCCCCGTTTCACCCCCTTCCCAACCCCTCAATCCTCCCCGTAATACGTTTCGAAATGGCGATCGATAAAATGCGTTTACCCCCTTTTTCTTCTTTGCCACAACCGAAGGACTACCGCCAGTAGTTACATTGTCTCAACGAGCTGTGTCGTATAATCTAATCGCTGGGTGCACTTGCACCGATAAACTAGCGCCCCCTGAGGGTGGTGCGGAAATGTACTCAACTAAAGTTCGTTGGGTGCACTTGCACCGATAAACTAGCGCCCCCTGAGGGTGGTGCGGAAATGTACTCAACTAAAGTTCGTTGGGTGCACTTGCACCGATAAACTAGCGCCCCCTGAGGGTGGTGCGGAAATGTACTCAACTAAAGTTCGTTGGGCGCACTTGCACCGATAAACTAGCGCCCCCTGAGGGTGGTGCGGAAATGTACTCAACTAAAGTTCGTTGGTGCACTTGCACCGATAAACTAGCGCCCCCGAGGGTGGTGCGGAAATGTACTCAACTAAAGTTCGTTGGGTGCACTTGCACCGATAAACTAGCGCCCCCCGAGGGTGGTGCGGAAACGTCTAACGCCGCTACTGAAGATAGCGGGCAGCCGAAATCGGTCTAGCAAAAGACCAAACCAGCGAGAGGAGACGGAGAACTCGAAATCTACGGTATTCCAACCCCTCGCAGACCACAAAACAGGTATTCTAAATTAAATTCTTAAATTTTGGAGAATCCATTGTGATAAGCTGGAATGAGTTCCAGAAATATAACCTATGTACGGAAATAAAGTTAAAGGCAATGTTAAAGGAAATTCATTCTTTCCTATGAATGAACCCAGTGTTATCAAGTTTTTAAGCTGTTACTGTTTAGAATAATTACTGTATCAAGGAGTATGGAGCGGGGCGAAAATCACCTCTCATAAAACGGTACAATATTTGAACCGATTTGTAAACACAATGGAGCGAGTTAAACGGGCGAGAGATGAGTTGGGGGATCCCAATCAGATCAATTGTAGAGGGCGGCGTTTCGCGCTAACGAACTGTACGTGTCGAGGCCCCCTTTTATCCGCCCCCGAAGCACCGATCCCAACTTGTGTCCTAACTTGATTTTCGGGGTATCCGAGGAAATTAATTTTCCGCTTAGCGGTATCCGTCGTCGTCCGGAGCTTGCCCGGCTCCAGTCATCGCGGGACCGCCGTTTACCAAAGTCCGTTACTTCGTTCATTTTCAACTGAATTTCATTGGGAAAATGTGACACCTTTCTCATTCATTAGAGCCGATTTTGTTTTTGATAGCTTTTCTATTCAAATTTATTCCAACTTGAGGATGAACTAATCACCCTGAAATGACGTGTGGTTTAGTATAATTTCTGCTGAAGATTAAAGTAATGTTTTTCATGTATTTGTTACTAGTCAATAAGAGGCAAATGAACTGCGGATTTCAGTCCCCGACTATATGGGGTGTACCTCTAAAACCCACAATGAATCCTACACTCGGTTGTGGATCAGTGTAATTCTGAAGGATTACAAACAATGTCCGAATTTAAATTAAACTCGGCGCGGGCGTAAAATAACAAGTTGAAACCGGTGTCCTCAAACTGACTTACTCAGTCACTCAGTCGCGTTCCAAGGTAAGATAATTAATCCCGCCTTAGTGCGACCAACCGCTCTGCGGGTGAACAATTACATTTAGCAGCCGCCTAATTAGGTAATTAATTGTTCGTAATTTCGGAAATTCGATTGGCCTCTTAGTGTCGAAATCGGGCGTGAACACTGTCGAAACTTTGATGTCCCCTATTAGTGGCCGAAATTTAGGATAAAGGTCCTGAAAACATATAGAAGAACACTGCTTATAAAAGATGAGACATTTTCTGTATATCCCGGTTGCGGTTTTACGATTAGTTTCGGCATTAGAGTGAAATCGGGCGTTGTGACTGATAAGTGTATTTCTGTATACAGCGAAATGTGTATGTCGAGGGGTGGACAAGCCCCAAGTTTCAATTTCTCCCTCGCGCCCCCCGCCCCCACAGTGCTTAAATTGGATTCGGCGGTGCCAACCCCGAGGCCGCCCCATTAATGGCGCCGTGCTCGGATTAAATTTTACGGCCTAATGGAGATTCATTCGGTGGACCGACTCTTGGTGGTCAAACAATGGGGAATAAAGAATGTGGCCATTGAGCCACTCTCTCTCGCTCACGCGTCATGCTTGAATGGGTTTTGTGAGAGCGGTCTCGTGAGCCACAATCGGAATTTCATTTCAATCGGGGGGGCGCGACAAATTTTTCCCGTCATGCCGCAATCCGCCGGCAAGTTGACTTCGACTTTTGTAGATAGGAAAGAGCTGAGAGCGGGCGCGGTTTTTCGGCTGCCGGAATTGGGTTCGGAGCGCCATATCTAGCTGCCCCCCCCCACGCTATACATCGGCCCGTTTCCCCCGAATCGGGAACTAACAAGGCCCCCTTTGTCTCGTGTCATACCCCCGGAGGAACGGGAGTTATCAATGTCACCGGCCGATCACTCTTATCCGTCCGGGACGGTTACCGATTTACCCCGGCGTTCAATCTTCGGATCTAGATTGAATCCGCGCCAATAAATATTTTTCCGACGTCGACCTTTCTTCTCGGATTGTTTTTTGTTCTTTCCTGAAGAGTCGGCGGAAAACAAGAAACTTCCGAAGTATCCGGGGCTCATCTCGTTGATTTATGACCCCCCCCCCACGTCCAGACGTATCGGTTCAATATTGAAGGCGCCCCCAAAAACCTGTGGCCACAGCCCCAATTATCAGTTATTTCCAGTTTGTACTTCATGGGCAAAGTCTTTGAAAACACATATTTGGTTTTATTTTAACAGAAATATAAATTATATAAAGGAGGGGAAAATTCACGCGTTTTGCATCGCGCCGGTTAGAAGGACGCGAAAAGAAGTTCGGGCCGTACAAAGTTGAACTGGAAACTCCTCGAAGTATCTTGTCCTATCCCACTTGGAACAAAGTGTAAAGAAGTACGCCTAATCGCGTATTTGTCGTAAGAATAGAGCGAAGTTCATCCCCCCTCGAGATTATCTATTTGCTACACGATCGTCCCTTTCACAATACAGAAATTAAAATATATATCCTTAAATCAATCGGTCGGAATTTTATGAGACCTCAGTGATGAATTTTTATATCGGAATGAAGCTCAATCAAACCGTCGTAACGTTTATAATGTTTTTGAAAAGCAAAAGTTTGTTTCGGATATTCGTTATTGTCCTGCAGTATGGTGCTCACAGGATGCTTTATCCGCAGGGGACATGCTTAATTACCAAATTTGCATTCTGCAGATTCGAACTGGGATTCCTACAGTTAAATAATTTTTTACCGCCGGATTCCCTCAACAATTAAAGGAAATATAAATGTCTGAGGCACAGGAGTGGTTGGTTCGATCTTGGTTCCCAATATTATCTTGTGGATAAATTATATATATATATATATATATATATATATATATATATATATATATATATATATATATATCAATAAATTCAATCGCAATCAAAAGAAGTCGTAATTCGAATCATTGTATAAAAATTGTTGAAAATTCTTGAAAAAAATTGTGCACATGAATTGGGGTTGAAGTGATGATTACTATTTAATATACATTCAATAGGGCATAATGACGACTGTTATATTACAGTTTGAGGGATTCAATAGACATCAGTAAATAGCATGGAATAAAGAGGTGCAGTGAAGGAAATGTGTTTGAAAATGCGGTGTATAAACTGTGATTCTGTGAGTTTTGAAATCGTTCTTCGACAATTACACGCGAGGTCGACCGTTAAACGATAAACCTATTTCCGGTTGCGGAATTGTGCCGGACTTGTGGTGACGATTGTCGGGCTGGAAGTGGAGGGAGGGAGGGCCGTTTATACGGAGGGCCAAGTAGAAGTTGAAGTTGAGGGGCAGGAGAGAGAGAGAGAGAGAGAGAGAGAGAGAGGGCCGCCCCTAAATTAAGCCCTGTCACCGCCAGCCCGGGGACAACAAAAATTGTAATAGACTAATAAAACGCGGGGGAGGAAAGGAAAATTAAAAGTCAACAACTCAGTGTTAATTATGCGAGCAGAACCTTCCTCTTCGGTTGTGGAGGATGGAGGCCGCTTATGAATCCCGAATTCCTTTGGTTGCTCGAAAGTCCCCTGCAAGTACTCGTTTAGTATTAAATTTATTTTCATTGAAATCAACGTCTTAATGGAAACTTCGGACAAATGGAACTTGATTACTCTAAAAAATACTCGACTACATCGCCGAGTAATTCGCAGTATCTTTGTCTTTGGGCACTACCCAAGTTTCTCGGGTTTTTAATATTGTAACTTTCAGGATTACAATAAAACAAGTATCTAATTTTTGTACATTTCGTGTGTTTCTGTCTCCTCTCGCTGGTTGGGTCTTTTGCTAGACCGGTTTCGGCTACTCGCCATCTACAGTACGACGGTGTTAGCAACTTTTGGCACGTTGGATGTTTTTTGTGCATCCTCACTGCACTTGTACCGTCGTGGTCGTCCGTTTGTGTATATATGCGTGTCTTGTTGTTGTGTTTTGGGGGTTGTTTGTCTTGTTTGAGTTGAGGGGGGCGGGATTTTTGTTTGTTGATTTTTGTTAACAAAATCACGACAAACAGACAACCACCACAGTACAAGTGACAGTGCTACTGAAGATGGTGAACAGCCGAAACCGGTTTAGCAAAAGACCAAAACAGTGAGAGGAAACAGAAACACACGAAATTTACTAATTTATTATCTCATTTTTATATCGTCTACAATATCCTATGTATATTTAATGGAAGCAAAGTATGTTAATCTCAGATGTCTGAGTTTACTACGACCGGCAGGCAATTTACCACCGAACTCAAATTTACTAAGGTCTTTATTTTCATTATTATATATATCAGTACTTGTTTTACATGTACTTGAATAAAACTGTGTGTCACTCAACCCACATTAAACTGTTACTGTTGGGGAATTACAGGGCGATTAGAGTTCGTGTGGAAAATTCAACTGAAATTAACATTTTCCGCTTTCATTTCTGCGACCCAACAACTATTTGTTGACGCTCGGCTGACCCACATTAGGCCCCAGAGCGGACCCCCACGGGGTCCGGGCTTACGTGAACTCCACTCGTAATCCCGGATTGTCATCCTAATCCTCTTACCAACTTCTGTTTTAAGTCGATTAACCAACTGCCTCTCATATTTTGACGCTGACGAAGTATACGTACATATGTACGTACATATAGATATGTACATGTATAAAACGGGGGTATTTTTGAAAATACTTTGACCCATTCCATTCGTAGTATTTCACTTGAATTATGCCAATAATTCCAGTAACTGTTTATTTCCCTTTTTTTTAAATATTATTTTCAGATGTTTTGTTTGTTAATATCAATGGTCTTCGAAACATCCTTTAACATTACATTTATGTCATTATAATTATACCGACAGATATTCACAATCCGGAGTTAAAAGAGTAGAAAAACGACTTATTTCCTAGAACTAAGAAATCGGTTCTCCCTGTGAGTGTTGCCCCTGAAGGAGTTTAATTTGAACTAAATTTAATGTACAATTTAATATTTTCTATTTCATTAAATACACTTTTTCACCAAATTAGAAACTCAGTTCGTTATAAAATCGGTTCAGAAACCGATATGGGAACGCATACTAAGGATTTCCTATAAGATCCTATAAGTTTTTGATTTTTTTCTATTGTGGACTGATTTCGGCGCGTTACATAGGCAGTGTTACATTTAATTGTGACGTAAGCTCAAAGGGATTCATTCTTCCGTAAACTTCGATAGTTCCATTACTTGCCGTAATGGAGTTGTACTCCCGGGGTATGGAAATTCCCGTGAAAAAATAAGCCGAGCGAAGGGAAAGAAGCGTTAGCGCCGGGAGGGACGTCGCTTAGGGGTTGATTCAACACCGGGGGGCGAATTATAACTGAAATGTTAGGTTTGACGCCTACTTTACAGGGTCCCCAATTACTCTTGGGGGGTGGAAGAAGGACCAATTAGTCGCCGGTCATAATTGGGTATGGGAATGTAACAGCGACTCCCATTTCGGGGTAATTAATTGAGTGCCGAAATTCTGTACCTTTGATTCTTTTACGTTTGGACGCTTTCGTTTAAATTGGCGTCGACTCCCGTACACATATTTCCTTTGAGCGTCCGTCCCCCCCCCCCCTTCAGAGAAAATATGGTAAAATACCGCTTTTTTTCTGGTAAGTACCTTTGAATTACCGCGTTACGCTCGCAGGAGCGTATTCCAATTTAAAAGGTCGCAAATTCTATATCGAGTTTCCTTCGAAAATGTTCTCAGGTGACAATAAAAATATAAAATAAATAAGTGGGAGGATTCAGCATATAGCGATTGGCGATTTCTTCTTTAATTTTTGTCTGAACTCGAGCCCTGTTTGCACACATAAAAGTAATTCAAATGCTATTCTGTAGTAGTCAAGTAAAGAGATACGTGACCGATAAAGCATCCTGCCTGCACTGTTATCCTTGTATTGTAATTTTAGTCAGGACTGAGGCTATCTCAAGAAATAGATAGCTTCTATCTCCTCTCTTACCGCTAATAATTAAGGAGAACGGCGACCATAACCGTTGTTTATACAGTTATGTTTCAACAATAAATTGTAGTCTCCAATCCGGGGCCGGCTAATTGGGTGATTCCGCCGGCGGATCAAAGCACCCGGGACGAGCATACGTCGTATATATAATTGGTATTATTAGAAGGGGCGGAGGTGTCAAAGCTCAAAGGTCATAAAATTACCAGACTGAGAGGCGACCCTACCTACCTCTCCCTCTAATTCCTTTTCTCGATTCTCTCTTTATTATTTTTCTCACGGATCGCAGATCAAAGGAGAGTGGCGGGGGGGGGGGGGGGAGGGGGTGGTCCCTCGCCACTTTGATCTAGATTGTCTTTCTTCCGGCCCCGTTGAGATGAGCGTCATAATTGCGCCCAAACACGTTCGCCTCCTGGGCGACGACCCCCTTTTGAGAACCACCCGAGGCCGTGTAATTGCGACGAAATGCCGACCTCCCCGGATGGCTTCCTTTCGACGGGATGGATTCAGAAAAAATATTAACTTTCATTTTCACTCGGCCAGTTAGTCGTAATTAATAAAACGACCGATTTCTTCCGGAATAATTTAGATATCGAAATATGAGGTTCAGGACGTGTATAACAAGCCCTTAGTTTAAGTGGAGCTACGGGCCGATAGAGGGCGTCCGAATTCGCTTCCACCTCAATTTCACCGCGCAAGTGTGACAAAATGTGTTTCTAGAAAAACAATTTGGTTTAATCGCAGCGTAAAAATTTTATAAACTCTAATACACGGAGTATTATGGCAAATACCGTGGTGAGAACAAGAACCCTATAAAAACGATATCCACTTTTCGCAAATCCTCCACCCCTCACCCAGTGAAATTTACCTGCAATATTCCCATCCGTTCCGCATTGAACCGGCGGCCCATCAACGGAAATAAAATCCCATTAGTTTCAACGGAAATTCCGACACGAGTACATCAAATTGCGCTGTATCAAATTTTCTTAATAAATCTGTTTTCCCAAATACCCGCACGTGCCGGTGGTTTTCTCCAGTAATACTCAATTTCGTGTCACCGTTTCACCATTTATTAATGTATAATTATTTCGTTTGTTAAATGTAAAACCATTTTTTAATTGCCTGAATATAATGTGCTAGAGGTAATGTGGGTGTAGGCCGTTCGGTTCTGTTTCCCTTCCTGTAAAATTCATAACAACTGTCCGTTGGTGAGATGAGAGGGCGCCCGTTCGGTGTTTTCATACTGGCCGTATAAATGCCGTAAAATACGGCCTCCCGGGCCTTTTGACAAACGGAATCATTTCCCCTGACATTTTATCCGGTTCCGCTCCAATTTGTTTACCAAATGCGATGCGCTTTGTCCGACCCTACCTTTTCTCGGGGCTGGGCTCGCAACTTTAATTTTTCCTCTTCCCCATGAAAGAAAATACACGCGTTTCGCGCCGCGACGGTTAGACGGATGCGAAAAGAAGTTCGGGCCGTATAAAGTTGAACTCGAGACTCCCGGACGTATCTTGTC
Organism: Lethocerus indicus; assembly: GCA_019843655.1. NCBI lineage: Eukaryota > Metazoa > Arthropoda > Insecta > Hemiptera > Belostomatidae > Lethocerus > Lethocerus indicus. Next base: position 11,376,256 of record JACDQD010000011.1, read on the forward strand.
CCATCCCACTCGGAACAAAGTGTAAAGAAGTACGCCTAATCGCGTATTTGTCATAAGAATAAAGCGAAGTTTGTCCCCCCTCGAGGTTATCTATTTGCTACATGATCGTCCCTTTCACAACACTGAAATTAAAATATATAATCGTTCGAATTTTGATGAGACCTCAGTGATGAATTTTTATATCCGAATCAAACCGTCGTTTTCAAAGTTATTGAAAAGCAAAAGTTTGTGTCGGATATTCGTTATTGACATGAAGTCCTGCAGTGTAGTGCTCACAGGATGCTGTATCGGCAGGGGACTTGATTAATTATCGAATTTGCATGCTGCAGGATTCGAACCTGCAAAAGTTTCCGGTCGATTCCTACGTTTAAATAATTTTTTACCGCTCCCTCAACAATTAAACGGTTCGTTAAATGTTTGATAATAATACTATCGATTGTTGAGAAAAAAATATGCTATACGAAAGTGAACAGCTGAAACCATTTATCCTGCTTCTTATTCTAACCCATTCTTAGGGCCGGGACGGGTTCGATTTCCGCCCCTCGTGTAATTGGGCAGTGACTCAACGAGCTCAATCTCTCATCTCTCTCCCTCCCTCTCTCTCTCTCACCCTCCCTCCAACCCTCCAACCCTCCAACCATCCCATCAGTTACTTTGATGTACACTTGTCTTCCCGTTTCTCTCGGGCGATAGCAGAACGGGGAATTGACCCCCATACGTGATACGAAACGTACCCGGCTAATTTAAGGCTCCCTTCATATCTATCCGGGAGCTTCTTCCCTTATCGTCGCTTTCGGCGTCCATCAAATCAACTCTACCCCATTTATATATATATATATATATATATATATATATATATATATATATATATATATATATAGAGAGAGAGAGAGAGAGAGAGAGAGAGAGAGAGAGAGAGAGAGACCTGCACTACACGTTAATTGCATTACGAAAATAATTTGATAGAAATAACAGAATTTAAGTGTATATAAGCAATGCTCATATTTTTTTAGGGTAATTACTTTTGTAAGGGCGAGGATGTGACAATTAAATTATTTACATTGAATATTTTACTAGTTGAATATATCAACTTTAGCGGGTTGTATGAAGAATGGATCGCTAATAATTCTATACCTAGTTATTTCAAACTTTTCCCTACGTTAGACAAGTTCTGTTAGGGTTAGATTAATGTTAGAAAATAGAAAATTGGCGGAATAATTTTTGATGAATTAACATGACTCTCCTTTCCTCCTTTGGACACGTAAACTTGCGTTCTATCGGGATAATTATAAGGGTGGAACGTGGGTTTGGAGTATCATCACTGTGCAGAAGTTCTGTTTCTGGTACTTAGGAAGACTCAGAACCACAATTAATTTAATACTAGTACTATGAAGTACTATGAAGAGATATAAATATAAAAATTTATTTTACCCTATGTCGTTTTCTGGGAGGGTTATTTTTAGTAATCTAGTTAATCGGTGCAACTGAACCCAACGAAATTTAGTTCAGTACATTTCCGCACCACCCTAAAGGGGCGCTAGTTTATCGGTGCAACTGTACCCAACAAACTTTAGTTAAGTACATTTCCGCACCACCCTCAAGGGGCGCTAGTTTATCGGTGCAACTGTACCCAACGAACTTTAGTTAAGTACATTTCCGCACCACCCTCAAGGGGCGCTAGTTTATCGGTGCAAGTGTACCCAACGAACTTTAGTTAAGTACATTTCCGCACCACCCTGGGGCGCTAGTTTATCGGTGCAAGTGTACCCAACGAACTTTAGTTAAGTACATTTCCGCACCACCCTCAAGGGGCGCTAGTTTATCGGTACAAGTGTACCCAACGAACTTTAGTTAAGTACATTTCCGCACCACCCTCAAGGGGCGCTAGTTTATCGGTGCAACTGTACCCAACGAACTTTAGTTAAGTACATTTCCGCACCACCCTCAGGGGGCGCTAGTTTATCGGTGCAACTGTACCCAATGAACTTTAGTTAAGTACATTTCCGCACCACGCTCAAGGGGCGCTAGTTTATCGGTGCAACTGTACCCAACGAACTTTAGTTGAGTACATTTCCGCACCACCCTCGGGGGGGCGCTAGTTTATCGGTACAAGTGGACCTAACTAACTTTTATGATTGTAAATACACAATACCAGATATGTTTCCTGTCATATATTTGGAAATCAGAACCTAATAGTTTTGGCCAGTTGTTTGATCAAATATATATTTGACCACTAATCCGACAAAGACTTAAGTCGATTAATAAAATACCTCTCAACCTTCTCCAAATACACAATAACAAGACACAATAACACACACACACGACAAACGGACAACCCCCACAGTACAAGTGCCAAAAGTTACAAACAGCGCTACTGATGATGGCGAGCAGCCGAAACCGGACTAGGAATAGACCATACCAGCCAAAGGAGGCAGAAACACAAAAAATCTACAGTATTCCAACCCCTCGCAGACCACAATACAACCAGTTCTGAGCGAGAGGTTGACGAGCAGTATTTACAGCAGATCTCTCACAAATGCCGATCAGAATGGAGAATCAATTATTATTTATTGATGGTATTCTAAACTAAAGGAAGGATAACTAAAGAAATTCTGACAATATTGTTTTCACCAGTTTTCCATTCATAGGTATGCAAATATATGAAAGGAAAATAACAGGTAGTACAATATTAAGGCTCCTCCGCATTGGCACTAATGTTAACTTTAACCGAAATATGTGCAATCAGGTCGCTCGTACAGAGATCGGCTAACACGCGGTCAATAGCTCCCCGGGCCCGCTACAACGTTAAATTTAATTGCAGTACGTCAAAGTTCCGGGTCACGGTGCAGCCCGCCGGTTTCACAATGCGCGGTCGGACAAACGCCTGTAATTAGTGTTGACGTGAGGGGGGCCTTCTGGGCTAATTGAGCAGCGGACAAAGGGCATATCGGAGGGTGGCCGGTGCCAGGCCTCCTTCTCCCGCCCTCCCTCTCCCACTTGTTTCAATTATGTTTTGATTAATGCCCCCCACGCCCGCTAAACGACCCCTAATCATGCCTTCCACCCTCCGCAGGTTTAATCATAATGCATGTCCACCGCCGGAGCCCCTACAACGGACGAATAACCTGAGTTATGGACGCCCAGCCGAACTCTGCTCACTGAACTCTAACCGTATTCCTTTGGATTGGGCCGATAAAAATAACTAATAATAAAAATAAGATAACAGTTTTCCGTGAAACCGGAAATATTTGTTTTTATATTGCCCATACGCGACTCAAAGGACAGATCTCAATCGCAAATTTGGACTGCTGAGACCTCTTTGGAAAAGGACATCAAAACTTTCAATAGACAACAAACTGACAATATACGACTCTATTTTAAAACCGACACGGACTTACGGAATAGAACTATGCGGTTCCGCCAAGAAATCCAACATCGCCCGCATCCAGAGATTCCAGTCAAAAGTCCTTCGTACCATACTTAATGCTCCCCGGTATGTTTCTAACCTAACAATCCATAATGACCTCAACATACCGACAGTCGACGAAGTCCTGCTTCCTTAATTTCCACTCCCGCCCCTCTCCACATCCAAACCCACTCGTTCAGTCCCTCTCCTCTTCTACACATCCACTATCCCCACCACGACGGCTTAAACGCCACTGGCGCAGAGATCACCTCGGACAGTAGTTAAGTCATGTCAAAAGCGCCATCATTGGGTGGTTTCTTTACCGAGACTAACACGCGAAAAATATACATGTATCGATTGCACCTATAACTGTATAAGTTGATTGTGAAAAATAAAAAAAAAGGTTAAAAAAATAAAATATTGTCCCTCGTCATTGTAGTACTTCATCGAATATCATGTTTTCGATGAAGTCACATTAACACAACAATCTTTAAGATTATTCGAAAATTCAATTCTAAAGTCCCATTTGCAAGAAAGCGAGCGGAGGTAACTTATTGGGAGGAGGCCGGGGTTTGGAACAGCCTCGTATTCGAGCTTTTATTGTACCCCCAACCATTCGAGACCTCTGCGGAATACGGAAGTTTCGGCGATCATAATTCGAATTAGTACTGCTTAACTACTGCTTGAGGGCTTCGGCATGTGTTGAGACACGGTCCAAAATTCCCTTCGATTTTTACCGACAGTTTATAATCTGACAGTGGCAGATGTGTCCTGTATGGTCGGTCGAATTTTCACCGCGGCGCTGATACCAGACCCGCATATCCGCCGGGTTTTGCCGGTTAGTATTAACGACGCCGCTCGAGAATCTTATACATGAACTCTTTTTTTTTAACTTTCATATATTTTGTCATCCGAAATGGTCACCCAAAAAAAGTATCTAACGGCGGCGCCGCTTGTGGCAAATAATTTAAAACCGTCCTCGAAGTTGAAATAGGATAACAACAATGATAATCCGGCGAAACTCTGCACGAAAACTGGTCGAAGCAAGTATGCAATTTTTTTATTACTCTGAGAGTTTCACAAAACCGACGTCGCATTTTAAATTGACGATTAAACTGGCGGCTCCTGTCCAATTAGTCTCCTCGATGTCCTTAACTGTCCTTGAAAGGGCCCCGGAAACAACAAATATGCAACGCTCTGTGCAATTGGGCGCTCCCCAATCATCGACTCGCGAGTTTTCCGCTCGAGTAATACAAACCCGAGGAGCTAATTGGTTGGAACGAGTGAACAACGCCATTAGTCATAGAGAGGCTTTTGAATACAGAGAGTGCCCCACAGGCGATCCCGCCCCAATGAACAGGGCCCGGCTACAGTTACACAAATAGACAGGCAGGTTAATTCACAGCCCTCCCGTCCAGTAGCCAGTTATTAGTTCGTACTATTTTTAATACACACAAACTGAAAACGCGATGGCCAATACAAATTTATGTAACGTTTATCCCAAGACAGATTGACAAATAATAAAGAGGAGCTCATAAACCGCGCCCGCAACAGGGAAGCGAGAAACAATATCAAAAGATGAAGTTTTCCCGTCCTCTCCAACAATATATACCACTTTTTCACGGTCCGCCTTTATATAGGAACCGTTCTGCTGGAAAATTGAAATTTGATATAGGATCGCACACTGCTCCCCCTTTTTTTAACCCCGGGTTGTAAACACGAGAATACGCCCTCGCCTTCTGTCAAATAAGCTCCGGTCAACGACCAGGCTCGTACATCGCACTGCACACGTCAAGTTCTTTTCACAAAGTTTTCCCGTTCCTTAATGCTATTTTGGAAGATTTTTTAAGCACCCACTAAGTAATCGCCTATCTAATCTAATAGTTCGGAAATGGGGGAAGTATTCGAAACTGGCGGTATTCTCTAAGAACTCATAATTAAAACGCTTTGAAACTTAAAGACATTTGCGGTGGGCATTTTTCGGACTCTCTATCGCCGATTCTCTATTGACCGATAAAGGTGGAAACGAGATATATGAGTTAACCATTAATTAGTATTAGCGATGTATTTGGAAAACAGGGTTTGAAGGAAGCGCATGCAAAAGCTTAGGATATTCTAAATATGAAGGATAGAAAATTAATCCCTCGTGTTTGTGGTTCGTTCCGGTCGTAGATTGTGGAAATAAATAAAGGAACGAAATATAACAGATTTGTTTTATTTTCAAAATGTTCCTTTGAAATATACTGCGAAATGGGCATTAGTTCCCGAATAGGCGAGTTCTCTCGAACGTAATCCCCGGAACGAAATCCCGATTAAAATAAAAAATAAATCGCGCCCCCCCCTTCAAAGTTCTGTTATTTCGGGCCCATGTCCACCGCCGACGGCTACATTTGTTACATCTGCCCGCGGTTCAATTATTCAAAACTAGTAGGTGGGGCCCCCTCTCGAAAAAACCGCCCTTTCGGAAATCAAAGGGAGATTAAAACAGTGTAGGGAACCTGAGGGTCGGCTGTAATTAGACGCGTGCGGATTAATCCGTCGCCCCCCCCCGCCCGGCAGTTTGTTATGTCCAAGCTCTCCCGTTTTATTTCCATGTTGTTTTTTCGAATTTTGTTTTTTGCGCCGGTACCAGGACCCAATCCGTCTCCGGGACGGGTCGATGCCGTGGCGGGACCTGCTTTGGTGATGGTGGGGGTTGTACCGATAGGGGCTTTCGGACTTTATAATTGCTTCCAGTTTTTGTAACGGCCGACGTGCACGCCCTAGTACAAATGTACAATCGGTAAAGACGACCCGTATCCCTGGCTAAGCGCCGTCTGAAATTATGTAATCCAAAGTCCCCAATTCAAATACAAAATTGTATATATTTTGTATGTTACTAGGACCTGAATACCGGAGGAACGATATTGCCTGTACCGCGGATTCAAGTGATTACCTGCTGCGGCGGAAACTCTCAATCTCGAAATACGCAGTAAAGAAAAATAATTTTTCATCCTCAGCAGATTTTCCCCCCGGGAGTCACTGTTGAGCGTGAGCTGTCTAAAAACTGGCCGGTTTTTCCTTTTTATTTTGAATCCGAGCCCTGCTGTAGCCTCGAGAATCGGCCATTCACCAGCGGTCTCGAATATTAGAACCGGCCTTTCCGTACAAGACAGACGGAAGGGAAATCGAGCGAAAGGGAAGTCTCTCGTCGAAGCGACGCGCCCGTTAATGCGCCGACGAAATAAAACCCGCCCTAGAGAGAAGGGACGTTAAGAAAAAGCCCCCCCCCCCAATGAGAGTGAAAAGACTCCCATTAGACGGGCGAACGCTTTTCCCCAAGAGTGGGCCCCAGAGGCCTAGAGAACAAGCTGGCGCATTCTAGCCGGAACCGTTCTCGAATCTGACTATAGGAGTATTAGTCATTCCAGAAACACTTCTCCACCCACTTAATCTGAAATTTTTCCACTTAATTTAAAATTAAACACAAACAAACCGGATTATAAATGAAAAAATTACTCGGCGCTACTGAAGACGGTGAGCAGCCGAAACCGGTCTAGCAAAAGACAAAACTAGCGAGACAGAAACACAAAAAATCTACGCTGTAAAATTTTTCCATTTAACATGAAAAAAAATATCAAAATTAATTTTCTTCTATCTTATTCGTGGTAAAAATTGTATCAACCCTATGTGTATCCTTTTATCGACAATCGTATCGAAAAAATGAACTAACCGCTATTTTATCAAGAAATCTATGATCGGAAGTTGATTGTACAGGAGAATGAAAAGTAGTCTTCACCGGGTTAACTTCTCCAGGTGAAACAGAAATTAGTTTCTAAATATATAAGTTTCGTATTCACCCACCACCTATATCCCCGAAGGAAAACTATGTGCCGATTACACGAAAGGCAGATTTCATTTCCCATACGGTCTGGAAGAAGGAGTGACGTCCTTTCTAAGTCGCATTAAACTTTATCTGCCGCCGGAGCGACAGGCATTAAAGGTAAGAGCCGGAGTCGCGCTCCAATCCCGCCATTATAAACCCGCTCTTAGTTCTTATTTCTCTGTCGTCCGCCTTCCCCCTTTTTTATATGGGACGATTTTCGGACGGCGATTCAGAAAAACCAGATTAGCCTGCGCGGCCGTCCGGAGCTATTCATGAATCACAAGAATCGCAACCCGGAAAAATCGTGTATAGAAGAAAATTAGTAAAATATTATTTCGCTGGTTTTAGGTTTCCAGCGAAAAATAAAAAATCCTTCGTTCAATACATCACGGAATATCATATTCAATTCTGGAATCTTTTCAGGGTTAGTAATTTGATAAACTAAATGCATTTACTGTTGCGATAATTGCAATTGAATTCATTAATTTGCAGAATCATTTTTCAACACAGAACCCTAAGGAATATTTCAATTATGTTGGAAGTATAACGTGTTCTTTGGCTTACCGGCTGAAACGCGTACATTTTCTTTTTCCTCCCCTTCCATCAGTTTTAATATTCTCCCTCCCCCTCCCGTTTACGAATTCCCTGAGCGTACCGATTCGAGAGGAAATCGGAATTCGATTTATTAAAATGTAACGAAACGGGACCGAGTGGTCTCTGCTTGGCACGGGGGGTTCTTCGGATGCCAACGCGCATAAATTATTTGGCTGGTCCCGGAAGAGGACAGCCTCCTCTGAGTTTAATTACGGCCGGGGTGTCGCGGCGCATGTTAAATGCGTAATTACCCAGTGTTCGATAGAGGTACCCGGGGGTGCTTTGTTTGGGGCAGTTTAAGTGCGTAAAACGTAGGGGCGGGCTTCGGGGGCCTTAGAGTCCCCGAATCGGTGGGCGGACGGTAAGATTTTAAACTCTCCCCCCGTTCGTGAAACTTCACGAGTTTCAACTTGTGTCCTAGATGAGCATACAATGTGTCTAGCAATAAATAAATTGGGCGGATTTTATTTTTTTGTAAAATAAGACATTCCTTCCTGGGTACAACAGGGAACGGAGTTCAAATTATTATAAAATCAGAATTTTTGTTAAGCTAAATCAATATATTTATAGTTTAGAATACCTGTCTTGTGGTCCGCGAAGGGTAGATTTCGTGTGTGTCTGTCTCCTCTCGCTGGTTGGGTCTTTTGCTAGACCGGTTTCGGCTGCTCGCCATCTTCAGTAGCGGTGACCGTAGAAGTGACAGTGACAGTACAGTGAGGATACCCAAAAGGCATTCCAAGTGCCTGACACCACTACTGAAGATGGCGAGCAGTCGAAACCGGTCTAGCAAAACACCAGACCAGCGAGATGAGACAGAAACACGAAATCTACAATATATTTATAGATATTTCAGGGATCGATTCTTCTTGTTTGAAACCTTTGCTGAAATGATTTCCGTAATGGCTGTCAAACCCAGAATTAAATATCTATTTTACACCATAATTCGAAATATTTATATACAGCGCTTGTGAACTGCAAATCGTAGGTGATCGATCGAAATTCCGTCTGTAGTCGAGAAAGAATATTCCGAAGGCGCACCAAACCGAACGAGAACGGTTGAGGAGTTGGTCGGTATTACCCGAGGCCATTATTAGACTGGGACGAATTGTCAGCCTGAGGTTATAATAAAGGAAAGCGTTCGGAGACGGGAGGGGCGAGCGGGTGGAAACCCCCGTGGCCCTTCCCCCAAATGAAAACTTCCCCGTGCAATGAACGTGTTAGCATCTTATGCGACCAATTTCGCGATATTGTCTGTTCGCGCGACGAATAACGAGACTGGGAACGGATCTCTAACGCGGCTTTTCTACAATCCAAGTCCATGAATTTCTTTTTTAGAGCGTGAACCTCTTCTGAAGGACTATTGAGGCCGTTTTTTTTAGATTCAGAGTGACTAATAATAATTTCGAGAATGGAAAATACCGGAAAGACAATTAAAGAACATAAATGTGTTTATATATCTAAGAAAAATAAATTTTATTTAGCACCTTCCTATACGTTGGAATCTTAGCGGGGGGAAAATTTTAGGGACTCCTTCAAAGTAACAACTAAAGTCCCGGTAGAGTCGTCCAAGAGTAATTCACTTACTGAATGCCGGTATATACAACCCGAATGTACAATATTTGTGGCTAAATCCTCATAAATAAATTACATACGCCGACATTGTCTGAATCGGTCGCGTACGCGGGGGTGGCTTAAACGCGTTTAACAAACAACTAATCCGCGGGTTCTGGACTAGGGTCAAAGCCGGTGTACTTGCTCCCGGCTCGTATTTCATCTTAGGCCGGTGCCTGTGTTGTTGGGCTCGCGTCTTATTGTTTGTTCGGTATCATCATGCAAATTTTCGCATTGTCCCGCCGCTGGTCCCTCCAATTTGCATGAGGTACCCCCTCCCACCCCTAACGGGCCCCATATTAATGTTTTCCCGGGTCGGTGGCAAAAATAGGCCGGGCCCTGTGACCCATTGTTGTTGATTTACGACCCCCTCCACCACCCCCACCCACCCACACAGTGGATTTATGGCTAGTTTGAGCCCTGTAAAATTCTGTTACTGTCCCCTGAATATCTGTTAGCCCGAATGTTGCGGATTGTTTCGTTTTTTTTTCGAACATTGATAATACGGATAAAGATTTGGCCCTGAATTTAAATGAAGGCCCGCACAATTAAATTACAAGACGACGCTTCATCGAGCAGAAACAAATACTGTCTGTTTTTTGCACATGTATTTCGTGATAAAAGGAACCGCCCAAAGATGGCACTTTACACACAAGAACAATTATGATCTGGAGGATTAGGATGTGGAGAAAGGCGGGAGAGGAACTTCAGGAACCGGGATTTTGCGACTTCGTCGGCTGCCGGTATGTTGAGGTCATGGTGGATTGTGTGGCTAGAAACCAGGGTGCCATAAGGATGTTACGAAGGACTTTTGATTTCTGAATGCGGGCGATATTGGATGTCCCGATGGAACCCCATAGCTCTCTATACCGTATGTCCATGTCGGTTTGAGTTTCACTTTACATATTGTCAGTTTGTTAGTTAAGGTCAATTTTGATGTCCGTTTTAGTAATGGGATTAAAAGTCAAAATTTTCGAATGAAGCCGATTCTTTTGAGTCGGGTATGGGGATGAAGTTGGTAGGTCGAAGTATTCAATTAGGAAGCCTTTGTCAGAAGTTTGACATTAGAAGTTCTTGTCAGTTGCCCATTACATTGTTTTACTCATGACGCGGCTATTTGAACTGATAATAATTCTGCGGTCCACGAACTTTACCATTTAAAATTTAATACCGGTAATACGGGCAGGGCAAATCTCGTGTTCCTTCCCCAGCGATTAATCGCCGGATTTGGATTACACAGCGAGATTTCAAAAATTCGTTCGACTGGCAAAGTTCTGGCTTTAAACCGGGGCCGATATGAAGTATGAATTTTGTACTTTATCCGTAATCCGACGACCGGAGTTCCCAAGCACCGGAAACGGGAAACCGCTTCATTAATTTTCATGACGTGAGAGTTTCAACAAATATGAAGGGGGGGGTTTAAATAATTATTTGTTTTCCCTTATATACGCCGACGCTGTCGGGGCCAGCCGCCGATATGCGAAGAGACGGGAAAAACACTCTCTTTTCCTCCCCGCGATTATATTTTTATTCATTTTTCTTTTACTACCCCCTACCTACGAGTTAATCGAGTTAATCTCGAGGGAACGGGCAGTGGGTTGTGGTGGGTAGGTTCATTACTGAACCATGTAAACGCCAATCCCGATTGCCAGAAAAGTGCCGTTTCAGTTTATCCAATTTATTATTGAAAACCGGTATTAATTATACAAACATCAAGAATTTTGACTGCCCTTCCGCAGCAGATTTTTTTTCAACAATAAGCAATACATTATCCATGCAGGAAGTTATACCTTCAAAGCAATCACTTCATGTTTCATCCTCAACTTCAAATAATTTATGAATCAATTGTTTAATTTATTTAATATCCTCCTACTGCGAAGAGTGTCAAAAAGTGGCATAATCAGGTGGTTTCTTTATCGAGAGAAATGCGTGAAAAATATACATGTATCAACTGTATTTATAACTGTAAAGTTGATTGTGTAAAAATAATAAGTTAAAAAAAAAAAGAGTTCATGTATAAGATTCTCGAACGGCGCTGAAGGAAATCTGTATCTAACTAAAAAATAACAGAATCGAGATTATCATTTTTAGTAAGTAAAAAAAATAAAAAAGAACTTGGTAACTCGATGAGAAAACACGTTAAAAAAAATTTTTCGAACGGCGTTGTTAATACTAACCGACAAGACCCGGCGGATATGCGGGTCTGGTATCAGCGCCGTGTACTATTTGAAAATTCGACCGACCATGCAGGTCACATCTGCCACTGTCAGAATATAAGCTGTCGGTCAAAACCGAAGGGAATATTGGACCGTGTCTCAACACATGCCGAAGTCCTCAAGTTAAGCAGTAGTTAAGCAGTACTAATTCGAATTATGATCGCCGAAACTTCCGTATTCCGCAGAGGTCTCGAATGGTTGGGGGTACAATAAAAGCTCGAATACGAGGCTGTTCCAAACCCCGGCCTCCTCCCAATAAGTTATCTCCGCTCGCTTTCTTGCAAATGGGACTTAGTGTCCGTTCGATTTGAACCTGGTCGAAGTTTCGGCGCTTCCCCTGCCCTGGAGGTAGCGGGGACGCTGCTCGCTAATTAATTCGCTAAAACAATAAAAGGGGATGATCCGGAAGTCTCGTTCGGGCGGCATTGAACTTCCCCTTTATTTTATCCTTTACACTTTATTCCTTTTTTCGCCCCCCCCACGACTACCCCAGCTCCCTCTCCTCACTTTCATTTTCTTTTGTTCCTCCAGTCGAATTGGACCTTCTTTTATTGGCCCAAACCCCGTCCCGCCATCGCCCATAATAAGATTAGCGGCCAATTAATTCCTGGAGCCTTTGATGCCCTAATGAAAATAGTCGACGTTCAACACAGCCATGAATTTACGTTCGGTTTAATCGCACGGCCCCCCAATTATTGCCGCTTTTTTAAATTGGGAAATTTTCTCCTCGTTTAAATTTTTTTAACAGAAAGCCGATACAGAAGTGATCATTGGCGGCTTATTGCCCTAAGAAGATTGCCTAAATATTGTTTTTGCATTTTCGGCCAAAGACATCGTTTCTCAACTGTGCAAATAAATTGCCATTGTTACTCTGTTCTTTAACTTCGTTTTAGTCGCTATCCCAAGAAAGGAATTTCGATTACAGTATTTAATCATGGTGTAAACTGAATTCATGTGGAAAAAGTGCCATCGTTGGGTGGTCTCTTTTATCGAGACATTAACGTGAAAAGAAAAAAAAACTCATCAGTTGTACCCATAACTATACGTAGTTGATTGTACAAAAATAAAAAAAAGGTTAAAAAAACTATTATTATAGTAGCTTGTGAACCATATACAGAATTTGGTTCAAATATCACATGTATATACCTAAGTATATAAGGATCACACACATGGGTTTATTAGGTGTCATGATGTTGTCTAAGGCTATGGTCAAACAGGGCCCGAATGCGAGCGCAAAGGGACGGAAGCCGTCTCCTTTTCCTGTCCAACAAGAAGACTGTAGTGCCCTATTAAAAATCGCGCTTTGAATTTCGCATCATTAGAGTTCAGTCTTGGAGAATTTGCCCGTCGCCCTAACGAGCCGGCCTCCTGCAGTCTCCCACGAATTTCCCCGTAAAGAAACGGAAGGCCCGCATGATCGGATGACAAAGCTCGCTTTGGGACCCCAGACAACGCGAAGGAGGACAAAGCCGGCGAAAAAATTGTGTGCGAATCAAAATCTGAAAATAATTTCTGTAATAATTAAAGAATTGTAAATTTTGGAGTTACTTCATATACGTGAATTTATTTCATAATGCACTTCAGTAGCCTATTTTTGAAAGGAATCACGTTAAGGACCGCCTTAAGAAACAATATCATAAAAATAATTTAGATTATTACTAGGGACTATTAATGTCTTCGTTTCACAGTCATATTTATAAAATTGGCCTTATACTGGTATATTTCTGTATGTTATCAAAAAACACGTTTTTATCACTTGAAATGAATGGCTTATCGGGAGTGGGACTTTTTTTTGGCGAATTAACCCACCGTCGGCCCGACGTTACGGCCCTCTCTCTCTCTCACTCCCACTCTCTCTTTTTTGTATTTCTATTTCGCCACGTCGTTCTGACAACATTCAAACGCACGAAGGATGAATTTCGGGGTTAGTAGCCGGGTTCGGTTTCGGGGTATGTGTCAACTCCGCGAAAGGGTACGCCTGTATTGGGCGGGTTAGGCCCACTGTCAAAACGCACGCCCACGGCCACGCGCCGGACAACTGAATTAGTTTCAGTGTCCAAGCCCCGCATGCGGTTTTTTTAAACCTCGGTTTTTATTTTTTTTCCCCAGGTCCCCGAAAGTAGAATTGGAGAAATCCATCCTTCCCATCCGAAATTTGACGATACCTACGGTTCTAAGCAAGGGCGGTTTCGGTTTCTGTTGTCAGTAGCAAACCAATAAAGCACAGAATCCAAAGAAACTGATGTATGGAATACGACAGTAGCTATTCTGAAGCCATAAACGAGTCTATCATTAATTAATTTATTCCTAGCACAATAAGTATTTACTTATGTATTATGTATTGGCAACGAAATATTTGCCGTGAATGGAAAGTATTTCGGGGGCCGTTAGAACGCAAAACCCGCACGACACCCCTGTGCTCCGTCCCCTGTATCAAGCGCCGTAAATTCCTATCGAACCTATTTATTGTCGTCCTTCTAATAAGTTATTGTTCCACGGTATTGAATTATGACGATAACGACAAACGGTATTTTGTGCGCCCGTATACAAGAACGCGTACAGTGTATATCGAGTATATAGATTAGGAAATTGTATTTCGAAAGTGTATTTACGTAAAATCAAACTGTATGAATCATTAAGTACAAAATGAACGATAAATGCGGATGTGGCCTAGGTCACGAAGAGTCGCTTTGTGGGTATCGAAGCCCAGCAGCTCGGATTCTAGGCAAACGGATTTTATGTTAGTTTAAGAATTCCCAATATTTTTTTTCCCAATGCACGTTTTTTTCAAAGCGTTATAACTATTCCTGTCGCTAGCTCTGAATAAAATCGCCCATTCCAGTTTTCATTCAATAAACCGATGCCTAGTTCGTAGTCTGAACACGATTTGGAAATCAACACACATGTTCGATATTTATTGTGAACACACTTTCAGACATTGCTGGTTCAAACGAACTTCTATTTCAATTTCTGTATCGAAGTAAGCCAAACTCAATTTCCGCTGAAATATTCACGAAACCGAGAGCGGGTAAGACGGCTCGGCGCGCCCGAGAGGCGGATTGCTGCCGACTAATTTCCATTTCCGGAGCTTTCCCTCCTACTTTTCTTTCTTTTATTTTATTTTTTTTTTAATTAAATTAGCGACAAAGACGGAATTCCCGTCGAGAGTTCAGGAGCCGAAATGGGAGGGTGAGGCGCCATTTGTAAAGCGTCCGGCTTTAAAAAGCCGACGACGAGGATGGGACTTTAAATGAAATTAATTCTCCGTTTGAAATTGTCCGATTCGGCTTTGAGGGCGCGCAATTATGACCGAACCAAGGAGGGACTTTCCCGAACGCGGAATACGGATTAATTGCGCAATAATTAATTCGGAATTGAGCGCGGTATGCAATAAGAGGGACTTGTGACCCCTGTTTACCAGTAATTTCGCATACTCCGGCCGGCGTTTACGTTTTCCAGCGTACTCTTTATAACCTTCGCCATATTACAAATAAACAAACCCACCGCTATTGTAATCCGTTGAAATATTGCATCAAATTGTGATTTAAAGAAGGAGTGCGTGAAGGTGAAATTGATTTTAGCGACTCATGCCAGGACGCAATTAAATTTTTTTTAGAATTATTAATTGGATTAGAATAGAATTAATAATTCTGCTTTTACCGTAGACCTCGTGTGTTTCTGTCTCCTCTCGCTGGTTTGGTCTTCTGCTAGACCGGTTTCGGCTGGTCGCCAAAATTAGTAGCGGTGTTAGTCACTTAGGCACTTTGGATGTTTTTTGGGCATCCTCACCGCACTGTCACTATCACATGTACTGCTGTGCTTGTCGATAAACTAGCGCCCCCTGAGGGTGGTGCGGAGATGTATTTAACTAAAGTTCGTTGGGCGCATTTGCACCGATAAACTAGCGCCCTCTGAGGGTGGTGCGGAAATACACTTAACTAAAGTTCGTTGGATACACTTGCACCAATAAACCAGCGCCCCCTGAGGGTGGTGCGGCAATGTACTTAACTAAAGTTCGTTGGATGCACTTGCACCAATAAACCAGCGCCCCCTGAGGGTGGTGCGGCAATGTACTTAACTAAAGTTCGTTGGATGCACTTGCACCAATAAACCAGCGCCCCCTGAGGGGTGGTGCGGCAATGTACTTAACTAAAGTTCGTTGGATGCACTTGCACCAATAAACCAGCGCCCCCTGAGGGTGGTGCGGCAATGTACTTAACTAAAGTTCGTTGGATGCACTTGCACCAATAAACCAGCGCCCCCTGAGGGTGGTGCGGCAATGTACTTAACTAAAGTTCGTTGGGTGCACTTTCAGCGATCATCTGGATTACTAAAAATAAACATTTTTCAATCAATTCAAAAGGAAAACGTTTATGAACGCAAATACAGAATACCATATAGGTCTTCTGTCATATATTTGGAAGTCAGAACCTTATAGTTGTGACCAGTTGTGTGATTAACAAAATCACTCCCAATCCAAGTAAGACAAACAACATTCCCGCAAAACACAATAACAAGACCACTCTGCTTTTATTTCGTGAATTATTGTAATTATTTGGACTTGATCTTCCTTTAAAAATAATTAATTTTGAATGCCTGTTTAGTGGTATTTTACCTCTCGTCTGTTCTCGCTAGTTTGGCCTTTTCCTAGCCACCTTCATTAGCACTTTCGCCAGTCGTCTGAAGCCAGCCGGGTACGCACTGCGGTGCATTCTGCGGACACTGCATTTTAGCAATCTACATATTTGGCGAAAGCGTAGACTGTCCGATCGATATTGGCGACGGCGGATCCCAACAGCGGCTAGCCCAATCAATCCTAATTGCGCCTTGGGGTTGATGACTCGGAAATGGGTTAATTGTCGGCGCACCGGCGCAAGGCGCACAAACGCAACACCCGCACGACTCCACAGTGTTCCGTGCCTTGCATCAAGCGCCGTTTGTTCCAATTACCAATTGTTGTTTGAACTGAAAAGATAATGTATCTATTGTTTTATTGAACAATATTACACTATCCCGATGAATATATTAGCAGCAAAAATTTCATATTTTAATAATTAATAACATTTAATATTATCTATCGGCTCTATACTTAAATTTAGAACTTAGTTTTGAAACCATACCCGACTGAAAAGAATCGACTTAAACAGAAAATTTGGACTCTTGAGGCCATTACTGAAACGGACATCAAAATTGACCGTAAGTAACAAACTGACAATATACAAAGCTATACTTAAACCGACATGGACATACGGTATAGAGCTATGGGGTTCCACCAAGACGTCCGACATCGCTCGCATCCAGAGATTCAAAAGTCCTTCGTACAATCCTTAATGCTTCTTCTTAGCCCTTCTTCTTAGATCTTCTTAGCCCTTAGACTATAATTGTTCTTTTGTGAAAAGTGCCATCTTCGGTGACTTTTATCACGAAATATATGTGAAAAAAATGAGCACTTGTACTTATAACATTTATGTAGATTGTACAAAATAAAAAAAAGGTTAAAGAAAAATATTTTAACCTAGTAATGGAACATATATTAGCATCATAATCGGGATCAAACGATTAACTTATTCGTATTTTTCTATCGTAAAAATATTCTTATATTCCAAGCATGCTTCCTCTCTTACTTGAAGGAACGATTTCTTTTTTATGGTAGAGTTAGCATTGGTGGAGTCCTGAGGAAGGTATACTCTCCCTTAAACGGGGGAAGAGGCTCCATTAGCCGAAAATGCGAGTGAGCGATGACACGCCAAAATAACCAAGAAATGGGGTTATACTTCCCTCCTGCGGATGGAAGGGGGTTCGAAAGGGTTTTATATCGGAATACGGACTGAATCTTCCCCCTCCCGCTCAAGCCTAAAATATCACCGCGAGGTAAGTGGAAACAAATCCGAAAGAAAGTTCCGGATACGCGCCCCCTTCCCTTTTTCGTCTCCTTTTTTTCGTTCTCTTTACTCCCTCCTTTTTTTTTTTTTTATTTATTTGTCGGGAGTGGAAAAAGTTTGCGGGACGAACTCCCGGGACCGGGATATCCGGGGGCTCGATTCTGATGTTGTTCTGAATAGAGTTGGGCGTTGGCGGGTTGAGAGTTTAAGGGATGGGCCCGGCATCAATCACAATTTGAATCCATCAGGGCCGCTCCACCCCAACAACGCGGGATACTCCCCCCCACCCCCACTCCGGCCTACATTACCGGTTTCTCCATTTTGACGATAAATAAAAGTCATGACCAAATCCGAAACGGGAAAATTATTGTGGTTGTCCTCTAAGATAGATAAAGAGATTTATATTTTCTTTATTTTAAGAGAGCTATTTGCAATATTACCATAATTCCCCCGATCTTCTCTATCGATTTAAATGGGAAAAAATAAATATCGTGATACTTCTTGTTGAGTTGATTACACTTCATCCTAGAGTTGTCTATTGAACTGAGCATAGAGTAAATGCAAAATTGATAATGGTTAACAAGTCCAGTGTAAGGCTCCGTCTGAGGTTTCCTCCCTGATTTAGGAAATCAAAGCATAACCTGGATTCCTGAAACCTCGAGAATCGAAGTGGTGGTAAACACTCACCTATTGACACAAGGTATAATACTCCGCGGGACCTTGTGTGTCCACATTATGCGTTAATGTATACCCTAAAATAAATTCGGACAAATAAAAATACAGCAATAAATGGGAAAACCGTAACAACAAAAGTAATACAGGAAGGCTCGAAGGGATTTGGCGTCCTCGAACTTATAAAGCTTTTGTTTACCGGAAGTTTTAAGCGGGCGTCGACGCCCAAAGTACCCGACGACATAAGCAAAAATATGTTGTTTTTCCGCGTCCACTGATATGACTTCGAGCGCTGAGAAAGCAGCATAAAATTTGATCGGTAAAATAAATATTGTATAGATTCCATGACCTGATATTGATTATAATTAATCAATCACTTCAAGACTTCAAAGACTTCAAGTGCGTCCTGGAAGTGACACAAGAAGTAAACAAGAAATTATTTATTGATTGTGGTGATTAATAAAAAGCGTTCTTTATGGGAAATTTCGTTTTTCGATACGGTTATGAGGCGAATTTCCAACACCCCCCCAAGAAGCCGATTCGTCGCTTTTCTATAGGATCGAGGGGTCGCGATGGAGCCAACTCTGGAAAGGACTGGGCAAGTTTAAACCCCCTCCCGTACGGTTGATAAAGGGCCGTGAGGACAGAGATAACCCCCGGCGGGTCAGATATTTCTGTGCGACTTGGGTTTCCGAAGTCCGCGTCGGAGGCGGTATAACCGCTCCTGGACCCGAGCCAACCGTACTCCGGGCACTTAGTTGGGCCCAACCCCTAAATTGGTACAGGTTAGCCGAGATCCGAGCCCGGATTTCCGCTAAGCCCCGGCAGTATACATCATCAGCACGTTTCGGAGTACGCGATCGCCGAAAATAGAGATGGCAACTTGATGTAGAACGTACGACAAGAATAGACCCGCCATTGAACAATTAGGATCAGTCACTTTTTAGAACCAGTCACCAAGCAATAATGAGAGCAAAATAGGCGAAACATACCGCCCGGGATAGAAAAAAAATATCCCTGTAACTCTGTAGTATTGCTATTGCCATTAACGTTCTCTCACTGTAGTCCTTACATCATATACGCAATAAATATTTTAACTCTATAATAATTATAGGTTTCGCGTATTTCTCTCTCCTTTCGCTGGTTTGGTCTTTTGCTAGCAAAGGACGCGAAATCTTCGGTATTCCAACCCCTCGCACACCACAAAACTGTATAATATTCGTATAATACAAATATTACAAAACATAAGTAGAATACAATAGTATTATAATTTATAACTGACCACATTTCAGGATATGTCACTATTAGACATATAAGGTAATAATATTTTGCTTCTGTCAACCAACGTTTTTCCAAGCGTTGTAGCTTGCAGAGAAAAAATCATCTGCACTGGTATACTTTAATACCACCCGCTGTATCTGTTTCAATCGAATATTTTTGGAAAAACTAAATTTATGATTATATGAAGAAAATAATCACTAAGCGCAAAATAAACGAACCTATTTTTAAATGAAAGGTTTACAACCGCCCACTTGGGCTCTCGAACCTTCGAGGTCCTTAAATCTTGGACGGATCCAAATTTATCTGCGGCTTTTTCGAACTTGTTTTCAACCACTTAGGGGGGACAACGGAAAGGATTTAACACAATTCCCTCCACTCCGCGGGGGTAAATTAAGTTTTAAATTAAGTCTCGGACTGAAAGGGGGGGGAGGCCGATTTGAAGGGCGCACTCTTCCGGCTCTTCCACCGTGCACCAATTGCCGCCCCCACACTAAATTGGTTGAAAACCTTTCCCGGGTTCTATCCGCTAACACTTACCCCACTTATCGTCCGGGGCCAATTAACCTACAATATTTTAAAATAATTAATGGAAAAGAACCATGATTTTCAGTTCTCTTCTTAACAGTATTTTTTTGAAATAGAGCATCATTCATTACTCCAACAACTTTAAAATACGAGGGTTCTATATTTTTGTAGGGTAAATTCGCGTACATCGTTGAACGTAGATATAACGAAGATATTTCAAAGATCCCTTGCACATAATCGGAATTATGATTATATTATTTTATCAGTTTAAAAAATTAATAGGTAATAAACTCGGTTATTATTTTTCCTACTGTATAATCTCAGATTGATAACATTATTTTAATGACTACATTATTTTGATATACCTGTTTTGTGGTCTGCGAGGGGTTGGAATACGTAGGTAGGTTCGTGATGTTTCTGTCTCCTCTCGCTGGTTTGGTCTTTTGCTAGACCGCTACTGAAGATGGCGATCAGCCGAAACCGTTCTAGCGAAAGACCAAACCAGCGAGAGGTGACAGAAACATCACGAACCTGCAGGACTACATTATTATTTTCTGCTAGTTCAATTTATTAAGACAGAAAAACATTTCTAGGTATTTATATTAATGATACTTTACTGTGCCATACACATTTTTAAAATTATAATAGTAATTTATTCCGACAGAAACAGAAAAAAACAGACCACTCGACTTTTTCCAGTGCAGTTAGACGAATTTCGCGCTCAAGTGTATACTTCTTTCCAGGCACTTGAGTCGAAGACATTAAAAACGTTATAGTTCCGAGTGAAAGGAAACAGATAAAGAGCCCCCGTTTTCAATGCCCTTTCAGCCGGCTTCAAACTACTCTTATCCGGTTTAACCTCGCTTATTTCTCTATTACTGTAGGTTGAAGGGGGGAGGGGGAGAAAAAAAAATAAACCGAACTTCCCCAACCCCCGGAGTTGAATCTTATTTATAGAGAGATTCAAGCTCAAGAAGTAGGGGTGGGGGCGGGGGCTAAATTGGAACCCCCGCCCCCCGTCTCTTTATCCAAATTGAATATAATTCTTCGTAATTTATACCATTGAGAAGAGAACGCCCTTGCCTACAGTTCTTGCCTTCAATCGAGGCTGCATAAATTGTATTTCAACCCCCCGCCCCCCCAATCCTACCCCTCGCAGACATCTGCCCCTCGGATAAACTCGAGGGCGCTATTAATTCTTATTAGGGGGTTGGAAACGGGAGGGACTACCCCCCCCCACTATACCCTTCGCCCCGTTTAACTGCCACTTAATATAAGACGTTTGATAAGAGGGCGGGTTCATTTTTGTTTTGTATTCTTTTTTTCCTTTCCCCACGGAAAGGGGGGCAGGAATTCACCCCCAATTCTTTTAATGAGGCAGCCAGCCGTTTAAGGAAACGCCGTGAAAGGAAAGTCGGGGTTAATGCCGTTCCTCGATAGTTCCTCGAGCCGGGGATTATTCTCGATAATATTCCACAAGTAATCTTATATTCAATTACACAACCTTTATAGAAGGTATACGCAGAATAACCCTAGTTGGTAAATTTAAATATACATTTGTACTGAGACCCTGATTTAATCTGAACGAGTGCAAAATATTTAATATCATCAATCATACCCAACTTGGGCGCGGATCGAAAGGCAATTTTTTTTTCGATTTCAACGCTCCTTTTCGTGTATACCGGGCTTATTCACATTCGTTACTTCCTCTGCCGAACAGTTTACAAGATAAAACTCCCGCGTATCCTTGTACAAGGAAGAGCGGAGCGAAGTGATATATAGTTTCATAAATATCTATTATTCCCTTGAGAAATTTACCGGCCCGGGTAGTCGCCAACCCAGAATAAGTTCAATTAGTTCTGGACGCGTTCTCCCCCTTTTCCCCCTTACATTCTTCATGCATTTATGCCGCTGAGTTTTGATCCGCGTTTTATTCAAGAAGGAATACATCTGGAATCCACCATTCGAACCCGCCGAAAATATTCTTTATATATGAAAAATGGTCGAACCCCTATGCCCGACACAAGAGAATCGACTTCAACCGCAAATTTGGGCGTCAAAATTGACCTTAAGTAACAAACTGACAAAGCGATACTTCGAAAGTTTCGAATCGCTCATAACGACCTCAACAGACGACGAAGTCTTATGTTCTATTCCCGCCTTACTCCTCATCCAAATTTGCTCGTTCAGTCACTCTCCTCTATTACCCATCCGGGGTAATTATGATCAAGCGTTGTAAATACCGTCTGTACCCAGCTGCCCCGTCATAGCTTTTCTCTTGGGCCAATACGGGCTTAAAAAATGAAAAAAATTGGCAAATGACTCCAGTGTGGTAGAGCTGGGAAACCGCTGGGATGCCCCTCCGCTTTTCAAACGGTACACGGCGCTGATGCCAGACCCGCATAACCGCAACGTCTTGCCTATTAGTATTAACAACGCCGTCCGAGGATCTACGATATATGAGAACTCCTGCAGTTACCAAGTTGGTATTTTAAATTCTTTATTTATTTTAATTATACAGTATAACTCACGAATATTCCCCTATGCAGAGGAACCATCGAAGAGCCCACGATGAGCAGTAAAAAAATATTTCAGACCTTACTTTTATAGAATCGTTAATTTAAGAATAAAATTTTTATTGATGTGAACAAGAGGAAAGAATGAACAAAGAAAAAAATAATGATTTATTATAGAAGGCAGTTTATTGAATTATTCTCACACGTCCGATAAATTACGTCAGCGAATAAAATTTGATACCGGAGATTAAAACGCATTTAATACAGCCCCTCCCTCGGTTTTAACTTCCTCTCCGAATAGTTGCCGGACCTTTTTTTCTCGTATTAATATCGCGGCCGGGCATTTGTCTTAGTTATACTCCTTCCCGAGCTTATCTAAGTCGAGGTGGTTTGGGGGGGGGAGTGGCGGCCATGATTTAGGGCCGGGAGCGAGTCGAACTTTCGGCCAAATTACCTGAACAAATGATTTCGGCCCCGAAACTTTTCGTTAATTAAGTTAAAGAGAAGTTTAAATATGAATTAGACGGCCGAGACGGATCGTCGTCTGAACGGGGTTGCCGGCGCGGGGAAACCGGGAATTATTTAGATCGTTCTTCGCTGCACTGCAGCTGTGTGTGTTTCGACGATTCGGTTTCAACTTCACCGGCTGTTCGCTTTGCCGACGCGGCGTTAAATGTATGGCCGACAGGTCCGCAAGTTGGCTATAAGCTCCCAACAAAAGGAAACCCACTCAGCCATGCAGAAATAAGTGTTTCACGATTACGTATAGACAGGTATATGATTAAACTCGTGGGTATTATAATAAAAACTTATTTTTTAACCTTTTTTTTGTACAATCAACATTGAATGTTATAAGAACAAGAACTTTTGACTGGAATTTCTGGAAGCGAGCGATGTTAGATGTCTCGGTGGAACCCCATAGCTCTATACTGTATGTCCGCGTTTAAGTATCGCTTTGTATATTGTCAGTTTGTTACTTAAGGCCAATTCCGATGTCCGTTTTAGTAATGGTCTTAAAAGTCCAAATTTTCGGTTTAAGTCGATTCTTTTGAGTCGGGTATGGGTCATGTTACCCAAATCGAATTAGTATAATTTGTAAAACATTGAATAAAGAAATCCTGTGTTGTATTGAACACTAGTGTATGTACGTCTATCAGATACTACAACAAACATCGATCGGGCTAATTCGAACTAATCAATCGCCACTGACGTCGCTTTATGGATGTGCCAACACATAGTGTTTCTTACATATTGCTACACGGTACACTCTGTCAGGTTCGACGGGGTAGCACGGTGCACTGATTATTATTATTGCGCAATTAGTCGAAGGGGTTCGTTATTAATGGAGCACGCGGCTCATGGCCGTGTACGGCTATTAATAGTTAACAGAGTGTTGATGGGGCAGTAATTTATGCTCCTTGAAGCGTCGCGACGCCTCCCCCCCCCCGGCCCTCAAACCGGAGCATAATGGAGGCCGACCGCTGTTAATTAAGCCCGGCCGTTGCAATAATTTTAATTGCGTCCGAATTGTCCGAGCCCCCGGGGTGTGGGGTTCGAGTCCCGTTGGCCGCTGGGGGTTACGCGGTTTCACCCCCTCCTATTTCGGCCTGCGTTCATTCAGCGTTGTAGCGGTCAGAAATAAAAATAATTACGACGTTTTATTAACCCTCTATGGGCCCGTGTAACTTTCAGGTCACATTTCAATATATCTAGATTTTACCAAATAATTATAGCTTTTTTCGTGAGATGGCGCATAAATCGTAATCCTATAACGTTTTCAAGACAACCAATATCAATATCAATTTTTTTTCAGTTGCATATTAATTAATAATTGCTGATTTTTCGTTCCCCCAATTTTTTTTTGGATTTAAAATAAAAATTCGGCCATAGAGGGTTAATAAACCGCCGTCATAATAAAGTAGGTGCACAAACCATCGAAATTTCGATTGATACATACATTCCTGGTTTTCTATATTTATGAGTATTAGGACTGAATCTATTTGTATTGTGATGGTACTAACTAGATATACCTAGAGATATGAGCCTAGAGAACGGGGCTTCAATGGAAATAAGAAATTCAATTTCCCGCCGATCATAGAAAACAATCTCCCCCCCACTGCAGTTAAAATTCCAATTCGGGGCGTGTTTTGACTGAATTTAAATATATATGTTTTTGCAATATATATTCAAATCGCATAGACGGGAAAGCGAATAATAGAGGGAGGGCCGGGTTCAATGTGAAGATGAGGGGAATGTGCCGGTGCGGCTTTCAAAGAAACCAATAACCCGCCGACTTCCGAGACCAACTTTCACTCACCAGTTCGGTGAGGAGGGGGTGGGTATTGGAAAGAGCAGCTTACAAAAGTTGCAAATTGCGTTATTCCACGATCGGCCTCTCTACTCGCGGCCGAGAATAATGGACGAGGGTTAAGCCTCAGGTGGCCGAAGATAGCTCTCCACTTTCAAGATTTCCCCAAGAACGTAGTACCTTCTCAATCGAGGTCTAGATAGAAGATAGTCATTTTAGAATACCTGTTTTGTGGTCTGCCAGAGGTTGGAATACCGTAGATTTCAGTTTTGCGATTTCTCGCCTATTTAACGTTCGGTTGTTTTCTTTCACCATCCCCCGTAATTATTACCTTCCGTATTATTCTCATAATGCTACTGACGGTGGTGAAAGTCCAAAACCGATCAAATACGACCATCAAAATGGTCAAAAATCGCAAGAGTGGCGATAATGATTGTTGTGTTTTGCATATATGACCTATGAATATCTAATTTGAAATTTTGTTTCCGAAAAAATACTAAAAAATATTTGAAGTAGCCGTATTTATTTCAACATAATAACTTATGATTATAATAAATAAACCCACTACATTATATGGATTTATTCCAAACAACACTGCCAAATGGCTTCTCTACCTCTTCCTTATTTTGTCCTTCGTATTATTAACTTATTCGCCGCTGAAACAGTTTTAAAATTGTACGTCCCATAAAATAAAATAGTAGAATATATACATAATATATTATTGTGTCTCGGGGGCTTATTTAAAAATTAGCCCCGGGTCCGGATAATGCACGGGGGGTAATCAAACTGGCTCGGGCTCTAATAAATGTTTTATAACAGGGGCAATAAAGAGTAGGAACCACGGTAAAATTTAATGGGGGCGGGCGGGTCCCTTTTCCCCTCAAACCCCCCCCTCCACACTCGGAACCAGATTTTTCTTCTATTACTTTCGTAAATAAATAACGCGGGGCGAGACAACCCCCAAACCGTGACCCCAATCTGTGGCCGACTTCACCCACCGACCTTTAATTCCAGATTGGACGCCGTTTTACCAAATAATAACCCCCGTTTTGCACCAACCATAATTATCTAAAAAAAAATTACTCTAATGAAGCGAACTAAAGCCATTTTTATTCTATAATTAATTAATATATTTCATGATTCTATTGTAAGTTGTATTACCCTATTTTTAGTGTTAAACTCCATTTGGGCTAATTCTGGATTTTATTTAATTAATGAAATATTTGTGCATCATTTGGAGCAAGGTATTCTGTTCCGAATTCGTGGTATAGTTTGTGAAAACCCCTTTTCGACCTACTAACCGCTGCATTTATTCCTTTTTAATTCAGATAATAGCCAATAATATATTTAATTGTTTATAAACGAATGTTATATAAAGTGATTGAAGCAAAAATATGCTTCTGATTCAGACAGACGGGGAAATAGTAGCGATGGGCGTTGAAACCGAAATCATGGGGATGACTGCGTATTCCCCGCTGGGGGCTGCAGGTGAAGCGGGGAGTAAATGAAGACGAAGGGACCGCCCCCGCCCACCCCGTTGAGGGGGAGACGGGGACAGGGATAGAGAGCGCCGAGAGGGAAAGAGTGAGAAAGAGAGAGTTAGAGGGAGGTTGGTAGGGGGGGTTGAGGGGAGTGAGACAAATGGCCAGTTGGTAATGGGTAAAAATGAGGGCCCACCCAGCCTGAATACCAAATCAGTGCCTCAGCCCCCCTTAACATCCCCTACTACCCCATGTTGTCAACTTACCGACATTACACAGCTTTAACCCTCGCCCGATATTTCTTGTTTGAATAATGAACCGGATGTTTCCGCGTCGCATCGACTTTTCCGAAATGCTAGAATTACGTTAGATTTCGTGGGTTTCTGTCTCCTCTCGTTGGTTTGGTCTTTCGCTAGACCGGTTTCGGCTGCTCGCCATCTTCAGTAGCGGTGTTAGTCACTTTCGACACTTAGGATATTTCTTGGGCATCCTCACTGTGTCACTTGTCTGTTTGTCGTGTATATATATATATATATATATATATATATATATATATATATATATATATATGCGTGTCTTGTTATTGTGTTTTTGGGGGATTTTCTTCGTCTTCCCGAAAATTCCACCCCCCCCGTCAACTCACACAAGCCAAACAAAATCCCCCAAAAACACAATTACAAGCCACTCATATATACACACGAAAAACAGACAACCACAACAGTGCAGTGAGGATGCCCAAAAAAATTCCAAAAGTGGCTAACACCGCTACTGAAGATGGCGAGCAGCCGAAACCGGTCTAGCAAAAAACCAAACCGGCGAGAGGAGACAGAAACACGCCAAATCTACGGTATTCCAATCCCTCGCAGACCACAAAACAGGTATTCTAAATTAGAATTACGTTTATACCGCTTGTCAGTTAGCCACTAAAAAGTAGTAAATCCCGTGTTAATTTTCAAATAGTCGAGTGGGAATTTATATAGCGGCAATCTTCACCGGTTGTTTAACCGTTCAGCCATTAGCGCTCCGGCCTGTGACAAAATCATAAAATTAACTCCGCCGTAATTATCTAGTTAAAAGTTTATTGTATGACGCAGTGTAACAAAGTGCGGGGCGGGGGTGGTGGGGGCGACCTTGTTAATGTACTGTGAATTTGGTCGGAATTAGAATTCCGCGTTAATTGGGGTCTGTAAGCTCTGTGCTAGTTCCCTCGGCGGTGGCACGCTCTACTGCTTTCTCTCGCTCTCTCTCTCTTTCTCATCGTTCGCCGCATCGTGCTCTCTCTCTCTCTCTTTCTCCCTCGCGCCCTGTACCGTCGGGGCCCCCGCTGCCGTAAAACTTTGCCGCCCCCGCCTGAACTACAGTTTGCTTCACATTCCACGGCGTTTGCTTTCCTTCCCTGAATGGAGGGAGGTGGAGATAATAGTACGGTCTTCCTGTACAAATGATTTACGTCGATCATTTTCAGCGGGTATTTCAAATTACGGATTGAAATGTTGCTACCGTAAACAATTTTCTAGAAGTAGAAAGAAAATTATCGATGTTACTAGGTCTATCTGAAAAACTTATTTTAAAAATTTATTCATTCGCTGTTGTAAAGAAAAATCTTTTTCGAAAAAAAGGAATAAATCCCCCACAAAGCATATAGGAAAATAAGGGGTAACATTTTCGGACAGTAATTGCAAAAGTTGATGAAATTATGTTAATAAGAATTCCTTTACCGGGAAAAATGTGACTAAATCTTCAGTAGAGCTAATATTCATCGAAAGAAAATTATCCACAGAATACATTAAGCGGAGAGTAAAACAGAAACAGATACTTCATTTTCCTAGATCATTTCAGTGAACTTGACGTCAAAAAGTAGACTAGAATACGTGCGGTAGGCTAGAATACGGGATAAATTTATGTATATTTATACACAGTAACAATATGAGTTGAGTAATCTGGACATGGTTCCGGGCCCTTGAGCGTAACTAATCTATTTGCGCCCGTATTCAGATGGTTATTATACTAAGGCTGTAGCAATTTTTTGGTGGGGGTTCCAATCGCAAATGGCCCTTTTACGGGAGTCGCTCATTATTAAAATAGTCGATGAATCGGAAAAATGTTTGTGCCGCATAATGTGAAATCAAGAACCAATATAATAAACACAGTATTATGGAATCAGTTACAGCCCTACAAACCGGGAGGTTTAGTTTGCGGGTAAGTTCATCGCTCTTGCTGCGGGACGTCGATCTGTCCCGAAATTATTGGCAGCGTAACGTTAATTACAATCTACTGTGTGAGTTGGGGGAAGATTTGTTATTGGGGGTGTTGTTAGGTCGCGTAAGTAATCTCGAGGGCGGAATACTAAAGGGAGGGCGGTTCGGTTGCCCAGATACACTTGTACCGTACCTCTTATTAATAGAACATGGAGTGGAGGCACTTGCGGCCGGTCTAGCTCTCTCTCTCCCTCCCTCCCTCCCTCTCTCTCTCTCTCTCGGGAGGGTGCTGCCGCAATAAAAGATTGATTCCCTGGGGGTGGACTGCAGCAGGTTTATTGCCGGCTTTTACTGCCAACCCCCCACCCTCCCACCTACAACAGCCGGAATTTGTATTCGAACCGGGCTCGTTGTTAAACCGAAATCCTGAGGCTTCCGGTTAAACCGACCTCGTGATGCTGAAAACGCGTAGAGATTAACATTGAATGGGACCATCATTGAATTGCGGCGTAATTAACTACTTCCTATAATATTATTAATATGATCAGTGGCCGCCACTTTCGGCTTCTAGAAAACATTGATTTTATTTAGCTGCTGTGGTCAGTTGGGACATATACGTTATGTATTTATTAATTTAAAATACGAAATTGATTTGATGAGTTTTTCATAACCGTATTTTTCGTGAACTCTATTAAGAAATGTTAAAAATGTATTATGTAAATTATAGTTAAAATTTATATTAATTAAGTAATTTAAAAAAAGGATTATTTTTATAGCAGGAATACCGTCCAGTATTTAACTCGATTAAATTCGGTCTGGCCAACTTCTGAGTGACATTTCCCCTTCGTAAATACAGCGTTCATTCGTTTAAAGTTAGAATTAATTTATATTCATGAATATTGAGAATTTGAGTATAGTTTGATCGCCACCTTAACTCGATCCAGCTTAAAGGTTTTAGAATCACCTATATCGTTGGGAGTAACAGAATAATGTGCCTATAATGTGCCGCAACTGTATTGCAATATTTACCTATAAAATTTTCTCCGAATAGGATTAATATCGAGTACTTACTC
Organism: Lethocerus indicus; assembly: GCA_019843655.1. NCBI lineage: Eukaryota > Metazoa > Arthropoda > Insecta > Hemiptera > Belostomatidae > Lethocerus > Lethocerus indicus. The sequence continues at coordinate 11,405,884 of JACDQD010000011.1, forward strand.
GAGGAGAGTGGAAATTCGATCTTTCCGAGCGGACGGAGAAAGAAAATTCTATTTTTTTTCCCCGTCCTCTATTGAGTTGAGCGAGGCCGTATAATAAATTATGAGCTCTAAAGCACTTTCGACTGAAGAGTATTCGTGGCCCCATGAATGTAGGATTAGGGTTTGGGCCGGGGTTGGCAGGGCGGGGGCGGCAACTTCCAAGGAGCTTTAAAGGAGGGGGGCAAGAGGGCCGCGGATTATTAATGAGCAACAAGGGCCTTTTGCAACTCTCTGGTAATTAAAAGCAATTTTAACCGAGCGCCGGAGATAGTTTCGTTCTTACCCGCTGGTCCAGATCAATTCGAACCGGTCCGCAAAACAGAGAATATTCAACCGAGAGGACATTGAAATTAATGTCGGAATTTAATTAAGCCTTGCAGAACGAATAATGCATACTGTTGGTTCGATTCAAAGTGACCGAAACCGGGTAGCCGAAACCGGTCTAGCGAAAGACGAAACCAGCGAGTACCATCAACCATTATGGTATTCATTCCATTTCAATCACAATATTTCATCACAACATGCATCAGAATGTGGACATGAAAACTCTTAAATTATAATAATACATATACACGAATTCGATTTGAAGATGCAATAAAACGAAAAAAATTTCATTATTCACAGAGTAAAATTTCTTCAGTTCTGAATTGCTTTCCCTATTAATTCGGTGTTAAAAACGAAGGGTAGCAGGAGAAAGTTATTTCTATTACATTGCTCATCTAATTGAATATTGTATTATAAGGAGAATTAACAAGCGAGTGAACAGGTCTGTCAACCTGTCTTCCTGCGGACATTGAGCATTTCGGGGCTAAAAACTGAAAGTGAATCGCCGCGTTTTCTCGTTTATTATTTCCTTTTTTTTTGTCCTGTACAGTGAAGTCGGATTAAAGTGTAAGTAGAACAGCCGTAAAGCCTTTAAATCGAAACCCCCTCAGCCCAACCGAGTCGAATAAAACAGGCCCCGGGAGCATTTAATAAAAGGGAATTACTACTACGGCGCCGTAAATGGAGCGCTGTAAAATGTATTTCGAGCCCGAGTAAAATTACCGGCCATCGAATCGCCGACGAGCGCCGGCTTTGTGTCGATAGAATTAACGAAATAACTAGGATTCAACCGGGGGCGGTAGAGGGGACCCAACCAATTGAACTAGCTAGCAAAGGGGTCCTTCAAACAGGAGCAGCGAAAGCTCCGGCGGCTGGGAACGGTTATCGCCAATTCTGAACAACAAAACCCAATAAAACATCCAATTTGACATCCTGTCCCTTCCCCCTCAACAACATCTATATACTGTAACAACGACACTTCTTCGAAAAACGCATTCGATTCCCCCGTCGCGTACGAGTAAATTGTTTAATTGTTAATTTTGAAACACAGCTCTTTCCATAGATTTCGTGTTCCATAGATATCGTGGGATATCTTGTGTTATATGTATTATGTTGTTTCCTTTTATATTAAAATCTGAGCGCGAGTCCATTTCGAAGAAACCCTAGGCACATATTGTATTCCTTATATATTCAAATTTCCGAAAAGTGTATTTCAGTTAAATATGAAAACTGTGACGAACTCTATAGGAATATAAATTGTGGGGTCGAATGGAATAATTGAATGAAGCAATTGTGTTTAGTTTAGAATAAGATCCGTTGTATAGGTATTTAAATATATGAAGATGTAAATTGAATTATTAACGCATTATTTAAAATATTTTATCGTGGTGGCCAAACAGACGTAAAAAGCTTATCCTTAAGTTTATTGTAAAAAATATCCTGTAAAATGTAAAGAAATAAAGATGTTTTTAAATTGTGAATCGGTTTTGAACGGGGCCAATGCACGCTTGGTTTCCGTTCTGGCGTCGGAAAGAGGTTGTGGCGTTAAGCATGTGTATGTGTGTGTGTGTCTGGAACTTAGTACTTTATTGAAAAGGAAGTCCGAAGCCCAGGTCCGGGCCGGGAGCCAGTTGAAGTCGGTCGACCGATTCCGCGGGACTTTGTTGATGCAGTCTGAGTTCAACAGACCGAGAGGAAGACCGCCAGCCGCGTACCGAAGCCCTCTGTAAATTCAACACCCGGCTTTATGCATGTTTTCCAAGTGGGAAAAAAAATACATTAAAAAAACCCTTTCTCGGAATATGGCCACCGCATTACATAAATACCGACAGCAGACGGCGGCGTTAACAGTCCTCGGAAGGAAAGAAAGCGAACTAAATATATATTCGAAAGACCGCAATTCGGATCTCACACCGCATGCAAATCTCTCACAGAGAATTATTTAAAGCTGCTATAAATTATTATTGTTTCAATAAATACATCAGCGAAAACCTATCGTGAAATTAATATAAATTACTCTTCATTAATATAACCAGGAATATCAAGTGTATTCCGTGCCTGATTTTATTTTGTAATTTGAATTACAATCCTAGAACTTTACGCCATGATTACGTTGGTAAAATGAGTGTTTGCGTTCCTGTAGCAGGTGCCCAAGAAATTTTAGTCAATAAATGAATTAATACACGAGTAATATATGAAAAAATTCCAAGATCTAGTTTGAACTCGGGTTTAATTTTAAGCCGGCTTCCTTTCTCCGACGTGAAGGACAGTTCCCTTCACCGAATCCTCGCTATGCGCAAATGCCTCAGCCGTTGTCTCAACGCGGGCGCGACAGTTCTTTCAATCAACCCTTCGAGCTGTCGAGTTTTTCCATCAACCAGACCCCCAGCCCCCGCTCGCGAAGAATTATTCGTTGAAGCCTCTCTGACACACTAAGTTTTCTCGCGGCGGGGAAGTCGTCCTCCCAGGATATATATTATTCCCTCAACGTATAAATCATCCGAAAGCCTCCCGATGTGGGCACTTTCGGAGGTCGGAAATTAATCCGACCGCGAATGAGATTTCATATTTTCACGACGAATTAAAAATTAATAGACAATATTTGAAAGCGCTATTACAGACTTGTAGACAAGCTGGGTTTGAAAATATGAGACCGACTGAATTATCAATTAAAAAGGTTAATTTCCTAAAGGCGTAACTATTGAGACGAATAGAGTGTATTAAATGGGGATAACTGTGAAATATGCAATAATTTATAAATTTAATAATAACTAGACATGGGAACAAAGCTATTTATTTGACGCAAGGGACGCCGTTACGACGACTCGATTTTCGATTCTCAATTTACGTTTTTACATCTTTGACGTAACGCCCCTGAAACCAACCCCTTCAAGAAATAAACGGGGAGACCGTAAGGGAGACGGATTGCGCAATCCGGCCGTTTTGTTAATTAAGATTGCATAATATGTTGCACAACGCTGTGAGAAGGGGGAAAAAGCTAAGTGAAAAATCTCAATGACATAACTCGGTAGAGCAGAAGGTCGGATTACTTCATCACTCGGAAATAATAAATCCCTTGTTTATTTGCCGAATCGGATAATGCAGAGATTGTAAGCATTTTGAGGCAAGAATTAAAAAAGGAATATATTGCCTAGTTGCATCATCAATCCTTTGATGACGTAGCTAACCTTAAAAAAGTCTGAAAATCTTGACGTACAGTCGCTATAAGTACCTGGGAAAAATTTATTTTTATCTATAATTTGTATATCTTTAATTGTTCTTATGTTGGGATCCGTTTTTGAAAATATTCACGGCCATATGTCGGGCGGATATAAGACAATGAGAGAGAGAGGGAGGGAGAGATGGAGCGATAGGGCTAGCTCTCGCGAATAGTGCTCCACTATCCCGCCGCCTTCTTCATTCCCGCCCGGTCCCGGTCCGGAATTGCGCACGGAGCCGACGGGATAGATAGGGAGCGGGATAGAGTAGAGGGAGAAAGTGTTAAGGGATGGTAGGGGAGGCCACAGCCACTACGATCAATATCCCACCAACGTCTTCTCACAATACTTACATACGGGCCCAGAACTTGCCCCTCACACTTGTATACTCGCCGGCTTCTGCTAAACTCGAAAGAGTTATTCTGACAACCAGGAATGTATCAGTTCGGGAAGAATGTCACTTTATAAATGGTTGAGGTGGAATAAACCATTATGGTATTAAGTGCATACATAGATACTATGTAAAATACATTCGTACCTTAGATGTGAGCTCTAATTAACTACCTGGGTAGATTAGGTACCTGGGATTGAAGTTGAGGAACAGTTCACATTTTTCACTAATACTTTCAAACATTTCGGTTGGAACGGTTGCTTAAAAAAAATTGAACAGATGAAACAAGGGAGGAACAATTATATTTCACTTCTATAATAAAATAACTTTAGAAATGAATCTAAATCGTAGTTTGAATTTAATACCTATCTGGTTACTTAAATAAATAGTCCTGAGAAGTATTCACTCGGGGCACTGTACCAACAAAAAAATATTTACTCAGGGCTATCTGACCCAATTATGTAGGTTAAGTTATGTGGGAATTATGTCATATTCTGTCTGTCACAATATATGAATTTCATTAAATCTCATTGTAGCATATTGTAGTCCGCGTCTCTGAAATAGGCCGGCTGTGACCTTATGGTCCTATGGCCATCTTGAATGAATTAAGAAGGTGTGTTTGGATTCGAAAATTTCTTCTCGCAAACTGCTCAAAAGCGTAATTCTTTGCCGGGGTTTGCGGAGTCGACCCAAGGCCAACCGGGTGCTCAAGTACCGTGACGTCTGTACTTCATTGAAACTGGATTCGGAGGCCGGCGAGTTGGACGAAGTACCGCCGTACAGTGTACACACCGTGCAGTTCCTTCGGTCTGTTTACGGTCTCCCCGGTGCAATTACTTAGAACATTGGGGACGCCCGTCTCTCGTCTGCTTAGAGGCCCCGGTCGGTATTGAATCAGAACGTCGGCCAACAGTCGGTGTTTACTGTGTCGCGGAGGACCAATCTCTCTAATAAATCTGCTCCCATCGTCACTTCAACGATTAAAATCCATTAATGGCCCCCGGACTCGGCCAATTCTCGAGCGGCGATCGGAACGGGGAAGAGCCCATCTCGTAATCGGAGCGCGCACGGCGTTATTTGAACAAAGCGCAGTACTATCTCCGGGCTCATATTTCGCTACACTTCTGTGTTGAACTACTTCGTTAAGTGAGCACTCCCACTTCGTTGTATCAAGTGTACAGTTGCCTCAGTGTGGTGAGCGTTAGAAAGGACAAAGCTTCATTCTAATATACAAATTTAAACAATAAACAAACTTTTTTTAACATTTTTTATTTTTGTACAATCAACTACATAAAGTTATTGGTATAGATATAAATAAACAAACTATATCTGTAAAATTAAAATAAAGAACCACCGGCTTTAGTAGAGTATTGATAGTGTTTTAGAGTATAATTAACTGTTTTGTGGTCTGGGAGTGGTTGGAATACCGTAGATTTCGTGTGTTTCTGTCTCCTCTCCCTGGTTTCGTCTTTTTTAAATATTTACTTCAAATATTTTTAAATATTTATTAAAGACTTCTATATGACGTTGAATTAAATTTATACAGTCGCCCTGCTAGATTACATTTCATCCGACAAGCTGAAATGTGATTTGATTAGTATTATACATAACACTGTGGGATCAGTTCGTTGGTCACGTACAGAAAGAATGGGCAAGGAATATGAAATGAAATAATTTCTAGCCGAGATACAGACGCCCGAATCCGACTAGGGCTTGAGAAAGGGGGAATTTAGTTGGGGTTTAATAACCGGATTATATCCGGCAATAAACGTTGGGGGCGAAAAGCAATTCGCCGCCGGCCGCAAATTGAAACCGACCACCTTCAAATTGAACGGGCTTATTAGATGAAATCGGGCCACTAATGTGCGCCTCTCGTTCGGCCCTAACCGGGGTTCATTTCGCGTTGGAAGTCGTCGGACGGACTTGGAAAGAATGCTCGCGGATTTCGATTGCGGAGGAAACGCGTTGTAGGTTTGTAGGGGAGGTAGCGGGAACGCTTTAATATCCGATTGTATCGGAACGGGGTCACATACAGAGAGAAAGGGAATAAAGGCGTGGGGGGAATCCGATCTCTGCGGCTGTTGGTCTAGCCTCGGGCGAGGCTCTTCCCTCCTAGATTTCTACCTCCTAGAGGCGAATACAGAGAAAAAAAAACCCTCGGCTATCCGGAGATAGAAGAGAGAAAAATTAAAGGGACCTTAGCTGGAAGAGAGGCTACATTTCTGACCTTGGAATTAGATTACATCCGGGTCGGTCGCGCGTTTTCTTTTGTTGTCTATGGCTGTCTGGATTTTCAATTCCACCCACAAGAGACGATACCGACAACTTAATTTTCCGCTCTGGCAAACACAAATCCGACAGAAACGTCGTAGAAATATCTACTCTTTTGTTTAAATCGAATTATAATTAGGTACTCTGTCACTTTCGTACAAAACGTTATTCGGTTTTTATATTTGGAGTTAGCTAGGACCGCCCGACTTCGTGTATAAGATTCTCGACGCGGCGCAGCTAATACTAATCGGCAAGACCTGGCAGTTATGCGGGTCTGGCATCAGCGCCGTGTAGTATTTAAAAATTCGACCGACCATACAGGATAATTTTTCCCGTTTACGAACGAATCAGCGTACATATCTCCCGCGTTTCGGAGGCGCACGAATCGGGGCGGAGTTCGGGATACTTCGAGGCCGAATTCGGGGTAGAAATGTGCGAGTCCTCTCATTAGTGCCGACTGATTAGCAGGGCCCTTTCAATTTAATTAAACCCGGCCCCGCATTGCACCCCGACAAGCAGCTTCTATCGGCCCAAGAACACGAGACATCCCATCGAAATAGTTTACCCGCTATGGCCCTATATAATCGTGTACAGAGCCTTACCCAAGTTAAAATTGACTAACATAATTAAAACAACATTTTATAAAAATCATAATCTATAGTGATTATGTAAATAGTGGCTTGTTGGGTGGTTGGCGGGGGCACCTTTATTGAGGTAGGGTGGGCGATTAAGGACACATGTATCAACCGGGTTCATTTGCCGGGGTCGAGAAGGGCTTCATCCATCTCGAAGGGTTGCTAGCTATCTTCCGGCCCTACCCCCGGCTGTGGTTCATCGGGTCCGCCCTGGTTTTAAAGCGGTTTTATATAGTGTTCGGCCCCGCCCCAGATAAAGGAATCCCCGCCTCCACAACCCCCCCGACCATCCCTCCACCCTGCGACTCCATTAATCTTTCGCCCCTAACGCGTTTCAATGCCCATCGACCTTTTCGCGGCACGTTGACTTTCCGCGGCGGGGCTGGTGGTGGTGGTGGGGCGGCTTTAAAACACCCCGCCCCGACCCCTTCTCTTCCTTTCATCCCCCGCCAGACAATGATAAAACGAGTCGGCAGTTTTAACCCGGGCACCCCTGTGATGCCACCAATTTGTTCTGCGATCGATCGTCATCAGTTTTCTCGACCCAATGATGGCGTATATTTACGCCAGGTTACGTTACCGCCTTTATTTTTTATGTCTGCATATAATTCGAATTAGTACTGTTTAACTTAAACATCGAGCACAATTATCTTCGGTCTTGATCGACAGCTTATTTCTGACAGTGGCAGATGTTCGGTCGAATTTTCAAATAGTACACGGCGCTGATACCAAACCAGCATATCTGGCAGGTCTTGCCGGTTAGTATTAACGACGCCGCTCGAGAATCTTATACATGAGCTCTTTTATTTTTTTTAACTGTTTTTATATTGCACAATCAACTTTACAGTTATAAGTACAATTGATATATGTATCAATAACGTGTTTGTCTCCATAAAGAAAGCAACCGATGCAGGCACTTTTTGACATGATTTAACTACCTCCTAGGTGATCTCTGTGCCAGTGGCGTTTAAGCCGTCGTGGCGGGGATAATGGATGGGTAATAGAGGAGAGTGACCGTCGACTGTCGGTATGTTGAGGTCATTATGAATGGTGCGATTTGAAACATACCGGGTAGCATTAAGGATGCTTCGAAAGACTTTCGACTGGAATCTCTGGACGCGAGCGATGCCGGATGTCCCGGTGGAACCCCACAGTTCTATACCGTATGTCCTTGTCGGTTTTAATGTGGTTTTGTATATTGTTTTTTGATTTGATGTCCGTCTTAGAAGTCAAAATTTTCGGTTTAAGCCGATTCCTTCGAGTCGGGTATGGGGATGCGCCAGCGCCTAGCCGTCTTCGGTAGGTATCGCGTCCGCGTGACATTGCATACACGCAGAATATGTGCGGATGAAAAAAAATCGCTACGCGTCACGGAGCTCATAAATAACGCGGGACCTGTCCGCCCTCATGCCCCGTCCATTAGGTATGAAATACAGGTTGGAAGAAGCGATAAGGCCGATGTCGTTGGGGGCGATACGTCATTGTGGAGCCGGTATTGGAGGTGGCGGCCGGCCGTCAGAGCGTCGTGACAGCCGGCCTCGGACCCCTCCGTATGGTAATCAATGACTGTACAGTTCCGCATGACTGATCCATTTAGCATAATGCCCCCCTCCACCATTTCCCCTTCGGGCAATTCAACACGGAATCAATTGCAGGGAACCCGATACCGGCACTGGCGCCCGCCGTGTTCCAACCCAACTTCAAGGAATTGGATAGCCGCCAGTGACCGTTGAAATCGATGATACCTAGAATTTGATATTTCCATCTAAATTGTTAATGCCAACTATCTCCTCTATTACTTAGGAAATCTATATATTATTCTCCCTCAATCAATAAATATGTATTTTTATCGTAGATTTTTTTTGTTTCTGTCTCCTCTCGCTGGCTTGGCCTTTTGTCGACCGGTTTCAGCTGTTCGCCACCTTCAGTAGCGGTGTTAGTCGGCAATTTGGATGTTTTTTGGGCATCCTCACTGCACTGTCACTTGTACTGTTGCGGTTGTCTGTTTGTCGTTTGTATATATGCGTGTTATTGTGTTTTTGGGTGATTTTGTTTGGAGGACGCCCGAAAAACATTCAAAGTGCCAATAGTGACTAAGACCGTTACTGAAGGTGGCAAGCAGCCGAAACCGGTCTAGCAAAAGACCAAACCATCGAGAGGAGACAGAAACATCACGAACCTACAGTGTTTCCAAACCCCTCGCAGACCCAAAACAGGTATATGGATGTTAAACTGTATTTTTATCATTTAGTTCCAACTATCTACAAGAATTATAAGAAGATTATCTGTAACAAGATATATAAAATGATGAAATATATGGAGTTTTAAATCTGTATTCAGCTTAAGGGAGACGATAATTCTTGTAGCACTTCCTCTGTGATTATTCAGAGTGTAGACATATGAAACATCCTGTCCTCACTATAGTGTACACACTGTGAAGCGTCCTAGGTCCTCGTTGACCCACAAACAAATACTTTACATTTTAATTTTATATATTTTCTGGTACTCAAAAATAGAAGTTCTGCGGGCATTAGGGTTTCACAAATAGGAAAACTGGACGGATCTTCGGAGTCGGATTTAAATCAATATCAGATTCTGGACCGTCCTTCGAATATTTCAGTTAAGTGGTAGGAGGGGGGAAAATGAGAAGGCGGCCGGCGTTGGCCGGGAGGTGGGAAAGGGCGGGTGTAGAGTCATTGCCGTATAAATCTGTTGTGTTGGAGCCCCTTCTGTGGAAACCGAATCGTTTTCGAGTAGATTTAATGAGGACGACTAATGGGGGCGGCAGATTTACGCCACTTTCGGTCCAGATTAGTGTTCAAAGCGAGGACGAGGGTATGGCGGAGGGTGTAGGGGCTGTGGGGGGTTGGCCGGCGGCGGGAACCTTTTACCTTTCTCTCCGCTGTAGGAGGCAAACCCCCCGCCCCTTAAAACCGAGCTGTCTCCCCCTAAAACCCGCAACTCCTCCAGCCGTTCACTCCTGACCATTGTTTTCCTTCCCCCGTTCCTCACTCCAAAGGCCCTCTCCGCCCAATTACTCCGGTTAATTTGTTAATGAGAAAAGAATGGCTTTAGCCGCTAAGCCGCCGCCTCCGCTCTTAGCGCCGAGTCCTATTGTTTTTCAACCTCCTTCGACCTACCCCCTTTACAAAAAGGGTAGGGGGGGCGGTCTCCAATTTATTTTCAGGGCCGAAACCAGTCTAGCCGCGCATTGTTAGAATATTTTTTATATATAACGCCGGCTCTAATTTAAGTCCCGCCCACAATGCTCTCGGTGTCCCGGCTTTGTGCCGCTACCATTCGGTGACAAATGGTCGATTAGGACAATTGTCCGGAAATACCGGGGGCTGGATAAATCTCAGTAATTAGGGTTACAAGTATCTTTCGAAATAAATCTGTAAAGTTCTTATAAAATATTTCTGCGTTCTTTTAATATGTAAACTGATTTTTTAACTATTGAATCAAACGCACGCTCATACCTTTAATTTAGGTTGGGGAATTTAAAACTCAGTCTGGGATAAAAAGAAAAGTTTCCCCACTGGTACACTCTAGTGTGATATCTCCTAGAGTGGATTCTCATTGTTGCTTGTAAATTTGAATCCCAAAAACAATTTCGTTATCATTACTCAACGATAATTATTATTATATAACCTTATTATTATTATATATTATTATGGCTTGGTCTTATAGTAAACAACCTCTCGTATTGTATATGTGTGAAATCCCCCGTATTAACATCGTAACTTACGAATTTAAACAAAAACTTTTCATATCGCTGTCTTGGTTTTCAAAAAGTACTCACAGATAATTATTGTGAATTTAATTAATTAGCTGCCACTTTTTTTATTGGGGAAAGTACCTCTCGGTTGTGGAGAAATAGAGGGCGCCCGAGCACTAAGGCTGGGAGTCACAATAAAAATAATGGGTTCAAGATGTTTAGGAGTTATTAGCCCACTAAGGGCTACGGCCCTTCTCAGCCGCCGCTCAACCCCCTCCTAATGGCCGAAATGAACCCGGCGAGTCCGTTTTAATTTTTCGGCGGAAAAAATCACAGCGCAGGAGTTTCACAATTAGGGCGCCGGCCAGGAGGGCGGAAGGGGAAATTAATTTTCCCGGCTTCACTCCGGCAAATTGGGCATTGAACCGATTAATATTAACAAGGGATGCCGGATGAATTGAGTGAGACAGCGTCGTTCGTCCGATGATTTTCAAAATCTATTGGTTAAGGAAAACTCCCCCGAGAACTGGATTATTCCTAAAATATTAAGTTCGTGCTACAATCGAAAGGGCCGCTTGGCAATATTCTGTTATAACACCCATCGTACTAATTTTACCAACCCTTTCGTTTGCTCTCATTCCAAGACAAATTTCGGCCTTCATACTATTTGTTACTGTTTTTTTAAACTTTTTTATTTTGTACAATCAACATTGAATGTTACAAATGCTGTATGTATTTTTTTTCACATTTATTTCGTGATAAAAGGTACCACCCAAAGATGATACTTTTCACAATTATGATCTAAGGGCTAAGAAAATCTCTAGGTGAATTTTGATGTCCGTTTTAGTAATTGGTCTTAAAAGTCCAAATTTTCGGTTTAAGTCTATTCTTTTCAGTCGGGTATGGGGATTGTTACTACGTAGCAATGAGGTATATTTCTACACTCTAGAGATTTTCATTATCCCGAATATTCCTCAGTACACTGTCAGCTTCCTATAAGTTATTTGGCCTATAATTTTGTGCTATCCTTTTGTTGGTCGTTTACGGGGAACATTTAATTTTTCCTGCGACTGTTTCTATTTTTAATTCCTATTGACTTGATTCTGAAAACCTAAAAGCGCCATAGCTACACGGAGTAGTCTGACAACAGTCACAAGTTTACAAAAGTAATTACCGGTTTTGTTATCAGACCGTCCGATGCCCGTTCAGTAATATTTGGCGTTACTATTCGGTTATATTGCGCTTCTACCAACATATGAATGTAAAAATATACAGCAATTTCCAATATTCATTCGCTCTTCAAGTAAATGCCCTCCGGAGAAGACCCAATTTATTTTATGTTATTCATCCGAGGTTTCGTCATATCTCGAACGGAGAAGATGAAATTGTGAGCTCCCTGGTTTTCATTTAGGCGTTGGGGAAAACCCCCGGTCCGTTTAATAAGGTCTACCAGTAAATCTCGGTCCTCCAGAGTGGCGGGTTAAGGTTTTACCGTGCGAGGTTTCTCCCGACCTCAGTAGACAACGCGAGCACCTGCGCTGCTGCGGGATTGGGGCGATTTTTGCCCGGAAATGAGGAAAACTGTCGCTAACGGTAAGTCGTAGGGGTAGGTTGTCGATTAGGCTAATAAAAACTGAAAAAATGGCACACGAGGACAATGCGGTTGAACTGGGAAGCGGTATTCTCTGGCGGGTTTTTCAAAACGAACACGGCGCTGATACCAGACCCGCACAACTGTAAGGTCTTGCGTTTAGTATTAACAACGCCGTTCGAAAATTCTTTTTCAATGAGTTTTTGGTAACTCATCGAGTTACCAAAGTTTTTACTTACTAAAAAATGTTAATCTATATTTTGTTATTTTTTAGTTAGATAGAGATTTCCTTCAACACGAAATATTTCTTTCAAAAAGAAATATACCGAACCGCTGGATGCACCATTCGTCACAGGAGCTGAATTTCGTCTTCTGTTTTTCTGCATTACTCTCCGAATCTGCTTACAGTTAATTTTTGAAGAATGTATTATTTCTTACCCTATTTGAATCCTGAACTTCGGTACACTGTAGTAACTGAAGTAACAGTCAATCGGATTGTTCCGGGAGTCCCTCGGGGCTGGGTAAAGCCCGGGAAACATTTAATTAGAGGTGACGTCACTCTCCTTTACTTGAAGGCTCCTCAGTACACTCGAGCCCGAGTCCGTATCCCTCCCTCCCTCCCTCCCTCCCTCCTTCTCTCCCTCCCTCCCTCCATCCCCCAACTTTGGCCTCCAGTCTTGACAATTATGAAACTCACTCTCTGAAGTCGTCGGCCCGTGTTAACTTCGGGGTTCCGCCGGCGATCCCCCGAACACTCTATTTTACGAATTGCGCATTTTGCGTTTATTTCCCGGGGGAAATCCGACTGTAAATAGTTTGAAGTTTCGTTCCCGTTCCACCGGGTCACACAGTTCCTCAACTCTGGCCTCCTATTCTGTTTGCCTAGTTTTGTCCCGGTGAACTCATACATACTAATGGACATAAACTCTATGTCTCTCTCTTGGATGTAATATAGTAATGAAGTGGATAAACCTATCCTGAGGAGATATCTTCTACAATTTGTTCACGAGGCAGTATTGAGACATGCCTAAGTAGGAATTGAAAATAATTCCATGATTTCTTGGGTTCATGAAAATTGCTTTCAGCCACGAGAATTTATTATAATATGACTGTAAAGAACAGATCAAAATTGCAAATTTGGACTGTTGAGACCTCTTTTGAAAAGGACATCAAAACTTACAATAGTCAACAAACTGACAATATATAAAGCCATACTAAAACCGACATGGACATACGGAATAGAACTATGGGGTTCCGCCCACATCGCTTGCATCCAAACATTCCAGTCAAACGTCCTTCGTACCATCCTTAATGTTCCCTGGTATGTTTCTAACCAAACAATCCACAATGACCTCAACATACCAACAGTCGAGGAAGTGGCAAAATCACGCTTCCTTAAATTCCACTCCCGCCTCTCTCCACATCCAAATCCACTCGTTCAGTCCCTTTCCTCTTCTACCCATCCATTATCCCCCCTATTCAAACAAACCGCCATTGTACCTATAACTAGCATATAGTTAATTGTTCAATAAATAAGGTTTAAAAAAAAAAATTTAGCAACACAGAATTTCTATATTTCAAAAAATATTACCTAAATTCTGTTATAATAGGAACGAGTAATGGTAGTCAAAGCATTCGAGAACAACCTCCTCCTCCCAGCTTAATGTGTTAGCTTATATCTAACAGATATAAAACATATATACTATGTGACATAATTGAAAAAAAACAGTGTTTAAAACAAAAATGCCTTATGGGGAGGCCTAAAATTTATTTGGAGGTATGATTGGTCCAGCGGACGGACCACGGTGTTGGCGCGCACCCCAACCGGCATGGAAATTGGTCCGATCAGCGTATATTCTGCATATGCGAGAAACAGATACATGGCCTTGTGCTGCCGCCGCGTATGGGAAAGGGATGGGATGAAAACGCCCCCACCACCCACCCACCACACCCCCTATCGCTGCCAGGAAAAATGTTTGGCAAGCGAAATTACACCGCTCGTGTCCAGCGAGCACCGAGTACAGGATATCACTTGTGAAGGATTTAAATTTTGATTCTTCCATTTGTATTCAACGAGGCTTTAGCTCAAATCGTCCTATTATTTTATTTATTAACACATTTACTATAATAATTTTTTTAATATTTTCTTTTTAGAAAAATATAAACCGTAGACATGGTGTGTTTCATCGGTGGTTTGGTCATTTGATAGACCGGTTTCGGCTGTCACTGTATACTCATACTCCCAAAACACAACAACAAGACATGTATATATACACACACACACGACAAACAGACAACCACCACAGTACAAGTGACATTGACATTGCAGTGAGAACGTCCGAAAAACTGTCCAAAGTGCCAAAAGTGACTAACCCCGCTACTTGAAATGGCGAGTAGCCGAAACCTATCTAGCGAAAGGCCAAACACACGAGATCTACGGTATTCCAACCCCTCGGAGACCACAAAACAGGTATGTTAAAAATATAAACCACCTGACCTCTACTTGAGATAATATGCTGCATAAAATCCAAGAAAACGTATGCAAAATAGGCCACAGGCCATTTAAGAAACAAAGTACTGTAATATAAGTGCAGCAAATGTTTGTAATGTTATGTTTTCCACGAACTTTTATAGTTTTTCAAATGTCGGCGATGCATTCCGTACTCGTGTCTCGTACTTTGTTGCGAAAACAATAATTCCCCGTTATTTACCGGTTTTATTGTTCGCCCCCCATTCCCTTTTTTCCTCTTCGCCCAGTGCGTTGTGTACGTAGCCGTTGTCGACGGGTCAACGGGGCGGCGGTGGGGATGCAGGCCCCGCAGAACGAGACTGAATACATTAAACTGTATTTGTACTGCATGTTTATTCTGTCGGCTGGGGGCCGGTGCCCCGACCGATTTGCGCCCCCCAAGTGCCTCCATTATGCACATTCGGCCCGGCCATCATCAGCCCCATAAATTATTCCGCACTTCCGGAATTATAATTTCAATTGTATAATTCGAAGTCTATTTTATATTCGGAAATAATGCGATTCCTATAATTCTGCGGTCGCCCCGGAGGCGAGACGCGGACGAAAACAGTTGTTTGATTCAAAATTCCCATACCCGATCCAAAAGAATCGACTTAAACCGAAAATTTGGGCTCTTAAGGCCATTACTAAAACGGACATCAAAATTGACCTTAAGTAACAAACTGACGGTGTACGGTATGGGGGTTCCATCGAAACAACCAACATCGCTCGCATCCAGAGATTCCCCAACATTCCCTACAATGTTGATAATAAATGTTGAAAATAAAAAACGGTTAAAGAAAATTGTATCAAAATGAATAAGTTTCATCCACTTAATAGACCGGTACTCTATGGGAGAAGAATTATCGAGTATTCATTGAAAATTAATTAGAAAACCGTTTTGTTAATACCATATTGGTCCTTACTTTTGGCATTGAGATTGAGTCCTGTTAACACAGTTGCCGCAGTCTAATTTTGTTGAGTCTGTACTAATTCTATTCTGCTTTTGTTCTTCTACTGGAAAATTATACTCAACTTAAATATAATAATTAACAGTTGAATATTTTCGATTATCTTATTTTCTGTTGTTTCACGACATTTTCTCTTTCGACCGGAGTTGCTTGGAGTTTGCCGGTTTGTGAAACTGGGACCTGTACAGTACTGTGGGGTAGGAGGTCGTCATGGCTTCCACCCATCCGGGCTACACGACTGGAATAAACCAATTCCCATTCAACGATCACGGGGGTAAACCACCCCCTTCCGACGATCGCGGGGAGGGGAGGAAGGAACATCAGTTGCATATTCAGAGAGTGTGCCGGAGCGATAATCATTGTTCTTTATTTTCCCTCGCGCTGATACAGCGCTTCTTGTATTTCGGGCTGCAATAATAGTGATTCCTCGTTGGCTCATCGCTGCATCTATTTTTTTTTAACCTTTTATTATTTTGTGCAATCAACATTGAACACATACATTCATTTTTCTTCACATGTATTTCATCCACTTACGAGTGGATTGGGATGAGGAGAAAGGCGGGAGTGGAACTTCAGGAACCGAGATTTTGCGACTTCGTCGACTGTCGGTATGTTGAGGTCATGGTGGATTGTGTGGTTAGAAACATACCGGGGAGCATTAAGGATGGTGCGAAGGACTTCTGGATGTTAGCGATGTCGGATGTCTCGGTGGAACCCCATAGCGCTACACCGTACGTCCATGTCGGTTTAAGTATCGCTTTGTATATTGTCCGTTTTAGTAATGCCCTTAAGAGTTCAAATTTTCGGTTTAAGTCGATTCTTTTGAGTCGGGTATGGGGGATTCCTAATTGTAGGGTTCGTTGTTTTAAGCTCCGCATGGTTTTCAAGCTCCGGGGCTGATCAAACACCCGAAGCCCACCAACTGATTACAAACCTTGCGGTGCTATAGCCCTGGTTTTATTTTCCCACTCTTTTCCACGGCCTATCGTCTGTATTTTCCCCCTTTTTTTTGGTTTTTTGCTTTTCGTTTTTCCCCGGAACGCGAAACATCAATCGCGCAAGCCAACAACGGAGGCGCCGCACGCCAGGAGCAAAAAAAAAATGTTCAATTAACGACCGCTCATTCGGTCCCAGAATATTGGAACTCTTTTCAGGGACCGTTTATCCCTGATACAATAGCATATATTCGGTGTTACGCTTTTTTATACGGAGCCGCTTTTTTTTTATATCACCCCGAAAGTACGACAGTAGAATTAGAGTTTATATTGATCGGACACGAGTCGAGCTAGATGTCCTCTATCTGTCCATTATACCATTTGATGTCCTTTTTCTGTTTATTGCACAATCCACCATCATAGTTTTTTCGCTCGTTTCTCCCGATAAAAGGGACACCCAGTGATTACTGAAGATCTCTAGGCCAGAGGCGTTTAGACCATCGTTGGGGGTTAATGGATGGGTGAATTGGGAGGAGAGTGAATTAGGACCGGGAGTGAGACGGGAATGAATTTGAGGATTTGTAGATTTTGAGTTAATGTCAATTTTTGATTACCTCTACTAATTACCATATTACAGTCCTAATTTCCGGTTGAAGTCGATTATTTTTTAAGTTGGCTATATGGATTCTACCTTATAGGAACCTGCTGTTCGTAGTTCACCCATTGGGGTGGCCTTGAGGATAAATTGGACAGAAGAGGTCGCTGAATGGTTCCGAGAAGAACGGGGTCCCGAAGAAGTTGGAAAGGGCTACGAAGTTCACTCCGGAAACTTCCGCCAGTCGACTGTCGCGTATTAATATTGTCATACTTTCGCGGGTTCATTAATTATAACACCACCGGCTAAGTAGAGAATGGGTGACCTCATACCGAAAACACCCGTCTAATATATGGCCAGATACCTGAATAACGGACTGCAAGAAATTATTTGAGTAACGATAATTTTACGAATGAATTTATTTAAATGAATGAGCGCTATTTAAACACTAATGATATTATTTCTGCGTTATCCATGGAATGTATACGCCTTGTCATCATTACAGAAGGCAGAACTGGATAACATGTCTCTATATGCCAATTAGGTTGCCGCGTGCTACCTGCATAATACCTATTATCTTGTATTATGTGTATTATGTTGTTTCCTTTTATATTAAAATCTGAGCGAATTACGATTTTATTCCTTATATATTCGATTAAAATATTCAAATTTCCAAAGAGTTTATTTTAGTTAAATATAAAAACTGTGATGAACTCCATAGAAATATAAATTCCGGGATCGAATGGAATAATTGAATGGAGCAATTGTGTTTAGTTTAGAATACCCGTTTTGTTGTCTGCGAGGCTGGTACCGTAGGTTTCGAGTGTTTTGTCTCCTCTCGCTGGTTTGGTCTTTTGCTAGACCGGTTTCGGCTGCTCGCCATCTTCAGTTAGTTCTCTTTGGCACTTAGGATTTTTTTGGGCATCCTCACTGAACTGTCACGGTCTCTTGTACTGTAACTTATACAGCGAGCAGAGAACCGTACGAAACCAATTGCGATTAGCTTTATAAATTATTTTCTTAACCACATGTAAGCGGTTACATGGGTTAGAAATAATTTTTATCGCGTACCAATTTAATTTGTGGAAATTCTAATTAAACGTGAAATTCATCATAAACTGCAGAAAGTGCAATATATAATTTCATATTCCGTTTAACGGTATTCGCAATTGTACGATAATAATGGTCCCAGCTTTGAACGCATGTTTATGCTAGATATCCGGCCGGTTTAAATCGCTCAGGGGCGGTTGTTTAAATTGGGTTTTAATGTTTAACCAGCGCCTACCAGATTTATACCTTGTCCCACTTGCCGTCGCAACTTTAAATGGAGCGGGCCACTTGTTTAATTTTGGCCCACCCACAGACTTAAATAAAATTTGCATGGCGTTTCGGAATATAAATTCTTCCGTGACTCCCTCTCCCGTCCACCCCCCAACCCCCGCCTCCAGAACCGACCCGGCGTTTATTATTCGAGTCCATAATTTACCCCGTTCGACTTTAACCGCCCTGTTCTTTTGTTTGAATTAATTGTTATGAAAAATGCCACTGCCGGGGAATATATCAACGCTAGAGTATTTCTTCTATATTTGAACCGGCGATCGATACAAGTTTAATTTATCTGTAAATTTATCAATTGAAACTATTTGGAATATTAATTTTCCTGTAATAAAAAATATTAGATATATAAATTTAAAAAATCAGTTAATTTTCTTCGCTAAGTACCGCAATACAGCTATAAAGGCGGACAAATAATCTCTAATCTAATGTTATTTCAGCCTACATCATTATACTGGGTAACTTTATGCCTTTTTATGTTGCGGAAGTAGTGAATTAGATTTTTCCTTGAATTAGAAAATTACTTGATGTTCAAAATCTTCTGGAAAAGAGGCAGTTTCACATATAAAGTGTCTTGCAAGTTGATAGGATATTATGTTATGTGTTGTGAGGACGACTCCTTGGTGCCGGGTGTCGGATGTTTTTATCGGGGGATAAAATAAGGAATAACGAAATAATCTTCCGGAATGATTAGTTAGGAAACTATATTGGAATGCCATTTTTGATGATTGGACCATCTCGGGCTGCTTGGTGGGAGGGTGGCGGGGAAACGGCGGGAACTGTTCCCACCGCGCTTAAAGCGCGCTTCGAACAATGGGAGGGTTGACTGCGTTTAACTACATATTTAGGGGCCCTCATCCCCAATCGTCTTTGTCCTCCCGTTGGGGTGACTTTTAACATCCGGTCTGTAAATAAAACAGCGCACGCTTCTCGAGGGGGCGAAAGAGACAAGAGGGGGGTGGGAGAGCCAAAAAAAAATATTGCAACGTTCCCCGACTTTCGAGGCCGTCCGGAATGCAAATCGGATAATTCTCCCCTCGACTTTGAGGGGGAGGAAAAGTCAGTGATGCGCGTTGAGAAAACAGAATTAATAAAACAGAGGTTTGGACGTTTTTTAATATTTTGACTGGGTTACGTCCTTAGCAAACATCATGTAACTGCTGTAACTTTGGATATGATAAGCCCCCTTTAGTACACTTATCATGCATTTATATTATTTATTCTACATATAGAATATAATTTGTAATAATTGTATCCATTTTTTCAGTTGAATGTACTTTCACAGGATAAGAGCTGGGGCCGTGCACTTGTACTTATGTTGGGAACCAAAGCGAGCATAATTCTTCTATATACATTTACTCGGGGACTTTTATTTGCTCTCAGTAAATTCGATAATTTGCGAAGCTGTCCGCAGCAGGGGAGGATGCTGCGTCTGAGGCCGCCTAAGCGGCTTAGGCGGCCCTCCCCTTTCACCGGTTTTTTATCTTAAAGTAATGCCCGTTTTATCATAAGTGGGAAGGAGAAAATATATTTTCCGCTTTCCCTTTCTCTCCCTACCCCCTCTCTCTCTCTCTCTCGTCTATCTCAACCTGGAAAATCTGAACTTGAAATTGCGCCGTCGGACCCGCGAGTGAAATTTCTAATGCTCTTACCGAGCGGCCCTTATCTACTTTTCTTTTTCGGGCCCCTCCAGCCGGAAGAGTCTGAATTTTCGTCTTAAATAAGAAAATATACGTCCCCGCTTATTGAAACGAGGTTTCTCCCTTTACCTCAGACTTACCGTGGTAGCGACTCGGCTCTACACTAATCCCCAATTTGATTCCTTTTAGGCCGACTACTATTGCGAAACTAATATAAAAAAACCGGAAATAGGACCGGGTAGTCTTGAGACCAAAACTTTCATACAAACCAACCAGAAATATTACTTACCCATTAATTCATAATTTAATACCGTTTTCCTTTTGTTGCAGAAAACAATGTCCGGTAGTGTGAGGGGAATTTTTTCGGCCTAGGCCTGATTTTTGGGGCGCACACGCTTCCCATTGTAAATTTATGGGTTTTTATGGGTTAGTTATTGGGACATGATTCGGGAACTCATCCGCTAGTCCCTGCCGAGAAAAACAACTGCGCCCCATTAGCCTCTGGCTATTACTTCAACCCCAACCCCCGCCCCTCCTCGTCCGGGTATAACTCTTTTTATGCCTTTTGAATCCGATAAAAAAAATGGAAAAAGAGTTCGGAACTTTATGATTATATCCGGGATAGGCGTTGGTGCTCTGGGGGGGGGGGCTACCGAATTAGTGACCATAAAAATTTGGTAGATATTAAAAAGTGAGTAGATATTTTTCAACATTTTTGGAAAATTATGAATTATTATACACTGAAAACTAAATACAATCTACGAATCCATGAATTCAATCCTTTGTGCCTTTTAATTTTCTTATTGTTTTTATTTTCGAGAACCGCCATCGAAACATAATAACTCAAGTCGGTGCTTATCACATTCATCCTGTTAAAGTAATACCTTATCAGTATAGATTTCCTGTTGAATATATAATATCCTCCCAAGGTTGACTCACCCAGTCTTATTGTTCATTCTCTCAGTTTTCAAGAGCGGATAAAGCCACGGGGGGGCATAACGCGGTTAAGCAGGAGGAGGGTTCCGCGTCCGCACACTACTTAACGGAGCTTTTACACATCCGTGCAGTCGCTAAAACAATTTGCCCTACCCGAATGCCGGCGTATTCCCTGCACCCGGCCATTAGGGACAATGCTAGAACCCTACCCCTAGCACCTCTCTATTTATTTGCATAATGAATATTCCACCCCCACTTCCCCCCCCCAAATCTAATATTGGCCTCGAGTGCGTCGGGGGGCCCTGAGTGCTCTTCGCCCGGCTATGAGTATGTCGATAGTCAGTTGCACTCATCAAAATAACCTCGGGTAGGGAATATGTGTGTTATCGTGCCTATATATCTTATAACCTATATATATATATATATATATATATATATATATATATATATATATATATATGTAGGTATATATAGGCATATACGTATATATAGGTTATACCTACATCGTGATCCTCTAGTCAACTGGATCGAAACCTATTCACTTTGAAATTACTAATTAATTAATAAGAAGTTAGTTTAAAATACCTGTTTTGTGGTCTGCGAGGGGTTGGAAGACCGTAGCTTTGTGGTGTTTCTGTCTCCTCTCGCTGGTTTGGAGTGAGAATGCCCGAAAAACATCCAGTTATGGATGTTATGTTTATGTTTATGTTCCAGTTTATGTTATATCCAGTTAAAGTGACAACAGTGACTAACGCCGCTACTGAAGATGGCGACCAGCCGAAACCGGTCTAGCAAAAAAAAAACCAGCGAGAGGAGAGAGAAACACCACAAAGCTACGGTCTTCCAACCCCTCATGGTGGTCTCTTTTATCGAGACATTCAGGTGAAAAGAAAACACTCAACACTTGTACCAATAGCTTTATGTAGTTGATTGTAGGAAAATAAAAAGGTTAAAAAAAAATTTATTTTGGTACAGAATAAAATCGATAAGGCGAGGATTCCAATTTTTAATTTCGGCCTTCACTGCACTAATATTTATTATTCAATAACCTGTATAAAAGTATTTAGTGGGGCTAAATACGGTCTGGCCATATTGGGCGACACATCGGGCTTCCCCCGCCCGCCTAGTGAGCTCAGCGCTCTCCCGCTTAATAAACGCCCGGCGCTATATTTATTTTTCGGGGCGCCCTAATGCTAGGCCCGCATTGCAATGCGGCGCTGCAGGACCTGTATAACCCGGCTCGGGGCAAGGCGAAATTAAATACCCCGCCGCTTGTTCCTACCCGAAAGGGCTGCGAACACCAGCCTTTACTGCAGCTCACTTTTTTTCTCGTTTCGCGCTTATAAATTAGCCCGGATACTTGTTTCTCGCTTAAATACGTTTAGTCGGTACATTTTCTAATTGCCCGACCAACAATGTACCCTTACAAACAGATTTGTTTAAGCTTGAAATATATGTGCACATAGTAACATAAAATTATAAACAAATATGAATAAAATGGAAATTATTAGTTAATTTAACCAGAACAATGCTACTTACAAATTTTAATTAATATTTTACAACGAATAACCGTTATTTTTAAGTATATATTGGTAGGTTTGCACGCAAAATGAAATTAATTCAAACCTATTTTCTCGTGTCTATAGATTCTTCATTGCACTGTCCTAACGTCTATTTTAATGATATACCAATTCCCACCCAACAGCAGATTCCCTATCTTGGGCGCCATCTGGACAAGCGACTCACGTGGAATCCCCATACCCGACTCAAACGAATCGACTTAAACCGAAAAATTACTAAAACGGACATCAAAATTGAACGGTATAGAGCTATGGGGTTCAACATCGCTCGCATCCAGAGATTTCAATCGAAAGTGCTTCGTACCATCCTTAATGCTCCCCGGTATGTTTCTAACCGCAGAATCCACCATGACCTCAACATACCGACAGTCGACGAAGTCGCAAAATCCCGCAATCCACTCGTTCAGTCCCTTTCCTCTCTTAACAATCCATTATCCGCGCCGCTGGCCTAGATATCTTCTTAGGTCTTAGATCATAATTTTTCTTGTGTCAAAAGTGCCTTATAACATTCATTTGTTGCTATATGTACTAATTACATTCAATGTTGATTGTAGAAAATAAAAAAGTTAGAAAAAATAGATTCGTCATTGCTAATAAACTACAGTCGAGGTACATTCCCGTGCTTACTGGTTCGTGCCGGGAGTATTGGCGGGTTGTAGTGCATTCACAGCATTTGGGGATGGGAGCAGAAGGGTGGGAATGTGGGAGAGGAACCCGGTTTAATTAGAAAATTTTCTTCGGTTGTTTCCAACTCAGTTTGAAACTTTCGACACCGGCTTTTCTCCGAATCCCCGCCCCCCTTCGGTCTTGGCCGGGGACGGCGGCGGCGGCGGTGGTGCGGGGCATCCCACAGGAAAAGAAAAAGCTCGTTAGCGGAGGACGCCATGAATTTTAATTCGGCTTCACCCCTCAATAATGGACCTCGTGGAGGAGGGCGAGCGTTTAGCCTTACCCCCGCCACTCCTGCTTAGCCTGTCATTTGAATAGATTAGCGGACAAATGAGACTTTATTGAGAAGAAGAACGGTGTAAGGAATTAATTTCTATCGGATTTCCAATTTAAACCAATTTCGGGGAGAGAAAAAAAAGAGAGGAGGGAGCGAATTGCAAAGCGATCGCGTTTACTTTCTCTTAGCCTCTAGGTATTGTTTCGATTGGGTGAAACCCCTCCCCACCCCGACCACCCCTCCGCGTCTTCATTTAATTAAAAAATTCTTACGAGGAGTTTATATTCAATTTAATTATAGTCATTTCCACGTCCCGTTGAAATGGCCTAGCAATTTTGTTCTCGGAAATAAGAAAGTGAAAAGTTTTAGAGGAGCTGAAAACACTGTAGACAATAGGGGATTATTTCGCTGCCCCAATAATAAGAATAAAGTAAATTAATTCCGTACTACTAAGTCAGTCAGAAATAACTAATTTTTACATCGTTTAAATTTAACTCAACCTCTCCCCAAATAGACAGAATATTAATTATTTCATTTTTCACTAGGAATAATTATTAAGTTTTTTTAACTTTTTATTTATTTTTGCACAATCAACTTTACAGTTAAAAGTACAATTGATACATGTATATTAT
Source organism: Lethocerus indicus (assembly GCA_019843655.1). Taxonomy (NCBI): domain Eukaryota; kingdom Metazoa; phylum Arthropoda; class Insecta; order Hemiptera; family Belostomatidae; genus Lethocerus; species Lethocerus indicus. Next base: position 11,430,150 of record JACDQD010000011.1, read on the forward strand.
CCACGTGTTTGTCTCGATGGGTCAGTGGGGCGTTTAAGCCGTCGTGGCGGGGATAATGGATTTGAGATAGAGGAGAGTATGAACGAGCACGTGTTTAGAGAAGTCTAAGAGGAAGCGATACGAAGGTAATCTCTGTGCGAGCGGCGATGTCTTGGAGCCCCAAGTTCTATAACCGTCGTTTTAATATGGCGTTACTTTTGTTGATACTATGGATTTGCGATGAGAGATTAACTTTTAGAGAGCTTGACTGCCGAACGATTGGCAGTCATAAGGTCGGCATGTGCCGAAGGAACGCTATTGAAGTTGGCGATATGACGACACAAATGTAGCGCAAATTAATGTAAATAAAATAAGTGTGATACCAATAATTTTGGCTCTAAACATTTTTCAATATTTTTCAAAACGTAACAATTCTTTTCTAATTATTGAATCGAGAATAAAATATAATTTACTAGACTGTCACTCTATTTTCGATGACTATTCTATTAGGGTCGATTTTGGGGATATCCAAAATTTGTTCCAGCCTGAAAAGGGAAAAATTAATACAATACATTTTTACAAAACGTGTTACCTTCAGTAATATCGCTGATTTTATTGTACAGTTCAGGTAGTAAATCGATCGATAAGATTTTTTTAATTTTGTACAATCAACATTGAATGTTATAAGTACAAATTCTGTATGTATATTTTTTTCACATGTGTTTCGTGATAAAAGGAACACCCAAAGATACAATTATGATCTAAGATCTCTAGGCCAGCGGCGTTTAAGCCAGGGAGCATTAAGTACGGAGGACTTTTGACTGACTTTTGGATATGTCGGAGCCATAGGGATGTCCATGTCGGTTTAATCGCTTTGTACGGAGGTCTGGATGTCCGTTTTAGTAATTCTTAAAAGTTCAAATTTTCTGACTTTTGAGTATGGGGATTCCGCGTGGATCGATAAGAAAAGACTTTAAATAATTCTGCTTAACTAGGAATAATCAGAGTATGAGGGCCTGTCTAGAATTACTCCGGGAGCATAGTTTATGTAAAGCTAACATTGTGGAGCGCGCTGTCGACCCTTCGGTGCCGAGGCCGCGAAACTAAGGAATCAAACAGAACCGGGTCGCTAAATTATTGCTCGAGGTGGGAAACAACCCCCGGGTTGGGAAGGTTTCTATGCACGCGGGTTATGCACGGGCCGTCACACATTCGGTCCGAAGTTTAATTGTGCAAGACTTCAAGAATTCCAATTATGGCAAGTTGCGCAAACCTCCCTCTCCCCACCCCATCAACCCCTAAGCGCCCCACGCCCCCGGCACCGGCCTAACTGTATTGTTGTACACAGTTGCCGTGAATTAGCGCAATCTTGGCGGTACCGCATATGCAATTAGGGGCCGGCCTTTAATTGCTGGCAGTGCGTCATACACGAAAATGGATGGCCCCAAATGTACCGGCAAATAAATTTCTCGATTTACCGCGCGAATCGTGTTCGGCGTAGAACGAGTCAGTTACGATTCTACGGATTTGTGACAGTTGATTATTATTAAATTATCGTGTTCGATTACTAAAAGTTTAAAAAAATTGCAGATGAGGTTTTTCCGTCGGATTTTCAAACGGTACACGGCGCTGATGCCAGACCCGCATAACTGTAAGGTCTTCCGTATTAGTATTATCAACGCCGTATTGTATATTATAGATATTGGAAGGTCTTAGGATGGATTTATAGTTTCTTTTGTCTAGTGTCTTTAGTCTTCTTTTGTGTAGTGTATTTTTTTGATTCACTCATTTTTGGGGCTATTTCTGAATTATTGGGCCTGTATCAATGGAATTTTTAATTATTTCTTTAAAAGTCGGTATTATTTTAATTCGTTAAAAGTATAGTGTCATTTAAATATTACCTATTAATAACTCGCAGCAATTGAAACTAAATAGCCGGCGATAATACGTACAAATTTTATTAGGCATTTTGATGAAATTCAGTGCAGCCATTGAACAAAACCAAACAGCTATTCGGAGCCAAATTACTCTTTAATTACAAAAGGGATTATCTGTGGGCTCCGGGCCATCGGCTGGGGCGGTAGTTCAGGGGGTGGGAGGCAACAAAGAAGTCAGGGAAAACATCCGGGTTTATCCTAGGAGTTGGTGGTGTGGGTGCGGGCAAAGTGGTTTTCTCCACACGGGTTTAAAGTGGAGAGAGGGCCGGCCACTTAAAGGGCCCGAGGGGCAGATAAGGGGATAATTAGGGCCCCGCCCCCCAGTGATTTAGTTGGGCCCCGCCTAATCCGAACAAAGGGAGAGCCGCTGCCAAAGCCTCCTTCCTATTTACTTTGGCTTCTTTTCAGTACCAAAACCGGGCGGCCCGCTCTATAATTGAGGGGGTAACCTAGGAATATATCCCACTTTGAGTCAACTCCACAATCTGTATTTTCGCCGTAATGGGATGTATTATTAACCTGGATTTTCTGTTTTTTTTTTTAAATTACAGCCGGTAATATGGAAGTAAATTTGAGCGAGCGGTTTACAACCTCTCCCAGTACTGTTGCGCAGGGTGGAACAGGATTCAGAATAAATCCATAACTGTAATTATTAAAATAATTTGTAATTTAAACTAATACAAACCTGAAAAAATTGCAGGTGAGAACTCCAAGTCGGCCATGTTAAAATGGCCACGGCGCTGGTGCCAGACCCGCATAACTGTTAGCTCTTCCGTATTAGTATTAACAACGCCGTCCGCGAATCTATTATATGTTATAGAATTCTTATTAGGATGAATATATAGTTTCTGTCATCATTTAAAAAATTAAAAAATTTCATTTATTAAGTTTTAGGAATCAGCCAGGTTGTATGAAGAGCAAATCAGTTGAGCATGCAACCCAGGCGTAGGGATGACCAAGAAATCTGCTCCTGATGGCCTCTCTATATCCTTCAACTCCTTATCCATTGTATACAGTCGCCTATTGTGTGCAGCTGTAAGCTTTTGACGGACCGGGGACGTCCCGAGGGAACGACCGCCGATCGGCGGGTCAGAGCTTCAGCGTTTTTTAAACAGGAGCCATCCTCCCTCCCCCCTTCCGGCCGATGCACGGAGAGTGGCAGGAAGTGCTAGCCGGGAGCAATAACGAGGTTCCGCCCACACGCCCGCCGCCCCCGAGGGGCCGTTCGGCGGTCTTAGCTCCGCGTTTTACGGCCGCGGAACCGGCGGTTATGGCTGCCTCCTCCTTACTTCGGCGGGTTGACTCCTATGCGCCTCCGGTTCGATTACCGGAGCAGGGACCAGGATTTTATGACCGCTAGCCCTAAGAGTGGCTATTAAAGTAAATTGGAAATATGCGCTCGAATCAGAACGAACGATCTGTTTATAAACAGTGTCATAACATCACACTCCACAAATCACGTAAATTTGTTTTTATTTCATCACTATATATTAAACAATTAGAAACAACAAAGAAAATTAATGACCTTACATTTGTTGTGTTTCTGTCTCCTCTCGCTGGTTTGGTCTTTTGCTAGACCGGTTTCGGCTGCTCGCCATCTTCAGTAGCGGTGTTTGGTGCACTTTGGATGTTTTTCGGCCATCCTCACCGCGCTGCCACTGTCACTTGTACTGTGGGGCGCTAGTTAATCGGTGCAAGTGCCAACAGTGACTAACACCGCTATTGATGATGGCGAGCAGCCGAAACGGTCTAGCAAAAGACCGAACCAGCGAGAGGAGACAGAAACACAACAAATCTGAACAAATAAATTTCTGCACATTAGTGTTTCTAGAAACAACCGAATAGAATTAATATGTTCAAAATATTTTTGTATGATATTAAAACAAGGCCCAATTCTTACTTAATGGTATTTCTATTTAAATAAATATCCCAAATCGACTGTCTTAGGTTTTTAAATGTTATATCCTGTACCCCGAGTTGTATTCGTATGTAAATGTTTAATGTATAAATTTAAGCGCACCCGAGCATGTATGATAATCTTCTGCTGGTTCTTCGGCCTTTTATGCCGCGTACGCTCTATCTCCAGCGCGAACCGGTATTATTATACAGTCGAAACTAGTCCTTTGGGACGTTGCCTGTTTGAAACGATTCACTGGGGGGGTTCATGAGCCCCAACCACTGCACCCTGATAAGTGGGGATTAAAACAACCCCTCGGTCCTGAAAACTTCCGCGTCATTATCAAAGGTTTTACACATTCTATTGCCCTTAGTCCCGGACCCTCCCTATCAGGCTCTGCGGGCCTATATTCATATTTCGAAACGTTAATCTTCTTACGGTTGTTTTACTACTTACTACTGTTTCTCTGTGTCGTTTCAGTAATAAGGTCATGGCCCTGTATAAGTTCCGCCCTCTATTCTGTCTGCGTCGGGAATATTTTCTCCACTAAATTGCCTTTATACTTCTTACCAGTATGCGGGTCGGTATTTTGAATTAAATTTTTGGGCCACCTTTTTAAAATGTTTAGAAATCAGTTTTTTTAACCTTTTTTTATTTGATGTACCTGTTTTGTGGTCTGCGAGGGGTTGGAATACTGTAGGTTCGTGATGTGTCTGTCTCCTCTCGCTGGTTATCCAGGGGTATCCTACTTCTTCGGAACCACAGAGTCGCCTTTTCCGTTCCTTCTCGTCGGAGGACGATATTCCGAGCACATCTTATAGATACGCTCGCCGAATCCGCCCATATATTAAAATACCAGTAACGTTGTTGTACCTCAATGAATGGGCCATTGGATACAACAATGAACATTTTTTTTAACCTTTTTTATTTTGTACAATCAACATTGCTGTACAAATTTTTTTTCACATGCATATCGTTATAAAGGAAACCGCCAAGAGATTTTTGGCACAAGAACAATTACGGTCTGGGGTCTAAGAAGATCTCTAGGCCAGCGGCGTTTTTATGGGTTTTTGTGACTTCGTTGACTGTCGGTATGTTGAGGTCATGGTGGGTTGTGTTGTTGGAAACACACCGTGGATCATTAAGGATGGTACGAAGGACTTTTGATTGGAAACAAATCAGTTTTTATAATGATTTTAGTCATGTTCGAATTATTCCATTCCGTATGCTCCCACCGTCGAGACAGAGCTAGGGACAATATCGATGGCCGGTGGGTCGCCTCTCCACAGCCCCGTGTGCATTCTCCATTTCCTGAGACAAAGCGATGGCCGATAACGCGCCCCTTGGGCACCGAGTTTCGGTTCGCACCCGACACCAGATAGCACCCAAGTAGTGCTCCGAACGTCGGCCATACACCGACCGAACACCGCTGTTCGCCCGACCGCCGATTTACCGCGCGGATAAACACCACTAACAATTGAACATTGCAGTCTCTCCACGCATTATGTATGACTAACAATAATATGCCATCATTAATACACTAATTAATCACTCGAGTGTAGGACAATGACAATAATTGGGTTCCGAATCACCAGTAATTTTTACGATTAATCAATCGCATAGGAACCACGTGGACTTGCTATATTCATCTTCTAAGTATACAGTATACAAGTCATGGGTCGACGGAGAAGTCCCCAGAGTCGATTTCTGAGTGTATTACCGTGCGTTAGTTCAGTCTAATTGCGTTAATAACTATTGTATTTTACTCTTTGTCTTTATTAAATAAATCATTTTTAAAAATATCGTTTTCGGGCCGACGAGCTTAACTTATATATACATCCAATTTTTATGCTAAATATCAACCACAAAAGATCATAATGCCGTTAACTTTTTACTAATATGTCATAGCGAGAAATTGTGTTGAAATTCTTAAATCACAACTTTAACTCAATTTTTTTCTATAAAATATAGTTTTTGTATAATATCCATTTTATCCTGTCTACTATCAACTTTACAAGTAATAGTTTTACAAGCTAAACTATCTGTGTATAAATCTGTTTATTGAAAGAGATTCATAGATGAGTACTTTTAAGTCAAATTTTATTATTAAAGTGACTAAGACACTATGATAATAAAAAATCCTATATTTTACAAAATTCTTTTTTTTCACCCGTCTTTATATTTTTTGGGTTTAACAAACGTACGGATATGAAAGCTTTAATTCAAGTCTGTCAATTTGTCAAATGTAATTCCAATTAATAATGTAGGACCACTGAAGTGGGAAATGTCGTTTCTGGCCGACTGAATGGAATCTCCGCTCTTTTGAACCGTAACCTTTCATTTCGCGAATTTCACAAGCCGAACAAACAATTTCTTTGTCGGCCGAAAAGCGTACAAGTGGAAGGTGGAAGGCGAATGGTACTGGGGCCGAAATTTCGCCGATTGAAATTGAGAGCCGATTTGTTATGGAGCGCTGCCGCTTTTTCACGGAATTTCTCATTTGCCAACGGCAGAGCGGAACCTTTTGTATTTAACCAATGCTCCGTTATGTCAGTTTCGACGACGCGATTCCACGTGCACCTATCCCCAGTTTAAAACTAACTGTGCTAAGCCCGCTGCTTTCAATTGTTCGGCCGCCGGTAAAATTTGCACGTATTCGAGAATACAATTCTCAGAACAGAGAACAAATCTGTATATCTCAGGTATTCATTCCTTTTTGGTTTGGAAATGTTTTCTTGCTCTCGGGCATATCACGATTCATCGCTGGGTACCTTCTTAAACTAAGTGAGTTTCAAATCCCCCAAGGGGGCATTTAATAGTCCAATATTTCTCATTATTATAAATGTAGGTGATATTGTGTACACAGACATGTTGATATTTGTCCGGAATATTATTCAAAATTAGGAGGTAAAATTTTTTACCTAATTTAACAAATTTTAAACTGACAACAAATTCTCAAACAAACGATTCCGGATAAATGCCGGAGCTAATTTATTTCGTTTTCAATGTGGGCTAATTTTTGCGGTCGGCCCATCCCAGCGTAACTTCGTGACGTATACTAATTAAAGTACTAAAAATCTTCAAGAATTACTTAAAAACATGAAATTAATCCTAATGGAAACTATGCATCCACCGTAAGATCATCCGAGTTCCTGATAGGATTTTCAAACGGCGTTGTTAATACTAACCCGTACGACAATGCGGATATGCGGGTCTGGCACCAGCGCCGTGTACGATTTGAAATACCGACCGGTATGAATTCCCCAATCCTACCAAACTGATATATATTTATATATATTTTATATTTGTCTTAAAGACCTTTTTCCTGACTATAGGTCTTCCGATTCGCGCTTTTGATTGGGAAAAACATCATTATTTAATTTCATTTATAACAGCTTCAAAATTATTATTAAAAATAGACAAAATTGACTATAGTTGTGGGGTAGAGGGAAATTCGTACGTTGTAAAACTCGAAATAGAGTTCGGATAATCATTCAATAATGAAGGAAAACTACTCTGGATTTGAAAACCGATTGATTTTCTCAGTTTAAATTCCGGTTTGGTCAAACTGGTTTCGTCCTTAGAGACAATTTTCCGGCAATTCGAACTTTGAATTAAAACTAATGCATGCGTTGAGATACAGTTTTCAGAGAGCGTAGAACTAATTTCAGCGAATTGTTGAAGCGAAGGGGAATAGTAAAAAAGGGAACGTATTCGGGTCGTATTTGTTATTGATAATGTACAGGACGAGAAGGAAACGCGAGTTCAGCGATACCGGGTCGAGATCCAATTAAAAGGAATGCCAGAATGGATTATTAGGCTTCTCGTATAGCGTAATCAAAGCCCTAATAAATATCCGATTTTATATTTATTAAATGCCGCCCAGCCTGAGAATATCTTTTCACGGTGTCGTATTCTCTTCAAGTTTGCCTCTGTATGGCTCGAAAATATATTTTTACCGAATATAGGGTGTAAAGGTTATTGGCCAATTTAACCCGAAGATCCCGGCAGACATTTAACAGGTATCAGAGAGTATTTCCGAGTAATTTCGGAACCGCGTAGTTTTTTGAAATTATAAGGCAGGGAGGGGCGTCCTCCGCGACCCTACAGAATGAAGACATTACTTGAGACGGAACCGGAGTTCCTAATTATGATGCATTAGGGAAGTTTCGTGAAAGTTTAAAAAGCCCGACCGCGGGTCGAGGGGGGCCCTTCCCGAACGGGTCTCCCTCATTGCTCCCTTTCAACGAAAATATTCCGTATATAATTTCTTTTTTTTCACCCCATTAACCGGAATATGGATTCGACCGACAGGCTTTTACGGTGTATTCTGTCTCCCATTTCATCCGGATGAAGGAAGCCCGCCCTCTCGACTAGGGACGACCGATATAACGAATAGTGGTCAAAATCGGATTACACCGAACTCCAGCTGTATCTTAAGGAGTCGATAAATTTGGTCACTTCTACATTGTTGTCTCTCCATACCCAACTCAGAAGATTCGACATAAACAGAAAGTTTGGACTTCTAAGTTCATAACTAAAACGGACATCAAACTTAACCTTAAGTAACAAACTCACAATACACAAAGCCATATTACAACCGACATGGACAGCCTTATACGGTATAGAGCTATGGGGTTCCACCGAGACATCCAACATCGCTCGAATCCGGAGATTCCAGTCAAAAGTCCTTCGTACCATCCTTAATGTTCCCTGGTATGTTTCTAACCAAACAATACACAATGACCTCAACATACCAACCAAGTCGACGAAGTCGCAAAATCACGCTTCCTTAAATTCCATTCCCGCCTCTCTCCACATCCAAATCCACTCGTTCGGTCCCTTTCCTCTTCTACCCATCCATTATCCATCCCCCGCGTCGGCTTAAACGCCGCTGGCCTAGAGATCTTCTTAGCCCTTAGACTATAACTGTTCTTGTTTGAAAAGTGCCATCTTTGGGTGGTTCCTTTTATCACGAAATACATGTGAAAAAAAATCAGCACTACTACTTATAACATTCATGTTGATTGTACAAAATAAAAAAGGTTAAAAAAAAAGTTCATTGTTGTATCCAATGGCCTATTCATTGAGTCACAACAACGTTACTGGTATTTTAATATATGGGCGGATTCAGCAAGCGTATCTATAAGATGTGCTCGGAATATCGTCCTCCGACGAGAAGGAACGGAAAAGGCGACTCTGTGGTTCCGAAGAAGTAGGATACCGCCCCCGGTGAGGATATGAAGGCGGCGGCTTAGCGCCCAAGAATGCGCCCCGTAAATGGCCGGATCTCGAAACATGTTAGCCTGACCGTATTTGCGGTCCCCCTACGGCTTTAACAATACGGGGGCGGGTGCGGGGGCGGGGGCGGATCGGATTAGGTGGTTGGCGGCGGTGTGACCCCGCAAAGCCGGAGAATGCTGATGAGCGCCGCCCCCGGCTTATTGTCGGCAGGCTCACCTGGCTTCCCCCAATATCGGTAGAAACCGAACGGGCGCCCTTGCCAGAAGGTACAACACGCTATGGAATTCGGAAAAAATGTACACACATATATACATACTGTTTTCGAGGTTTCCAACAGCCTTATGCCTCTCATGTTTAATAACATGTATATATCAGGTATTCATTCCTTTTCGGTTTGGAAATGTTTTCTTGTTCTCGAGCATATCACGATTCCTCGCTGGGTACCTTAAACTAAGTGAGTTTCAAATTCCCAAAGTGAGCATGTAATAGTCCAATATTTCTCATTATTATAAATGTAGGTGATATTGTGTACACAAACATGTTGATATTTGTCCGGAATATTATTCAAAATTAGGAGGTAAAATTTTTTACGTAATTTAAAAAATTTTAAAATGACAAAAAATTCTCAAACAAACGATTCCGGATAAATGCCGGAGCTAATTTATTTCGTTTTCAATGTGGGCTAATTTTTGCGGTCGACCCATCTCAGCGTAACTTCGTGACGTATACTAATTAAAGTACTAAAAATCTTCAAGAATTACTTAAAAACATGAAATTAATCCTAATGAACTAATGAAAACTATGCACACACCGTAAGATCGTCCGAGTTCCCGATGGGATTTTCAAACGGCGTAGTTAATACTAACCCGTACGACAATGCGGATATGCGGGTCTGGCACCAGCGCCGTGTACGATTTGAAAAACCGACCGGTATGAATTCCCCAATCCTACCAAACTGATATATATTTATATATATTTTATGTTTGTCTTAAAGACCTTTTTCCTGACTATAGGTCTTTTATGCACCCTGAAGTAAAAAGCACCCTCTACGCGAAATAATCAGGTTCCTCCGCGCCGTATATCGGCCTCTCGCCGAAACGTGTATTTAATTAATTTCCGAGATCCGCCGAACGCTGTAACCGAAAACGAACCGTCGCGGCTGACAAAAGTGTCGCGCCGTTATTTCTGAAACCGCCGGCAAATAAGCCGACGCCAAATATAAGCGGCTGGTTTCGACGGCCGGGACTAATATGTATTTTGTAAGCGATGACGGCCGGCTGATGTATATTAGGGGGGGGCTGTATTTGCTTTCCAAAGCCCGCATTTCATATATTGGGGAGGACGGCCGAACCGCGTCATCGAATAAACGCCGGCCGTCGTTCAGTTAAAACCTGTGCAAGCGATAGCGCCTCGAATGGGGCCATCGAATTGTCCGATCATTCGGCCTCTGGGTCCCTGCCCCTCTTACAGATTAATTCTTATATCGTCCCTTTCGTCAGGTTCCGATGTTTTTTTTCGTTGTACGGCCGGACAAAGTTTATCGTTGAAACAGATTGGAAGATCGGGGAAGATCGAGGGATCTGTCTTCAAAGGACGTAAGGCAAAGCTCTATTTTTAATACCAACAGGGAAATTTTCTATTTAATGCCGTTCTCCCATCTGGTTGGCATCAGAGAATGTATCACTCTCAAACTAAAAATTATATCAATAAATAATTAATGTTTAAATTCATCTTCACCTTGTGGGAGAAACCTCGCAGATTGAACACTTTAAAAGCCGTGAAGAAACTCTTCGAAGTAATTGTCTCAGCGCCATTTCCGTCCGAGTTTTTCCTGATGTAGTAAGAAACACTGCATCCTAGTAGTATGTCCTACCATATAATATTCCACATTGGACCCGGGACGATATCAATATTGTTTATGAGATTTTTTTTAACTTTTTCATTTTGCACAATCAACATATTTGTAGTGTATATACGTGTATATTTTTCACGCGTTTGTCTCGATAAAGAAACCACCCAATGACGGCGCTTTTTGACACGATAATGGATGGGTAAGAGAGGAAAGGGACCGAACGAGTGGATTGGGATGAGGAGAAAGGCGGGAGTGGAACTTTGTGACTTCGTCGACTGTCGGTATGTTGAGGTCACGGTGGATTGTGTAGTTAGAAACATAAGCGAAGGGTTTTTGATTGAAATCTCCGGATGCGAGCGATGTCGGATGTCTCTATACCGTATGTCCATGTCGGTTTGTTACTTAAGGTCAATTTCGATGTCCGTTTTAGTAATGGCCTTAATAGTCCAAATTTTTTCTGTTTAAGTCGATTCTCTTGAGTCCTACAGAAGGAACCGAGAAAATAAATTGATGTTAATGAAACTAATGTTGGATTACTTCCGTCCGTGAAAAAGTCATGTTACAGCCTTTAATATTATTCGGATTGAATTGAAAACAATTCGAAAATTAATTTTACGGGGAATATACTTGCAACGTCACGCAGCGTTTATATTCGGAACGGCCCTCTCATAGAGGCGGGTCAACAATGTAATCTGCCGGTTGTTGGTGAGGGTAGGCGGGGGCGGTAGGTTGAGCCCGTTGAACTAAACTACTCGACAGGGGCAAAGCCCGAGCCCCTCTTGTTAGTTCCCAGAACTCGCCTCCGATCAAACGTCACACCCCGGGACCCGGGATTTTACTCAATTATCCCGCGGCCCGCTAAAAAGCCGCCCGTTCACCCGCCCGGAACCTAATTCGGCTAATAACGGATTCCTGTGTGTTGCCGCCCCCCACCCACCCTCCGACCGCCTCCCTGTACATAATTCAGCCGCCGCTTCTCTACACTTTTGCCCGCCACCGATGTTAACAACGGGCAAAGTGCCGTTTAATTCAATCTACCCGTTTCGGGGATATGTTATGAATCGGATTTTTAATTCTGACCGACCGCAACCGGTGAATGTACGTCGGAGAAATTCGGTACCGAACCCGAACTGACATTCATTAGTCGATTGGTTCATATTTAACGTTAGAAGTATTCAGTACAATATACCCTAGAATGTAAAATCATACCTCATGCCCGACTCAAAAGAATCGACTTAAACCGAAAATTTGGACATCAATATTGACCTCAAGTAACAAACTGACAATATACAAAGCGATACTTAAACCGACATGGATATACGGTATAGAGCTATGGGGTTCCACCGAGACATCCAACATCGCTCAATTCCAGTCAAAAGTCCTTCGTATCATCCTTAATGCTCCCCGGTATGTTTCTAACCATAACATCATGACCTCAACATACAGACAGTCGACCGAAGTCGCAAAATCCCGGTTCCTGAAGTTCCACTCCCGCCTTTCTCCTCATCCCAATCCACTCGTTCAGTCCTTTCCTCTCTTGCCCATCCATTATCCACCCCGCGTCGGCTTAAACGCCGCTGGCCTAGAGATCTTCTTAGCCCCTAGACCATAATTGTTCTTGTGTCAAAGTGCCATCTTTGGGTGGTTCCTTTTATCACGATATGCATGTGAAAAAAAATACAGACAGCATTCGTACTTATAACATTCAATGTTGATTGTACGAACTAAAAAAAAGGTTTAAAAAAAGTTTCTAATCCCAGCTCTCGGTCAGGATTTTCTTTCCGGATACCTGACCCGAGACCCACATTCTAGTAATAGTTCAACCATAAGATGCTTTATACACAATTATAGTCAATATCGTGTTATAATTAATTAAATTACAATATACTATTTATGTATCGGTAGTATAATGAGTGACCTGAACATACTTGTCGGACTAAAAGTGGAGTGAGAGATGCCCGACAAGCAGCGGCCACTGATTATGAAGCACTTATTTAATACATTTACATATATGAAATAAGTTAAAAATTTAAAATACACATTTAATTATTATAGAAAAGATTTTAAGAGATGTTTTCAGAATTATATTAAATTCTGTACTGTTGATTAGCGCGAAAAATAAAGTACGCTACCGGCCATAGATTTGTTGAGAGAAAAATAATACCAACGCGTAACATCCTGTAAATGACATGAAATTACATGCAAAATACGAGCGATAATTTTTCGCCGGCCAAGCAGTGAGGACGTAAATCGTCGTATTTTAAACGGGCCCCCAATTAATGGGACCGGTCACGTTTGCCTTACCAACGGCGACCCACTGTTGTCGCCCATTATTAAAAATAGGCCCCTGCCCCCGTTTAATGCCGGCCGAAATTAATTCGGCTATTCTGATTCCCCGAAATCGGCGGACTGTGATGTAGGCGAGGGGTTCAATTTAAAATTGAAATTGAATCCATTAAGGGGGATGATGCATTTACCGTTTGATCTGCCACCTATTAGCGTTCAACCCCGTATTATTTGAAATAATTATAGTCACTCTCTTCCTCCTCTTAATTCTTAAACGTATTGTCCCGTTTTTGGAACACGCGAAATATTAAATATATCCTCTAATATATTTTGAAATATATTTCGATTTTCTCGGTGAAATTAATTATTTTCATTCTGAAGTTTTTATGAGATTCTTAGCAACACTTTTGACGCTAATAAACCTATATAGTATATTACTATTCAAAACATATCTGTATTTAGAGGTTCCTGTTGCTGTTATTGGTCTATTGTTACAGAGATTGGTCTATTGTATGGTGACTTTCATACGCGAGCGATAATTTTTGGAAAGACGCGTTTAATACCAGCCCCACCGTCTGGATTAGCCGGTTTTTAATGTGGGGAGATCGTTATACTTGGAAATATTTTGAATTATTACGTTCCGTTTTGATCTGAGCGATCCACCACCGCTAGGTATAAATGTTTAATTCATCAGGAGATGGCTGTTCCATAGTGAAGTCCTTCAAGAGCGAGAGGGAGAGAGAGAGAGAGAGAGAGAGAGAGAGAGGAGCGAGACGCTGTTTAGGTTTTCCCAGGGCTCTCCTTATTATTCCCGCGTCCAGATAGCGCCCATATAACCCGCCTGAGAGCAAGTCGGGGAAATTCCCGCATTAAATTTCAACAGTAAAACAGACTTCAGATTAAGCCCTTCTAACTTCCCCATATTTTTCTCATATATATATTTTTTTATTAATATAGTTATATGCTCGCATCGTAAAGTCCCAGCCGGAGTTTTAATTGGTAGTATTATCCTACTATATTTTTTTTCACTGAGCGAGCAAGTCGCTCCCTTTAATATAAAATAGGGTGGAAAGCAGTGTACCGCTTGGAACTGACACCGTCGTTTTAATATGATTAAAAGCGCAGTTGAACTTATTCGGTTCAAATTAAATTAAAATAGGTTAAAATACCAAAATATCTAGAATTAATTCTATAGACAATTCAGAACCTCTTCCAGTTGCTCTTTTTTCCAAACTTGCTTTCATTATTTATTATTTGATGCGGTTTAATTATAAACTCTCCATTCGCGTTCAGTTCAATTATTTCGGGCCTGATATATTCTTATCGTTCACAGTTTGAAGTTAATTATTTATACTTCCGACCTTCCATTGTGTCCAAAGGCAATGATGTATGGGACCAAGTTCATACAATCTCCGCACACGATCCGCTTTGTCCCGTTCATAATTTTCGATTCCGACCGACAAGTCCAATTCGTATCGTTCCGCGAAGTTTTCATGTTTCTCTCTCGGCGCAAAAATAAACGGACACTTTGAAATTTTCGGAATTCAATAACAATAATACCTCGGCGAATTAAAATACGCTGAAAATGTAATATACACTATATATGAAACCAATAAACTCTCATGCAGCTGTTACTGTATTTAAAAAAAATTAGCTCGGATCATGGAAGTAGTCCGAATAATAATAGGAAATATACTGTGAAATGGGGAAATATAAGACATACTTTAAAAAAACTGACTTGTAAAAAAATGACAAAAAAAGAATTAACATTATTTATGTTTAAATTGTGTATTTTTATATTAAAAATTATGTAGATACAAAAATTATGTAGGTTCGCGTGGAAACATAAACGCGAATATTATTTGGCTTTCCACATTCAGCAGACTGCAGATATACTTGGTCACATACTTCGGTGTTTCATGAAGACAGTACATATTGTGTGATTCATTATATAGCAATGGGCTTTAGTGAAAATCAATAAATATAGTAATATAGTCGAGAAAGGAGAACTATAGAGTGGGGGACTCGGGCAAGTACTGAGATAAGTTCGTTAATAATTCGGTTTTGGCGGTGGATGAGGCGGGGAGGTTGAGGAGGAGGTCTTCGTCAATAGCACGGGGCCGGTGCGGTATGGGGCCGGTGCGGTATGGGGCCTGCCGGCAGCCCGGTCTGTACCGCTTGGGAAATCTGCTCACTAGTTAGCCTCAACTTCGCCCTCCAAGACAAATATAAATGTCTTCCACAGCGACACGGCCAACTTGTAATTGCTGCTGAAATATTTAAAGCGTCCCCCCCGCGTCCCCACCGTCTCATCCCCAACATCCGTTCTATAATAGAGGCGGTAGTTGAGCGAGGAAATAAGTTCCTGGAATCAGATAATTAACATTTCATTTCATATTTACAGTCCGTAGTATTATCCGTATAATATTTCTCGAAGGAAAGTTATTCCCTAGTACAGGATCTGGGATGTTGGCCGACGTCAAATGACGCGAGGTTCAATATTTTCCTGTATCCTTATCTCCTTCAATTGAATCGACAGGAGGATATTGCACCCGTCCGCTTGATCTATTTCCTGCAGACATATGGCCCTGCCCAGGGTTGATTACTTAGATAGTTTAAGTTCCCCAGGACTCAATCTTACCCGCCTTTTTGAGTATTTCTTCCGGAGGATTTTCCATAAATCGCTTTCATGTTCTTAAGTATTTGCGACTCTAAATTTCGACGGTTTCAACCCCTAATTTGATTCGCGACTGGTCCGCAGAGAAACGCAACCTCGAAAATCAATAATCAGGACCGAGAGTACAACAGTTAAAATATCCGTATTTTCACTAAAGTCAAAAACCAAATTACAACCAAGAAGCTGTATGAAATGTATAAAAATGGGCCCCTCCAATATCCATCAGACCGACCGTAACCGGTGAATGTACTGGGAGAGATTCGGTACCAAACCCGAACTGACATTCATTAGTCGATTGGTTCATATTTGACGTTAGAAACTGAAGTATTCAGTACAATATACACTAGAATGTAAAATCCTCATACCCGACTCAAAAGAATCGACTTAAACCGAAAATTGGGACATCAAAATTAACCTCAAGTAACAAACTGACATATAGAGCTATGGGGTTCCACCAAGACATTCAACATCGCTCAATTCCAGTCAAAAGTCCTTCGTACTATCCTTAATGCTCCCCGGTATGTTTCTAACCACACAATCCACCATGACCTCAACATACCGACAGTCGACGAAGTCGCAAAGTCCCGGTTCCTGAAGTTCCACTCCCGCCATTCTCCTCATTCTAATCCACTCGTTTCCTCTCTTACCCATCCATTATCCCCGCGTCGGCTTAAACGCCGCTGGCCTAGAGATCTTCTTAGCGCTTAGGCTATAATTGATCTTATGTGAAAAGTGCCATTTTTTGGTGGTTCCTTTTATCACGAAATACATGTGAAAAAAAATCAGCACTTGTACTTATAAAAAAGGTTAAAAAAAATCATTCGCCCATTTGTTGAAATTAGTGTGTCGCGTTCTGATATTCAATATTTTGTGACGAAATATTTGATTATTATTTTGAACCTGTGTGTGCGCCCAAATGCTACTTTCTGGAATTGCGCGCAACACGCTCGTTCCGCTTTCGCTAACGCCGATTTTCCATGCAATTAATCGTCATACAATTGCGGTGGCGGGCCCCGGGGTCGGGGACGGCCCGCAGCGACCGCGACCGTACGAGGTTATCGCCCAACGAAACCAATTACACCGGATTCGGTCTCTGTACGGCCGTCCGGGACAACAAGAGGGCCGACGATCGCGCGGATTCAATTTATACGCGGGACCTCGGACGTTCAAACGACGCCTCGCGTTCGAAACCCATAATGTCCATCCCGCGGTGAGTTGTCGCGCCCAAACCTCATCGGGAAATTCGCCGGGATATGCCGGAAAATGCCCGGAAATAAAGTTTTGGCATTTCAAACATACATCTCCTAACGACATTCCAACAGGCATTCACTTTATACGTTCTTTATGAAAGTTCGAATATTTGAAAAAGTGTCCGGAATCTGTCGTAAATCTCCCCATAATATTATAAGACCGAATAAATAAATGACCGTTTCGATGGCTCCGACGGGAATAAATGTTGAAGGGGCATCCCGGCTATTGAATAACAGGCGGGGACCGCCCGGGTATGAATTTAATCGGGCGAACGGGGTCGGACGATACGTCTTCTCGGGCTAAATAAATAAATAAATAAAAATTCCCCGGGGCGGAAGACAAATGTACAACCGCAAGGACACTTATTGTGACCGGTCGGATCAGGGATTCGATTAAGCGGCCCCCCTCGGGTTGGGCGATAAATCATAGCGACAAAATCCGATACAGTTAATGAATAAAACATACCGTTTTCTTCCATCGTCCCTTTCCATCCCCCACCCTTCCAACCGGGCCCACCTCCCGGCCGAAAGTGTATTTCCTTCTCTTCTCCGTCCCGAAGGGAGTTCGACCGGAAGCGGCACACTCGCGTCCAGACACGCACACTAAAGGAACAACGTTTCCAGTATTACGGGGGAGTGGGGACGGGCTTTCTGATTCGTAGGAAGAAAACGGCTTGATAGCGTTACACGTTCCGCTGCAAAATATATTTCCCCTCGTAATATTAATTATAAATTTATATACTGCAGCGACAAAGTACTGCACGACAGTAAATTTATTTATATTTTTTAACTTTATTTATTGCACAATCAATTATATGCCAGTTATAGGTACAATTGCAATTTGTTTGATTAGTTTCACTTGTTTCACACGATAAAGACGCCATCCAATGATGGTACTTTTGACCTGTATCCAGCCTACAGAAAGTCTTAGGACGTTTAAGCCGACGCGGGGGGGGGATAATGGATGGGTAAAAGAGGAAAGGGACTGAACGAGTGGATTTGGATATGGAGAGAGGCGGGATTGGAATTTAGGGAAGCGTGATTTTGCGACTCCGTCGACTGTCGACTTAATGAAGGGAGCATTAAGGATGGTACGAAGGACTTTTGACTGGAATATTTGGATGCGAGCGATGTTGGATTTCTCGGCGGAACCCCATAGTTCTGTTCCGTATGTCGGTTTTAGTATAGCTTTATATATTGTCAGTTTGTTGACTATTGTCAGTTTTGATGTCCTTTTCGAAAGAGGTGTCAACAGTCCAAATTTACGATTTAGATCTGTTCTTTTCAGTCGAGAATGGGGATTCCACGTGAGTCGTTTATCTATATAGAGGATCCTGGAGGAGTACTGTTAACTAGACAGTAAATTTATGCGTATTTGTTTCACTGTTTTATTGTTACAACTGTAAATTACAACGAGCAAAATTTATGTTCGAGCAGTACTAACATTGAGTAGGCAATAGTTGAGGAAAAACCTTCTGATGTTCTCCTTTTTTTTATTTATTTTCCTATAGTAATTTCAAACAATATTTTAATAATTTTTTATTCGTTGCAATACGAAGTTATCTTCCCAACGGCTGGAGAGGAATAAAAGACTTGAGACTGGACTGCTATGTCCGGGCTACCTGTAGGCGCCTTTTTACAAACATTTGTTCTTGTTAATTTCCCCCGTCCGAGGCCAGAATTGTAATATTAATTTCCCTTTAGGGGTGCGAGGTGGAGGAGGGGTTGATGGTCGGGGCGGTAAACGATTATCGACCCCGAGTTATCGCCGGACTTCCACGCGTACGACTCCTTACGGCCCCGCTTTATGCGGCCGCGAACCATAAAGCGGGCCGAAGTTGGCGAACACCGTCCCGCCCTATCGTGAATTTTATCCGTTCCTAATACCCGATGTCACTGCAGATTGTGTTGTGCGCATCTCTCGTCTTGGGTTCGAGCCCGATAATAGCCGAAATATGTAAAAATAATAAAAGCATAACCGCGTGCAGAAATTAATCGGTTACGGTGGCCGAAGGAACTGACACTCAGACCGCCGGAGTTTATATATCATGCGAAAGTCTGGAACGGCGCTTTTAATACTAATACGCAAGGGCCGGCAGTTATGCGGGTCTGGCATCAGCGCCGTGTATCATTTGAAAATCCGACCGGCATAATACCACGTCCCATTTCTGCCACAGTATTCTTGATCTAATATTTTTTCAGCTTGTCTGAAAGTCGTTCTGAGGGATTTTTTTTTGACAATTCCATACCTCGCAGGAGTCGTTATTTCACGAACAGTCTCGAGCGGCGTTTCTAATACGATTCGGCCGTTCGGGGTGTTTGCACGGTTGGACGCGTGCACCCTCGCGTCGGGGCGGCTTATTTGTTTTCTGTAAACTGTTATCGCGCTCGGACACGGCCTCGGTTTAAACGGTCGGGGGTAATTTTATTTGAGGACGCCCCGGAGGCGGTGTCCCCGGCCGCCGCCTAATTAGACCGGGCTTTGAAGGCCTCTCCAGCCACCCTTCGGCCTATAACCGAAATTAACGCTGCGCGCTCTCTGTTTAAAGGTCGACCCCCCCCCCCCCCACCTCCCGTTTTATTTGTACCGTCAGTATCAATTAGGGGTCGGGGGCGCTTTTGAAGATTATAATGCTACATCAATGAGACGGGCCGCCGGTACACAATTAGAGCATAGATAAACACCGGCCCCGCCACTGATTAGCAACCAGTTCTGCCGCTGACACTCCTATTTTGGTAGTGTTATCGGTCGAAACCAGGACCGAAGATTACATAACTGACTTTGTGCCTCTATCGTTCGCTATTCCCGCTTATCTATTATATTCTGCGGGCTGTTATTCATAAATGACAGTCGATAACAACCTGGCCGTTGTAGACAGATCACTTGCTTGGTTAATTAACGCTTGACAGTTTTTTTAAAATATGGTATTTGAGAGGGTGTAAATACGCGTAATTTTTGCAAAAATTGACGTGCATTAAGCACGTCCCCTATCTTGGTCGGAGCAGTCAACAACTGGTGCAAATGAATGGGAGCAGATAATTGTAGTTTGCGAGGGGTTGGAATACCGTGGATTTCGTGTTCTGTCTCCTCTCGCCGGTTTGGTCTTTCGCTAGACCAGTTTCTCCGGCTGTTTCTCGCCATCTTCAGTAGCGAATGGAGACAGAATGACACTAAATCTATAGAAAATTGTACTTCATAAATTGATGCAATGTTAAGAAAGTTATTTGGGAACCTTATCCGTTCGGACTATGATTTCCATCTAAAACTCCCTTGAGGGAGTGTTCAATGCGTAATACAGGCTCGGTTGCGGTGGCTAACCTAAGGGAACAGGGGCGCCGTTTCCGAGTCCTGGTGTAGGATATGAATGGGGCCGGAGCTGGACCGCTTCCAGACCGCATATGTCCGCAGAGGGGGAGGTAGCCGCGGGGGTGGGGCACTTGTCGACGCCTATTATACGGCTCGGTTACCCACGACTTAGTATTGTTGCTTCGTACCGGTAATTCAAAATATAACTTCTCCCGGCATCGATCAAGTCCGAAAACTTTCTATAAAGAGCGATGTTTCAAGCTGGACGGAAAATTCACCCTCGTGAAAACGGGATGCCCCGTAATTTATTCTGTTTTCCGAAAACATCCCCGAAATTTTGGCCTAACACGGTTAGCATTAGCAGATAGCCATTGTTCCTTTTAACTTTCATTGTTCAGGCTGATAAAGCCTCGTCGTGAACTTGGTTTGTTGAATAAAATTATATTCCTATAGAATATACTGATCATATTATTGCAGTCTGTTGTCTAAATATAGGGGTTAGTTAGTGTACGGGAAAAATTCATCGTAATACGATAGGGGACTGTTTTGTTATTTATTTATATAACGTCTATCCTCTTTAAATACCGAAAATGGAAACCGAGGGCTGTTAAAAGTAATACTGTTTCATGGTCCCCCCATTGTTGACTGTTCGTCTAGCCTAGGTTTTACATTGTTGTTCTTTCTTTCTCTCACTCTTTCCCAATATCTCCCTCTCTCACTCGCTCTCTCTCCCTCTTTCTCGACTCCGGTTCCGGCCAATCACAAGTGTTGTTTCACGACGAGTCGGTTTTCCCCTCACTGTTTACCCAATCCGCTACCTCCTTTTTGCCCCTCCTCCCACCCCCTCATCCCACTACCTTCTGGCTCGCTCTTATATTGTCGGGCCTCCGCAAAATTGGCTTCTCTAACCCACCTCCCCCCCAACAACCACCCCCTACAATCCACCCCCAACCCACACCTCTATAGCCGTTGGCCGGACCGGGTTTTGTTTGCGCCAATAAAAATTGAGCGACCGCACCCATTATTTCTATTGGTTCAGAAGGAGGAATCTTCTTTTCGTGCCAGAGGAGGTTGTTGGAGGGGTGGGTGGTTAAATAAATCGACCGCGACCTCTCCTTCCATTTATTTGTTCCTACATTTATTAAGTGGGGGAAAGAGCGAGGTGGAGGCAACTTTTAACGCGAAAATACGTGTAGACTTACTATGATAACAGACCGGCAAAACGTATCAGTTCACGGCTAATTTAAAACTAGCGTACCGAATTAATGTGAGATATCTATTATTTTCCACGTCATTTGGCTCTAGATGCGAACGCAAATTATAATTTGCGCAAATTATGATTTGTTATAAATCATCTTCATATCTCATTCTCAGTTGATTTATATTTGTTCATAGTTTTCCCTTCCGCGCATTCATGGTATATTCAAAACTAAATGCGAAATTAACTAAATGAATTTTTATTCAAATCGTATGCTTTACTGGGCGGTGTATAAACAGGAATGTGTTCTGATGAAAATGAAAGAGATAAATAAATTTTACATTACAAACTTAATTATCCGTGTTTTAACATTTTAATTTCTTTTTAAGTTATTAAAATAACATTTTATGTTATTTCTATATTTCTAGCTATATATAATTTTAACATTTATATATCACTGTGAAATAATACTTTGTTTGGGGCTATGAGATATTATTTTTCCCCGTCCTCTCACAATACCAAATCATGAAATCCGACCGAGCGTCCCTGTTTATTAAAATTTAACGTCGACATTCCTGAGAGAGTTGCCGCTCCACTTTGAAGTCGCAATCACATCCCGCTCAAAAAAGGATGAACAATTATCAAAATATTAATATGTAACGAGAAAGAGAAGGTGCGTGGGTGTTGTTGGGGGGGGGTGGAGGAGAATATTAAATAAGTGCGGTACCGAAAAAAAGATGTCGGGCTTTCATTTTAATTGCGCTCTGGTCTAATTGGTCCGGGGGATCTTTTTAAATTAATTATAATTGCAATTAACATTACCACCCGAAACCAGTTTGAAATAATATTAAACAAAAATGAGCTAATTACAATACTAAAACTATTTAATGCGTTGATTATTTTGGTCTGCAAACGGTATTATGTAACGAACATTACCTGAAACATTTCAATTGGGATTTCCTAATTCACATTTCTCTATTCTGGCGTCCCGAAGAGTTCCGGAATACGGGCCCGTAAACCGGATATTGCGCGAAATCGGAGATAATAAGATTCGGACCCGCCCCAGATTCGGATCGCGAACAGCTAATATTG
The DNA here is from genome assembly GCA_019843655.1 of Lethocerus indicus. Lineage (NCBI taxonomy): Eukaryota > Metazoa > Arthropoda > Insecta > Hemiptera > Belostomatidae > Lethocerus > Lethocerus indicus. The sequence goes on from JACDQD010000011.1 coordinate 11,452,869, forward strand.
TTTGCTGGGATAGCGTGTATTACAGTACTAGCGGAGCGCTATGCTTCCGCTTCCGGTTCTGTTTTCTTCCAATTTTACAGTTTTCCGGACGTAGCGACTGTAAATTTAGCGTTTTACACCCAGTGTTGGAACCGGGCTTAATTTAAAGAACGGGTTCTCTACAATGAAATAATGATAATATATTCGTACAATACGATATTGGTATGGACTTAAATAGTATAATCTATGGAACAGTTTCCATAGAATAAACATTTATTTTGTACAATCAACATTGAATGTTATAACTACAAATGCTGTATGTATTTTTCTTCACATGTATTTCGTGATAAAAGGAACCACCCAAACATGGCACTCTTGACACAAGAACAATTATGATCTAAGGGCTAAGAAGATCTCATAGCCCTTAAGATGGGATGTATTGGTGGAACCCCATAGCTCTATACCGTATGTCTATGTCGGTTTAAGTATCGCTTTGTATATTGTCAGTTTGTTACTTAAGGCCAATTTTGATGTCCGTTTTAGGAATGGTTTTAAAAGTACAAATTTTCGGTTTAAGTCGATTCTCTTGAGTCGGGTATGGGGATTCCACGTGTGGATCGGCCTAGTAAGTATCTAATGCTTCGCAGACATTTCAGGTTACATGATATCTAGGACATCGCACCCCTACTCCATTATAAAAGTAAGTTCAATAAAATGGGAACATTTCGACGCTTCAGGGCAAAATTTTTGTATACAGCAGTATATAAAATAAACGTATATATTTTTTAAATACATTCGTTTATCTGAAAAAATTAATCCTAACTCGAGACATTGACCTGTGGCATTTCGTCCCTTCGCAGAGTTCAAGAGCTTTTAAGCGATTTTAGAATGACTGCTTTTCACTTTAGATAGAGCGTGGGTGTTGTGAAGGATTAGCAAAGGGACAGAAAAGTGAAGGGAATATTTTTTTGGGTAGAGATCTGGAGATTTTAAGTAATTGGAGCTGGGCATTCTGGATGGGAATTTCGCTGTTTTCGGGGATCGTTGTAGATATTATAGTACTGTGGGAATTCCCGTCACATATGCCTCAGTCAACTCAATAAACTCAATAAATAAAATAAATAATATTGACCCAATTTATATTATATTTTATGAGAATAGAATTTTTGAAGAAACGAACTATCGTAACCAAATATTGTTGAAGAGCTTTTCTGTCTCGAACCCCCACGTTAACCCTTACGTTAGTCCCATATGAGGCCCCCGGTTTCAAAACACAGGCAAAGAAACGTCAAAAGATGTTTTTTCAACAGGTCACCAGCGAAAGATTGTTTTTTCAGAGCGAGACCCCAATAGTTATTGCCCAGCTGATAGCAAGCACAAAGTAAGCCGAGAATTAATTGTACTGGAACAATACGAAGTCGGAATTGGGTCTCGGAGTCGGACTTTTCATTTATACCTTTTCCGACAATCTCCGGCTAGTATTTTCTGTGAAAACACGACGCGGCGAGGGGTGGGGGCGGTTTTAAGGGGGGAAGGGGGGTTGAGGACCCGCTTACGGAGCCCAACATAAATAGAATTATAATGCGGCCAACTTTTGTGCAGAAGCCTTCCTCGGGTTAAAGGAGCAGAAACTAAGACTTTAGTTTATGCTCGAATATCTTTTCGGGATTAAATACCCGGTCGGTCGGTGGCTCGGGAGGGGGAGAAATAATTAAGCGACTGAATTCTCGCCACTGGAGTTTGAAATTCTCCGGAAATCCAAGTGAAGTTTGCGTAGATTCCGGGAATCGATGATAGCTTAAAACCTAAAAATCAGGCATTACGTACATACATAATACTGTGTGTTAATCCAAATAGGACATGTAATATTTGAAACTGTCTTTGTTTACGTGTTTTGAAGAGAATTAAAAATAAAATATTAAAAGCTTGAAAATTAATTTTTAATGAGTCATCATAGCGCATAATGTGGTAGGGAGGTATTACTGACCTTAGCAAGATGGATGTTCAGGTGTTTCTTTCTTGTATTTCGAAAAGAATTGATCGAGTTTCTGCCTAAACATATCATATTTTGTGCTAGGCTAGATTTGATCGTCAAAACTGAAAGCGTTTATTTTCATTGTTTTTAGATTTTTAATAATGTTTATTAGATTATGTTATTTAAAAAAAGTACGTGATGCTATTTTTTAAGTCGCCCTCGTACTTGATCCTATATAAGAAAATAATAGAATGCTGTACAATAACACGTAACATAAATTCTCTGCGGTTTAATAAATCTCTTATCAACAAAATAATTCTCAGTTCTCTCCGTCCGGATATCTCTATAAAACGATAGCGAATTTGTGCCATTTGTCACGTTAAGTGCCATTTTAATGCTTTGCAACAACAAAGATAATATTGGTAAACGGTTATTCCGGCCGTTTCGTCTAGCTCAAGGCGCTGATACTTGACCCGCATAACACTAAAGTCTTGCGTTAGTATTTAAAGAGCCGTGCATTATATCTCCGTTTATAATTCTTCAAACGTCCACTTCGCTTCTGTACATTATCAGACATTTTCGACGGCATTTATTCAGCCGAAAATAACACGGAAGGCTGGAAATTCATTGAAACTGTGCCACATTAAACATTTACGCGTTGCATATTTCGCGAAAAGAAATGATACAATCATGTTAACAAATGAATGAAAAGTCGTTACATTCACAAACAGTATGCTGAACAAATATTCGATGTTATTACAACATGTTTTCAATTTACTGTCAGTTGGTATTCCAATTATTTGCCTACTCCGTTGGTTATGTGCAATCAATTTTTGGTCATTTGTGCCAGAATCCAGTTATTTTTTTAACCTTTTTTTTATTTTGTACAATCAACATTGAATGTTATAGGTAGAAATGCTGTATGTATTTTTTTTCACATGCGTGTCGTGATAAAAGGGACCACCCAAAGATGGCACTTTCGGCACAAGAGCAATTATGGTCTAAGGGCTAAGAGGAAAGGGACTGAACGAGTGGATTGGGATGAGGAGAAGGACGGGAGTGGGACTTCGGGAACCGGGATTTTGCGACTTGGTCGACCGTCGGTATGTTGAGGTCATGGTGGATTGTTCGGTTGGAAACGTACCGGGGAGCATTGAGGATGGTACGAAGGACTTTTGACTGGAATCGAGCGATGTCTGATGTCTCGGTGGAACCCCATAGCTCTCTATACCGTATGTCTATGTCGGCTTAAGTATCGCTTTGTATATTGTCAGTTTGTTACTTGAGGTCAATTTTGATGTCCAAATTTTCGGTTTAAGTCGATTCTTTTGAGTCGGGTATGAGGATTTTACATTCTAGGGTATATTGTACTGAATACTTCTAACGTCAAATATGAACCAATCGACTAATGAATTTTATTAATGTTTTAACATTAACGTTAAAATGAATTAAATGAAAATTAATTTAAATTAAAAATTAAATTAAAAAAAAAAATTAAATTTAAAAATTAAATTAAATTAAAATGAATGAACGTTAATGTCTAACGTTTTATTAATGGTCTTAAGAGTCCAAATTTCCGGTTTAGTCGATCCTTTTGAGGGGTTTTTTTTTATCGCTCAGACGGTGAGTGAAGACGAAAAATGCTAATCCTCTCCAAATAAATAATTTCTAACGAAACACACTGCAGTTCACGTACGAATCGTAACGGCGACTTAGGCGTCGGGAGTTCTCCATATAATTTAGTCTAAATTCCAAATTTATAACCGACGATCTGTCTACTGCCAGTTGCCGTTAGCGCGCTGACCGGACCTCTCTGCTAACCGTGTTATACCTAACCGGTCGTGGATGGGCTCTGGTGAGCCGGCGTCTGTTGCCGATCCGTTCAACACGGGCTGCGGCCGGACCCAAATTGCCGAACGACTGCATTAATTAAATCCGCCACGGCCGGTCAGCGGTTCGCGACACCTCTGTGATGTATGAGACCGAAACCGGTCCCTCCTATCAAATGATTAATCATGGTATGTAATATATCATCGCGCCTACTGCAATAGCATATGAGGTATATGGGCGTTTCGGTAACTGATAAAAAGGAAATCGAACAATTATTCAGCACAGATCGTACATCAATTGTCGTACTAATTAGTTTAAATACATATTTATAATACGATTCATAATATTAAAATAATAAATCAGTGTTTTATGCGCATAGTTGATGTACATTTAGATTCTTATCTTCAAAGACAATTATAATACAGTATTGAAATTCTAAATTTTTTTTTAATATTTCTTTATTATACAGGTTTTATATTCATCCAAATTCTGCTATAATTCACTGCTGCACTATTACTGGAAGTAACTCGGGTGAAAACAGAGGTAAAGCTACTAAGGATAATTTGGAATACCTACAGTCAGTGCTTGTACACAGTACAATATACAATATACAAAGCGATACTTAAACCGACATGGACATACTGTACAGAGCTATGGGGTTCCACCGAGACATCCGACATCGCTCGCATCCAGAAACTCCCGTCGAAAGTCCTTCGTACCGTCCTTAATGCTTCTAACCGAACAATCCACCATGCCGACTGTCGATGAAAAGCCCGGTTCCTGAAGTTCCACTCCCGCCTTTCTCCTCATCCTAATCCACTCGTTCGGTCCCTTTCCCGTCTTACACATCCATTATCCCCTCCGCGTCGGCTTAAACGCCGCTGCATTTGTACTTATAACGTTCAATGTGGATTGTACAAAATAAAAAAAAAAGGTAAAATACTGTACGTCACTGACTTCGATGAGTCTGCACCCGGTGTATAAGCAGCGCCGGTTTAAGGAAATCGGGAATGAAATCCGTTCGTGTCTGTGGGAAAGCGTCGCGACGCAAATAACCTCAGTTCGTGACAGTGAAATTGTCGACGGGGCCGCATGGGGGACGTCACGGGCGTGGAGGGGGCGGAACACGGTAGTGCTGCGGGGAACGCAGCACTCGTTTATCCGGCGGCTAATTATATAGCGTAAAGTCCGAATTAGAGCCGCACTCACACTATAGCCCGGCCTGCGGCTGTGGGGGGAGATACGGCCACTCCGAAAAATTAGAAACTACCCCTTGCGCCCCGGCCATTACCTTGTAATTAGCTAACAGTGGTCGTTGCCCGTTGGGTATGAGGGGCCACGGTTAAATAACACTCCCATTTAGTGCCACTTGTAATTCCTGCCAGGGGCTCCCCCGCTTTGATATTTAACTTATTAAACAGCTCGGAAAATGAACACCGGTCCCCTCTCGTGAAGTACGATGCCGGCCCTAGCCCCGGTCGCAATCGATTAATGGATCCGACTGATACTTCATTGACGTTAGCTAAACATCGGTCTTACGTGGCTTTGTACACATTTAGCGAGTTGAATAAACTACGGCGCACGAACATTTATTCATGCAGACCTAGTACAATTCGTCGGATCTTTTAACTTGGGCCGGGAGTTTAAATTACTAGTAGGAAATCCACTTTATAGATATTTTACTCAAGTTAATGATATTAAATTTAAAGTAAATTGATGTTCCATCATTTTAATATTAATTTATATTCCTCCACGGTGTAATCCCCGGGAAGATTTAAATTTGTGAAAAATTCATTAGCAAAAGACCAAACCAGCGAGAGGAGAGAGAAACACACGAAATCCACGGTATTCCAACCCCTCTCGGACCTCAAAACAGGTATTCTAAACTATTAATTTATAGTTTAACGAGTGACAGTGCAGTGAGGATGCCCGAAAAACATCCAAAGTGCCAAAAGAAGTTGGCGAGCAGCCGAAACCGGTCTAGCAAAAGACCAAACCGGCGAGAGGAGAAAGAAACACACGAAATCTACGGTATTAATTTATATTTCCTCCATGGTTTAATCCCAGGGAAGGTTCAAATTTGTAATAAAACCCGGATTCATCTATGAATTAGATATTACTCGCGTGAATAAGGTGTTCCCTGTTTTTCTAATTCAGGATTTTGTCATTGCAAAAAAAAAACAGACGATAATTTATAAATGCTTTCCAATGTATAAGGTACTCGAATTTGAATCGTTCGTTTCGACGTTGAATTAGACCGCGGGGTCAGGAAATTGAGAGGTAGAACGAAAGGGAATGAGGAAGACGAGGGGTGGAGACCAAACAACTTGGACTCTCCCTCTTCTAAAGGGACAATAAATCGGAGTGACTTTATATTGAGGGTGTGGCGCCACATGCACCCCACGCTGAGCCCTCGCCCCAATCATATTTTAACACAATGGCCGGACCCCGACCGAACGGTGGCCCCGGAATTACACGGCTCGCGGGTCTCTCCTTTTTCCCATATCCCGGACGAAGCGTCGGTTTCAAATCCTCGAATTGCTCCCGCGGAATTCTGCGGATCGCCACCCGTCCGAAACTCGAGATTTGCGGGACTTAAGTTCCAAGAAATTTCACATTTACGAGCTGTTAATTTTCCCGCTTCCTAAATCAAAGCCTCTCCCGCCGCATCAGTCGAAATTCCCTTGGTCCCCGTTACTATAGAAATTTTTTTGTTTCGGAGAAATAAGAATAAAGCTTTAAGAGGAAAGTTTCTGTTTCCTCTCGCTGGTTCGGTTATTTGCTAGACCACCCTCAGGGGGGCGCTAGTTTATCGGTGCATGTGCACTCAACGAACTTTAGTTAAGTACATGTCCGCACCACACTCAGGGGGCGCTAGTTTATCGGTGGATGTGCACTCAACGAACTTTAGTTAAGTACATTTCCGCACCACACTCAAGGGGGCGCTAGTTTATCGGTGCACGTGCACTCAACGAACTTTAGTTTAGTACATCTCCGCACCACACTCAAGGGGGCGCTAGTTTATCGGTGCACGTGCACTCAACGAACTTTAGTTAAGTACATTTCCGCACCACACTCAAGGGGCGCTAGTTTATCGGTGCACGTGCACTCAACGAACTTTAGTTAAGTACATTTCCGCACCACACTCAAGGGGGCGCTAATTTATCGGTGCAAGTGAGCCCAATGAACTTTAGTTAAGTACATTTCCGCACCACACTCAAGGGAGCGCTAGTTTATCGGTGCACGTGCACTCAACGAACTTTAGTTTAGTACATCTCCGCACCACCCTCAGGGGGCGCTAGTTTATCGGTGGAAGTGTGCCCAATGAACTTTAGTTAAGTACCTTTCCGCACCACACTCAAGGGGGCGCTAGTTAATCTATATCTAATAATTTTTATTTTAAGAGAATGAAAAATTTTCTTAGACAAATAAAAACTCAATAAGATAAAAATAAAAAGGTAAGTTATAAAAAAAATTGCTTAACTGTGAAATGTACTTAAAAGGTCTATTTAAAACAGCTATCAAGGTGTGAAGTCTATTAAAAGTTAATATCCCTACGCCCGATCTAACATCTAATTCTGCTACTGAATCAACCCCGGGGGTTTATTTTTACCCCGGGCCGTAAGTGTCGCCCCCTACCCCTAGTGCCATAAAATATCCCTCTATCGGGAGAATACCCGAATTACACCCCTCGCGTCATTTCCGAATTATAGTTTCGCTCTGATGCGAGAATAGCGCCGGCGGATTATATTTACCAATTTATCGAAAATCCGGTAATACATTTAGGCGGCTGCGGAAGAATGAAACCGCGCGGAAGAGATAGCGGCGGGCCGGAGACGACATGTTCTGTGTGGTTCATTAGATATATGCGGTAAATCAGCTATACACTTTACCGGACCTGAATTGCACTTCTCGAAACTCTAATTATTCGATTTTCAAGAGTGTAGGATGCAATAAAATTTCGAAATTCGGTCGGCCAACACGTGCTTTCCGATAACTCATCGGTACAAGCAATTCATTAATTGTGATCACTTCCCCTATCGGCGTTAAATGAATTATTATCCGACTTCCGGTTTTGCGGAGTACATCGACCCGCGGCGGAACCGGCACTTACGGTGTACGCGACGAAACCGGAAGTAGGGTAATATTTCAATTTTATATCGGCTCATACCGGATATATGAGTCCTACTTGGCGAATGATCGGAAAGTTACGAGTTTTCAAACTACTGCAAGTTACAAACCCTTTCAATAAATGTTTTTTCCAGGACCCGTCTCATTATATTTACGAACGAATTATACCTTGTAATCGTATTAACCCTCTATGGGCCAGTGTAACTTTCACTGCACATTTCAATTTATCGAGATTTTACCAAATAATTACAGCTTTTCAGTGAGATGGCGCATAAATTTTAATCCTATAACGTTGTCAAGACAACCAATATCAATATCATTTTTTTTTCATTCGCATATATAGGTTTATAATTGCTGATTTTTCGTTCCCCCAATTTTTTTGGATATAAAATAAAAATTCGGGCCGTAGAGGGTTAAATTTGAATTTGGACCCGTTAAAAACAGAGAAACACCGACAATCGATCCTGGGTAATTTTTATTCAATTACAATTTTGAAATACGCGGATCTGAGATAATTCCAGAACACTATATGCGTGTGATCGTCTGAATTGAAATTCCGTATTTTCCGGTTTCCATTTATTTTATTTTTTTAGGTTGTCTTTTCACCGACAAGGATGCTAAGCATCTTTACGTAAAGCTAAAATTATGATAAGCTGATTGGCTAGCAATTTAAAAAGTATTGAATAAATAAATAAACCGGATCATGTCTTACACTTGGGGGTATTGCAGGACACGTGTAGGATCCTATGTAATATATTAATTGACGACGAACTTTCCGGCCGTCTAGATTACTTTGAGCGGATAAAATGGCCGGAATTAATGGTGAAATGGGGTAGCAGGGTATCGGAACACCCTGCGGTCGGTGGATGTTACCGGTGGCGTTACAGTTGATGTACCAGCGCAACGTTGCAGGGTGCACACCCCCGGGGACCCGTACTAATTTATACCCGAGCTTCGGCTCTCGGACCGAAAGCCGGCCCATTTAATTGCCCCTAATAAATAAAGCCGTAAAAACTCGCATCACTATAATCGGCGGGCGGGGGGGTTGCACACCTCCGTTTCAGATTCGGTCCGGAGCCAAGCACGAATGAACTGAGGCACTGAGCGAAAATCATAAATTAGTTGGAATCGTTTTTTAATAGAGCCCCCTAAATATTTTTCCGCTAAAAGTAAAATTGGCCCATCCATTCGTATACAAGTCCAGGCGTGACGCCAAAACAACAGAAGCTCATTTCTCATTTGAGCTTCTTTTATGAAGCTATATAAAGTCCGGAGGGTTATGCGAGGAAAATCAACTGCACACGGGAGATTAAATGATATATTCGAAGAAATATATATTCGATCAGCTTGTGGTAATTGACAAAACTATAGGAACATATTTGCTCCTTAAATTGCAACAATTTTTTAAAAGAATTATTATTTTATACTCAAATATACGCGCTAAATAGGAAATGGTAGTATATAACGTACTGATAGAGCTTTGGTCGAAAACTCATTTCTGCCGAGGGGGGGAAGTGACATCATATTTGCGTATTAATCCCGGTATACCTGTTTGGTTGTATGGAATGCTGCGGGTCTTTTGATCTTCTCCTGAGGCCGGTTTGGCCAATAGCAAATTGGACCGCGGCGGGCGAAAAACGAAAAGCCGAAGCCAAAAGAGGACGCGGGGCATGAATGAGGAGAGCAATAACGCCGGTGATAACAACCAAAATATTTCTCTATTAAAATTCTATACTAAAGTACAAAATATTTGTTCCGCTTTATAAATTTAATTTGAAGGAGAATTTAGTTACTAGTACTGACCGAATAAACATTTAAATAACTTTCAATTAGTCAATAGTTAATTCAAAGACGTTAAACTAGGTTCCAACAGACTAGCGCGTTCATGTATTCAGCCGATGCCTTAAAGCCCGCCGCGGTAGCCAATTGGGTGTAGTCGGAACCCAACGGAAACTGGGGAAAGGGGAGCCGTGTAATTCGATTTGGTAGAGCTTGGAGGGGAAAAAAAAGCGCGGAGAGAAAATGAAAAACCACGAAATAAAAAACAGAAAACAAGCGAGCGCCAGTAACTTTACCGGGCCCGCTTTTATCAAGTTTGCAGCCCCGAACACCAACAACCCCCGCTAATCTATAGAGTGCCACGGAGTATGATGGCCCGGTTAGAAATTATAATGCGGCGTTTGTCTCTCTTCGGGTGGGCCTACATACACTCTCGAACATAGGAAAGGCTCTAACTCTATTTAATACAGCGGCCGCAAAAAGTGAAAGACCCTCCTCTGTACATTGTTGGCAGAGGTGAGTCGTTTTTGAATATTACACCTCGAACCGACGGCATAGCCAAGTACCAATTATATTTTGAGCGCTCGAAGCGCACTGAGTGGTTTTCACAACATCGCCGGCTGGAACAGACGACCGAGGGATGATTGGTAAATTACATTTCATCGAAATATTTCTTAATTGAAGTGTGAATGATTCAGAGTCTACATTACACCGGACGGCTTTCATAGAGTGGTTATGTGATAATGTGACTAGCAGTTTTAGTTATCATATTCCTGAACTGCCTACAGGCCCTCATGTGATTACAGAGCCCCTGTCATATCATCAGAGCTGAGAGCAGATCTTGGTATAAAAATATATTTTTCGTATAAAAACTCCGCTTTATTGCCTTCGTTCGATAGAATACACGAAACAGTCGTTTAAAATTTTTATATCCAGAAAGGATTTCGCCGTTTTGTCGCTCGTTACCGAAAGCCCGGCAGTTTGATGGGTCCGCGGTGCTGAAATTTCAACTTTCGGCTATCGCGAGAGTAATTGCTGCGGAATTTTTTTTCCCCCCGGCCGGCAGTAAGTTTCTTTCTGTTTTTGAATATCACCGCCGCCCGGTTATTAGTTCCGCGGAGGAGGGAGGCGGGTGGATTCAAAACGAGCCGGGAAAAAACCGCTTTGAAGTCGGCGGGGGGCGGCAAATAAAGCCGGGGGTTTGATGCCTGCCGAGTAACCGCTAAAACTGCCCCATTAGCGGCCCCCCCCGTTAACCGCCCTTCGGTGAAACCCATTCAGCCTTGGAGTATTTCCCCCCCACGTCCTGTAGCCAACACTGAGCCGTGTATTCGTCTGTAACATCCATTTTACCGTTTCAGTTTGTAATAATAACGTTAATACTTTTTTTTTTAGGGAAGTGGGTATCCCGACTCAAAGAATCGACTTAAACCGAAAATTTGGAATCTTAAGACCATTACTAAAAAGTCCTCCTTACCTTAATGCTCCCCGGTATGTTTCTAACCGCACAATCCACCGTGACCTCAACATACCGACAGTCGACGAAGTCGAAAATCCCGGTTTCCGAAGTTCCACTCCCTCCATTCTCCTCATCCCAATCCACTAGTTCAGTCCCTTTCCTCTCTTACCCATCCATTATACCCCCCGTTGGCCTAGAAATTTTCTTAGCCCTTATTCTATAATTGTTCTTGTGTCAAAAGTGCCATCTTTGGGTGGTCTTCTATTACGAAATACATGTGAAAAAAATTGTACTTGTACTTATAACATTCATGTTGATTGTACAAAATAAAAAGTTAAAAAAGGGATGTGGACGTCCTGGAGTATCACCGGTTTTCATTTATTATTTTCCTTTCGCTAGATTGACCCTGACCGTAAATAAAATTAATAGGCTAAACTAAAATAAGTATAGTAATAAATTTTATCAGAAAATCAGTATCAGCCCAACAGAGGTATATATAAAGTGATGGAGAAATATCCGTTACAAACGTTGAGTTATGTGAAAAATACCGCAATTGTATACGAAGTAGATTTAGTCTATAAGTATTTTATGCGATATTTTCCGATAAGCATAAGCTCTAATTTTCGTTACCGGCCCCTGCAATTGTGGTTCCGGCGATGATGGCGTTGTTCACCGAAGACCCCACACCAATTATACTATACGACACTCAGGTTCGGTCGGTACCAATACTCGATACCGAAACTAATACGCGGGTTTTCGGTCTATTCCCGGTCAACTACGTAACCGCCACCTGTTTGCGGTGTCCGCGACGGTTTCGAATATCCTCGCCGTTGGTGTCGCTGAAACCGAAACCGCCGTATAGCATGACCGCGTAATCGATCTGAGACAGAAGTGAGTGGGGACCAAGTACCACGGATGAAGAACCTCACAGTGTTGTTTAATTAACGTTTAAAAATCGGAAATTCAAAATTTTTTGATATCATTAATTTTAATAAATGCTTAAAAGAAGATAAATTAATATATAATTTACTCCAGTCCGTATTACGACAAAGAGCTGCTAATATATTATTGTTTCGTTAAAATATTAAAGTTTTTATTTATTTTATTATTTTTATGTAAAATATATGTTTGAACATCATATATTCATTATATCATTTCAGTTTATGACAAACTAGTGTTTGAAGCAAAGCAAGCAGCAGTGTGTACTGTTCTTGAACTGATAAAAGGAAAGACAGATTTAGAAGGGCCGAAACTTAGTGAAAAGGTCACCGCCTGCAAATTACTTCAGGAGGGTAATCCACGTTCCGCGGCATTGAAGCTAGACCCGCTAATGAGTAATTCCGCTGTTTTCTTAGCTACGGGCTTTAGACCGGTCAATCCCATTCACGGGCACTAAGAGTTGACCGAAACACACACGAACTGCGTGTTTAAATCCTCCGATTCCAGGAACATTTTCGGGTAATAATCGTAAAATAATTGGTGTGGCCTAATTGGAAATTCTAGACCGGTCTCACGCACTGGGCAGATGAAAAAGACTATAGTTCAGACCAAGGGCCTTATTAAATTCCTTTCTTTATATTTATATAAATAAAAGAGGGAAAGAAGGATTTTTTCCGGCGACAGATGTATTTACAAATCGATTTTCATCTCTTAAATAAGTCTTGACAACAACTTATCATTATAAATATAATAAATATATTTCGATGTTCTGTGTCCGGATGTAGTTCGGATTTGGCTTCTCGTCATTGTCAGTAGTATTCCAACAGTAAATAACCAGGTGAATATAGCAATCGGTAGCGAATGGAAAAATGTTCAAGATTCGCGTATATCCTGTGTTTTAATTTTAAAACTCCAACAATCTGTATCTCCCCCTGGGGGCGACATCGTTCGGACATTTGAAATTAAATTCGTTCCCTTGTTCGCACGATGATATTTAAAGGGGGCGGAGACACCGAATAGAACCGGAACTAAATCTCGGGCAAAGGGGTCTTGTCAGAAGGCCAACATGGGTTCGGGGGAAGGGCTTAAATCCTTCCAGCATTTAAGTCTGAAAGAAACACGAGTTGTTTACAAGACGCAAGTCCTTCTCTCTTGTTCTTGATGGAGTCCCCCCCACTTTATTATATTTGGTAGCTTATCAACTTATCAATATATCTATCTGTTATTAAAAAAGTAGACGTTGAAGCTTCAGAAATATATGGCACGGACTAACTTCTTAACATGTAATAATCAACATTTCACTTGAGATTTCTTGAAGATTCTGACCCAATGTGTAGGTCTTATGGGAGGTAATAAATTACGGAGGTTCTGTTATTATGAGTACAAGATGTTGTTTTCGCGTAATGAAACTGAATACTTTATATAAAATTCCAGTTATATTCAATACCGCTCTTAACTCAATGAGTGCACACCAAGGGTTGAAGTTAGTTCTCAAACCGAGGGCTAATTATTTCTGAAAAATTGTCCTTTTTGTTGACCTTTGAGTTCCGCCGTCATTACTAAAAATAAACTGGACGAGAACACTATGAAGCTTTATTTTTTCGAGAGTTGTTCCGTCCACCGAGGGCTAATCCCGCCGGCAGTATTGAGAGTGAAACTTTCACAAATGCCACGCAGAAGAAAGAATGGAAAACTGAAAATAAAAACTGTCTCCGGGCATTTCATTATGGAGACGGGCTAATTACAGCGAAAGCACCTAATAATAAGAATACACTTGATCAGACCGAGGCAATGCAAACAATCGATAAGTACACTGCGAACATTTTCTAAAGGAAAAGGCAATATCCTAATTGGCGATTTGGAATTGCATTCGTAGCTAGAGTTCAACATTTTTTTGAAAATCAGAGTTTCAAATACAGAAAATGAAAAATAAATCCGTCTCGAAAATAGAAATACTACTAAATACATTTCCGGTAGCCAGAAGTCGCCTCCTGTTGTATCGGAACATGGAAATGAAAAACAAATATCCGTCTCCAGGATACTTAAGTTCTCGGAAGTTTGTTATAGTTTCGGAGACGTATACACCGCTCTGCCGGGATTTTACCCGTGGAAAAGCAGGAAAAATCCCGGAACATTCCGGATCGGCCCCTGCCAACCGATATTCTTCCCAGAAGTTCTGATCGCGCGAATTCTCTCAGAAATAATTTTGTTCCAAAGATGAAGTTGAGATTTTCTTTTTACCAAATTCATCAAACCACCCTTGAATTTTCCTCTGTTTCGGTTACTTACTGTCTGTTAGAATTGCGTACGGGCGTATCGGAGGACAAAGTCCCGGTGCCAGAAATATGGGGGTCTCGGTTTTCACAGGGTTTGGGAAATTTCGTTTCGGAAATTCCCCGACTCATCGCGCCCTTGCGGGGGGCGGCGGCCCCCCTTTAATTGTGCCAGGAGAGTTGAACTTGATAGGCGTCGTAACTTTTAATTCCCGCCTGATTAGGATAACTCGGGTATTAAGGTTTTCATTTAGTTTAGACCCGTATTAAAGTAGGCCTCGTTATTAACCCACACACACAGTTAATAATATATTAAATCCGAAAAAAAAAATTTTTGGTCAATATTTATGTTTTGACAATTTTTACAGAAAATGATCTTAAATTAGACATGACCGCTATTCAGTCTATAAATATAATGTTTAAATATAAATACACGGTAAGCCATAGACCTTGATATAATTTTTACTCAATAAAAGGGTTCAGAGCGATAGGTTAAATTTACTTGAGGTCCGTTTTGTTTGTAATTTGGTAAATGATAATGATATTACATTTTAAATTATTACGTAGTTGGTAGGTGTATCCTTCTAGGAGGCATTTCGGCGTCTCTTAATTGGCGAAAGCCTAAAAGCTCTACAGCTCTACTTATCCGCCGAGGTAATAAATCTTTATTTGACTATTCAACAGTAAAGTGAAACCCACTTATCTGGCAGCCGGCCGGGGCCCAACTATCCCCGGCTGTTCTCGCTCTCATCTGTACTTGAACTGGCTAGATTTAGGGAAATATTTGCCCTGCACTAAATTCCCGCGAAACCTCCGAGAGGATAATTAAACTAATTCGTGCAGGCACTCCATTACTGTTTCCTGTGTTATTGCACGAGAAAAACCGTCTCGTATTTGTTCGACACCGGTAAAGCGCTGGGCGCGAATAAATTCCGAGTCGCGTAATAAACATTACAATGATCGTATTATTTTTGAAAAATAAACACAAATATTTTTATAATAGTTTCAAAAGGGAAACGATAGTATTTCCTGCAATCTCACAGAAAAAAAATGAAAAATATATATAAACTATGTATTCTATATATTGCAATAACGTTATTGTTTTGAATGTGTTATAATTCAAATAAGTAACATCAAGTTTATTAACATCACACGTGATCCGCGGACAACTTCGTGACTTGGAAGTATGGTATTGGGTTAGAACCAGCGGTAGGGGTAAAGGCGGGTCCGATACGAAGCTTCCAAGTCCCAGAGGGGCCCCAACCCTCACTTGGGACCAATTCAAGGCGGCGGCCGAAGAAGGGTACACTGGGTCGAAACACAAAAAAAACGTACACAGTTCTCGGTGCGAACTATAACCATAAAAGTGATTGCGGGGCAGTTTGATTTCTTAGGGGGTAAACAAGAGTCAGCCAGCAGTGTAGCAAAATCGTATGGACATTTAAAATCAAATATTAATCTATGTCTATGCATAACTTTGAATTTATTATTATTTTCCAAGTTTTTTCTACTGCATCAGTTTCGACTCCCCACCATCATCAGGTGAATTCCATTGAAGAGCATTTTCCATTCGGGAACTTAAAGTTTGGTGAAGCCAACTTGCCCGAGTACCTCAGTGTTTTACAAACGGTATACGGTCTATACCTGCAGACGAAATTTCAAGTCTATACCGTATCCTGAATCTACTGGGGCTTCGAGGGGGACGAGGAAGATCGGATATGGTGATGAAGATGAATGGAATCGCCGATTACGACGTCAGAGCGCATTCTTGGTCACGTGATCCGTGGTAGGATTTGGCCGTAACGAATCAGTCGAATTTCAAACATCGTCGGAAGAACATCGCTTCTGTAATGTACCATGCAGTAAAAAAATATTGTTATCGAATAAATATTTGTTAACCGGAATCGTAATTTAAAATGGAAAACTATATCATTGTACAGGTTACCCTCCCGTGTGGCTTCCTCAAATTCGACTCAATCTAGACGACCCCAGACTTCTCCAGATACGATTTACTGCCGAATACATTTCCGCGGAGGAAAATAACACAGGGAGGAGCGAGAAAAAATAGAACTCGCGTTCGGAGATATCGGAAAATGATTTAGATTCCTATCTCCCCGAGGGGGGGGGGCGGCAAATGCGAAGCTCGCTGAGGGGCCGGAGGGTGGGAGAGAGAGAGAGAGAGAGAGAGAGAGAGATCATCAGCATGTAATTTCAGTAATGATTCCCCCCTCCCAATTTCTTCGCTCACTCTCTTCTTATACGTATATGCTCTCTCTCTCTCTCTCGCTCACTCCCTCAATCTCTCTCTCTTTCTCCCTCTTACGCGAACCAGAATAAGATAAGGAGGCGGCCTCACGCTTCATTAGGTCCCACTCCTCGGCCGTCCCTTCCACTGCCACCCCCGCTACTGTCTCGGTTCGAGTTTCAATTTTCAAAAAAGCCTTTTATTCCATTCGGGCCCCGACAACGGCCGCGGCCATCCTTTCCCTCCGGTATAGCGACTCCGCGGCCCCAATAGCCTAAGTGGATAATTCCCTTCCCTTCAGTGCGGAGTTCAAACAGCGTTTCATAACAATAACGGTACGTCAGGTTTTTATTAACTTAAGTTGATGTCCGCTTCTCCGCGCCCAGAAGCCGTTCCCTATACTCCGACCAGTGTGCACGGTAAACCGCCAGACCAAACAGGCTAGGACTTAATCAAGCCCCGACTGTTCAAAAGATCACATTTACATGACAATAAAATACTAATTAAATTCTGTAAAGGCGCTACATAAAAAAATATATTTTTAATAAAGATAAGAGATAAATAAGCCAACGTATGGACCAACTTGCCAACATTTTCGTCTTTGGAACTGAATATTTCTACCCTGGAGATTAATTACAGGGATGATACTTTATTAGCATAATGAATTAGCATAAAATGAATCATTTATAATCACTTAAGTGTTGGCATTCTGTATTGGGCCGGTTGGGAATTGCGGAGTTCAAGAGTTCAACGCATTGGCCTTACAGGGGACTTGTGGGGCAAGTTCTGGTTGGGCTAACTGAGGGCGGCTCCTTTCCTCCAGCCGATGGGGAGGGCCGACCGCCTATCCTTGGCTTTGAGCCATCGGTTTCGACGCTAATTAATTAATTAGGTTAATGAGCGGATCAGAGATGGGGCGGTGGCGGTAAGGGGAGAGCGATGGGGGTGATATAGCCGGCAGGCGTTAGGGGAAGCCGCCCCCTCCGATGCCTGCATTAGTCCAGATCCACGTCGTATTTATATAATTAGTTGCACTGGGACCTGTTCAAAGCTTTTCCAAAGTATTTGACAGTTTATTGGACAACGAACGGTCTTTTGACACACTATGTACGATGGTATAGAAAACGTGGCTACGGCGCTCTTTGATACTAGGCCCGCAACACTGGCGGGCTTTGACGGTCAGCCTATTCATTCTAATGCACGCAGCAGTAGGTAATTTATTTATTTGAATTTAATATCAATAACATCGATGATTAGAATTATTCCTCTGGATGCTTTATTCGTGAAAATATAAGGTGTATGTTATTTCGAAAATTTAATACGATGAATGTACATCCAGAGCTCTAGTACAGAGGCTTATAGCGGTAGGAGGATGAGAAAAAATGCGATTTGTGTCACGATATTAATGAAATTAAATTCGTGTTAATTAATTATTCATTCTTATTTTATTAAGAGAGGGTGTTTTAAGACTTTCACTTATACACTTGGGAAAATCAAATGCACTGTTCTTAACATGTCAGCAAAATTACTTTCCATGGACACTAATTTTTAAAATGTAAAATTATGCATTTCACAAGATTGCAAAACTGTCTTTCGTCGTTTCTAAAAGTCGACTGAAAATATAAGGCGTAATTAATTTGGTATAATTATTTAGAATTATATTTCTAATAAACAAAATATTCAAGCTGCAAACACTAATTATATTTTGTGCTTCAATCCGTGCCCCTATTCAGCCCGACTTCATGTCGCATTCAGCGATAAACTGACATCCAGGAATGTGAATAAAATCTACGACATCAAAGGGGAATAATCGGTAGAATTAATTTGTGTTGAACTTCAAGTGTTCAAAGTTCAAGATTCTTGTGTCGAGGGCTCGGCCCGCGTGCAATTTATTTCAATCTAGAAGTTTCAGAAAATTACGATACAGCGGCGGTACAGTTTTGACAATGAAATTCCTTTGCGTTTAATATTAAAACGTTTGGACACACGAAAAGATTCTTAATCTTAATCATAATAAAAAATTGTTTTAATACACTTACTAACACCAATATTACTTGGAATCCACATACCCGACTCAAACCGCAAATTTGGACTTCTAAGACCGTTACTAAAACGGACATCAAAATTGACCTTCTGTAACAAACTCACAATATACAAAGCCATATTAAAACCGACATGGGCATACGGTATAGAACTGTGGGGTTCCACCGAGATATCTAACATCGCTCGCATCCAGAGATTGCAATCAAAAGTTTTTCGAACCATCCTTAATGCTCCCCGGTATGTTTCAAATCACACCATTCATAATGACCTCGATACCAAATAATTTGCTCCTTGCATCCCCGCCACGACGGCTTAAACGCCACCGGCCCAGAGATCACTTCGGACATTGTACTTATAACTGTAAAGTTGTGCAAAAATAAAAAACTTAAAATGTATAAGATAAGCGGCGTTGTTAATACTAATCGGCAAGACCTGGTATGCGGGTCCGGTATCAGCGCCGTGTACTATTTGAAAATTCACATCGATGTGAACATTAATTCCGATATATTATCTTATTGGCGAAGTTCATTGTTACACGAGGAAAGTGATATTCATTTGGGAAGATGTAATTGGGTCGTGGTGTTCGGATAGCGGTTCGGGTGCGGGTCGGGGGCTCCTTCCGCTCGGCCGGGCCCCCGTCTATGCAACACCCGGACGAGATACGGCCCATTTATTTATCAGCTTTACCGACCCCAAAACCACAAAAAAAATAACGGGAAAAATAGAGTCCCTCGGGCAACTTCTGAGATATAAATTTCATCCGTATTTCTTCCAGCCGGAGGCCTACTTTGATCGGTCCCAGCGATTAGCCCTAGGATAAAAACAGAGACCTCTCTGTTTCGGAGGGAAATCAACCCAATATTCTCAGCAGATAATTAAATCGGCAACTTAATTATATCGATATCACAATTAAATTTGTATTCGATTTTAAACTTACTATCAGAATTACTGACGTCTGTTTTATGGCCGAGAATGTCGTTACTTTTCTCATATCGACAGGGTAATTTTTTCCGGAGGTTAGCCAGCTAACATAACATGAGAAATATGCTATTCATACCATATAGGCGTTTCGTCGCACCTTATGGTTCGTCACTACTGACACAGTGAAATATACAGGGTGCCATCAATTTCACCAAGGTGGTATTCTTTTCGACAGTATAGCATAAGATTGTTTTGTTTCACTGGTTTCAAATATATGATTTATTTTACGATCTGTGGGCACTATTCCGATGTGTAGTCAAAGCATTTTTAGCTAGGAAGTAACAAACTCGACTTAAACCGAAAATTTGGACTTTTGAGACCATTACTAAAACGATGTATCAAACCGACAAGGACATACGGTATGGGTTCCATCAATACATTCCATTAAGGGCTTTGAGATTTCTTAGCCCTTAGACCATAATTGTTCTTGTGTCGAAAGTGCCATCTTTGGGTGGTTTCTTTTATCGTGACATACATGTGAAAAAAATACAGACAGCATTCGTACTTATAACATTCAATGTTGATTGTACAAAATATAAAATGGTTAAAAAAAGGATTGTTATCCCGAATTTTTCCTTACCTATCTAAATTTGTATTTAGAATATCGGTTGGGTCTTTTTATTTTATATAGGTTTATATAATAAATAAATTGCTGACTGCCTCCGGTTGATATTTTATGTTGGCCACTCTGTTGAAGTGGTAGTATGTTGTGTTAGGTTTCCTCGGGCCGTGTTTATGTGGGGTCCAAGGCTTGGCCCCGTGTTTATCCAGAGCCCGCAAGCCCCCTACGTCTTGCGCTCTTTTCCCCACTCATCCGCTAATGGAACCCCGTGCCGGCGCCCTACAGCGCTTCTCGGTTTTAATTGAATTTCCCGAAGACGGATCCTTTGAAGCACCCCGGGAAAAATCATATTTTCCCCGTTCGGCCCCGAACGGCCCCAAACGTGAAACGTACAAATGGCAGTTACGCGATTCGCATCACAAACTAGACTTTCGAGGAGCCGAGAGCGTTACAAGTTTATTTGTTGTTATTGTCAATAGACAGGAAAAAATCAATTCACGAAAACGACATCATGACTCGGAGATCAAGAAAAAAAACGTGTACTCAATGGTATCAGACTGTATAAATTGTCACAGACACTACAAAGAACATAATAATGTAAAATTCATGAAAATGTATAAAAGTGTCTGGAATATTAACGAATCATGTTCTACCATTTTATGAGACACTGTCGCCACTAGATAGTAGCATTGTAGTGGGGACGGAACGGGGCTATCAATAGCCATTTTGTATACAGTATCATCGTTTTTCGAATTTCGTTCGCACAATGGCTTTTAAGTAGTGGCGACTTATCAGAAAAAATATATTGGTTTCGTGTGTAGCTGAAGAACACATTACCATCGCCGGGCCCTATATATACGTCTTCAGGCTTTGGCAGTGCGTTTAATTGTCGCAGGGGGGCGCTGAACGGCCGAGTTAACGAAATCTGCCGTTAGATGGCACGCTTTTACAAAATCGTTCCGATGTTCGAATTAAAAAACAAATTCCCTTATTATTTCAATTGCAATTATTTCGTTACTTATTGTTTATTGTTTTACGAAGTGTTATTTGAAATTGGGCCGACCGGACTTTAAAGATTAACTAGATGGCCATTCACGATACCAATGTAAATATTACTTTCGCATTATAGCGCGGTTGATAGTTTAATATGAATGTAGTCAATATTTCATTCGTTTGGGTGAAGGCGAAACCCTTTTGGAGGCCAAAATTGTGAATACATTTTGTAAGTAATCACATGTAAGGTGACTAAATAATTACGGTGAAATTTTCCACTAAAGTTTAAAAGTCAATTTTTTTTTTGGAAAGCTGAGGAATTTGTCAAGTCCCTGAGAGTGTAGAATTAATTTTCTTCGGCCGGGAAAGTACCAAACTGTTGGCCGATTGGTGCCCGTTCCTTCGGGTATGCCCCCAGGGGCCTTTAGGACTTGAAAAAAGGCCCCTATCGTAAAATATCTGTTGGGCCTCGGATTCTGCGGCCTGCACGGGCTTTATTGGCGGCCGGGGGCGAGGGGTTGCTGGGCAATTTAATTTAGTGCCCTTCCATTATTTCCTTTTTTTCTTCCACCCCCCCTTTCGCTTCTTTTCGGCCCCCATTGGGCCTATTATAAACCCGGAACGTAGTTTCTGGGGGAAGTTCTTATAATTCCTTCGCCTGGGAGGGGGGGAATACTCCTCATATCGGAGTCTATATCGGTACTTTCTCGGTTCGCTCGAAAACTGGTGAACTCCGAAGTTCAGTTAAATCCAGCCCCGCCAGTTATACGATCTCGCTACACTGGAATATTTATATTGTAACTACCGTTGGGTAATGCTCACATTAAAAATCAGATACTTCAAGTTCAAAAAACGGTTGTAAGGCGCGTAAATCGTACCCTCTTATACTACCTCACCAGAGTGGATTTTCAGGTAACTATATATTCCGAAATATTTCCAAACTGGGAGGCTCAAAATAATTTCAATTAATTAAATTAATTTTTTTTTACTCTATTTATTTTAGGCACAACTACGGTCTTCCCGATACTATGATACCTCAGTGTTCGTAAATAAAACCGCTCAAATTATACAGAAATATTGAATGTAAAACATTTTTGCTATAATTTCTTTCAGAAGTGAGGTTCGTAAGATGACACTATGAAACCTCAAATTCGTTACTTTAGACTCATCAATATTTTAAAATTGGGTCCGTTACAGGGCTTATTCAGTCTGGGATTGAATAGAGTTTTCGATCTATTGTCGGCTAAGGCTTATCCCTCGCTTTACAATGCTTTGGCCCAGCCTATAGCGATCAAATTGAACGCCGATAGGCGATAAAATCAATGAGGCCGTGGCCGGTGCAGGCCCGTAAAGAGCACGGCGAACAACAATGAAATATTATTATTATCGGTAGCATGTATTATAATAGGGGACACGAGCTAGAACAATGCTCAATGGCACAGCTGGATAGCCCTACACTAGCCGTAATTTCCCCAGCCCTAGCGGATCAATTAAACTAGCCTCGCTACATGTTCTCTCATAAATTATTTACACACAAATTTATGTATGTGTGCACAACACCGGATCATATTTTTTCATCCCTCATTAACTATAAACTGTAGATTTTCACTTGTCAAATTTCAGGAATTGTGGAAATCCGGGGAACGATTAAAAACATGGACTGTATATATTTTAAATATATTATATTTCGTTTTAAGACTAATACAAACTTGCATTTGTTCTTTACTTGAGAATGATTAATCTGCACAATACAGTTAGCTCTATAGAGAATCGCATTAAAACGGCCATCATCACATAAAGAATCGTTTAACTATAAGTAGGAATTACAATAGTAAAAACAGCTAAAGCTCAAAAATAAACACAATTGCGTACATCTTAACGTTTGATTTAATTGTTTCTTTCCTCGTCAAACGCACTCTTATTTGTGAATAATACGATAAAAATGTCTCCATCATATAGTAGTTTTCTCTTACCAATCATATCAATATACACGTAAATTTAGAATTAATTCGTAGGTAATCTTCATTTCCAGTTAATTTAATATAAAATACATAATAAAATTTGTTACGATCTTTATTATTATTATATTACGTTTTTTTACATACCACGAATGTAATATGACTAATATTTAGTTGGTTATAAATTGGATTAAAAATATAAGCTAATAATGTGCACATTCGTAAACTATTTACACAAATATATATTGCACAATTTTACAAAAAGCATTTATTATTTTAAACATCGGTATTTTTTCTTCTCTTGTCTCAAGTTTTTGTTTTACCTTAAAAATAAATGTCATTTAACAATGAAGCTCGACTCCTTCACAAACTGTACATTTAAACATAACCTTTTATTTTTATGTATACCCTAGAGATTATTTACATTAAAAATATGTCATATAATATGTACACACTCTTATAACAAAATATATAACGATAACTATGAACCATCATCATCATCATCATTATATCGGCGGGATAAGATATCCGTTTTTTCAATACATCCCGTAGGACGTCAAATTGAAACGAACTAAGACATTTAGAAATTTATACAAATACATCATAAACACATTTATAGATTAGAGTGTCTATGCTGGTGAACTATATTAATAATCGGGTGATCGGAAAAAACTGTTTGGAAAGTATCAACGAATTTACAATTTAGTAGAATAGCATAAATAGGATGAAAAGTATTTCGAAATGGGTTTCAAACGGGTTCGAGGATAAGGACGTTTAGATTCCTATAAATGGGGATGCCGAGGATAAATTATTGGACAGTTAGTTTCATTTTTATATTCTTATTTGTTAATGTTTTGGTTTTAGTTTTTTTTTGAGAAACCCTCCGGCTAAAGTTTCTAAACGGCAGCGATGAAAGTTTCGTATCCCTGGTAACCGGCCATTTCAAGTGCATGACGAACAATCGATCATTGTACACCGAGAAGGTACGCTAAATAATTAATTAGTGAATTGGATTTTTACAATACATAAATGCCAGATGCGGACGAAAAATTATTAACAGATATTATTCACACGAAAAGATAAAATATAACACTTAAATATGTAAATCCGAAATACACTTTACAATATTTACCAGTCCAGTCTAATAGAAACTCAGGCTTATTTTAACAGTTTCAGTACACACTTTTTGATTCCACTGAAGTAGCAGAGATACCTATTCACATTGTTCACAACTGACGACACAGAACAAGAACCTCGTCCATAACATAATAGTGACTCTAGAAGAGTATAAACATCCTTCAATTCTGTACACCATTCACATTTTTTACAAAATTGTCCACTGTTTCGCGTCTGTTACACTTTTCACAATGTCTCCGGACCGTATATTTACAAATATAATTTAAGTAGAACGTGCAAAGAATTCGATGAAGCAAAGTCGGGTTGTGTTTTAAGAAAAAACTGTTAATGGAAGGATTCAACCAGGAATTTAGGCCTCAGGCAGTCGTTCCATCGCTGCGACAAGTAACAATGTTCCATCCGTGGTGGGTTTATTAGGAAATTTTCAAAATTCCCCCATTCGCAGTTTGCCGAGACCAATTCAAGTTTTTCCTACAAAAATATAAGACCAGCCCCCCACCCAAAGACCGACGAATATTCTGGAGGGCGGACTTCGTACACTTCATTATCTCGGCCCGTTCATTCTATCCTTTGTTCCGGGGCTTCCAGGGCGCAGTCGAGGTAGGACGGCCGACGACACGGAGCTCGGTAGTGGATTCCCGGCCGAGAGTCTTCAGTAGAAGGGGACCGCCCCCTGGTGGCGACCGGGAAGGCTCTTCAGCTCCGGGCACTCGCTCGGCCATAGCTGGCCCCTGGAACAAGGAAACAGATGCGGACACAGAATTAGTTCAAAAAAATTTTAGGCTCATTCAATCCCTCTCAAAGACTCAAAAGAATCGGCTTAAACAGACAATTTGGACTCTTAAGGCCATCACTAAAACGGACATCGAAATTGACCTTAAGTAAAGTAACAAACTGACAATTTACAAAGCGATACTCGGTGGGGTTCCACTAAGACATCCGACATCGCTCGCGTCCAGAGAATTCAGTCGAAAGTCCTTCGTACCGTCCTTAATGCTCCCCGGTATGTTTCTAACCACACAATCCACAATGACCTCAACATACCGACAGTCGACGAAGTCTCCCTTTCCTCTCTTACCCATCCATTATCCCCCGCGTCGGCTTAAACGCCGCTGGTCTAGAGATCTTCTTAGCCCTTAGACTACAATTGTTCTTGTGTCAAAAGTGCCATCTTTGGGTGGTTCCTTTTACCACGAAATACATGTGAGAAAAAAATTCAGTAGTTGTACTTATAACGTTCATGTTGATTGTACAAGAAAAAGGTTTGTTTAAAAAAATAGGTTTGAGATATGTAATACGTCGTGGGATCCTGAAATATAGTCGTACCCCATTACCTTTGGGTGGTACGAAATACATTAGTCAGCACTTGTACTTATAACATAAATTATATTTTGTTGACTGTAAAAATAAAGAAAGGCATCCATGTACGCCGGAGTGACTCCGTTACCACGGCTGAAAGAAACAGCTACTGAAGATGGCGAGGAGACGAAACAAGTTCAGCCGACGACTGAACCGGTTGACAGAAGGTCGGGAATATTCACTCAGTTCACGCAGTTCGACTGTACTCTCATGTTATTCACGACTCATAATCTGATTGCATCTCATTTCAACTAATGAATGTGCATATTAATATTAAGTCTTGTTACAGTTTTTTTCAGATAGTTCGGCAGAGTCCACGGTCCTCGGAATGTTTCAGATGACAAAACCGAGTCATGAAAATGTCAATTTAGATGAAATTTAAAGGGCGATTTGTTGGCCCCATTAACGAAGTGCTTGGAGGACGACTCGAAATTTCAGCCGGATGTTCTTATTTCAATTATTTAACGCTGAAACCATCGTTCAACGGACGCCAGAAAGTTATTCGAACTGCCCTCCTAATAAATATCAATTTAATAAAGGGGCTATCTCTGGGGTTGAGAGAGAGAGAGGGGTATGTGGTGGAATGGCGGGGGGGAGTGGTCCCGCTAATTCAATTAAGAGCCGGTTTAAAGTCCCGGATTATGCGATTATACAAGGGACCCCGGTACAAGTTAAGAAGGCGCGGTTTATAAGTTGGGGTGAAATGCGGGGCCCGTCCCGCCCGGAATCCTCCCGCTGTCCGGATTACGGCTTCAATTTGAAAGGCGCTAAGACTCCAGTCTACGTCCCGATCTATTAATTCCACTCCGGGCTCATATTATCCCCCTGTTATTTAGAGTTCGAGCATCAAGTTTTGGATCTTTGAGCCATGCGAATCGAGGTACAATTAATGGCCGTCAACTTATATCCAGACACAGTATGTCTCATCACGACTTCTATTTTCCTTATACGATTAAAATCTTAAATGACAGTTTATTCGTGATAAGATTGTGAATTATTTGATCCAGATTTTATATTATTATTTTTAAGACCAAAAATTTACGTACGCGGAAATTCACCTGCCGAAAAAGAGTATTACTAGAGTATCACTCCTGTTGTATTTTAACATATGAAAGGATAAAAAAATAAATTAGCAAACAGTCATAGACTGCACTTTTTAGTGGACGGTTGTGCTCCAAAGCTCCAAAGATTAGACCCTTCTTCTGGACCTTCATGACCGAAAAAATTCCGATTTATGAGTGAAACGGGCTTTAAAATTCCTAATATTCGCGAAAATTACAGAAATAATCGTCTGGTGGTGGGGGGTGGCCCGATGATTTATCCGATGCGTTTCACATATGAAGCGAGGCGGGAGGTTGTTGGTGGGGGTTGAAGACAACTCTCACTTAATTTTATTGACCGGGAGGGTGGGGGAAAAAAAAATTGGGCTAACTGAATCGGAAAAGCTCCAATTACATTTTTCCGGGTCCGTTTGGCCGTCAAAAGTAATGGCCGTCCGATAGTCGGAATTGAAGCCCGTCAATCAGCGACCCACTCGCGTCGAGAGCGAGTGGAAGCGCTCAATGGGACAGCCGCCAAAATGGATTTGAGAACCTCCACTCAAACCCCTATTTTTATCTCCTTCTAATTCCCTGTGAACGACCGGAATTTTTGAATTCGAATGATTTATCGGGAGGATATCTCCTGAACTATCCCAACGGGGGCATTCATATAACCTCTCAGTCCCACATTCAACGGGCAAATTAGTGTATAATGCAATCCTGACTTCATCATTTTTTTAACCTTTCTTTTAATTTGTACAACAATATTGAATGTTATAACTGCAAATGCTGTATGAATTTTGTTCACATGTATTTCGTGATAAAAGGAACAACCCAAAGATGGCACTCTTGACGCAAGAACAATTATGGTCTAGGGGCTAAGAAGATCCCTAGGCCAGCGGCGTTTAAGCCGACGCGGGGTGGATAATGGATGGGCAAGAGAGGAAAGGCACTGGACGAGTGGATTGGGATGAGGAGAAAGGCGGGAGTGGAACTTCAGGAACCGGGATTTTGCGACTTCGTCGACTGTCGGTACGTTGAGGTCATGGAGGATTGTTAGAAACATACCGGGTAGCATTAAGGATGGTAGGAAGGACTTTTGACTGGTATCTCTGGATGCGAGCGATGTTGGATGCCTCGGTGGAACCCCATAGCTCTATACCGTATGTCCATGTCGGTTTAAGTATCGCTTTGTATATTGTCAGTTTGTTACTTAAGGTCGCTTTTGATGTCCCTTTTAGTCATGGTCTTAAAAGTCCAAATTTTCGGTTTAAGTCGACTCTTTTTAGTCGGGTATGGGGATTCCACGTGATTAAGTAAATTAAATTTCCGCATCTGTAGGGTCAAAATTTAATTCGAATATTAAAACTGCATATCCTGGATTTTTCCTTCCGTTAATAACAGAATTAAGCACTCTACCGAATTATTATTCTTAATTACACGCGCGTTCATATAACAGTCGGATTTAATTAAATAAACGGCGCTAGATACTAAAGTCACAAGACATGGATGCCGTGCGGGTCTAGTATCAGCGCCGTGTTTGAGGAGATGGCGAGGATCACACTGGGGACATTATGATTTTAAACTTTACCCTTTTTCATGCATTACAATGTTGAATATTG
Source organism: Lethocerus indicus (assembly GCA_019843655.1). Lineage (NCBI taxonomy): Eukaryota > Metazoa > Arthropoda > Insecta > Hemiptera > Belostomatidae > Lethocerus > Lethocerus indicus. The sequence continues at coordinate 11,481,174 of JACDQD010000011.1, forward strand.
TACACCTTATATATATCGACATTAATCAGTTTAAATAAAGAATGTAATATACAATACAGCAATAGAAAATATCACGTAGCCTAGGCAACGGCAGAAGTGCTCTTAACGTGCTCAGGTAAAGTGGATTAGGGGTTCGATTTCAGTTTAGTTATTCAACAAGCGTATAATTGGCCGAAAGCTACCAAATTATTACGTAAGATAGAACTAGAAATATCATATGTGATGGTGGTTAGCGACTTTGCATCCAGCGTGGAATTAAATCCATCGGATTTACTATAAAAGCTAATTATAACTTAAATCTCCGATTTAAATATTATGAAACAGTCAGATGCGCACGTTTCGTATTACGGGTTTAATTGCGAAATGCTAATAATAGATAAAAACGACCTTCACTCTATATAATAGCCTTTAATAATGCGCTATGGGCTAAGTTTTAATCTGGTGGTAATTAAGGAATCAAATGACTCAATAATGACCCAAAACGGAATAAAGTAACCCGATATTTTTAAAATTTTTATTCGTGAAATAATAGTCCTTAGCTAAAATGTGAAACTAATATATAACTTCTGATTAGCTTAGTAAATAACATTTACCCTTTTAAATTAATAAATTATGTGATTTCTTCTTCTAAAAAATGAAGACGGAGCTGCATTAAATTATTAACAATTCGACTTGCGGCCTGAAGCCACACTTTTGTTATTTTTCAGTGTATACGCCATTGTATATAACAGAAGAAACAGTCCGGTGAAAACTGGTTTATCGGGTAAACGGCGTTTATAGGGCGCTGAGAAAGGGCGGTGTTTTCAAGCGGTCGTATTGTGGGCGGACCCCAGGTAAACATAGTCAAGACGTCGGCGGGTCTCTGTTAAATATTAACCGGAAGGAGTGTGCCTCGAGTCGCGGCCCAATCCCTATTTGAACTCGATTTTAAATTCAAATTCGAATCAGACGTACCGACAATTGTTGATCGGTTCGTTAGGGGGAACGGGCGGTGAAGGCGAAGCGCGCGAGGAAGAGAGATGTTGGAATAAAAAAGAACGTCTGAACCGCTTGAAATTTAGCATTTTTTCTGTGCTCCATCTCCACAGGTTGATTGTCATTATAATATTGAAATTAGTGTACAATGATCCCTGTTTAATAGTTTAATCCAGGTTTATTTCAAGAGGGAAAACATGCTAAGTTACAATAGGGTAATAGGCACAGGGGCCTATCATGACAAGAGATGGATGGCGTCAACTATAAACGATACCCCTCAGTCTCTAAGGCTGTAAACTTACAAACCTGAATTGAGGTATTTAATTTATTGCATTTTAACTGATGACATCGTTTAGTACTTCTGATTCCTTGGTGCTAACAATATGCTCCGTTTTTTTTCACCTTTTATTTTTGTACAATCAACTGCAAAATAGTTATGAGTACAAGAGTTGAGTGTATTTTCCTGGCAGGATTGTTTTGTGAAAAGAGACCCAATTATGGCACTTTTGAGACATGAACAAGTAATTTTGGCCGACGCGGGGGATAATGGATGGGTAAAAGAATATGCTTCGTGGAGAGTATTAGTAATAGTAGTAGGCTTAAAACCACAAGAGGATCACAAGAGTGATAATATCCTTACTGTTCTCTAAACTAACCAATCAAATTTGATCGAGACACCGCGACCCCGGTCGCCGTACAGGAGTTTACTTAAAACAACATTCCCCGTTTCCTTCCGGTGTTGAAATGGAGCCGTCAACTGGAAACGTTTCACGGTCTGGTTCGGCAGAAGGCGAGGCGCGAAAAAGCGGGCCAGCACAATATAGAGCATAAAAATATGTGGGAGAGCGCCCATAACTGTCAGGAAATATCGGCGAAAGGGAAGTATAAGTTGGGAGCCGCGCGTTTATTCTGCCCTCCCTGTGAAACGCCTCAATACTGTTCGAGTTTCGCCCTTTCTCTTTCTCCCTCCCTCCCTCCCTCCTCCTCTCTCTCTCTCTCTCTATCAATTGCCAGTAAAGGAGGTTGGCCTACTTTGAATAAAAAGTGAGCCACCACCTAGCAACCACCCCGTCCAAAACACGGCCACACTCAGACATTTATCGCCCCCAAGTTTTTACTTCTAACACACAACTTATATATATATATATATATATATATATATATATATATATATATATATATATAAAGTATGTTTTTTCCTCCCTGCTTGCAGGAACGCGCAAAAAGAAAGGGAACAAGGGGGTCGAACTCGGTTCCTCTGTCGGCGTCTCTACTTTAAGTCCCAGACATCCGGAATTTGCCGGTAATGGCCTTTTCGAACAGTACCGATGAGTCCCCCCCGCGATTTTGGCACTGCAAAGTCCGATGGCGTCCACTTAAAATCGATGTTGCTACTTTGAGAAAAAAGAAAACTGATATTTTAATGTACCCGGTTTAAATATTCATCCGGCGTACCTTTACAGTCCCAACATTACTTCAGAATATTTACTAGAACCAGAAAATTGGCATTATGGAGTGAATGAAAACCGAGCCCTAATAATTATTTATCCCTGATTTTACTTACAATTTTTCCTAGTTCTCGCTACGTCCCTTTTATATGGAAGCGTTCCTTATACTTATTATATCTTTTTTAATTTAAATAAACCGGAGAAAGGAAACCCTGGACTCAAATTGATCCAGCTTAGAATCCTTTGCAAATTAAAATTGTGAAAGATTTAATTGAAACTGACATTATTTTTACAGTATGTCTGTATTCAGTCAAAAGTTAATATCAGCAGTATTATGTCTACTGTTTTTTAAATTATTATCTAAAATTTGATTTCGATTACAGGAAATACCGAATGCTATAAACGCAAGGCAGGGAAACCGTGCGGGCCTAGTATCAGCGCCGTGCTCCGGGGCTAACATTAAAGGCTCTTAAATTTGTTTACCGGCCTATACCGCAAGGATTCTCCCGGTATCTAGTTCCGCGAATCACAGGATCAGAGGCGTCTCTGTGAGAGGTCAGAGGCCGCGACTGTTGAATCTTGATTGGCAACGGTGAGGATCGATGTGCGGTGACGATCTACTTGAAGGACAATGGGTCGTAGTAGAGGTTTCTCTCTGTCTTTAGTGTCATCATGACCCATGGGATATTAAGAAAATAGAAAGGAAATTTGTAAAATTGCAGGGATTTGATATGAGATAAAGTTATTTTGGGGGGTTAGCTCCAAAATAAATAACCGGAAATTTATTGTTCAATTAATAAATTAAAATTATCGTTCGAACAGCAACTGTCACCATCAACCTAAATGTGATTAAAACATGCATATTTTTAGTTTAAAATACCCGTTTTGGTTTGGTCCTCTCGCTGGTTTGGTCTTTTGCTAGACCGGTTTCCGAGACCAAACCAGCGAGAGGAGACAGAAACACAACAAATCTACGGTGTGCATATTTTTAGTATAAGTTTTAGCTGGTGGGCCGAACTTTCAGTTAGACTTGTATTGTTGTTCAGATGGTTGTTATATACCATATATATATATTTTATATATATATATATATATATATATATATATATATATTGAGGGTTCAAGATAAAACTCATTATTTAAGTCCAAATTGATTTAGAGCTCGGCGTGCGAGAGCTCTCTATCGGAGCGCAACCGAAGATAACAGTATCGGCATTGGATTTAACCCAGTTTCCCAGCGAAGAAACAAACTCAATTTTTTCTCTCGCCATTATTTCTCTTACGCTTCAATTTGAATGGGCCGGGAAGGAAAATAGTCGGTTTTTTAATCATTTTAATATTTCGCCGGTATAATTTATGCCGGAGCTCTGAAACTTCGTTAAGCGGAAATGATAAATGTTCCGCCGCTGACAATTCCTGTAAATGAGTTACATAAATTTTCCAGATTATATTGGGAATAATACGGTTGGAATATCGGGTAATGGCCGAAATGTGTTTCGAGAAGACACATTAAGCGATTTAATAAACTGAGCACAAACCTGCGACTAAAAGTTATATATGAATACTTTTATGTGTAGCAAATGTGGTTAAATCTGATTGAAACAAAAATGGAATGCGCTCATTTTTTTCTTCAAAATGTTATTGTTTACACCGTATTTTGGATGCTGAAGACGGTAGATATAAGGAGCAGATCATGCAGCAAAATGGTTAGTATAGTGAGCCCGGGTTATGAGGAAATGACCCGGATAGATAGAGAAGAATGATATTTAGTATCCTCCGTTTATATTCCGAGAACATGAATTGGTTTAAGCTAATAATTAGTGTCTTATAGCAGCACGTCCCCTACTGTAAACAGTTCATCAGACGAAACAGCAGACTGATGCCGAATAAGAGAAAAATTATAGGAATATTACGTGAATGTGAAGCTTAGGTTTGAGATATGTAATACGCCTGTGTTATTCTTAGTGTTTAGTAGCGTTCTGTAATTAAATTACTGGGGTCCTTAAGCACTATCACCGCACTTTGTAAACAAATACTTAAATTAAATTGATTTCGATATAAATATTACTTATATTAATGCTCACGCGGGATGCTGAAATATAGTTGTTCACACGTGAAAGCAAATATGCTTACTGTGCTGTCAATTTTTTACCTAGCTGAAAATAGGCTTTTGCTGAAATTGATCAAACGGAATAAAAGTCTATCTGATTTGTCGCGCAAAAGAATTACTGTCCAAGTGTGTGGCGTAAGCCCAACAATTAAACTTGACTTATTTTAAACCCTTTGTTCCCTCCCTCCAGAAAAATCCCCCTCTTATTTTCCACAAGAGATTAATGTCGTCCAATTGTTCGAGTCGTTTCAATTGTTAAATCCGCATTTAATGGTCTCCGAAATGTTCGTTTTATTGCCGGGAATTCGGCGGAGAATCGAACCCGGAATCGGACCCTGAGCCCGGGTTCAGACCCCACACCGAGGGGACTAAAGTATATAAATTGTTTCTTTCAATTTTGATTATCTTTTCATCGAAGTTTATGAAGACGAATGGAGAGATTGATTGAAACATTTATTTGACTCTGTAATTTATTGCCGGAAATATTAATAATACTTTTAATTAAATTAACAAAAATATATAAGGAACGTATTAAAATTCTTATCTTGCTAAAAATTTCATGCTTGTTTTGAGCTTCCGGTTAACTACGAAGCAACAGTGACGACAGTTTCATCCTCAGCTAAACGTCTAATTATCGTTAAGCTTCTTCTTATTCCGTATTGCTCCTAAAAGTTTCCATGTTTATTATACCGGGATAGAGAATTGAATCCCGGCAATTTTCTGCTCATCAATGAACTGTTTAATTGTCCAGTATTTTAAATCGAATTTTAAAAAATCGCTGGTAAATTTTAAGTGAAAAGAGTTCAGAAAAATATATTACGGGAGGAAGTGGAAGCCTAAAAAAAAATGAGACTGACAGCTACGTGCCCGGGCAATGTATTAATACGTCATGTTTTTATGTGAGTATATATATATATATATATAAATATATTTTTTACAGTGTATAAAAATATTACGGGAGATCAAACGGAGCGCGCATGACGCGTTATAAAAATTAATAAAGGTTTTTATTTCGTTTTTCACCGGCCTGTTTCGAAGCTGAGCCGCCGGCGGCTGTAAAAGCCCTACTGGAATTTCATGTATGATCGTGCAAATAGCCGGGCGCTTTTACGGGCGCGTTATTAATTCAATTAACCGCCGGTAAACAAACGTGAAATTTATGATTGAAACCTAATCGCCGGGGAGGTTTATCGACTGCCCTATCGGGAAGGGCTCGATTTTATCCCTTATTCTCTAAAAACGATTCCATATTTTGGTTGAGCTTCTGTTAAATGCAGCCGGCCAATTCTGCGTTCTCATCGCCTATTTATTCTTCAGTGTCAAATGGCCCAACGGTTTTTCTGCGTGTGGAGAGACAGCTTTATCAGCCGCTCAATACCAATTGGACGAACTGCGACAGGACATTAAGACTTTAACGACGCATTTACTATCTCGTGTTGCCGGCACTACGGGGAGCGTTTTCAAATGTCCTGATTAACTTTGCAGTCGTTCAACACTCTTCTAATAGCTTCTAAAACATCCACGAAGAAGTAGTTAACGATAATAAAAATAAATAAATGTTAACGAGAATACTAAGTTTGTGACCGTCCGAAGCTGGAAGCTATTTGTGGAATAGCGCTATAAGGGAAAGACCCTTCTTATGGCGCGCAATCCGATTGCTTGTATTCGAAGGTAAAAATGTATCCGTTGTCAGCGCGGAGACCTATTGCTTTCCTCGGTAAGAGGCTTACGGCCACTTAGGTTCTATTGCCTGAAAATGGCATTTCATATTTTTTATTTCACGGTCGAAACTTTCGAACGAATAGTGTCATTAAAAATTCCGGTCGCGGACCGAAATTCGTATAAATTTTTAATTAGAAAACCAAGCAACACTGTCTAAATTTGATATAAGATATAACGAGATAAATTATTGTGTTATAACGAATTATAGAAAATTTCGATAACCGGTGTAATATTTAATTACTCAGTCTGGACAACATACTCTATTTCATGGCCACATTAAACACAAGATTTCAATGACTTTTCTAGTCCTTAATCTGAAATGGAACAGACTAGAGAACAGCTGATAACTCTGTAGGCATCAAACAAAATTACTTTTTTTTAACTTTTTTTATTTTGCACAATCAACCTTTTCAGTTATAGGTGCAATTGATACATGTATATTTTTCGCGTGTTTGTCTCGATAAAGAAACCACCCAGTGATGGCGCTTTTGACATGATTTAACCCCATAGCTCTATACCGCATGTCCATGTCGGTTTGTATATTGCTTTGTATAGTGTTAGTTTGTTACTTAAGGTCAATTTCGATGGCTTTAAGAGTCCAAATTTTCTGTTTAAGTCGATTCTTTTGAGTCGGGTGTGGGGAAAACAAAATTATCTATTTATAGCGCCATTCAACTTCTCCGATTGGAGCATTTATCCAAGAGAGAAATTTGAGTTAATTTTACTGATATATAACCTTTAGTGTATTTGAACTCTTTCGGACAGATGTCCCACTTGCGACCCCGAAGCGATTATGCAAATATCACGTCGAGGAAACAGTGCGAGAGCTCGACCGTAAGTCGAGTCCCCGCCCACCTGGGGTGCGTTTCCCGCCGGCCGGGAAATTCGGTGGGGGAAGGGGCGACGGCCGGGGCAATCCGAATCCGAATCCAATTTCCACGCGTAAGCGTTTCAAATTGATTACTTAACCCGAACTGAATTACGGCGGGGCGCGACGTTTCCCTCCTCGGGACCGCTCCAGGAAATAATGGCCGGGTTCGATGGGACCGCCCCGGTGAATGGGATTAATCGAAAGTCAATTAATTCGCGAACTGATTCATTGCCCCAATGACGAATCGGGTATGGGGGGGGGGGCGAATAATGAGCGGGTCAATAGGTGTCAGCGCTAATAATGAGAAATAGTTCATACGCCGTACATTTCGCCTGCGGGTTCACCGAAGGTTGTTTCGCCTGTTTATTGAAGGTCTATCTATGATAAAATATATGCGACTCGCGTATATCCGGCCGGAACGCTGAAAACATGAGAGGAAGACTTAAATTTATATTTCCATGAATTTTAGGCAATGACATACGTCGTGTTATGGCGAGGAGGGGGATATTGTACAGTGAGATAATTAAGCATGTCGTCTGCCGGTGATGCTGGCTGTCAGAACTGTCACTACCCTGTTACTGCAGGAGCCGGCGTGATGCCAACATCGCCGGCGGGCGTTCAGACGCCCCCGTCTGCGTTGTTAACGGAAAGCTATTGGCGGTGGCGGAAAGCAGAAACGGGTTTCACTTGGGACCGCGCCGAAGAATCGAGACGGAGGGTCACAATATCCAAGAAAAGGAAAATTTGGGTGAATATATTCGAAAAGAAATACAAACATAAAAAAGGAAGTGTACAAATTATACGTCCAAAGGAATTCACTACATAATAATTAGAAGGTCTGGGAACTTACGCCTATGGGCCACTCGTCAAAATGGATACCCAAAACATACCAATAAACTGACAGTTAACTGTTATTGACTTGGCTTTATTAATAGCGGAATGTTGCAGAAGATTAAAATAAACCGGTAATTATAATTACAATAAAAGAACATATCTTCGTGTTCTTCCCCCCCCCCTCAACGTTCCCTCCGGACCGAGCGCGCGCTCAAGCCGCTCGTAAAATTGATATGAGAGCGTCGTAAAAATTTATTGGGCATTATCACACCGGGCGCAAAGTGTTTTTGGCTCGGTTCCATGCATATGCAAAATAAGTCGATGGGATTTGTGCTCCCAGGACCTCCCTCCGTATAATCTGATTTCTGTACGTCTTCCAACAGAAACCCGACAGATGGGAACCCCTAAGATCTCTCGGTGTCCTCAAAACTGAAAATTTCAATAATTGTCACGATATAAAATTATGTGATAACAAAATTTCCTTTTATTCGTAGTTCATTCCGAATAATTTAACTGCATTTAGGGTCGCGCCACTAATGGCGATGGCAAGCAGCCAGGTCGACTTCGAGGAAGAAGACTTCATTACTGATATTAATACCGAAATACATAAATTATATTGACCATAAATAATCGAATAAAATTAACGATTCGCTTGTAATAGGGGACAGAAGTAGGGGAACGAAAACTTGCAGTATATTGAGAGTACCATCAACGCCAGCTTCTAAGTAAGGCTAGAACATAAAAACTTCTCGAGGGTCTGGGACAACCGTTGTGGCTCGAGCTTAAAAACCTAATCCGCCATATGCGTAACAGAAAGCGGCTCTATGTATTATAGGATGTTACTGACAACATCTAGCAACTGAAACCGGGTTAATTCTAAAACTTCAACTAACTGGCAATCGACTAACTTTATTATTGGTTCCGAACGGCAGCGTAAAAACAATGGATGACGGAAAGTCCATAAACTGAACGATAAACCAAATTCAGAAGATAGTTTATGAGTACTTGCAGAAGAAATAAGTACAAATGACCGAAGAGTATTTTCCGAATTTTATATCGACTACGAAATCAATTAAAATTCCAATTGGAAAAAAGAATTGAACCCGGTCTGTATAGGCATCCATTGATTCGTGCGGTTAAAGGGCCCTTGAGCTATACCGATAATTCACAGCCGAGCTATTCAAATTTAATAAGCAATGGAAATAACTAAGGTGAATCCTGTTTAAAAAGAAATACCCTACTCAAATTATGCCTGGATATACTGAAAAGAATAATTTTGGTATTATTAAAGGACGTTAAACATTTTTAATTTCAATTGAAATGTAGAAATTGCCAGCAGGCAGTGATGGCTGGAGGCGCTTTCGTTAATATCCGATTTTCCCAAGGTTTGCGCTGTAAAAACATGTGTGTTTATGGGCATTAATTAAAACCGCATTTTAATGCATGACCGAACTAAACAAAGGTTTCCTTATCCGGGGCTGATCTCCGAATATTATGAGTGCTCAAGCGTAGGTCCCAGATATTGGGAGTTGGTCGGAGATTGGCGCGGACAAAGGTCCGTCTGTTCCTCCCCGCCCTGTAAGAGTACACAGATTATTTAGGGCGAGGTCCGGTACCGCCGCGCGAGGATATTGCACGAATAATTCCTGCGGGGATGTTGCAATCTCCGTATCTATAAATCCGGGGCAGACTCCGAGGGTTCGCAGGCGACGGGGAAATGGAGCGGGTTGGCATTATCGTAGGTTGGAAGGCGGCGCTAACAACTGAACCCTTCGGTGGGCGCAATTTAAACCTAACCCCCGGGTCGTCCAGCGCAAAATCTCGGCCTTTTATGAATTGATTTATGCTGGCGAGGGGCTCGACGGGAAGGCACTACGCTGTTATGTTTCCTCTGTCTATGTCCGGCGTAGACGATACACGAATGGTCTCATACATCAGGTATTGGGTTCAGATCGACATTAATGCACGTAACGTTTAGCTCTTAATACCCAAATATCAAAAATTTCCCCCGATTTGTCCCATATTCGGTCAATAAGTGTCCCAAAGTGAGTTACATTTGCCCCTGAATGTGGAGTGTTGAAAATCGAAAATTTTTGACATTCAAAAATTTCCCCCGATTTGTCCCATACCGGGGGTTTGGCTCTGAATACCCAAGGAAAGATAAAATATAAAGGCATTTAAAATGTTTAATTACCATTATAGAAGCAACTCTGTCATATATAGCGTCATTAATATTTATGCATAGAAGAAGGTAATTGGCAGAAGGTTGAAACCTTAATAAATAAAAATATAAAGGCATTTAAAATGTTTAATTACAATTATAGAAGCAACTCTGTCATATATAACGTCATTTATATTTATGCATGGAAGAAGGTAATTGGCAGAAGGCAATTGAAACCTTAAGAAATAAAAATATAAAGGCATTTAAAAATGTTTTATTTTCGTTACAAAAGCATTTATATAATAATTGATTGATTATGTTATTCTTCTCGAATGTGCAAAATAACAATTGTCGTATGGAACAGAAGGTTAATTAGAAGTTATTAATATTTTAACGGACGGACGCAGTTTTTCCATATTCGTTGCTATAAAACGGACACCGGTAGAAATTTTATGGAGACGTTCGACTGCGGAATTTATTCGCCCGATAATTCTAGAATATGGCAACACGGTGCCATTCAAATAGCGTTAAAAACTAATATAGGTGTACGTGTATTCTCTGCGTTTCTGTAATGAAAACAATCCACTGAAAAAAAGAAACTGGGTTGAAAATGTTAATTATCGAAGTAATTTCTTTAATAATGAGGTCAGAGGTCGAGGCGGGAGGTAGGAAGAAAATAGCCTTTCATCACCTGCTTCTGATGCCGCTGTTTCCGATACTACGGTATAAAACTAGAATGTTATTTTTTGACTGTATTATGCTCTGAAGAAAACACCGTTTACCGTAAACAGCTTCGAAGGTGAGCATTTTTTCACCGAAAGCAATTTCCAATTTTTATTTCCTCGATATAAACCACAACATCAATTCAAATTAACACTAACTGAAATCAAATTAAACTTTTCGCCAATCATGAAGTATAGCATGAACAATATTTAATGGCATTAATGAGGTCCAATAAAGTTTTCATTTGGCTGAAAGGGACATATAATTTAAAAAATTGTATAAAAATGGAGTTTTCTGCTGTAATATAAATGGCTTATTGGTAATTATTATATATAAACCGATAGGTGTTAGACGTAAATGTTTGAAAAATGCTTTTTCCGACATTCATTTCAAAACTATGTCATGTTTATACTTAAGGTACTTAGCAGAATTTTTAACATTTTAATACTGATAGACAAATATTTACAGACGCATTTCGCCTCTCGAATATTATTTCGTCCCTATATTTTCCGGCCTTTCTGATTTGTCAATCCCATCCCCCCCCATTTCTGCCAAAGCCCGGAGTGACTTCCACCGAAATCCGAAAGCGCTTTATGTTAACCCCCCCACTCGAGAGATATACATCCCTCGCCCCACGGCTCCCCCCAAAGCAATCCCTCTTTTCGGACCCGTTTTCACCCGTTAGGGGGTTGATTACCCCCGCGATCCACCCCCTCGTGGGGGAGTCTATGGCGGTTGCGGACGCGGTACGTCATGTACGCCGAATTGAATCTCTAGTTTGCCTGAAATTTCCGCCTGCTAGTTCGACCGAGGATAGAATTAAACCGGAGGCTTCCGCTGCCGCAACTTGAATCATCACTATCAAACCGGCAGGATCTCGCAATACTGCGGGAAGAACCTCGGTAGGTTCCCCCATGGTGAAGGTTCAAGGGGTGAGGAAATTTGAATTCTTCTACTATTTCTATTTTATTTCTAATCGACCCTTGTATTTAGGTACTGACGATGATGTCATACCGAAACCGTTCAATAAACCAAACACCCTGCTGCGGCTTTATTTTTGTACAATCAACTATATAGTTATAGGTACAAATGTTGAATGTATTTCTTTTTGAGACCACCCAATTATGGCACTTTTAGCATTTTACGGCTTCGGACTGCGGAGATCTCTAGGCCAGCGGCGTTTAAGCCGACGCTGGGGGGATAATGGATGGGTAAGGGAGGAAACGAGTGGATTAAAATAAGGAGAAAGGCAGGAGTGGAACTTCATTTTTCCCAATTAAAATAAATGTATTCACGTATTTTTCTTTATTTATTCATCAATTCGTGTATAGATACCGATCATCGAAGGGTTGATATTGTTTTAAGGCCTGAAACCCGGCGGAAGCTCGATTTATAGGGGCTGTGAGGGCTGGTATAGGCTGTAAATTAAAGTGGGGGCCCTCGGCCCAGGGGCCCGGGTATTAAATAACGCCCCAGAAGTTAAATCGGCCGATCAATTCAATTTGATGGAGTACATAACGGCAGGGCCCCAATTTACAAGGCCCCCCCCTGCTCCTCCCTCATCCACCTCCTCCTCCGCCCCATCGGGCGCCGCTAACGCCGATCGCTGCCGCGTTTTAATCTTCCTTCTGGGAAAAACCGACCGAGATTTATACCGACCGGACATCCACCGGGGACGAATTCGGAAGAAGCGAGGCACTACGCGCCCTGCGGGGCGGGCGGGTGGTAGGGGGGGGGGAGTTTGCCCGATCGATAAGAAAAATAAATATAAAATAAAACCCGGCCTCCGCGAATCCAATTTATTAAATCCGGAGCCCGACCGAGGAGGAAATTGGTTTCGGGGGAGGGCCCCTTCGGTAATTTATACCCTGTCATATTTCTAATTGGTGTGTCGCCCGTCCACGGGACATTTTATTTTCTCTAGGCGCTTTTAGCGACTCGATTTCAGTACTTTAAATGAAATTTAGTCAGTTGTCTGTATCCGTTTGAACGAGGCTTACGCTCTCGGTCTACCGCTGCAGAATAGAATTGCGGTTGAACGGAATTAAAAAATTAGTAAAATCAAAAGCTTTCCTTACGGATTCATTTTCGAATAAAAACCTGTTGCGAAGTGTTCAGCGGGGTTTTCAAAACTAGACCGGTAAAACCGGTTTCGGCTTTCGGCCGTCGTTTGTCGGCAAAAGGGCGGTTGGGTCTGTCAGTAATCGAGCTTTTCCGAATGCGGTGCAGGACTTCCGAGTACCATTACTCTAATGGGACCCGCCCTCAAAAGCGCAACACCGGTTCCCCAATTGGCCGACCGAACGCTGTCCTTTCCGAATCTACCCCGCACCCTCTTCTGTACTGCAATATCCACGATTTCCGAAAGTGTATACCGGTACGAATACTAAGAATAAATTTATTTCCTATTTGAGGAAACAAAATGCAAGGAGGCAACAAAGTCCTATCCCCAAATTGCACTCAAAATTGGTTTAAAACAGTATTTCTAACCCCCACATTGTGCTAAATAGTCGGAAACAATAGTTCCACCATGACCTAAAACATTGGGTCCCTAGACTCTAGAAAAGAAAGTTGAGGAATCGTTAATTTTGAAATTTAAAAAATATTCCCCGATTTGTTCCAAATTACAACAACAGCGGTTCCCCTGTATTTAGGTACTGAAGATGGCGTGAAGCTGAAACACAAAGACAATCGGTATCAGCTCATCTGTTGGGAAGAAATGGTGGAGCCCAAGATAGCCAACCTGCTCGGAGTCCTAACAGACGTTAGCACTCTAAAAGCGGCTAATCGCGCGCAAAAATTTCTTTAACCTCCGATTCCGCGCTTTGATCCCCTATATGTAACGGGTCAATGGGAATTGATTTCCCATCGTCGGTCCGATTGCGTTCCCATGGCGACCGGCTCTACAATAGGGGGCTCTGTCCGCTCTACAGGAGCGACGGTGTCTCCGAATTGAAGCTTCAATACATCAACATCCATTTCCTTACTTTACCAACTCTAATATAGATTTCAGTGAACTTAAAAATGAATGAGAATTACTAAAATAAAACACCTTGTGGCAAGTTTTCTTTCAGCTGTTCTCAAAATTATTTTAGTGGGCATACACTTAATTGCCAAAGTTATTATTTTAGATGTCATACTCAACTATTCAAATGTCAATGCAAACGATAATACTGAATGTACGGCTATGAAGATTGAGACCACCAATTATAGCGATAGTTAATACATGTTTACCCGCTTTTAATGAATTTATATTGGATATCTCGTACCTTTGATTGGTTAGTTTTCTATTAGACGAAATTTATAAATATTTAAACATATTTGAGGGTTACAATTGAATTGTCCACGTTTTCTTTGGGATCAGAAGACTCATATTTGGCAAATTTAATCATCTATCTATCAGGGAAAGTAAACGAAGCGTCGATACAACAAAAATGAGACTTCAATTGCGTTTAAGTGCCTTTAAAACGGGGCGAAGTCCAGTCGAATCGGCGTCGGTGTGATGCGCAGGTGCTCTCCAATTAAAGCGGTGTCAGATACCGCCCCCACCCCCCGCCGCCCCCTTTAATTTTGATGGCGGGGCGCGGTGTGTTTCGGCGGGGGCGTGTCAAAGCTACGAAATTAAATTCGAGTCCCCGGGCAAACAGGGGGCCCGGCTGTTTACAGTAAATTTGTCATAGAGCGAAGGGTTCGTTAGTAGTTTAAAGCCTTGATCCTCGCCATAGGGGGGGGTGACTTCGATTGGCAGAAACTGTTTCGCTTGTCGACGTGCGGGTGGGGGCGCTAATCGGTCTAACCTAATTTGCAGTCTAATTATTCCCGTCGAAATAATAGCTCCGATGCTCCAAGCTGCCTCCTCCCACCCAACTCTTGCTTTACCAGTCATCTCCGAGTCTAAATATATCAGCGACTGTGGCTCTGAGCAGTCGCTGAAACCTTTCAGATTCAGCCCATTCAAAGTGTACCTATCTCACACAGTGGAACGCATACCCGCGTCGAAATTAAATACAGAACTCGAGAATAGCCCGCAATATAGGACAATGAGGGAAATAATAATGGTTAATTGAAGTTACGCAATGGGTCAACCAGGTAAGGAATATCATGGAAACTTTCTGGACTTTAATAATAACTTAGAGAGCGGGATCAACTATAAACCGCCCCTATCAAAGATGCTTCTAGAGGACTAAGTAACGTAGTTTTTTTTAGAGCAAGGTAATTGGCAGAAAGTTGAAACCTTAAGAAATAAAAATATAAAGGTATTTAAAAACGTTTTATTACCTTTACAAAAGCATTTATATAATGATTAAATGATTATGTTATTGTAGATTTCGCGTGTTTCTGTCTCCTCTCGCTGGCTTGTTCTTTTGCTAGACCGGTTTCGGCTGCTCGCCATCTTCAGTAGCGGTGTTAGTCACTGTTGGCACTTTGGATGTTTTTCGGGTATCCTCACTACACTATCACTGTCACACTTGTATTGTCACGCTACTGAAGATGGCTAAGTAGGCAGAAGATACTAAGGAGACAGAAACACAAAAAATCTACGGTATTCGAACCCCTCGCAGACCACAAAACAGGTATGTTAAAAAAGTCCAGTAAATTAAGAAAATTATAGATTTGAATTTATAATTTGTTTACCAATAAGTTGTAGCGGAATGATAGGAGGAGTAACAGTCACATCTTAGTGAATATTTCCTGATTCCTATGATAAAAACATTCACAGATTTAAAACATGATTATTGCTAATAGTAATTAATAATTTAATCGAACATTTATGGTGTACAAGACCTGTACTTTAATTGTGCAAAAATGGATATCTAATTTCCATTTTTACCCCGTCCTCCGTTCTGGATTTTCACGTTTATTTTCTTTGAAAATCTCTGATTAGACATTACCGATAATCAGATTGCAACGATCTTCCCGGCTAATTGGAGAAAAGAGCGGACCTCTTTTTTTTATGGAACATTTTTTCCTGGAAATTTCTCAGCCTTAAACAGCATTAACCCGTTTATATATTCATCCTAAGTAGTAGTGCAACTATATAACCCTCTTTCGTTTTAAGCTCTTAATCATTTGCCTCAAATCCTTCTTTTACGGTCAATTTCTCCCTCTCACTCTCTCTCTCTCTCTCCTCGCTCTCTCTCTCTCAGGGGGGCGTTTAATGAACGAGGCCCCGAGGTCTCGTAGATTAAAGCCGGGGCTTCGTTAGGCTGATGGACGAATTTCAACACGTTCCGCCCAAGTGAAACGGGTCTCGGCGCGATTTAACCGGGCTACTGTGACGCTCCATGAAATTAAGATACTTGTTAAGAGGGGGGGTTTGTAATATAGCGCTACGGTTGATATTCAGTTTCTCAGCTCGGTGGTTTTCGGCTTCCGTATAAGTAAAGAAATGTTGCGAGGAAGAGTTAAATTAATATATATATATATATATATATATATATATATATATATATATATATATATATATATTGTCTGTGTGGCTGGCACTTTATTGAGAGATGCCAAAGTAATGTTTTTCTTTTTTTTAACCTTTTTTATTTTGTACAATCAACATGAATGTTATAAGTACGAGTGCTGATTTTTTTTTCACATGTATTTCGTGATAAAAGGAACCACCCAAAGATGACACTTTTCACACAAGAAATATTGCAGTCTTGCAGAATTATTGACGTGGGCCTGTAAAGACTAAATGAGTCAACCTATCAATAAAAGTAAAATCAGTTGACAAAATATGATTTTCCGGCCAGATCGATGACGACCCAATATTATTTTAGAAATAGAAACACTCACGTGGAATCCCCACACCCGACTCAAAAGAACCGACTTAAACAGAAAATTTGGACTCTTAAGGCCATTACTAAGACGGGCATCGAAATTGACCTTAAGTAACAAACTAACAATATACAAAGCAATACTCAAACCGACATGGACATATGGTATGGGGTTCCACGGAGACATCCAACATCGCTCGCATCCAGAGATTCCAATCAAAAGTCCTTCGCACCATCCTTAATGCTAACAATCCATAATGACCTCAACACACCGACAGTCGACAAAGTCGCAAAATCTCGGTTCCTGAAGTTCCACTCCCGCCTTTCTCCTCATCCTAATCCACTCGTTCAGTCCCTTTCCTCATTTACCCATCCACTAGGCAGTAGTTAAATCATGTCAAAAGCGCCATCACTGGGTGGTTTTATTGTCGAGACAAACGTGTGAAAATATACTCAATTGCGCCTATAACTTTTAAAGTTGATTGTGCAAAATAAAAGAGAAATAGTTCTTATATACCGCTATACTAAATTGCCGGTATTGAAACAAGATTCAATGATGACGTTTTCGCCTAGGCTAGTTGGGTAGGGTGCTCCTTACGGCCGGTGAACTTGGACAGTAGGGTCGAAACTGTTGACAATTAAACAGGAAGCGAAGGGAACGGGGATGGGCGGGCTCGTTACCGTGGACCCCGGGGTCCGATTTTCACGCGCCAACTGCCGGCCTCAATGCGGCCCTCCCCAACTTATCGAACGCGACGCGATTGTCGCGCCCCTCAGTTTCCGCCCCCGGGGATGGAGCGCCCCCAAACCCAACCCCCTTATCCGGCGCGTTCCACTCCGCGGGAACCCCTACTATATATTGTTGACTTATCGACAATTAAATGTTGAGCTTGTACACGGGCCCATTGGCGCCTAAGGGCCGCATGATGGAACTGCATCTGAATGCCGTGTATGACTTATTATTATAGCAGTTGCGGTGAAATAACTCCATAGATTAAGTAATTCGAAAGTCAACAGTTATTGAGTTGATTGTAATAAGTGGTGGGATTATAGAATTTTTACTTCAAATTTTAACATACCTGTTTTATGGTCTGCGAGGGATGGAATACCGTAGATTTCGCGTGTTTCCGTCTCCTCTCGCCGGTTCGGTCTTTCGGTAGACCGGTTTCGGCTGCTCGCCATCTCCAGTAGCGGTGTTAGGTTTCGGGCACACTCACTGCACTGTCACTGTCACTTGTACTGTCAGGGGGCGCTAGTTTATCGGTGGTAGTGCGCCCAACGATCTTTAGCTGAGCACATTTCCGCACCACCCTCAGGGGGCGCTACACACGACCAACAGACAACCACCACAGCACAAGCGACGGTGACAGTGCAGTGAGGACGCCAATCCAAAGGTCCAAAAGTGACCAGCACCGCTACTGAAGATGGCCACCAGCCGAAACCGGTTTAGCAAAAGACCAAACCGGCGAGAGGAGACAGAAACACACGAAATCTACGGTTATGCTCCTAATGCTGCCTGGTAACAAGTTGTTTAATATTAATTTATCATCGTGGATTCCTTTTGCTCTCTCGGTTCCTTTTTGTTCCCCCCCTTTAATTATTGTATTTATAATATTATTCATTCAGTATATTAAAATAAATAAAAATAAAGTGCGAAAATTATCAAAACTGCATGCAGAAATCAATCCGCCTGAATTGTTCAAATTTTGGAACGGGGCTGTTAATACTAACACGTAAGACGGTGGAGTTATGCGGGTCTGGCATCAGCGCCGTGCGCCTTTTGACTCCCGGCGGGTTACAACTGTCTCACAGTTTGTATCACACTATTGACTTAGGTGAAGGCCTACTAACTCGATAAAGACGCCATCCAGTCATGGCACTTTCCTGATCCTGTATCCCGGGGACGCGGGGGATAATGGATGGGTAGAAGAGGAAAGGGACTGAACGAGTGGATTGGGATGAGGAGAGAGGCGGGAGTGGAATTTAAGGAAGCGGGATTTTGCCACTTCGTCGACTGTCGGTATGTTGAGGCCATTATGGATTGTTCGTTTAGACACATACCGGGGAGCATTAAGGATGGTACGAAGGACTTTTGACTGGAATGTTTGGATGCGAGCGACGTTGTATTTCTTGGCGGAACCCCATAGTTCTATTCCGTATGTCCATGTCGGTTTTAGTATGGCTTTGTATATTGTCAGTTTGTTGACTATTGTCAGTTTTATGTCCTTTTCAAAGAGGTCAACAGTCTAAATTTCAACAGTCGGGTATAAATAGGTAGGAGCCTGCTGTTGATAGGAGTACTGAGTTAGAGTGTTTAGATTTAGAGCTATTCACTTTCACCATCCATCGGTTTGCACCGGGACTGGATGTTGGAAAAGTGCTCTTGGAGATTCATGGTTGTAGTTGAGGGATTTCGGTCGGAGGTGAGGTGTGTCATCGGCAAATGTGGCGAGGACCGTAGAAGGATATATCGGTATATCGGAGGTATATATTGTGTATAGGAGTGGACCTATGACACTACCTTCCTAGGACGCTTCGACTAAGCAGTAGTCGGATAGCCTTACATGTTGCATGGGGTTATGCGGTTGAGTCTTGTTGGTTTGGGGGCCTGCTTATCAATTATTAATTCCCACCCCCACCACCGCCCTCCGGTTGGGGGCGGGCGGTGGGAGGCGCCCCGGTTCCGATTGCGGGGGCCGACCTCCGGTAAACGCGTTAGCGATTCCTTTGACCGGGTCGGCACCCCTCGCGGCGGCTTCCTGGAACGGGATAATTAGGCCCGCCAAAGGGGGAGGGGCGACGACGAAGCCAACCCCCGGACGGGATTTCCGGGAAACGGGAAAGTCGGTATCGGACCGAGTATGCCTCAATGATTTATGCATTCTAACTCCCCCGGGGGAGGTTCATTACTCGGCTTTAAATTATTCTCCTCTTACTATTTTAAGTTCCCGATACTTCTTGCACTGTAAGCGTCCGTACTGTGTTAATTTAAATTTTTTTTGTCTCTTTTATTGTTACAACTGTAAAATTATATAATAAGCAACATTGATGAAATCACTAGCTACAATAGTCTACAATTAGAGGAGAAACCCACTAGTTTTATTTATTTTATTTTTAATTTAATTTTATTTATTTATTATTATTAACATTTTATTTAATCATTTAGGTCGCGTGAATTTAAAATTGAAAATAAAAAAAAAGGTCCCAGCGGTATTAAGGCAAGTCGAATCACGAGAGATTTAGATTGGAATTCCCTGGTCGCCTTGTTAGCTACTTTACCTTCAGACTATGACTGGTCTCTCTCCGCGTGGTTTTTAACCACACTTCCTAATGATTCGACAGATCTCGTACGAATATATTGGAAACAGAAAACATTTTACTTATTCCTAAATCTGAGATATGTAAAATCGAATTTCCCAGTATATTTCACTGGCTTTTAATTTACAAGGCGGCTCCGTACTTGTGATCCTTATTCATTCGGGTGATACTTTTCATTCTCGGTGAGTTTCATTTCTCCTTCCGGGCACTTAGCGGGGACTTGCCGTGCCCGTCTCAGTTTAAACGGGCCGTTTTCTTTTTCTTTTTCCTTCTCCCTCCCCGCCCTCGGTGCTTTCCGTGCGAGTTGCCCCAGCTACTATTTAAGGCCGGGCTTTAGGGGGTAGGTTTACCCCTTATTTCGGTGCCCGGCGATACACCCTTGGCACGCGATACGAGCGGGCTAAACGCCCCGGGCTTTGTCGGAGGGACCATCCGGACTTTAAAATGTTTTCAACTGTGTTTTATAAAGCGCGGTGCGAGCGCAAGTGAGTTCATCACAGCGACTTATAATAGGGCGTCGGATTAAATTAATATAATAAAATACCATATATTTCTCTCATAGAAAATTCAACGCTGTCACTATAAAGTAGCCACAAGAGATGGTATCATTAAAAATAAAAGATATTAGCCGCTGGGATTTGTAACATAATGCTAGATCAAGTAAACTTCTCATCAAGAGATTGTCCCTAAAATATTGCTTTTAAAGAAATTCTGAATTAATCTAAATCTCACGAATATATCATTCGTCCTAATTTGACATGACCTTCGTGTGATCAGGTATTTTTCCATTACCAAAATTATGTTATATTTCTGGTAAGAAGAATCTAGCCAATTCTTCAAAATTCGTATACATTCCTAAATTTCAAGTTTAAATGATCATACTAGCATAAAGAGTTTTCTTGTGATTCTTCATCCTGTCTTATCCACTGTTCATTCTGCCTATTGTACAAATATCTTTTTCAATTTTAAAAATAGAATATTCGTGAATATATGCAGTTATTTTTGGGTAACAGGAAAGGGGAAAATGTTGAAATCATTATACTGACAGAGATAACATTAATTAATGACAGTTTAAAATGGTGTAATTAATTGAGAAGGGTAAGAGACCGCGGCCTAAAGTCGAGTCTGGTTGACGTGGAAGAGAAGACTTGTTGTATCGTGGCATGTGAGTGGTGAGGGGGGAGGGGTAGTAATAAAGTTTCGTGTTTTCATACAACACCCCCGCCTGCGTCCCCGCAAAGTTACCGTGCGTCATGCCCGGGACAGGCAGTCCCGGATATCTGTGCGAGCACAATGCTCCCCACAATCTGTAAAGCGTGGGAGGAACTCCTCCCCTACCTACCTCCTACTCCTTGATCAGAAGGGAATTCTCCGTCTCCGCCTAAATTTGGGCCTCGATTAAACCGTCCCTAGGCCCACTGCAATCCGCCCCCTTGTCGCCGCTCGGGATCGGTTTCCTCAAGACCTGGCACGGCTTCCACTTATGTCTATATCAATTAAGTTAGTAATTAAGTCCCCCGTTGCCAAGTTGCCCCCGTACCCGAACCCTGCCCCCATCGGCGCCCGTCCCGTGAACATTCGTAAAAATGTTATTCTTTATTGACAGCGGGCGTAAGATTGAAAGCGGGGAGATCTAAAGAATAAAATGACGGGTAAAATCATCATTTTCCAAACGAGAATAGACGCAACAGACGGTAAGGACACGAGAACTGCCCATTACATGACAATAATATTCAGAGACTTAAGAATAAGATCCTCTCAGTGTTCCTCTGTTAAGAAGAATGATTCCTTTTCGTTTAGGATAATATTTCACGAACAAATTATTTATTTACAAATATATTTTAAAACGCAACCGGGCGTACGGAATTGCGTTGTGGGGCTCCACCAAACCGTCGAATGTTTCTAATTCCCGTTTTTTCGTGAATTAGCAGCTTGCATAATCCATGATATAAATCCTTTCATTCAAAGTATGCTCTTGTCGAACCTGATTCGATGTCTCCACTCATCACCTTCCTGAAAATCCTGAGCCTTAAGAGGAATCGCCCACCTGATTTCCCCGCTATTTGGTAAAGGCTGGAGCAGGAGTCCATTCAATGGGCCGATCACATCGAACTGTCACAAAATATAAACTATGAGGAGTGAAATAAAAGGAGAGGAATAAACTATGGGCGCACGTTTGATTTATGTTTTCCTGGAAAAAATGTTCAGTTCCCGTCGCAGAGCGCCCTTCCGTCCTAATTAGGTGACTGGGACATCGGGCTCCTCTAGTTGATTACCCAGCGGCCCCATGTCGCCCCGAAATGGAGCCGTTGTCAATAAAATGACGTCAATAAAGCGGGCAAACAGTATTCCAGAGGGAGGGAGCGAGGGTAAGGGATGGTTGATGTGGGGGGGGGGGGTGGGGTGGGGAGTTGTGATCCGTGCTATGTATCATGTTCCGTAAGCCAACTAATGCGTTTGAACGTGACCGGTTGCGATCAAATAGAAGATAGGATTTGCGGGGTCGGGCGAGGGGAATGGGGCGGGTGAGAGGGATCAACGTAACACGGCCCTACGTCAGATAAATGCATCCGGCCAATATGCAGGAATGCAATTATTGAAAATTCAATTCCCAAATCAGTTTTATTACCGGAAGTGTTTGGGCTTTCCTCTTCAGTTGGCCTGTTTTCGCTCCTGGTCCGGACCGGTTTCAGTTTCTCGCCGCAGCCTATTGCCAGAAGGCGGACGAAACGGGAACATTGTGTTCCTGTCATACTGAATGATTTAGTTCTATATATCTCAATTCATCTCTGCTCTATTGGGGTCAGAATTAATTTAAAATTACCATCACTGAACGGATATGCTTTGAATTTTTTAAATTATGCCCAAATGATTATTGTTAAATTCCAAGGTTTCAATCCATACGAAGTTTTGGAATTCAGATAGCCTTATCAGAATATTTTTTTATTTTGTACAACCAACAAAATATAATTTATGCTATAAGTACAAGTGCTGACCTTTTTTTTCACATGTATTTCGTGATAAAAGGAACCACCCAAAGATGGCACTTTTCACACAAGAAGAATTGTAGTCTAAGGGCTAAGAAGATGAGGGGAAAAAATAAGGATGAGGAGAAAGGCGGGAGCTCTATACCGTATGTCCATGTCGGTTTAAGTATCGCTTTGTAAATTGTCGGTTTGTTACTTAAGGTCAATTTCGATGTCCGTTTCATTAATGGCCTTAAGAGTCCAAATTATCTGTTTAAGTCGATTCCTTTGAGTCCGGGTATGGGGATATCCTTATCAAAGGGGCACGGGAAGAAATATATTATTTGTTTGACATGGTATTTTCATTTCTTCGCAAAATCGATCGCTATCGTCAAACTAACCTGGCAAGAGCGTTGCCATAGAAGTGTTAACCATAGAAAAGTGCTACCAAACAATTTCGTGAAACAATTTGACGTTGCCTACTAAGCACTTAGATCCGGTAAAATTCTCCGTTCGTTAGGATCTCGAGCGGTAATATTGTTGATCGGGTTAAACAAAAATACATATCAACTCCAGGGCTGGACTGAAAAACTATAATAACCGTTGGGAGATCCCGTGTTAATGATATAAATGTTTTATAGCTTCTATTAACGGTCTCTGATACACCGCCCGGACGTTCGCCCCCCGTGACACGAAGGGTACTCTCGCAATGTTTCTTCAACCGCCGGATTCGAATCCTAGGAACGTGCAATTATACTTAGAAAGAAGCAAATTAGTGCTTCCTGTAGCGTGATCGCTGACAGTTTATTCAAGCTATAGCGTGCCCTAGACCCGATGTATATAATTACTCGAGACCACTGGCTTTCGGTCAACTTCCCGAACTGCGATGATCTAATCCGTTTCATAAACAACTTTTTAAAAATATCTCAGTGCTTTCGTAATTATTTATTTAGATCATCCAGTTTCACAACAAAAAAACGTAAACTTAGATTGTTGTCTTAATAATAAGACCGTACAAGATTTATTTATAACATTAATAACAATTGATTTTGTTGAACTTTTACAATATTGTCCAGAAATAGAAACTTTAAAAAAAATGTAATTTCGATTTCGACTGCGGGCTGATTAAAATCCACGGTGATTAAGTTCGACCGTTAAAAACCTGATGAAAATGAGAACAATGAAAATGTACGCTGGCAGTGCGGGGCGGAGAAGCCCCCGGTCATAAAACAGGTATTAATGACATTCAAATTGCAGCGATAATCCTCGCGGAGGGGGTTTAACAAAGTTATAAACTTACTTCTAAGCTGCAAGGTAAGCCGAGCTTACCATGGGTCATGGGAGGAGTCCTTTGTAAGCAATGGACGACTGTAAGGGAGGGGTCGGGTGGAGCTCTCCATAATGGGACTGCTATGCAGTCCTGGTAAGGGTTGGGGGATAGGAGATATCGAAGATTAACTCTTCGATTGTTATCCCATTTTAGTTTAAATTTCACCTGAGAATCCCAATATTCGCCACATTACAGTAGAGGAATGTATATAATTATGCACCATTTATATTTGAAGCGCTTATACTCCATTTAAGTTATTTAAAACACAGGTAAAATTAAAAAAAAACATGATTTAACTCTGCCAATCCTACAACAATTTAACAACAATATAGTTACGAAATATGCAATTTTATTTTGGGAAATTGCATTAACACCGCATAACTCCCGACTGTCGATGATTGCCTATCTTGGCGCCGTTGAATTATCAAATAATTTTGATACCAAAATACGAATCATAGTATATTAATTTCCACAGTATATTAAGTATAAAGTCGGATTAAATTTTTCTGGGGGTCTAAATGTTCTTTATACTGTTTTATTTAAATTAGACCTACCTACTCAATAATATGGAAAAGTATTCAAGAATTAAATGTTATGTGTAATTCATTATAACATGAGTGGACGCTGAGTCATAAAATCGCGAGTGTGATCAGTATGAAAAATCTCACGAAAAGTCATAATTCTGTATGAGTAAAGAACTGAAACAAAATATGGTACGTCATGAATAAATGATAAGAAACTGTGCCATCGTCAAAAACGTCTTCCATCCTCAAATATTCTGCGCCTACAAGATTATTTTCTGAATAATTGATGATACGAAAATACGAATGTCTCTTCTGGCTGGGAAAAAATTCCCAATTTCGTCCGGAGTCGGGATTTATCGCACTCGAATCTTCATCGCCGGGCAAGATTTTCGCTCCTCCCCCGTAAACAGTTAAAGTTTTAATATTTATTTCTCGTTCAGCATTCATCTCCCGGATAAAAATACCGGCGCTCGAGGGGGGGGAGGTTAAAAAAGGGAGGATGATATTTCAAATTTGTTTCCCCGCCCGCGGCCTTAATGCCTCCCGGGGCGTTCAAAACTGACTTAAGTGATACCGGGAGCCCGCGTGTGAGCCCCTCCCCGGCTCCCCTCAAGACCACGCATTTATCGTTCCCGGGGTTAAAAACTTTGCAAAGCCCCCAGTAACGAAAGCGAGATGTTTTCTTCGCGAGATGACTGCGGGGGATACACCGGCCCCCCTTCCCGGGGGGGATGGCTCGATCCCCAGGACATCTCATCCGCCGGCTTTTACGACCCACTTCCGGGACGCGCCCCGATAACGGCTCGCTTAATCTGATCTTACTTGTCGGCCGATGGGAAATGTGGGAATCCGGTAACAACGTACATTGTAAAATTGAACATTAACATCGCTAAATACCGGCATCGTAAAAAAGCATACATTCAGCCATATAAAGGTAAACAAGAACACAATTCCGTAGTTTTCGTGTGTTTCTGTCTCCTCTAGCTGGTTTGGTTTTTCGGCTGATCGCCACATTCAGTAGCGGTGTTGGTCACTTTGCCACTGCACTGCCAGTGTCATACATATTTGTCTTGTTATTGTGTTTTGGGGATGTTGTTTGTCTTATTGGGTTGCGAGGGATTTTGTTAATCGGTTTTCGATTTTTTTTGTTAAGTCTTTATCGGATTATCGGTCAAATATATATATATATATATATATATATATATATATATATATATATTTCTGTTGATCCAAAATTTATTGAAAAAAGTTTATTTTTAGTAATATGGCTAATCGAACTTTAATTAAGTACATTTCCGCACCACCCTCAAGGGGGCGCCAGTTTATCGGTGCAAGTGGACCCAACGAACTTTAGTTAAGTACATTTCCGCACCACCCTGCAAGTGTGCACCCAACGAACTTTAGTTAAGTACATTTCCGCACCACCCTCAAGGGGGCGCCAGTTTATCGGTGCAAGTGCACCCAACGAACTTTAGTTAAGTACATTTCCGCACCACCCTCAAGGGGGCGTTAGTTTATCGGCGCAAGTGCACCCAACGAACTTTAGTTAAGTACATTTCCGCACCACCCTCAAGGGGGCGCTAGTTTATCGGCGCAAGTGCACCCAACGAACTTTAGTTAAGTACATTTCCGCACCACCCTCAAGGGGGCGCCAGTTTATCGGTGCAAGTGCACCCAACGAACTTAAGTACATTTCCGCACCACCCTCAGGGGCGCTATTTTATCGTTCCAAGTGCACCCTAGGATCTTTAGTTAAGTTCATTCCCGCACCACCCTCAGGGGGCGCTACACGCGACCAAGAGGCAACCACCACAGTACAAGTGACAGTAACAGTGCTGTGGGGATGTCCAAAAAAGTGCCAAAAGTGACTAAAATCGCCAGTGAAGTGGTCGAGCAAAAGACCAAACCAGCGAGAGGAAACAGAAACACACGGAATCTACGGTAAGAACACAATTGTTTTTCACTAAGGAGAATGTGAGCAAAAAATGTTTCATTATCACCTGTTCATGTGCGCTTCTACCGCTGCTTTTTATGTCCCCCAGCGTCATATTGGGTATTAATAAGAGGTAGGTGTACAAACTCTACCGATTTAAATTTAATTTGACCAGTGCATATTGGTATTCCGCGACGGCTTTGTGCTCTCTCGACCGTGCCTATCAAGATGGGGCTCTCTGTTGAACCGGGCCTTTCAGGATAGGGTATTAAATTTACCTATCCGGGTCATAATTTAGGCGGAAGATCGCGGATTATCTGGAAGCGAAGCGCGTGTCGGCAACTCTAGCGCGAGAGACTGTCGTGTTCAGGCGACGGAGGTGAAAGTTGTTCTGTGGGGGCCGCGGGGGCGGTAACAGGCTTAGGGCACATTTTACAGGACCCGCCTGGCACAAGTTTAAATGCGCCCGGGATGAGGCCGGAAGGACGGGCGGGCTGAATATCCTGTTTTAGTTCGCTCCTCCTACAACCAGGGCGCCCATGTAAGAAGATTAGTCGTACTTAGCCTTCAAACCAATAACGTCCCCGGGTGTCTTATGTACGGGGGATTTTAAGTCGGCGCTCGGTCGGTTGAATGAAAGGGAGTGATCTTATTTCGTTCCGAGAAACGGCTAAGACATAACCCCACACAGCAGCGAGGAGTTGTGATTCAGCCGGTTGACAGCGACTCATTTAATCACTAGCGAAATAAAACATTAATAATTTTATAGTAACAACGTTTTATCAGTTGTGAAGCCGATGCATAACAAACCAAATGGAGCACGCAAATAGCCAACACAATGTAATCTTGAACAATTACTAAATGTCGATCAGACTTTCGGTGTCAATTCTGGTCATGCGTGTACTCAAGAGACTGGTCCTATCGACTTTTTATAATTTGGACTCGAATATCTAAAATTCATCTTGAATTAACCAACGCCGGCATAGCTGGCGAAGTAATCGGGGTCCGACAAATTGCCGCGTAACTACTGGATTAGCGTGATATTTCCCCTTATCTCCGCACTGGTGTACGCCGTGGGCGTCCGCCTACAACAATTAAAACTTGCAAACGATGGCAAATTGGGTCCGCAAGCGCGGAATATAACCACTTCTATCAGCAAACAACTCCTGTATTTCCCTTCAATTTACCCCCCTTTGACTTCCCGCCATACGGAGCGTCGTCCCGCGAAACCGAAATTGTTCTCCGACAGACTGAAAATATAATTAGCGACAAAACCGAGTACTGGGGCGGATCGTGTCCTACTTTACACGGCAAATAACACGGCCTAGCGTATTGGCAATCGAATTTCTTCTCCTATAACAAAAACTTAATGCTCCCTGCCGAACAATCCATAATATACCGACAGTCGAGGAAGTCGCAAAATCACGCTTCCTTAAATTCCATTCCCGCCTCTCTCCACATCCAAATCCACTCGTTCAGTCCCTTTCCTCTTCTACCCATCCATTATCCCCCCCGCGTCGGCTTAAACGCCACTGGCATAGAGACTTTCTGTAGGCAGGATACAGGTCAAAACTGGATGGCGTCTTTATCGAGCGAAACAAGTCAACTAGTCAAAAAAAACGCCATTGTACCTATAACTAGCATATAGTTATATTGTACAATAAATAAAGTAAGAAAAATATAACAAAAACCAACGGAACGATGGTATCTATCCAGGTTCTATGGAGGCCGTCTAAGAAATCTTCAAAAATAGGTTTTCACCGGAGTGTACGGGATGCGAGCACTGGAAGAGGCGGAATCAATATAAGGGTGAGGGTTGAGAATCTATCTAATTTGCCCCTCGCCCCACCGCAGCCCCCCCCCCCATCCCGGGGGCGGCAGTAAATATTGGCACCGCGTCGAAGGGGCGGCCGGGCATGCCTGACAACATACAGATAGCACTTTGTTTAGGCGCCCCCCGCCCCCCCGCCAACTCCTCTTGATTTATATAAGACGGGCGCGGCCAGAAGTGTCTCGGGCCACAGATTCTCAGATATAAACTGCTCCCTCTCGCCCCCCCCCCTCGATGCCTAACCATGTTTTTTTTCAAATACATTCGTTACGACTTTAATACTTTCAAGTTCTGTAGATCGGAGTTGTCCATCGATCACCCCCGACGAACCTCTATTCGGGAGAGATTGGAAATGAGGTTCACATTTTTTTTAAACTTTATTTATTGATTAGTTTCACTCGATAAAGACGCCATCCAGTGATGGTACTTTTGACCTGTATCCCGGGGGGAGATAGTGGATGGGTAGAAGAGGAAAGGGACTGAACGAGTGGATTGGGATGAGGAGAAAGGCGGGAGTGGAACTTCAGGAACCGGGATTTTGCGACTTCGTCGACTGTCGCTATGTTCAGGTCATTATGGATTGTTCGGTTAGAAACATACCCGGGAGCATTAAGAATTGTGCGAAGGACTTTTGATTGGAATCTCTGGATGCGAGCGATGTCAGATGTCTCGGTGGAACCCCATACCGTGTCGGTTTGATTATTTCTTTGTATATTGTCAGTTTGTTACTTAAGGTGCATTTTGATGTCCGTTTTAGTAATGGCCTTGAGAGTCCAAATTTTCCGTTTTAAGTCGATTCTTTTGAGTCGGGTATAGGGATTCCACGTTTATATAAAATTATGGCCGCAAATTTTGGCTACCCCCAGAATTTAAACGCTGTACAGAGTAATATCCCCCAACGCGAGGAATATTCAAAAATATTTCATCCGGGGATTTCTGTTGAATGTCGTTTTGATTGTCAGTTACAAAATTATTCGCAAAATAATTTTTGGTTCGGCTCTGGTATGCTCAACGGTGGAAATCGACTTAAGGTGTAGAAAGGTGGTTGTTGCGGGGCGACGGGGTGCCGATATATCGCCGGTCTCTGTGTCTCCCTCTCGCTCCCGCTCTCACCCTCTCCCTCCTCTCTCTCTCTCTCTCTCTCCCTCTGACTGAACCCCCGACGTGACAATACCTCCGTGCCGAGGCCGCTCATCAACCTCCGGGGCCCCCACTTGGAGACGCCGCCCGCCAAATTGTCCCATCAACAAGTCAAACTTAATTAAACGCGGGCGGATCATTATCTACAAATACCATTATCGACCTGTACCCGCTCAGACCGGTTACAATCCTCCTCTATCTGGGGTATACTGATTACATACAATCTGCTTACACCGGAACATCTAGGTACAGGATATATGAAACGGGAACAGGGTCCTTCTTATACCCTGTATATTTCCTGTTAACTTGTCCTTTATAACATCCAGATTGCGATAACCAAATTGAAATTGAAGTGACAATATACTATTAGCCTCTTGCCTTATTTGTTTGGCATAATTAAACGATAAAATAAGGTTATGAATTCGATGAATCCATGAATCAATAAATTTATCAGCTTTTTCTACCTGTCGTAAGAATAATAAACTATTACTTTGATTCCGTGTCCGCTGGTAGTGGTAGTTGAGATTAGAATACTTTCGTTATGGCGAGGCGCCTGTAAAAGTGACCGGTTTGAGAAATTACCCTGATTTATACCCCGTTATATCGTCTCCCAACCCCCACAAAGACGCGCTTTACACAAGAAACGCCCCCTCGGGGTGTGTATCCGTGCTCGGCCAAGATAAATATTCCGACGTCTGCTGAGGGGGTTCGGACAACCCTCCGAAACCGTACAACTTCGAAACGATAAGGCCGCCATCGCCCACCCTAAGGGTAGGAACTAGCACGTGTCTGATTTACGACGTAGCCGGCCTAGTTGAATAGGCGTTTTGAATATATATTTGCGGCCGGAGAGCATTGTTCGTCCCTGCTTTACCTGTAGCTATATCATTTGAATGGTTATGAGACCGTTGAACTGTTTATTCTTTACCGTCGTTCATTTAAAGACATTTCACTCTAGACTTCTATGCCGGAATATTCTCCTAACTCCAGTAATTGAAACCATTATTTACAAGATCGGTACTATGAATCTGTACAGTCGGTATTGTTTATTTGAACACAATAAAATAATTATTAGTTGAATATAGAAAAAAATTTAATTAAATACTTTTTCAGGTGTGTTGGTAGTTTTTCTAAGCTATGTACAATAAGGATAAATTTGACTGTTATGAAATAAATAAATAATAAATATTGAAACGAATAGCGTTTCGTTACAACGATAAATTTCTGGTAAATGAGTTACCATTCTACATCGAATTATACGGGCACGATAATTATCCTTTTAATTAGATCCCATAAAGCCGTATTTTCATTATTGGCCTTTAGTATTGTCTTAAAGTTGGGGGCGGGGGGCGGTTTTAATTTTAACTAGCGGATCCGGAAAGTACGGGGACTTTTAATTAAATTTGCACGCAGAAGGGTTGGCGGTTAAGCTTCTTTTGTACCGGGCTCAATATCCCGATATTCATTTCTTGTCCGATTCCCGGCGTCTATTTTTAATTGCCACCTCTACGGCCCTTTCTAATATACCCTCGCCCTTCCCCGGTCCAGTTGCTTAGGCGTAATTGAAACAATAAAGGCGTTTGAAAAAAAAAATAATAGCAATAACTCGTGCAAGCTTTTACCCCGGGAAAGGGAGACGGGGGAGAGCTTTTTTCGTCTTTTTAATTTCGCTACGCTCCGCAGGGAGAGTCAGAGGGCCGTTACAAGGCGCAATTGAAGCTACGGACCGGGCCCTTCGGCCTAATTAATTGCAATAATTGAACGCGGCCATTAAATTACAAAGCTTGGATTATTAACCAGTTGAATTTCCTATTTGACGTGAAATATAAGCATCCTGCAATACGTCTTATCGGGCATCAAAGTGGGAGACGTTTTAAATTACGGCTCCCTTCTGCAAGGCGTTCTCCGATACTAAACCCGCAATACTGGACTACATTTCTGCATTGCATACTCACTCGCCTTTCTGATATTTCCTGGATTGAATATTATATTTTATATTAATTCAGTTCAACAGAGCCATTTAAATACAAATCCACAGATTCTATCAAATGAGAGATGACCAATTATTAGTATTTAATTTTGTTTGGTTTTCCTGGATTTTATGTACACCAACTTAAGAAAAGTTATTACCCGGGCATCTTAAAAGATACCCTTCATTCACTCAAAATTTGAATTCAATTCCTTAGTTTTTCTTTAATTGCCTCCCATCTTAATCGCGCCCGTTTAAAATGAGAACATAGAAATTTCTTTGTGTAGGTGTTTGTTATTTCACTTTTATTTAAATACTGCAATTGTTTGTCTGTAATATTGTGCTGATACATCTTGTCCATTCGCGTCTAAAATATGTGTACCATCATTTAGAGATCAGTACACCGTAAGAAGCCCAGTGTTTCTTCGCCGTTAACGAAACCGGTTTCTTAGAGCCCAAGCGGGGAAGGGGTTCTGGCGACGGCTGTTAAGACACGCCTTAATAAAGGCACAACCTGATTTATGCAAGCGGCAGCTTCCGTGTTATTTAAATTACCCCTAATATCTATATAATGCCCACTGCCGGTCTTCATTCTTTGGCTTGCTTCGGATTGGCCACCGGTTCCTCGAAAAAATAAATGGAGCAATAGAATAATAATTTCATAACATTTTTTTTACTTTTTTGTTTTTCACAATCAACATTTACAGTTATAGGTGTAATTGATACATGTATATTTATCACGTGCTAGTCCCCATAAAGAAACCATCCAGTGATGGTACTTTTGACCTGTATCCTGCCTACAGAAAGTCTAAGCTAGTGGCGTTCAAGCCGACGCGGGGGGATAATGGATGGGTAAGAGAGGAAAGGGACTGAACGAATGGATTGGGATGAGGAGAAAGGCGGGAGTGGAACTTCAGGAACCGGGATTTTGCGACTTCGTCGACTGTCGGTATGTTGTGGTCACGGTGGATTGTCTGGTTAGAAACATACCGGGGAGCATTAAGGATGGTGCGAAGGACTTTCGATTGGAATGTCTGGATGCGAGCGATGTTGGATGTCTCGGTGGAACCCCATAGCTCAATACCATGTGTCCATGTAGGTTTGAGTATTGCTTTGTATATTGTTAGTTTGTTACTTAAGGCCAATTTCGATGTCCGTTTTAGTAATGGCCTTAAGAGTCCAAATTTTCTGTTTAAGTCGTTTCTTTTGAGTCGTTTGTCGAGGTGGAGCCCCAGATCTGCTGTTGGGTGGGAATTGGTATGAATTTCATAACTAAAGTTTGTTTTTCTTTGCAATATAAATTAAGTAATTAAGTAATGCCTGTTTTTGTTTTATATTATATTTGATCTAACCTAAGAATAATAATCCGCATACGTTATATACAGAAGCTATTTTATTTATCAAAAACTTAACTGTGGGGAGGTTTATACTGAGGTACTTAGGGAACGCGCCCGCCGCTGAAGCATCCTGTCGGAAGTAGCACTTGAGGAATGCCGGTGTTGGTGGTGCGGGGGCGCGGGAGCCGAAATCCGTCCCGCTCAGTGCGAAGCCCCACGATGATGTTCCGATCCCCCGCGGATTCCACCCCCGACAACCCGCCCCCGTCGACCTCACCGACGCCGGCGGGAAATATTCATTCCGAAACCCCGGGGTGGTGGAGGATAAGGGAGAGCGGTCAGCCGTAAAGTAGCACCCGTGAAACTCTCGGGGGCGAAAACCGGGATAGGGGGTAGGGAGGAGGGGACGTAAACTGTTTTTACGACCAACGTTGAAACGTAAATCGGACATTCGCCCTCTTTTTTCGGCGGGGGCGGGCCAGCCTTTTACACTCCACGGCGGAAAGGAGAGGAGTCGCACTCCCGGGAGGAGGTGTCTAAGGATTTTTTAAAACTGTTATTGCCCTCCCTTAATTTCCCTTTCTGCAGGGAACGTTTCGGGATTAACGGGAGGCCTATCGACGCTGGCTAACGACGGTTCAGTCTTAAGAGCTCAGACTGTAAAGTGGACTTAGACGCCAGCCCTAAACCCGGTTTTCCGTCTCGCTGATTATATCTTTTCTTTCTGCATTAAACATTCAGGTAGACAAAATTTCAGCGGAAAATAATATCTATATTTTATTAAGGCTATTAAACTGACAACAATATCCACATAATAAATCAAGTTTATGTTACTCTTCAGGAACTATAACTAGTATTTTTCATATTTTTTCCTTGCATACTAAAATAAAGGTATAACGTTATACTATTACGTTATACAAAATGTAACGATTAATTGAATTTAATAATTCGACGGCGTTCAGATAGGCAAGCATCAACATTCTGGAGTCGTGCGGTGCTAGTATCCACGAGCGCCGTATCCAATTCTTTCTCTTTTCTCTCCGTATTTTAAACCGGGGATAAAATAAATAAACTATTTGGCGTGTTTTACAATTGCCAAAGTAAGAAACCCAATATTATATATTAAGCATAAATAAACAATTTTAATATTTGTAATACTTCTGGCAGTCTATATTATATTTCCGTCTGTTTGGAAAATTCAATTACTCTTTTCCCAGAAGCTCCTATAGTTGTTGAAGCGGGGTTCGGTTATCTAAATATCCTGTTTTCGAATCTCGGACCGAATTTTCCTTGAATTAGAATTTGCAACTGATAAAACCCGCAAGCTCACCACAATTCAGTTCGGCAGTTTGTTCCGGAACAGACTGGCGGACAACTACAGAACAAACTAGTTACCCACCGAACGAAAGTGCAGTTATAAGGTCACCCATCAGAAAAACAAGGGTAGAGACGTTCGCGTATAAAGGGAGAAGGTTGGGTTCCGGTAAAGGAATAATTGAACTCCAAATTTCGCCCTGAAATTAAAATGGTAGAAAAAAAATATCGGGGCGTTAAATTTTTTACTTTTTATTCGAAGCGGGGGTTTATTTTATACCCCTCGACCGCACCGAGTCATCGGCGAAGTAAATTACTGTTTGCGCCCGAGACTAAATCGGGCCCTCTGGTTACGCTGTTGCGGTGTACATGCGAGCGAGCTGGAGGGAGAGAGAGAGAGAGAGAGAGAGTGAGAAGGAGCGATAGGGAGGGAAAAAGTGTGCGAGCGGGAGGGAGATAGTGGGGTTTGGCGTTATCTTCCTAATTGGGTGCTCCCCCACCCCCCCGCTTACCCCTACTTTACCACCGCGTTGTCGGTTCCTCCAAGAAATATGAAGATTAGCCACGAACCTGAGGGTCATTATCCGGCTCCCGAACACGCCATTGTTCTCTGCAAATATTTATTCTGCCGCCCCTATTTTGAATATATATTTATTGAAAAACGGGGTTCGACCGGCGTAATTTAAACAGCCGACGTCTGTTTCATTTTTATAAACCCCGGTAAAAAATGGTATATTTTTAATCACGAGGCCGGTAGATTGGAATATTTATAATCATTATAAAAGAATTTATTTTGACCCAAATAATAAATAATTTTTTCGCGTTTGAATAATAATAAACCATCATTGGGCGGTTTCTTTTATCACGACATACATGTGAAAAAAATATTTGTACTTATAAGATTCAATGTTGATTGTACAAAATAAAAAAAGGTTAAAAAAGTGTCATATTTCCTGTTTGTAGATGAGATTTAATAGTTTAAAGTTCTGAAGCGGAGATGAAATCTGGACAAGACCGCGTTCAAGGATAACGCCGAGAGCTCAAGCGGCACTGACCTTCTGCGGGTGGTTAAAGCGAGGTGAAACATTTATGGCAGTTTATTATTCTTTTTATCGTAACATTATTTCCAGGCCTTGTTAGGGGAGTGAAGCCTTGTTAGGCTTAGTTCGAGGGGCAGGCCATATTTCCTTTTCTCCTTCTCTACTTCGTCGCACGAACTTGCCGTCCGGATCCGAGGATTAAAACAGTAAATTCTTTTTATATATATTTTCCTGGAAAGTCATATTTTCCATTTAATTATGTTTTTACATATACGTAGAACGTAGAGGAGTTTGACGGTAAAAATTTGATATAAAAAAAAGATAGTAATTTCCTACAATGAAAATGCACCAAAAATTTTCATTTTTTAAATTATTATTTTATTTTTATCTAATATATAAATGGATTTGATATTCCTCTTTCAGTTCTACTGTAATTTATTTAAGGCTGCTTAAAAATTGATATTGATATTAACATTTTAAAAGAGTCCGTTTACTGTATATTTTTATATATATTTTTAACTGTAAAATTTACTATATAGTATGTATACATGAATGAATCATTCAACCGTAAATTCCTGTAGGAAACTCGGTTTTAGAGTAACGATTTGCTTCCCTCCTAAATTCTACACTTAGGCGGTCTCCCGCCGTCAAAACTTAGTGCTCTCGAAGACTGTAAATCAAGTGGGCTCTCCCTTCGAGCACTTTTAATGACCTTCATTTATTTTTCATCCCTCAGGGGGAGCCACGAGCGATTAAAGGGAGTCCGGGGCGGTTTCAGCGGTTTTTGATGAACCCCCCCCCCACCCACTCCACTTCTTTGGAGCGGATTTAATTTCTCAGGGTTGCCCGAATTGGAGACGGGACCCGGCATTAGGCTAAAGATGTAAAATTGGATTCGTAATAATTTTCAAATTTACTTGCGAGGATTTACGTCTCGAACAATCGTGAATATTACCATTAATCGAACAGTATTTTTCAACGAAGAGGAAGCCAAGAGGAAACTGAGTTAATAATTCCACAGTAATTATTGTATGTACTTTTTATAAGCCGAAAAAATATTTAATAACATGCAATCTTGCATCCTTTTTTTTTAATCTTTTTTATTTTTGTTCAATCAACTACGCATTCTTATGCAGTATATTATGGGTTGGTTGGGCCGGCGTTGTTGATACTGAACCCGCAATACTCTAAGGCATATTGGCATTGCCTATACAAACGCCATTGAGTTTATGAACTGGTTGACAACCATAATTCACGGATACCTCTCATTGCACCCATTAAAACACCCCTTTATACTTTATCGGAATACATTTTGTCTGTAATTATGTCATTGATTGATGCATTTGGAACTTCCGTATTTGGCGACTGCTCTAACATAAGGTAACATATAAACTTGGAGATAATAATAATATATGTTTAATTGTATGTTTGAGATAAAGCCAACATTTTGCCCACGAATGTTCCTTTGTGATATTGCGGCCTAGTAATGTTTGTATAAATATTTGTCCGAACCTCATACAATGGCCCAAATAATATAGCGCTGGTCTCAGTCTCCTTCTCACGAGCGGATTCATAACCAGCGACAGAAGCCCCCGGGGAGAGGGTCCTTTTGTGCGGAGTCAACCCTTCCTGATTCTCGGCTTATTATGTACACACATTGTTTACAGGGAGGGAGGAAATAAAGGGGTTGGATCTCTACTTTATTATTTTCTTCGTGGGGTGAAAATAGGTAGGGTTGCAAACCTCCAATATCCGGTTGGGAACGGCCCCGACACGTCCCAACCTTGTTTCCTGGTCTCGTAAATGACCGGACGAAATTTCAAAATTGAATTTAAATATTTGAATACTGCAGTTACTTAATTCCACTCTTTTAACCCCATTAAATTTGTAATTCAATTCGATATAATTTTTTCGAGCCCTCAGGAAAGTTATATATTGTATTGTATACAGTGTAGTGGTTTAAATACACAATTTTGAATGTCGTATTATATTGTATATTAAGTTTTCCTCGTAAGCATATCGGAATTTTCTGCACCGGATTTTATATCAAGAATCAACTCCTGTTGTGAGGATTTTACTAAAATAAAATAACGGAAATGAATTGTCCGCGGCTTTTCGCTGAGAGGATTTTGCGGGAAACGATAATAATAAAAAAAAAAGAAGAACAAAAAGGTCAAAGAGAAATTGTTAACAAACGCCCGGGCGCTTTATGAAGACTGTCCGGCCATTACAGTTTTAACTTGTTTTCCGTTTCCATTATGGGGAAAGCTTTTAAAGCATTTCCTCGGCGGGACCGTGCTGTATGGCGGCCTTCCCCCTTCCGCGAGTAATTGACCTTTCGGGTCCGGGGCCTCATCTGCGGACAGAATCCAATTCCGGAGCTTAAAGGTCCACTTTTTTTCGTTTTTCCTTTACCCCGCACCGGGGCGGTGGTGGTTTTGTGAAGTGTTCCCCGCCGCTCAATTTAACGGAGGCCGAAACAATGCCCGGCTCGAAGTAGGAATCCTCACCGCCCCCACCCCCTGGCGGGTGCTTAATGTTCTTAAGTCCGCCCCAACGCGGGATAATATTTTTCTTTCCGGACTTTCCACCGGCGTAAGTCAACAGGGAAGTTGTTAACCGGGACAGCCTGTACTGTATTCCACCAGTATCCAACAGTTTGCCGGTCAACATGAAAATGAAGGATATTTTTTGATTTAGTTACAATTTCTCACAGATTACCGCGGGTTTCGATCTTGTGTCCTCCAGATTATTAAGCCAAGAAACAATCTGTTTCAAGTAATATTGACTCACGTAGACTGTACTCGCTAACCTTAAATTAAAAAAATATAGAAAGTGTATCTATTGAAGTATAGATGGTACGTAATGCGAATGAGACTAACGCACGAGCAAAACTAATTTTAATACATTTAAAATACGCCAGTAAATAATTTTATTCCTTTCATCCTAATATTTTGAATACTGACTATTAATACTACGTGTATTAAGCACGATCTAACCCGTGGTTCAGTTTATAGGATCAAAAGACGGTGGCCCCTCCAGAATACCGCGAGAACTGGAATAAGGCGCTGTTAGATACTAGCACCGCAACACTCCGGAATGTTGACGGCTGCCTATCTGTACGCCGTTGAATTATTACAATTAATTAAATCTTAAATTTTCTCATAATGGTAGGGATTAGAGTTTATTGGCCCTCAATACTATATATATAATTATTATTGTTAAAGAAGAGTATAACAAATAGAAGAAAATTCTATCGAGGTATATCATTCACCCCATACGCGACTCAAAAGAACAGATCTCAATCGCAAATTTGGACTGCTGAGACCTCTTTTGAAAAGGACATCAAAACTTTCAATAGACAACAAACTGACAATATACAAATCCATTTTAAAACCGACATGGACTTACGGAATGGAATTATGGGGTTCCGCCAAGAAATCCAACATCGCCCGCATCCAGAGATTCCAGTCAAAAGTCCTTCGTACCATACTTAGTGCTCCCTGGTATTGTTCTAACCGAACAATCCATAATGACCTCAACATACCGACAGTCGACGAAGTCGCAAAATCACGCTTCCTCAAATTCCATTAGTCCGAAGCCGTAAACTGCTCATGTGAAAAAAGGGCCATCATTGAGTGGACTCTTTTATCGAGGCTTCCACGTGAAAAGAAAACACTCACCAATAACTTTATGTAGGTGTACAAAAATAAAAAGGTTAAAAAATCATTTAATTCCTATATATGGTACTAAATGGTTTATTTTTTCAGGAGGTATCGAAAGAACTGTGTTATATGGACGGGGTATTAGAGGCGAAATAAAGCGTTTGAACTAAGGAACCTTTAATGACCCCGAGGGGGTTAAAAGTCGGCTGTAGAGCTGTGTCCTCCTTGTAATTGAACCGGACCGGGGGTTGCTTGTCCGAGGTCACGTGATACATCGCGGCCGGCATTCAAGCTCGGGCCCCATCCTTTCCCCTCGCCGTGAAAGTCACTTGCCGGATTTATTGCTCGCTATCCTTTCTTGTTTTCGCCCAACAAGTCACCGCCCGGTCAAATAAAAGACGCCCGAAATTAAATCCCGCCCCACTGTAGGTAATCTATTGCGCTCTGGACTTACAACAATATCATTAAAAAAGTGATATTGAAATTAAAAACATTACTAGGCACATAGTCCAATTAACTTCGATCTTTTTAAATATTTCAAAAGTATCATAATATATAATAAGTTTTGTTTATAACAAAATTTTTTATAATAAAAAAATAAACTATGAATTGATTTTTTAAAGCCGGATCGGACTATTGAAAAAGAAATTTAATGATACGAGGACCGTTTTTCGAAAAAATATTTAATTTTCAACACAATTTCGGGGGGAGAGATACACC
Source organism: Lethocerus indicus (assembly GCA_019843655.1). Classification (NCBI taxonomy): domain Eukaryota; kingdom Metazoa; phylum Arthropoda; class Insecta; order Hemiptera; family Belostomatidae; genus Lethocerus; species Lethocerus indicus. The sequence goes on from JACDQD010000011.1 coordinate 11,520,876, forward strand.
TGTTCCGACGGGTTTCGAATTTTTTCATCCGAAAAGTATTATGTAAGCTCGTAAAATAACTGTTCATCTTATAAAATTGCGCCACTTATTAAATCGCCCTAGTATTATATGAATAGTATATATACCAAAAACTCTTCAAGTGTTCCCGCAGCATTATAATTAAATATAACTATTTAAAACAATTCAATTATGTGTTATTTTAAATATAATACACATGCAGGGTGAACCGTATCGAAAATCCGAGACAATTTAATTAATACCCGACTGCAATGTTTTTATTTTATTTTCATAAATGAGGGAAAAAAATTAAATGATCGGATGAGGAAATTATGTAAACACCCGCCAATCAAAAACACAAGTACAGTAACAGTGTAATCGCTAACAGGATACCTCGAGGGGCCTATTGCAGAAAATAACTCGAGTGACCAATGCAACCATTAAAATAATAATAATTACACTAAAAAACATGCGACAAATTATTGACATCATTTAATGAAATATCGAACAACGTTTGTGGCGCTTTTATACCGAATATTTTTTTTTGTAATCCTCAGGGTCTAATTTAATTATATAAATTGAGTACATATTGAAACCACAATAATAGTTGGTCGGAATGTGGGGTGGGGGTGGGGACGATTAAAGCCAGGCCCATCGGACCACTAATTGAATTCGATAACGTTGTTTACCTAAATTTCAATTAGGCTAAACGCCGTAGTAACCGGAGACATTTTGAGGGGGGACCGGTCAATTAAATGAATTTATCCCCGAGTCCTGGATAAACATTAAAATAAAACAAATTTTCCAATTAAACATTGTATACGCGGAACGGGGCGAGGCGGAACATTTGAACGGGAATGAAATATTAACAGTATTCGCCGAACGTTCGATTTTCTACATTCAGGAAACCCCAGGAGTGGGTGTTAGTCTGAGGACTCCTTGAGTACGGCTTTGATCTCTCCGGTCGGAATTAAACTTAGGAAACGAGGAGTAATTAACTGGGTGAAATGACGTTCTCGACTTGATGTATAGCAGTCCTATGTAAAATCTCATACTGCACAATAATGCTCCTTGGAATAAGTGGACGATACGTGGACTTCATGAGGATGAGCGTGGCGGTGTCCTAGGCGGAAGTATGGGCTTAACTGAAGTATCTTAAATTTCATTATTTAAAAAAATTATTATAGTGCACCTTGTTAAAAGCGCAATACGAAATTCCAAATATTGGTTCTGAAACCGATAGAAATATTAATTTATTTATTCTTAAGCTATTTCTTTTTTTTTACTATGCTTTATTATTCACGACTCGAAAGAATGGATTTAAACCGAAAATTTGGACTTTTAAGACCATTACAAAAACGGACATCAAAATTGACCTTAAGTAACAAACTGACAATATACAAAGCGATACTTAAACCGACATGGACATACGGTATTGAGCTATGGGGTTCCACCAAGACATCCAACATCGCTCGCATCCAGAGATTCCAATCGAAAGTCCTTCGCACCATCCTTAATGCTCCTGGTATGTTTCTAACCACACAATCCACAATGACCTCAACATACCAACAGTCGACGAAGTCGCAAAATCCCGGTTGCTGAAGTTCCACTCCCGCCTTTCTCCTCATCCTAATCCACTCGTTCAATCCCTCTCCTCTCTTGCCCATCCATTAATCCCCGCGTCGGCTTAAACGTCGCTGCCCTAGAGATCTTCACTTAATTATGCTATAATTGATTGTAGAAATACAAGAAATATTTGTTCTTTACGGTCGCGTATGGGGGTGAAAAAATAACTATAACTCTGTATGATACGACATTTAATAATGGACCCGTCCTAAGTCCGTTCCCCCAATTCATATTGGTTTTACGCCGTCCGCTCAAATTCAAATTTCGCCGAACGTGAAATATCGGTCGGACAATCGAAATATAATCAGGAGCGAGGTCGATAATGGGGGCTACGGTGGCGTTGCCATTTCCGCGGTCGGCAGCAAATCGGCGCCCCCCCCGAATAAAATATGATCCGGGTTTCATCAGGGCCGGGCGCGGCTTACGCCAAATTGGATTCGCAGCTCGCGCCCCGCACAGACAATCGGACTCGCCCCTCCACCCCTTTAATAAAACCCTAACTGACGCTCCCCGTACACTATAACCTGACACTCGCTCCGGCTTATAAGTCTGACGGTTTACCGGTTTGACACACGCGGTTTATATTGCCGCGACAAACGTATCAGCCGATATTGCGGTAAAGCTTAACCGTATATTTTTTTTTTGCGAAATGTTCCAAATTTTGTAATATTCTAAGCTACAGAAATGTGGAAAGTTAAGGCAGACTTTTTAAATTTTTGTATTAATTATGATAAGATCGTCCAAACCCTACAGAACGTCCTCTATAGACACCTGAAAAGGAAGTGGTCACGTGACCGAAATGTTTAAAAATAATTTTTAAATAAAAAATAAAAGAAGGGGGAAAACCATCCCCCCCCCAGAAGGGGGTGGGTTTTTCCTCCATTATTGTCAGAATTTTATATAAAAATACGTTATATAATCGTTATATATAGATCGTTAGCATCTATTATAGTTATAAACCTTAAACACAAATAGTTGTGGAAGTCAAACCTTGAATTGTGGAATTAATCCAATATTCTTAATCTATTAAGGTTTTGTGATTGGGCCCCTATATTTGGGTGAAATTTGAGCATAACCCGAAATATGTAATAAATACAGGAAAACATATTTTTCGTAAAATAATTATTTTATAAGACGCCTAAAATGATAAGTAATTTAATGTAGTAACAGAGCATTGTGGTTTTAAAAACGTACCAAAACAGTATAGAATATTTAGAAACACTTTTTTCACTGCTGTCCTTTATCATTCCATCGAGTTAAAAATAATAAACTAAAATATTCTAACGCTTATCCGGATCGGAACTTAGCATCACGTATTCAGTCGGCAGTGGGCGACGTTCGTTAAGAAATAGAAAAGAAGAACAAAGTATGGGACAGAGTTTCGTGGAAGGACCGAAACGATGAATATTCAAGAAAGGGGAGGGAGTCCGACACGCGACTGAATTAGGAGAGAACAGTCGAAGTGCGTCGGGAATAATAATAGACCGGCCCTCAGTTATATTTTATCTTACAATTTTTATTAGGCCGGTAATGTAACCATTTTTTTTTTTTACTTCCGCCAGTATAAAACAGCGCATCAATACGCGATTATTTATTGAATTTCAAAATATTGGAATTTCATTTACATTTCCCGGCCGCGATATAACTGAATAGAAGCGATATTTATTACATTGTTGAGGCTTAGCGGACAAACATGTAAATGTACAATGAAATGAAAGCCAGAGTTGCCGTTGAAAATGACATCGTATCAAGGGTAACAAGCGTTGTTGCGGCTACTTTTAGATTTAATTAATTTCACGCTATATTCGCCGTGGCGACTCTGGAAATTTAAAATTGTATCCGCCTCTCCTAGGGCGTATTTAGAAACAGATAATAGCATTTTATGAAAATATTTCCCGTTTGGATGCGACCACCGGGCCGAATAATAAAATGAGCTCTCGCATCAGTTGAAATCGCGGTACGGGAGATCTCTTTTCTTGCCGCACTAATTAACGTCAACCTCGGTCAAGGTGTAAAGGGGTTTGACACTATAAGATTATGTCTGTTTACAACTGGTACTTGCACTACGGTGGTTGTCTGTTTGTCGCCTGTATATTTTTGTTTGTTGATTTTTTTTTAACGAACAGACAACCACCACAGTACGAGTGACAGTGACAGTGCAGTGAGGGTGGCCAAAAACATCCAAAGTGCCAAAAGTGACCGACACCGCTACTGAAGATGGCGAGCAGCCGAAACCGGTCCCGCGAAAGACCATACCGGCGAAAGGGGACGGAATTCCAACCCCCTGCAGACCACAAAACAGATATTTTAATAACATCTGAGGGAGATGAGACGGTCGGCTAATTTTAATTCGTCCAGAGTCTCAAACGATAATTTGATGCCGGTCTAAACAGCCCACCGTCTGGGTTAGGGGTTGGTGGCGGCTCCCCCCCCGCCCCCTCCCTTGAATTACCATAGACATTGTATCAACAACTTCATTTCAATTTTATCGAGAGGCGGGGCCCCCGCGGCCCCCGAGCACCAATTTATGCACCCCCTCGCTTTACCTCACCGCGCTCTCCTCTAAGACATCCCAGGAGGACAACTTGCTTTATGCAAATTATAATAACTAAAGTTTGAGCCCTGGGCGAGCTCCCCCCCCCGCCACCCCTTCCCCTCAACACGGCGACCCACTACCTCACTTGGGGCCCTGGATTAAGTTGGGTCGGGACCTCAGCTGGCGCCTGAATAGTCGAGGGTGGCTCTAATTTTAACACTTCTTTTCTCCAATTTCGTCTCTGTCTTATTTGTGCAACACTTTCCGGCCGATAAAAGCGCGGGAAACTTTTTTTCCGGAAGGGAAGAGTACGGTTTTATTATTTCTTTTCTCGAGAAGAAAAAATGATTCCGGCTCGATTAACGGAAGTTTATTCCTCTAATGAAGTCCCTCAGTCCGATTACTACAAAGTTACTACAAACTCTTATCATAGCGGACACCACTACTGAAGATGGTGAAACCGGTCTAGCAGAAGACCGAACCAGCAGGAGGAGACAGAAACACACGAAATCTCCGGTGTTCCAACCTTTCGCAGACCACAAAACAGGTATTCTAAACTCTTCAATTATGCAGTAAAGATTTATGACGAATTTCAACTCGGTTAATAATAATCATCCTCGTAAATTCTTTTATAGAATAAAATTTTTTATTGAACCATTAATTATATATTCCTTAATATAATAATATGAAATACTGCATTACAGGCTGCTCAGATCGCTTCTGGAATTAAGGATAACCCAGGAGAAAACTCGGTGAATGTTCGCAAGCCGAGGTATTTGTATTGATCTATATATAAATCGGAGTAATTATATTTGTAATCCGATATTTATTTCATTATTCAGCGAATGAGAAATCAGTAACCCGACTTATTTTGATATTTGAGCCCGTATTTCATAATACCGTTTATTTCAGACTGCCAATGAAGGTAGTCCGGAAATTATCATTTCATACATTGTAGATAATTATAGCGTTGGGACATTAAATTTCTCGAGTGGTGGTGGGTGGGGGTACACGAATCGCGTAGGTATTAATAACACGGGGAGTGTAGTAGTGCTCTATTCTCCGCTGGAACGGGGTTAAAGCTAAATGGGGGTTGGGCGGGCAGATAACCTGTTTATCCCCCTCCGGTTCCCCCGAGTGTTCTAGATCTCCTCTCGGCCTATCTCAAGGCGGGTAATCTATTCCCGCCCCCATCCCCCGCAGCCACCCCACACACTACGGCGCTAATAATTGGGGAGTGTAGGAAATAAGGAGGACCGGCCGGCCGCCAATTCGCTTCAATTTAACAGATTACAATTACAGCTCACGTTGGCCCCGAGCCGCCCCACCGCCCCCGCCGCCCCGCCCCGGCGAAGGCGGGACCGGTTGATAATTGAATAAGTCCACGGACACATGCCGGCCGTACCGCGGTATACGTCATCCCTCTCACACGGCCACCTGGACTTCTATGCCACAAAATTAGATTGTCGCCTCCAATTGTCCTTCCGACAGAAATTGGTGACCTAAAATTCTTAATTTCGCCAGATAACTCTCTACCACTGCTCACTAACGGTTACGAAAATTAAATTTTCAATACTTACTAGTCGACTTTTGAATAAAGAACTGAGAAGCGTAGGAATGTCAATTGTGAAGAACGAATCGGAATGTGTGTTAAAGGAACAGGTATTTTAAGAAAAATATACTTTATATTTATATATACGTGCAACAAAAGTAAAATTCCTGCTGTACTCCTGTCTCTTTCTGTAACATAAATATTCCGATAGTAAAGCTGATTTAAAATTCTTTATTTCTAAGTGGTTTAAATATTGTCTTATTACGTTTCATTGTTACTCTGCTTTTGGTCAAGGAGGTTGTTGAAGCACCCGAATAGATTCCAGAAAATTTTGGACAAAATAGTATAAATACGGAGTTTTAAATACCTGTTTTGTGGTCTGCGAGGGTTGGAATACCGTAGATTTCGTGTGTTTCTATCTCCTCTCGCTGGTTTGGTCTCTTTTCGGTTTCGTCATCTTCAGTAGCGGTGTCTGTTGACTGTTAGTCGGTGACTAACACTACAATGATAAGAGTACATGTGACAAGTGGCAGTGCAGTGAGGACGCCCCAAAAACATCCAAAGTGCCAAAAGTGACTAACACCGCTACTGAAGATGGCGAGCGGCCGAAACCGGTCTAGCAAAGACCAAAACAGCGAGAGGAGACAGAAACACACGAAAGTTGAGACATTTATTTAACTTATTTGCTCTAATAAAGGGAAACAAACTGGGGTGAATTAAGACTGGCACAAGATGACGTTGCATACCTCGGATATTCAACTTGGAGTTTCTTCTAGTTTTATGAATACACTTGAGTGCGGAACGCGAAGTTCATTATCAATCAGGAGTACTCCCCTCGTTCGTTCTCCGTCCCGGCCGTCTAGAGGGAAAATAGACCGTATAGACCGGTCGCGGGGGTAATTCCAATACATTTGTTCGGCCCCCACTCCCCAGAGGAGACGCCAATAAACGGCGCCTCACCCACCCGCGGGGCATGATTCATGGCATGATTTTACATCCCCTCTGAGTTTTTAAGACAAATTACTAATATCATGATAACTAATTAGTAATAAATATATAATTTGTGATATCTGTTAGTTTTAGGCCCTTTCGCTGTCATAGCAGACAGGAAATAACAGAAGGATTTCTGCTAAGTATTCGCTCGAATAGTGGTGATTTAAATTTGAAATGAATCACTACAAAATGAATTTTCGGCCCCGCAATTTTTTTTAAAGGTAAGATTTGTTGTTGGACCGGAGCCCGGGTCGATGCCGGCAGGAAGAAAGCCCAGGGGGAAGGCTTATCGCGAGCGGTCCATCTCCAGAAGAGGCCGGTTCCCAATGTATCGGAACCCCCGCGGGGCGTGTGGAACCACTTGCCCCGTCGGTGAGGGCGCTCTAACGGCTTCCGATCGCGCCAAATCCGTTGGAACCCAACCGGCGGGGCAATAAACGCGGAAGGGGCCAAAGGAAAACAACGGTTAGTCGGCGGTCGGACATAAATTGTTCGGTAATAAAACTTATCGGACTTATTTATTGAGTGTGGTCACAATTCGTTTTTCCACCCTGGTACCGGTGGCTTTCGGCTAATAAGATCTCTCGGGAAGAAGTCCGGCCTCTCAGCACGTGATCTATACACCTCCGATTAAATCGGTTCCTACTTCGTGGAGAATCGGATAATTACATAGCTGGACAAGAGAAAATAATTATACTCAATAATATTTATATATTTTTTTATTTTCATTCAAAGCGCACCTAAATAAAGAACTGGAATTAAGAGTGTTGATTATACAAATGTCGGGGACTATCCAAATTGTTAGTTTCGTTGTACATACATACATGTACATTTTTTAACCTTTTTTATTCCGCATTTTTTTTTCACCTGAACGAGTGGGTTTGGATGAGGAGAAAGGCGGGAGTGGAACTCCAGGAACCGGGATTTTTCGACTTCGTCGACTGTCGGTATGTTGAGGTCATGGTGGATTGTCTGGTTAGAAACATACCGGGGAGCATTAAGGATGGTGCGAAGGACTTTTGATTGGGATCTCTGGATGCGAGCGATGTCGGATGTCTCGGTGGAACCCAATAGCTCTATACCGTATGTCCATGTCTGTTTAAGTATCGCTTTGTATATTGTCAGTTTGTTACTTAAGGTCAATTTTGATGTTCGTTTTAGTAATGGTCTTAAAAGTCCAAATTTTCGGTTTAAGTCGGTTGAGTGGGGATTCCACGTGACATACTAGAACTGGAGCCTATTTTCTTAGAACAGCATTAATTTAAAAAGACGTATCATTAATCTGCATGTATCCTTGCTCTTCATTTAAGCGAGATAATACTCTGAGGAAATATTCTTAAGAAAACGTCGTCATTTTTCAATATTACATTAATTTGTATCGACAGAGAGCGTACGGTGTTCGACTGGCGAAATTGATTTTCCCATAATTGCGGGCGGAGCGGGCGAAACCTCCCCCGACCCCTTCACCGCTTAGAGGGCTGTAAAAATATAAGTCCATATAATCTATTTGAGGCGCGGTTGGGGTCTCGCGGGGTCTCCAACTTGGGAGATGGGCAAGGAGGACGCGGGGGTCGTACCCGGCGGTGATGAGGGGGAGCCAAATTTTCGTCCCTCTTCCACTCCCCCAACACCGACCCTTACAACTTCCAAATTAAGTTTTGCGGCCCTTGAAAGTTCCCTGCTCTTCGAAGGAGTGGGGGTCGGGGGTGGAGGGCTTTCAAAGAGTTAAGTACGGGCAGCCGGTGATGGGCGGGCGGGGGTGGCCGAAGTATGGGGGATATTAAAGCACGGTGGGACTCTCTCTCTCGAAAAAAAAGGAAAGTAGAGTAAAAAAAAAATTGTATTCGTCCGGTGAATTTTTCATCAGGCTCCTACCCCCCCTGCAACAACATCCCCCGACCGGCCTCGCCTTTGAGCCCCCTTCGACCCTTAATATCCTGCCCCGCCCCTTGATCATTTCCTAGCAATTGCGTTATCAGGAGCGTTATACGGATACGGGTAGGAATTTAAGAGGGAGGCACAAACTGAATTTCGGTCGGGGGGAAGGCGGACTAAACCGGGGGTTCGATTCATTTTTAACTTTGTGCATAAAGAACCGGCCCCTGGGCTTCACAAGACCGCCGGTCTTTTCATTTTCGATAAGCCTTATACTTAATAGCGTCGAATTCCGTAATTTATATTTTCGGAATTGAATTAATTCGAGTTTCGTGAACTAACTCGAGTTATCTTGGCAGCGGAGAAAGAAGGCCGGAGTTTATAATAAGGAAAAATTAGGAATATAATGTAATTACAAAATAAAACGAAGGGAGATTATACTTTTCATGTTTCACAGCCATAGTCGCTCTTTTGTTGTATATGTATGAAATATCAACTTCGCAACATTTTAAACAGTTTGTTTGTTGTAGTAAGTCGAAAATGAGATTACAAGAAATCGTCATAGGTCAAGTGCCCAGCACTTATTTTCAAGCGCTCAAACTTCTTAATTATTCCTTTTTTAAGCGTTTTTTCTCCGGAGAGCAAATTAGTCTTCTCCTGAAGGTGCTTTTATTGGGGGGGAATTTTCTGATTATCCTCAAAAAGCACTTGAGGCAATAGCAAAATTCAGTTTACGAGACCAATAGGTCCCCACTATTTCTTCCATTATATGGAAGGCGGTTGGGTTTACTATCGAAACGTACATCTTTTATGTGACCGGAAACGCCAACGATATCAATAGAAGGAGATCACGAGAGTGTTGACTATACAAATGGATAGGAGAGGAGACGCCGAACACCGCGTTAGTAATAATGTATAGGAAAGCAGATTTACATAAGGCAAGAGGGATACACATTGTTCCCCGGAGGCCGGGATGTCGGGAGGCCCCCGACCACGTGGTTATTATTCTCCGGGCGCAAGGGCTCATTGTCTGCTTATCTCGGGGCCGATCGCCCCCAACAGAAGAGCAGACGAGTCGCCCCCCTTACTCTACTCCACACCGGTCTATTTCACCTCCTAACGTCAGAATTCATCAGAACGCACAGGTTGGCGGAATATTCCATCATCCAGCGCTGTTCCGAGCGCAGGTTATTCAAGAAATCCACAGTTCACCGTTCATTCAGCACCTTAGGTTCCCAAACTTTTTTTTCTCGTAGACCAATTTAAAAATTTTGCTGGTTCCGGTGGACCCCCTGCAGCTGCATTTCTATCATATACCCCTAAACTCGACAAAAAAATGTGAAGGTTAGATCTAACTCAACCCCCGTCGAGACTCCCGTGGACCAATTTGGGAATCAATGATTTACCACATTAATTTCTTCTACTGATCATTCTTAAAATGTACTGTCCCACCGTTTAAATGTGGGAACTATTCAAATCCGGATATGTTATTTTTTCCTTAACACGCACGGTAAATTTTCAATTTTTTAAAAAATCTCTTAAAAGAATCGGAAGGGTCAGCTAATGTGATGTATAATGATTTTATCGGGACACCCTGTCAATGCAACAATAATTATTTTATATGTTGTAACAATGTTGAGGTGCTTTAGATTTGTTGTGTTTCTGTCTCGTCTCGCTGATTTGGTCTTTTGCTAGACCGGTTTCGGCCGGTCGCCATCTTCAGTAGCGGTGTTAGTCACTATTGGCACTTTGGATGTTTTTCGGGCATCCTTACTGCACTGTACTACTGTCAGAGGTGACAGAAACACACGAAATCTACGGTATTCCAACCCCTCGCAGACCACGAAACAGATAACGTGCTTCTTTTCGCTAATCGGGCCCGAGTAAAAGTTAACAGGCACCCTCTTTTCAACATTGTGATTGGTGCTCTTCGGTCAACGGCACTAGGTTTAATAATGGAGGCGGTTTTTGTATCGACGCTCCGTCGAGTGCGGGGAGCGAGCGGGACAGATGCGGAGGGTGAGTGAGAGGGAATGAGGGGAAAAAAAAATACCCCCTGTCGGGCGGCCTCCACTGTGAGGACGAGCCGCGGAAATAACTCGGCAAATTGCTGTTGAATAATGTAAAATAATGGACGGCCCATTTATTTATTCCGCCTCGTCCCGCTTTTTTTCCACCTCCCTTCCGCCTCCCAGAAATGGAAAGTGAGGGGGGGGCGGGGCCGAGGGGAAAAATATGTTGTTACGTTGTTACACCTTAACAAGGAACAAAGGCGGCGTAATAAAGTTCGAGCCTGCCGATTGAGAGACATGATCCGAGTTCTCATGCCCAACTAGTGGATCTATTAAACTTTTTTTCTCCCCTAACGAGTCATGCAATGATTTCGTGTAATAATGTGAAAGCTGGCTTTACTTGTTAACAAGAGGAGCAAGCCGTTCGTACAACAAGCGGTCAATAGACAGTTAATTTTAATTAACATAGTTTAAAAATAACAGTTTTAAAATAGCGACGATTCAGAATTCGAGTTTTTAATTTTTTTTCGGTTGAGATATTATTGGTACTGCAAAATTTATTAAAGATGTTCAACTCATAAGTTCAACTAATCATCAGTATCAGCCAACAATGTACCATCATAAGAGGAAAACCCTGCGTTCGATAAACTTCTGATTGTAGGAATACGATAAAATAAAAACTTAAACTTGATAAAAATATTACAAAAAAAAAAAGCCGAGAGCGTGATTTTAAAGCTGAACGCGTTGTAAAATACCGCCATCGAGCATTTTTCTTATCTTCAAATATTTACTTGCTCTCGTTACCCCAGAGGAATGATAAAGCACGCCCAAACCTATAACCGATGCGGAATTTTTTTTTATTAAGAATTAAATTACTTTATTGCAATATTTATGGCCTAATTCTTCAGTGCTTGCTGTGTGAATATTAATCTTGAAGTATTCGTCATTGCCCATAGTGCTTCATCGTGGACTCATATTTAGCTTCTTGTTAGTTCTTTAATCCTAATTGCACGAGTCTTTGTAAATAATGAGGACTGGGAATAAATTTACAAAACTTATATACTGCTTACTCCGCTTTCTTGGTGCGTTTTTCACATTGAAAACCCCATTACGACGAATCTATTTTCTTAATGGCCATATGGCTTATTACTGTGCTGAAAGGAGTTGAAAGCTCAACGCGAAGCGCGATGGCTTTCGTTGCGCCGGCGTTTTCCCCGTAAAACTAAGCCCGGTGAGCGTGAGGTTAAAGTCACGAATGTGCTAATTTAAGTTGTTAGAACTCGACGTGTCACGCGACAAGGGGATAACCCGATTTGCACGGGCCAACGCGTACCTGACATTCCGATCCGTTACAGAGTGGATACAAGATCGGTTTCAATACGTCACGGAACAGTTTTCATATCAAAAAAGACAATTTTCCCCGTCTCATTATTCTTTTTCCAGACTATTCCTATTATTTATTCTTTCAAGTAGGTCTCACAGATATTCGGTCCGTACTTTTAAATTTTGTTTCATGAACGAAAGTTTCAACAAAATTATAGGACAATAATTTATTTTTTCACTGCTTTGAAGCAGCACTAACTAGTAGACAATAATGGAGATAAAACCCACTTCTTTTCTCCCTTTTTTTTATTTTTATTACATATTTTATATTTTTTTTTACACATTTCGGTTACGTGGTCACTTTTCAGGCATCTGTAATAAGGAACGTTTAGATTATCGGAGGTTTGGATGACTGGATTAGGATGATGGGTAATTCGGGGGTGGAATTCGGTATATTTCTGTATAGACCAATAAATTAAATCGAATTAAGCTCTTCCGCAAAGTAGAGTTTCCAAATCTTTATAAATTCTTTGTTGTATTTTCCACCTCCGATTCGCTAAAATAAACAAAGTTTTTTTTAATATCGCGCTCAATATAATCGTGACGGGGCCGTAATTTCACCATCGTTTTCACCCGGTCTGCTTCACTGTGATTCATAGTTTGTTTACGTTAAACCGCCGCGGTGCTCATGTTGGCGCGTTCATCTGATTAAAAAGTGCGGCCGTCCACGCGACAGGTTCGGGTAACGCCGGCATTAGTATGCAACCGTCACCGGTGGCCGGGGGGAGGGGGGGGGTAGCCACCCCCTAACCCTGTCAATTACCCCATTCCGCCTATTCCAATTACCCCGGCAATTTTAAATAATGGCCTAACAATTTCGGTTCATTTATAAAAAATCTGTCGCCCCTCCGGCGTGCCCCAGCCCCGACATTATATTAGACCTCGTTGCAAATTTACCCGGCACGTTTTGCCGACACGAACCCCCGATTTTTTTTTCTTCGCCCTTATTCGAATTGATAAGCCGATTATGCTAATTGCCCGATGAATATATGTCGGGAAAAAACAAACTTTGCGGACGGGGAACGTCGTCTAAATGGAGTACTTAAGTGGTGGCACAATTTTCCTAGAAAATTGCAATATTGCACTGATATCGTTCTATTGAGATTACAGGAATTTATGAACTCCTCGTGTTTACTCAAAAAAATTCACGTTTTAGAGATTTCTTGTAAAAAGTAAAATATCCAGCCTCCGAGGCTCACATAATATTCTCACAAAGCTGTTTGTAAATGTTATTTTTTATAACTCACATTATAATGATATTTATTCTCTTAAAATACTGGAAAAATTATATTACAGGTTGAAATTTTTAATTAAGGAAAATATTCGGTCAGCCACAAGGGTTCCGACCCGGTCATTTTGATAATTTGAAAATGTTATCTTTCATTTTTTCACCGGATTTCCTTCAATTAGAATTTGTATCTGAGTATTATATTCTGTGATAATTTAATGCATCCATATTATTGTACACCCGCAGAAGCTATTCACTTAATTCCTAATTAGTTCCTGGTAACTTAAACGAATACCAAACTCGGATAGAGATTAGCCCGACGCAATTGCAATCAGATAATTACCCGTTAGCGTAATATTACGATTTCGAGGCTGGAACATCGAAACCGGTTTTGTCAATGCGGAATATCCCGGGAATTCCCGGGCGAAATTAATATCCAATTAGTTGAAATAATAAAAAGAAAACAAAACCGAAAGATAATAAAGGAAAATTAAATTCAAAACCCCACCGTCCAATTAGTATAAACGGATTTCTGGCCCTACAAAATACAATGACAGATTTCAAAGACGACTTATTTTTAAGAAGATTTCCGACCGAGTACGGATTCTCCGCGGAGGTACTCGCCCTGTAAAAATGAGGTCGGCACTGAGGTTTTCATTGTCTAGGATTTAATTTATCGGTCATTTCTGGGAAAACGGGAAATACAGATTTTAGACATTTAATTTATCCAGATTATCGCTCAGTGGGAATCGTGGGATAAGTGACTTTCCAGAGGATAAGGCAGTTTCAATCTCATATTTATTATTAGCACCAATGCCCTAGAGGTCACTTTGGAAGGGACTGAAATCTAGGTTGAAACTTGGGCTGTGGGTTATTGAGTAATTGTAAGAGTACCGTAGATTTAGTGTGTTTCTCTCTCCTCTCGCTGGTTTGGACTTTTGCTAGAAGACAAGACTTTTGCAAAAGACCAAAACACACGAAATCTACGGTATTCCAACCCCTCGCAGACCACAAAACAAGTATTTTAAACTAATTGTTGGAGTGTTTGCTAAGAAACGGAATAGAGTGTTATTTATAGTAAAATGTAAACGATACCGCATTCGGGATTAAATTGATTTTAAAATTTAATCGGGCGCCAATAGTCATTATTGTTGTTGATAATATTGATGAATATATAGTAGATTAAAGTTAAAGTTTCTTTTTTAGCAAAACAAAATGAATTCCAAAGTCAGAATGTTGATTACTTTTGGGTACCCGTAATAGTAGAATAGATCACCTGTTTAAATGTCACTGTGAAATGAAAATTACCAATTAGTATATTTGTTATTATAATTTAAATTTGATTTGTAACACTGTGTCGGATCGCTTAAACTTTCGGAACTTATTGGATGATCTGAAACGAACGGATTCATAACGCGTTCGTAAACAGTAGAAGGGGTGAACTTGAGTTAGAGGTTCGAGGCTTTTTTAGCATAATAAAATGTTTTTTTTTTATTTGTACAATCAATTATAACATAATTATGTGTACAAGTGTTGAGTGTATGTTTCTCACTTGAATGACTTGACAAAAGAAACCATCCGATGAATGCATGAAATAATTTATCTTGGAGCCTAGCATAATAAAATGAATTCCAAAATGTTGATTACTTTTGGGTACCCCTAATACAATGGACAACAATTGGAGGAGAAACCCACTGGTTTCCCCCGCTTTTTTTTATTACTGTTTAATAACATAGAGATAAACTTTATGTTTGTTAAAATAATTACAGTGACACCATCTTTATGAATCTTTCACTGTACTTTTTCATTCCAAACTTGTATATAATTTCTGGAGACAACTAATTATTTCGGTGCCCGCCTCCTACGCTTATAATTAGTTTCAAGGGGGGGGGGGACCGTCGACAAGCGGTTTAACATGGGGGGCGACGGGCCGTAAATTTCGGGGCCCCGGGGGCGGCTCGTGACCGCCCATAACGCGGGCCGAGTCGCGGCCGGGCGTCGGATGAAAGTCACGCGAGAGTAACGCGGCCCCGGCAAATATTAGTCACGCGTGCGGGGCCGACATGCACGAGTACACACTGTCGCCTGTCACTTTCCTCCCGGCTGCTCGTTAGTTACCGGTCGCGATGAGGCAACTAATTTCTGGCGGTGTACACAGTCGCTATAGCGTTGCATTCAAAAATGGCCCACTATAACCAAATGGGAGGTTAATGTTAACATTTCAAATAAATATCTTTAGATCGTGAGTATTTAAAGTTAGTTTTTTTTTTTAACTTTATTTATTACCCCATACGCGACTCAAAAGAACAGACCTCAATCGCAAATTTGGACTGCTGAGACCTCTTTTGGGCAAACCATCAAATATTAACAACCATACAGTCGAAAATATTACGATCCAAATCCTTTGGTCCGAAACCCCACTATCTCCTGACATCCCAAACGTTGTCCGTAAGACTTAAACATACTAGAAAAAAAATTAAAAACGGGGAAAGCCAGTGGGGTTCTAATCTAATATTCTCTATTTGTTATTAATGCTGCTTTAACATCAATATAGCTGGTTGTGTAGTACAGTTGTTGCAATAAATAGTTAAAGAAAACATTATTCTAGGTATTTTGGTATATCGCATAATTTTTTTTAACGCATAGTTCGATGTGACTTCTGTTATAGTACATTTCTGGGTGTTAAGAAAATTTATTATTAGGCGCACTCGAAGCTACCTGAAAAAAAATTTCTGTTTTTCGATGATCAGGTCTTTGGATAAGGAAAACCGGGTATAACCACCCTATCAATAGGAACAACCGACAGAACTTCCCGTGAAGTCCCTCTTTTAAAGAAGCATCAACATCAAGCCGCCGGGGCCTTTTAAACTGTCAATACAATCGGTACAATGCCCCGGCCATGGGCCAGACAAAGCCCCAATTATTCGCCGGCTAAGTCCCCCCCACCCCAGTTCCACGACCCCGAAACTTGGCGCCGGGTACTTACAACCTCCTCCTGGGGTTATTTCTTCGCGGACCCTACCGGAAGTGTAAAGATGGAGAATACGCCGTTCGGCGTATTCGGGTCTCCCCCCCCCTGTTCGCGGCTTTAAAGTTCGACCCCGCGCCGCAGTCGACCTACACAAACCCGGCTCACATCCGCCCCCATTGTGGCGACAATATATATGGGGTTGTCCCAGGGTTATAATTCACGTTACCGCCGCCGCCCCCAAACCCCCCCCCCCCGCTCACGGCCGTAGACCTCAACAGAAATTAATTCAAATCCCTCCGGTTTGTTCACCCCCGCACCGCTGTTCAAACGGTGCTATTTGAATAGGGCTGTAATGTTATTACCGATAACAATGAGGAATTCGGCGGGTTCGAATTATCGGAAAAATATTCGGACTGAAACTATTCGGCCAATTTGCCTAACATTTAAAAGACTATGCCGACCATACTTACGTACGAAAAATGTAATGAAATTGAATTATATCTTAGGCTTTGTTAGCCTAGTTATTTAAAACATAAATGTTAACATTTTTACCGATGAAAATTTATTTATATTTTTAGATCTTATAAGCTATATATATTTCCTTCCTCTTTTCTGTTATTAAAGAATTGTTTACGTTTTATATTTAACCCCTTTTGTATTCATACCCCAGAGGGGCCTATTACGTAGAAGGTATACAAGCAAAGCCTTGAGAATAACAAAAGGAGATTAATAAATTAAAGAATTAATTTATTCTAAAAATTAAAGAATTTTAGGATTATGTTTTTATCCAGAATATTGTCCAGGACAATATTTGATAAGATGTGCGGGATTACTAAAACATCTGGGCGCAGTATGAGTTACTATAGCATGATTAAAGCATTGAGAAATACTCATTCGTCATTTAATATAGTACAGTCCTTAATCACTATTTTCAGAAAGTTATTACCCAGAATGAAATGAAGAGCTCTCGAGGCCAAATTTGAATTACCTGAAACAAAAAAAATTATTATTAATTATAACGCAATTAAAAAAATATATCGTGTGTTTCTGTCTCCTCTCGCTGGAGGAGACATTACAGAAATTTATATAGTCAATAGAATGTTGATAATATGAAATCTACTACTATATGTTTAATGAAAATCAATTTTTATTCACCTATTTAATATATCAGGGGGCGCCTAAGTGCACCTAGCGAACTTTAGTTGAGTACATTTCCGCACCACCCTCAAAGGGCGCTAGTTTATCGGTGCAAGTGTACCCAACGAACTTTAGTTAAGTACATTTCCGCACCACCCTCAAACGGTGCTAGTTTATCGGTGCAAGTGTACCCAACGAACTTTAGTTAAGTACATTTCCGCACCACCCTCAAAGGGCGCTAGTTTATCAGTGCAAGTGTACCCAACGAACTTTAGTTAAGTACATTTCCGCACCACCCTCAAAGGGCGCTAGATTATCGGTGCAAGTGTACCCAACGAACTTTAGTTAAGTACATTTCCGCACCACCCTCAAAGGGCGCTAGTTTCTCAGTGCAAGTGTACCCAACGAACTTTAGTTAAGTACATTTCCGCACCACCCTCAAAGGGCGCTAGTTTATCGGTGCAAGTGTACCCAACGAACTTTAGTTAAGTACATTTCCGCACCACCCTCAAAGGGCGCTAGTTTATCGGTGCAAGTGTACCCAACGAACTTTAGTTAAGTACATTTCCGCACCACCCTCAAAGGGCGCTAGTTTATCGGTGCAAGTGTACTCAACGAACTTTAGTTAAGTACATTTCCGCACCACCCTCAAAGGGCGCTAGTTTATCGGAGCAAGTGCACCCAAGTGACAGTGACAGTGACAGTGCAGCGAGGATTCCCAAGAAACGTCCAAAGTGCCAAAAGCGACTGACACCGCTACTGAAGATAGGCCGAAACCGGTCTAGCGAAAGACCAGACCGGCGAGAGGAGACAGAAACACGCGAAATCTACGGTATTCCAACCCCTCGCGGACCACAAAACAGGTATGTTAAACTATGCTAATTGGTGTTTTCCCCCAATTAACGGTGGGGGGGGCGGGGTGGTGGTCGATGGGAGGGGTGTGCGCTTCGGGCACAGATAAGCTACCCTCCACCCCCGCAACGGAATTAAACGGGGCCTACAATGGGGCCGAATTTATCGAACCGAGCACTGACTTATTTAATGTTCGCCCAGGAGGATTCACGGAAATATCCAGAGAGCTACCATTTTATTTATTTGTTTACAATGTGTTTTTTTTTCAACAGAAAATTGAGATTTCAGGTCTACAGTTAGATGAAACTGCCTGGTTTGTTCACTTTATTAAAATAGTTGTCAGGTAATCCAAGTTAGAATGTACAAGACCGTCACAATGCTGTATAATGTATGTATAATGAAAAATTCAAGGCACTTATAGGGGAATAATAATTTTAGCTTAATACTGGAAAAGAACAAACAACGTTGAGTCAAATATTTCGATACAGCGTTCTTTGTAAGATATTTTGAAGTGTGGGTATAAAGTCGGAATATACAGTTGTTTATTCTTAGCAGACTGAGGAGTTCATTCGAAGTTCATTTCGGTATAACCCTTCGTGTGACTGAGTTGTACATGCCCCGAAGCACCGACGGGCTGCACAAACGCCTACATGGCTCCCTCCCCACGTGGTTAATAAACGCGTTAATTGGCATAACGCGACGATTAACGGAGGGTTAAGGCCGGGGATTAAGCCGAAGGGGGTGGCCCCCGCGACAAAGTACAACTCCTTATCTGGGCCGTATATATGCGGCCCCCCGACAACGGCCCTGTCCGAAAGACGGCTTACTGATAACAGCGATCGAAAGCGGGGGAGGATGAAATTAAAAGTTCGGCGGTCGGAACATGCAGCTCAATCCCGTTGAGAGTAGAAAATCGCAAACTAGAGCAATTACAGGGCAATCCAGTTATGATACAATATCTACAATTTTGATTTTGTGACATCTACATGTCTCACGACACGTTCAATATCCATAACGTTTTTAATCCTAAATTTGATTTGATATTTAAAAATATGTCATGCATATACCCTACTTTACATTGGTGTACGTACCTAATATTGTCGTCCTTTTAATTCTTTAACCCCTTAACGCACAGATTTAAAAAAAAAATTTGTTTATGTAAAAAAAATTTAGAACATTGTCTTGGCAAAGAAAATTAAAAAAATACAAAATTAATCAAAATATTTATTTTAATTTTGGATTTTGATCCACATTGCAGAAAAGAGCCGAATACTGCAATGTTACAAGTACATCGACTTTTTTATCTTTCTTCTCGAATTGCTATTTCGACAAAAAAACATATTTTTATCAGTAAAAATATTCATTTATACTTTTATAACAGAAATAATAATAATACTGGTATTTATTTTAAAAAATTATTCAAAATTTTCTTTTGTGTGATATATTTCGAAGCAAGGTGCAGCACATAGCCCAATATTGCAAGTATTACACATGTAACGACTCTCTTTTCTTTTTTCTTTTTATTTACTATCCTTTTTAGCACAACACACGGCGCAATATCTTGTGGGAGCTTTTTTTTTCTTATTTTATTCTCGAATAAATAAGCGTTATAGCTTACAATCCAATGTAAATGATAAATATCAATGAAACGATTTTTTTTCTTAGCTTTCACGTTGTTATTTTCAATTCTCAGATTATATTCGAGTGTGGAAAATTATAGCAGCACAAATTACAACGCCGCACGAATCATCTCGAGTGTGCACGGTTTGGCCTGTTTAGCGGGCTGGAATTAACGCAAGTTAAGGGGTTAATCTTGTCTTCCTAAGTGCATTCCACAGTAATTTATGAAAAATCAATCCACACTTGTTATAAAATAACCTCTTCATTAAAGACCTTTTTTCACGTTCAAGTTGGAGTGTAAATGATTTTGTACGAAGAGTTAAAATCGTGTCTCGAGGGCCGGAAAGTTATGCACTTTTCGATAGAAACAGGTGGCACTGGCTGGGGCCCGAGGAAACGTTGAGTGGGGGTGGCCCTGTTCAGTATTCCGAGGGCCGTTCCGCGGCCCCCGCCGGCCAAGAATTCGGGTAATAACCCGGCTGAGGGATGGCGGGCGCGTCCTCAGAAGAACACGTCGCCTTTCAGCGCCCCGTCCTTTGTCTCCCCGGCCGTTTGATCGTCGGAAAATTTCCAGTTTCCCCGTCGTCGCCATCTTTCCAACGGCGTCAAGTTTCAGATTCGCCGCTATCGGAACACTCGGACATTGCCAGGAGGCGAGGTGAATTCCTAAATTCTTAAATGCTACTGTATACTAGTTTAATATACCTGTTTTGTGGTCTGCGAGGGGTTGGAATACTGTAGGTTCGTGATGTTTCTGTCTCCTCTCGCCGGTTCGGACTTTTGCTAGACCGGTTTCGGCTGCTCGCCATCTTCGGTAGCGGTGTTAGTCACTGTTAGCACTTTGGATGTTTTTCGCATATCCTCACTGCACTGTCACTATCACTTTTACTGTGGTGGTTGTCTGTTTGTTAAAAAAAAAATCAACAAACAATACACGCGACAAACACAAAGACAGTACATGTGAAAGTGACAGTGCAGTGAGGATGCCCAAAAAACATCCAAAGTGCTAACAGTGACCAACACCGCTACTGAAGATGGCGAGCAGCCGAAACCGGTCTAGCAAAAGACCAAACCAGCGAGAGGAGACAGAAACATCAGGCAACAGAACCTACAGTATTACTGTATACCATTTCAATATGGTAGATCGAATCGGGATGAAAAATATTTTTTTTTGTTTTTCGGTGCATAAATAAGCATATTCGGTCAAATAAGAACACACAAAATATTTACGGATATAATTTCTTATATAGAATGCTTTTGGGTTTCAAAGCGCAAATTCATAGCCAGGTCCTTAATTATTCCTAAACTGGAGGGAATTTTAAGCGATTCCCGATGGGACACGTTCTCATCGCGACCGGATAAGATTTTAACTTAACTAAGAAAAAAAAGCAGCAATTTAAAAACCAATCTCACGAGCGGGCTTTAAGGTTGCAGGCAGTAATCCTCTTATGATTTTTAGCGCCGCCGCCGGCCGGACATTGGGTCCGTTTATGCAAATCCCGCAACGGCCGCTCGTAAATCGGGTCCCGATCTATGCGCCGGGCGTTGCCTCCGACAGATAGTATCGGCCGGGAAATTGAGTATGCCCCCCCTCTAACCCCCACCTCTCATTCCGTTATTTCAATATTACTTTTTTCCCCCCCCGGAAGCCGGACAACAGGGCAAGGGGAAAAAAACCCTTTACACTATAGTCCGTTCGGGATATAACCACGCTCAATACATTTCCGATGTATATATATATTTTAATGGTATAAGGACTACAATTGCAATTCCCCAACTACTATAGTCATCCTGTATTTCGCAATCCTACCGGGAATTCAGTCATAATGGCCCCATCGACGTTATTTAGGCCCATTTCGAAATATATTTATTCAACAATTTAATCAACGCCCGGGCCATAAAAGGCGACGGAAAATTCGCAGGCTACACCGGGGACGTTCCGATTCCAGCCTCAACGCAGGACAATTACGTGCCAACAGTTAATATTGGACAAAATTTTGGTGGCCGTTGGGAAAAGTTTAGGATACGCCAAACAGATCGAATAAACAAAGGAAAATACGTAACGTACCCTAATTAGTGAGGGACTTAAGGATGCTGCTACAGCACTGTCACTGTACCGCGGCCTTGAAGAAGGTCCTGTAGGAATAAAGACGCCAAAAAACAGATCCTGCCAAATTATTGTGAAACATAGTCCTGAATATCGGAATAGGCGTCGGGCAAGTACCGAATTATCGCTGTTTCCGCCAATAAATAGCCTCGAAATTTTAACGAAACCGTAGGACTCCAACGGAGATGTTTTTTGGTAGGCTGTGTACGCCGTCTGTTTTGACTAGGCGTGATTTAGGTCGAGAGTTGGAATGTTATCTTTATTAGGGTTGTTGAATGGGTTAGTGAAAATCAAAACAGCCGGGACATGGACCAGCTATGGGGTTCTGCTAAGAAATAATCGCCCGCATCCGGCGATGCTCCCTGGTATGTTTCTAACCAAACAATCCATAAGCAACATACCAACAGTCCGACTCGCTCACGCTTCCTCAAATTCCAAACCCGCTCGTTCAGTCCCTTTCCGCTTCTACCCATCCACTATCGACGGCTTACGCCACTGGCCCAGAGATTTCCTGCAGGACTGAGACAAGCCAAAAGTACCATCACTGGATGGCGTCTTTATGTATATATATTTCAATGGTATAAGGACTACAATTGCAATTCCCCAACTACTATAGTCATCCTGTATGAATTAAATGTAAAGAATAGGGATTTTAACATACCTGTTTTGTGGTCCGCGAGGGATTGGAATACCGTAGTGGTGTTAGTCACTTTTGGCACTTTGGATGATTTTCGGGCATCCTCACTGCACTGTCACTGTCACTTGTGTACTGTGGTGATTGTCAACTGTGGTTGTGGCAAACAACATCACCCAAAAACACAATAACAAGACACGTATATAAACGCACGACCGGCAGACAGCCACCACAGTACAAGCGACAGTGACAGTGCAGTGAGGATTGCGAAAAACATCCAGAGTGCCAACAGTGACTAACACCGCTACTGAGGATGGCGAGCGGCCGAAACCGGTCTAGCTCTAGCGAGAGGAGACAGACACACAGGAAATCTGCGGAATACGGATTTTTTTTATTGCAAAAAATACGGTATTGACTAGTAGTTTGTTGTTTAGCACTACAAGGATAAGCCTAACGGCGATGGCCGATTTCATTTATTTTATTTTATTTATTTTTTATCCCGAAGCGGCGGATAAGATTTACGGCGCTGAGAGTAGGGGTTCCTCGAAATTCCGGGGGCCCGGTATATTGTTCGGTAGGGGGACAGCCATGTGGAGCCGACGGGCGGGGAGAAAGATCGACTTCCGGAGGAAAGGACTACGTGTTTCCGGGTAAAGCTCGTGACGGTGTGGGAGGGGGGGGAGTCATGGGGGCACAATAGCAGCACCGGCCAGAGACGCAGCAATGCCGGTAGTTGTATCAGGTAGGAGTGGTAATAGTTGTGGTAGTGACAGGGTCGCTACAGAATCGCCCCGAGTCTCCATTCCTTCGGGTATAAATCTCACAAGGAGGTGACGCCTCCTTTCTGAATCCTAAGCAACTTATAATTTTCATTACGATTTCTATACGGCGGTCAAGCAAATACATTAAATAAATACAATAATTAAATTCCTTTAGCAATATATCGTCTTAATGCTTAGCTTACATATTCGTTCTGGAATATTAATCGAGTTAGGTCAAGCAGGAATTAATTAATTGAATTATAATTTTTGTTCTTACCCTTAGATATGAAGCAGTTATGATGTTAATACCCTAATTAATATGTGACTCAGACAATACGCGGGATGGTTTATTGCCATAATTCCGGAAAAATCGACATGTAAGAATAGTTAATCCTACTTCAAGAATCCGTCCAGGTTATTAAAGTCACGTCCGATTCCGGGTGGCGAGAGAGAGAGAGAGAGAGAGAGAGAGGTTTTATACGTTAACGAGGATAAAAGTGTCCTTAAGGAAGAGTCACGGAGGGAAACCGACGAGGGAAAATCCTTCCCAGGAGACAAGAAATCAAAATTTAGTCCTCCGATACCCGATAACACCGTCTGATAGACAGGCCGATAGACTGAAAGAGGAAACAATTTTTAAGGT
The DNA here is from genome assembly GCA_019843655.1 of Lethocerus indicus. Classification (NCBI taxonomy): domain Eukaryota; kingdom Metazoa; phylum Arthropoda; class Insecta; order Hemiptera; family Belostomatidae; genus Lethocerus; species Lethocerus indicus. The sequence goes on from JACDQD010000011.1 coordinate 11,544,803, forward strand.
TTTAAGGACTATCCTCGAGGAATAATTTTTAAAAGCGTCCCGAACGAAGTGTATTTCCGGCGCTGAATGTATTAAGCAATCTGAACAGCAATATAGAAGAGACGGAAGGAAGAACGCGACCCGCCGGAATCCCGCGAATATATGAAATTCGGTTTTGCCCCTTACGCCGGGGGAAAATGAGAAAATTCCGCTTCCATTTTTATTATTTTTCCTACAGGTGTCGAACATCTAATACGGGATCCTTTTAATATCGTCCGGAATCCACGGAATTCGACGAGTCGTTTGTTAACGGAGTCATATTGCTGTCTCCTCTGGTTGCGTCTGAATTGATTCTTAACCCTGTTATTTAAAACCGGGAGCGACATTTTTTTTACGCATTCCTCGCGCAAGAAATTACTTCTTGTTTGCATTTCAATTTCCGTAATGAAATATTTTCTGGTAAAATTTCTAATGCGGTCTCGGGCTTAGAGTTTCAATTGTACCTTTTAAAGGCGCATAATTTTATGACCGCTCCAGTAGGTAAATGAGACAGCCCTCAGTCCGGCACTCTTGTATAATCCCTTTCACACGTCGAATCTCTAATTAATGATAAGCGATTTCACTTTACCAGTCTCCGTCTTCGTTGTTTAACTGATGGTATCGATTTTGTACGCTGCTTGTTATAAGGCTTCAAGTGCCCTCCCGCAGGTCGTAAAGTAGGGCCGAGCCCAGATCGTGTAAGACACAGACCACATCTCATTTTTCCCCCCCAGCCGGGTCCCTATTCACTGTAACTCATTTCAGTTCCAATCTCCATGGCGGCCATCGTTTACACGTGTGCATGGGGGGTTGCGCCCGCCTAATGCACTCATTGTCCCAAGCGGCGGCGGGCACGTGCGCCTCTCCTTTTTCTCCCGTCCCGATCGCTTCCTGATTTATTTTTTGGGGAGGGAGTTGCCCCTTGGCGGCTGTAAATCCTCGGGGGAAGGACCGGGGGGTTGTGATATACCGGCATTTGTGCCGGTGCACCTGCAGGCTCAACAGGGCCAACCGGCAGCCGCACTCCGGGAAATGTAATATTTGATGGAGACACACCGCTCCGCCTCCAGAAGCAATAAGATCCACCGGTACTAACACTTTTTTCTTTTCAAATATCCCTTTTCGATCGACCACCGAATGTAAAAAAGTCCTCTCAACGAAACGAGAACCCAACAGCAGATTCTCTATCTTGGGCTCCACCTGGACAAACGACTTAAGGCCATTACCAAAACGTACATAAAAAATTGACCTTGAGTAACAAACTGACAATATTCAAAGCGATACTCAAACCGACACGGACATACGGTATAGAGCTATGGGGTTCCACCGAGACATCCGACATCGCTCGCATCCAGAGATTTCAATCGAAAGTCCTTCGCCCCATCCTTAATGCTCCCCGGTATGTTTCTGACCACACAATCCACCGTGACCTCAACATGGCCCAGAGATCACCTCGGACAGTAGTTAAATCGTGTCAAAAAGCGCCATCATCGGGTGGTTTCTTTATCGAGACAAACGCGTGAAAAATATACATGTATCAATTGTACTTATAACTGTAAAGTTGATTGTGCAAAATAAAAAAAAACGAAATGAGAGTTGTCTTCAATTCCATTCCAGTCTTTCTCAACATCCAAATTTTCAGTTCCTATCTACTTCCACCCGTCCCATTATCCCCTCTAACGCCCCTGGCCAAGAGATCTTCTTACACAGCCGTAAAAGTGCCACCACTGGGTGACTTCTTTTATGTTGCAAGCCACTTGAACAAAAAATCAATGTACCTATAGTTTCGGAACTGTTACTGCACTGTTAATCACTGCAGGATTAGCGTAACTCTGTATACTTAGTGGACGCGCAAAATTCCTTTTCTGTAGAAGAGCGGAATTGAAATGCACATTTCTGGCTCTAACTTCCCGCAGTCATTTCAGAGGTGGATTGCGCAACTGTGGGTAAGGCCAAAATTAATCCTTATTAGGTATTCGTAGCGTGGGTGGAAGAACCCCCGCCACATCCGCCCTACTGCCGATAAATTCCCGCATCGATCCCGAGGATCCCGTGAACCAATCCCGATAAGAGAGGCCCGCCGCCGCGGCCTTAATCAAGAGGCGGGGTTGCTTTCCCGGGGCTAGGATGAAAAAGAAATGACGCCCATTAAGCAGGCGGTGGGCGGGGGCTTGATTTATGTCTAATTGGAAAGCCTTGAGGTCGGCCCCGGTCTCGGGCCCCAACTCCGGCTAAGCGCCCGCGCCGGGGATGCGTTTAACTGCTCCGTTTGATCTCCGTTCCCTCCTAAATTTAAACCGGAGCTTTTAAGCTTCCATTCAAAGTATCCCGAACTTAAACGATAGCATCGCTTCCGCCCGGTTCTTCTCCCGGAAATAAATATACGGAACTCGAGTTCGGATCCCAAGTTGCTATCGCTCTCCGCTATTCTGCCCAAATGGTAGTTTTATTCTTTCCTTCGATAGTATTAAAACCATTTTAGTAATTACAAAATAGTTCCATTGTCATAAACATCACCGGAAACGATTAGAATGACGAATATAAAAAAAAATTAAAACTAATATACAGAGTAAGCAACTTAGCTTAGGGTAGATACTCGGGCGGCGATTGAAGACCGCTGGGTTACAATTAACCTACGGCAAATCTCCGATTCCGGCGGGGAATAAATTCACAAAGATACTAAAGCTTCGGTCGCAATTAAATTATTTAACAAATGTTGATAACACGAATATTAAATTAACCTCCCTGCAATTCGTGTGACATTCATATCCGTCAGTCCTGTATGTTTGTTCCCGTCCGAGGAAATTGGAAATCTGTGTTGTGTAAATTAGCCACATTAATACTAATAAACTCGCAGTTTTGAGGAAAATTTGAGCGAAAATCCTGTTTTAATAACCTGCGAAAGTGTAATATTCGAACATTATGTTTTAACAGACCGTTGTTTCTATCTTTCATTTTTGTTTATTCATAAATACTATGATGTTTATATAGATGAAGAATTTATATGAATGTAAATGTCAAGAATTTAATACATTTTGAATTACAAATATTCCGAAAGCACTTTATTATTTGGCTTTTAAATTAAAAATATTTGTATACTGTTCATCGAAATAAATTCTTCAATAAATGCTGATATAACGTACCAGCGTGGAATGAATACAATATGTACCTCTCTATATTAGTGTATGGCTCATGTTTATACTCGTTGGCAAATTATTCTGCTCCCTAATAGTAATTTGTAATTTAGTTTCGGTCGAAAAAGTTGGGGGATGATACGCTCGAAGCAGAGGGGAAAGTAATGGGGAATGTGATAGAGAAAAATTAACAGCGGAATTGTTCTTTGGCGACTTTTCCCTGCTTTCACGTAGGGGCGGGTCGCGATCTCGCAACGGAGACTCGGCAAAAGTTCCTAAAACCTCCCCCACGGGGGTTTGGGCAGGGAGGGGGGGGTCGGTCGGGGACTTGAAGTTCCTTAAGCTTTTCCAACCGTCTTTATCTCGGGGGCCCGGTATTCGCATGGGGGCCAACGGTCGGTTACCGGTAACGGCGGCGTGACACTTGATACCCCCACGGAGGCCCCGGGGGAGGCAACCCCCGCCTCCACGAACTGGAGGGAGGCTCTCAGGCTAGGGCCCACTCTAAGTTGAAAACATAACCAGCTATACGGAATATTCAAATTGGAACTAATTAGCCCTCCTATTTAACCAGATTCTCGTTTGATAGTCAAATACAGCTATATAAATTATACAGCAAATACAAATATAGCAACTATAAAATATTACATAAACAAAGCATACCTGAATTCCCTAACAATCGGTTATAACGGATGCCATCGAAATTAGCTGTGTCAGCCACGTTGGCATCCTCATGCCCAATATATGACAGGAAACCTATCTGGTATTGTATATTTATGTTCATTAAAGTTTTCTGATGATCCAAAATTTATTGAACAGAGTTTATTTCTAGTAATCTAGTTGATCGGTGCAAGTTCGCATAACCAACATTAGTTAACTACATTTCACAGTTGAGCACATTTTTGTAACTTACCTTTTAATTTTTATCATTCAATATTATGTTTTTATTGGTCTATGAAATTTTTGCTTTCTCTTCAAATAAAAATTAGATTAACTAGCGCCCCCCTAAGCGTGGTGCGGAAATGTACTTAACTAAAGTTCGTTGGGTCCACTTACACCGATAAACTAGCGCCCCTTAAGGATGGTGCGGAAATGTACTTAACTAAAGTTCGTTCGGTACTCTTGCACCGATACACTAGCGCCCCTTGAGAGTGGTGCGGAAATGTACTTAACTAAAGTTCGTTGGTACACTTGCACCGATACACTAGCGCCCCTTGAGAATGGTGCGGAAATGTACTTAACTAAAGTTCGTTTGGTGCACTTGCACCGACAAACTAGCGCCCATTGAGGGTGGTGCGGAAATGTACTTAACTAAAGTTCGTTGAGTACACTTGCACCGTAAACTAGCGCCCCTTGAGGGTGGTGCGGAAATGTACTTAACTAAAGTTCGTTGAGTACACTTGCACCGTAAACTAGCGCCCCTTGAGGGTGGTGCGGAAATGTACTTAACTAAAGTTCGTTTAGTGCACGTGCACCGGTAAGCTAGCGCCCCCTTGAGGGTGGTGTGGAAATGTACTTAACTAAAGTTCGTTGGGTACACTTGCACCGTAAACTAGCGCCCCTTGAGGGTGGTGCGGAAATGTACTTAACTAAAGTTCGTTTAGTGCACTTGCACCGGTAAGCTAGCGCCCCCTTGAGGGTGGTGTGGAAATGTACTTAACTAAAGTTCGTTGGGTACACTTGCACTGTAAACTAGCGCCCCTTGAGGGTGGTGCGGAAATGTACTTAACTAAAGTTCGTTGGGTACACTTGCACTGTAAACTAGCGCCCCTTGAGGGTGGTGCGGAAATGTACTTAACTAAAGTTCGTTAGGCGCCCCCTGATATACAGGATAGGTGAAAAAAAATTGTCAATAAACATATAGTAATAGAATTCATAATATTACCAAATTCTACTGACTATATAAATATCTATAATATATATTAAAATGCACGTTATAATTAATTTCAGAATTATATTTGATTAAACTGCAAATCATATTCCGTAAAAGTTCATTGCGTACTGTAATTACTGCATTTTAATTCAATTGTAATTTTAAATTTTGGGTAGGTAAACTTACTTCAATGCACGGTAATTTACTAATATTTAAGTTTAGATTATAATTTTATTGATACCACTTTCTGAAGCGCACATTTTGGCCCATTGTAACGAAAAGAGGAGTTCCAAATGATGAAAACAATTGTCTCCTTATTTTTATAACCTATAGAGTACTTCTATGATTTCCAGTCCGCCCTTACCCCCATCGTACAAGCCCCTTTGATAAAGGTACAATTGGCGATTCAGCCCTCGGGCGACAGGGCCGGAACCGCACTCCTCCCCCGGCAAATGACTTTGAAGGGCGGCGGGGGAGTCCCCCGAAGAGGACGATCGAACAGGAAAATAACGGGTGAACGGGGTGGAGGGGGGTCACGGCGAAAAAACGAAGAAAGTAGAACCCCGATCGAGATAAAGCAAGAGTTTTGAGGGGGAGCACTCGTCGGAGTATAGGGATGGGTCCTGATTGTGTATTTGGACGGTGTGCGGGCCATCACCGGCGTCCCGATGATGACACCGTTATGGCCACCCCTTCTTCCGGCCCCCACGCCGTTCAACCCCTATAGCCACGCTTTTGTCGAAAGCTCATCCCGATTTCCAGCACTCTCCCCCAACCCCCTTAAGGGACGAAGTACGTTCCGCACGTGGACTCCCCATACCCGACTCGAAAGGATCGACTTAAACAGAAAATTTGGACTCTCAAGGCCATTAATAAAACGCATATGAAAATTGACCTTAAGTAACAAACTGACAATATACAAAGCGATACTTAAACTTGGACATACGGTATAGAGCTATGGGGTTCCACCGAGACATCCGACATCGCTCGCATCTAGAGATTTCAGTCATAAGTCCTGCGTAATATCTTTAATGCTCCCCGGTATGTTTCTAACCACACAATCCACCATGACCTCAACATACCGACAGTCGACGAAGTAACAAAATCCCGGTTCCATCCATTATCCCCCCCCCCGCGTCGGTTTAAACGCCGCTGGCCTAGAGATCTTCTTAGCCCTTAGACTATAATTGTTCTTGTGCGAAAAGTGCCATCTTCGGGTGGTTCCTTTTATCACGAAATACATGTAAAAAAAAAATCAGCACTTGTACTTATAACATTCATGTTGATTGTACAAAATAAAAAATATTAACAAAGAAAAAACGGTACGTTCCGATATAGAATAGGTAAAACTTTAGAACGTGCCCAGTTTATCAGTCCACAGTTTACATCAGATTAACTGATAATCCCGCATCTGTAGATTTACAGACACATTACGTCATGTGGGAAGAGTAAAGTTGTAAGCGCGTAATTAAAATTATCCCGTCGCAATGATTCAATGATTCCTACACCCCGAGTCCAATATTCTGTCTGAATTATTTAAAAATATTGGAACACATGAACTCCAACTTTGCCGTTATAACTATTAAGGTTGATGGTACAATAAATAAAAAACGAATCACAATACTTCCAGTATACTCGTTATATCTAGTCTAGTGCGTATTGGACCAATCGTTCTACTATTTTTAATAAAATCTAGAAAGGGTTTGTCAATTTAATTTCACACTCTTCCTTACTAAGCAATGTTTTTCGTTCAAAATGGCATACGACGTGGCGTAATGTTAATTTCGGACAAATATTTCCCGAAATAATAATTGAATTCCGCGTTGCAATATTATATTCAGTAGCCGTACAAATGTTTACATTTATTGTTGTTTTTTTTTGGTTTTCAAAGCCTCGTTTGAATAATATCTACGGTTCATTACGTCCAATAATTAAAAGCGTTCGCGCAACCGTTATCGCAAATAAAGTTCGCCTCTTGGCGCTCATTTAATATTCGGGAACAAATATTTATCCCCGGCAGCGCCCCGGGTGTTGGTAGTGTTCCCGCGGTGATTACACGTCGCTGAATCCATTGTCGGATAACTCAATGGGCGGGCGTTAACTGCGTTAATTGCGGTCTCAACTACCCCCCTCCTATCGGCGCATTAGGCGGCATTAAAGCGTGAGACCTTTCTTTACAATGTATAATAACCCGGTGGATCGGAGGTGGGCTCGGGGGCGGAGAATTATCGAACCCGCCGCCGCCGCTGGGGGGCGGTATTGAAGGGGTTTCGAACGGGTAAATAACAATTTATAGGGGGGGAGGGTAAGTCGCTTTGTTTACAGACCTCTCCGGGCTTCGCTCTTCCTCCTTCTCCCGCCCCTATTTATCTTTCCGTCCCCTCTCATTCATTCGCCGGTTGTTAAGTGACGTCGGCGAGCACATGTTGTCGGATAACACCATCACATACCCACGGAGGATTAGTGGGGGGAGGATTTCCCCGCGTTAGGAGGGTTTTAGGTAACGCTCGGAATGCAAAAATAGCCCGACCCTCGGACGGGGTGGAAAGCGTTCGCTGATAGATCGGCTTTCGGACCAGCCACAGCTCCCGTTCCGTCCGGCAACATAAACTGCCCGCCTGAACGGCGAGAATAATCGATTGCTGCACTATGTTTTGGTTTTTTTTTAGTGTCGACAATTTTTATACTTCCACCCCCGCCCGGCCATTAAGCAGTTTGTTTACACGAATTCGCGCTTAAAGCAGTGCCAAATGCACCTGCCATCAGAGTCCGCATAAAAACTGAAACAGCGAGCGAATATTACCAAGTTACGGATGAAAGCATGTAAATCCCACTAATTTATCACCAGATCGATAACTGTTCTCGAAAGCGTAACAGTACACGCCACATTCTGAAGTAAATATATTTTGAGATTAATATGTGGGAGTGAGTCGCGAGTGAAGAACACGGTATGTTGTTATGAATATTCCTCTTATTCCTCAAATTTTTAGGTCAATTTTATTAGTTCAAAATACCTGTTTTGTGGTCTGCGAGGGATTGGAATACCGTAGATGTCGTGTGTTTCTGTCTCCTCTTGCTGGTCTTTTGCTAGACCGGTTTCGGCTGCTCGCCATCTTCAGCAGCGGTGTTAGTCACTTTTGGGCACTTTGGATGCTTTTTGGGCATCCTCACTGCACTGTCACTCTCACTTGTACTGTGGTGGTTGCCTGTCAGTCGTGTTTGTTATTGTGTTTGTGGGGGATACTGTTTGTCTTATAGACGACTATTGACCAAATCTACGGTATTCAATTTTATTTTTTAGTTTTCTCAAATCATGGCACTAACACTAAAACGGTGGCGACAAAAATTGAAACCACAAAATAATCCGTTTGTATAATATAATATCGTAATATTTTTCTCAAGCTTGGGCTAGCCTCGCAGATGCCCCATATTCAACCAACTAAAGAGGCCATGAACAACGTTAAAACAGAGATATAAGATCGATTCCATACGACATAGAATATTTAAAAAGTACCAGGAATAGTACACATGATTGAATCCGTCCAGTATCCGTCATCTGTTGATCGTTAAGAGAGAATACGGGAAAAATCATGGCCCCGCGGGGGTTCCTCGTCCCGCCATGGCACTTAGGCCACTGGGGCTTAATATAGGGAGGGTGGGGGGCTTATCCCAGCGGGATACATATATGTGTATATACATATATATGTATACTATATATATATATATATATATATATATATATATATATATGATGTGGAGGAGGGAGCGAGACGGAGGTGCCCGTGGGCTGGAAAAGGGCCCCTTCAGAAATGGCTGAGTCGTGTCCCGGGGTGCGCGCCCGTCTAATGAGCCGTGAACCGATATTTTCTCGCCCGTTGGACACGCCGTATTTTTCAAAACCCTCCACAATCCACCCCACAAAATCGGAACTCGGGCTTAAACCCGTTGCGTATTATCCGCCATCAATATTTCCTTAAAGTCCATTTCAGTGGATACTCGGAGTGCGGTTGGTATCGTAGAGCTACCGTGTATAGAGCATTCAAGGTATAATACGTTTATAGTGTACCTTGTATGCCATTAATACTTTCTGTTTTATCAGGATACTGAAAGGTGAACAGGTGGATAGACAAGAATAACGTTCCTTCTAACACATTTTTCTAACCTCCTCTAATAGAAATGTATTGTTTTAAAATTCTATCTATATTATTAGATTTGTAAAATGGAAAAAATAGAGTATTATTAAGTCTACTGTAAAAGTAACAATAATAATTTGCACCGTACTGCATAATGTATGATTGACAGCATTATTTAAGTTCAAAATTAATTAAATTTCTTGCAGCTAAAATCATCCAACATATATATATATATATATATATATATATATATATATATATCATTTCTTTTATAGCAAGATACATTGTGTTTCAGTATTCCAAATTTATTATACCCTCTAAAAGTTATTACTCTTATTCAGGCAATGTTTAACTCATCTGTCGGGGAAGCCGAGAGGGTTCGGCCACGGTTTATTAATAATTAATATTAATTATACATTATAAACACATTTTCAATAAAATAGGACACTGTACACAAAAAATATAATGTTCCATATTAGGACTGTGGTCTGCAAAAGAACGGCGTTTGAGTAGGCAATTCGGGAATGTTTCTCAGTATTGCGGGCTCGGCATCAAAGAGCGCCGTACTGATTGAACTAACAAATTGGAGTATAGAAGTATTTCCTTAGCTTGATTTTTATTTTCTGTGATGACGGTATTCTTTTCTCCGTGATTTTTCGTGCTCACGTAATTTTCTACGATTTTGTAATAATTATGGAACGTTCGATGAAAATTTAATTACTAAATAGAGCGACGAAAAAGAGAACGGCGAATTTACGTATTTACAATAAGAGCGTTGAAATGTTGGAGGATTAATATAGTAGATTATTTTTCCGCTTTGTAAAACGCGAATTGACTGTCGGGCTCCCGAACACGATTTCACCATTATCGGAGTAATGCTTTCCATGCCACTCGTAAATCTCGAACCATCGAATCGCGATAAAATTTCACACTCTCTCCGCTCGTTTGATTTCTTCTTTATTTCTTTTTCTTTCCTTTTCTTTTAGTGCGCTTCATATTTCTTTAGGGCTCGACCGGAAGTGCGGTCTTCCGGGCTGTTACCCCGTCGTTTTGAAATGACCGAACTCAAATGACTGGAAACTTGAACCTGTACAAAGCACAAGTGAATCAGAATAATCGGTACCCTCGAAAAATTGACCGAGAAATCTTTCTCGCCACTGTAATCTCTCCTTTTTTCAAATGGGGTGGAAAAATTGAATTTTATATAAGCAAAAGAAAAAATCCTTTTTAATATTAACTTTTGATATTCTTTCTTGGAAAAAATATATACACATAAAGTGCACGATTAAATGTAAAATAATTCTGATGCATTTATAGTTAATCGTGTATTGGCAGCGGATCAAACCTTGTTTTCGTATAGGGTATTGAATTCTGAACGAAAATATCGTAAGGAAGTCGTAATTAGAAAACCCTATAAAAATCGGGTTTTTTCATGATCCAATTAATCATCCTTCATTCTATAAAACCTATTGACATAACGCTGATAGATAATTAATTAGCGTCAGAGAAAAAGCACAATATCTCCTTCGTACTATAACATGTTTTTATGAATTTAATATTCAAGAACTGCAAAAAAGGTCCTGTGAAAATGAATATTTTGAATTCTCCAGTAACCCATTGAAAGTAGGTTGTGTTTTAAAGCTAGTCCGTCCAATTTGACCGCAGACGCGGGGTGAAATAGAAAAGAATATTTTAATTGTGGGGCGATGGATAGTCATTAAAAAATTTCTACCTTATACGCTTAATTGACATTGTAACGAATACAGCCGTTACAAGTCGAAAAGGGGAGGGGTCTTGTACCAGAATTAACGCCGGTCTAACGAGAGGCCAGATCTATTCCCTTTTAATGAGTTTTATTAGAACGTGTAGCGTTCGCCTTCTGGAGCGAAGTAAGTAATGATATCGTCGACTGTTCTCCGGTTATGGCTATTCGGCACGGTTGCTCCACGATTCGTCTTCGTGAGCAATTATTCTGTGCCTCTCTTTAATTGAGTATTGAATTACTATCAAAATGAAGGCCACTCTCCGAGGGACCACTGGAGGAAATGTAATTAATCAGTCGTTGGATTTTCTGTCCCATCCCTGCTATACAGTCTACGCTAGACCATGTACAGTCTATCCCAATCGTTTGTAGTAAACCACTTTGACTAGCATAATGACTACGTTCCTACCAGGGCTTCAGATAGAGGTGTAGGTATTACACTGTACTGTAGTCAATTTCAACAACCTAGTTTAAACACAATATAATTTTTCAGTATTGCCGTTCAATTGCCTAGAGTGCTTAATCTTGAATAAATTTGGCGAGGACAAAATAGGGTAATTTTAAATTTGTACTCTCCCATTAAGAGAATTAAATTAGTTGAAGGTAATTTTCATTTAGATGGGGCGGGGGGAGTGTGTTTACCATAAAAATTACGCAACACTAATTCCAGGTCCACTTTGCACGGGTGTGTAGGGTAGTTCCAGCCGACGTCTATTGTCAAAAGGTTTAAACAAAGGAAGTTGCCGGGAGTTAAGTAGACCCGGGGATCTCTAATTGGTGTTTCCTGTATCCCATTGAGCGTCGAGAGAGAGAGAGAGAGTGAGAGAGAGAGAGAGAGAGAGAGAGAGAGAGAGAGAAATTCAACTCTGCCAGAGAGTGGGGTGCAATTTTGGCCGGGAGGGAGGAGGAGAGTGTAAGACTGAGTAAGCCCATTATGAAGGACCCGGAGAGAGACTCAAGTCGAGAGCAAGAGGAGCCCATCCCGATTTAGAGAGAGATCTACAGAGTCTAGTGATTTTTCTTTTAACTTTTTATTTTGCTCAATCAACCTTACAGTTATAAGTACAATTGATACATGTATGTCCGAGGGATCTCTGGGCCAGCGGTGTTTAAGCCGCGTGGTGGGGATAATGGAGTAAGAGAGCGGGGCACCTTTGGAACTTCAGGAACCTTGGATTTTTTGACTTCGTCGACTGTCGGTATGTTGAGGTCATGGTGGATTGTGTGGTTAGAAACATACCGGGGAGCATTAAGGATGGTGCGTCCCCCGAACGTCTCGGTGGAACCCCATAGCTCTATACCATATGTCCGTATTGTCAGTTTGTTACTTAAGGTAAATTTTGATGTCCGTTTTAGTAATGGCCTTAAGAGTCCAAATTTTCGGAATTTTCTTTCTTTATATAGAAATAGTAACTGACAGAATAATCAATGTTACCCTCCAAAAAAATGTCATTAAATAATTCTGGCGTAGGGCCACAGATAATATTAGGAAGTTGGCGTGTTTCAGTAAAAGAGACAGAAATCATTCTATTCTCGCTATAATAATAATAATCAGAGGGCCTTAGCCCTCGTCGGGACCGTGGCAAGAAGTTTGAACCGATAAATATTTATTACCGCGCAAAGGGGGTTCGGATTGTTTTTATGCCGAAGGTGTACACAGGGCCATAATTTATTTTCTGTTACTTGGGGTTCGCCCCAGCATTAGAATGATAATAACGGTTCTCTCCTTTCTCGGGGGCGCGCAGGGGGCAAACTAAATTATTTCCATCGGAGCAATTTGGGGGGCGGCTGGGGTATTTCTTTGGGCAGGTCGGCGTTCTGTTTCCGCCCCGGGAGACGGCCGGCCGGGCTAACCAACCGTGGTCTCAATCCCACTCAACGCTGCCGCCCCCGACCCCGCCCCCGCTCCCAGTCGCCCCTTCGGATCGCTATCGGCCCTCCGGAATTGTCCGGGCGGTGGAGACCCTCGAATTTTTTCCCTCCTCCCGGGTCGAAATTCTTCTCCCCTTTGAGATAAGATGGGGGCCCCGCGCGTGTATCGGTCCCAAGTCAAGATTGGAATTTACCCGTACCCGACCCCCGCCATTTACCCAGTCCCATTTCCCGGCCGGTGGTCGGTTTTGTTCAGTTCGATTCGGGAATTTGAATAGGTTTTTCTAATTTTCCTATTCGCCGGCACTTTGAGCCCGAGACCCTGTTAAGAGATCACTTTGACCAATTGAGATTATTTACGGGAACGGTTTTCTGAATGTGGGTTCCCTCAGCCTCTACAAGATTCTAGAGAAGGGCCACCGATTCAGTTCTGACCGAAAGGTAGGCGAGGTAGGAGAGCCAGGCAGTATTAAAACAGTATAAAACTATATAACAGGTAGTATAAAACTCTCGCAAATGCCGACCAGAATGGAGAATTGAGTGAAAAAAAAATTCGTTATTCTCGCGATTAATAATTTAGTCTAGCGTGAACGCCATTCCAGATTTTCGCGGATCCCCGACCAAGTATCTTAAATTAAGTTCGTTAAGTTATGAATGAAACTGTGATGAGCCGCGCTATCAATGGAATTGTAAGCAGGGATTTCAGCACGTATTCAATTTACGATATATACTGCATGATTTAGTCCGTAATTCTATTTGTGTTTGCAGGTTAGTTAAAACAGGGCAGTAGTTAAAACATGTCAAAAGCGCCATCATTGGGTGGTTTCTTTGTCGAGACTAACAAGCGGAAATAAATACATGTATCAATTGCACCCATAGCTGTATACGTTGATTTTTCAAAAATAAAACAGTTAAAAAAAATCCATAATTCGCTAGGCGTTGCCCACAACACCGTGGGTAACTTGCGTTACTTTTAGGTAGCTTGTATTAATTTTAACGAAGGACTAAGCACTTTGGCAGTAGATCGTGGAAGACTGTCATCCAGAACAACAAAGTTGACCCCTGTTCCCATTTTATGATTCCTAAGAGCCGGGGGCGCTGTGTTTTTTACTGCCGTCCAGAGAGGACGATCCCTCCTCCCACAACCCCACCACTATAAATAGACCGAATAGTCCACCCTCCACTCAGGTTTCCTAGCACTTAAGTGGCTTAGGAGGCAGAAGCGCGGGTCTTTGTGCGGCCCTGGCCTTGACATTAGAGGAGCCCCGGCCTGAAAATAAAGACACAAAGGGCAATAATAGAAAGCCCCGGGGCACAATAGGGAAGGGCAGGGATCAACACAAAAGGGTACCGTCTGGAATAAACAAGGGAAATTTCTCCGCTAAGAAATTTAATTCATCAAATATTATCAGCGTGGATACAAGTTGTATGCAAACTTTAGACAAATGTTTTTTATTTACTCTTGAATTACGGCACATTATAATCTTTAATTTATAGTATTTTGGCTGGGCAATAATGTCCTGAATACTTTTCCGTAATTATTCAGTTCGCATTCGTAATTTATGAAAACGCCATTGGACATTGTAGATTAACTTCTATTAAGATATACTTAGAATATAAAAATATATTACAGTTAACGAATGAAGCGTTGGTTGAAAGTCAAAATTATTATTTCCAAAAATACGTAAAGATACCCGGTTTAAGTAATGACAAGAAAAAGATATAGCGTTGACTCTGATCCACATTTACGGATCAGTAGAGAAGATCTAAGATAAATTGCAGTCCGGTAATACCGCTTTCAATCGAACCGGTAACGGCGAAAGGGAAATTAATCGGACGACTAAAGGCGGGTTTTCCGGCCGATCTCTCAACCAATTTTTTTCCCCCCCATGAAAAGGGGATATATACAGGTCTGGAGAACGGGTTACTGGGGTTGGACGGCTGAGAAACCTCGGGACGTGAGGTCAAAGGGCAGACAAGGTTACCGCAACCCCGAGGAGCGCAGATTAATTGAGCGTATAACTGGGCCGACCGTCATAAAGGTACCGTGAAATTGGATGCCCCAGTTTATGTCGGGGGTTTCGGGGGTTTGTTGGGTCTCGGACATCGCCCCGTCCGTTCTTTGACTTTTCTTACCGTCCGAAAAACACGAATCCCCGGCGAGAGCGAGCCTATAAATAAAGCCTTAATCCAATTTCAGTTTCACCTCCCCCGGGGTGAATTCGTGAATGCGATAAGGCGGTGATGCAACGAAAACGCGTAAACCCAAAACAACCGGATAATAATATGCGTGTAATAGTTCAGGAATTCGTATAACTATTATATACTAATATATACTTTATTTTTGGATATTAAGATTTTGTAATTTTGGTATAATTTATGAGTGGTAGTGGGCGCAACGTCAACGTTTTGGCCGTCTTAAAGCCTCCAAGTTTTTCCTTGATCTTTATAAAGTACGCGGGACTTAGTTGCTTCCAGTCCAGTCCAGGTGTTTAGATACAATTCGTCGAAAGTGGTTTAATTCGGGTGTTGTCGTCATCGTATTTCGGCGCATTGTTTCATTTTTGCTTCTCTCGAAAGGTGGCCCGGGGTTGGAAACTTCCGCAATAATTCAAATCACAATAGCGACCCCACAACGGGGGTTTATTTGCTCGACCTTTCCCGGCACAAAAAATGAAACGCGGTCCCGTACCCCGCGGCGTGTGTGTACACTCTCGCGCCGACGCTCCGTGCGCGCGTACGGGGCCGCGTAACGATCCGTCCTTGTAGTCCTGTGAATGGGACTGGAACCGCCGCCCCCCCCCCCCGCCTCCCAATCGTAAAGAAATGGCCGTGCACAATAAGGATCGGTGTCGTAGTCCGCTTCCGCCACCTCGTTAGACGCCGCCCCCGCATAACACCACCAACGCCCACATAATCGCCCGGGCCCCTCCGATGGGTCCCCCAATATCGATCCCGGCCCCCAACAACTGTCCCTCCAGCTTCTTATTACCGGAGAAAATTTCATTAAGCCCCACTTAAAGAATCGTTAAGCCCTCGCTGTACATTTCTCTATATAAGAGCCAGGCTCGCGTCGGTTGATACGCTTTGAAACACCCGAATAAATTATTTCTACAATAACTCATCGGGGCTTTATTTACAATAACTTTTGTTTAGAGTAACTGTTTTGTGGTCTGCGAGGGTTTGGAATACCGTAGATTTCGTGTGTTTCTGTCTCCTCTCTCTGGTTTGGACTTTTGCTAGACCGGTTTCGTATTAAAACGGGGGTAAATTACGCTTCGATCATGCCTAAGGGCCGCATGATGGAACTGCATCTGAATGCCGTGTATGACTTATATATATAGCAGTTGCGGTGAAATAGTAACTACAGAGATTAAATAATTTGAAAGTCAACAGTTTTCTATTCAGTTAATTGTAATAAGCGGAGTATGTAATAATCTCGCCTGGTTAGTATGCGTCAATGTTATGCTCTTAAGTTTAACATACCTGTTTTATGGTCTGCGAGGGATTGGAATACCGTGGATTTCGTGTGTCTCCTCTCGCTGGTTTGGTCTTTTGCTAGACCGGTTTCGGTTGCTCGCCATCTTCAATAGCGGTGTTAGTCACTTTTGGCACTTTGGATTTTTTTCGTGCATCCTCACTGCACTGTCACTGTCACCTGTACTGTCAATGGCGAGCAGCCTAAATCGGTCTAGCAAAAGACCAAACCAGCGAGAAGAGACAGAAACACATGAAATCTACTATAAATTTTGTTATATTATGCTGATAAAATGTAATGACTATATTAAGCTAGTGTAAGAAATCTGTTGAGACAATCGTGAAGTTGAACTGAATACCCCATTTATGTCTCTAAATTAATACTTAATTTTTATAATTTATTAACAGCTACATATATTCAGGCTCAGAGGATCTGACAACCTGAGAGGACTGATTTAATCTCCGCCCGAGGCTAAAGGGAGAGCGCACTACGCCGATAAAAGCTCCAACAACAGCTATTATAAGTATATTATAAGTTAATGCGGAAACCATTTTTGTGACGGCGGGTGCGAATATGTTAACCCCCGGCAAAGCGGACCCGGGACTTAATAATAGTTGGTTCGGGAAGTTTAAATATTCCTGCCGGAGCCATTTCCGGAATAGGTTGGTGGGCGGGGAACTTTAGAATTTATCGAGGCGGCGACTCCGAATTTAATTTTCCGAATGCGCAACCGGCGCGGTGGGGGCGACTAAAAAATTGTACTGAGGACAATGTAGATATTTCGAGATATCTGCTGATCGTTACAGCAATAAGCTAAGCCTAGAGCGATAAAAACAATGGCCGAAAACACGCTAATACACACAGCGATCTGGTAGTCTCTTTTAAAAATCCCCAACGTTTTATGTAAAACTGCATGTCTGAGTAGGAGAAGAATATTTCTTGTCAGAGTATTTAATACTCTGATCTTAGAATATTGCCAATATCATAAATTTGAGTGTCAGGCTGCTGTCAATGAAGATTTCGGTACGAAGTGTTTCTGGCACCACCACTATCCTATAATTGTTGACCATCTCAGAGACCATTAACAGCGCTGTTTCCAAGTGCATAAAATACGTGAGATAAATGTATTTCCACGTTCTGCAATCTTGGTTCGAACCCAACAATGGTTTTAAGACAAACAATATCCGACTGTAAATCAGTTAATTTACCTACAGTCGGGCAAACATAACCTCCCGGCCGGGAATTAATTTCGTCGGTCGAGCTTTCGCCGCAACTTTAATTTATACGAGGTCCCGATCTCTCTATTTAAAGATGGAATTTCTCGTTTCAATTCAGCTACGGGGGTGGGGTGGGGGGTAATATTTAGCGCGCTTTCAGCTTTTGAAATCGCCGGGCGCTTTTAAAACGCGGAGCCAACTCTCATATTTTATTTAGAGCAATTAAAAACAATGACTTTTCAGCGGGGGCCCATTTCCCCCCGAAGGGTTCGTTATTTACCTCGTTCTGATATTCGGGCAAACGTGGAGTAATAAATTCGACGATGGAAATGTGTACTTAATGTCTTACAACTTTTAAATTTAAATTTGATCTTACGTATTTGGACCGTTATGAGATATTACCCAAGAGACAGTAATTTAAGCAGAGACCGTAATAAGTGGTGAAGGAATTTCAATTGCTGATTTCGCTTTGTGAAAACAAAGATACGAAAAACAGCTAGACCATTTTTGGGGCCTGAAATTGGTTTTAAAAATGTCTTTCCTTCATATATTCATATTCAACAAAATACCTTACTCTGACAAAAATCATTATATGTATGTAGTGCATGTATCGACATGGTGCCAAAATTAGACATTCTTTGTCCTGAGTAATAATTTGCGAAATAGGAGGGCTACTGCAGCTGAACGACTGTTAGTCTTATGTTACTATTAGTGTAGTTTAACATTCCTGTTTACAGTGTTACTGTTTAACAGAACAAGTGACAGTGACAGTGCAGTGAGGATGCAGGAAAAACATCTAAAGTGCCAAAAGTGACTAACACCGCTACTGAAGATGGCGAGCAGCCGAAACCGGTCTAGCAAAAGACCAAACCAGCGAGTGGAGACATCTACGATACTATAAGTATAGTTTCACAATGGCGAAACCGGCATAGCTATGGCTAAAATTAAATTCATATTTTACTACACGGATTCAGATCGCTTTAATAATTTCCCTATCATTGATCAAATTGGGCTTGTTGAGGACACTAATTTACATCAGCAACAAGAAATGGGGAACGTCCAGCGGTTGTAGTCGAAATACACGATACATTGGTATCAGATAGCTGGGGTTGACACTGTTCAATACATGGACTGTTTTTGTGCTTTTGTGTCCTCCTTCGCCCCCGCCGTCCAATCGTTGTTTGTTTGGCCCAGTTATATTGGCGGCCCTTCCTCCCCACCGCCGCCGAACATCCCTCCTCCTTTTCGGCCCTATCTCCTCAGGCTAACCCCCTATTTGCTTTGTCCCGACGAGTCCTCCCTCTGTTCCGAACGAATTATTAACAAAAGGAAGACACCGAGGAGAGAGAGTGAGTGAGAGAGAGAGACAGAGAGAGAGAGAGAGAGGAGAGCGAACGAAAATCAAAACATCGGCCCTTTGATAAATACTGGAAGAGGTGGACTGTTCCGCGAAACGGGAACAGGCCGGGGGGCCATAGCGGATTATTGGGAAATTTCGGTTCCCGCGGTTCCGTAATCCGCGAAAAATTCGGTCGAATTAATCTCCCGGTCGCCTTTTGAGTCTTCTTGCGGAAAATCCTTATATACCCCCGGGATCAGACCACTAAAACGTCCGTCGATATAACATCTATCGTTTCAATTAAACACGAGATATTTCAATCAATACCTAACAGCCTGAAATATATAAAATTCGCAAGAAAGGTTTCCTAGGATACAGTATCACCAGACAAGTCCATTAAGGTTTTTCCAAGCGGTATCAGCGCAAGAACACACTGAAGATGTAATAAATTATTTCGGGTGTTAAAAAAAAAACATGAGAGCAAATTTCTACGAGTGAATGAAATTGCACAGAGTGACATGATATTTTAATAGGGATATTTCAGGAGTAGCGGTATTGATCAATCGATCCCCTTTGATTGAATTAAAAGGGCGAAAATCCCCCGGCGTTGTAATGAGCAAAAACGTAGCGTCGGTAGAACAATTTGAGCAATTCTTTAATGCGAAAGATTACATGACAGGTAAACCATTAGACTGTGAAAATATTACTCTTACAGGAAAGAATATTTAATTTTTATCTTAAATAAAATGTATATTATAAGAGAATAGAACAATTCTAATAGATTGTTGGCAGTTCTGCTATGTATTCGTAGTTTGAAGTTTCCTTCTATTTTTTTTTAAATTCTAAAAAATTATTTTTAATACTTATTACAACAAGTTTAATGAGTGTTTTAATGAATTTGTTCTGTGGTTCTCAATTCATATATATTACAAATTTTGGAACGGGGCTGTTAATACTAAGGCGCAAGACCTTGCAGTTATGCGGGTCTGCCATCAGCGCCGATCGTGTTGAACCACCTTGATAATATATTATTTAGCGAGAAAGATTTCTTTTGCCGGATTTTTAGATTTCTGCCGCTGTAGCCGCATTTCCGATTGTATCGGCAGGTTTCCCCGTTAGGCGGTCGCAAATTATTCCTAATTACTTTGAGGGTTGTGGCTGGGGGAGCATTGTTGGCAATTTTGCATCCGTGGCCGGGGAGGGGGCCCAAGTACGCAAAACTGGCGCGCTGTTTATGCAATCGAAGCGTAATTTACGCCCGTTTTAATACGAAGTCCGGCACCAATTTCGAGAATGTTTTACATCCTCCCGCCCACCGCGCCGTATAACTATCGGGTAATTGACGGGCCCGGAGATAGCGTTCGGTAAACGCCCGCGGTTATTTACACCGCGCCCTGGCAAACATTTTGCAAATCCGAAACCGTTACGGATTAATTAGGTCCCGCTTATTTGTTCGAGTGGGCGGGGGCAATTCATGGTTCAGATAAACGGTCGGTCGGTAAGCGACAGAGGTACGTTGGAAAGCGCTTCAAAAATACTCAATTGACGTAATCATTTTCATTCACCGCATCATTCCGACAAAATATTCAGGTTCCAGGAGGACCAAGCAACAATATTTCTATAAATAAAGTTACTAGTTTTCGTTCAAAAATTCCAATGGACGTAGATTGTGGCACAATGCTACTACAACTGTCCCTTTCTAATTTACAGCCATAATATTTAAATATTCATCTTTAGAAGATTTACACCTAAATTCATTTATCTAATGTTATAAAAGGTGTGACCAATATATCTGGAATCGTTAGGGTGAGCATATACTGTTGATTTGGGTTACATATCTTCTTATTCAAATATTATTGTGTACATCAAATATTAGGGCTGAAAAATTCGCCGCCGTTACGATTTAAGCCGAAGTCGGTCGGTTCTTGAAATTGCGGCTAATTCCTCGGTACATTCCATTGGGGATTAAACGGGACATGGAAATAATACGGCGTGAGGGGAGCGGGGTCGGCAGAGGGAGCTGGAACCCAGTAGCGTGCCAAATATCTCCCTTTTAATTGACCCGAGCGATAACTCAGTTAATATAACTCGGCTGTGAGGGGAAGGGGAGTTGGGCCCGGACTTGGGACCAACTTGTGCCGGCCGAGGGCGGAACTTCAGCAAAATATAAACAGCTTCGTCGACAATATACGGTTTTGCCTACCCCGGCCCCGCTAATGGCCCCGACGATGAATACACCCCAGAGGCTTGGAACCGAGTATAAAACCGTATCTGAAGACATATTGTATATTTAGCGGAATATTAACTTCTACATTTTCCGGCTGGATATTCATCATTTCAGTGCGACAGCCATCGCCGCGATTTATAATTTAAAATTTGTAACAAATTGGAAAGCATAATTCAATTCCGTCAGAGACAGTGAGGAAGTGCACACCGACTGCTACTGTCTTGAAATTTCGGTAAAATACGTTCGGCAGTAGGTTTTCACGCAGCCAACACAAACTGAAATATATCACATGAAAGCAATGTGACGTTTTTATCCCGGCCGGTTTTTCTAATGCTCACGGCGCTGATGCCAGACCCGCATAACTGCGAGGTCTTGCGCCTTAGTATTAACAGCCCCGTTCCAAATTTTGTAATATATATGAACTGAGAACCACTGAACAAATTCATTAAAAACACTCTAAAACTTGTTACAATAAATATTAAAAATAATTAAAAGACATTTTTAAAAATGAAAAGGCGGAAAAATAGAAGGAAACTTCAAATTACGAATACATTGCAGAACTGCAAACAATCGATTAGAATTTTTGGATAAAAATTAAATATTCCTTCCTGCAAGAGTAATATTTTCACAGTCTAATTGTTTAACTGCCATGTAATTTTTCGCATTAAAAAATTGCTCAAATTGTTCTAGGAACGCTACGCTATCTGCGCATTCTTTTTGCGGAATCCTGCTCATTACAACGCCGGGGGATTTTCGCCCTTTTAATTCAATCAAAGGGCCTTATTTAAGCGCACTTTGATTTCCACTCCGGATTTCCGACAGTTCTTAGGAGAACTCTCCGCGCCCACCCCATCAGCTTGCTCTCAAGTTGAAGTTAATCAGAAAATGTAAATGAACCTCAATCCGAGATCGAGAGAGGCCGCGGCCGGTTTCGGAGCAGTCGTCGGCAATAAGTTTTTAATCCTTTTTCGCCTGTTCCCCCCCTTGAAAGTTCAGCGTTCGGTTCGTTTTTTTCCCCCTCAGGGGACAAGAAAAAATTTCAACGATGAAGCACTTTTAATAATACCCCGATTACAGTGATGAAGGTGGAAGGTCCGCGTTAATGTCGAATGCCAGTACATAAAATCCCCGACGATGAATGTCAATTCAGCAAGTTCGGTCGGTGGACAAATGATCTTGGGACATCAACGTTCTATTATCTGCCAGTGAACTTTGAGAGATCAACGCCCCTCCGCCATGAAATTAAACTGCGGCCGAATATTTGTTAAACAACTACTGATCGGGATTCAGATCGATAGTTTGAACAACTATTTCCCATCATCAACGGGGGGATGAAATGCCCATATAGGCGGGTCGGGACTGAAAGGAGATTCCGAAGTCACGTTTGATAGAGGTCCCCCCCCACTGCATAGCTCAATGATTACATCCTGTGGTGAAGAACCAAATTTTCGTTCAACTGAAAATTTTAATTGATTAAACATGTACCGAATAGAATTATAATTTTAACTATTATTATACTTTTTTCCGCTCTCTGAATTATTATTTGAAGATTAAATTAACGACCTCGTAACAGATTTTGGCTACTAGAATAGATATTTCTGTACATTTTTGTTGCGGTAGTTCCGAATAGATGACGATAGAAGCGAGTGGAGACACGGGGGTTCTTATATGATTCTATCATCCCGCGCTAAACCCTTTATTGCGATTTTGAAAAGACAGGACCCCATTTTAGAAACGGTTATTTCTGAAGAATTCGGCTTATTTATACGCTGCGGAGGTCTTTCCATCGAGTTTATAAAAAGAAAAAAAAGGGGGTCGGAGTCAATTAAGAGGGCAGGACTTGGCACCCCGTCGGATTTTTCATGGCCGGGGGTGGGTCGCCCCTTGCAATTTGGCATTTCAACCCTCGAGGTTTTAGCGCACGCCGCAATATAAATGTTAGTCGTTTATGCGGTTCTTTTTCACCCGTGTCGGTGCTTACTCCGTCGCTCCTAGACAGAGTGGACCCCCGGTTTGTTCGATGCCTGCAGTTTTCGACGAAATTTATTTTTATTATTAAATTCCGGTCATTAACTAAAGTTTCAGTTTACTTTGTGTGGGGTGTCTTCAATCATTCCATTCGTATTTATTCTGTCCCAAGCTAGAACACCAAATCAGCGTACCCCCTTGTACCCCTACCGATATATTTTCATAACAAACTTCGCACTAAAGGGGTCGTCCTTAGAGGACTTCGGATGTGACGAAGGCGCCCAACCTTGGGCCTCGAGTTCCTCAGAAGGCGAAGTTGTTACGGGCGCTTCAAGTGTGCTCCTGGAAACGAGGTGCAAACAGAACACTGAGGGAAAGCCACGGGAAAGAGGGCGATAATTGTTCCAAGCTGCGGACAAGAACTACGAAGGGAGAAATCTGCCCTGCAGATTTCTCCAGAAGGTGTTATAATATTTCACCTGTGTTTTCACGTTTTCCATATTTGCAAGGGATTCGAGTGACCGCCGTAAAGTTCAAACTCGACATTTTAAAACTTCATTCAAGTCCCAAACCTATGAACACTGATTCGCGATGATAGTTTCAGTGGTGTTGATGTTGTAACACCACGAATTTCTTAATCTTAATTGGAGCTTCCATATTTCTCGAACAACGTCATAATATTCGATTAAAGAGTTTTTAATTCTAAATTTTAAATTTGTAGTTATTGTACGTGCTGTAATAGTAGTGTACTACACAAGAATTGTCCCATCGTTCTCTTGATCCGGAATCGATTTGTTTACAAGTAAGAATGAAACAAGAAAGGTTAAGAAAAAAGTAAGGTTATTCAAGTCGGGTTGCGGGTACTGGGGGTGGGCGGGGGAAGGCGCTATAGAAAGGCTCTCTAAGAACAAAGAAACATTTCAGACTTTAATTAACTGTTTGACGTGAGCCTATTTTTCACTGGGAACTTAAGTTCCCCCTTTGTCCGTCTAAAAAGTCAATTTGGAATTACTTCCCGCCCGGGGACCTGCCGGACGAAATATTCAAAGTATTCTTTACCAGGCTGGCGTCTGGAAATAGCCCCCCCAACTACCCTCTGAATTCCTCCCCGCTTCGAACAACACAGAAGCGGGCACGATTTCTTAAAACCTATGAAGAAAACGCTTTACGCTCGGCATAAAGCGGTCCGCCATGAAACCGCCGTTTCGAAACACATCCGACCGAATAACAACCGGCTACATTACTGCTCTAGATAAGTCACAAAAACGGTAGAATAATAATAATTGAGACAATGAAATATCGTAGTTTTATATCTCCACAATTTGGTCGGACATTATACTATATTTTGTTTATACTCTTAATAAATCATTTAATTTATGAACTAATTTATTTCCAAGTTTTGTTTGAAAGAAAAAATTAACGAACGAATCAAAATTAGAGGGGGGATTGGCATATAAATAAAAAACTTATTTTTTATTCATTTTTGGAGGAATAATAGAATTCAAATCGTGAATTCACTATCGTATTAAGTACAACAATAAGGATGTAAAATAAATAATTATTTCAAAGTAATGGGGGATGAAAAATGAATTGCGACAAATAAGGCTGCACTAGTATATAACAGTAGAGTGTTGGCATCCCCATACCCGACTGAAAAGAACAGACCTAAATCGCAAATTTGGACTGTTGAGACCTCATTTGAAGAGGACATCAAAACTTACAATAGTCAACAAAGTGACAATATATAAAGCCATACTAAAACCGACATGGACATACGGAATTGAAGTATGGGGTTCCGCCCAGAAATCTAACATCGCTCGCATCCAAACATTCCAATCAAAAGTCCTTCGTACCATCCTTAATGCTCCCTGGTATATTTCTAACCAAACAATCCATAATGACCTCAACATACCAACAGTTGACGAAGTCACGCTTCCTTAAATTCCATTCCCGCCTCTCTCCACATCCAAATCCACTCGTTCAGTCCCTTTCCTCTTTTACCCATGTTAAGCCATGCGACTTAAACGCCACTGGCATAGGGACTTTCTGTAGGCCGGATACAGGTCAAGTACCATCACTGGATGGCGTATTTATCGAGCGAAACAAGTCAAACAAACCGCCATTGTACCTATAACTGGCATATAGTTGATTGTACAATAAATAAAGTTAAAAAAAAAGAGTGTTGGCGACAAGGCGAAACCGGCTCAGACCCGCACGTCCGCTCCAAATATTTGTTACCGGGAAACTGAGCTTTTGAATTGGGCGCAATTATAAAACTCGGCGGTCGCGAAATTCAGCCGGCCGAAAGCCTAGCGCCGATATGCCGCTGAATCGGGGCGCAGAAATGATTTTGCCAATTAAAACGATTGGCCACGCCGGGGTACGGCGGGGGGGGGGAGCGCTGTTTAACGGACGGACCAATTAACCGGAATGATTCACATTTACGGCAACCGGCGGGAGCGAGACGGACGGAGGGAGGGAGCGAGGGAGGGAGGAGGTTCATTATTTCCTGCCCGGGGAATAATTTCATGCAAAACGGAGGGCGGACCGGGTCCGAGGCCAAATTTACGTTAATAGCGCCCGGTTTAAACCAAACTGGGGTGGGAACTGTTACGCAGTTCCGATGCGTATAACCTGAACGTTAACTGTCCCACTTTTACGCCCCGGAATAATAGTTTCCATTCTACAGTAATTTTATATATTCGATCCAATTTTCATGAAGACCGATATATCGGCCGCATTCTAGTGCTTTTTAAATAGCCCCCATTGCATATATTCGTAAGATTACGCTCATTTGAAGTGTTTTATTGATTTTATTTAGAATTTAATAAAATTGCTTCACGAAATTTCAGAGTGGCGAGAATCCTAATTTTTTTTAAACACCTAATTTTTTTTTAATTTTTTTACCTTTTTTATTTTGTGGTTAGAAACATACCGGGGAGCATTAAGGATGGTACGAAGGACTTTTGACTGGAATCTCTGGACAGGAGCGATGTCGGATATCTCGGTGGAACCCTATAGCTCTATAACGTATGTCCATATCGGTTTAAGTATCGCTTCGTATACTGTCAGTTTGTTACCTAAGGTCAATTTTGATGTCCGTTTTAGTAATGGTCTTAAATTTTCGGTTTAAGTCTATTCTTTTGAGTCGGGTATGGGGATTATAACACTTAAATTGAATTCTTTTATATATATATATATATATATATATATATATATATATATATATATATGTGTGTTGGTGCGAGGGGTCGTTGCACTATTAACAACAGTCGACATATACAACATAGTGCTTTAGGCACTTTGGATAAATACATTTTTCATTGACGTATATGAAATTTGTTTGTGGACTTTTGTCTCGAGCGCAATAACGACGTCGCATAAACCACCCCCTAAGCCGTTAGCAAGTAACAGTCCCCGAACTTAATCTAGTCGTAAGTCCTCATTGTAACTCCCGGCACTTTTTCAATGTTGTACACTTTCAATTACAGCGTTATATTCCGTCCGTGACAGGCAGAGGCACACGTCATAAACTACAATGTAGGACAAACCCGGCTGTGATGGTCCCAATGTCCTCTTTGTTATTACCGAGCATAAAACCTCCGCACACTTATTATAGTCTGTCAACATCGAGTTGGAACATCAAATACATTTTACTATAGGTATCCGTCGTGTTCGTCATATTGTATTTTGAACACCAGGCGCACATCACTCTGGGATACATTGAATAAACATTTAGTTTAATTTTAATGAACTGAAATATCGCATTTCCTCATATCAGTTTCGCGCTCCCTCCCCCGTATCCTCTTTCGTTAGCGGTTCGACTAAATAACGTTGCTCACGTTGCTATAGCTTCAGTATATCCGTAAAATGATTTATTTGAATTTCCACCATAATATACAGACCACTGTATTAATACTGATAAATCAAAATATTGACTACTGAAGCTAATATCAAATTAATACTATATATTCGAATTACATTAAACATTTGTTTTAAAATAAATGGTTATGTCTCTATTAATAGCTAGCAATATTAATAATATTTAATGGGTACTAAAATAATCTACTTTATTTTTAAACATCAATTAATTCACCTATAGCACAAGAAAGCAAAATTAAATGTATATATTCCCATAACTACCATGGTAACGGTTATTAATGTTTGTATCATATGTTACCTTATGTTATTCCCCATTTTCGTGAATCTACACCCAATAATATTTATTTAGAAAGTAAATGCGCATAAAATAAGTTATTCTGTAGTTCAAAATATATCATGTTGATATTTGGAATCATATTATATTGAAGCTCCTTTCCGGAAGGCCGGTATCGACTCGTTTTTACCGCCAACTCGACGATTACGACGGAAATATCTAATTCAGAGGGGGAAAGCCGTCCCCGGAGCGTTTAATATCCGGCCGAATACGCAAAATACAAATACAGAATATACATTTTATCTCCCACTTCTTATTCCACTCCGTCTTTCATTCTTCCGTTTTCTTTTTTATTATTATTATTTTCAAAGGAGTCCCAGGCTTTATGCCGGGTAATCAAATCCTGGGCGTCAGGGGGTAGTGGGGGCGTAAACCGGGAGAATAATGCTTTTACGGCTCAAAGGAAAAGTAAAAACACGGATGGGGGGGGGGTTTGAAGTATGGGCAGTAAATTCGAGATGATTGGGAATCCGGAGCGCCGGTTGAAAACCGCGTAAAACCCACGGTAAAGGGCCCAATATTCGGCCCTCCAAGTGCTCGACCTTAAGGCGCACGCCCTGATTGAAAGTTCGGCCAACAAAAGAGCCCTACGCGAACAAATTTATAAACAACCGCTTATATCGTTCGGGACGTGAAGATCTTTATTTGTTTTATATCTTATGCATACATACGAGCGGGCATTATTCAAACCGCCGACGGATTTTGTTCAATCAGGATTTGTTTAAATTAAATCGAAATTTTTTCTACTCCCACTTTTATACAAAGATACAAGTTTGTTCCACTCCCAAGACTAGCAGCGTTGAAGGTAAAATAGTGATGTACTCTCTACCATCACTAGCATTACGAGTTTGTGATTACTTCAATAAAGTTCGGAATACCTGTTTTGTGGTCTGCGAGGAGTTGGGATACCGTAAATGTACGCCTTCATCTGTCCCCCTCTCGCTGGTTCGCTAGACCGGTTTCTAGCAGCACTCTGGCATAATAGAATATACGTTTAGGTTTACCAAAATATAGGAGAATTGTTGAACTGCATGAAGTATCTCTTAGATTGTCGCTTCACTGGGGCGTGCTGCACAAAAACACGAGGAGTCTGGCGATTGTGTACACATTCTTTAAAACATTTCTCGTCACTACCGACCGGTCCGACTGAGGCGTTTCTCCCGTCCGGGAGTAGCATTTTCTGTCGACCGTTTACGCCAATTCGATTCAGAGAGGAGAGCTTATACGATCTTGTCGCAGGGGCGGGAATCAATCTATCACCGGTCCCAGCGCGCCTTATTTCCCCCATGTCCTAGCTCCCCAATCTCGAGATTGTGACCTCCTCTTACAGCTCCACCGATTGGTAGTGTTCCCCGGCGAGCCCCGACATTCGATCAAATCGATGTCAGAAATCGATTTCCTTCGATGTACAATGCGTTAGTTCTCCTACCAAGTTGTTTCCATTTTAGATACTGTCCGTCCAATTTGTATTTATTTTAACCTTATTCATTTACCCTCCTAAACCGTAGGAGAATAATATTCCCAGCAATAACCGCGAATGAATTGATTCAATTTCATTATATTAGATTGTAAGGCATTTTACTCCTAACATGAAATCGTGAGAAAATAATACCTGAGGATTGCTATCGTTTAGATTTTTCGATATTTCCTTTCGGACTCATTAAATAAGTTCTTAACATAATTTTTTATTACCCGAAGAAGGGACAAGGGGTGTGGCGGGCAAGGGGTGGCGGGGAATAAACACCAATCTGCTCTTATTGTCCGCCCGGATAAAAGGGACGACAGAAAGGGGTAAAAAAAAATTATTGAATTAACGACGGCTCGAGAACTTTTTAATAAGGGCCGGTACATTCGAAATTAGTTTCTTCGGGCACCGCGGCGGAGAGAGAAAGGTGAAAACTCGGGACGAGAACGAGTCCTCGCCAAGATCTGGAGCGAGGGTCCTCCGCTTAATTAGTGTTTTCGGGGAATTCTCCTTCAGAAATATTTTTACCGGGCTTTGGCGCCGATGATTCCGCGAGGTTTACCACAATTGGTTCTCACAAATAGGCTGGTGATAATACACCTTATAATCTAATTTTTATAATCTATTGGTGGTCGTCAGAATCAACTGAGGTTGGTGAGAAACCGAACCCTACCTATAAGCAGTAATAATAATGACCGGTCTTATCATAATACAGATTTATATATACATCTGCACAGAACCCTGATAATTGGTAGGTTTTTCTCATTTCTGGAGGAAAAAACATGAAAATACAAGTTTCATAATACAATAGTTTGGGTCAATACTTATTTTATACATGTTCTACCTAGTTTAACATACCTGGTCTGCGAGGGGTTGGAATACCCTAGATTTCGTTTGTTCCTGTCTCCTCTCGCTGGTTTGGTCGTTTACTAGACCGGTTTCGGCCATCCTCACTGCACTGCGAAAAACATATAAAGTGCCAAAAGTGACTAACACCGCTACTGAAGATGGGGGGCGGCCGAAAAGGTCAAAGCATCGAGAGGAGACAGGAACACCCGAAATCTACGATGTTCCGTGACCTTGAATTATTTATAATATTTTTTCTCTCCCGTTGGAAGGTGTAAACTCGAGGGGCTCATTAAGATTTTCAAAAAGTGGCACGCTTAATTAGGGGACATTTCTCTGTTCCCCCGCCCCAACCCCTTCGGTAAGGGACCGTGGATTCGGGACCGAATAATTCGGGGCTTTAGCGATCCCCGGCAGCTGTGAGTCCACGCCCTACTAAAATTAACAAGTTTCGTCGGATCGGGTCCGTGGGGCTTCGCAGTTACGGGCTTTGAAAATTAGACTCCATTGTTATTGGACGGCGGGAGGGGGGGGGCGGCTCTTCACTTCGACTCCGAAAAAACTAGCGCGGAATTCCGGGTATCGCCCCACCCTCCCCCGGCCATAACCCCCCTCAGGAATATGACTTTATAAAACCGGCTTTGCATTTTTCAGTCGACTACCCCTTTTTTTCGTATTTCGCGGCACAAGAGAAAAGTCGCGCGGGATAATAGCCGTCCAGTTATTTTGTATTCAACTTCGGCGATTTCTAAATTCGGCCGATTTCCGTGAGAGACACATTCAATTAACACTACACCTCATTAGGGCACTGCCCGATAGGAACACCACTCGAAGTAGCCCAGAACTAATCAAAGTTTGTGCATAAAGAACAGTAAATTGTGATATCTCGTTTCCCTTGACTAGAGGCTAAATCATTCATTAGTAAACACAGGGGAGGATATAAAAAACTCCGATTAATACACCTTTGCACTCCGTAAAAAAAACCCAAATACAATATTTGATATATTAATCATAATTAATTTTATTTTGCTAAAAAAGAAATTTTAATTATTAATCTACTATATATTCACCAATATTATCAACAACTCTCTGCCACTTTTCCGGCAAATTTTCGATTCCCTTCTTTAAGAACTCCTCAAGACCAAAATACATTTTATCTTATCTTATGATTACTTTTGGGTACACCTAATAGTACAAGAAACCATCACTTAGGCGCCTTAACCAATTCCGGTCGATCAAAAAATAAAAAAGGTCAGATGACAAGTTCTACAACAATCGAAAGTACTATAATATAAGAGTATAGTGTGAATAATCGTTTAATATGATGTTTCTCTGTCTTCTATGGATCTTTTATGTGTCATAGTATGTAATATTTTATATGTTTAATATTATGTATTAATAGTATTATGCTGTGCATGTCTTCCAATACACCTATCGTCGATTGAGATCGAAATACTATTTCGATAGTATTAAGCACCTTATTTTTCTTAACCTTTGTATTTTCGTACAATCAACTACATAAAGTTATGGGTACAAGTTTTGAGTGTTTTCTTTTCACGCGAATGTCTCGATAAAAGAGACCACCCAATTATGGCACTTTTTTCACATGACTTTTGACTGGAATCTCTGGATGCGGGCGATGTTGGATTTCTTGGCGGAACCCCATAGTTCTATTCCGTAAGTCCATGTCGGTTTTAAAATGGTTTTGTATATTGTCAGTTTGTTGTCTATTGAAAGTTTTGATGTCCTTTTCAAAAGAGGTCTCAGCAGTCCAAATTTGCGATTATCCGTTCTTTTGAGTCGCTTATGGTGATTCCAATTAAGCACCTTAATTGAATTTTTCTTCAGAATTTCCCCTGGAATTTTCTGTGTTGGGCACGGAATAGGCGAGTGGATGACTCGATAATTCGGGACGGGCGATTGGCCGGCCAAATAATAAAAAGGAGGAAAAAGGAAATGGATTATTTTTTATTTTTCTTTATTTTTTCTCTCATTCGGATAGCGTGCCCCGATTAGCTATCGTCCCCCGGCGGTCGACATGCGACATAGCGGTGGCCCCCCACTAAATCTCCCTTATTTATGACACTGACCCCCACACGTCTTCCGTTTGTTTTCGCCCCGACATGCAAACGGCCGACACTGTTCCGTTCTTCAACATTTTTAATTACCATTTATTCCTTATTTTATTTCCGTTCATGTTATTGTATTCGGGTTCCGTTTTAGATGCCGACCCTGGTGGTGGGGTGGCGAAAGTCACGTGGTTGGTGCACCTGCGTGGATGCTATTGCCGATAAGTTTGTAACGTCGCAATGTCTAATTAAATTCTGGGCTAGGCACGCCATTCTCGTAAAGCTAATTCCTCCGTCACCCGCAGGTCTATAATTATAAGAGGGTTTTACACCGTTTAACATACTCAGTTGAATTTCTGTTCGTATGATATGTTTCCACTCGCTTATTCGGTCGTAACCATGACCAGATTATCGCCACCCTAAGATTCCTATTGACGCTAGACAGCGATGAATGAAGCATCGCGTTAGCAGTTCGAAATACGGATCAACACGATATATACAACTCTGTTCAAAAGTAGAAACATTCGATACTCTTCTGCAAGAAATGGCTGCGTAATTATTACGCGGTAAAATTCGCCTAAAATTATAATCATGATATGATTCTCAACCAACCAAAGTCCTACTTTATCCAGATTTTCCTTTTACCGTACACGAATTTTTATGATAAATAATAAGTCCCTTTATTAGAAGTGCTGAT
Source organism: Lethocerus indicus (assembly GCA_019843655.1). Classification (NCBI taxonomy): domain Eukaryota; kingdom Metazoa; phylum Arthropoda; class Insecta; order Hemiptera; family Belostomatidae; genus Lethocerus; species Lethocerus indicus. Next base: position 11,577,117 of record JACDQD010000011.1, read on the forward strand.
AACGTCAGTTTAAAAAGAGTGTTCAGAATTGTTTAATATTTTTATTGCACACTAACTCACGTAACGAGTAGAATATTAACATTTTAATTGAGTAAATCAATATATACGTGTGTGTATTTATATACTTATATATATATATATATATATATATATACATACGCCTGGATGTTTATATATCGCGGAATTCGTAGCCCGACGGAACAACGAATAAATATCCTTTCAAAAATGTTATTTTATTCATCTTCATTTACATAAAACAAACGCAACTCTAATTCCCAGAATATTTTGCCAGGAACTGAATTTGCATGGCAATTGAATTTCCAATTGATCTATATTTTCCGAAGCGGTTTTCGGAAACGTCTGTAACGCAATTGATCGTCCCTGCACGAACGTTTATAATTCACTGTACAAATAACTGGAAGGCTCTTAATTGACGTAACGATCTATGGTGATTTATAGAGTTGAATGTAGTTTTCATTTGAGAGGAAATACTGATACATGAATTATAAAATTCTATATATTAACCAATATACTCTATTCTTATTTAACTTACCAAATAATTACCACTGTATTATCATGTAATTACCTTACTATTTGCCGAATATATTTTCCGGAACCGTAAATTTCGTGTGTTTCTGTCTCCTCTCGCTGGTTAGGTCATTTGCTAGACCGGTTTCGACCGCTCATCATCTTCAGTAGCGGTGTCAGTCACCTTTGGCACATTGGATGTTTTTCGGGCCACCCTCACTGCATTGTCACTGTCACTTGTACTGTGACTAACACCGCTACTGATGATGGCGAGCGGCCGAAACCGTTCTAGCAAAAGATCAGACCGGAGGAGACAGAAACACGCGAAATGCGGTATTCCAACCCTTCGCAGACCAGAAACAGGTATGTTAAACTATTTTCCGGTACTTGCAGAGTGTTGGAAAAATACAAAAATGAGCGTGAAGAAGCTCCCTGAAAAGCTCTGAAAAGATCGATTCCTGCCGGATTTTATTGCGTTTCAACGCGACGCGTTTAACATGCGATTGAAAAAAAAAATCACAGTCGAAAAACCGATATCGAAGATACGACTTGTTACGCAGAGAGTCGGGAAAGTAGAGCGGGGAAAGCGGGAGAAATAGGCCCACTGCTTATCGTAATTCTAAATAATAGCCGCGGTATATTGGACGCATTTCGTTCCGTGGCCGGCGCACGCGTCAGACGGCGGAGGCCGAAAACTTTATCTTCGCTAGCTCTTAACGAAAAGTAAAAGGACTATAATTTCGTGGCCGGTTCGAAAACGCGATTTATACCGCAATAAAAACATATTTCCCCGCCGGCCGTCCCTGAATTATTGGCCGAACCGGGGGCGGGTTGCCGGGGCATAAACGTAATCCTTGTGGATTGTCGGGCTCTGAAATATACCGCCGGGAGCAAAGGTTTCTCGCCGCCGCCGCCGCCGCCTCCCATTCCCGGAACACTTGAATCTGTATTGATAGCGAAACCAATAAAGCTTTTTATAACTCCGCGGGATTTCGACTTATAGAGTGAAAAATACCTACGATTTATAGCCCCCAACAGACGATAAATAAAACTGTTAGAGGCGGCGATAGTTTTATTCTCGGCACTTATCGAAACCAAAAACACGAGAAAATGGTTCATTACTATCAGCCTTTAATTTTTTATGCCGTTAATATTATAATTGAATTAAAATATAATAAAAGCCTAATACTTGGAGACTTTATCTATTGAGGATTATTGACTTTTAATCTTTAACCCATTAAGTACCGTAGGCCCCAAATGGGGATCAGTTAATTCTTTTAATTTTTTCTGATATGACACTTTACAGGAAGTTTTTTATTGCTTTCGGTAATTTCGCATTATAAATACTACACCACGTTAAAATACTTTTAATTATGATTATTATTCAAAATAAAAGATGATTGGTCTCATGTGTCGGTTCAACTCTGTAGTCCCCAAATGGGACTTGATTTAAAAAACAAAATATTTGACAAACTGGTTTTTATAAACATATTTGGAGGTACTATTTGATAATAATGCATCGTAATAAGTAAATTTTATGCAACATTTTCTGAAAAAAAAATGTGGTGCTTAATGTGTTAATATACCGTGATACTGTGATACTGAGGTTGGCGAGGTGCAGAAACCCGTCTACGCCCCAGGAGAAGGGGCGGAAAATAATGACGATATTCCTATATATCGTTGGACTCGGTATAATTTTTAAATTAATTTTATACAGAAAATATTTTCTAAAATATCTGATTCCGTGACAGCGTCCATTTAATTTACGAAAAAGTCGACGGGCCAAAACTGGTCTGAACACGCGACTGAGCTACGGTTAATTAGCGGCCGGTGGGCTTCTGGGCTAAAAACCGGTTGAATTTTCTAATTGCCGGTTATTTCGGAACCCGGCCGTTTCGTGTTCGGTTATTAAGACCGCTAGACCGTCGGGATACCTTATCTGGGCGTTGTTTTAATGTAGGAATAGGGTTAGAATACGACGGCCTCATTACAATAAGATTCTGTTATTTATCTATTGAAAGTATGCAATTATAGAAAATTGGGCCCGAAAATATTGATCGAATCGAACTCCGAGTTATAGACTGAAACGTTTTCGGAATTTTCCTTTACATTTCCCAATATTGGCCCAACGCTTCGGATGTTATCTAAATGAATAACAAGGCCGACACCGGGTGCACTGATTCCTCTACCGCATCAATTAATCTACACTGCGCTAAATAAATTTGCTCCCCGAAAAGAAGTGTTTCTTGCACTAGAGGCAGAGTTAAGATCGCCGCGTCCCACTAGGTCTGGCTGTGTGCCCAAAGGTAATGAGATTAGGTACCGGATAAGGAGCAATTGATTGATGAATAGGACATTAGTCCTGACGACCCGGAGAACTAATACGCAGTTTAAGAGAGAGTTTATTAAATGCGCTCCTAATAAACGCCGATAAGAACAATGAATATGCGTGGGTTATGCAACTATAAGACAATATTTTCCTAAAGTAACTTCAATCTTTCATCCAAATGACACAATATTATTATGATCAACATTTGTTTATTGACTCGGTGACTCAATAGTACAACATAAACAAACCGAACAAACCGTAAATGTGGGTGTAAAAGTCCCTACCTCATTGGTTATAGTGTTCTCTTATTTCATGAAGACAGCTTCAAGAAAATGACCATTAATCTTATTTGAGCTCCTTATATTTCTAACCGCACGGTCCGTTCATCAATCCGTCTTACTATCCGGAATCATCAATTGATTATTTTCCGTAAAAAGTACATTTGTGTTATCAAATCGCACTAAATATAATTTAAAAATTTTTAAATGAAATGAAAAAATAACGAACCTAACCGGACCGGCGGGGTGCCATCAAATAATCTTACTCTGCTCCTTTAGTCACGAAAATCAGATAAAATAGCGCCATTTATATTATCATAAAAATGGGATAGCCGAGCCAACATCCAAAGGGGACAATATTGGCCACGACGTCCCCAATCAATTAAGGCTTTTTATTCAGAGAGTCGCGTTAACAATTTGGCCCTTCGGAGTCGGGGTTGGGGCGGAGTGGGTCGAGAGGCTTGAGCGCGTGCCTTGGGACAGTATATTACTCCGACTTGTGTTATTAACTGGGCGAAATGTATGTTAGTATGGTATGGGGTGTGGGGGCGGCTTCTGGCACAAAGCCTTGGAGACCTTCCTCCAAGCGCCACTAAATCAGGGCCCCCCCGACCCGGGGACGTCGGCCTATGTTTTATGGCTGGTGGCCGATAGCGGCCCGAGAGGAATAATTTTTTTCCGGGTCCTGAATTTGGAGCTATCTTGTTTTAACCCGAGGCTCTTATCAGCTGTAGAATTATGATGGCGACGGGGTGCGGGGGAGGCTCGAGAGTCGATCGTGAATACAAATAGAACTTGAGTTTTTAAATATTTCCTTCGTTTAAATAACATATGCGTAGGTAAATTTTCGTTTCATGAATAGAATTAGTTTAGGATACCTGTGTTGTGGTCTGCGAGGGGTTGGAGTACCGTAGGTTTGTGGTGTTTCTGTCTCCTCTCGCTGGTTTTATCTTTTGCTAGACCGGTTTCGGCTGATCGCCATCTTAAGTAGCGGATTTAGTCACTTTTGGCACTTTGGATGTTTTTTGGGCTACCCTCACTGCACTATCACTGTTATTTTACCGTGGTGGTTGTCTGTTTGTCTATGTGATTTGTTATTGTGTGTGGCAGTGCAGTGCCAAAAGTGACTAACACCGCTACTGAAGATAGTGACCAGCCGAAACCGGTCTAGCAAAAGACCGAACCAGCGAGAGGAGACAGAAACACACGAAATCTACGGTATAACTAGAATTTTTAGCATATATTTTCTACATTTTTGCTATAGCATTGCAACAAATTACCACATCACTATGGAATTATCGATGGAAGAATCGAAATATCTCTACAATCCATCGAAACGATCTAGGCGGATAGGGAGATACAAACTGCCCGATGATATGAATGCGATTTGCCTTCAAGTGGGGTTCAGAGTTGCCGCAATGGGACCGGGATTCCGCCCCAAGGGCTTCACTAAGGAGACGAGGGGCTTCCGCGGATTAGTCGGTAACGTGTCGGCTAATCCCGCAGCCCGACTGGCGGGCAAAGCCCCCGCCGGGCACTTAGTGGCGGCTTCAACTTGGTCAGGCCTCAACTTGCCTTTTGTCCATCCCCGAACCACTGACGACGGTCCACACTCTATTCCCTATCCGTCATATCCGTATTTTCAAATATATCAAATATAACGATATACATACATGGATTATACTGCAGGAAACCGTTATAGCATCAGTTTAAACATACCTGTTTTGTAGTCTGCGAGGGGTTGGAATAACGTAGGTTTCGTGCGTTTCTGTCGCCTCTCGCCGGTTCGGTCTTTTGCTAGACCGGTTTCGGCCGTCCTCACTGCACTGTCACTGACACTTGTCCAATAACAAGACGCGTATATACACACACGACAAACAGTACAAGTGACAGTGACAGTGGAGCGAGGATGCCCGAAAAACATCCAAAGCGCCAAAAGTGACTGACACCGCTACTGAAGATGGCGAGCAGCCGAAACCGGTCTAGCAAAAGACCAAACCAGCGACTGGAGACAGAAACAAACGAAACCTACGGCACTATAGCATTCTTTATATAGGATTTAACGTAATTATCGCCCCTTCTTATGTGGCATCACAGATATATATATATATATATATATATATATATATATATATATATATATATATCTGTGTTTTTGGTTTATGTAGAATAAAAATTGATGATGTTAAAGAAGTATGGTTTAATAATTATGTTTAATAGCGTAATTCGATGCGTTTTAGCAAGATATCACAAGATATCCCCAGATCATCGCCTATCATTTAATGAATGAGTTTCCTTTCCAACCCCCTAAAAAAATACGCGGTTGAGGATGTGGAGGGGATGTAGGGGAGCGGGGGCTGCTTCAGTCGCAAATCCCGGCGAGCTCCATCCCCCCACGTCTTAATGGGGGTCCCGCCGCCGACGACCACCCGGAATATTATTCAGCGGCCCCCTCAGCTGTCTGTCACGCTCAGCCGCCCCCTCCTTCATCCCTTATTACTCCATTAGATCCAGCCGCAGATGGCAGCGGTGGGAGGGGGGGGCGGTGTCACTCCGCAGAGACCGCAAGATGGGGAGCACTCCCGGCGTCTTTCTTCCCTCCCCGGGGAGGCTGAGTTCCCGTTTTACGATTGTCGGGACTCCCCTGTATATTCGCGGACAGTAAGGGGGCGTCAGATATAACTCCGAAAATTTGAATGGCGAGACGTAAGTACAAAGTTTTTTTTTCGAAATTATACAAAAAATAAAAGCGGATTTAATTCTTGTATAGAATTGATTAAATCCCCACACCCCACTACAAAAGAATCGACTTAAACAGAAAATTTGGACTCTTAAGGCTATTACTAAAACGGACATCGAAATAGACTTTAAGTAACAAACTAACAATATACAAAGCAATACTCAAAACGACATGGACATGCGGTATAGAGGTATTGGGTCCAAGACATCCAACATCGCTGGCATCCAGAGATTCCAATCAAAGGTCCTTCGCACCATCCTTAATGCTCCCCGGTATGTTTCTAACCAAACAATCCACCGTGACCTCAACATACCGACAGTCGACGAAGTCGCAAAATCTCGGTTCCTGAAGTTCCACTCCCGCCTTTCTCCACATCCTAATCCACTCGTTCGGTCCCTTTCCTCTTCTACCCATCCATTATCCCCACCACGACGGCTTAAACGACGCTGGCCCAGAGATCACCTCGGACAGTAGTTAAATCGTGTCATAAGCGCCATCACTGGCTGGTTTCTTTATCGAGACAAACACGTGAATAACTTTATTGTGCAAAATAAAAAAGTTTTCATTAAGTTTGATTAAAATAAAAATAATATTTAAGCAATGGATTAAGTTGCGTTATAAAAATTTTAATGACAATCTTCTTTATGTTTAAATGGGGAAAAACAATGAAGAACAATGAAATGAAGATTACACAATCTTTACACTGTAATGTGATTTAAGTTCTCTAATGGCTGATTCTAACGAAGCTGAATGTTTAACAATAAGCCATCACTCTGTGTTTATTATTGTTTTTTTTTCCATTTCGGAGTCTGCCGCTTGAATAGCAACAGTCTCCCCTCCTGTTTGCATGTCTATTTAGACTCGAAGCGCTGTTGTTGTAAGAAATTATAATGTCTGTCATCTTCAGGCTGACTCAGCCGAGTGTTTCCGCTCCATTATCCCGTACTTCGGGGCGGCGATGGGTATGAGGGGCGGGGGTTAGGCGCCTCTCTTAGAGGCCCCCCACACAGCCGAAAGGGAGAAACAAACCATTCTTCCGCGCACGTCGAATGGTGCATTTAGAGTACGGGCCTCAATATAAGTTCATTTCGGGGTAAGATTCGGTTTTCGTCCTCCCGTAATGTCATGGTGACGGCAGAAGCCTCGGTATAAGGAGCTCAATTTACACAACTTTTAGTTTTTTCCAGGCCCGAACGGTTGAATTAAATGGGTGTAAGCTTTAACCTAATATTACAGTTGTGAATAACTATGATTAATTTTTTTTTAAGAATGCATTTCTAGTAACCTTGCTATAGCAGTGGCAAAGATTAGTTAAACTAATCAAAACTTATCGCGTGAATAAACTTCGCTTCAAGTCCCTTCCACAGTGGAATTTATAGCTTATACTCAGATTCTGGATTCGAGGTTTCTATCTGGAATGAATTTTTACAATCGCCAGTTTTCAGTTAATGGGAAGAAAAGATTGAAGATACCGCTCAAAAACCAATCTTCAGAGAGGCGACCGGGAACAAACGGCTATGTCCAAGGCGATGAATAATAAATCACCGTCCGCAACTAAAGCATTAAATCATAAATGTGGGTAGTTTCCCAATTGGCGGGCGCTCGAATGTTATCTACGCACTTGTATTAGTGCTCGTGCTAGTGCTGAGTAATTTAGTGAAATGGCATAGAGACAGCCCGGGAGGAGATAGTGAATCTTCTAAATCCTACTGAGGTAGAGACATTGGAAAAATAAATGGATATATTTTACATTTTAATATAGAATATTAAATATTCGCTAGGCTTCGATCTTACTAGGAAAATTACTATAGAAAATATGAAATGACTTTACACCGCGAATGTATGATGCAATAGACTGTATGCGTAATTGATCAAGTATTTGTGTTGATTCACAGTTAGAACAACAGCGGGTAAATTGAACCCGACAGAAAATACACGTAATCAATTAGGATTTCAAATACGCGATCGCCGTCGGAAATGCAATTTCAGCTGTTTTTTTTCTTTTCAGCCTCGACCAGACAATCCCGCTGAGGGTCTTAAATATAAGCGGGTCTCAGAGGGCCCCGGGTTGCTCGGCTTGGGGTTTCACTTATTCGCAGCTGTCGTCTTAAGCATTTACCAATTCCAAGTTTAATTAATTACCAAGTGAAATATAGCCCCGGGCCCCGGCTCCCTCAGAGGAGTAGAGTAAAGTTAAGCTACAGAATGAAATTATGAATTATACGGCTTTCCACCCCCCCTTCTCCTTTTTCTGAGCTCAATGCTTCAAAAACAGTTTTAATTTTCGGAATGCATAACTAAGCCCGGAATTAAGTCCCCGGCGGACGGTCTCGAGAGTTCTCCCGATAGTTTTATTAAGTGTAATATCAGTATTGGGTGGCTGTCGAACGAAGTTTTGAGTAGCCATCTTTACCAGCGTTCAACATGCGGAAATCTCTAGATTATAAACGAAGCGGTTTAATGAATCGGATTAATGAAAACGCCGCCCACAATTAATTAAGTGAGGCACAAATAAGAAAACCTATTGCCGAACTATTGGCAATGCGTATGTGTACTGCGTTCCAAGAACATTATATAACACGGTCCAATTTCACATTTACCCTTCATTCAACAGTGGATGGGATCTATTCAGACTTGCATTAGAGCCGCGCCCTACTTCTTGTAAATGCAATTTCGGATTACCTGGAGGCGCGTTATGTTTAAGAGCTACAGCTTTCGGCCCGAACGGCTGAATGAAAGCGGACTCAAAAGGAGAATTCCGTGAGGAGAAAGAAGAAATAATAAATAGATTTTCTAAAAAAACGGGAGTCCCTTTTTACGCAAATACAGCTATAATTTCGTTATTTCTCTTCTCCGCTATTTATGCTTAAGTACCAGTCGCCTAGACGACCCTACCCCCCTCTCGTCGCTTCGTGAAAGCAATTTTCAATTCCTCTCCCTCCGCCATCGTTCAAAACTTCTTTTAACATTCATCCGCTTAACCCTCTCGTTCCTCCTTATTCAGCGCGGCTGTAACTGAACCCGGTCTCGGTGGGTCTTCCAATACCGCTTATTGATATAGGCGGAATAATGAATTTTTCTCCCCAAAGCCGAGTAAGAAAGGTACAGCGAGAGAGGCCCCTTTCGTGTCGCGTATGACGCGAAGGAATTCTTAACGCTCATCGAGAACGGGTCGGAATCGGCGGTTCACCCAACACTTGCAAGGCGACACCATGGCAACCTCAAGTCCATGTATTTTCTATAATTTCTATACGAAATAATACGATTTCGGGTTTCAACGATCTTCAGTATCCGTTATTAGATTAGGAAGGTTTCTAAAAGACGTTAAAAAAAAGTATTTTATAATAAATAGAATCGTTTCACGGCCTCTCATTATTACTGTCTATCACAATGGGGGTGTTCGGTTAACGCCATAGGGGTTCTCTCCTGTGGAAATCCATACTCCGCACATCCTGCGAATATTGTTTGTTGCCGCGTAGCCGAGTGTGCGGAACACACGGGAGGCGGGGTGCCCCCCTCCCACGCGCTAACAAGAGGCCCCATTTTTTGGGGTCCTTTTTTTTTTTAAAAAAAACACCCACACACACACACACACTGCGGCGGGGCCAGATAATGGCGCGGGCCTTGTGATGTGACTCCTTGGGGCCCGCCCCGTGTGGTTCTCGTTAAGCGTAATAATTACGCGGTGGGGGGGAGAAGGGACGGGTTCACGCTACACTTGCCAAACGCGGCCGGGATGATACCCAGCAATTTTCCGCAAGCTTCCCCCGTCGCCACACGGCCTTACTTTTACCCGGCCGTAAATTTTGTCAAAGCCACCCCTTCCCCACCCCCAACGTCCTCCATCTGGGCCTTAAACCGCGACGATTTTGTAAAATATTCAGTACCGCAGTACGACGAGGGGTGAGGTTGTACGCCTTCGACGTGAAACGGGCGGTCCTATTTTCAAAAACCGTTAAAACCCCCACCATCGTCCTGTTTTAAAACTAAAATATTCATCCGACATACTTCTCAACCCCCCATGCGCGAGTACCACCCTTTCCTCGCGCCCCCTGTCCCGAATATTGGATTATCTGTCTTACCGACGTATCTTCTTACCCGGCGGACACTAAAGCTCTCTCTAAAACTCCCGTGCAATCTAAATAATTCAGTATCAAATTACGCCCGTACGCCCGTACAGAATTACCGTATTATAACACGACAGTGCTAGAAAGAGTACAGGCCCTTTCTTGTAAAACGGAATTGTATATAACGCGCATTGTAGTCCATATACTAATATTAGGGTTGACTATATTCTTTTTTAAGTTCATGCCTTATTTGGATTGGGAGGGATTTTGCTCTGACAACTATTAGGTTCTGACTTCCAAATATATGACAGGAAACATTTCTGCCATTTTCTATTGGCGATCATAAAAGTTTTGCTGTTGATCCCAAATTTATTGAAAAAAAGTTTATTTTCAGTAATCTAGTTAATCTGTGCAAGTGCACCCAACGAACTTTAGTTAAGTACATTTCGCACCACCCTCAGGGACCGCTAGTTTATCTGTGCAAGTGCACCCAGCGAAATTTTATAATCGTAAATACACAATACCAGATTGGTTTCCTGTCATATATATGGATGTCAGAACCTAATGTATGACTCACGAAATCTACGTTTCCGGGCAAATTGTCCTGTCCCTGCGTCACCTTGACAACTATTCTATTCCACCGCTCGCCTTAGTGTGAGTGAGGTTAGTTCCGTGTGTATGTAATAAAATTTCTTTATATTATCCTCGAATATTACAATGTTAACAGCGTAAAGCCCCAAGCATCCCGCAGAATAAAACGTGGGGGCGTATCACGTCGAACGAGAGCCTTTAGTATTCCCCAAATGCTTTTGATTTTCGGGTGGGAAATTTACTCGAGAGGTGCCCGGGATGAAACCGAAAGGCCTCGAATTCGTGGGGGATGGCGAAGGGGGGGGGGCGGTGCGCCTTTACCCCTTATGAAACATCCCCAGGCGTAAATAAAATATTTCCCGCTCTAACCAATAGACACGTTTCCTCCGCTTCACGGTTGATTTGCCAGGAGGAAGGGCCCCTTCGATTGGCTAGGGCGGTCCCGGCGCGGACCGAATTTTTAGTTGGCGTTATATCTCGGCCCCTCAGAAACGGAAACCTAATATCTCGACGTATATGTCCGAAGAAATATCTGAAGAGGGTACAGTGGGTTAACTACGCCGAGCACATACTGATTCCAATTTTTTTTTTCGGACAAGTATCGGGCATCATTTTAACTTTAACATTGTCTTCCATCATTCCTCCAGTGAATTCCGGCTACGTACAATGTTGAGTTATAGACGACTATAACTACTACAAAGTAGTATTCTCTCGTTGTCTGAAAGGGGTGAGTACAACAACAGTTCTCTTTGAGTACACTTGCAGTGAATGCATAATATTCATATTCCTGATTATTGGAAATTTGTAAAATTATTTGGAAAATACCCAACTTCAACAAAGATGTTATTTCCAGTACGATTATCGGGGCAGTTCACAATCCTCCCAATTCGAATATTTCCTAGAATTGTGAAAGTAGAATATAATAAATAAACTTTGGTTCTCCCTTCGAATTCGAAGAATAGTTAGTGCCAATTTTGTTCAGTATTATGTAATTTCCGAGAGCAGAACGCTCCAATGCTGATATTCTTTTTATTACATATTGTGATATATTAACGTATCATTCTTCCCAGGCTATTAACTAGTCCCGGCTTAATCCCCACACAGTGCAGGGCCCCAATAACTCGGCCTTCAAAATAACCATTTATACGGATGATATAATCGCCCGACACAATTAGTGTTTCGATGCAAGAGTTATAGAACGAATGAGGGATTCGGGTGCTAATTTCATTGTACTGTGGTTGTTTATTACCTGCCAGCCGAGACCTGAACAACGAACACTCGAGTTACTATTATTCCGTATTTATTGGCGCAATCAATATAATCTATGAAATCCGCTCCGCTGCCACCCTCCCAATTCTCAATTTAACCTGCAATTGAGTTCTGGCGAATCGCCGATGCGGTCGCTGGGGGAGCCGACGCTAATTTTGCGGTTAACACTCAACAATGGGGCACCGCTCTACTCTCAGCCGCGTGTTCTCCAACGCGTTTTTTATCAGTTCTCCATAAAATATCGGTTTTTAGACTAGATCCGAATCAACTACGGAGGGAGTGAATCTTTTAAACAATAGGAAGTAAAAATTCATCGGTCACACAAGAAAACAACCTACTGTAAACAGTCAATGTAGTCAACCGAAAACTCTTTTATTTAATTGTCTTTATATAGTACCTATAGCATATTGATATACTTTAAATATTATGTGATGGGGTTACCCGAAAAAACTGATAGTTCTGAGGGTTCTGTGAGAAGACAACATTTAAATAGAAATATTCTTATTATTATTATGGTTTATTTACTTAATGCCTATAACTAGTAAAATAAATGTAAAAAAATTATCTTATATTATTTGTGTTACTGATCCCACCATTTTCTTTGGTTTCCCTACTCTATTACTCTGTAATGCTTAGAGTGTGTGAAAGTTCCAGCGCCGCTTGAAAAGTTGAAGTACGCTTAACCATATAAGCAGCCAACGGGAACGGTTATTGCAACGTACTTCGGCTTAGTTCTTCATGATCGTCGGAACGAGTTTTATGTGCTCAATTTAGAATGCAGCAGCACACGCGAGTATCATATGAGCTAACGTCGAACAAACATTGTTCGCCTGATCCCGCCGACATTATAGAATCGCTGGACAGTTTTATTTTTTCCCTTTAAAGTTATAATCGAGAACATTGTTTATTTAAATTGGTACTTATTTTTATGTTGAGAATAGAAAATGAGGTTTTCGTGTTAAAGTTGGCGCAGAGAATCAATCCGATATATTTGATAACAACGCCTCTATTCTACTGCAGATCCGCTCTTGTTTTTGAAATATGGGCGTTCTGAAAGCCACAATTGCGTGTTGATTCCGATAGTGGGAACACATATGAGTACTCGTATTTCTTCAAGGTCTGAAATGTAGACGGCCTTAATATCCAGTAAATATATCACGCCTTCCGAGTACGCCTCAACTCTCGTCGCACGAGGACGCCGTTCAAGGAATTGTTCCGTGTAATTCCGATAGCTTATCTCCACTTTCGCGCATGTATATATATATATATATATATATATATATATATATATATATATATACTTAACATAGGTTTTAAATACATTTGGAATGGGTGTTGCCATTCCGCGCACGAAACGTTTTCGGATCATGATACGACGGAAACTGCTGAAACCTTTTTTGCTGATTTCGAAATTTTATGGTTCAGATTGTATTTTTTGCCGGAAAGCTCGTATGGAGGCTATCTATTCTTTTTGTCTCGATGAAATGTAATACGCGGGTTTTACCACCATGGGACCAGAATGGGGAATAAAAAAATGTACTTTTATTCATTATATGTGTAGATTTGTGTTTCTGTCTCCTCTCGCCGGTTTGGTCTTTTGCTAGACCGGTTTCGGCCGCTCGCCAACTTCAGTAGCGGTGTTAGTCACTATTCGCACTTTGGATGTTTTTCCGGCCACCCTCACTGCACTGTCACTGTCGCTTGTACTGTGGTGGTTGTCAGTTTGTCTTGTGTATATATACGCGTCTTGTTATTGCGTTTTTGGGGGTGTTGTTTGTCTTATTTGAGTTGAGGGGGGTTATTAACAAGATTTTGTTAATCGGCTTAAATGTATGTCGGGCGGGTGAGATCCTTCGATAGGATTATCGGGGCAAATATGGCAAATAGTGCAGTGAGGCTGCCCGAAAAACATCCGAAGTGCCAATAGTGACTAACACCGCTACTGAAGATGGCGAGCAGCCAAAACCGGTCTAGCGAAAGACCAAACCGGCGAGAGGAGAAAGAAACACAAATCTGCGTTATTCCAACCCCCCGCAGACCACAAAACAGGTACGTTGAACTCCTTATATGTGGATTGCACGTGAGCCTTCTGTCCAATGTACAAGACTTGATTTTCAATAGCAGTTGGGACCGAAAACTTCAGAAAAAAACGTCATTTCCATAAAAGCCATTTCATCGCCGTATTGGATCTTTTTCGACGCTGGAGCGAATAAGAGGATTGCCATTCGAGGACAAGGTATACGTGGGCGGGTGGGGGCTAATTCCAGCGGAAATATGACGGCGACAGAATTCAAAATCCTTCGACTCCGGGACCGATAAGGTCCGGCGGGGGCAGTTTTATCTCGGCCGTGAAATGTGTCCACCCTGCCCGTCACAAACAGATTTCGATTAAGATTCGTGCAGGCCTCCTCGAACGGCCTGCGTTCACGCTCTCCAAATCCGGCCTACAGTGACTTACTTACGGAACCCTGTTATCCGACCGAACAGTACAGTAGCCGATGCGAATATACGAGGTCTGTTCAAAAAATATCGCGAATTTCGGGTTTTTTCAAAATTTTGTCCTCTTCAAAGTAATCCCCCACCAGATATTATACACTTGTGCCAACGTTTTTCCAATCCTCGCACTTCGAAAATTCATCTTTTGTGTTAAGATCCATCTTCGATGCCGTTTTTATCTCCTCAATCGTAGCGCAGCGTCGTCCTTTCATTTGGCTTTTCAGTTTTGGGAACAAGAAAAAGTCACAGGGGGTGAATACGGTGGCGGCGGCATTATTAGTGTGTTGTTTTTGGCCCAAAATTTCGCGCACAACAAGCGATGTGTAATCAGGGGCGTTGTCACGGTGCTGAAGCAAATTTTTGTTCTACCACAAATCTGGGCGTTTCTCGCGGACTGCTTCGCGCAACTTACCGACTCGCAACTCAGCAACTTCTCTAACGGTGATTCGGCCATTGGCTAATACTAATTTACTAATTTCATTAATTTTTTGTCCGTTTTTGACGCGATAAACGTCGCTTCGGTCCAAGGTAGCTTCACCACATATGCCGCAGTCAACGGTCTATATGGTTCCGCGCACTTAATTTTGTTTTTCGTACAAAATTTGACACAGAGTCTCTGATCCATTTTTCGGAACGGGTAAAAATCGAAGACGAACCAAAAAAACGTGCAAGAAAAGCGGCTTTAAACGATTAACTGAACATTCACAACGGCTGAAATTGTCGGCATAAGTGAGATACACGTGTACAGACATGAGGCTACAGAAGAACCGTAGATTGAATATACTTATTTCGCGGAAATCTAAAATTCCGCGTATCGCGGGAATCGTAAATTCCGCGAAATGTGTTCCTTCTTTTTCATTAGCCACAGAAAAATCACTGTAGAAATACTGAGCCCTAGAACGAACAGTCAAATTTACAGTTAGTAACATCAATACGTTAATACCATCCGCGTCAATAACATTAACGCCCCAGTAGCCGAGATTAAGCCATAAAGCCAAGTAATTATAACAGTCTTAACCGGCGGTAAGAGAAACAAGTAATAATATCGCAGTGACCGGTCATGCAATAGTTATAATACAACTTAATCTATCGATTGTGATGGGAGAAATGCCATAGCAACTAGCAATATCATGGTAACCAACCTTGTTGAATAACAATAATTACATTATATAACGTTGGTTTAATATGAAAAATAAGAAAAGTTTTGGTGTCCGTTAAAAGAGTTTTATTACTTGCGTTCTTGCGTCTTTTTAAACGTATATATTCAATGTTTTCCCCTTATACATATGTAACACGTCTACCTTCGACACTTCTGTCCTGTGCACGGCTCGGTTGCATAAAACATAAGCATTTTTATAACTTACTCAGTGTAGCGCTATTGTTTCTGAATTTACAACGCGCGGGGATTCACGCTCGGTTACACGTCTTTTTATATACGTTCGGGAGAAAAGCAACTCTCCCCCCCCCCCTTGGCCGGGGATGAATTACGTACGCCCTTCTGCGGTTCTAAGGGTGGGGGAGCTTAAGCTCTGCCACTTCCGTCTACCATTATTCTTAACCTACGACACGGAGAAACCCCCCGGGGCACGGTGGAAGCATCCAACATCATCTCAGGGTAACATCTGTAGGTACAGTAATATGTATCCGAAAAGTTTACGTAAAACATTTTCTGCAACATCCATTTGAATCGATATATAGATAGATTAAACTTGAATCCGAACTCAGTTAGCAAAGTTTCATTATTCTTAACTCCTGTATACAAGATTACATAAGCACCTAACATGTGATAATGAATAAAATATTAAATTATTGCTAAGAATCAATTCAATAGGCAGAAATTTAAGAATAATAGTTCGTGTAACTTGGTTATAGTATAAATTTCGAAATGGATTTCTTTTCAACTACACCTGTTTTCGCCATACAATGTTGGGTAGTTCCAGGGGAAAGGATCTACAACTCTAATCAAATCTTGTAAAGTTTGACTCGAGAGCTTTTGGGAGCGGCGTTCAGATTTCGATTAAGATTGTTGGCCCAATCTACGGAAGCCCGTAGGGCTACGGGCAACTGCACTTCCTATTCTCTAATCAATCCCAATGGCTTTTTTAAGCCAATCACTGGGGTGTCTAGTAGATGATATGTTTATTATTTGGCGTATTGATATTGTGTAAAATAGAGGGTGTCCTAAAATTAACGCAAGATTTGAATCGAACTGTGGCTGCCAAACTTTCATTATTTTTTAAATATTGTTCAACAATGAAAACACGTTGTTCTATCGTGTAACGCTCCATTAGTACTAACCCTAAACTATCAGCTGTCAAATGGTTTCTTTCAATAGGGTTGCCAACTTTACTGCAAGAATGGTGGCAAATTCAAATCTTGCGTTCATTTTGGGACACCCTATATTAGGGGTAACCAAAAGTAATCAACAATTTGATAAGTATTTTGGTTTTGAGAAGTTCTTCAAGAGGGGAATCGAAAATTTGCAGGAAAAGTGGCAGAGAGTTGTTGATAATATTGGTGGTTTCTTTTTTAGCAAAATAAAATGAATTCCAAAGTCAAAATGTGGATTACCTTTGGGTACCCCTAATATTTAGTACGGGTTAAGGATTTTGAGCTCAGAAATGTGAATGCTTTAGTACAGCTTACCTAATTAGTCAAAAGTGAAATCGATATGTGTACGTACTCTGAGAATAGTATTTAATCGTCATTTAAATTCCTGTTAGTTCCATACTTTCATTTGCGAAGAACACACGGATGGTATATAAATTATGGAAGTCTTCATAAAATCCCACTGAACAGGTCTACAAGATTTCGATTAAGATTACTCCGGTCGACAGTTGAACATCCTGTTTGTGAAAAATGTGGACTAAATTACAAACCTTGAAATGATCCATTTTGTTATGAACGTTTGTATTATTTGCGAATCATTGAGGATTAACAATTTACAAGAATAATACTGTTAAACAATTTGTCCGCAATTATATTACCACATTTTTGTTAATTTCCGTCACTGAAAATGTAGGAAATGGAGTTGAGACAGTTTCAACAAAAATCACTCCGTATATTTGTAGATAAAAAAATGATGCTCAATATGTTGCGGTTCTAGAATAATAAGTGTTGTTAAGCGGAGTCTGTAAATTTGTTTATAATGAAAACATTTCTGTACTAACACCGAAATTGGTCTAGCATTGGACAAAATAAGTAATTCTGATCGTAAGAATCATGCACAAATGTAGAACGAGGAAATCATAAAACGGCTGAGCTAATATGGGAAGGTTAGATCCTGCCTTCGTGCAAAGAATGCATCCTTGTTCCGTGAAAGCTAATGAAGAGTGAATGGAGGACGTGTCCCTTCGACGGCTTCTCGTTCGGTTTCAACCCCTTGCCCGATATCAAGTTATTCCGCTTAATAAATTCATCCATTTATAGCGAGCGCCACGGTATCGCCACCCACCCGCCTTCGACTCCCTTTCCCGCCACCCCTACCACGCAACTCGATTATTTTTCCATGCATTTTTAATACGAGGAAAAGGGGTTCGTTGCCCTCGGCCTCCGAGCCCAGGTGTATTGGGAAGGGTGGGGGGTCGTTCCGGGGATATATACCAATCGGTATCCGAAAAGGAAGCGATTACATTTACGGAGCGCCCAATCGGACTTTAAATAACTTATAAGGCCATCGGAAAAATCTTGCCCCTTGTACTCTTCAAGAAGCACTCCTTTTTACTTCACCAATCCGCGAGCTGTTGCGTTTTTCAGTTTCGAATCGATAAAGCTACATCCTCGTTTCTACATTATGATGGCCGAGATAAACTATTTGGTTATCATATTAGCCGATTATTATGTGTCCCAAATCTCTATATTTAGACGCGATATTCTTATATACTTCAATGAATTTTCAACTGTTAAACGTTAAACTCAACACGCAATCCCATCTATACCCGATGCCGTAGTTCTACTCCACTAGATCCCATCCCTGAGACCCACAATCGCATATCGAGTCATCACTTAAAAGTATTATTTTTTGTACATTTCTGTCCGTTGGTGGTGGTTGTTAGATTCTGATTGCCATTAGTAGCAGCGGTTTTTAGTTTCACATTTTGCACTTGTTTCGAGCCACCTCTACTCAGTCACAGGATGACAGGTACAAGGACATGAGGAGCAAGTGAAAACCATACAAGGCGCAAAAGTAGCTAACACCGCTACCGGGCCGAATAACTAAAACAGCATCAACTGGGCCGAACAGAACAATGAACATAAACACACGAAATTACGTTCCCACCCCTCGCAGACGCCACCCCATTATTTTTTTGTTGAACACGCGGATAAATACATTTTCCAATTAAAGTTTCTTGGAAATTCACAATAAATTGATTAATAATTCTTTAAAATATGTTCGGCGTCTACAATAATGTAGTTCTGTATGCACCGGCGGTACAGTGGTATTAAAAGTACCAGTTTTAACCAATCGGTGCTGCATCTGTTGACCGTTTTCCCTTTGATTACAGCGGTTTGACGCAACAATTCGCGTCCAGCCACCGAATATTTTTATTCATCGTCCGCGATGCTTTAATTGACTGCGCGGTTCGAAACAAAGAATGGAGGCCCGCGGACGTTGGATGTGTATTAAAACGCGGGCGGAAGGCAGTCCCTCTGTATTTAAATAAATACCGGCTCTGAGCGCGTTTCAATTTTCAATTTCACCTGGCTTCAACATGGATTCATTAGCTGGCGTGGTTTTGCGTATCGCGCTGCATTCGCCGGCTCCGGACTTCAATGGGATACATTTTTAGACCCGGCAGGTCCCCGAGATTTATTGTTGTGTTCGAAAGCTCGCTCGGTCCCCCTCTGCCAACGTCGGGCGATCGGTCCGAAAAATATTTCGGACGATGTCCGCACGCCCAAACGAATTTCGTCCTCCAGATGGGGGTGGCCGGCAACAAAAGTCCGGGGATACTTGATTTTTACACACTTCACGAAGCCAGTTGTGCGCAATGTGTGAACGTACTGAGAGAATATTATTTAATCGTCATTTAAATGCCTGTTAGTTCACACTTTCATTTGCGAAAAAACGTTTGGTATATAAATAAACGGAAGTCTGCATGAAATGCTCGACAGTTGAAGTGGATTGAGAGGAGGAGCGCTCGATAATATTCAGGACCGGTTCTTTCATCCAGGATCCACTCTGATGAAGAGTTTTTCCACTCCCGGAAACCTTTTAGGGCGCTCAGAATTTCTGGAGGACATCCGCGTACTCGTAATGCCGTCAGATGTGTCGGTATTTCGAATATTCGAAAAGTGCACCGAATTTCGTCCGCCGATGGGGTACTCGACTAAAGTCCGGGGATACTTGATTTTACACTTCACGAAGCCAGTTGTGCGCAATATGTGAACGTACTGAGAGAATATTATTTAATCGTCATTTAAATGCCCGTTAGTTCACACTTTCATTTGCGAAAAAACGTTTGGTATATAAATAAACGGAAGTCTGCTCGACAGTTGAAGTGGATTGAGAGGAGCAGCGCTCGATAATATTCAGGACCGGTTCTTTCATCCAGGATCCACTCTGATGAAGAGTTTTCCACTCCGGAAACCTTTTAGGGCGCTCAGAATTTCCTGGAGGACATCCGGGCGTACTCGGGTAATGCCCGTCAGATGTGCTCCGTATTTCGAATATTCGAAAGTGCAATCGAATTTCGTCCGCCAGATGGGGATGGGGTAGCCGGCCGACAAAGTCGGGGATACTTGATATTTACACTTCACGAAGCCAGTTTGCGTTGAACAATACTTGAGAATACCAATTTAATCTCGTTTAAATGACAACTTTCATTGCGAAAATACGTTTGGTATATAAATAAACGGAAGTCTGCTTCATGAAGTATGTCGACAGTTGAAGTGGATTGAGGAGCAGCAGCGCTCGATAATATTCAGGACCGGTTCTTTATCCAGGATCCACTTGATGAAGAGTTTTTCCACCCCAAACCTTTAGGCGCTCAGAATTTCTGGAGGACATCGGCGTACTCGGTAATGCCCGTCAGATGGGAACAATCAATTAATTTCGTCCCGCCAGATGGGATAGTCCGGCGACTCCGGCAAAACTTCGCCAGTTAATTGACCAAGCCAATGTAATATTTTACAAATGATTTAAGTTTTTCACGTAGGGAATGTCCACAATGCAAAGGCACCAACCTTCATTACCGCAGAAATGTAAAAATACAAAGCTCTACAATCAGAATTGTCGAAAATTGCTTATAATTTACTACAGGGTTTTAAATAATCGTTCTAAATAAATTTAAGTACGGTGCTGTATTTGATAGTGACAAGTTGTTATTGCGTGACGAGATAATGAACTAAAAAAAATCTAAAAAGCATCTGTGTTCTTAAATATTCCGTTTAGGGATAAAGTACTATCAGATGTTTTTGAAAGTGAATTAATTTTATTTTTATGAAGTTATGGGCTAAATATTTTTTAGTATCTGACTCAAGGAAAGACTGTAGTTATTTATGCAGCAGACGTCTTTCTATGCAGATTATCAATTCATTTTTTTTAGTTGGTTATTACAAATTATTGTGTTTAAACTTACTAATGCTGATTGTATCGATTAAAAATAAATATGTTTTAAAAATTTATATCAATGGGGAGACATTTCATCCCGTTTATTTCGGGAGAAGTCGCCACCTGATTCCAGGGGGTTGAAATCTATCCAGCTTTATACTCTGAAGTGAAACCATTCGTTTTATTTTTATTTTTTTAGAGCGTCGGGGATATCTTCCTGCACTGCAGTGGCACAAATTGCATCAGACTAGGGAACGATCCATCGCAGCCCAGCCCGTTGGAACTATCACTATCGGGAGTTGTCGATAACGCAATAACGTCAGGGCGGGCCGTTTTCGATCGGAAAACTGCGCCTGCCAATTCGACTGTACAAAGTTGGACCCGGTTCGATGCTATCTCCGGTGCGGAAACTGATTCCGCGCGAGTCTGAAACCGAACAGCCCCCAACAACCCCACCTAGTGTTATAGTTTTATAAAAACTACTATACAAGCCCGTAAAACTGCGATAATATTGATCCGTTGAACTTACGCATCATTATACCGACAATTATTTATAGGTTTCAGTGTAATTCAAAACGTCACACGATTAAACAAAATTTAATAATACACATATCAGGACGCGATGAACTCTCATCAAAAAAATTAACGGGGGGTTAACCACGCTGACTCTACTGCTTTACTGTACAAGAAGGACGAGAAGATGAAACCTGCCCCAAATTAATATATAATAACTCCTAAAGTTATATTTATATTTATTTATATATGAACTCATTTATAATAGTTTTTATTCCAATTTTAAATGTAATCGTATTTGTAGATATTAAAGAATGAAAAGTAGAACTTTAGCTTCAGTACCCCTTTGAGCTCAAGGAGCTGTTATATTCGAATTATGATTAGTGTAATCGAGCTCCCGGGGGAAGAGGGGGTTGACTGTAGGGGAGCTAATCCGAAATTTCTTAATTGGGCAACTCGCAAGCAGTAATATTAGGGACTGCGGAGGCATTAGGCAGCAGTCCTTTATGCGCTCTAGGGTTTGGAGTTGCTCAGAGCGCAGTTCAGGAGGCCGCAAATGAGAGCGCCTTGATTGCGACCCCGCAGCCGCATCCAGAACGTTCAAGAGGATACAGAAACGGGGGGAGTACGGTGGGGGGAGTAGGGACTCTGATTAAGGCGGTGGCAAATCCGGAAGTCTACGACTTTCAGTCTACCGCGGCCGGGTTTCCGGCTAACGGAAATGGCCGGTCGCGAATGGATTGGACTTTCTGAAGATACGCGAATCTCAACAAGCAGTTTAATCAGCCCGAATTTTCCCTCTAAAGATTTTCATAACATAACATAAATATTCAGATTTCGTGTGTTTCTGTCTCCTCCCGCTGGTTTGGTCTTTTGCTAGACCGGTTTCGGCTGTTCGCCATCTTCAGTAGCGGTGGTAGTCAGTTTTGGCACTCTGGATGTTTTCCTGCATCCTCACTGGAATGTCACTGTCACTTGTACTGTATGTTAAACGGTAACACTGTAAACAGGGATGTTACACTATACTTATAGTAACATAAGACTAACAGTCGTTTAGCTACAGTAGCCCTCCTATTTCGCAAATTATTACTCAGGATAAAGAAGCTTTAGAAGGGTCGGAAGTACAATTTCATGTCTAAATTTGGCACCATGTCGATACATGCACTACATACATATAATGATTTTTGTCAGAGTAAGGTATTTTATTGAATATGCATATATGAAGGAAAGACATTTTTAAAACCAATTTCAGGCCCCAAAAAATATTGAAAATCAAGTCTTGTACATTGGACAGAAGGCTCACGTGGAATCCACATATAAGGAGTTCAACGTACCTGTTTTGTGGTCTTCGAGGGGTTGGAATACCGCAGATTTGTGTTTCTGTCTCCTCTCGCCGGTTTGGTCTTTTGCTTGACCGGTTTCGGGCGCTCGCCATCTTCAGTAGCGGTGTTAGTCACTTTTGGCACTTTGAATTTTTTTTGGGCATCACTGTCACTTGTACTGATTGTCGAGTGTATGTATATAATATAGTACAAGTGACATTGACAGTGGAGTGAGGATGCCCAAAAAAAATTCATAGTGCCAAAAGTGACTAACTACGGTGCTGAAGATGGCGAGCAGCCTAAACCGGTCTAGCAAAAGACCAAACCAGCGAGAGGAGACACACGAAATCCACGGTATTCCAATCCCTCGCAGACCATAAAACAGGTATGTTAAACTTAAGAGCATAACATTGACGCATACTAACCAGGCGAGATTATTACATACTCCGCTTATTACAATTAACTGAATAGAAAACAAAAGACTAAAACATCGAGAGGAGACAGAAACACACGAAATTACGGTATTCCAACCCCTCGTAGACCACAAAACAGGTATACTAAACTATAAAATTACTGATAGAAGTATAACAACAACTAACAAGCTTTATGAGTGTTTTACAACGGAGGAAACATTGAAAACCGATATGATTACGAGCAGAAACATGGGACATCGCTTTTTTCCGGGCCCGTAATTCTTTAAAACTCCCGAAATCCCGGACCTAATTCACGGGGAAGCTCCGGCTGTCGGGGTCCCGAGACACAAGCGGGACAATCACGATCTGAGGAAACGAATTTTAAACGGGCTTTCCGCCGAAAGCGGAGCGCGTTTGAATGGGGCGCTAATTGCGCCCGGGTTCCCGCCGCGTCGGGGGGCTGCTTTTCAAACGTCCGGGCTACACTCAAGGGAAGGTAGGACGTCCTGGAGGGGGGCCCGAATAACGAGGAAATGCCGATGTATCACAGGGGACCCACCAGGATGGTTGAATGACAATGCTGAGCACTATTTATGCATGGCAAATTTATTAGTTGTATTTAACAGTAATAAATCCAAGTAAAATTTAAACCCGAGTATTCCGGTTTCCTGCCTTTAGTATGCACTAGAATGCAATCGCGCACTCCAGAGTTGTGAAACGAATACCATTACAAATAGCTGATGAAATATTTCTGTTGAAAAGAACTACAGGATATTTCAACGACCTTGTCCTGTTACGTATTGGAAACTCAAATAAAAATTTATAAATCCCTCACTCTTCATTGAAGCATGCTCGATTTCAAGTACTTCTCGACCGGGCTCTCCCGAGTATTATATTTTTATCGGCAGCTAAATAATCGAAAAACGGAGCTGAATATAATAGAGGGAAACAGTAGAAGGCAGACAGGAGGTTCCCTAATTGATCATTGAAAATAAGGTGAATATACCATAAATACTAAGGCTAGAGCTTCAATTTAACTCGCTCATTTTAACATAATAGTTGAAAAATGTCTCCGTTTAGAAATTCATCAACAATTTATGGGGGACAAAAATTGTTCTCTCATTCCTAAATTACTACGGACAATGCTGAGAATGCAAAATCTACACATACAACATGAGCAAAAGTGCAGGAATATTATTTGGGTAATTATATACTCACTGGAAGCACATGATGCAAAAGATTTTTCAAAGTATTGAAGATATTTTCATCAGTCGGACTTTTTTCTGCAGCCAGGTCCTAGAAATCTTCTCGCCGTTATCAGTAGCATTACGTTGGCAATATAGTGAATTAAGAATGTCACCTAGTAGTAGCGAACTATCCACTCGGCATCAAATAAGATAAATCTGTTAAAGTTTTATGTTTCCAGCATTCCGAAAACAAGAAAGGCTCGCTCGGTTTCTAACAGAGGGGGGGTTACTGTTTCAATATATTAGGCGGCGGGAAAGAAGGTCCTGGGAAAGAAGTCGGACCGGATGTCCGGTTCTTTTTGCCGAAAGATATTTATCGAACGGCCGGCCCCTTCCGAACATCGGGTGGAGCTTCGAAACACAAAGAACACCAGGAAATGGCATACGGAGCCGTAGGGCGTAGGGGCGTCTTCTCTACTGATACGGCGATGCCCCTCACGCATGTCGCCGAACTATTTAAGTTGTCTTAACTTCACCGGGTTTTCTGAAAACAAAAAAAAACGTCATCCGGACCGCGGGACGAACGAGGGAGTTAACGCCGATATATATTAGCGGCTGAAAGGAAGGTCCCCAATAAAAAAAAGTCCGGTCCGGGGGGCTTTTCTGCGGCGCGATATTTATCGAATAGGGGGAATATTGGGAAAAGTTGAAGAGAAGGGAGTCGGGAGAAGCCCCCCCGCGCACAAGCCGAAACAAAAGGATATTAGAAAACAGATTTATCCCGGCCCCACTCCCGCCATATATAACTGTGTGTTGGGAACGGAGGAGCTCCGGAGCTTTCGGTCTGATAAGGAGCCGAATTTAGTGTCCTGGCCTAGTATGGCGTGTAGTAGAAAAGCGGGCGGAGGCCGGTTTACTGTAATAAATCTATATGTTTACCGCGTGGAGAAATTGTCCCCCAACCGCCGGCCGTTGGCGAGGCCAATACTTTTAAAAGAGATTTGGAAAATGAAGAAGTTCCAAACCGAATTTGTCGTCGACAAACACGCATTTCCTTCAACCCACCACTACATACCACTCACAATTATTTATCCCTATACGATTGCTTTGGAATGGAAAGCGTTCCGATACAATATTAGAGCGGCTGAAATACGCTTCGACGTGGCCTACAAATTAGTCCAATATTCAGTTTCAACGTCCTAGAATATCACGAATTTATATTTTAATACTCTCGCGGGGTTCGGTTTTTCGCCACCTTCGGTAGCGTGCGTTTCGGTAAGATAACGCCCCGTCTCATAAATGAAATATATCAGTTTCCAGAAAAATCGGACAAGACTCCATTTCCGAGAAAGAAAAATACTCGAATAACTTGAATTATCTGTTCCTGCACTTTGTATATAGATATAATGTAATATACAGAGAAAAGGTTCTACGCTGATTTAATCTGGGTCCTCATTTTCCTGAGGACTTTGTTCAGGACAACTATCGTAGGGGCCGGCGATGATCATAAAATCTGAGTACGTTTCTGCAATATTACTTCGTTTTAATAATTATTTCAATAGTTTTCGCCTTATCGGGCTTGATGCAATAGCGTAAATAGCCTCGAGCAATGTCCTTCACTGAACGGATAATCATGACATTGTACGTTTCTTTAAGAACGCTTCCACGGCCAGCAGGATAGAAGGAAGCCCGTCACATATTCTCCTTTATTGCTCACCGTTTCAGTCCGCTTGGTTTTCAATTTTACTCCCGCTCTCCCCCTACCCTGTAATTGGAGATATATTTCCAACATGAAATGTCCTTAGCTCGATTCGCTTTCCTACAGGGGGGGGGGGTAGGAGCGCGCGACTTTTTCAGCAGTGGTCGGTTTTACGGACATAAAAAATATAAATTTAATCCTTGATTTCGACAAAGTGTCAAGGGAAATTGGTGGATGCGAGAATACAGCTGGCAACGCAGAAAGATGAGACAGAATGATGGATGAACTTCTTCATAACGAAGAGGATGAAGAAGAATAATGCCCTCTAGGATATGTAGGACTGATTCTTTTTAACATATTCCGAGTTAAAATTATAACTTTCAAACATGATTTATTGACAAATTATTGGGTTGACAACTAAGTAATTGCGGAATTCACCAACAAGTGGCGTTGTCCATATTTTTAAGTACGTCAACATCTTTGCACAGATAAGATTCTTTGATATGTTATTATTTGGTCCTTTCTGAAACATTCAGCATCAAGATCAAAATTGTGTGTGTGTTGCAAAATTGACCAGTTGAAGGTGTTATGCCTCACAGGCTCATTATTCATTCAGATCGCCATAGTTCAACAAGGGACATTGCAGAGAAACTGAATGTATCTTATACGTGCATTCGAAACCATCAACGGCCTATCTGTGCAAAGATGTTGACGTACTTAAAAATATGTACAACGCCACTTGTTGGTGAATTCCGCAATTACTTAGTTGTCAACCCAATAACATAAATAGGGCAAATTATCCTTCATGGGGAAATTAACCTAGCGATTGAAAAAATATATTTCATCGGTTCTTAATTACTTACTGATGATATGTACTAAGTTTTTATTCCGACTGTTTTCGCACCTTGGCAGAGAATGCCTTATATAGTTGTATTTTGGAAATATTACTGCAGAACGCGACTGAGCCATTGAGATGACCGGCCAAAAGGGGTCATTTATTCAACAGGGTTTGCCTTATTCAAGGGGACCGGCCTCCTGTACACTCCGGGTGTGTATAGGAGGGGCTAAAAGCTGGCTCCAATTGAATTATTGGCGGGGCGCGCCGTCTTTATCAAAAATACCTGAAGTGCCGGGGGAGGCGGTAGTAGGGCCGTAAATCTGCCTAGCTACAAGCCCTCGGGCATTGAATTAACCCGCCGGCCGGCCGGGGGGGACGGGGGTTGTTCAACTTTATATTGTCGAAGAAAACCCCGGATTATACCGATAATTTATGCATCTCGACTCTCAGACTCGCCTCAATGGGATCCGCAGTTTTCGGAGAAGAAAGCGGTTCGACCGGGCCCAAAGCTCCAATTTTGTATCTTGAAACAATAATAATCGCAAGCGTTCAGGGTTCACAATAGTACGATTAATATCCCTTCACTTATAACAAAAAAAACTTACGGAAGGGAAAAAGGTGGCGGATAGAAACAGAAAATTCAAATTGCTTTAAAAGTTTATGGCCCGCAGCAGGGTTCTGGGGTCAGAAACTAGGAGTTGAAACTGCATATTACTCAACTTTACTTTGAAACTTTCTGTTACAGATAGTTTGAACTTTTATTGCAACTCCTGCTCTTAGGTCAATAGCCAACTAAATATCTTCAGTCTTACTGTTTTTTTTTCCTTAATACAAAATTGATCTCCTTTTCCGCCCAATAGACTTTTCTAGTCTAACGAATTAATTAATGCTACTGAGAAATAATTTTTCACTGAATGCTCTAATGAATGCGCAATCACGGGTTTTAATATTTCAAGTCACAACTTGAAGTCTAATTATTGTATTATGAAGTCCATAGATCATTTTCGGGCCGAGAGGGGAAGGAGCAGGGGCCTGATGGTGTCGCTAGTTCGAAAAATGACCTGGCACATCAGCGGATGACATCGTTTAAGAAACGCTTTCACAAATGTGAATGATGATAAGGGTTTGTGGAGGGGAAGGGCGGCGGTGGCGGACATTATATCTCCGAACGGGATCCGAACGGATCCCCAACTCAATATGTACATATTGGCACATTAGGCTCAAAACCTGCTTAGAGAACCTCAAACAACGAACAACAAAATTAAGCTAATATTTAAATTGTCGTTTTGCTTTCAATTTATTAAAATGTTGGACATAATTTCGAGCAACAACCCGATCTTAAATTAATATTCCTTCCCACTTATGAGACTTATGAACTTAGTGTAACGTTACTTAAAATAGTTCACTCGTAATATTATATTAAATCTATTATTTATATAAGGTTTTATAAACTGTGTTATAAATACGATAAATTTTTTTATCATAAATATTTATTTCGTCCATTTTTGTTAAGAAAACATTCATCAAGAAAAAACAGTATCTTATAATGTTGAAATATATGAAACATGTAGATGGGAATATATTTTACAAATCTGAGCCAACGATCTACTTTGTAGAACTGTTGACCAGGAAATATAATAAATTCTGTAATTATACTGTATACAGTATCGACTGTCTAAATTTATGGATATAATTGTGTTAAACAGAGTTAAGTGAAAATGGTCAGAGCGAATTTAGAGAGGGGCAGGCATTGATTAAAGTAATGGCTGTTGGAAATCGCGGGTTCAATTGGACGGAGGGGCGAAAGCGAGAGCCTCTAAATTTAATGTAAAATGGAATATAATGTATGTTTAGGCGTGGAGGTGTGTGTGTGTGTGTGTGTGCGGGGGCGGTAGGGTGTGTAGCGAGGCTATATTGATCCCCCCTCATCCGCCTCCTCCGCCTCCTCCTCCGCCTCCTCCTCTGGGCACTGTCTTGTCAGTGCCGGCACATCAAACGCAGTGCCACCCCCAAACCCTGTTTACAGAGCCCAGTGCCGCCCCCCAATGCCGCCCCCCGGCTTTAACCGGTCTTCTCCTTCAGCCTTCTCTAGTCCCCCTCCGCGGACAGACAGAGGGAGTACTTCAGCGGCCGAAACCAGTACTACCCTCTTGAGCACCGTCTCGGACTTAAAAGGACTTACAGCCAGTTCTACAAGAATGAAGAGAATAAACAAGAAAATATCTTAAGCAACAAGCGAGAGTAAGCTATGAAATTCCAATAAATTGCTGAGATTATTTTAATAATTTTCTGTTCAGCGAATCCTGAATTTCACCCCGCGCAGCGGGAACTTCATGACTGAGGAGATAATATAAGTTTGATTTTTTTTGTTATAAGTACAATTGATACATGTATATTTTTCACGTGTTTGTCTCGATAAAGAAACCACCCAATGATGGCGCTTTTTGACACGATTTAACTACTGTCCGAGGTGATCTGAAAGGGACTGAAGGCGGGAGTGGAACTTCAGGAACCGGTATTTTGTGACTTCGTCGACTGTCGGTATGTTGAGGTCATGGTGGATTGTGTGGTTAGAAACATACCGGGGAGCATTAAGGATTGTGCGAAGGACTTTTGACTGAAATATCTGGATGCGAGCGATGTTGGATGTCTCGGTGGAACCCCATAGCTTTATACCGTATGTCCATGTCAGTTTGAGTATTGTCAGTTTGTTACTTAAGGTCAATTTCCATGTCCGTTTTAGTAATAGCCTTAAGAGTTCAAATTTTCTTTTTCTGGTATGGGGAAGTATATAAGTAAGAAACGAGAGTAAGCTATGAAATGACCAAAAGTTTCAATAAATTTATGACATTATTTGAATACATAATTTTCTGTTATGTCAATCTTTAAATTATATTTTAATTAATTAAAACTCTAGCCGTGTTTTTCTATCCGCCCGCCTACCAGACAATAATTAATTAATTCCAGACCTTGTAGTTCAGTTTTATGAACTAATTTCACAATGTGAAATTCAACCAAGGAGTATGATAAAATAGTCGAAACTCTTATTTTAGTCACATATACAACGTATATTGAAAAATGCGATAATAAAATAAAGTGTATTCTTAAAGGAATTAAAGTGGTTGGCCGCGGTCCAAACTGAAGATTCCCATATGAAATAGTAATATTGACAAGGAATGTCTTCAATAATACCGGTTTTTATATGGAAGATGAAGATAATGAAAGAAATTTTATTGAATTTTTTAACAAATCTCTATTTTATGGGCAAGCGTCTGAAAGTTTGGTTAATGTTCTTGTAATCGAATTCAGCTAAATTTGCAACCCTTGCTAGGGTCCCATGATAAATGCTAAAGTATATTAAATATTTTTGCGAAATTTCAGGATGAAATATATATTTACGTTATTACCTCGTCATGAAACGATTTTAAGTAAAGTTTCAGATGGCTTTATGGTGTTTTTGAACCGAATTTTAATTAAGTGAAGGGCGGTAGAATTGAACTCGAAAATGTTAGAATAAATTTTATTATCAGTTATTTTTCAATTTGATTAATGAAAACAAAATGAAACTGACTGATACCCAATGCTCAGAGTGACATACTCAAAACGCACCATAGTTTCAGTCTAATTAGCACATGCTTCACTATTAATAATCCGCATTTTCGTAGACCATATATTTTGTTCCAACTTAAATAATTTAGATATATTATAAATTTTCAATTTCTCAACGTTATTTTGGGTTGCATCCTAATATTGATAATTCAAATTGTGGGCTGTGGGGAACATGCCCGGGTCTGAAACCGTAGTCGTATTCGTCGGGCGTCCGCTTATTTTCCGCGTCCTCCGCCCCCAAAATTTGCATTTATGACAATAGGCCCCGGGGCAAAATGATTTAAATTCTATGCAAATTTGAAACCACCCCACCCCAGGCCACCTGAGGCCCCGAAATGGCGAACGGATCGCGCCGCCAGAAATATATTTGTACAGGAAGGAAGTTCCAGATACTCACCTGGAACCTTTGAATGGAAGTCAGGCGGCAGGTTCGACTGGATTACGTTTATGGAACTTATGGAATAAAATATTTTATCTTGACTGAGACGGAGTCCGCCAGAGAAAAGGATGTTCATCCACATTCCAGCAAATATATTTCAAGGAATATTAACCCATTAAGTAACAAATTTTTTTTCTGAAAATTTTGCATAAAATTTACTTATTATGATGCATTATTATCAAATAGTATCTCCAAATATGTTTTTAAAAACCAGTTTGTCAAATATTTTGTTTTTTTAAATCGAGTCCCATTTGGGGATTAGGGCACTACAGAGTTGAACCAACACATGAGACCAATCATCTTTTATTTTGAATAATAATCATAATTTCAAGAATTTTAACATGATGTAGTATTTATAATGTGAAATTACTGAAAGTAATAAAAAAAAACTTCCTGTAAACACATATGTCATATCAGAAAAAATTAAATCAGGTTTACCGGAAATAGTGTCCGGTGTTTGCCGGACGTCGGAACTTCTTTTTTTATATCCAGTTAAAGAGTTAAAAAAGAAAGAAAAACCTGATACAGTTCCTCGGATGAACAGTTTGACCAGAAGACGGCTGCGGACTTAGACATCTCGGGCGGACAGATGATGATATATTCCCTGGTTTTAATCAGCCGCGGGACTTTCGCAGAATTTCCCTTCGGTCGGCGCGCGCTCAGCCCCTGCGAAGTCCGCGACACGCAAATTAGGCTCGGAAAAGCGTGATTAATCCGCACGAGGTTGAAGCCAGGGGGGGGGCGCGAGCACGGGCACATGCCGCCGCTTTACGAGCCCAATTAAACTTGGCCCGAACTTCAACTTATGAGTTAATCGGAAACGCTGTCTCTCTCCCTCCCTCCCTCCCTCCCTCCCTACCTCCCTCTATCTCTGGCCTACGTGGCCTAATCTAATCAGTCCGGCTCAAATATATAGCGCCGTTTCCAAACTTAAACCCGCAACTGGCGCCGAACGCGAGCAAAGGGAATTTATCGCGCCCCGATTGGCCCTGGTTTACGCGGCCGAAGATAAAACTTAGATTTCGAGGCCTCTCTCCCGGTTTCGAACCCGCAAAAGACCGCTCACCTATATAGTTCCGGTTATAAACCATTCGAGAAACGACCACAAAAAAGTACCAGTCAGTAGACCTGTACTGCAATCTCACTGTTGTTTTTTTACCTTTTTTATAACACAATAAACAATTATGATATGGGTTTTCCAGACATGAAAGACAGGTATAACCACTTGTGGGGGTGACACTTTACCGGCTTGTTATTCTAGACAGCCAGTGGCATTTAAGCCTCCAAAGGGGAAGATGGGTGGAAAGAGATTCGACGAGAGGATTGGGTTTGAGCTTAAAGACGAGAGATTTTATGACTCTGTCGTAACTATTGTTGTTTCCGAATATTCGTGCACAACGTCGTGGGTTCGCAAGCTTTTCGAGACGTTAAAATTCTAGGCATTTTAAATAATGTCGGAATTTTCGATATGAACTAATATCAATTCACCGTAGCCGCCGACCGTGGACAAGTAGTTTTATAGCCAATTTTATAACAGTTATTAAAAAGTTCGAATCACATCGCGCAATATAAATATACGTCACATGAATTAAACTAACCCATATATTGAAAATACAAAAAAAAACGTTCCAATATCCAAATATTTTGTTGTTTCTTTTCATCATCCCACTTTAATATGCTCTATCCAATATAAATTTAGATTGCATCAGTCGTCAGCTAACAAGTATGGGGAAAAACAATTCGGGAAAAAATGGGTTAAACAATAAAATATTGCTTGTACGGTCAGCCATTTACTGGAATAGGTCCCAGTGGAAACATTTGGAAGATTCGTTTATATTTCACGTAAGGCAGTTCGGTTATTTCCTAATTTGTGGACTCTGATCAATTAATTATTAAATGAACACTAACAACTAAAAAGGGGTAAAAATGTAAATAGTAGATGTTACAAATAATTCATATAGGGAAAAGACTGTAGTGAAATATTTGTCTTTGGCAAATTCCTAATTTTTTTGCTGAACCGGTTTCAGCTTCGAGCCGTCAATATCTCCTAATTGCTGTATTCAATTATCGACTCCACACCACTACTACCGGTCTCAGTAATACCCGACTTCGTAGTAATACCATCTCGGAAATTTGAGAACATGAAAGGAAGCGGAAAAATAAGAAAGGAAACCTTGATCCAAACCTTAAATTGGAATGGATCTGCTTTGAAAAAAAACCCCCGGCCCGCCCTCAATCTTCTTCACCCGCTGCTCTCTCAAAAATACTTCATCAGGAAGAAGTCCATTTTCTTCTTTATAATTCTTTACTCCTAACAATATACTGTATTATTTGTGCATATCTGTTGCCTGTGCATTGGGTAGTTGGAAGTTGGAAGTGTTTGAATGGAACTGAAATATATTCCAATATAAATATAACTAATAATGAAGCAATGGAAGCTGGATAACTGCAGGTAGATAGTTTAGTACAAACATGAAAAATATTGGGGCTAATGAAAAAAGACTCCAAAGTTCTTTTTGATAACTTTTTTAACATAATTGTGAACTCATTCCTAGATTGAGCAATGAGCCTGCTATAGACGATAATTATGACTATTTCTGTCGTATTTTTATACCAATAACAGTAGTACGAAGAAAATCATGATGTCCTGAATATCCATTTTAATAGCTGGGGATTGATCCCGAATCAATTGGAAAAAGTACGAACATTTATAGGATGATTTAAATTTTAAATTGAACTAGGGCTTATTTGAATTGCCCCATCGAGGTAACGCCACACGCTGGAATTCCACCCCAACTATATTGGTATTTGTTATCTTAAATCTAACTCACGATCTTAAAATTATGAGACTTACGTGCGGGCCTACTAGGTCGGGCGGAGCGAATTTTCCCTTATATCGATATATTCCAGACTGTATAATCTTGGAACGGCCCCGCCGTTCGCGTACTTCCCATAAAACGACCGCGATTAGCTACCGATAGGGGACGCCGGGTTTAAATCATTATAGACCGGTGCGAGTAGGAGACCGTTGTTCGTATCAAATACAATCACTGACATTTTTGATCTTGTTTTGGACCATTTTGACCGAAATATAGCGCTTACCCATTTCCTGAATTCTGTCAACGTTCCAAGAGTTATTGTTAATGGACACCATAGTTTCCATAGAACCATAGTTTCGGGATATTATTATGATAATAATAATAATAATAAATTTATTAATCCTTTCCTACATTCGAAACTATGAGCACATACAGTCCCAAGAGAGTAAATATTTCCAAATCACTAAATATTTTTGTGTACTCCCATTATTACCTCAGAAACTGTATAAATTGGGGTAAATATTATTATCGTGAGGAAAATATTTTTGCCGGTTTCGAATACCTGTGGCGGACCAAACGGAGTCTCCTTCCTAGTTAGTAAGCTCAACTTTACAAACAGCATTGAAAACTCAAAAAAAGGGGCGTAAAAAATGAAATTCGCGTTCCGGTCAGCCGCCATATTTTTTGTGTTCGCCGTAATTTGTTAAATTCGCTTTCATTGGGCCTCGGCCCCCGTTTTAAAAAGTAAAGGGGGTCGAGAGGGGGGCGGTTGGACGAGATGGCCGGCGGCGATACCGGGAGCAAAACCCTTTATTAGCCGTGTAAATTAACTTCGGCCCCTTAGTCCCGTCTCGGGCGCTCTATTTTTGCCCACTATCCGTTCGCCCATCTGGGCACCGCTTTCACCTAATTGCGGCTCGCAGATCCTCGTTTGGATAAAAATTCTATATTCGGATAGCGACGATGAAACTTGATCGACCGAGACGCCGCATTAATAAACCGGAATATGCACAAACGTGCCCCAATCTATTAGTCCCGGCCGGAGGAATTTCATTTTATAATAACCCAGCGCAAACAGAATTCCGCCGTGATAAAAATCCTTTATGTTTACTAATTTCTTACGCTAACAAGAGCATAAATTACTGTGTACGTTCCGATGATGCGGCCGCGTAACAGCGAGCATTATTGGCGGCCTCAGTACCAAGAGATATGATTTTATGCTGGATCAAATTTTCGGTCAGAAAATGAGTGGGGTTCCTGCGCATGTCGGATGCTTACGCAGCTTATTTCTGTTTCATTTTCCGTTGTTCATACAACCTGTCAGTGCAGCAACAATATAATTTTGGGAGACATTTTAGATGTGAGATAAAAATGAAAAAAATGCGAGAGAGAAATGAAAAAATGAGAAAAATTGTGAAGAAATGACGATGAAAAGCAATATCCCCGAATGTCAAGGTAAATATCCTTTTTCCCATTTTGGGGTTGAACCTCGCTTGATCATGTACATAGAGATACTTTAATCAGTCTTTAATCAGGTCTTAATAAGTTTTGGCACTTTGGATGTTTTTCGAGCGTCCTCACTGCACTGTCACTTTCACTTGTACTGTGACCAACACCGCTACTGAAGAAGGCGATTAGCCGGTAATAGGTCTAGCGACAGACCAAACCGCGAGAGGAGACGGAAACACACAAAATGTACGGTATTCCAAACCCGTCGCAGACCACAAAACAGGTACGTCAAACTAGATATTTCTTCTCAGTATGTACAGAACTGTTACCTCGGTAAAAACGTTATAATTTTTTTGTCTGAAATATTTGCTCAGTTTTAAATAACCAAGCACTGTATCGTTGTCATAGAAATTGGTCCTAAGAGCACAGTATATTTTTGAATATCTCCTGCAGCTCTGACCGAGAAAACGGCCGCGGCTGTGTACAACAATAAATTAAAGATACCGAGCAAATTCTGACGCTTCATCGCGCTACTATCAGCGTATCTGAGCGCCGTACGATTTCTGACAGGGCTCCTGTTCAGGATGTTTACGGAGGGGGGGGGCGCACACACACACACACACACACACACACACACACGGGCAAAGAGTCTCTCATTAATGCCGAGGCAGGTCGCCATAGAGCAAACACCGGCCCCAACAGATATGTAAATATTTGCTTCGGCCGGTTTAATAATTTTCGGGAAGAAGCGCGCCCCCCGTAATCAATAGCCGGCCTGATTATGAATCAACTCGTGGGTTGTCGGGGGATCTTTTTTTTTTAGGCGGACCAATTTTCATGCCGCGGCCGTTTTATCCTTTCCTATACACTAATGCAGTCCGACAATCGCTATGATTTCGAAAAAATTCGCAAGCTCTCAGCCATCAGATGGTATGTTCCTATATGGGAGATACGTTAGGCGAGATTTATTGTCTCTAAGCGATTCTTTGGAACATTCAAAGTATGTATCATTAACTGGAAAAGTAAAATTTCGATTTCGATTTTTTTTTATGCGATCTTAAAAAACATATTTGTGAACATCAAGCGAAAGAAGTCAAACTAGCAAAAACGCCATTGTACCTATAAGTAATATTTAGTTGATTGTACAATAAATAAAATTTTAAAAAAAGTGAACATTGTGATACTTAGTGTTTCGATTGGTGTTATATCGATATCAAGGCAACTTATTTTATTCGTTCGTAATAGTACCTTCGAATTT
Organism: Lethocerus indicus; assembly: GCA_019843655.1. Lineage (NCBI taxonomy): Eukaryota > Metazoa > Arthropoda > Insecta > Hemiptera > Belostomatidae > Lethocerus > Lethocerus indicus. The sequence continues at coordinate 11,613,514 of JACDQD010000011.1, forward strand.
TCAAAATACAGCTGTACAGCAAACGCGGGCTCGCTTCTCCGAACTGGGCTTTATTCATTGCAAATGAGTTCGTAAAAATAAAACACTTATAATATAATAAGGCTTGTTCTGTCTAAAGTATAACTTCGTAACCGAAAAATATTTTCTGGCCGGCCGTCCGACAGTGAATAAAATACGGGCAGAACGCCGGAAAGGTGAACAGAGCAGCAAAAAGTGGCATAAATCTCGGAGCTCCCGTTTCAAGGTAGAAATATTTACAAGGAATCGGTCTCGGGAAAATTCGAGATTTACTGAAAGAATTATTCATTCGATTTTTTTGGTCCGAATTCTCTGGCACTGAAACCCTTCACGGTTTAACATCGTTCGGAATCGGACGGATTTATGGCCGCCGCAAGAGAAATCCTGTGCAAACTATTTTAAGTTCAAATATTCGCGGCGGTCCACAATACTTATATTCCGATTCATTCAACTAACATGCCTATAACAATGATCATATAATTATAAATATATGAAATGTGAATTTATGGCATAGAAACACCAGAATATAGCGACTGACTATCGGATCAACTTTTTTAAATGGACAAGTGCTTGAAGAATTGTTTTTCAGTGTAGCGAATTCGATTAAGCACTGATTTAACCGACACCGGGTTTTTCTTACAAAAAAATTGTAAGCCGTCGAGATTGCCTTGTAGAAAGGAGGAAGCTACGGTAAGCACTACCGATATTAAAACTTACCGAACTTATGTTATTATCTGTAGATCCATACTTTTGTACATCCGTACATTTGTGCAAAAATTTGTGCAAGCACTGGAACTTGATTTTGACTCGCTATCAACCTACGCTTAGTAACACCGCGATATTTCGCATCTAACACTGAACAAACTAACCGTCGAGTGGGTAAACCTTGTACGGGGGTAATGGTACCGATTTTTGCCGGAAAAAATCCGCATTTTATAAAATTCAAACATCCGAAATTTTCGTTCGCGGTACGAGAATGAAAAATAATTACGCTAAAAGCCGCGATAGACTCAAATCGGCTGGGGAAAGCCAGAAATTCCGTTCTGTTTGTTTTGGCCGCGCGAAATTCGGCGGAATTTTCGTTTCTATTTTTATTTAGTCTTTTATTTTCGGCCCTGTCGGGTAAAATCGAAACGCGCGAAAAAAAATAAGCCCGGCGTCGGAATTCCTAAAATTGATTGAATGCCCAATCAATTAGGTTGATTAAGGCGGGCGGCGGTGGCGGGCAAACGCGCTGTACCCGCCCGGAGGTCAACCGGTTATTATTTGGACTCGGTTTAGAATCAATACGGTTTTCGTCGGCGTGATTGATGCCGCTTTGTTTGCCGAGCGGGAGAACGTAGAGAGATGAGCGCGGCGGGTTTTGGGAACGATTATGAGGTTATGACTATGATTGAAGTCGTGTAATTGAATTCAATTAACTGGGCTACCGGCGTACGGGAGAGAGATAACAAATAACTAAGCTTTCCCGGGCCAACATAAAACGCATTGAATGGTTTTATTTAATGACACAATTTTACGAGAGGGGAAATGTGTTCCCCGGTGGGGGTGGTTTGATAAGTCGGGTAAAAAAAATAATTTCAACACAATTTTTTAAACAAGCTTATTTTCAACATAATCTCCATTTTATATACTTGGTCCAGAGAGTTTCCAATTTTTTCGTCCAGTCCGAAAAGTATTTCTTTTTCAAAGAATCGACTTAAACAGAAAATTTGGACTCTTAAGGCCATTACTAAAACGGACATCAAAATTTACCTTAAGTAACAAACTGACAATTTACAAAGCAATACTTAAAGCGACATGGACATACGGTAAAGAGCTACGGGGTTCCACCGAGATATCCGACATCGCTCGTGTCCAGAGATTCAAGTCTAAAGTCTTTCGTACCATCCTTAATGCTCCCCGATTTTTTTTTGGAACCACACAATCCACCATGACCTCAACATACCGACAGTCGACGAAGTCACAAAATCCCGGTTCCTGAAGTTCCACTCCCGCCTTTCTCCTCATCCTAATCCACTCGTTCGGTCCCTTTCCTCCCTTACCCATCCATTGTCGGCTTAAACGCCGCTGGCCAAGAGATCTTCTTAGCCCTTGGACTACAATTGTTCTCGTGTGAAAAGCGCCATCTTTGGGTGGTTCCTTTTATCACGAAATACGTGTGAAAAGAAAAATAACATTCAGGTTGATTGTACAAAATAAAAAGGCTTTTTCAGCTAACTTAACAAATCATCCTCGTGTTAAAGAATATTCAGCCGGATTAATGACAATTGATCATCGGTAAACGCTGTTCAAAGATCGTATTCATGAAAAATTCAACCGGTAATTTACAAAATTTTTCTGACGTTGACAAAATGTACGCTTTCCCACGAACGAACGGGTGGTGCAATCAAGAACGCGGTTTTCAAGAAGCGAGTCGGAGGCGAGTCGCAGTCTACACCTCAGTCAATTCAAAGTTGATCGTCCTTTCCATTAAGAGAAAGTTTCTCGGAGTCGCTTAGAGTCGAGTCATGAGCTAATGAATTCTTAAATGCAACGTGCAGTCGGCAATGTATATCAAGACCTACCCAGACGGAAATGAAAGAAAACCTTTTTCCGGGAAATAACTTCCTGAAAACGTTTTAATGTTGTTCCACTGATACGCATCCGTTTCCAGTTTAATTTTCAGAGGTCAACGAATAAATTTTTCTTGTAATTTATTATAAGGAACGGTAAAACGTTCACAGTCATTTTAAATAGAAGTATATGTTGTTGGATTCGCCTATAAAATTATATCCTGTTGGGATATCTGTTTTGTGTTCTGCGAGGGATAGACTAGTTTTTTCGATATTCCGTCTCCTCTCTCTGGTTCGCTAGAGCGTATTCGGCTGGTCGAGAAAGATCGAGAAAACTGCTCACTACATTTAATGTCTCCGATATTTCCGTCCGGCCAAAGCCGGTATAATAAAACGCGACAATGAACGATTAATAATGGGCACGTATTCGATAATATCGGGCAAATCGGATTACGGTGCCCGGGATGGAGATATGTGTCGCGCAGCGTATTTTTCGAAACGAACGTACCGGTCGGACGTCGAGAATCGTTCGTCGTGTTTCGAAGTGTGCGGGGGTTGAGGGGGGCGGGGGCTATTAGAGCCGTTTTCAAATAACGCGATTTACGTTTTCGAGACCGGTTTATAATTTGACTCCCCCCCCCGCGGCCGGTGCCGGCTACAAATTCGATTTGGCGCGGGTTTCGCGTCCCGCCGCCGCAGTTAATGGATTCGGTCCGAAATTGCGAAACGAAGCACGCGCCGGCCGTCCGCCAATTATTCCTATCCTCGCCTAGCACACCGCCGACACTGTAAATCCTACCTCATACATACGGGCGATATCGCCAATAGTTGCGGCTTATAATTGACCGATCGCTCCCTAATGAAAATCAATTAGAATTCGGACGAACGCCGAAATCATTTCGGCTGTCAAAAGGTATTTACAGCGACGAGAGCATCGGCAGATAATTTTACAGTATTTTATACACTATCTATCGATATTTTTCTAGTTTAATAAAGTCATCACCCCCACGGTGGCTTAAACTGGTGGCCCAGATAAGAATAATTACGTCTATATAATAATTACAAATCAAATGACAATGAAACAAATATACTGCCACTTTACCCATAACTGTAAGGTAGTAAGAAAATTTCATACGGCTTGTGCATTGATCTGTGAAATTTATATTTTGTAGTACGGATACACTAAATTTAATATTCTCTCTGGATTGGGGAGTGGCACTCCGTAAGGTAAGGCTTTAACCAGGCGGAGAATAAATAAAAATGATACTGACTTTGTCAAACGGCCGTTACCGAGGGACGGTGTAAACTTACGGGCCGACGCCCTCGGACAGAAGCCAGGATAAATAGGGCCGTCTCGAGGGCGACGGTGCTATGAATTATTTGCCAAGGTGGAATTACAATGGAAATGGTTTCGATATAGCGGCCCGAAGAAAGAGACTCCCGGGGGGGTTGGCGGGTCTTAATGGAGTTTTAATGGATTTCTGAGCTCTTAAAGAATAATTAACGAAGGGTCCGGCTCATCTCCCTTCAGCCCTGTAGTGTTTTCTTCATTCGCCGAATGAGAAGTAGGTCGTGCCCGCCGGCCGCAAGTAGTTTTATAGCCCCCCGAGATTTTAAATTCACTCTTCCCGAACTGGAGAAACGTTTAATAAAAGTGACAAGTTTCGTGAATTGTCCTTCCGATCTCAGTGAACCGACGACACGGAGAATGAACTGGCCGTTACGACGTTATCACAGACACATATGGAACGTATTTTCAACTAATAAGTGAAAGTATTTTGTAGATTTCGAGTGTTTCTGTTTCCTCTCGCTGGTGTTTTCTTTTGCTAGACGGGTTTAGGATGCTCGCCATCTTCAGTAGTGGTGTTAGTGGGTTTGGCACTTTGGATGTTTTTCGAGCGTCCTCACTGCACTGTCATTGTCGTTTGTACTGATTTTGTAATATTTTTGGGGACGTTGTTTGGTTTATTTGGGCTGGAAAGGATTTTGTTAATCGACTTAAGACTTTGTCTGATTTTCGGTCAAATATATGTTTTATCACACAACTGGTCGCAACTATTAGTTTCCGAATTCAAAATATATGACAGGAAACCTATCTGGAAACCTATTGTGTATTTACGATCATAAAAGTTCGTTTGGTGCACTTGCACCGATAAACTAGCGCCCCCCTGAGGGTTGTGCGGAAATATGCTTTACTAAAGTTCGTGTGGTGCACTTGCAGGTACCCTAACATTAAGTATTCTAAACTGAAAGCATTTTAGTTTTACAATTTTTCGATACAAAATATATAAATAAATTGATAAAATTATTTTTGTTTCAACCCCTTTGTACAAGAGTATATTTCTTTTACCTTATTTAACTCGTTAAAAAGTTCTAAACAAGCCAAATGTTTAATTAAACGGGCGAGATCCAGTACTTTTACAGATTAAACCGAGCAACAGAGAATGTTCATAGTGCGTATCTTCACAGACGACGTAACGCGATATAAAACTTATCAGTCGAAATTACAGTCGTGGGAAATTAAAGGAATGGAAAAGCACAACGGAAATAAACCCAGAGTAAAGCGAGGAACGAATTCCAGTTTTACTGTTTATAATAACTCAATGGAGTGTCCGTAGAGTGTCCTTTAATAACTGGGACGGTCGTAAAACCGGCACCGCGCCCTGTCGATTATTAAATAGAAACAGTTTTACGGCCTATAAACGAGGGGAAGATGGACGCCCCATTATTACGCGAGGGGGAGGAGGCCTTGTCTTGTAGGCATCGTGAGGGAATCACCCGGAGCCAAATATTGGAATAAAAGTACAAACGGCCCCTCCAACACCCGGCATCGGGGGCTGCCCCTACAATGTTTTATTTACTAAGCCTTTCGGCGCGGGGTCGGAAACCCCGCACTTTTTCTCTCTCTCTCCCCCTCCCTCTCTCTCTCTCTCTCGCTCCCTCCCTCTCTCTTCCTCGGTCCCCAACTTTTAACGAATCACTGACAAAACAACTTTCGGCCGCCGGCAACGGTAACCGGTCCCAGCGAGGTAACAATCTCAGAATTTCCACTCGCCTATTTTGTATATGTCCTAGTGCTGAAACACAGTACAGAAAACCATTGATTAGCGTGTTTTTAAAAACTGCGCAACACATTTTTGATGCCATCCCTTCAAAAAAGCGGTATTTGCCTCCTTTTTTTTAAGGAGGATATTATTACTGTTCAATTGAAAATAGAAAATTTCAAAAATTTTGAGTATAGTGTTTTTTTAAACAATTTTCTGATAATTATAATTTATTTCCTATTATAATATATATTTTACCTTAATCTGTACTAAATAACAGTGCAAGGTAATACAATCCCTTAGAATTTGTACAATTTGCACTACCCGAAATCTTGGGTGTTTTAATAATCTAATTGCACATTTCCTTAGAATATTTACATTGACGAAAAATATAGCTCTCCTGGAATGATTCTTTTCAAAAATACATCTTAAATATTGGAAAATAAGTGTCAATTAAATTCATTAGTAATGGTATTTGGACCGTTCTGGCGCCTCTTTATTCGATGAGCTCACTTCTGGCAGCGGGAGTTGTGCAAGAAGAGAGAAATCGAAAAGGGAAAGTCGGTTTTAAATCGACCGTCGACTGGAACAAGGCTCGTAAAACTCAAGAGGCTGCGCCGCGTTACCCCCGTTAGCCCCGGTTTACCCCTTCACAGAGGCAGTTTTATAACCCCTGTATACTGTACGGCGTCAAAGAAACAAATAATGCTCTGTGCGCTGGCAAGCCCAGTGCCACAAAGGTGATTGATTCCGTCCAACAGAAGGAGCCCGCGCGGTATTATGTTTGCGACACATCACATTCGACTTTATATTAGCCTACTGTCTACCGTTTTCTGTCATCTGCCATATTATTAAAGTTTTTTTTTACTTTAATTACTTCTACAAAGCCATGCTTAACCGACACGGACGTACGGTATAGAACTACGGGTTCCACCACGAATCCGACATCGCTCGCATCCGGAGATTCCGATCGAAAGTTCTACGAACCATCCCTAATGCTCCCCTGTATGTTTCTAACTATAAAATAAAAAAGGTTAAAAAATTAGGTGTTTAGAAAAAAATTTAGGATTCTCGCCACTCTGAAATACTCCGTTTGAAATTTCGTGGAGCAATTGGATTAAATTCTAAATAAAATCAATAAAACACTTCTAATGAGCTATTGCATATATAGTTGTAATTGACCTTAAGTAAGAAACTGACAAAGCGATACTTCGAAAGTTTCGAATCGCACCACTCATAAAGACCTCAACGGAAGACGAAGTTGCGAAATCCCGGTCCCTTCCAGTTCCATTCCCGCCTTACTCCTCATCACAATTTCTGTTACTCTCCTCTATTTACGCGTCCACCATCCCCACCACCACGACTTAAGCGCCACCGGCCCAGAGATCACCTCGGACAGTAGTTAAATCATGTCAAAAAATATTACTTATAGAAACAAAAACGTGACAGAAAATATACATGTTTGATACGTTACATCCCCATCCCCACCAACACCACAGCAGGCTACCTTGGGCTCTATATAGACCAACGACTCACGTGGAATCCCCATACCCGACTGAAAAGAACAGATCTAAATCGCAAATTTGGACTGTTGAGGCCTCTTTAGAAAAGGACATCGAAACTGACAATAGTCAACAAACTGACAATATACAAAGCCATACTAAAACCGAGATGGACATACGGAATAGAACTATGGGGTTCCGCCGAGAAATCCAACATCGCCCGCATCCAGAGATTCCAGTCAAAAGTCCTTCGTACCAAAATCACGCTTCCTTAAATTCCACTCCCGCCCCTCTCCACATCCAAATCCACTCGGTTAGTCCCTTTCCTCTTCTACCCATCCATTATCTCCCCCCGCGTCGGCTTAAACGCCACTGGCCTAGGGACTTTCTGTAGGCCGGATACAGGTCAAAAGTACCATCACTGGATGGCGTCTTTATCGAGCGAAACAAGGCAAAACAGTTAAACAAACCGCCATTGTACCTATAACTAGCGTATAGTTGATTGTAAAATAAATAAACTTAAAAAAAACGTTACGGCGTTATGTCGTATTGTACGTATAACTGTAAAAACTGTAAAGTTGGTTGAGTTGAAAAAATTAATTACTTCTAATTTATAGACAGGAATGTTTGGGAAATTATGCGTACTGATAATTCGGTCTGGCCGTAAAAGCCAATGGAACGGGAGATCGATTGGTTAAAGATGGCGATTTGATTGGACTCCTGTTTACAGATACGAGCTTTAAACCGTCAGCAAGAGGCGCCTCGCTGATAGCGCATTGGGCTATCCCTCCCTCTCACCCCTTTGAGGCTTTCCTCTTTACCTCCTTTAATCAACCCTCCACAATCACTCCCTGTAGTTTCGGTTGTGGCGCCGCTACCCGGTCCCTCGTCCGGGAACCCTCCACCAATAATGCCCTGTTTTGCGCCTATCGGGTTGTTTTCCCCTCATTATATTTCCCTTTGTGCTCAAATACCGGAAATCGCCCCGTAACAAAGGAGAACACCTTGTGGAACCCGGTCCCGAATGTGCGGGACATAGCGGGCGTCTTCTTAAAATAACAAACCTGCACAATATAGCTTCAATTAGGTAGTCCTAAATTTCCTAGTAGAATACAGATAATTTCATAGATTTAAGTTCCCCTTTAACACTCGGTTCATTATAGTTTTCTGCACGTTACAAATTCTGAAAAATACTTTAAAGATATCCTTAACGTGCTAAGTGGACAGAACGTTGTAATAATAATTTAATGCACAGCACGATCCTTCATAAATTACCTACTTTTATGTCGGGTTTAATACGGTAAGAGGCACAGTTTTGGCTTCCGTGGTTGTACATGGTGCAACCGTTCGGTAATAACGCCCCCGTTAACGTTCAGTAGATTGTCTTCAGCCGTGCGACCATAAAACTACCCTTATAAACTTAGCCCCTATTAAATCCTTTTCTTAATTAATAAGGGATGGCAGAAACCCTGTTTAAATTCACCCTGCGAAAAATACACGTAACGGTGTTGATATTTACCTGATTACCTGAATAAATACCTGATTATCCGGGGTGTTTTCTTAGCTCTCTCTTCCCCCTTTATTAATAGTGCTTTTGTGCGTGAAAATTAGGAATTCCAGGAATTATTTAGTATTTAATCAGCAAAAATGGAAGATTTTGATTACAGTTTATATTTCCATAAAAAATGGATGGCCTCTTGTTTAATATATTAATATGTAGCAAGTACAACCAAAGAAAACATGTATTATATCCATAATATATTCCATCAATATATTAACACCCTCTAGTTGTGTTTCTTTTATGCCCCCGTGTTTAGACTGTATAATTTTGTTGTAAAATAAATAAGCCCTTTTAAAGCACAGCTTAGCGCCTAAGTCCAGTCAGTTTCTTCTGGGCGTTAACGCAGTTTTAAGCCTTTGTGCACTCTTATCCGACCGGCGATTCTAATCGAAACTGGCGGCGGCCTAACTCCCAGAAAGTTTTAGGAATCTTCTTAGGAATCGAGTTTGTTTGGCACAATTCATTCGTGAAAATTCGTATGTACGAACGGGACAAAATTATGCTCACATTGTTTCCTCAAATTGTAGACAAATACAGAAACTTCAGTTTTCATTAAAGGGGCGTATTATTACGTTAACGTAAGTATAATTTACTGGCGTATATCTGCATTGAAAATTCAGAGCGTTCTAAACAAAGTTTAATACACATTATTTAATATACTTATATCAATATGTTATTTTATGGCATTATGCTCCCTTAGTAGATGTTTGCCCAACTTATTTTCATTTCGTTGTAAATAAATAATATTAATATTTGGGGGAATATAAAAATATTATAATAGCTTGTTCTATCTCAAATGGCCCATATGGGCAATATGCTGTGTATACGACGAATTAATTAGGAGGAACAAGGGGGTTTGGGATTTGGCTCGAGCGGTTGAGATTTAGTTGTCATTGTCTAGTTAGAGGGGTGGTGGAGGGCTGAAGGGACTTGATCTATAATTGAGTGAGACGTGTCCCCGGCTTCCTCTCAACGCGTACCACTCGGGCGATGTACTTCTGTCACACGGCGTCTCGGATTTCACGTACACGGCTCACAAAGGGGGTTCGTCCCGAGCCTACGCCCGATGAACTGTAAATTATTACGGAGGCAAAGGTAACGGCGAGTTTTTCTCCATTTCAGAGGAGGAGTTTCATGGATTCCGTTTTCCCCATTCGCCTATTTCATGGAGCAACACGTACAGACAGTATTACGTAGGTGAACTAGACCGTATACCGTATAAGTTGGACGTCACATGATGCTACCTCAAATTCAATGAGGATATATAAAAAAAATTGAAATTTATATTTCCTGTAATATCCATAGTAAATAAAATTGGTAACCAAAAAAAAAGCTTTATTTCCCCCAAAAAATACTCGAGTATTATTTTACATAATCACACTTTCAGGTGAAAGCTTATAAGTGAAAGAATTCCAGTAAAGAGTACAGTGGAGGTTATGAACTTGTGATCAATTAGAGTTATTGAATGAAAATTTCCCTCAGGGGTATATGGGTTAGGAGACCCCCAAGGTCCCAACTCCAATTAACTGCACCCCAAGTACAGAGCAATTACACACCAACATGCAGTAAACAACACACCTTACAAGGCATTAAGTGTATCAGCGCACATTGTAATGGTCTTGCCCAGATGGTGGATAAGAACACTTTTGCACAGCGGTAGAAATTAGTAATCCCTTCCAGATAGCGAGCGCTCATAGAGGCTTATAAACGAAGCACCTAGGACGCGGTTCTATAAGGGCAGTTCGTCGGAACACGGCAAGCTTTGGAGACTGCCCGCGTCAAGTAGCTTTTACTATAATTACCCCTAACAGAGTCGGCTACCACCCACCCCCTCACTAACCAAGCAACTCCTTTTTCATTAAAACAACTAACAAAGTTTAGCCCGAGTTTACGACTCAATCGCGGGCCCGGCGGGCATGAAAATTAACAGGCGGCGGCGGGGTTGATGCGCGCCCGTGTGCGGGGGCACGAGGGGGTAGTTTTACGCGGTGGCCGTGTAATTTTACGAAACGCCCGCCGGGTTTTACGCGGCCGAATTGTCGGAGTGAAAGAGGCCCGGGCCATTAGAGCCCAGTCCCCGCAATAGCAGTAATTGATTGGGCGATAACGGCCGACGCCTACGGGCGGGCCCGTAAGTCATGATGCGAGTGTTGTACACTGTGTAAAGTGTACAAACAAAAGCGGCAGAATTAGGATTTCGCGTTCTCTCGGCCCAGTTACCGCCAACAGTAATCAAATTACATTAGCCGCTGTGCCGATTGGAGAATTCGGCACTACGGAAAAAGTTTCCCCTGTAAATATTTTTTTTAAATTTTTAACTACTGTCCGAGGTGATGTTTAAGCCGTCGCGGTGGGGATAGTGGATTGGGAAGAGAGGAAAGGGACCGAACGAGTGGATTGGGATGAGGAGAAAGGCGGGAGTGGAACTTCAGCAACCTGGATTTTGCGACTTCGTCGACTGTCGGTATGTTGAGGTCACGGTGCATTAAGGATGGGGCGAAGGACTAAAAGGAACCACCCGAAGATGGCACTTTTCGCACAAGAACAATTATAGTCTAAGGGCTAAGAAGATCTCTAGGCCAACGGCGTTTAAGCCGACGCGGGAGGATAATGGATGGAACCGGAATTTTGTGACTTCGTCGACTGTCGGTATGTTGAGGTCATGGTGGATTGTGTGGTTAGAAACATACCGGAGAGCATTAAAGATAGTACGCAGGACTTATGACAGAAATCTCTGGATGCGAGCGATGTTGGATGTCTCGGTGGAATCCCATAGCTCTATACCGTATGTCCATGTCGGTTTATGTATCGCTTTGTATATTGTCAGTTTGTTACTTAAGGTCTATTTTCATATGCGTTTTATTACCAGGGAGCATTAAAGACTGAAATCTCTGGATGCGAGCGATGTCGATGTCTCTCATCTCTCATGTCATAGCTCTATACCGTAAGTCGGTTTGAGTATTGCTTTGTATATTGTCCGTTTTAGTAATGGTCTTAAGAGTCCAAATTTTCTGTTTAAGTCGATTCTTTTGAGTCGGGTATGGGTATTCCACGTGAGCCCAAGATAGCGAATCTGCTGTTGGGTGGGAATCGGTATGTCGGGACCCCTGTAAATAAAACACATTTTTTAAATAACTCCGTTCGTCACATATGACGGGCAGAAAACAAATAAACGGTCCGCGAGGGCTGTTAGTCAAAACGGTCAACCGGGGACGCTGTATCAATAATGCGGGTCGGCAGTGTATCCGGGCACTCCCGGGGGATGATGTGGTGGCGGGGGCGGGGGCGGGGGCGGGGGCCGCTAATAATCCCACCGCCTCCGCGTTTAAATTCCCCCACCGGGCCTTTTGTCCCGCCGGCGGGCTCAATGAGCACTCGCCCCGAGTGTATATCACTGTTTTACGACTGTTTATCAAGGGCGGGGCCCCCACAAAAGAGTACCGCCCCGCCCCCATTCCGGAATTACGACCCGCTAACTAACTGCCCTCAGTATATTCATATATATATATATATATATATATATATATATATATATATATATATATATATACATATAGTGCTTCACCATTAGTGCATGGTGAATGTCAACATTTACCGGTCTAAGTCAGAAATAAGGGTATTTAGCAAATATTTCGGACATACACCAAGCGACTATGAGAATGTTGACATTCATCGGTGAAAGTCGGCATTCTCCAGATTTCGGTGTTTCACCGTAACATATATATATATATATATATCATGTAAAATAAATATTCACCGCCGCGCTCATGCAGAAACTACTCGAGCGAAGGCAATATAAATTAAAGTATTATCATTATCGATACCGGTTTCAGATTATAAACCCGATTATTAAACCTGATCTCTCGTCAAGACCACACATTGAGTGCAGATAAATTTGTCTGCATCTTAGAGGCAGGGGTATATAATTTATTTTTCATACGTTTCTTATTATAAAATGACTGGATTACAGTACCGTCATACGGTCATGCAATAAACGCTGGGGGGCGGTAGGCCTCGAATTGTGGCCTGCCGCTGCAAATAACGATCACGTCCGGTTGCGGGCGTCGCGGGACAATATTTGTCCGGTCCGGACTTCGGACTTAGGCGGTTTCCGGCCGCTCGGGGCGTTCGGTCAATCCGCGCTATTCGCTGGCCGCGGCCGGGGAGAATTATTAAAACCGGTTTCATGAGACTCACGGCGCAATTTATTATTCCCGGCCTGCGATGGGTTTTAATATCCCGTCCGACCTTTTCCGACTCTTTTTTCCTAATAATACGGCACGGGTGAAATGCGAGGCCGGCCACGCTAGGGGCCGTTGTGCTCACCTAGAGGCGTTAATCGGGACAATTTGAAAAAAATTGTAGATAAATCCAGTATCTCGATTAACCTACAACTACGGGCATAGTCCGTGTACGATGATCGGGCCAAACGTAAATATTACAGGCATAGCCCGTAGTACGATGATTTTTTGGTCCAAAAAAAATCACAGGTTTAATCTTGCTTAATTTATCTGTATTGGCAACCAGATTATTGTTTGAGAAATGCATACACCTTGTAATTTGCCGATATCTTGAAAAAAAAGTAAATTTCAATATTTTTTCTTTTTTAAAAGTAAAAAGTAATTTTTTTTTCGATACGAAGAGATAATAGGAATACATCACGAGCCTTGTCTGTGCTATTTACACACCGCGACCGTCCTACCACGAGCGATGCCCGTAATATTTACGATTGGCTCGATATGCGTATTACATAAGTCGTGCAAATGGCTCGAAAGCTGCGCGAACTTGTTTACGGTTCCTGCCCGAAATTCTCGAACGTAAATCGTAGGTTGAGGGGTTAATTTTAGTGCCGTATTTATGATACCAACGCTACGTTGACACTAGGGCGGTGTTCAGTTGATTCAATAAACGTTATATTTATTTTCAAGTGTAATTGTCGCGGAGACCGATAGAAACGGTACAGGAGGGAGGGGACGGCGAAATGAAAGGACGGGGGGAAAGGTCGCTAGACGTGACAGAGTTAATAACGCGGCGCTATAGTGAAAGGGACGTCGCACATTGGCGGCACGCCCTCTCCACCCCCTGGGGCTGCGAGGGGCGAACAATGCGTTCGGAGCCCTCCATTATAAAAATTATAAGGGAGGCGACGGGGGTGCCAACACCACTTATAACCGAGGTGAGAAGTAATAAGGGCGGAGGCGGCGGGGGCGGAAACAGAAACCCGCCGCCCGGTAATTAATAAATCGCTGGCCCCTAATGGAAGGTTCCCACTGACAAATGATGACCGAGGGAAAGGGACACCCCTTCGGTGGGGGCTTACCAGCCGTCGACGTAATCCATAGCCGATCTATAATTATTAAATTTGCTCTCTGGAGAACGTAGGAGATAATAAAATGGTGGTAAAATTGGATTCAGTTAAATCTGAAGGATTGTTTCTGAAAGAGGATTTCTCTGTCTTCACATCGGTATAAAACATATAAAACACACACATAACGTAATACTTATTACTTTATTAAATTACTACGTCATATGTAACATACATGCGTAAATTAATACGAATAACGAAGGTGAGAAGAAGAAACCCATGTCCGTAATTTTGTGTTTGTTAGAATAATAATAGAAAAAGAATTAATTGTATAAACACGGTAAATAATATTTTTCGCCCATTTAATTCAGACAAAATATTTTAAATTTTAAATGGAAACAGCCATGATGCAAACATTAGTTTCATCATTCTTGTTTATTTGTAGTGGGAACCATATAAGCAAGAAGGATCGTATTTTATATCAAAATAGCCAGGAGAACGGTCCAAGTGAACGGAATAATGAGATAAAATTTAATCATAATTTGGTAAATGTATACGTTAGCTGTATATTGAAATTATTTTAAGGATTATAAATGTATATAATATTTTTAACAAGGCAATAATTTGAATCAAACACGTTGACCTATCTCTGATTAGATTCAGTAAACTAGTAATATCGTGTATTAACTTGAGGGGAACCGAAACTAGCCGTGGGCATAAAAGTCGACGGCAATTAATCTTAAACTCCTCGTGTGTGTGTGTGAGTAATTTCAAACTGTGAAATATTATACAGCCCTGCTATAAACGTTAACAGGGAGGAGAAAAATCAGAGGCCATGAATGTTAACTCGGGCTGCGCGGGTCCCCCCTCCCATTTTATACGCTATAATTCCGCGGTGGCTCCCGCCGAACATAAAATAAAAAAAAAAAGCGGACCGTAAACAAGCGATAAATTATTGATAGGCGGACTGAAAAAGTTTTGAGGGGCCGGGTAAAATGGGCCGTGTGGACTAACTTCGGGCCCAATGTCATTTCGCTTCCCCTTTTTTTTGTTTCCGCCCAAGAAACAGACTGTGCCCAAATTGATACATAACAGTTCGCTAAAGTTGCCCGAAGTCCGTGTCACCGCCATTACGTATCGCAGTCGTTACCGTTGATATCGTCCCTCGTACGTTATACTGCTATGACGCAAAACTGCGCTGCGTCGAACTGTATATGTACAAAAATAGAAGTTGGGCGGGTTGAACTGTATAATGGGAGCCCGTTAAAAGGGAAATCTTCCGCGCTACAGCTCTGTTTGACTTTCTGTACATTCAGTGAATACACAGAAGGCTTACTGCTATCATCATTATATTCTATAGTTTCTATAATGATTCTAGGTCCTACCTCAAATGACTGCCCTAATTAATTAGTTATTTTCATTCGTGTGATCATTCATACATCTGGCGTATTAATTTGAATTTTATTGAATTTTAGTTCCGAGAATATATCCTGGTTTACTATTCATGATTCGGACAGTATTTCAGGAATCCCATTGCTCTGATCATAATTTGAATAAATAAATATTTACCAACAATAATATCCCCATACCCGACTCTTATGGCCATTTGGACTCTTAAGGCCATTACTAAAACGGACAGCAAAATTGACCTTAAGTAACAAACTGACAACTTACAATGCGATACTTAAACCGACATGGACATACGGTATAGAGCTATGGGGTTCCACCGAGACATCCGACATCGCTCGCATCCAGAGATTTCAGTCAGAAGTCCTTCGCCCCATCCTTAATGCTCCGCTATATGTTTCTAACCACACAATCCACCATTACCTCAACATACCGACAGTGGACGAAGTCGCAAAATCCCGGTTCCTGAAGTTCCACTCCCGCCTTCCTCATCATCCTAATCCACTCGTTCGGTCCCTTTCCTCTCTTCCCCATCCATTATCCCCCCCTTAGCCCTTAGATCATAATTGTTCTAGTGTCAAAAGTGCCATATTTGGGTGGTTCCTTTTATCAATTATATTTTGTTGATTGTACAAAATTAAAAAGGTTATAAAAAAACCATCGATAACAATATCTACATCCCATTATCTATAAATTCAATTAGTTTTCTGGTTATTTCTCTTGTTATAATGCTTTGTGTATTCACGCTTATATTAATGGTTCGAAAAACGTGCGGTTAGCCATCTTCATTTCCCTATTATATTTTAATAGATAAAAGATTAAAAAAATAAAGCCGGTTAAATTAATTATAAAAAGCATATTTCTGATTAAACCCTTCTTCCAGTCCTTTCTTAGCTTATATATGCAACTCGATTAGAATTTGATGCGTCGGGGGCGGCGTCTTGACCGAATTTACATCCCGCGCGAAAAGCCCCTTCGCTACCGCCTTAAAGGAAAAGCCTGACCGTAAACAACTCATAAATTATTGAGGGGGCCGGTCAGAGCTGAGGCCGGTGAAATCGTCGAGGGGGGGGGCTTCTCTCTGGAGGAAGCACAAATGGGATTTCGGTAGGGCCCTCAGTCACAGCGCCGGGGTATCGGCGGCGGAGGATCGCCCCCCCCAACTTGGCACTTTCCTCCAGAAGGTCCGGGTCCTGCTGAATTTTAACGCCCGAGAAAAAGTGCCGCCCCCAGGTCTTGGGGACACCGCGGCCGAGATTCCCGTTGCGGAAAGGCACACGGCGGAAACAAAGTTCTCGGAGAATTCGCGGGTGGGACCCGGTCGACCTGGAACCCATCCCCCGTTAAAAAAATTCAATCAGAATCGGACGACGCCGACCCCCTACTCCGACCCCAATTTAATTCCTAAGTGAACATACGACTTTTTAGAAGGCTGAAAAAGTTGTTCGACGCTCATTCGTACAACAATAATTGCGGATTCTTCTCATCTTTGGGTGTGTCCATTTTTTGGTACGCACGACGAATAGTCGGCACTAATAAACATTTCACAATACTCTATAGGTTTGAAAATGTAAACATGCGTAAAAAATACAAATAACGCCATCTCCATTTAGCGACGAAACCAGCAATGACTTAGTCGCTGACCCAATATATACTTTTGTCCGATTACCCTCGGACAATATTCAGGGCATCCGCTTCAAACGTGCCGAGATTTCGCATCAGAAGGAAGTGAAGAATAATTAAGATCGGGACCGGAAACGAGGATATTATCTAGTTTAATATACCTGTTTTGTGGTCTGCGAGGGGTTGGAATACCGTAGGTTCGTGGTGTTTCTGTCTCCTTTTGCTAGACCGGTTTCGGCTGCTCGCCATCTTCATTTTTTTGGAGCTAACCCCCAAAAATAACTTTATCTCGTATCAAATCCCTGGAATTTTACAAATTTCCTTTCTATTTTCGTAATATCCCGTGGGTCATGATGACACTAAAGACAGAGAGAAGCTCTACTGCAACCCATTGTCCTTCAAGTAGATCGTCACCGCACATCGATCCTCACCATTGCCAATCAAGATTCAACAGTCGCGGCCTCTGACCTCTCACAGAGACGCCTCTGATCCTGTGATTCGCGGAACTAGATACCGGGAGAATCCTTGCGGTATAGGCCGGTAAACAAATTTAAGAGCCTTTAATGTTAGCCCCGGAGCACGGCGCTGATACTAGGCCCGCACTGTTCAACAGTGACTAACACCGCTACTGAAGATGGCGAGCAGCCGAAACCGGTCTGGCAAAAGACCAAACCAGCGAGAGGAGACAGAAACAAACACGAACCTACGGTGGACATACGACTTTTTTGAAGGCTGAAAAAGCCGTTCCGCGCTCTTTCGTACATATTTGTGCGCTTCAAACGTTCCGCGCTCTTTCGTACATATTTGTGCGCTTCAGAAGGAACTGAAGAATAATTAATATCGGGACCGGAAACAGAGATATTATCAGTAAGTTCGAATGTCAGAAAAAAGTGTTTCCACTGTGTATTATAAGCCGTCGACGAAACGGTTAGAGGAAAGCAACACCGACAGAAACATGAGGGCTGTCGTTTCTTGTAAAAGGGGGCGTTGAATGGGACCCTTTAAGTTTGTAAAGCTTCCTGTCCGGATCAGCCGAGGAACCCCCGCCCCTTCGACATTGTGTAGGCGATTCTTTCGGAATGGCTACGTGACCTCCAATATCGGCTCGGGATTACCGGGCCGCATAGCGTTATGGAGGGAGCTTATATCCGGACCTCCTTTATAAGGCCGTCGGGGGGGGGACCTCCTTTCTCGCCCGAATGAAACACGTCGGACACCGAATCGGGGCCGTGAATTTACCGTCCCGGGACAGTTTCAAGTCCCGTCTTCGTAGGGGCTTCACTTCACAAATTCTCGACTCATCGGCCAAAAGAATCTCGGAGTGCAAAAAACTTTGAACAAGACTTCCCTACGCTCTTGTAAAACAACCGAGCAATATGAGAGCAAACCTTTACAAAAAAAAATTTTGCCCTATTTTCCTCGTGAAGGAATGTATAGATCGAATACCAACATTGTATTAATGTTCCATTATTTGTTCGCTTAATCTCGTCACACGTAGTAGCAATCTATTGCTACCCAAGAATTCCAAAACTTCCGGACACATACACACAAGTGTCTATTTCCTAATAATCAATTTCTTAAAGCTGTTTTTAGAATATTGTAGGCGTTAAAAACGCCTAAAAAATGTGTTCTCTATTTTTGGGCCACTCGGGACGTTATTTTTCTGCGTATCTGGAAAATTGTCCGGGCATGGACAATCGGAGACGAGAAAACCCCCCCACATTCTGATATACTAGATGCACCGTCGAACAAATAATATGATCATAATGTCCCTAAATTCCGCGATGCTTTGAACAGAAAAACAGTAAATAATGAGCTCAGTAAGCAGACTGAAAGCGGCTGGAATGGAATCCAAAGAGCTTTGCCGGCCCTGTGATTGGTCGAAACCGCCGGTTTCAGTGGCTCCACGAAAACCAATCAGGCTCAGAACAAATCCTCGAACCTCGGATTTGTTAGGCCCGCTTTAAATCCCTCTCCCGGTTAATTATCGGCAAAGAAAAGCCCTAAATCCCAACTATTAATGTCCGGATTCAACTCTTCTCTCAAAAAAAAACTTTCCTTTTTATTTGATCTAACTGCGTAAATTAACGATTTGACGCTTTGACACCGGATTTGTTAAAAAATAAAATTACAGCAACAGCCAACAGCTAAATTCTGATTTATAACAATTTTCGGCTTTTACAATGAAATGTAGCTATTATGGTCCGACCCGTATGTTTGAGGATGTATGAACTCCATAATACAAAAACTTTTTAATCACATAAATTGAGTATAATTAGACAACTGCAACTCGTATATTATTATTTTTTAAATTAATAGAAAATTGAATTTTTGGTGTGAAATCGCAACTCTAGCCTTTCAATACTTCTGTATTCATCTTAAATTGAGAAAAAAAAAACAAAACGTTTTTATCAACCACGACAGAAGTTTGGAGTGAGTAAATTGCCGATGTGGACTTCAAACTGGCAAAGCATTTTCAATTGTTGGTAGCCTTTCAAAAAGTTGTGAAAGGGGAGAAACCCGTCTGGGGTAAATTAGCGACAGGCCGACCCGAATTAGTAACTGGTTTCAATACGGGATAACTGTAAACACAGCGCGCCCTGTGTGTGTCGATGCAACGGTGTCTAATTAATCAATCGATGAAGTTGATTAGCCCATCCGAAACGGGGCTCCCCGTTGTTAACGGCCGATTTCCGCCCAATTTTATTTTGAAAGTATGGAATAATTCGACCAGGTTTGACAGTCGAGCAGAAAATTTGAATCGAAAATTAAAGAACACACTGAGTTCATTAATTTTGTTATGTCTAGTGAAATAGGGAGAAAAAATACAGATGTACAACCCACAATAGTCATTTTATTGCGAGTGTTTCTAATGCAATCACTCGAGCAATACCACTCGTCCTATGTCATAAGCAGGATAGTCCCTTTTACAATGCATATGAATCCATGAAATGTAAGTCTTGCAAAAATTTTATCGAGAATTACATATTATTCTGTAAAACCAATTAACGCAAGAATGCACTTACGGATATCGATGAAGAAGCCTGTCGGCCAGTGACGATGGAATATATCGCCTGTACATTTTCAGAGCGGAATTTCAGTTTCGAAATTAATTCCCCCATATATACATTTGCCCTGAATGTACGGCCCGCGGGGGCGGGTGCATTTATTTGTTTCCAGTACCGTGAATAAGATAGGAGAGTGGGTGACGCAAAAGCGGCGGCGCTTCGTTAGTCGACGATGACGGGCTTTTCAATCGGAACGAATGAAACGGATGTCGGCCAAATTGGTATTGAAAACGGATTTCGTCCCAAATCTAATTCAACACTTCCTACGGTGGGGTAAAATTATAGCGGAGACGGGATGACTCGTCGATAACCGGACTGCGTAAAATGCTTCATGGGTTAACACATTAAGTACCAAATTTTTTTTCTGAAAATTTTGCATAAAATTTCCTTATTATGATGCAAATAGTACCTCCAAATATGTTTTTAAAAACCAGTTTGTCAAATATTTTTTTTTTTTAAATCGAGTCCCATTTGGGGATTAGGGCACTACAGAGTTGAACCAACACACGAGAACAATCATCTTTTATTTTGAATAATAATCATAATTACAAGTATTTTAACATGATGTCGTATTTATATAAATAATAAAAAAAACTTCCTGTAAACACGTCATATCAGAAAAAATAAAAAAAATTAACTGATCCCCATTTGGGGCCTACGGTACTTAATGGGTTAACTGTCTTAATTAAATAATTAATATGACAATTTAAAGTTATAAAAACTAGACAATGTTTTCTCCATATTCATTTTACCGGAGTGGGTTTTTTTAGCTTTTTATTTTGCACAATCGACTGTACAGTTATAAATACAATTGATACACATATATTTTCCATGTGTTTGTCTCGATAAAGAAACCATGCCACTTTTTGACATGATTTAACTACTGACCGAGGTGATCTCTGGGCCGGTGGCGTTTAAGCCGTCGTGGCGGGGATAATGGATGGGTAACTGAATAAGCGAATTGGGACGAGGAGTAAGGCGGGAAACGAACTTCGCGACTTCCTCGACTGTCGGTACTGATTGGTCGGCTTTGAAACATACCGGGGAACACTAAGAATGGTTCGAAGGACTTTCGATTGGAATCTGTGGGTGCGAGCGATGTCGGATGTCTCGGTGGAACCCCATAGCTCTATGTCCATGTCGGTTTTAATATGACTGTATATTGTGAGGTAGTGGGGTATATTGAAATTCTACGCACAATCAGGCAAAACCCGATTATCTAATATTTCGGTTAGAGGATTTTGGTTATATTTCAGTGGGTTTAACATGGTAACACTCGAGGCCTAGGTTCAATCCCCGTCGGTGGACGAAATGCTTCTGAATGGAAGATATAAGACTATTTCTTACAGAGTCCAGATATTTAAAAAACAGAATCGAACACGACAAACCGTCCTCGCTATCATTAAGCCGTCACAATCGTCCCTTTCATCGGCCGGTAGAGCGGGACCGCCTTTTCAACGCGCGATTCGTTAACGCCGCCCCAATTGTAACTATTCACGTCGCTTTCAAGAGAGACCGGAGTTAATTCACCGGAAGCCTCGAAAAGGCGGGCGGATGGGGCCGGAGCGAGAGGGAACCAGACGGGCATACGGGGTGAGATGGTCGGGAAAGAGATAGGAATAGCGAGAGAAATGGGAAAGAGAGAGAGAGAGAGTGAGGGGGAGGGAGGCTGAGAGAAATAGGGACAGAGAGGAACTGCATAGTTTAAAAGGAGAGCGGGCTCGGGACCGTGAAAACGAAGGCGCGGACCCGTCTGCACGGCAACCTGAAAAAAAGATGAATAAAACGCTTCCACTGAATGAACCAGGAGAGAGAGAGAGAGAGAGGGAGGGAGAAAGAGAGATAGGGGTGAGAGGGGGGAGCCAGAGAGAGAGAGAACTCGTCTCTATGAGAACAAAAAAATATAACCGCCGTTATGCCACCACTGCACGAATGTAGTTTTGTCCTATAGTAGACTTCTAGTCGGACTAATTGAACGGTCACCATTTTAATTAAGAACCCTGTGAATACACGAGGAATTAATTATACAACCTAATTGTGAAAAATAAATGAGATGAAGAAATAAATTCAATTGTTCATAATTGTTGAACAAAGATTTTTCCTATTACCCACTTTTATTTAAGCGCAATGGATGTCTTTAAAACCTGAAAATAGTCTATTCCGGCAAACCCTTATCAGCATCATCAGAACATGCTGTTTTTTCACGATTGTGCAATTTATGACCTCAGAAATTTTAGTTTACCCTCACACAACAATAATTAATAAACTGTAAGTAAACGTCGGCGGTGTAAATAGAGCAGCGACGATGGATGAAACGGGGAAAAAGGGGCTCGATGCAAGGTGGATTTGTCGTGAGCGGTGGGTGGATCGAGACCTGTGGATTGGGGGCAAGGGAAAGGGATAAACGGCTCAATGAGGGGAGGAATATTCATAAATAAATATGAATTATATCCCAGTACCTGGACCGCGCAGTGTGTACACTGTAGGGGATAACGGTGCCTCGCAGCGTCATAAATCCAGCATTCATTTTTGAATAAATAAGAGCAAATATCATTCATATAATTATTATTTCATACAAATAAGTATGTCCCTGTAAATAAGTACAGGTATGCGATAAAACAATACTTCTAGAGTAATTAAAGAAAGTAACAAATCGAAATAATATTATGAATAATCAAAAGATAAAAATTGATTATATCCTGGCTATTGTTGTGAAATTTATGTATACACCGTGTATAGTGTGTACTTGTAATATTCTGCTAACACTTTATACGTTGGGCATATACCGTACTTTATTATAGTCTAACAAAACTGGGTTATGAGTCGCTTATTAAGATCATATTTCAAAATCGTACGAGATCTCCCGCGTTTCTTTCAATCCAAGTAAGTGGATCATATTTCACGGGGCGGGGATTTACGAACCAACTTCTTAATATTGTACAAACGGTATCGATAACATACAGCAGGGGTCTTATTAGCGCGGAGCGAATCGCGAGGGCTATTTATTTAGTCCGCCCATTAATTCGGATTGGATGAAGGGACGTCACCGTTTAATGCGCTCTGCTGGACTTCGTCCCAGTGAGTTTGGCCCGCGTTCAGATATCTGATATTCGGCCTGATACACGTTTAAAACTTCGTGTACTTCGTCAACTGTTGAGGTTGTCGAGAATTGTGCGATTGGAAACGCAGTTCCGGGGAGCATTGAGGATAGTTCGAAGGTGTTGTCGTTGGAATCTTCGTTGGATGTCTTGAACGTCTTCAGTAGTGCTAATTTCCGGTTTAAGACTTTTCTCTTGACATTCCACAGTGACATTTAAACAGGTGATCTATTCTACTATTAGGGGTACCCAAAAGTAATCAACATTTTGACTTTGGAATTCATTTTATTTTGCTAAAAAAGAAATTTTTTTAGCAATATTATCAACAACTCTCCGGCAAACTTGAAGAATTCCTCAAGACCAAAATACATCATATCAAATTGATTACTTTTGGGTACACATAATATTTCAACAATTTATTTCATCTGTTGAGGTTGTCGAGAATTGTGCGATTGGAAACGCAGTTCCGGGGAGCATTGAGGATAGTTCGAAGGTGTTGTCATTGGAATCTTCGTTGGATGTCTTGAACGTCTTCAGTAGTGCTAATTTCCGGTTTAAGACTTTTCTCTTGAGGAGTATTTCGTTAAGTAAGGCGGCTTATTGGCTGAGAACAACCGCAATAGGCATAAAGCCGAATGAGAAAGGGAATGGCCGGTGATGGGTGCGGGGGGGGGGGGGGTGGATGTGGGTGGATGGGGGTGGATGGGTTCGAGAATCATAATAACAGTGACCCAGATAAGGGCGGAGGGTTGGCCGTGCGTTTTATTCATAAAACAAAAGCCCGGCAGTGGCGGGGGTGTGGGGGAGGTTAGGTCGCACTGTTTAATGGGGTGGTGCTAGAACGTTTGGGTCCCCTCCCTTTAACAATTCTACAATGCAGCTCCCTCTCCCTCTTCCCTACTCCCTCTATCTCTATCCCTCCCTCCCTCTAGTCCTCTCTATCGCCATTTCTCCCGCTCTCCGAACCTCTAACTCAGGTTTCATTTGTAGAGCCCCCCCTTTCGGCCCTCGCATTCGAACCCCCACCACTTCTATTGTTTCCGAACGCGTCATGAATCCGTTCGTTTTGAATCATCCAATAAGTTCCGAAAGTTTAAACGACCCGACACAGTGTTACAAATCGAATTTAAATTATAATAACAAATATACACAATTGGGAATTTTCATTTCACAGTGACATTTAAACAGGTGATCTAGTCTACTATTACGGACACCCAAAATGAATTTTGACTTTGGAATTAATTTTATTTTACTAAAAAAGAAACTTTAATTATTAATCTGCTATATATTCACCAATATTATCAACAACTCTCCGGCAAACTTGAAGAATTCCTCAAGACCAAAATACATCTTATCAAATTGATTACTTTTGGGTACACATAAAATTTCAACAATTTATTTCATCAGCTATATATTATTAGTATGGCTAAATATTATAGCTTATCAAATTTTGAATAATATTTGTTTTTGACTAGGTTTGTTAGTTTTCACATTTCGGTTTTCAGGCCTTGCATTGTACGTACTGTTCCGTGAATTTCGTGCGAAAATTTAGCTTATATTTTGCGTTATGCATTATCGTGTCGCAAACAAAAAAATCTAAAATAGACGTGTATTGGTCGAAACGGAAAATAATATAGAAATACCCGTATTTTCGCAAGTTATGCCTCGTAAACGTTTTTTGGCCATATAGCGCTATCTTCATTTCGTGGATAATAGCGCGGTTTCTGCAGAAGACAGAGTACGAAAGGTTCGACCAGTGGTGGATTTCTCGAATGCCAGGTTCCAAGAGTTATACACCCCGGAAGAAAATCGGAAATTTAGAGGACGACTAAATTACATCCAATACGTAGCATCCGAACGAGTGAGATTTGGAATCAAATTTTATAAATTATGCGAATTCAATTCTGGGTATTGCTATCGGTTTAGAATATACACAGGACAAAAAGCAACATCCTGCAAAAGATGCCGTATGTGTATGAAACACA
The DNA here is from genome assembly GCA_019843655.1 of Lethocerus indicus. Lineage (NCBI taxonomy): Eukaryota > Metazoa > Arthropoda > Insecta > Hemiptera > Belostomatidae > Lethocerus > Lethocerus indicus. The sequence continues at coordinate 11,638,680 of JACDQD010000011.1, forward strand.
ATATAAGAAGTGAAACGACTTGGCAATGTAAAACTTTCCACTACATAGTCCTAAATGCTTTGAGCAGTATCACACATTACGGAACTATGAAATCATTTTTCTACGGTATTATTTGATTAATTATCAACCTTATTGAATTTTATTTGATATAAATTTCATAATAAAACGCCCCGTTTCTGAGCTTGTATATGAGTGTTGCCAACTGAGCCAAATTAAATGGTTTCCTACGCACGCGTCGACGCGCATTTTATTTGTACGTCAAGGGGTTAAGCCCGAAGTAGGCGGTTCATAAATCGGGGCCGCGGGACGTGGACCGTGGTGTAAGAGTCTCTTGTATTTATGGCGGGGGGATCGGGTCCATATTGGGGGGCGGCGGTTTTCTGGTCATGGCCGTTTTGACGCTCGGTCGACCCCCGATCCGCCCCCCCCGTCGTATCTCCCACTGTTGGAAGCCTTCCAGCCACCCTCGGGGGGGGGGGGCCGACCCATTGTTCGCCCCGGGTAATGGAGAACTCCCGACGACGTATTTCCCAGGGCGCCAGCCGCCTTAGACCCCGTCCAAAAGGAGATACTTGTGGCTTCCGACTTGGAAACCTGAGAGGCGTATCGGCACCAACGTATTTCTCCAATTCTTCCCAACCCTTTATCTAATAATAAGAGAAAATTTTAAACCGAACCATACCTAACGTTTTATTGTTAGGCACTAACAACGAGTAGGCAATAATGGAGGAGAAACCCACTGGCATTCTCCCATTTTTATTTTTATTTATTTTATATATTTAATTAATTTTTTTTTGCACCCAACATCGTAAAACCTGGAGCAAGCGCATAACAGTTGAAAAAATACGTCTCGTAACATTAATTAATAATACAATTTCGCCCGAAATTATTCATATACTTCTTATATATTACCGATCTCTGAAACAGTTTTTTTTAACCTTTTATTTTTGTACAATCAACTACATATAGTTAGTTATTGGTATAAATGTTGATTGTTTTTTTTCCACGTGAATGTCTCGATAAAAGAGATCACCCAATGATGGCACTTTTGTCATTAAATTTTCTGTTTAAGTCGATTCTTTTGAGTCGGGTACTCAAATATATTTTGTTTTAACAGAAACTGTTCTCATAGAATGTTTCAACAGAATTTGAAATCGTGTCTAGCGTAAATAAAATATATTTATATGTTCACAAGAAAATGTACGAATTATCCATAACGCTAACAAATGTAATAGCCTGAGGTATAATTTCAGTTACAATTCTTTTTATGGTGTTATACCATACTAGCTTCGAGGGCTTAAAATGGGTGGTGACGAAAACGTATAAGGCGGTACCGAAAATTCGAGGGCCGGCCAGAATCCATAATTCGATTCCGCGGGCAATTTATATTTATCGCGAAACCGATTCCCCAGCACCGGGGGGATGATGGGGGGTGGGGGGTTGTTTGTCTCTCTACAGTTAAACGTCGAAGCGGCTCCCTTTTGCTGCTCGCTGTAGGAACCTATACCGGGCTAGGGCCGTGGCGTGGGGGGGGGGAGCTTCAAATGGGAAAAAGGAAAGAGGATGGGATCCCAAAGAGGGAGGGAGAGAGAGGGAGAGAGGGCGGTATGCGGAGTGTTCGGCGGCGAGAGCGAGAGGGGCCGAACGGAGAGTCCAATCGTGCGTGAAAACTGATAAATTTTTATTGGTCCCGCAACGCACGGAAGCGAGACGAGACCCGCCCCCACACCCCTCCGTTCGGGGGTGGAAAAGGGAAGGAAGACGACTTTGGAGAGGGCGGTTTGGAGAGAGTTGGGAAAATGTTATAATGTTCGACTTGGAAACCCGACCGACCGTTTATTATAGCCACCGCCCCTTATATATTATAGCGTTTTGAGAGTCCACTACAGATTTCGCGCGATGCGATAAGTGAGCTAAGTCGATTCAGGGGAATTGCCCGAATTATATCATCTCTAGGCTATTATTTAAACTTGATGGATGAGGCTTTTCAATTACGTTTATTACTTAGAATTTTGTACATTGATTGGTTAGCCATTCCACTGCTTCTTGTTCGTTGTAATGGAATTTTAATTATATTTAATTTGGCAATATGCGTTCGGCTGTTGATCTCTAGTGTATACTGTCGGATTTTCATTTATTATAAGATACTGTGAAGTGAACAAATGGTGGCTCTGTAGATGCGAAAGTTTTATTTTTAACTGTTCGCCCTTGAAATGAGTTACAGAAAGAACTCCTCAGTTTCACTTCTGTCCAACCCGACTCGGTACAATTTCGAGTTATAATTAAAAGGACTTTTAATTTCCCCGAGCAACCGAATAAATAGAAGAAACGGCTTCCGTTCTAAATAGCCCATTGGCGGCAGCGAGGTTTAAGTGGAGGTTGAAGATAGAACAGAGCACAAGAAGAGGTCCTTTGACCCGACCGAAGCTATTTTTGGACTATTTGTCTAGGGCAAATAGGGTTCAACGGTCACAAAATGACGTCAAGAAAAGGGTGACGTTCCTGATCGGACGTCTCTGTCCTACCCATTTGTTAAAACATGTATAATATAATAACTAGTAACGAAATATTTCCTAAAGTTCAATATTTTAGAAGAGTTTATTTATAGTTTTAATTATTCGTGTACTCTTAATATTACACATTATATTTTTGTAATTTTGTATATTTAATAAGTTTTCTAATTATTAGAATTAGGAGTTGTTTTATTATCCACTAGCAAAAAAAAATAATTATTATTCATAAAATATTTATATATATTTATTATATAATGAAGGCTTTTAAAAACTTCACTTTTTTTCAAGCAACTAAATTCAATTATATCTATCCTTAAAAAATAAAAATAGGTTTTAAATTAAAGGGAAAATCGATAATAGGGCGCTGATGCTAGATCCGCCAAACAGACGAGTATGCAAGGCTTGCCTACACCGCGCGCCGTACTTTCAAATTAAAACTCAACTGTATTCGCAAGGAATACATTTTTTTATTTAACGTGTACTCTTTATATTACACATTATATTTTTGTAATTTTGTATAATTAATACTTGCAACCTCGAATTAATTAAAAGTTTTCTAATTAGGAGTTGTTTTTATATACACTAGCGAAAACAAAATAATTAGCCGTATTCATAAAATATTTATAAATATATAAAATAGATTTATTATATAATGTAGGCTTTTAAAAAATTCACCTTTATTCAAGCAACTACATTCTATTATATCTATCCTTAAAAAAATAAAAATAGGATTTAAATTAAAGGGAAAGTCGATAATTGGGCGCTGATGCTAGATCCGCCAAACAGGCGAGTATGCACGGCTTGCCTACACCGCGCGCCGTACTTTCAAATTAAAACTCAGGGTATATTAGCAAGGAATACATTTTTAATTGAACCAAATCACTTGTAGAATTGAATACATAGGAAAATAAATAATTATTAGTTGTAGATATTGCCATAATATTTTACGGGGTTTCTTGGCCGTTCATATTTCCTTAAATTCCTCCCAACGCCCGGATATAATATCTTATTTATTTCCCCAGAAGGTATTGCCGCCGCCGCCTCCAATAATACCGAATCGTAATTCCCCGATAATCCCGGATTATCCATATTTGCGGCCGGGAGTTCATTATTAACTTCTCCCGGGATTGGGGGAACAGAAATCGGGAAGCCTTTGATAATTAAAGCGGGAGCCGGCGGTGAAGAAAAGTCCGAGTAATGGAGAAGGAGTGAAAAACTTCTGACCGATACGTCGAGGCTCGGAAAAGCCGGCCGGTGTATAAAGGTCAACCGGAAACTAACTTTGGCGCCAACTTCGCGATTTCCTCCCACCGAATCGCCAGATTACATTTTACCCGTATAATATTTATTGCTTTGGATGCAGCATTGTTTCTTTGAAATTCCTCCTTTTTCCCCTCTTCTATTTCATCTTGTTTTTAAATCCAGTTTATAGAACTTCGCCTGCTGCGTCGTCATTTTCGCGTGGAAATTTTTGTACCTGACACCGTCTATGAAAACTATTAATCCCATTTCTTTCAAGCTTCAGACCCTTTAATAAGGCGTAGCATTGTATGTTTTGTTTCTTATCTGCAATCCTTTTATGTAAAAGATAATTAGCGTATTAGTTGAGGTTAAGTTTAACTCAAGCAAGATCAATAGGTAGGCTGGAAGGAGAATCTAATATATGTAACTAAAATTATATTACTACATTCAAAAACTTAACGATGTTTAGGCTACTCAGTACAAGCGACAGTGACAGTGCAGTGAGGACGCCCAAAAAACATCCAAAGTGCCAGAAGTGACTAACACCGCTACTGAAGATGGCGAGCAGCCGAAACCGGTCTAGCAAAAGACCGAACCAGCTAGAGGAGACAGAAACACACGAAATCTACGGTATTCCAACCCCTCGCAGACCACAAAGTAATTCATTGTATTTTTTGATTTGGATCCAGTTTAAATGTTAAATCTTAACATATTAAGTATTTTATTCCTGCTTTTAAATTGTTACTCCCTTTGTGTATTTTTTAAAACGCTTAATTGCGCCCAATCGAACGCGCGTAAAATCGTTGGATAAAAAATTTCCGTTTCAGTTACTCCGTTATTTGACCTATCGGTTTGTTTCCCCTCTCGCGCTTTTCGGAACCGGCTCTTCCGAGTATAAAGAAACAAACAGCGCTTCAACATTTCAAACGCTCGCATCAACCCCCCCACTGTTGTTTAAGGGGGGGAGGGGGGGGCTTGCCGTTTGTTTTACGTGAAGTTGAACTCAAACAGGGCGGAAGGGAACCCTTCCTTGGAGGTTAAATAGCGCTGGATCTAGAAAAAGAGTAGGGTAAAAAAAGGGGGAAAACTAAATAAAAATAAATTGTCTGGAATTCCAGTTCAGTTATTCTTAACCGGTCTCGATCGGTTCGATTAGCCTCCTTTGTTTTTCCAGTTTCCACAGTTTTGTGCAAGGCCTACCGAATTCCAATTTTTTTTGCTATTCGTTCCATTCTGTTGCGTAGCCCTAAGCGTTTTCGTAACGATAAAATAGAGACTCATAAAACTCTTTCCACGACCATATAATTGTTTCGATTATGCTACGATATTATTGGTGCAGTGAACCCCCTTCGATACAGCTCTTAAACGGAGCCCCTGTCGCGTATATCGCCCGTATTGCGCAACCGTTGATTGGCCCAAATATTCGATCGAACTTCAACAAATTGACACGATGAAATTTCGAATTGAAAGGATTGGGGAAAAATTTAGAGCTCAGGGACAAACGAAAATCAGTCACACTAGTCAAAAAAGCATTTGGGTCAGATTCTTGCAGATTCCAAGCAATATCTTGGATATTTAGGAATTTAAGGCAGACATTTTATCAATGATAAATACGGATATTTTGTCTGAATGAAAATTGAGATGATTCCTTAATCTGAAGGAATTTCTTTTAATTCAATATTTATTCTAATCACATCTTGATATTTAGGATTTTCAGGCAGATTTTCTAAATGATGATATACGGATATTTTGACTTCTTTCTGAATGGAAATTGTGATGATTCCGTATTCTGATGAGATAAGTTATTTTTACTATATCAATATTTGATCTCGTTCGTTCATTTTTCATAATTTTACAATTTTCGCCATTATTCAGTCCGATATTGTCCCAGAATTTTAAATTTTTAGCTCTTAGGGTAGAACGCCTGATCTTGAAACACTTCAAGATTCTTTACCGACAAATTTTTAGCTTATCGAAGTATAATATTTCACCGAGGTTTCTATGGTAAATTCTGCGGTCTGTATATGTTGCCCGAATAAGTGGGGATCTGATAAAATCAAGTTTACGACACTGTTCTTATAATCCTTTCTTTTTTCTCTCGCTAAGTACGCTTTATGCCTTGAGTCGATCCGAAAAGCCCCCAACTACGAATTAGGCCCGCTTCTATTTTCTTCCAAGTTATTGCCCGGGGTCTTGCGGGGGTTAAAGCGTGCCCGGACTTAATGTCCCGGACCGTGTGCAATATCTTTCCCACGGCCAATGCCGGTTAGGAGGCTCCGCGGGGCTGACCCCGACTCCGCGCACAAATTGCACTTCTCTTACGGCGTAGCTTTTCCTTGGTTTTTCTTTTTTTTGAAAAATTGAATCCCGGCCCGCTTTAGTGTCTTTTCTTTTTAATTATTTCGAATTCGGGTTCCTCTACTCCCGAATGTTAGTCGTTCAATCTCGAGCGGTATAAGTACGTAGAGAAGTTTGGAGTTATTTTTCCCCCCGTTGGTTTAGAACTTAAGTTTCCGTTACCCTACATTGCCCTCGGTTGGATCGGTTCCGTTTTGTCATTCATAATCAATACGGTAGTACTGTGTTAATGGGGTTATTATTTGAAAATAAATAAAAAGTAAATTATTATTTATTTATTATTATAATTCTATTATTTTATAGTTGTTCTATATATTGTTCCGAATGTTGTTCAAGGGTCCGTATTTTGCCAGGGGACTTTGATCTCCTATATTCGTTTGTTGCTATCTTTGATAGCACACTTTACACAACAGTTTACCCACCGGTAATTACTACTGAGAATTAATTTGGACACTTCAATGAATTATATTCCTAGTATTGATCTGCGCCTAGTACGTGGTCCAATATAATGTCAGGTAATTTATGGAACTAATAATTGTAGTGCATAATTGTGTGTGTTCATAATTGAATCATAATAAAAATTAGATTTGCTACAGATTAAGTGGGAAAATTTAAAAAATATAATTATCGCAATCAAACACTTACGTATATAATTTGTTTATATATATATATATATATATATATATATATATATATATATATATGCTTATACATGTGTTACTAAACACCATCAATCTTGCGATCTGTCTCCACACAGTAACTTAGTCTTGTGATAACCACTTAGCGGCTACACGCCATCTACAGCATATGTCAGTAAATTAGTGAGGCACTTAGTCATGTGTGGCATCGTCCCTACCCTGTCACTGTAATGCATAAATTAACAATATTCCCTCGTATTTTATGATATATATATATATATATATATATATATATATATATATATATATATATATTCATTAAGCATTGAGAAATGGTACTTGTAGATGATTTTTCTAATGAGGAAACTTTTTATTCTTCATAATAATTTCTGCCACACATTTCAGTGAGCCATAATCTCCCTGCGCTATAGTCGATTCCATAAAAATACCCTCAATCATTTCCTGTCATCAAGCTCCGAGAGTTCCTTTCCGTTTACGATAAACCCGTCTGGACGCGAGCTGCCATTTCGCTAAGGGAAATTCCCGTTTCCGGTGAAAAAGGGACGGGCCTAAAGCCGGAACGTAATTAGCCGGAAGACGGAGGCAGGAACAGCCTCCACGGTAGACAGCTCTATTAGGCGGAGGGTAAGGTAAAATGCGCCTAATAAGCACACCTTTATGATAACGAGTACCTAGGGTTATTCCATTAGAGACGGTACAAGGATTGTGTACAAAGTTGGAAAGTAATTTCTAATCCAAAATTACGTTTAATAATCTCCAACAAATTCGTACAAGAGAATTTAACAAACACAATAAACAGGAATCTGAAGTAGACCTAATCTAGATTGTTGTTATAGTGGATATAACAGTGGCGATAACATACACGATAAAATGTTCTACGCATCAATTCTGAGTATTTAATCTCAACAATTGTACCCTCTAGATAGGTCTAGAGGAGCAGGGGGTCTAAACTAATCAACCTTTCCAGTTCAGGTGGTTTTGGAATACAGCGAAAATTCCGGAATAACGTGACCCCCTGATGACCGAGGTTTTTCCTACGGTAAATCATGTTTACTACGGTAATCGGGGATACATTCAAGACGTTTACATATTTATCAAGCACAGAGAAGAAACATGACGAGGACCACGGTCGAAGAAACGACTGGTAATTGTAATTCCTACTTCTTGAGTGGGGACAAGCTATTGGGTTGGCAACTAAGTAATTGCGGATTTCACCAACATGTGGCGTTGTACATATTTTTAAGTACGTCAACATCTTTGCACAGATAAGCCGTTGATGGTTTTGAATGAACGTATAAGATACATTCGGCTTCTCTGCAATGTCCGTTGTCGAACTATGGCGATCCGAATCAATAACGGCCTTTATTTGGTCATCATCGACCTCCACTGGACGTCCGGAGAGCTGGACTTTGTCCACACAATTCAACTGGTCAATGTAATTTTGATGCTGAATGTTTCAGAAAGGACCAAATAATAACGTATCAAAGAATCTTATCTGTGCAAAGATGTTGACGTACTTAAAAATATGTACAACGCCACTTGTTGGTGAATTCCGCAATTAATTAGTTGTCAACCCAATAATTTGTCAATAAAACATGTTTGAAAGTTATAATTTTAACTCGGAATATGTTAAAAAGAATCAGTCCTACATATCCTAGAAGGCATTATTCTTCTTCATCCTCTTCGTTATGAAGAAGTTCATCCATCATTCTGTCTCATCTTTCTGCGTTGCCACCCGTATTCTCGCATCCACTCGCGCCAGCGGCAAGGATCTCGCCAATTCCCCTTGAGACTTTGTCGAAATTAAGGATTAAATTTATATTTTTTATGTCCATAAAACCGACCACTGGTGAAAAAGTCGCGCGCTCCTACTCCCCCCTGTAGGAAAGCGAATCGAGCTAAGGACATTTCATATTGGAAATATATCTCCAATTACAGGGTAGGGGGAGAGGGAGTAAAATTGAAAACCAAGCGGACTGAAACGGTGAGCAATAAAGGAGAATATGCGATGGGCTTCCTTCTATCCTGCTGGCCGCGGAAGCGTTCTTCGAACGGCCACTATAATTTTGATACTGAATGTTTCAGAAAGGACCAAATAACATATCAAAGAATCTTATCTGTGCAAAGATGTTGGCGTACTTAAAAATATATACAACGCCACTAGTCGGTGAAAGCCGCAATTACTTAGTTGTCAACCCAATATAGAGGGTAATCATTCCCAACCAACTGTCTAGATTTCCTCGCCCACCCCCGCCAACGGGGTCCTAGTCCGTGTCCCGGAACACGGTATTTGATATGGCCGCCGTCCCAGAGGTCAGACCTAACCGAGGCTGTCAACGCCAGTCTGACGATGACAAATGCCCTTCCCGTCGGCCACGGATTAATACCGGGCGGTCGCCGCTAACTACCGGGAGCCGAGGCGGGGGGATGAGGTAAAAAAAGGAAGAGCGAATAGGAGGAGGAGGAGGAGGAGGAGGAGGAGGTGGCGCGACGCTTCCGGGCTTAATCAGCTGTCCCATTTTCATCCACCCCCTCACAACTCCTCCTCCTTCCTATTCTTTTCCAATTTATTCCCTCCGCCCCTCAGATCCTCCTTAGCCGGGGGAGGTCGGGTAGGCATTTCCTGAATTATTGCGCCGTAATTCCATTGAACAATGCCCTCTCCCCTTCACGACAACGACTCCACCTTTTCACCTTAATTATTTTTTTTTTCGACGACAACCCCCGCGGTTCACCCCCGTTAAGGACGAGGACTCAATTGCAATCATGACGAATTGCACGAATTCATCCATTACAAAATGAAAACCTTGACGGCGAATTATGAATTACAATTAATTACACTTAACGCGTAGATTCAATTTTTTTTGTTATATAATAAGTTTTGATGAAAATTTTTTGACTAAATTACAGCGTTATTTCCCTTGCTTTTTTTTTAAATTTTTATTTTTGCACAATCGACCTTACATTTGCCATTGATACATGTATATATATTCACGTGTTTGTCTCGATAAAGGATTCACCCAATGACGGGTAATAGAGGAGCAAGGCTGAACGAGCAAATTGGGATGAGGAGTTAGGCGGGAACGTTCGAAACGCTAGACCTTAAAATCATTTTTACCGATGTCGATAACTAGGGAATATTTATATCCTCAGTCTATTGCCTGAATTATTCGTGTTAAAGCCAAACCGAAATAGCGGTAAATAGGGCTGTAAGCGTTTGACAATGATGTGGGCGAAACTTCATGAACCCGGTGTCCCTCCCTCAGCCCTATCCTTTTCCAATTTATCCTCCCCCACGGTCGCTTCCCTCCCACTCAATTTCGGCATTTCTTGAATTGCTCATCGTAATTCCGGGGGACGCACACCTCCGCCCACCCCCCCACACTCGATAACCTTTCCCCGGCTATCGTAATCATCGTTTTTTTTACCGTTATTTATATGCTGCGGGAACTACACCGGCCGTTAGTCCGAATTACCGGCATTAAGAGGAATTCCGAAGGTAAACTTCTAAATTTTTCATCGAGAGATTCGTAGCCGACATTTAGACTTACATTTGCAATTGTTTCACGTATTGATTTGCGTTCGGAGGGCAGAACATCTTCCATTAGTCTAAAAAAAAATTGTATTTTTATTTATTCAAGAAAAATCGATTCCACGACAAAATAACGCATCAGCGTTATTCGAAACAGAATATAGTTTTGAAAATATGTAGCTGAAGGAGCTGAATTTTAAAACCCGTCAACTACTTATTGGTTAAGGTAATTAAATAAACTCCTCCCTATTTACCAGTAATATTTCTAAATTTTAAATTGCCTAACAAGAGGCAAACCGACAGAACTGTTGCATAACGCCAGATTGGGCTGAATCAAATAAATCCAACTCAAGCAATCTATAATAATTAAATAGTAACATTGGCACGAATATATCAACTGTTGACTTGGCGCAATTTGAAAAGCGATATTTGCACGCAATTAATCTGAAGGCCCCTTCGCAAACATAACTTTAACTCAAATACGAGCTAATTATGCCCGGAATTATCCAACATACTCTCGACTTGTGTGCATTCTAATGTTGCCTGATTGATTCGATCTATTCTAATAGCGCTAGCGTCATTAGTGTAAAAGCGAGGGGTAAACAAACTATACGAATTTTAATTTGGTTTCTTCCCTACTTCCGTTCTTAAAGATAGGAATGTATTCTCCTGAAAAAGCAATTTTTCTATTGAATTTACGTGAAAGGGTTATTGGAGGCGGCAATTAAAGGTCACAGTTTTCGGCTTCTCGCCATACCGTAGGGTTTAAGCCCGTCAGAGCTTAAGGGGTAATGGAATTTACAAGGAAGTGTAAGCAGTTTACCACACCCGTGATAAGCATCCCAGCCTTCGAGGATACCTCTTTTTCACTTTCCATTTTCCTAACCTAGAGTAATGAACATATGAATATTGCATAAATAATATTGCTAAAAAGGCTGATTCAATGTGCAAAATCTTTAATTTAAGGATGCTTTTAATTATACATTTACGGAAAATTCTATTAAGTCAGTTTCTAAATTCCTATATCCCATCGGTTTGTTAACGCATTGCAAGATTTTAAATTTATTTTTAAAAGTGGACAAAAATGCAAATTTTTTGCTTATTGTTATTGAAAGCCCAAACAGGCTTTGCTGAATAGCAAAGGAAATAATATTGGAGGGAGGACTGGCCAATAAACACATTAAACAAATTGAAGGGGATAGTCCAGTTATTATTCCAGGTACAGAATTTTTTTTTGGTCAGTAAAGGCAGCGGCAATAAACTTCACGATAAATGCAAACTTCCGTTCGGGCTGAATAAAAGAAAACGGTTAAAAATGCAACGCGGTCCGGGTGCCGCAAGCGGAAAATTGGAAAAGCGAAGGACAAACCAACGGCCGATGAATGTTTCAAAGATCGTTCCTTATTCCCCGGCCCGGCGAACCCCACTCCCAGGAGTGATCTGGATGGTAGGCGAATTATAAAATTGACTGTGGAGAGGTTCTCAACTCGACAGTGCTGACAGGGTGCTTTGCACGTAAGTACTTGCACAACACCGATGCATCTTAAACAGTTTTATTTTTGGGGAGATCGCGAGTATTCCCTTTCACGCGTTCGGTCTTTCCTCTCTAATCGCCTGTTCGGTAAAAACCTAGACGGGTCAGTAAAATCATTATGTCTGTAACACAATTACGTCTATAGTGTTACACTTGCATATGCTCGCAGTACCCATCGTTTACTTTTTGTTCAATGCAATTCAAGTATGAGAAATTTTATTCTTTTTGAATTGATGTCAAAATAGGAGAGTCAACTATTTCCAAATCCGTGCAAAACTATCTATACAGCAATAAATATACTCACGTGTATAGCGTTTTACACTTCTTATCTCATGTTTGCCTGACAGGTATAGATTTACTGCTCTACTGATACGAACCTGAAAATAAAATACAACTATTATTATTTGAATTATTATTTATTCTGAAAATAACATGCCATTCAGTCGTTTAAAATACAAAAAGTCAGTAGTTCATTAATAATTTAGCATCATAATCTAAAATAAGTTTCATGAAATTTAAACTGTGACAACATTTACGAGTGAATGTATAGTGGACGCACTCTGTTATAGCAACGTTCCTCCCGAGCCTGCACGCAGAAACGGACCCATCTTCCCGTGCCCATTCAGAGGGTTAGGCCCCATTAGGAGTAGAGAGGTGGGCCACCACTTGCCCATTGTCCGCGGCTGCATCTGTGCTCCCTAAGCCCGAACTAATTCCCAACTATAAATTGTTACTTCCGTCCGGGACAATACACTGTCCGGCGGCCATTATGAAAGACAAAACTGGCACAAAATGGACCCGATACCGTCCCACCGACAAGTGGGGATCATTAAAATAACCGCGGACGGAGTTCACCCGTCGACAATTCCATTTCATCATTTATGCACTAGTTGCTTTCAATGCTTCGATGCCGATTTTTTAGTTTTAAGAACAATTATAGTTTAAGAGCTAAGAAGATCTCTAGGCCAGCGGCATTTAAGCCGACGCGGGGGGGGGGGGGATAATGGATGGGTAAGAGAGGTAAACTGAACGATGTCGGACTGAACGAGTGGCTTAGGATGAAGAGAAAGGCGGCAGTGGAACTTGAGAAACCGGGATTTTGTGACTTCGTCGACTGTCGGTATGTTGAGGTCATGGTGAATTGTGTGGTTAGAAACATACCGGGGACATTAAATTTTGATGTCCGTTTTAGTAACGGCCTTAAGAGTCCAAATTTTCTGTTTTGAGTCGGGTATGGTGACTCCACATGACCTTCCTGCGGATGTTCAGGTATTTTTTCCCCAGCTCCAAATATATATATAGGACTCAAAATTGAGCTACTCTTCAGTCGGGCCCTGATGATGGGACGGGTAAGAGTTCCGAAACGTCGGGACCAGAAGGAAGGGAAAAACCTTCCAAACACAGGAAAAATCTCGAAACCATAGGGGGGGGGGTCAATCCCTGTCATTCCGAGCATCTTCCGCGATCTTACCGGAAGTCAGTTAGTGACTACTGATGACGGCGTTGAATCGAAACCAATGGGAAAGCTTTGATTTTGTTGCCTGTATAATTCTTTAGACGAATAAAAGACACGTCCCGGCTGGGTGTCGATACTTCGGTTGATTTTTATTATGGCAGGAAACTGTCGGGGAATAATTTATTTACGGTGCGTACAGACTGTCGGTCCCGATTTCACGGATTGCGGTATTACAGTATGGTGGATGGGGGCGGGGGCGGGACAGACAGCTTGGTCTATTTCACGGGCATTAATCGGGGTCCAGTGAATTGGGCGGCCATCCAGAAGCGGACCGGACACCCGCCGCCCCGATGCCCTCCCGAGCGAGAACACTGCACATGACTCTGCACATGGCACACACGCTAGCTACAGACTGACAAATCGACAACATTCTTTATTTCGTTAAACTTCGTGCGGTAGATTTTTCACAGCGCATTCAGAAAGACTCTTGTACGCCGACTCGATATTAAATATGGCTATAGATTTATTTATTATTAATCCTGAACTCTGTCATTATCGTCATACGCGAGGAGGATATTAAGGGACGCTAGGTGCTCCTTAACCTTGTTAAAGAAACAGGTAATATTGAGAGGAAAACTTTGGCATATGCTTAACCAGTTCGCTACCAGGGTCTTCTGGAGAAAACATCCATCATAGCCCAAGATTTTTTTATATGAAATCAATTGGAATAGATTTTATGTGTGCGTATTTAGAACATTCCAAAAAAGTAAAATAAGTATTCTTTTAAACTGACACAAATATGTGACGCCGGGCTATAGATAAAAACTAAACGCTGTCACATATGTGTCACATTAAATTAGAAGAAATTGATTATAAGACAAAAAAATATAAATACAATTTATCGATATGAAATTCATTTTATTTTACGAAAATTCGTCATTTTGTTGAGAGATATGTTTCTGTTAAAAAATATTAAATGTAATAATAATTTTTATAGCTCGCTTATATCTAGCTACTTACATAACAATTTTAATAATTTTGCTTCGCAAAATCTTTTCCTCTTTAAATTTAACTTATTGCCCGTTAATTTCACTAACCCTGCTAAAACGACCTATTCAACTGTCATAAAGACTCTGAATAATGTAAGAGCAGACCGAGTACAAACTTCATACATTTTACACTTTTAGAACTTAACAATTTTGTTCAATACTCAATATGTTCAAACATTCCTTTGTAAATTGTGCAAAAATATCTGTCACATATGTGTGACGTTGGGCTTTGGTAAAAAAAAGCTGTGTCACATATATGTGACGGTTGGTAGCGAACGAGTTAACGGAAGAGAGCATGTGCGTCGGTATATATCTATGGGCACATCGCCCGCATCCGGAGATTCCGATCAAAACTCCTTCGAATCATCCTTAATGCTCCCTGGTATGTTTCAAATTCACCACGACCTGAACAGCTTGAGAATTTATAACATCCCGGTTCCTAAGGTTCCACTAATTCCTAGTCCTAATTCGCTCGTTCTATCAAACTCCTCTGTTCACTCATCCTCTCGATAATATTCTTCCTTGTGTTCCTGCATACAGAAGTTTCCTTCCGCAAAACATACCTCGACGTCAATTACCATACACTGTACGCGTTTAAAGTACACGAGCAGTACGTTTTATGCGTTCGATATCGGTACATCGTCCGGCGGGCTAACACACCGCAGCTCTCGCAGCGGATGACGTATAGCGGGTACTGCGTGCAGTACGGCCTGTGCAACGCAGGGGGGGGGGCCCAGCTGCAACGACAACACCGCAGGCCCTTCCGAGCAGACAAATTAACCCGGTTGTATATCTTACATAAAACTGTACAGCAGTTGCGTTAAACAGGTCGACAGAGAAACTGTCCCGACCAACAGTAGTCGGCTTAACAATTTCCTAGGCATGTAATAAAAACTACGTATAATAATACATTTATTAAAAACTGCGATTAAGTTTAACGCTCCGTCAAGATTAAACACAGATACTGCCGTGTACCACTGGCATCGGCATATTGTTAAGAAAAAATATATTAATATATCGTAATCGAGAGAAATACTGGTTGTAAATATAAACCCTGTATACACTGCCGATATCCCTCAACATCCTGACACCTTCCTTGCTTCCTATGCAGACGACAAAGCTGTACTCTCTACAAACTCAGATCCTTACTTAGCATCACATTCCCTGCAAAAACACCTCTCCCTCGTAGAAAGCTGGTCCAGGAAATGGAGGATTAAGTTCAATTGCCAAAAAAGTCCTCGTGTTACTTTTACTTTGAGAAGTGCAACTTGTCCTCCCGTTTTCCTGAACCGGTCCCAACTTCCTATTGAAAATCAAGTGCTGGTACCTGGGACTACTCTTAGACAGAAGATTGACATGGAACCCACATACAAGACTGAAATGTACGGAAACGAAACGACGCTACAAATTACTATTAAGACCCCTCGACTACAGATCAAAACTATCACTCTCAAACAAATTATTAATTTACAACTGCGTACTGAAACCAATTTGGGCCTACGGAATCGAACTGTGGGGATCGGCCAAGCCGTCTAATTCTTATAGACTCCAAACCTTGCAGCCCATAAAAATTACCAACGCCCCACAATATGTCTCTAACGGAATAATCCACAATGACCTAAAAGTCGCATTCGTTCGAGAATTAGCAGCTTCCCGGTATAAATCCTTCCATTCCAAATTATCCCTTCGTTCCAATCCCTTAATTCGACAACTTTCCTCGCTTCACCTTCCCGAAAATACCGTGCGTCTCCTAAAGCGGAGATGGCCATGCGATTTCCTTACGACCTCAGTAAGGGCAGGAGCGGGAGTACCATCCTTGGGTGGCTTCTCCTTCGAGAGTTCAGTGATTGAGTGTAAAGTTAGAGCACTGTCACTAGATACAATCTAAAAAAAATGTAGTCGTGACTATACCAATAAATGAAAAAAAATATATAAACTCGCAGAATTGTACAAGAACATTTTATTTATCATGTTGAGCGGAGGGTTATATAGTATTCATTTCGAGGACGGTCGTAGGCTCAAATGTCGTCAATCCGACGTTTTACTGCCCAAATGATTTAGTAAAACATTCTTGCCCCGCCATTCTTTTATATACGGTCTTGAATTAGGTATAAACAAGACTCCTACTTGCAATATTGATGACAGTCTTGGTTTAAAAATGAAGTGGGAGGGAGGGGGTTCATTCGGGTCATGTATCGACGGGCTACGACCGCCCCCTTAAAAAAAAAAAAATATATCACGTTGCTCCGCCCCCGACCACCAGGCCCCGAAGCCCATGTGAAATCCCGCAGAAAATATTTTTGTGCCGCGCTCCGGTCCGATTTTTATCTCGGGAGCCCCGTCGGGCCGATATCACATCCGATTCCCCTATACCACCCCCGCCCCTATTCGGCTCCCTTCATCGCCAACCCTCACACACACACACAGGCCCTCTAGGGTTCCTATTTTTATCGATTCCCGTTCGTCCCCTGGATGCCGGGAGGGCGGCTAACGTGTAACACGAGTGGCGACACCCGCCACTCCGGATCCGGACGTTTCAAGAATGACAGGAGTCAACGCTACACTCTGTCGTTTTCATTTATAACGCTCTTTTTTTTTTGTTCTAGAAAATTGTCCCGTCTACGGAGTGTGTGGATTCGGTTTTATATAGGTCGTCCCGAAATTAACGCAAGGTTTGAATTTGCCACCATTCCTGCAGTAAAGTTGGCGACCCTATTAAAAAAAAAACCGTTTGACAGCCGATAGTTTACGGTCAGTACAAATGGAGCGTTACACGGTAGAACAACGCGCTTTCGTTGTTGAACAATTTTTTAAAAAATAATGAAAGTTCGGCAGCCACAGTTCGATTCAAATCTTGCGTTAGTTTTGGGACAACCTATATTTTATCGCCTTTATGTGTTTTTTTATATCTGTATCTTCCGCCTCTGGATACTGGGATGGAGGCTAATGTGGAGTAACACGAGTAGCGACACCCTTCACTACAACCAGAGCGCGGCTGGATTCGGAAATTTCAGGAATGACAGGAGTAAATGGTACATTCGGTCGTTTTCATTTGAAAATCTCCATACTCCCTATTACATCAATCTCTTCGCCTTTCCTGCCCGGATGTATTAATTTTAAGGATTTGTTGATGCTCATTCTCTCGGAGTGTATAATGCTGACAAAGTTGGATTCGTTTTATATGTTCTTTGTATCTGTCCTCTATCATCCGCCCAGTTTGGCCATTGTATAATCAGCATGTTATTTTGTACACTCCGCTCTGTTTGTGTTTGTTCTTCTGTTGGGTGTTGAGATATTTTTCTAGTTCTTTGTTCTATATGATATTTTAAAATCCGGTTTTCGGAAAATATTAAGACAGTTTGTGAGTGTCGCGGCCAATGTGTGTGAATGTGGCCCAATTTTCGAGGGATTTTTCCTGGTTCGTCGTGGGGTTTTTGTCGTTTTTAGAAATCTACGCTGAAACCAACCCCTCGTAGACCACCAACCAGGTATTCTGAACCAGTGCTGTTTACATTTACACGACTAATACTTAATTTCAAAGTACGAAAAAGTACGAGGGCCTACTCCTCAGCCAAATGGCATAAATTATTGCATGTAAGTGGTGCTATATATCTAATATGCTCGGTATTCATCAAGTGTCCAATATTCCGAACTGCATTTCCCCGGGACTCCGATATCAGTTTGCGCCCGTCGACGACACCCCGGACTTTCCAGAGATTCAATGGGTTCCGATTGGCACCATAACCCCGCAAGGGGTTCAATAACCCCCCGGCACTGATGCTGGAGTGTAGGGACTGAAAATTGAAAATTGGTCCGAGGCCCGGGTCACAGCCGAGGGAGGCTTTCGGCGTGAGGTAATTGGATATGGCCCCTCCTACTCGCCAACCGCAGGAAAGAATTTCTATCCTCCCCTTTTAATTATGGAGGCCTGACACCGGCGCCAACAACATAAAACTGTCGGAGCACACCTTAAATTGAGAAAATTCAATGAGATTAATGAAAAAACAATAATATCAACAATTTCATATGACAGACCGGCCCATAATAACGCAAGAACGGGAAACCCATGGTGAATCCAGTTTTAATAATGCGCATGAAATAGGCGTACTTTTCTAACGACCTTTGGATGCATTTAAAAATATATTTAAAAAACTGTTTAGTACAATCGATCCAGATGAACAGAGAAAAATGAATGATGCTTAAAATCACCCCGATTTTCAAGGCCTATATCCTTTAATCATTCAAGAATTATGTATTGCAATATATCTAGGCGCATTTAAATATATTTTACAGGATTCTTCGTAATTATTTCCACCAGTAATCAAGAGATTCCTGCAATTAAACAGTAGCGTAGGAAAAGTAATTGTTTGAAATCATCTTGTATAAATTATTATGTATTTGTTGCGCGGGAACAGGGTCGGAGGTACAGTGTCTTGTGTAAGGCAACTTGGAGGGGAAATTAGTTGTAGTTACTGGTAATTATCTTGCCCGGTGAGAGTGATACAGCCGCCACAACGAATTAGGTCAGTGGTTCGCGAACTACCGCCCACGCCTTCCGCCCTCCCCTGTCAGACCCAGGTCTGTTTCAGGGGCTCGACAACTAAATTTCACCCCTAGATTATATCCCCCTCACGTGGAATCCCCATACCCGACTAGAAAGGAACAGATCTAAATCGCAAACTGTTGAGACCTCTTTTGAAAAGGACATCAAAACTTACAATAGCCAACAAACTGACAATATATAAAGCCGTACTAAAACCGACATGGACGTACGGAATAGAACTATGTGGTTCCAACGTCGCTCGCATCCAAACATTCGAGCCAAAAGTCCTTCGCACCATCCTTAATGCTCTCCGGTACGTGTCTAAACAATCCATAATGACCTCAACATACCGACAGTCGACGGAGTCGCAAAATCACGCTTCCTTAAATTCCACTCCCGCCCCTCTCCACATCCAAACCCACTCGTTCAGTCCCTTTCCTCTTCTACCCATCCATTATCCCCCCGCGTCGGCTTAAACGCCACCGGCCTAGAGACTTTCTGTAGGATACAGGTCAAAAGTACCATCACTGGATGGCGTCTATATCGTGCGAAACAAGTCATACCAGTCAAACAAACCGCCATTGTACCTATAAATAGCATACAGTTGATTGTACAATAAATAAAGTTAAAAAAAAATTATATCCCCGTTTCGGCTGTGCGAGGATTGCGTCATTTTTACGATTGTATACTATAAAAAATGTGGAATAAAAATTAGACGTCCCTTTCCCGACGGCATAAAGAACGAAGTGAGTTCGAGTGTCTAACACATTATATTATGTGGTCGTGGGGATGGAATAATTTTTATATAATGAAACATCCATGTTTACTGTTATTATTAGTTGATAACTGTAGGCCTAGTACACGGTTGAAATCTTTGTACATAGTGATATATTCTAGTGCTAAGTAACGAAATGAAAATTTTCAAAGCCGTCCGAAACCACTTTTTCCTAATGCCTAAACTTGGCATCGGTACCAGTTCAGGGCTGGAAATCAGGTTTACCGGAAATAGTGTCCGGTGTTTGCCGGACGTCGGAACTTTTTTTTATACCCACCCCCTCCCTTTTGGCCCGAATTAGCGGGCCAAGAGCCGGGCATATTTTTTTGGGCGGTGGCCCACCCATCACCGAAATCTCATGAATATTGGTGGGCGTGAGCGTTGCGGGAGGGAGGGAGGGAGGGAGAGAGAGGAGGGAGGGAGGGAGACCTGATTCATACCGGTCACCGGTGTTGATTTACGATCCCCCCACCACGAAGTCCGAGCCGCGGCCACTCCGCATTTCAGTATTTTGCGAGCGGGCGGAATGAGGTCCCTATGATTCCTCCCCCTGAACCCGCCCTTCCAACAATTACTCCGTAAATCATACCAACCTGTCTCTCTCTCTCACCTCTCTCCCTCCCTCACTCGGCCTCCCGGTAAGATAGGGAATTATTTCATAAAATAATAAAATGCCGGTCATAGGTCCCTTGCAATTCCGTTATCCGCAGCCCTCCCTTATGCACAACAACAAGAGAAACAAAACCACTTCCCTATAACGATTGAATGTATAGTTTGGTGACTTTAATATTAGCTGACATTCTTGACGTTGAAGCTAAACAACATTTCTTCATTGATTCTGATTTCCGGTCTAATGCCATGGGCCTCACGAGGGATGAGTGACCAAACTCAAATATGAACTTTTGAATATGTTAGCATGTGATAATACGTTTTTTCATTACCTGCTGTAAATTTAGTTACAAGGTAAGGAGAGATTATTCTTAACTATCAATATGGCTTAGCTTCTCTGAATTAATATTTGAGCTGTTCTCAGTTTTATTTAATCGACGCATTACTGTCGTATTCAAATTGTTTGGGGGTTTACTTATACGCAGTCTTCATTGTCGGTCATATGCGATTAATGTCGGGCACTTTGGGATGTCTAGTTTCACGCGAATAAATGTGTCGACACAGAAATATAATAATAGAGTCAGTTGATGCAAATAAGTGTTTCCGTCTCGATTAAAATCAAACGCACAACTTCTTAATGGGACTTCAGTGCCCGAACCCCACGTCTTTCAATGCACCCCTTTTAAAAAGCGTTGTTCCCACGCCCCTTCCATTTGCACTTAATTTGAATCCATAAGGGAAGCGAGAGTCGTCCCCCTTCCCCTTCCCGCCGACTTATTTATTTCTCAAAGCGTTAAGCCCTCGGGCTTCACCAGTTGCCCTCACCTCGGGAATAAATAGCGTTCGACGCCCGGGCTAAATGCAGCAGGCACCCTCCAGGCTTTCCAACCGAACCCGCTTAATTGGAGTTCCGTTTCAAACGTAATTGTTCGACTTGTACCTCGATTCCCGAGTCCTTGAGCATTATCCCATTAATATCCCTCTCTCCTCGATTGATTCCATTACCCAGAAGTTGTGGGGCTAAATATGAACATCCTGTAGATCCCCAGAATGGAAATTAAAATAATACATAAATCGCCATCGAAATTATTTAATCCGCTGTTATAAAAATGGACTAAACCTATTTTTTATTATGCGATATTAAATTTCTAATGAATTTATACAAAAATTCCTGTCGCAATTTAGTACACCTGTTGGTTTCGTACTAACAAGTTCAGTTCCACGGCCTTTATAGGTATTAAAATAAACGGTCTCAGCCGCCGAGGTATGTCATCGTTTGTTACCGAACTTCGGGAAACTGATCCCCATCCCCCTGCCGGGAGTGGATTGCGGCATACCTCCACGCGCTCTAATTTAGGCGGCGGTTTATTCCGCTGAATACCGCCGGTGATGAATTAGATTCCCGAGTCCTAAACCTTTCCGGTTCAACGGCGGATATATATCCGGACGTGGAAATCGCACGCGGGGGTATATTCCGAGCCGCACGAACCTATCACTACGGTCTTGTCCCATTGGAGTGTAAGAAGTTGGTCTTTGTACCATATCTGTACATTTCGCCGGCTTCTTTCCGAGTTTAATGAGAATCCATGTAACAACTTTTGAACTTTGTGATTCGAACGGTGAGCCCAGGTTCCAGTTCGACAAAGCAGTCATCCGCCTTTTAAGTTTGAGCTAAGTAATGATGAATAGTACACGGAATACTGTTTTAGGGCATAACGAAATAGATTTCTACGCGCTGAAATATAAAATTAAATTAAATTCTAAATACGTGACCTAATCTTATTAGGTTTTCTAAGGCTCCCGAACGTTCGGGAGGAGACGTTCCCCGGCGCCACGAGCGCTCCGATTTCAGTGCCCACGAGTCCGACTCGTTATTGGAAGGCGATGGAAGGTAATAGGAAGGGGGAAATAAACCGTAGGTCGGGCTTCAAAGGATTCGGCTTTCAAAGGGTGCTCGGAGGGAGAGTTCACGGCGACACGGACAAACAATGGGGCGGAGACGCGTTCATGTACCCTCCACCCACCCCCACCCCATCAAGCTCCCAGTCACTTCCAATTTGCGCCTGCCGGAAATTCGGCGGCTTTAATTCGTGCGCCCCCTTCGGAAAATAGCGCCTTTTAGCCCCCCCTCCCTCCGCCCAACACACTTCGGTAATTATTTTCTCGCGAATTTCCTCCGGAGTTGTAGAATTTCCCCTCCGATGGAAGTCAGTTTACTTCGCGTTATACTGCTTTGTACGGACGATTCGGCACTTTGTGCTCAGTGAAATTCACAGTGCCAGTGACCGGTGCATCGATGCAAAACAAGCCTCGTATAGGATAAACCAGTAACAATTTTCATTGCAGTGATATAAAAGTTTTTCTTAGATTAGTCCAGGAACACGTGATTCTATTCTTCCGCTTCCGCGCATGCGCACTCCGAGTGGAAGCCCGTGCATGTGATCGGTGAGCAATCCTCGCCCGCCGAGGCATTCCAATTTTCCAATTCGTCTTGAGGTTTTCATTTATCCCATTACAAGACACTTATCCTATTGTCACTAGTTTCTATTATACGGCGAAACGCTGAGTCCCCCATCCGTCGTCTCATTAATGCTACGGTATAATGGGGAAACTAATTTAAAACGGATTAAAATTTGCACCTTGGGCTTAGGGACCTAAAAGGGGGGATCTTAAAGGGCAGATGACTGGTGTAAAATGTCAAAGCCCTGCCTACCCACCCTCCGGGCGATATCGCGGCCCCTACAATGTTTGCCCAACATCGGGACCGACAATAAGGGCTCATAAAGCTGGGAGAGGGAAGCGTGGCCGCGTACGTGGCCCTTTATGAGGCCGATGATCACACGAACGTCCCGGTCGAAACGTAAACAACGCGTTGAAGTACACGTGGAAGGGGCTTAACGCGTATTTCCCAAGACAATTTTGCAACACGGGCATTCATATTCGACATAAACGTTTTCCGGCATGAAAGCTCAGATGTAGTTCACTGCAGGTACTAACAGCCCCTAATTCATTACTCTGGAGTTCGACCAATGCTGTACATGACACTGAAAATTCGAACTATACGTAATAAAGACTGGGGAATTTGCCGATTCTTAAATATTCTACCAGTTTTATCGCACCATCGTAATCGATCGTTGTGCACGTTGATAAGACTTGACATCGGAGGTAAATAGGACCCAGAAATAACGGCGGAACGAGGTTATCGTTGCGGGAACCCGTCGTCTTCGAGCGGAACGACTCCCAATTTTCTCCCATCCAGTTTACAACTGCCCGGATGTTATCGAAGAAAAAACTCATCGGAGCGCGGACGAGAGGTAACGAGAAAGAAGGGGAAATTATCTGTAAAAAAAAAACAGAATAATTCCGGTGATAATTGGACCCCACCCCATCTCCGGCCAGCCTTTCGTCCGTCCAGAATGGCTTATCTGAACGGCCCTGGGTACAATGCCCCGGGTTCCTTGTTAAGACCGAATTTCTTTAGTAACCGAGCGCGATAAGATTAATTACTGGATTCTGATATTACGTCTAGTTTTTTTTCTTTTAAATATTATTTTTCGTTTCCCAGGTCGGCGTAAAAATTACGAGATATCCCATTACTTCCCTAGGACTAGGAATTAATGTTTTCTACGTGCCAATGCAGGTTTTATAGATTTGAGTGCATAAAATAAAGTAATGACTGGTTATAGAGTTTAGGCCAGGATGTATTATCAAAAAATATTATAATCCTTGCGGCTGACAGAATTTTTCCTCGACTCCACATGTTAACTGATGAAACGAGAGGTACTCGTAAACACCGGTGTGCTCGTGATAATTCACACAGCTCGGTAGGCTGTTCCCCGACATCTTATTTTTCCGCATCCGAGGCTTCAAATTATAAGGCCGCCGCTCTCTCAATGGAATGCGGCGAGACGCCCATATAAAATGCGACTGGGTCCAGGGAAAAACGTTCAATCGGCGTTGGAGGAAAACCTGAACGGGTTTTCCTGCAGTTTAAAATACGCGGCGTTATTAATTAATTTCATAACGAAATGACCCGATCCCAAACCGCATTTCCATTACCAGCCGGAGGATAAACTGTAAATTTCGACTCCAAAAATATTTCCGCATTCAGATCGGAATTTTCCTTGTTCGTTGGGCGTAAAATCCCTTGACACCGTCTCGCGTGTTGGTTAATTAAACGATGAGTTTAATAAGTTGAGGTTTCCGGCCAATTTATAATACGAACACAATCCCTGGAATTTGAAACCTTTTTCAGATTTTTTTCTCTACATCTTCCGCCCTTAATCTTTTTGCACTTCTATTCGTCAGTTTCAAATATTTAATTAGCTTAAAAGCCAGCACTCGAGTGAGCAACTAATTGGTCTGATTAATAAGTGGATTCTTAGTTTTTAAATCTAGAACGAATAATTAGAGGTTTCAGTGTAACAATTTGTTGTAATTGTTTAATAACATGTTTCGCGGAAACGTCAGTATTCGTGAATAGTAGTTGTTTAATGAATCATCAGTTGTGATGACCGACTATGATTTGCAGTCGGCCCGTCGGCCGTTTAATTTCCATCGCGGGTCTTTGTCGGGCTCCTCATCATCGGCCTGCCTTGTTCTTTTGTCGGCTGCGTCCCATTGTCGGGGGGCGGGCGGCCCGGGGGTTTGTATTTAGCCGCGGTCGTGCTCCATTCTTCCGCCCATCTTAGTTCTTCTCCCGCGCCGGCGATGGTGGGGGTCGCAGCTCATCCGAAAACAGGCCCCATTGTCCTCCCAATAACGGGCGGTGTAGCTCCGGGCGCCTTTCTGCGCTTCGCTTTAACGCCTATTTTCTTACGATTGTTTTTTTTATTTTAGCCTGTTCAAATTTCGACTCGCGGAGATAAAAACGTTCAACTTGACTGAATTAAACTCTACGCCGATTCAACAAATTGCCATGTTCCAGAAACCTATGTTTAAATGGACATTTCTAAAAATAACGCAATGATAACTGCGGTCCGTTACATTTTCTGTGGGGACCAAAGCATTGAACTTAATTAAGTTCATAATCATTATATATAATGACAGCGTTTAAGAAATTAGCCGAATTCGTTAGAACCGATCCTTACATCGGATTGTGCACGCGTTCTACAGATAACACACGGGGACGTTTCGCGACATGTTCCGAGGTCATGGGTCACGTCAAAGGTCAGCAGTCTTTCAGCTCTATACCGTGAACGCCTGCTCCGATTTCTCAACAAATTTAGACAGGATGTCTACACGTTTCGTATATTATAATAGCACCGCCACTCTTCTTCTCTCATGCTCTGTCACCTCTATATCAGTTGCTCTAGGGTTGGCTCAAGGAAAAGTCTTTCTTTAGACAGAAAATGGTAGAACTATGATCGGTAGTTACTCTCAAGTACTCCAATAAACTTAGCGTTAATTACATTCCTCCTTTATTATTTATGTGAACCCGAGCAAGGCCGGGTACTTGAGCTAGTATAACATACGATTATTATATCGCATTATTTCAATTGCATCAGAGTTCCGCTTCAATCCACATTTGGTTTTCAAAATACCCTGTCCCTATACATCTGGCATTTATTTAACTGGTGAACCGAGTACTTAATTGATTAAAGGGAGGGATGATATTCAGCCAATTTCCTAACGCAGGGATTGGGCGGTCCCCGATCGTTTTCAGCGGTACTAGGTTGCTTTAATTTCCACCTCGTCAGCGACTCTTCCGATCTTTATCAATGAACCCCACGTTCCTAAGCCGCCTCCCACGCCCGCCGCCGCGACGAAAGGAGCTTTAAAACCATTTATCAGCCGTAGGGGGCGGGCCCGCTCCTTTATTCGGCGGGAGGCGTCTCCCTCACCCCCCTTATCGGTCTGGGAGGTGTTCCTCCCCCCCGTTACCGTCGCACGGGAATAAGAATTCGGGCCCCCGTGAAATAGCCGAGAAGCGGGTGGGATTAATGGTGATCAAACAATGCGGCCGAATGGAGGCAGGAGGGAAACTCCCCGCGCTATAAATACGGTAGGGTGGCGAATATGGAATGTAATTTTTGTGCCGGAACGACTCTCGGCTTTACGGTCGATAAGCGCCGGCTAATTGTGGGGCCACCCAAGTGATGGGGGCGCATTATGCGACCTTTCGCTACATTTGGCAGCTCGGGCCCGATGGATTTGGCAAGCGCCCCCCCCCCGCTCCTTTTTACGACCGCTTTCCTCGACTGGTACTATGCGGCCGGGATTCAATTACTCCCAGCCAATATTATCAAGCGGAGATAGCAGTTAGTCGCCTATAGAGTTATTCATTCAGATTTAAAACAGAATACCCGAGAAGTAAATTCATTTCGAATTCATTAACGGAATAACGAGCCTAGCTAACTCCAGGGCGATATGTCCATAAGACTTTAATCTAACAATAATCCATATCACTACTGTAGGAGTTTACCTATTTAAACCATTTAGTATATCCCTCATTGACTTATTGGATCCTAAATTTTTGTGTATGAACCTAGGTGCTTCACTCTGATGATCCTTCACCTTACTGCAAATACTTCAAATCAATCAAGTTATGATGCGGCAGGGTGGGGGGAAGTTTTTATTTATTAAACTCCCGATTTCCTCAACTTCCTGTCGTCTGATCGAAACAATTTCGATCGGATTTGTGTTCGGACCTGACGGTTACAGTCGGCCGGACCCCCACCCCCCCTTCCATTATGCAGAAACTTGTGGGTCCCCGATCCTTATAAATAAGTTGGTACGGCCTCTGGAGGGGCGGAAAAGCGAGACGGCTTTTCCCCGTCCCGCTAATTTCTCGAAAATTCTCCGCTGAATTAAGAGTAGCAGAAACAGAGTAAGGTCTTTAGTCTCCCCCCCTCTCCTGCTAGCCTAATTCAGTGACCGTCTAAATGAAAGTAGTTGGCGCGAAACGCTGTATAAAATAGTCCCAAGGAATTACTTCCAAACTAGCTATCATTATGCTCTGTCTCATTGTCGCTACTCTACCATTTCTCTTGCACTAATATATATATATATATATATATATATATATATATATATATATATATATATAGAGAGAGAGAGAGAGAGAGAGAGAGAGAGAGCAACCCATTTTCAGTGAGTGTAAGAACTTTTATTCTGAATTCTTTGTAATGGCCCACATTAACATTCAATATTGTGTTAATGAAAAGCACTAGACAACGACCAGTAACTGTCAACAGTACCACACACAGACATATATAAAATGAGAGTAAAATTTCTAAAGTCATCATTGAGGGACATAGCTAAGTCGTAGATATCATTTGATAGTAGCTAAGCGTCCTAAGGGAAGAGTGGCCCATCACTGGAGATAATGTTAAAAATAATATAGAAGTCCTGTAATATAGTATCCCCGAAACTACGTTAATATGTGTGGTCATCACTTCGCGCTTCCATGGCGTCCCCCTACCAAGCAATCAAGGACTTAGGTATCGCCAGAAAATATGAATTGTTATGCCGGACAATGGGCGGGAGAGCTTTGCGAGTTCGGCGCTTAAATGACCGGTTTGCTCGAATCCGCATCCGGTAACGGAGCGGCCTTCGCCGAAAGGCCTCCCGCCCGGATTTATAGTTCATAATGGAAGCGATAGTTGCAACAAGTACCGGACCGGGGAATTTCTGAACGATAAATAACTCTTTTAATAGGCGATCTCTCGGTAGGTGGAAAAAGTGGTGTTGGGGCACACTATGGCCAAGAAAACACAATACCACTGTTGAACCGTGGTGGTGGGGGGGGGGAGGTTTTAATACCGGTCGGACAATTTATTCCCGCCCGAGTTTTATACCACTGTAAAAACCGGGGGGGAGGACGAGAACTGGGGCCGAATTTATGGGTCATTAATACACTTTTCACTGGGCGGGGGCCACTAAATTAACCGGCGGCGTTCAGGTAACGCTTGTATTATAGAACTTTGTCGGTTCCTTTATTTTTTCTTTTTCAATTTTTTTCTCTCCCTTCCGTTCCACCGTCCCCTTCACTCGATCCAATATAAATGGGCGCCTTAAACTAAATATAAAAGCCGATAATGCAATTAAACCGTCTTGGGGGGAAAATGCAGCCTCTAGTTCCTTGAATGGTGGGCGAACCACGAGTCTACTACGCCAGCAGCGGAAATAATTAAAGTAAATTTACTCGAAACTTACTCTATAGTAATGTACATTCTATCCGATTATTAAATTAATATTTCTCAGTCCATTATTATATTTGAATGCCAACCAGAAGAGCCTACGATTTATCTAAACCGGTTTCGCTCTCTCAACATTGTCTGTCAGGATGGTAGTTTCGGAGTTTGAAAACGTGGACACTGTAGAATATTATGCAGTAAACTTTAAGTGCAGTACGCTTAAGTGTAAGCCATAAGGACGGTGTATATAGTTTGTCTACATGTAATTATTTTTTCATTAATGAACTTTAATTATAGTCCGATTTTGTATATCTACCCAATGCTTACCATATCTGTGCTTACTGTATGCCGAGTGTAATTAAATTATTTCCCTAATAACGCCTCACTGTTAGGCGAAAATAAACGAGAGTCGAAAAAATATTGTATACTTTTTGTTTTTTAATAACGTAAAATGAAACTCATTATCCGCGGATACGATAGAAAAAGGAAAAAGGTGACCCCGTCCTTTTTTAGAGCTTATTGTCCGCCCTTAATAACGTTGAAATCTTAATATCCAATTTCCATTATAGGTTTATTATCCCTTTATTTTTCTTTCCGAAACATTCATTAAATATGAAAACGTTGAACACTCCGGGATGAAGGCGCCGCCCGATTTTCTTAACGAGCCATTACCCCGTTTCCCTATACAGTTATTATCTTGGCATTTTTTTTTATTAAATTTCATTCTCAAAAATATCAATGGGCCATTATAGACTATGAAGATAGAGTATTTTAGAATGAATGAAAAATGTTCTGCAAACAGAACAGATGAAATATATAACGAAAATTATATATCCCTATATATATAAAACGCATTTGTTGTCTGTCTGTCTGTTCCCTTATAACGCAAGATTTAGACAACAAAATAATTTTTAATACGTACACAAAATTACATTCTGAATGTTCTTAAACAGGTTTCGTTGTAAATAAACCTCTAAAAAAAATATTCAGTCGAAATATTCAGTTTAACTACAAACATGCGGTCACACATTCGGGGGTGTTTTCTGTGCAGGACAATTTACAAACAAGTCGCTCCAGATTGGAAACGGTAAAGTTCCTGAAGATCCTTCAACAGGTCTCATCATTATGCCGTGTGTCGTCAAATTGTCAACTCTGCCCCGATGAGCTTCTGTCCAAGGTGTATCCTGACATTCCACAAAATTTCATCCGGTTCCGGAATGGCTTTCCGAAAGAACAATTCTGTCGAGCAGAAATGATGTAGTCGAGAGAAGCTTAATGTCACACCGTTCAAAAGCGGCTTTCGGGGGCAAGAATACGCCTACAAGTCCGCAGACTGCATCCTTAATTATGACGAAGCGGTACAATATCCCCCGTCGGGTTTTTGATTTCCATCCAGACTCCTGATTTGCAAATTCGATTCCGAAAGTTGGTGCTCCAATTACGCTAATCCGAAATATTTTGATGCACCGAGGTTGTGTGCAACGGCGCAAGATTAATTGTGAAAAAGGTGATGCGCGACATATCGCTCAAGGGTGTGCGCTAAGGGTGAGGATGTATTCCATTCCGAGAGATACCTATCATTCCCTCAGACAATACAGTACAATTCGAGAGAATACGGTTCCCTCTAAAACTGTGCTTTGCGATGTGACGATCGACAAGTCGGACAGGGACTTGCAGACACCGATATGCTTTTCCCATGGACAGTTGTATCCGGCCTGCTCCAGAGTGGGCAAAAAGAGGAAAACCTTTTCGTCTACACGCCAAATGGAACTACCAAAAATGTTGTTTATCGCGTCGCTTTAAAATAAATGCACCCGTTTATTCCATGAAAATAAACTTTTTTTTACGCTTTTACAAAAAAACTCATTTTAAACCCGGGCAAAGCCGGGTATTTGCACCCAGTATTATATATATACTGTCTTGTTATGCGAAATAGGTTCCCTACGTTGCAAAAGTACTAGGCGAATATACTTTTCGTTTTGTGCCCCGGAGAAATGCAATTTGAACAATGGTAAGTCAAAGCTGTTATGAGTACATAACGGTCCCTGCAGTATCGCTAATTGGACTCGGTCTTATGGAAAATTAAACCCGAGCGGAAGTCAATGTACCGTGTGAGGAAGGAGAGAGGGAGGGAGCGAGGGGGGACAACGGCATATCACTCCTCCCTCCCATTCACCGGCATCCCCCGGCCGGGGCCAGATTTGTCATAGGGGCCGACGGTCTAATTTGCCCCGTAACGGCCCGAACGCCGTTTCGCCGCCGTTTATTAGCCCAAGCCCCATATGGCCGATACAATGAAACCGCGTCACACCGCGTTTAGACACGTACCCGTGGAAATCCGGTCCCGCTTCCGGTTCGGATCGGGGGATTTTTTTTTTATCTGCTTCCGCATAACCGCGCCACGCGTTTCATTAAGAAACGGCGGCGTTATTTTCAGCCGAAGGAAAATTCAATTTTGAACGCTTCTATCCAATTGAAAATTAATCGACCGATCAAACAAAGGCCTCATCGTAAACACCTATCCACTCAGTGCATTCGGAACAAGTCATGAGGTGCCCATATATGAGATCAAAATTGACATATTTTCGTAGGTTTCTTGTGTTTCTGTCTCCTCTCGCTGGTTTGGTCTTTTGCTAGACAGGTTCCGGCTGTACTGTATATATATATATATATATATATATATATATATATATATATATATATATATATATATATATACACAACAAACACAGTGACTAAAACCGCTTCTGAAGATGGCGAGCAGCCGAAACCTGTCTAGCAAAAGACCAAACCAGCGAGAGGAGACAGAAACACCACAAACCTACGGTACTCCAACCTCTCGCAGACCACAAAACAAGTATGTTAAACTAACAAATTATCTTTCAATTTCTATATTTTTTAATAGCGATCGGGTATATTTCGTTAATTCGGATATCGATGTTTCCTTCCGCCCGGTCAATTTTATACTGATTCGATTGAAAATTTCAATCGATTAACTGAGAGGGCCTCGTACACCCCAAGTATTCAGTTCGATTGGTGAAGTGTATGGGAATAGATTCCGGGAAAAGGAGTAATTGAAGGGGAATTGCCTGAGGCGAAGAATTACTCATTTTGAACTCACTAATTTCATTCGAATTTTCAGCCGATTGAACGGGGGTATTTTTCAGTTTCAGGTAAGCATTAACGTTCGCTTCGGTCGTTCTACCGTAAAGCATTTCCAACGATGAAATTATACCTTGAAACTTGCCCAGTTTAAATATAATAAAGGTAGGAGGTGCGAAGCGCCTCGCGTTTCAGAATATTTTGCCCCCCGTAAGCCGACGGATTTGCATTATTCGATGTCAAAGCTGCCGCAGGTCGTTCCCAAGGCGTTCTAATATCGGCTTTGTTGTGGAGCGCGGCGGTAGACCGTCCCTCTTTGATACATCAATCATAATGTGTATTAAATTCGCGGAAATTGCGGCCGCTAATCTCTACAGGGGGAAATTCCGATAGAGCAGTGTTCACCTCAGTAAGTGAAACGTTGAATGAAGG
Source organism: Lethocerus indicus (assembly GCA_019843655.1). NCBI lineage: Eukaryota > Metazoa > Arthropoda > Insecta > Hemiptera > Belostomatidae > Lethocerus > Lethocerus indicus. The sequence continues at coordinate 11,670,622 of JACDQD010000011.1, forward strand.
CCTACAGGGAACTTCATTCAGTTTGCATTGATAAAAACTAATTTATATTGTAGGTTCGTGATGTTTCTGTCTCCTCTCGCTGGTCAGGTCTTTTGCTAGACCGGTTTCGGCTGCTCGCCATCTTCAGTAGCGGTGTTAGTCACTGTTAGCACTTTGGATGTTTTTTGGGCATCCTCACTGCACTGTCACTTTCACACGTACTGTAATGTTTGTCAGTATGTCAGTCGTTTATATATGTGTTCTGTTGGGGTTATGTTTGTCTTCGGATTTTGTTAATCCGTTTTCTAGGTATGAGTCAGATTGTCGGAAGGGGGTGGTGTGGTTTTGGTGTTGTTTTGGAATGAAATATTACAAGTATCTTATAACAGTATTCTTGGGGTTTTCACCTCTCTACATCGTCAGTAGATTGGCTAACTTCCAAGGAAGAACCTAAGGAACGATTTAACTACGGATAAAATAAAACCTATATATTACTTATATTAGTTAGAGGTTTAACTCCAGTTATGTGCCATTTTGCTAAATTTCTTCTCGAATTTTAAATTCCGTTCCCTTTCACTGGTGTGCAGTCTATACCACGCTGGACAGTAGCTTTCGGACACTCGGGAATGTTAGATATCTAATAGCGTTTATATTGGTGGGGCTGAAAAAAAGACGACAGGGGTACGTACTTGTTTTTTTCCCCCCACGTTGTAACAGCCCGACACGTGTTGAAATCCGGGGCCGGCCTAGTGGAAACGTCGCCTGGATTGCATCTTCAATCATCCGTGACTGACTGGTGTCAGTTGCACGGAGCAATGCGTCATGCTCCGGGGTCCCGGGCATAACTCATGACAGGGGGCGACCGGTGGGGGGGGGGTGGTATGTAATTACGTCCGCCCCCAAAAAGCGGACCGGAACCGGGAAACTGTCGGGAAATAATTTGACCCCCTCGACCGGAAAGTTAAAAAAATGGCGATTTCATTACACCGCTTTCGGCCGGAGGGAGGAAAACATAGACCAGAAAGCCGGGCGGTAGTTTGGGGTTGTAACTATCAAATTAGGGCGAGGTTTGGGGGTTTTGATTCTTCTAAACAAGAGATGTTTTCCGCGACGAGAATTACCACTAACTTCGTGTGGTAAGAAGCTCAGTCGCTACTATTGCGGGATTTTTTTCTCCATCTCCAGATATTTAGGTGCACCCAAAAGTGACCATTTGATAAGATGTATTTTGGTCTTGAGGAGTTCTTCAAGAGGGGAATCGAAAATTTGCCGGAAAAGTGGCAGAGAGTTGTTGATAATATTGGTGATTATATTGGTAGAATAATAATTATGTTTCTTTTTTAGCAAAATAAAATTAATTCCAAAATCAAAATGTTGATTACTTTTGGGTACCCCTAATATATATATGGATAAATAGGACTCAAAGTTGATCTACTCTTCAGTCGGACCCTGACGATGGGACCGGTAAGAGTTCCGAAACGTCGGGACCGGAAGGAAAGGGCAAAAAGGCCTTCCGCAAATGGAGCCCGCTCAGGTGGTTTCCAAACACAGAAAAAATCCCCGAATAGCAGCGGTTCAACCCCAGCCAACCGATGTTCTTCCCACAGCATTACGCGATCCTACCGGATGTTAGCGATCGTTCTGCATTTAATTATAGTACAATAAAACAGCATTATATTTAATAGAATAGAAACAGAAATAGTTCCTGTTTTAGCAACGTCAAAATTTGGTTGCCGCTGCAGAATTCGCCAAATCAATAGGAAAACGGGCGTCACAAAACATTCTGCTGTTATTTCACCTTGCCAAAAACAGAAAAACAACCCAAAAATAAACCGAAAGCGATCCGACGGATAGCTGCCGATGATACGGCGGGAGCACGCGATGGGATTGAAAACTCTCCCCGTTGTTTGTTTTTTGTTTGTTTTTTTTTGTTCCGTTCGCTCCTTTTATAAAAGATTTATTTTTTCCGGTCAAAAAACAAAACGAGCGGACGTAAAAACTGGCGGCCCATATTGGCCCCGAGCTCGAGGCCCGCTCCAAACGTCGCCTAGATCAAAAGCCTCGTTAAAACGGCGGCGGCGTTTATAACCCTTCGGGAAGCGACTGTAATTGAGTTTTATAACCGCTTCCAATTCCAAAAACTTTCCCTACCGTCTATAGCTATTCTTTTAGATATTTTATGCTGGTTATGCGGTTTTTTAAAGCAATAATTAGGTCACTAATGCAGTCGAGAACGTTACGAAAAACCTATTTTCTCGTTCACGTCATCACGTCCCCTTTACATAAATAATTAAATAAGTGCAAGACGTATTATCGAGAAAATTTTAGACTTTTACAACCGTTGTAAAAACGTTGGTAGTGCTCAGTATTGCAGTGTGTAGAACTAAGGCGAAAGCGTTATGTCTCCGCCCGCCAAGTCCTCGGGTAACACCAGATGCGGGTTCAGTGGACCAATTACTAACATCTTTCATACGGAACAATGCCACGCCAACATACGACATTAAGCAACATTCCTCACATTTATTGTGGCATTAACACTACACGTTTAACGTTTCCCGACAAGCTTCTTGCCTAGAAGTTGGCAGCCGCACTGAGAATTTTGTTGAACTGCGTGCTAATTAGGGGGCGAATAATTATAGTTTCACAAACAATCGATTTATTTTAAATTTTTATGTCAATTAAGAGCCAAAGACGTCCAATTATTCGATGAATTATTCGTTATTAAGTACAACCCCGGTTCTTGTTTTTCTGTGTACGCGCGTTGGAATGTTTTTGCGAGGCCCAATCCTAATCATGTCGTACTCGGAATAAACTAGAAAAATATACCAGTCTCTAGTCTCGAATAAAGAGACGTGGCGTTCTATGAATTAGTGTACCCGTTCCTTTTGTCTTCGAGAATGTATATCATCCAGTTTGTAACCCCGGGCGGATGGTAAATTATGTATTTTTCTCCACGCCCTCCCCCGTGAAGCAAACTCAAATTACGGAGGTAAATTTGGGGGCGGTGGGTGAAAAATGGAACGCCGGCTTTATTCGGTTGTCTTCCGCCGAATTGTTGATAATATATTTACTCCGCCGCGTTTCACTCACAGCCGACAGTGTAGTTAGTGTGACGGGCGTTGAATAATAGCGCTACCGTTATACGGTGTACAGCGTCTTTTCCACTAACCGTTCGGAGTTAACACATTTTTTAAAGAACAAAATCGTAGATTTCGTGCGTCTCCCCTCGCCGGTCTTTTGCTAGGCCGGTTTCGGCTGCTCGCCACCATCAGTAGTTAGTCACTTTTGGCACTTTGGATGTCTTTCGGGCATCCTCGCTGCACTGTCACTTGTACAGCGAGAGGAGACAGAAACACACAAGATCTACGAATTCCAACCCCTCGCAGACCACAAAACAGGTGTTAAAACAAAATTGATTTTTACACTAATGATCCCTTTCGTCCCTTTTGTACGAACCGTGAAATGCAATGCTGATATTAGAACATACTATGGCTGAATGTCAGAATTTAACATCCAAGAAATTAAATAAGGATCTAAAGAATGCATTCTTTGCATATTAGGTTTTAGTAAATTGGAGAATCGGACAGTCACGTGACAAGGCGCTTCCTCTGTATAAAGGAAAGATGCCGAAGTCCTACAACCAATTATGCATCAGTGTTGCAATCTCCACTGATGAATTGCTACCGCGTTAGATCGATTTGTGAGATCTTCCATGTCAGTAATTCCTGCACTGATACCATATATCGAGAAGGTTAAAATAATTAGTGGTCATCAAAAAAACTCTTATTTTTCCTTCCGTCGGGGCCGCCACAGTGCCGCATTCAATTCATGCCCCCGATATCGGGGTCCGACTATTTGCTAAATCGATTTTCAAACTTTCACCGAGCTCGGCCGGCGGATATTGGCGCGCTTGAAACGTGCGTATCGGACCGGGGCCGAAACCGGTGATGGGACCCGCGTCTGGACCATTGAACGGCTTCAGGGGTTGAGAGTGATAGTGGTATAGGAGAGGATCCACTGATTAATAACCGCCGGCTCGGGTAAATTGGAACGCCGAGCTACCCATATTCAAGGGGGAGTTATTACCAGAGTGAACGTCTGTGATGCCGATTTTTCAAAAGCCCGACGACTTTTGATTTATACGAAAATAAACCTAGCAGTAGGATGATGTTAGAAACGATGTAAGGAAATTAAAACATTAATTACAATTATTAATATTTAATTAGGGATTTCTGTTGTGCCAAAAAGAAAATCGATGTTTTATCTAACGCTAAAATGCGTGTCTCTATTTGAAGTCTCTCAAATGTCCATTAGTTGTTCCTCTTTCTATTTGTGACGGTTTTAGTTATTATTACAGCTATTTTACTCTTCGCTCTGGTCAGCAGCCCAGTTCACTGACATTGAATATGAGGTTTGCCTAGCTGGAAGATATTTGGCGAGTATTCGATGAGTAAAAAAAGAAAAGGGAAAAAATCATTAAAACAAAGCCTCCGTCCAAATGGTTTCATCGCCTACTCCTATCCCCCTCCAACAACTCAGCACCATTTGTATTCGGGTCGGGGGTCATTATGCGGATTCTAAGGGGCGATTTAGATAAACCGGGAGCGTAGAAGAGTATTTTTTCCAACCCCTCCCGGCCCCTTCCCCCCGCTAAAGGTATAATTAAAACTTTTATACTTAATACTTTTTAATTAACCATCCTTTAGTTGGGCCTCAGAGCAGTTTTATGCCCCTTCATTTGCTTGCCAATAATTTAAAAACTTTGCCCAGAGTCCGACCGCCCCCAAGACCCCGAGCGATGGACGGGCGCCGACGAAACGTCTTCAAAAAAGTTCCAACCGCCCTTCTTCTTCTTCTTCTTCGTTTTAGCCCTCTTTTTCAATTTGGGCCCTTCTATCTATTATGAATCGAAGGACCGGCGCGATTTAATTAATTTGCCGAAAAGACGCTCCCGTAAAAAGGTCCTTTTACGAGTTTTGAAAAATACTCGAGAAATTTTTATTTCTTCCATAGTTTGTTCCCGGCTTCTTTATTTCAGAACGCGGTGAAATAGGACCGGGGTGGGGGCGGTATAAGTCCTTATCGCGTAACTGGGCTGTCACATTTTTTATTTCCGAGTTATAAAAAGGAAATTCTATTTTTTTTTATTCTACCCCCTCAGTGCACTGTACGCCTTGCATCCTCAAGTTATACCGTCCCTCAATACTCCGATCGCCTTCCATTTCTGATTTATACTATCCCTCAATACACCGATTCTTCCATTTCCGATTTACGCTATCCTTCAATACACTGCCTTATGTTCTCATGTCGGGTTGGCTCGAAATTGAAAGGGACGGTTTACGATTATATATTCTATTCCCTTCATACCTGTACACTACTGAAAATTGCTTACAAGTTCAAAACTTCTTTGTAGCCGCAATCATTGAATTTAATGCCACTTTCTTTTAGCTACTAGCTTCTGAGGCCTGCACTATCTCTAGCTATCAAGTCTAATTATTCAGCACATGTTTCTGAAATTTTAGATTTATTTGAAAAATTGGTGAAATAGATGTAGGGATAACAAAAAAGCCCTGAAGCTCCGGTCGTAAATTATCCTTTCAGACAACGCTATAACGCTATACAAATATGTATATAATATATATGATGTGCTTCGAAAAGAAAATTAGTTCCTTCCCAGCGATGACGAACTGAAAATACCCTATATTAGCCGCGTTCGCTCTGAACGCTAACGAACCGGTGGCCCGTCTGGTTTTCAGTTATATCGAGACCGGGAATTTTCGAGCTATTAACGCGTCAAACGGCCCCCAAACGTTTCAATACTGCCACATAGGGCGCACACAGAACGAGTTTAGAGCGACAATGAGGCGTACCCCGAAATTACAGGTTTTTACGGGCTGGCCGGGATTTTCCCCGGTCGACCGTTTCGTGCGGCGCGAGGGAAATTTCGCGGGCTGACGGCTGATGGCAACACTGTCGATGAATGGGAGCGGGGTGAGGGGCTCACGGCCCGTATATATACTGGGACTGCGGTAAAAGGGGAAAAAAATTGAAAACATTTACGCTTGCGTTGCCCCCGCCCTAATATAAATCCCGTTGGTCCCCCTGATCACTTTTCACAGACCGAAATTCGGGCCTCGGTATTCGAAACGGGCGGTCGATTTTACAGCTCCTGTCTGCATAATTATAACGAAGATTCACTGTAATAAATTCGGCCGGCTCGTTCGGAAAAAAATACAAATGCAGGGATTTATCTGACTGAAGTTTCACGTACCTGTTTCGTGGTCTGCGAGTGGGTACACTTGTACTATATTGTAACTATACACACGACAAACAGACAACCACCACAGTACAAGTGACAGTGACAGTTGAGTGAGGATGCCCGAAAAACATCCAAAGTGCCAAAAGCGACTAACAACGCTACTGAAGATGGCGAGCAGCCAGAATCAGAAACACACGAAATCTACGAAATGAAGTTTCATTTACTTTTCTTCAATATAAAACCGACGAAGACGTTTCTTTTTCCCTGTATTTCTTTTCATTTTTTCGATAAGTTTCATTCAATTTTTCGTTGTAAAATTTGTTTTTTAATGTTTCCTTAGTTTCTCGTATGTTCGGCTTCGTTTCCATTGCCATCATGATGCTTTCTTGATCAAGGTGGTCTATAGACTACTAATGTAATGATGGGGGAAACTGTCCTAGATTGGGACTAGGAGTGGAGGCTGAAGACAGTGAGAGTGAGAGCGTCAATTCGCTAAGTTCGTTCTTCCGTTTTCTGAAATATATCCGACGGAGGTTCATCGCTAACCGAACCGGTGCGGCTGCTCCGTTTTAGGTTCGGGCCGCTCGGGATTTGGCCGAATAAAAAATTCCCCGGCCCCGGGACCGATATTTAATTTATTCATGGGGGGGTAAGGAGACGGAGCGCGTCTCGGGACGCGGATGAAATATAGAAACCTGAAGGGATAGAAACAGCCGACATTTGACTAAGTCCCCCAATAGAAAGCGTGACCCGTTCGCCCCCAACCTCAGTTCGGGTCCCCCCACAAACACAATACCCAATTAACATTTCCGATACAGTGGACAATGATACCCTAATATCAGCTGCCCTTTTTCGGAGTCACGTGACTCCAGTCTACTCACGCATTTATTTAGTCCATTTTAAATATTAAAAAGTGAATTCCCAAGTAATATTATGTCTCGATATTTAAATACTATGTTATTCAGTCGGGTGGTTGCAGTTGAAATTCGGAACCTGCTCCGAGCAGTAACATTCGATGAAGCCTACCGCCGTAAGTATCACTACGCCGTCAGTAGGATCTATTGTACAACAGTTTAGCCGGACTGTATAGGAACGCAGTAGCGTTTATTCTCCCGGCGGCGCGTCCGGAATAACTTCAATTTTCCGACCGATTAATCAAGTCCGTCGAAGGTTGGCCGGTCGCTCGCGAAGGGAGTAGCACTCCTTACGCGGGTTTTTTTCTCTCTCCTTCTTCTCTCCACTTCTTCCGCAACGCCCCCATCTGAAAACTACGAATTATCCGGCGGATCGATGTTTCGGGGCGGAAGCCGGCCATTAGACCGGGCAAGGTCTATCTGCCGGAGATAAACCCGTCCCCGTCTCCCACATTATCTCTACTTTATTCCCACGTCGTTGTGTTTTTTAGGCTCGAAACCGGTAGTGGGGTCCGGGATAAGTGGTGGGGGGGCGGAGGATAAACCAAAAAAATGATAAGAATGAAACCGGGGTTAAATAGGCCGTTTAGCATAGGACTAATTTAGGCCTGTAATTAACCCCCCTTTCAATGAGGCAATATTTCGCCCGGGGGAATCTCCCAAATCTGTCCGAACTAAATAACGGTCATGAATCATAATTTTCTTTCATCGCCTCGTCCCTGAAATTCCCATTCTTCACCCACCCATTTCGTCCGGTCGCTGCGCGCTGAATACACATCAGTAAACAGTTAAAATATTATAAACTATTTGAACATTTTAATAATACCGATAATTTGGAAATGAAACCGAAAACGAATGGGCGAGTAATGTATTAAATATTAAAATTTTTATTATATGCGCAATGATAAGTACCTCACAGCTCGGTCAATTACGGAAAAATTATTTAAATTAACATTTTTCAGTTCGTTACTGTAAAATTACAGCCAGAAAATTGTAAAACGCCCGATGAGGACAATTACAGTAATTGGGAAGAAAAACCACGTCGGACATGAAAGAGACCTCGTTACCGCCCGGCTTCCATCAAACGGCGGTCTCGCGGCAAACGAGACTTCATTCGCAGTTATTAAAACCGTATTTTATTCACCTCGACATCAATGGGCAGCCCCGCTAATTATTATTAGATAGATAAAGATTGGTTTTTGTTCTCGAAGGCAATGGGTCGAAAGCGAATCCGCAATCCGGCAACAAAGGGCTGATGCCTTTTTTGTTTTTGCTTTTTATTTTGAGAAACGTAACTGAAACCGTGGGGTAACATTTCCGACTCCACTGATTCGTTATTCCACTACTAGATAGGTTGTGGGCTTTCCGCCATCGTCTAGTAGCACTCTGTAATTATCCCAGATAAATTATAGTCGAACGTCTTCTCTCACTTGAGATAAGAACAGCTAAAACATTTCGAACCAAAATTTATCGATATTGTGTATTTAACTTTAGGGCCGTGAAGATTGGGTATTATCCGTCTAATATTTGTGTTCCTCTTTTCTAAAATTAATACTATTTTTTTATTTAGTTTGTAGATTCAATTTTAATAACGCCACCAGGCATAAAACAAACTTTAAATAGATAAAAAAAACTCTTTAACACTAAAAGTTAAAGCTCATAAGCAATGGGTATGAGTACGTAGTTCAACTGCGGAAGTAACCGATTATTAGATATGTCCATATTAACGCCTTCGGTGTAGTCAAGTTACCATGTTAGAAATATCGCAATGTACAGATACACACATAGACAATGAAAAGTAGTCATATAGGATATTCCCGCACATTATGTCCGCCAGAAAGTTTCCGTCCGATCTGAGATTTGGGAAATAAATCCAGTTTTGAGGGCGTCTTCAAATAAAAAAATAGGACAGATGAGCAGAACTTCTTCCGTGCATGAAAATATTTCAGCGCGGGTTCGGACCGCGTCTCTTTCGGACGTCGTACGTATGTTTTATACATAACTTCTCCTTGTGATCGGGGCGGATAAATTTTACAGCAAGGGTGAGTTGGACGGGAGCAAACAGGGCGCGTTACATATTCCACTTACGCCGAATACCGCGGTATAGGGAGGCCCTACGGAAATTCGCATCATGATGGGGGGGGGGAATAAGTTCAATTTTCAATCCAATTTTGCCACCCCCCCCCCAAACTGCAGGGAGTTTTTGAGATGCTTTCATTTACATGAGTCCCCGTCACACGCAGTACGTTGAAGTAGGAGTTCGCGGGGGGCGGGGTGTTTTCTTGGGGCTCGAGTCTCAGTCACACTTTCAAGCACTCTATGTATCGAAACACGTCTTCACATAGGCTGTTGTGCACTGTTAGTGCCGTATATAACAATATGTAAGGGGAGGCCTATGAAAGGATTGGTGAAGATATCATGAAGCTGGTGAAGATAGCACTACCTGGAATTAGGACTAGGGCCCAATACATGAGTTAACATTCAAAGACTCTTGCAGCGCTCATATTTTGGATTCATTGTCTTGAACATTTTCCGAATTGGGCTCACGGCCTATCGACACTAAATATAATTAGGCCCGAGCAGGGAAAATAAAAGAAAGGCATTCAGAATAAAATCTTTGGGAACCAATTCAATAAAGAATGTAGAGCGGAGCAGAATGCCCCCGGTAGTCTTATTGACTGTATAAATTTGCATCGGACCAGGACTTTTTTTCCTTTTCCCTTTCTTCATCTACTCCCGATTCCAGATGAATTATTTATTTCGCCCTTGAGACGCGTCCAACGACGCTCGAGGGGAGTGCCTTTAGTCCTATTAGATGCATTAGCCGTTCGATTAGGAAATGCGATCGCATTAAATTGGCCCCATTCCGGATGGGTTCGGAACATTTATATTTCAAATTTTTCGAGTTTGATCGAAATATTGTAAATATTTATTTTCCAAAATCAGACGAAAATTGAAGCGCTAATTGCTCAGAATAGAATAAAATTCATAGATCTCTTGAAAAGATATATGATAAATAAATATAGGGCTTTGGTTTATTGGCCTATCTATGCAAACTTGGGCAAGCTGGAAGCTCATTAGCTTCTTAGATGAGAAATTCAAATTGAAAATGAATAATGATAGAACAGTATTTTGTAGATACAAACTCCAATCCTGAATTTTTTTTCATATTTTACCCATCATTCATTGATTCTACTGAAAACGTGGATACTAGTCAATACCCATCTATATATGTGTGATCTAAAATATTCTAACGCCGAAATATAAGATTTTGTGTGTTTCTGTCTCCCCTCGCTAGTTTGATCTTTTGCTATTATTCACAATAACGAGACACGTATATATACACACGACAAACAGAGAACCACCACAGTACAAGTGAAAGTGACACCGCTACTGAAGTCTACGGGGTATTCCAACCCTCCCAGACCACAAAACAGGTATGTTAAGCTATTCACAGTATTGGTACCGTAAAATAATGGAGTGGATGTACGGAGTAGAGTAAGGAGGTGAGGTTGTTTTCATCTCAGATTCATTCTTACTTACTATTTGAGCAGGTATACACTCCGAAAACTATTTAGAGTGGTCAAAATTCAGAGCGATTATTGAAGAGTAACGTGTGAGGCATATCCTATTGAGTTAGGTGCGTGTGACGTTCTAAGTAATGTCTAACGAATTTTCGGGGATACTGTTGAAAATAGTGATGAGGGGTCCGCACCAGGTATGTTAAACCGAAATATAGGCTTTAAGGTGAGATATGGAAGTATTATAACCGTTTGATACATTTGAATGGCTCTGGGCGCCAATCCTTGGAATGGGGCCGAGAATTGAAGTTTAGGGGGTGGTTTAGGGGTTTATGGGGTTGCGGGGGGGGGGGACCTGTTGATGGGCACAATGCGGGGGCGGCCGGGGCGCACACAACTATGCGACACGAACTCGGCCTACTGTTGTTTCGCATTACCCGGACCTAGTTAACACCTACCTTTCCTCCCCATAATGGACCCGCCCCCGCATTATACCATTGCTCCTCCCGCCCCGGGATTTGATTTACAATCGCCGCACTTCCGGCGACTACAGGCACACTTCCGGCATTCGGCCCGCACGCTGATCGCGTCCGGACAAACATAGTCCAATTACTCAGTGTCCGTGTATATCTATTTTTACACATACCTGTTTTTACGCACCTCAAAAACTCGGAAGAATCCCCCAAAAACCACCACCACCCCCATAGACTTAAGCCCATGAACGAAAATCCCACACCCCCCCCCCTCATCACAAAGCAGACAAAACCACACGCCCCAAAACACAATAACGAGACACGTACATATACACACGACAGACAGACTACAACAAAAGTAACAGTGACTACGCTACTGAAGACGGCGAGCGGCCGAAACCGGTCTAGCAAACGACCAAACCAGCGAGAGGAGACAGAAACACACGAAATCTACCAATTACTCAAAGTGTTGGTGTATATCCATTTTGTTCACTCTATCGTCTACAATTAAATTCAATGCCTCTTCTGCGAATAAAATTCCGAGTATTTACGGAATAATAGAGAGCAATTTTTTCTGGTGAAAGACCAAACCGGCAAGAGAAGATTATGTTTTGCAATCTAATTCAAGACTATTTATTATTATTATTATTTAAAATCAGAATTGGGTGCAGGTTTGGTGGCGCTCAATATTGTTTTCGGATATAATTACTGTTAAATTCAGAAAACATTAATTAGGTAGAGAAATCGGCAGGATATACACGGAAGAGTATAATGGGGATCCTTTTAATCGACATAATTAAACCGAAAATTTTAGAATTATCTTCTTTCAACAGTGGAGATTTGTAACCATTAGAGGGATTGGGACTTTGGTTTTAAATTGAATGAGTAAATTTGCAGGCCTTCGGCCAACATAAATATATTGAATTAGTGATATTCGCGTCTAAAAAAATGTAGTTGTTATTCCGGTTCCATGAAAGTTGGTTAAAAAAGAACTTTTAATGGCGTTCAGTCGTAATCAATTTACGATGCGACTGAAGTTCTTAATTTAGGCAGGAATAGAATTGGTGGGGGTTGGGGGTGGGGGGAACGAACAGCTAACTACTTAAACGGGCATTCTTTCTGTTTAAATTTTCGCCCCAATAACGAGACTCCTCGGCCGAACCCCGGGCTAAACGATTGATAATTTGAAATTAAACTTTTAATGAATTGTCGATAGCGTTTCTTCTTGTCAGACGAGGCCGGCGGAACTTTTAAGGGCTCGTATAACTTTCGGCCCTGGAGCCTCCAACCCCCCCCAAAATGGCCGCAGGAAATTCGGCAATTTCTGATAGTGCTAACCGGATGTCGACAGCGGATATGCGTAAGTATCCAAATATTACTAGCGGAAAACTATCGGCGGTGGGGGAAACCGGAAAGAGGCCTATCGTAGGACCGGTTAATTTTAGAAGAATTAAAAAATTTCGTGAAATAGGAGTCAATATCCAGTCGTTCTCATTCAGTGTTTGCATTTCATCGTACGAAAAATTGTAGCTTCAGATGTTCTTATGGAAGTAAGGAACCCACTATCAGTATCAAATATTTCTATGAGTTAAATAATATGAGTTAAATATTCCTTTAAGTATCATGAGGGTAATTCACAGGCGTACGTTGTACATTTAAGGGGAAAAACTGATTCTCCACCATTGGAACACTGTATATATTTTTATATACTTGTATATAAGTACGTCATCTTTGCACAGATAAGATTCTGTGATCCGTTATTATTTGGTCCTTTCTGAAACATTCAGTATCAAAATTACATTGACCAGTTGAATTGTGTGTGTGTATGAAAAGCTAAAACACGGTGAACCGAAGTGAGCATTTCCGTCACATTTCGCTTTTTTATTTTCGCAAAGGTGTTAATGCCTCACGGGCTCGTAAAAAGTGGTACGCTGCGTACGGTGACGAAGCCTTAGAAGAACGGCAGTGTCGGTACCGGTTCGCAAAATTCCGGTCGGGGGATTATTCATTAAAAGACGAGGAGCGCTCTGGACGTCCGGTGGAGGTCGACGATGACCAAATAAAGGCCATTATCGATTCGGATCGCCATAGTTCAACAAGGGACATTGCAGAGAAGCCGAATATATCTTATACGTGCATTCGAAACCATCTACGGCTTATCTGTGCAAAGATGTTGACGTACTTAAAAATATGTACAACGCCACTTGGTGAATTCCGCAATTACATAGTTGTCAACCCAATATGCATAATTATTGTATTTGTAGTGGACAGAGTGAGGGCCCGCAGTCTAATGTCTGGTAGAAGTTGATCACGACTTGTCGGCATCCGTCTTTCGTAGCCAGTTGGCCAGTTCTCGACAATGTTTGTAGGTCTTGTAGGTTTGTAGGCTGGCGTAGGTCGAAACTAACCCCCTGTAATTTAGTCTTTACGAGGCCCTCGGGGCACGGGACGCCCCCTCCTTTTGCCCAGGTAACGAGAAACGCAATCCAAAGGGGTTTTATTCACTTTGTAACTCGAGGAACCCGCCCAACCGCCATCGCACAACAGGCCTTGTCAGTACCAACGCAATATCGCGGCGTTCACTAAATCTCGTAGTCTTAGTTTCAATTTATATTTAAGCCCATATTCCGAAATATTTAATTTTTTTGGGTATTGGCTCCAACCCCTCATCACTATTTTCAACAGTATCCCGAAAATTCGTTAGACATTACTTTAAATGTCACATGTCAACTCAATAGGATAGCCTCACACGTTACTCTTGAATAATCGCTCTGAATTTTGACCACTCTAAATAGTTTTCGGAGTGTATACCTGCTCAAATAGTAAGTAAGAATGAATCTGAGATGAAAATCAGTCCTCCAGTTTTGTGGTCAGCGAGGAGTTGGAATACCGTAGATTTTTTGTGTTTCTTTCTCCTCTGGCCGGTTTGGTCTTTCGCTAGACCGTTTTCGGCCGCTCGCCATCTTCAGTAGCGGTTTTAGTCACTATTGGCACGTTGGATGTTTTTCGGGCATCCTCACTTGTACTGTGATTGTTGTCGTGTGTATTTATACGTCTTTTTACCGACAATCTGACATACACTTAAGCCGATTACCAAAATCCCACCCCCCCCCCAGAACTCAAATAAGACAAACAACATCCCCCAAAAACACAATAAATTGTATATATACACACGACAAACTGACAGCCACCACAGTACAAGTGAGAGTGACAGTGAGGATGCCCGAAAGACATCCAAAGTGCCGAATGTGGTCTAGCAAAAGACCAAACCAGCGAGAGGAGACAGAAACACAAGGAATGTTTGAACTCATCAAACCTTTTTTTTTGGATTGACGAGTGTGTTATGGGAGATGGCTATAGCCTCGAGATTTAGGCGGGAACTATGGATATACAAGGCGCCGTTAACAAGTATAGACTGTTGTGTGTGTGTTATACGCACGTAGTGATGGCCGGCTCGTAAACGTACGGTGGGAGGATTGGGACGTGACCGGGTCCAGGTGCTCGATAATGCCTGGGGTGGGCCGGGCGCGTAAGGAGGCCGTGGTGCGTGCGTGCGCACCGCCTTGTTAGCGGCTATTACACCGGGGCCCGGGAGGCAACAATTTAACAAATAATAGGCCGTCTCAGAGAGGCCCGCGCCTCACACCTCCACGCCGGCTCCCCCTCCATTATATCCCGTACATCTTTTCAACACCGTCTGCCCGTCGTTAACCCGCACCGCCGGCCTTAGAGAATCCGGCCGTGTATAAACAACCGAACGCATCCGCGTCCGCTTAGTTATCCGCGCTCGCTTTATAGTTATGGCAGTTGATTGGGGCGCGATCGTGTCATGTTCGGCAGATAATAACTGCAGGCCGTTTGCGTACCTGTTCCCCCCAAGGAGTTGATTACGCGCGAAGAGGCTAATGTTGCCCTAAATATCGTGAATTCGATCCCCTATACCAAGCCCAAAATTATTTTGAAAAGCAACAGTAACAGCCCCTGGAGCAGGGTCGGCCAAAGGGGCTCCGATATAGAAATATGCGGTAGCCACCGAAGATAGATTGAACGTTACTTCACAAATCTATTGGATTCATGTCAAGACAACTTGATTTAGAAAAATAAGATAATTAAGTTAGTTACCTGTTTAACCCCCATACGCGACTCAAAAGAACAGACCTCAACCGCAAATTTGGACTGCTGAGACCTCTTTTGAAAAAGACATCAAAACTGACAGCAGACAACAAACTTACAATATACAAATCCATTTTAAAACCGACACGGACTTACGGAATAGAGCTATGGGGTTCCGCTAAGAAATCAACATCGCCCGCATCCAGAGATTCCAATCAAAAGTCCTTCGTACCATCCTTAATGCTCCCCGGTATGTTTCTAACCGAACAATCCATAATGACCTCAACATACCGACAGTCGACGAAGTCGCAAAATCACGCTTCCTTAAATTCCATTCCCGCCTCTCTCCACATCCAAATCCACTCGTCCAGTCCCTTTCCTCTGTTTCCCATCCATTATCTCCCCCGCGTCGGCTCAAACGCCACCGGCCCAGAGATCTTCTTAGCCCGAAGCCATAAACTGTTCATGTGGAGAAAGTGCCATAATTGGGTGGTCTCTTTTATCGAGACACTCACGTGAAAAGAAAACACTCATCAGTTGTACCCATAACTATACGTAGTTGATTGTACAAAAAATAAAAAAAGGTTAAAAAAAAAGAATACCTGTTTTGTGGTCTGCGAAGGGTTGGAATACCGTAGATTTCGTGTGTTTCTGGTGGTTTGGTCTTCTGCCAATGTAGTGAGAGGACACAGAAACATACGAAATCATATAAATAAGTTAAATAAGGCAGTCGATAGATTTTGGTGGCATTAAGTTACCGTTATACTAAATTTCACGTTGTAATTTTCAGTTTCTTGTTAATTTTGTACCATTTTAATTTTACAAAACGCCCGGAACTATCCTCCGTAATAATGAAGCGAAGATATGACTTGAAAATAATCCGGAAATTAAATGAGTACCTTTGTATTGACATACTAAGTTGAAATATGATAAAATATGCTTTGCTGGAGTAGACTATGCTAATTGTAGGGTTATGGCACGGGGGGGGATACTTCCCGGTGTATGGTGATGGATGGACGCCGGCCGGTGGCACATCGCTAATTATTATGGATTGGTTCAACTTGTGAGCTCCGCTGATCGTTATGGATCGTCAGATTATTGGCATGTACACGAGGCCCTATGCTAATTATAGAGCGCCGGGAGTCCATCGTATTGCGCTTATGCAGTATGCTAATTGCCGTGCGTACCGGAGGGTACATAACAAATAATACGGTTGGGGCCGGAGTGGGATATCTCAATGAGACTCTGGTAGGCCGCGGTTTGGTTTCTTACACACGTTTTCAAAGTGCACGCTCGACCTACATCTTCGTATACTACGCGGCGGTCAATTCTGATACAATTGCTTGTTCAATCTAATTGGGTAGGAGGTTCGGCAGATGGTGCTTGTTAGGGTCCTGCACGGGATCCTTTTGCCAGCCCGCCTTTCAAACACAAAATATCTTACGCAAGAAATATCTAGTCACAATTCGTAGGAAAGAAGTAGAAATATTTCCTCTATTCGGCGTAGTAAAGTAATAAAATTAGTTTGCGCACTATTCATTGAAGAAAATTTAATAATTTAACAAAAACAGTCCGGTTAAACCAAAAATGGGGATATAGATAGGATGACGGTATGGCGGTTCTTTATTATTCAGGCAGCAAGGCAGGAGGTTGTATTCATACTTCGTTCGCCGTACACTTCTGAATATGTAGATGGTTCTGATATTTTTTTTTTAAATTATACAGTATATAGTACTGAGCTCGAGACGATTCGCTACGATAATGAATACACGAGCATCTATAATGAAAGAAATTTAAAAACTTCGAGATGACGACGTACGTATTTTTCACAAAGACTCTCATAATATTCCCGGCACTGCTGTTTTGAACTTTTGAAAAAAATATTATGCCGTACATATTCAGCGGAATTGGAGGCGATTACTTAGGGCTAGAGTAGCCGATCGAAGCTATTTCGACCTCGAACCCCAGTGCCGAAGAAACGCCAAATACGTACGACGGGACGAAGCGGCAGCGCTTATTAGGGGAGATTTTACGCCCGGGCCTTCAATCGGTTCGGGCAATTCCCGACCTTCGGACAGCCGATATCTCCAAGGCAAAGAGTCGATTATTGCCCGGCTCGGTTCCCGGCCGCCGCAGTTTTAAGCGTCGTTCAAAAAAGTCATTCCCCGTGTAGAGGCAACGAGCCCTCTCCGGTTAATACCGGGTATTATCTCTCAGTGCCGAGACCGGCTCGCACTTGTTATCGCGTCGCGGCCTTTCTTTCGCCGAGGGTTTCTGTTTTTTAAGCCCGGCAACCGGGAGATATTAAAAACCGAAAAAATATCGCCGCAAACGCGTCCGGGTTCAGCCGGCAGGAATCGAACGATTTTTCTTTTAAAAACCACATATTTATTCTCATTTTTTGGTTCAAAACCGCGCATTACCGAAATTTTTGATTCTACAACTTTTCTTTCAGAGGCGAGTGCAATTTACTCTGGGATCGATTTCCGGGTGCCGGCGTTGAAATTCGAGCTGAATTTTCGGATTTACGAACGGTCGGAGAAATGCAATTAATGATTTAGAACGTGTCGTCGGCTCACGTACAGTCCGAATGGTCGAACGGGAAAAAGGGGAACGCGGAAAACCTCGTGAAAATTCTATACCGCCGCCGCTGCCGCCCACTCGGAAATGGCCCTATGAATACCGGACATCTATTCATGGCGATGCGGCCGCCCATTGTATACACTTCCGAACGAGTAAACGGATCTTTCATCACATTTTAATTTATGCTGAGACTAAATGATATATATTTTTTTTTAATTATACGAAACTGCATTACGCACTGAGCTCATGTTCCCTGAACGAATATACGCGCTATATTCATGAACGCATATTTATAGTGAAATGTATTATTTTTCCGTCACAAATTCTGACCGTTTCGCTATAACAAAATAATAATAAGGTTTGAGGTATTTCTGTTTCCTATCGCTGGTTTGGTCTTTTGCTAGACCGGTTTCGGTGCTCGCCATCTTCAGTAGCGGTGTTAGTTACTGTTGGCACTTTGGATGTTTTTCGGGTGTCCTCACTGCACCGTCACTGTCACTTGTAACACCGCTACTGAAGATGGCGAGCAGCCGAAACCGGTCTAGCAAAAGACCAAACCAACGATAGGAGACAGAAACACCACAAACCTACGGTATTCCAACCCCTCGGAGACCACAAAACAGGTATGTTAAAATAATAATCCATCGGTGTTATACTGCTATCGACTCCATCCTTTTTCTGACGGGCAACTACTAGCCAGTGGGGAAAAGCCGAAGCAATTTGGTCGGCGGCTCGTGTTTTATATTGCGGGGTACGCAGTGTACAAATGTTCCCTTAAATGTTCAATTTCCTGCAATCATGTTGTGTTGTCCGTTGGTGAGGGAGCGGGCGAGAGAGAGAGAGAGAGAGAGAGAGAGAGAGAGAGAGAGAGAGAGAGAGTGAGGGAGAGGAGCGAGCATTGGAGGGCCTAGGAAGTTAAATTAACACCGACAGCTGGCCGAGGGTCCCCCCTTCCTGTCGTTTCCTTCTGGGCCGGGACGAGACTCGCATCTGACTCATGACACGGCTATCGACCGGCTCTGCAAATAGAAATTCTTCACTGAACCCCTTCGATACGGCCCCGATTTGGAGAAAGGGGGACCCGATCGTTTCCGGCCTGTACAACTTAATGGGATAAAATTGAATTGCAGTTTATTCGGCCGGTTTTTGCAACTTTGGAAACGGGGCCAGCGAAAGTTAGTCTGATAAAGCTTGTAAAACTGAAGTTCTCGCAATTAAAAAAAAAACTGAACCGCCGGAAAATTTCTAGGACCGGAAATGTTCACTCTGTATTTTTCGCTGGCGACAGCAGAATTAAAATATATTACCTTCCGTTCGACCTCTGGTTTGAGAGAAAAAACTGAAACTCTGAAAGCCACAAAATCGCCGTCGACTAGAATTTGAAATACAATACAATTTGAAAGATTGCTAGTTGGCGGTATATCGAATATATTTACCCAGCAGAATGAATCCGGGAAATTGGGTATTCGAAGGCTAATTTGCAAGATAAAACTCAACCGCAAATCTGTTGGTATTCGCGTTATGAAATGCGTTAAAAGTATTGTGTTTATTTGCCTCGAGCTCGGTTTCGAAGCAAAGAAGCCAATATCAGTTGTAGTTTGGGTATCCCCAATAAGAAACATCAGTCCATATACTTCTAGTTGGTTCAGGCAGTTGTTACAGTGTTTATAAATTATCACAGTTTGACTCAATATTCTACTTTATCCACTCTCATATACCAATGAATTATTTTAATTTTTTAGTAGCAGGCACACTCGCCATGGATGAGTTTTTAAAAGAGTCACAATTACGAGGGGATTGGCGACCGTGGGCCTCCGAAAAAAAAATATAATGACCGCCTTCACGGTTAAACGACACTGTGACCAACACAATTTTCACGCTCGAACCCCCGCCCCTTACCGAAAATAAACTTTGCTCAATCGGTGAGCGCTCTGGGTCGTAACTTTCTCCGGGATTTCACGGCCCCGAGCACAAGCCGCGGGGCGGCGTTTCCATCCCCTCCGGCTCCACCCCCCCCCCCTTTCGGCCCTACCTTGATTCAATGGACTTTTAGAATTGCGCGCTAAACACTGGAAAATAACACGCGGCTCTATCCGATAAAAGGGGTCGGAAAGACGGAACAAGTCCGGAGGGGGGGATAAAAGGGAGGAAAGTTCGACAAAAGAGACCCGGACCAACCCCCCTCCGTCGGCATTGCCCGCTTCTTAAAACTCGGCGCTGATTATGGCCCGACACAGATGGCGCCGTTCCCATTCAACGCCCGACGTTTACATCGCCGGTAATTTTCCACCCCATCCCCCAACAACAACGCTCTCCACGAAATTCATACTTATCTCGATCCTGTATCGGCGCACCACTCTCTAACGAATTGAAGGCGTCGACGCGAACACGGCCTTGTTATGAAATAAAAATTGATTATATAACAACGAGGCGGTTGAAATATGAGGGGTTGAAACGGCATGTGTTCCTTTTGATCGGAACACGCTTGTTTCATTCTTAAACAATAACTGGCAGGACCAATTGTATTTCTGCGAGCAGGCAGTTAACACACGGGGGCTGAATTGCGTACAATAATGACTAGTGAACAGTCAGTTATTGAGGTCGGCTATCGTTGGTTACGAGCATTATTTATGCGAAAAATATAAAAAAATTTTATTTCCTGCGATCTTCAAAAAAATTCCCCAAATCGCAATAGTGATGTTCATTTATATACTAATATGAGTAATGTAGGTTCGTGATGTTTCTGTCTCCTCTCGTTGGTTTGGTCTTTTGCTAGACCGGTTTCGGCTGCTCGCTATCTTCAGTAGCGTTGTTAGTCACTGTTAGCACTTTGGATGTTTTTTGGGCATCCTCACTGCACTGTCACTTTCAAAACCAAATATATATCAAGGTATATCAAATTAGTTACAGCCAGTCAGGCTAACACTCTAAACGCATACACATTCAAAACTGACAAACTACACAAGACATCATTTGAAAGTGATAGTGGAGTGAGGACGAAACCGGTCTAGCAAAAGACCAAACCAGCGAGAGGAGACAGAAACATCACGAACCTACAGTATTCCAACGCCTCGCAGACCACAAGACACGTATATCTAATATGAATAAGTTCCAATTCATTATAGTGCTTAATAATATAGAGGGATATTCTTCGACTTCTCCGCGGTTAGGTCTACATTTCTAGCGTTATCGAACTGTACGAGTCATTTAATCGCATGCACGTCCCACACTGTAGGTATCGGTTGAATGCGAAAAATAAGCACCGAGCCGGTCTCGCGGTTATAAGCCGGCTGAGATGCGAGCTTATTACCGTGTTTTCGGACGGATTCAAGCACTCCCGGTATAGTCCCCGGGTACGTGCTCCCCGCGGCCCGGGGCCTGCTATTAGAGGCCGATCTCAAGGGCACAGAGCCCCTACCACCTGCACAATTCCCTCCCTCCCTCCTCCGTCCGAGATCATCGCTCAAAACCCCCGGCGAGCGATACCCGGAGGGGGCGATCCCCTCTCGGGGAAGAACAAAGCCGGCCGCGTGGGTCCCCTTTGTACGAGAACCAGTCGCTGGTCATGCAGGGAGGCGGAATATTATTTCGCTCTGAGCGGGTTAAAAAGTACCTAAACCGCCCACTCGCTTTACCAAATTATTCGACTCTGCACGAAATCCGTACAATCCAAGTCATGTCAAACAGTCAATCGAGACCACACAAATGAAAAATTACATCGGCCCCCTTCCGCGTTCAGGAATCGAGACAGTCATAGAAATAGAGATGGATGGCCGTTGCAACAGGAATCTGGGGGATTATAATCTGAGGGGCGTGGCCAGGTTTGGGCAATATTTTAAGGGTAGGTCTAGCTTTCATCGGGGGCGTCGGGGCGCCCCTACCGACAGACCGCGGACGGCTCGAACCATCCTTCATTTGCTATCTTCTCGCTGCAGGCCGCACAGCCGCCTCTACAAGGGAAAGGCGAAAGGGATGATGGGACCGGAGGGAGGAGGGTATTAATGCCTTCCTCCTTTCCTCTGCGGATCTCTCCCTTCTCCCCTCTCTCTCTCTCTCCTATGAACATCAATCATTTTCAATTTCTTCAACGACGGTACCGAACAAGCAGCTCCCCGATAGCTTTCCCCAGGATTCGTAATTATCTTAGTCGGGGGGGGGTCCGTCCACTCTCCTCGATTGTCATTTAATTTTTGTGACGTCCCGAGTTATCCCGGCCACTATTTGTCATCCGGCGAGCGCTCGGAAGGGCCCTCATGATTTATTATTGGTCTTCCGGGATGTGTGTGGGGGGGCCACCGAAATGTGTTCGACCCCAAACTGAACCGTTCGTTCGCCAATAGCCTCATGTTTATCATGCAAAACGATACTGCCTGCATTTATAGTAAACTTTTTTCTTATATTATTTTCGAACAAACAACCTCCGGAATGTTTTCACGTCTATTGCTTCTCCCGATAAAGAGAGTACTCAGTTTGACGGAAAACTAATATTATTTTAATTACTCGCACTTGCCGCCGTATTATGAAATTAATATCGCGTAGCGTATTGGTTAGAGGGCACGGCCTTCTGGAATTCGAAACCCCCCGCGGGCCAAATTTCCTTTCAGTTCAATTGATTCGGTATTCCCATCGGCAAATGTCAATTAACTGCGCAATGTGAACCACATGACTACCAGAAAATTTAATTACGTCACATCTAATTACGCGGTACCATTGTAAGAAAAAGAATATGAAATTCATGCACGAATTTTGTTTGTAATATAAACGGAATTATCCCTAACTAATTAATTAGAAAAATATATAGATTTATAGTTTTGACTATATGTTTTGATGACGGCTTTTTAACATACTCAGGTCCTCCCCTCCCACGTGTGACTCAGCGAACTGCCCCATTACAGGAAGCACGCCCCCTCCCATCAGAAAAGGGTTCCGGTGAACCCCATCGCGATGATTATTTACGGATCCCGGTCCTGGGATTCATGCGGGCCCCACAACCAATATGATTCCTAACAAATGGGCGTCTGCCGGCCGAATTTTATGGGGTGCCGACTCGACGGGTCACATTCGCCCGGACAAACCCCCTCCGTTTTTGGTCGAGTTCGCGAATTAAATTCTCATTTATTTCACCGCCCGTTGGTTTTTTTTCTCCTTTCGATCGTTGAACACTGTCCGTTATTTATCGGCGGGCGGGGACGGCTAGAGATCAGATATAACAGCTCATACCGCACTCATATTAATTGTTCAGCTCGTGTTTGCCCCAGTCTCCACCGATATGACTGTCGATGGTGTTTAATAGCGCAGTACAACATTGAAATTCTGCTAGTTTTAGCTTGAAAAATAATTAAATTTGAGGAGGTTGTTCTATACTCGAGAGAGCCACTCTCTAGTTACTAACATCCTAAATAACTATGTTCTTCGACTGGAGCTTTTTCTTCGCCCTATCCGTTTTATAGAGTACATCATAAAAGCGGGATTCGTTATCTTCAATTTTTGTCATAAAAACGCCTTGCCGTGATGTCAAACAACAGAGTAGAGGAAGTAAAATCATGACGATTTTTATCATTCGCACAACAACCCTGGGAAATTCTTTGATCTCTAACCACATGTCCGAGAATACCATCGCGATAGCCTATCATCAAGGGCCCCTGCATGTTCCAAAGCCTTTAAAATCAGGCTTCGGTCCTGAATACCTCTCGGCGATGAATAGGCCGCAATATCAAGGACACGGTCATCATCTATAATCACGATGTTTCCTGCGATTGATATCGTACAGATGAAAAACACTGTTAAAAGTAGACGGAACCCTCTCCACTTTGGAACCAATGTGTACCGAAAATTCGGCGCCGGTTTTGTGAAAAATGAAAGGGACGAGCGCTGGTTAGATTGGGGCCCCGTGCTAGGTTGAAAGGGGTAGAGTCGCTCATTGTCCCTCGAATCGCCCACCTCCCCCTAATGATTCCGACCCATTATACACTCCCGTTCCTCTTTTTCGTCCTCTAATCCATAGGCTACGCCTCTACGGCCCTTTGCTTCATTAGAAAACTTATTCAGGGCTCCATCCCCCGCCCCCGCCCCCGCGACTAGCGAGTAAGCGATTCCCAGATTGGAACAGACGGGTGGGCGTGAGAGGGAGCTCATCCCGCGGGGGATAATCGCGTTAGCCCGAGCGGGAGGAGGAAGCGTCGCGGCCTCTTGAGTTCGTTATCGCCCTACTTTGGCCAATTAATGGCACCGCTTTATTTCAATCAGGCGCTCCCCGACGCGTAGCACGTCCGACTCGAAACAAGGGAATTAACGCGGGGGAAAATTCGTTTACAGCCGGGATATGAAACGGCGCCCCGTGCTTTCGCTTTATCCCCGTATCGTCTCGCAATATCCACACTCCCACCCCCCATCCCATCATAGCCTTGGCAACAGTCTAATGAGTAGGACCACTACATTTTGGAATAGCTTATCGGCGGTATACGAAGGTTCCAGCAAAAGAAAAAACTAGCGAGAGGAGGTATCAATTCCACTCGACCTTCTTAAACATCTCTATAGTTTTTATTTATATTTACACCAAATAATCTGTCTCCACACTCTGTTGTATTTCTATAGTTTCTTCCTAATCTATCGCCGATGGAAAGAAAGAAGAAACAAGTATTTCAGCTAACTTGAAACAGGTCAAGTATGTACAGGGCAAAATTGGTGCCAGTTTCTGTCCGCCGGTCGGTAGACTAGGCGCTATGTTATTACATGCTTCATCCCGCGGCTTAAAATCGCTCGTTATCGCGGGAGCGCCGAAGTGTCCGGCTTAATAAGGCCCCTGGAGAGGGGGGGGGGGAGCGATGAGCAATCCAAACCGGTGGCTCGTTATAGACCAATCTGCGGCTTCATTCGCGCCCCTTGTTAATCCCCCAGGTGTGCCGCCGGCCCTCACGCACCGGCGAGCCTGCATAATTTCGCGGGAGAGAGATAGAGAGAGAGGGGGAGAGCGAGGGACAGATAGAGTGAGGGGGAGGGACGGCCAGCCTCGCGTTTTGACAGGAAAGGTGAAGGAACTCGAAGGATAATTCTCGGCCTAACACCTTCTGAATACAAATTCGGGGCCTCGCCCAGAGTTGTGGGCCCTCGCGATTGGTACAGTCTGAAAGAAAGCAAAAAGGTAGGAAAAGCGTCCCAACGAAGATTCGTGGTGGGAAACGAACGGCGTGATTGAGCTCACAACGGAGAATTAGTTTAGAATTTAAGGTCAAAGAAAAAGCCGAAAGTACACGCATGACACCCGGAAAGGACACACCCATAACTATAAATGTTGATTGTACAATAAATAAAAAGGCGAATGCAGTCTATAAGAACCCCATCGCGAACAGTGTCCCCCTCGAAAAGCAATTCGGAGCAGGTCGCCGAATCGAAAAGTCACAGAAAATAACCCAAACCGATTTGCCGTAATCTGACGGATAACTGACGGGCGCCGAGGTAAACCACCCGAAAGATAAAAGGCGAAAGGAACCGAAAGAAATACAATATTACGTGTGCGTGAAAGTTTACCTTTCAATATTGCACTAACTTCAGAACTAATTTATTCCCCCCTAATCGTGGGCTCATGGGGAATACTTCCTGAGGGACGAAAACCTGCGGGCCGGGATTTCACCGAATATTGGGTTGGATGATCTCAAGTTGGTTATCTATTTTGAGATATTCATATTAAATCAATATCATTTGGAATTTTCTGGACCGATCGTAGCATGTTTAAATTGTACATAGATAATGATCTATTCGATGAGTAGTTAAATCACATTACTGTAAAAACTGCCATTGCTTAATAATTATAAGCGATGTGCTATTTCAGAGAAATGAAATCGACAACCCAATTGTCATAACATATGCAGTTATAGGCTCATATTCAAATATTTGTTGCAAGGACGAGTAGTTGAAATAGCGAAATGAGAGAGATATTTATAATGTGTATGCATATACCTATTTGCTGTTTACATACCATACTCACCCATTACACTGTATTAATATCTAACTTCAACAGTGTCGCAACGGCGGATAATTTACTGGATGTAATTTTGGTTTAATACAGTCAGGCGTCGAGTCCATCAGACCTTAATAATTTTCCAAATTATTGGCACTAATATTTAGTCTCAAATACCTACTACGCTACTATGTCCCCTATATAACAGATTATAAGTCCCGTTTTTACGTGACATTGCATTTATTGTGTGGTGGATACATTTTTGTGCACCTATTCTCAATAATCTTCACTTCTTCTTCTAAGCCACCCAACAGTAGATTGGCTATCTTGGGCTCTACCTCGACAAACGACTCACGTGGTATCCCCATACTCAAAAGAATCGACTTAAATAGAAAATTTGGACTCTTAAGGTCATTACTAATATGGACATAGAAATTGACCATAAGCAACAAACAATATACAAAACAATACTCAAACCGACATGGACATACGGTATAGAGCTATGGGGTTCCACCGAGACATCCAATATCGCTGGCATCCAGAGATTCCAATCAAAAGTCCTTCGCACCATCCTTAATGCTCCCTGTATGTTTCTAACCACACAGTCCACCATGACCTCAACATACCGACAGTCGACGAAGTCACAAAATCCCGGTTCCTGAAGTTCCACTGCCGCCTTTCTCCTCATCCTCTCCACCGCGACGGCTTAAACGCCCAGAGATCACCTCGGGCAGTAATTAAATCATGTCAAAAGCGCCATCATCGGGTGGTTTCTTTATCGAGACAAACACGTGAAAAATATACATGTATCAATAGCACCTATAACTGTAAAAGTTGATTGTGCAGAATAAAAAAAAGTTAAAAAAATCTTCTTCAGTTTTAAGCTCTGATAATATTTCAAATTTAATAGAAAATAATTGTTTTTTTGTAGTTTTCATTCCGAGAATGAATTTATTGCACTTATTCTCAGAAATCTTCATTTCTAGGTCTAATCAAAGGTGGAAATGCTTGAAATATTTGCCGAGGGTGCGTGACCCGGCGGCTGCGTCTCAATCCGCCACGTCCCCGTCGTTCATCCCGGCGAAATTCCTCATTCCCCCGTGACCAGGGACAACACAGGAGGGGCCCGGATGAAGCAGTAAAGTGGCCGCGGAAAGGTCGTGCTTCCCAAAAGGGATTGATCACGCCGGCCCTTGGCTCCGGCCGATAATTAAGGTGTACGGCCCGTGGAAGCCGTTCAGGAAATATTCATGGGGCAAGTTCGAAACCGGCGCTGCACCTCGGGCCCGCAGTATTGAAACACTTCCTTTACGATTAAGAAACTAAAATATTCAGGATATTAAATGAAGGCCCCATTACGCTTGTTATCGAATGGCCTACAAATTGAATACTATCCTAATATTACCAGGTATTAAGTATTGGTGACGAGGTATATTATTTTCCATTAATTTTGGATTGAAATGTACACCCATTACCTTATTAGATAGATTATTTCTGAAAAAAAAATCTATGTTTTAAAAATTATTTTAAAAAATTTTTTCGTTACAATTAAAGTCTATAAGGACTATATTTGTAAACTTATAATGTAAACTACATTTTCCTGCAACATAAATAATTATTGTCCCATTAAGTGGATAGTAATGGACCAGTTTACGGGCACAGAGTTAAATCATTGAGCCGTACGAAATTAAAAATGGAATTTAGAATCCCCCTTTTAATTCATCGGTGGTCCTCGACTGTGCGCACGAACTAGGCTAATTAGATTGCCCTTACGGGGCTGGATGATATTCGCTTCCGCAAACAAATAAACATTCGGACGATAATATCGTAATGAACGATAGAAATTACGTCCCGGGCGTTATTGAAAATTTGCACGTCGGTGTGAAACACGGTGCCGACAAGCATCGTAAAACGGGAGAAGCGGAAAAGTCAAATCGGAAACGTTCGCATTTTTCAACCTAACAATCTGAACCTGAATGAAAATAAAATAAACAGTAAGTCCTACTTATTTAATTAATTCAAACCCACACAAACGCGACTCTCAATCGTGTAATGCTTGCATATTGATATTTAGACGGACGGGAGCAGAGGTCAGTTTTAAGAGAAAAGTTTTTAAAGAGAAATTTATGTACGTTTCACTAATGGATAGGAATTATTTGAAAATTAACTATGACCCTAATTATTGTTAAACGCGATTGTAATTAATGTGCAAATCCTAGTCAGTCTTTGTTGTTAATTCGTTGTTGTCAACGGAGTTAAAGCTCTGTAGTTTTTTTATTATTTCAAATATCCACCCGTCCTCGCGTCCAAATAGAATGGCCGGGGTAATCTCCGCCTTTAACAATTCTTATTGTGTAAAGTGTCTCCGTAACTCACCTCAGAAGAAAAATTCCGCGCACGAAATCGACGAACGATCGTTGAGTTTTCAAAAATTGTGAAGGTTAAAATAGTTGTGCTGTCACCTGTTAGCAGTGAAGTACACTCAAATAA
The DNA here is from genome assembly GCA_019843655.1 of Lethocerus indicus. NCBI lineage: Eukaryota > Metazoa > Arthropoda > Insecta > Hemiptera > Belostomatidae > Lethocerus > Lethocerus indicus. The sequence continues at coordinate 11,698,911 of JACDQD010000011.1, forward strand.
CATAACGGACTTTGACGTTATGACATTGAAACTAAAATAAAAGAAACACTATGGACAAAACCTGCAATAATCTTAATTGTGTATATGTTAAATATAAATAGGTGTAATAAATATGTTTGAAAAGGAGATACCCATTATGCAGTCGCGATTGAGTGGAGGAGTTTAGGTGTATGTAACTATAAAATTCGATATTAGTTATTTTGACCAAAAACCAGGAATTAAAGTTTCAATATCAGAACAGCACAATCTACATCCGGCTGTCCATTCCTCGGGAGACAAAATTCCAAATATCTTTAGTTCAGTATCATAGAATCTTATTCAGAGAGTTTCCTGCGTCTGCGCACCTGAACATTGCTGACTATAGATTCCAATCAAACCGGGCACAGGAGAACTTCCCATGCGGGCTTTGGGGGCGGGATTCGCTTTACCCGACAACATTCTGGCTCCCTTAAATTGGCGCGAAGGGTTGCCGGAAACAAGCTCAAAACAAAATCCCGGCTTCCCTTTCCACCCGCCCCTCCGTCCGGCCGGCTTTCTTCTCCTCCAAAGGTAAGGAATAAAAGTAATTGGTTCTCGAAACCCCGGGATAAGATCAAGGAGGAGGGAAAAAGGTGAGGCAAAGCCCCGCCGCCCCCGCCCTTATTTGCCCTCGTTAAGCCCAGCGTCAATGCCGGGTACCGATTGAGCCGCCGCCGCCGCCGCCCCCGAAACCAATGCGGTAAGCGCTCGCCCAATTAAACCGGCAAGAAATCATTGCCGAACCCTCCGGATTGGGGCCGTCCTCCTACAATAGGATGGATAGGTCCGCTTTGAACATTCAGAAGTACAAAAGCAATTAAAGCGCACAATAGAAACCGCTCGGTCATATTGCCGTCTGTTAAGTAACAGGAACAGGAAGCGGACAATTTGACTTTCACTCGTTAAGCCCAACGATTTTTAACCAGTAATGTTCGAAGTTAAAACGAATTAGTAGATTCATATATACTATTAACGATTATATGTTTATATAACAAATGAATATAATACCTTTTACACAATTTAATAAAAGGGTTAATTTTGCGCACGCGAACTGTCTGTGACATCTATTTGCCAGTAACCGTACATTGGCTTTTATAGCTTATTGTGTAATGTCGCGCAGTATTATTTTGTTTTATTATTTTCGAATTCCGATATTTTTCTTTTTTTTTATTCATCAAAAAATAATACTTAGTTTTTCTTAGTCCTGCGGCTTTAATTCGGCCGGTTATGAAGAACTAATACTCGTTCTTACAGATTATTTAGAGACCATTACGATTTTCGCGCTAATGGTATGTATTCGAAATTAATTTACGTCCTAAAGAAAAAAAATAATTTCCGTTTAGTATGAGTTTAAATGAAAAGTTGTTAACAGTAAAGGAGGCATAGTAATTGGGACATACATACAAATTTTAATGGGTTTATTAATGTTTCGAATTTTCATACTTTCTCCCAAGATCGGGGCACCCCTTGACGTATCCGGTCTCATTAGGGGAAGGGCCTTCATTTATAAAACTTTTTGGAAATTTCTCCCCCCGCCCATTCTTACCCCTTCCTTTCTTTTCAACCCCCCCCCCGGTTCGTCGACGAAACACGGTAGAAGTTGTCGGGGGGGTTGGAGGGTAGGGGTAGGGGGTTGGAGTAAAACTGAGACATCCATCATTATAAAGGGGAAACAGCGGACCTACCTCCACTGCTAAAGTTTCTCACTCTATTAGCGTCCCCTCCCACCCCTTCGTTCCCCAACGAGGCATTAACCTGCAAATTAACGGCCCCACCCCCTAACACCGAGTCGTCGAAACTCCGGAAAGGGGATTTTCCGTTTGTCCCCCGAACGGATAAAATCGAACAGATAAATTCGATTGAAACCAAAAGAAGAATTTTACGAAAAAAAAAACTGAAAACTCCAAACTGCAACCAAAATTAGACCAATTCAGCAAATCGAGGCAGAAAGAACTATAATTTCCCTCACACTCCCGCAGCGCAAAACGGGTTTCTTAAATTATGTACGAAATTTATTCTAAGAATATACAATGTCTTCCAATTAAATTATCATTGAGCGGATTTTTCACTTTGTTCACATTGAACCTATGGAAAACATGTTACTTTTCAACTCAGTGATAAGTCACAGGGGATATATTTCTGGGTAATTATACTGAATTTCGACAGCTTAATTATAGTGAGCAATAATTATAGGAATTTTCTTTAATCTTCGTTGAATTATATTGCCGGGTAATTAATGAGATAATGAGAGAAATGGAGGGAGAGATGCGGAGATTGAGAGTTGGTGGCTGGTTGAGGGACGGGTCTAAGAACGGGCGAGAGATAGAGGGGCCGTTCTGTCTAAATTAGACTCAATGTTGAGGGGGGGGGGGAAGGCGGCTTAAGCGGATATAAGGGCCGCGGCCAGGGCTGTAGCTGACTGTCTGCTCTAGGGAAGAGGGGGAATTAGTAGAGGCCCAGAAGGAGAGAGGGAGAGGGAGAGAGAGAGAGTGATAGAGCGGGCGATAAGGAAAGAGGAGGAAGGAGGAGGCCCGGGCCCAGAGAGAGAGAGAGACCTGAGGTTTCTAATTAAATCGATAGGGCGGAAACTCGAGTCACTTCTAGACTTGGTTTGTGCCATATGCCGGTTGGGGCCCACCCCCGCCCCTCACCTTCCCCTTTACTTACTTCGCTTAATTAGAAGGGCGAAACGTCGTCCTCGCAGGCGGTGGGGGGATCTCCCGGGCCCCAATTTTAATAAGTTTCCCTAATTAACAATGATAAAGTTATTGCTACGGGAAAGCGGCAGGAGAGAGAGAGTGAGAGTGAGAGAGAGAGGTCCCGTTCAAGGTTAATGGCCGGGACGTGAAATGAATCGGAAAACGCGGGCCCTTCCCTCTGGCCAGCCGATTGACTGTGTTCTTGACCTCCCTAATACTCGATAAAATTTTACAATATTCTCAGATAATTTATCACGCCCAATATCATTTAAATATCCTTCAACGCCAAAAAAAACACCATAAAAGGCGATATTCGGTTGGTCTTCTAACGTAGATTATAATTATCGATAGTTCTTCGAAACCCCCAAAATTTGTTAGTTGCAGGTTTGTACAGTAACTATCCAACACCGTTTTTGTGTACATGCGAAAAAATAAATGAAATATAGTGTTCATTCAAAGCTAACTTTGTGACGACTGAATAAAAAGTGGGATAATACCAACTGCCACTTATTATCCACTAGTCCAGTGTGTAATTTGAGGGCTGAAAATGGCAACGATTATGGCTGTTCGCATATATTCCAAACTTTAATTGTTATCTGTATATTCATACCGTAGGTTTGTGGTGTTTCTGTCTCCTCTCGCTGTTTTTTGGTCTGCGATGGGTTGGAATACCGTAGATTTCGTAAGACCAAGACAAAAGACAAAACCAGCGAGAGGAGACAGAAACACCACAAAATCTACGGTATTCTAACCCCTCGCAGACCACAAAACAGGTATGTTAAACTACGTATTCATGTTTTCTCTGGAATATATATTTACACCGATAAGTGTTAATAGTCTGTTATCGCAAGTAAGAATGGACCAGCCGGAACTGAAGGTAAACGCCGGAGAGCCGGAAGTTTATGGTGAGGCCTACCGAAAACGAGGGGCGCTCGCCCCATTACAAAGGGGGCCGGTGTCATTGTCACCGAAAGTGGGAAAACTGTTAGTAGGAAAAGCGCAGGGGCGTAGGGGGCGGCCTAGTAACAGTGGGTGCAATTCGTCCCTAATGGTTTGTGAAATTCGTGGGCCCTACACTCGGGTCTCGGGATAATTTTTGACTGGGGTTGTCTTTCCGGTGGTGGGGGGCGGTAAAATAAATAACATCTCCGAAACCTCCCCATCGCAATATTATTTTAGCGAATTTAAAATCAATTCATTTGTGTTTAAAATTACACCGAATATCGCAACGGTGGCCAAAACCAATCGTGGAATCTCTACCCTGCATTACGATGGATAGAGCATGTTATATGAACACCAAATTCAATCTAAAAAAACCAGAATCATCACAGCAGTACACTGGAAAAAAGGCTCGAGACCGAACCCATTTCCTTCTAGTTTCATTCACTGCATAATGCCCTTACGTTTCGAATTGCAAAAAGTAATTTAAGATATTTCTTTACGGATTGAGGGTAACCTATGTATTCAGATTTTCCACTCTCCTGTTTGGCCTTTTGCTTAAGCTGAAGTATACGTGAACGCTTTTTCAATCACGCGGTAGATTTGTTCCGTTGTTACGGCTTTACTTGTAGATAGCGTACGGAAATCACTTTGCTATTTAATAATAAATGGGTTTCAGAAAATGTACGCTTTAGTTTGAGATATTTATTCCGATTCAGACAGTTTGTTTCCCAGCAGTAAAACCGTTGGAACAAATACGACCGGTGTGTTCGAGCTGGTAATTGAATTGAACACTTCGGTCTAACCGCCACTGTATACCGGACGGCAGATGAGTCCCCCATTAAATTACCCTTCTTTCCAAGGATGCTGGTACACTCTGCCAACCTTGAGGGAAGCGGCAAAAATTTCATCCAACCTCTAACTGGAATCGATGGCGTCTGTAGCTCGTAAACTACGGTATTCTCATTGGGATTCTACCGGGCGTTCCACTTCCCCCGTCTGAAGCGCGGCTATTCTAGACTGCTTGTCTAGGATTTCCGCGTCGGAGTAATCGCCGAGAGCAGGTCGTAAACTCCAATATACTCATTAGGATTGTAAGTAGTGCCCAATTTGCCGTAAGTGAACGGTAGAAGCGGGTCCGAAGTGGACGCCGGAGCGTTAAAACGAGGGCCGTGAAAGGTGGAATTTCAAGGAATAAAGTGGTGTTGCAGGAAAAGTTTACTTCTGAAAAGACGACTCCACTGAATCGTGCGCTGGGCGACTATTTAAAAATTGACGCTTGTTGAGAGCACAGTGTCACGGGAGGGCGCTATGAAATAGGGTTGCCATTAGTTCTGCTGGATGAAAGGTTTTTTATTGCGATTGCTCCCCGTTCATACCCATCCCCATCCCCAATCCACCACCCCATCGGCTTATCGGGTGTCCCATAATTATTGACGGGGTATTTTCCTCTTTTTTCCAGCCCATTTTTCGCTCATGGTCTCCCCCCCCCCCCGGATTCAGGAGGAGCTTTTTGCCGTCCGAAACATGTCTCGGCGTGAAATGAATTACTCTGTATTCTTCGTGAATTAAAAAAAAGGGGAGCGCGGGATTGATTAATTGCAATAAACGAGCAGAACTGACAACATAATTTAATTGGATGTTAGTAGACCCTCATTATCCTGGATGTACTAATTCCTGCAAAAAATCTAATTAAATTTTCAACTTCGTAATCAATAACCTATGAAAACTACATTTATATTCCGCATCTATTAACAAACCGCATATTTGCCTAAGTAAATTTATATTTACTAGGTTATTTATATTTTAGGTATTTATGATAGTACCTAATAACCAGATAATATCGATATAGATTTTATATGAATAATAAAAATGGAGTCTGTGCCATCCAATTTTTGACGACTCCAACTCCTTCTATAATAAAATAAATCCACAAAATAGGGAAAATAAATTACGTTGTTTCTATTAATAATTTTTTTATGAGAATTTCTCCTCTTTAATAACGGCCTTAGAGCGTTAATTTCAACTGAATCAATAATTTCCTAGTAGGTCATACTCTACTAGACAGTCATTCGTGTTCTGCTCGGGTGCGGGGGGGATATAGTAAACCTATAATATTCTATGAAATTGAAGTCTCAAAGTGGAGTGTTCTCTAGGGTTGTAGAAACGTCTTCACGTACTTCGACATTGATGACTCGCGTGCCAAAAACCACTATCTCCCCCCTACCTCAGTTTCCATATCTCAAAACAGAGCGCAAGAAATATATTCACAAGTGAATACGTTTGGTATAATGTTGTAAAATAATTATCGAAATCTGTCTATAATATAATAAATAATAGTTAAATATAAATAATAGTTAATATTTCCAACGTTGCAGAATTTCAGGCTGTAAGGTCAAGATTCTTAAATTAGGGGTTTAATAATTATATTTCTGCATCTTTTGGTGTAAAGAAGTCTCTGCTTTATGCACGATTCCGCTAGAGTTTTAATTAATTACTCAACGTACAATATTTGCCATGCACGGACTCTTTTATTATATTCTTGTTTATTCTAGGATACAAACAGCTTATTCAAATATGGTAAACTGGACGTGTTTACGGTTCCTGTCGGCATCCCCTCCGTGTCCGGGGATAGGTGTCGGAGTAGGGGGATGAATGGAGGGTGCCGAGCGGTGTTGAACGGACTGGATCCTGTTTCCTGGCCGCCACAATATGTGTTTATTCACCCCAGGGCGTGGGGATTTGGGGTGAAAGCGCCCACTTGAGTTTGGTCACTTCACACGGTTAGGGGGCCGCGGTGGTCCTACAGTCAGCATGGTGCAGGCGTCGCAAAAGGACGCGATTCCGAAGCCGGTCGAAAATACGGTATACGTACGGTGTATTTAACGTTAGAAATACGAGGCGTTGCTCGTAAATAATTCAGATTTTTCGGCCGAAAGGAAATTCCATCGCATCGGAGACATTGGAGCTACATACGGAGTATGTCTCTGTAATAAGCTATGAGAAAATAAGCCTGTAGTTTTCACGGTCTTCGAGCGGCCAGAGGGGACAGAAATCAACAGTATTGAAACTAAAATGTAATTATAAAAATGGCCCATCGAAATTAACAAATTATCGTCTAAATTTCCAAAAATTCCACAAGATATTTTTTATTAGTTTAGAATACCCGTTTTGTGGTCTGCTAGGGGCTGGAATACCGTAGATTTCGTGTGTTTCTGCCACAGTACAACTGACGGTGACGGTTCGGTGAGGATGCCCGAAAAACGTCCAAAGTGCCGAAAGTGACACAGCTACTGAAGATGGCGAACGGCCGGAACCGGTCTAGCAGAAGACCAAACCCTTCGCAGACCACAAAACAGGTATTCTAAACTAAAATGTAATTATAATAATATAGCGCCCGGCGAAAGTAAAAATTCCAGAAGATATTTCTTATTGAGGACGTCGTCGGGTTGGGACATTATTTCGGCCGGTGGCATCATCGCTCCTGAAAACGTCCTTCGTCCCGAAGCTAGCCGTCTCTGTATATTTCGAAATTTACAGACGGACGTCAAAAAAATAGAGGTATTATTCGAGATCCTTTCGCCGATACCGGGAACGGAGGCCAAGCGTCACGAAGAGGAAATACAGCTTGTCCCAGGGGACCGGGAGCCCGCCGCCACATAATTATACCGGCGAATAAATAAATCCCCCCCCTCCACCCTCAAGGGGCCTTTCGGGAAACGTTTCACGTTTTCGTGACTCGAGTTTTCCTCCAATAATATATATATATATATATAATGTTGAATGTATGGAGTTGTAGCCTGTACGATGACTTCTCGACACTGGGGAAGGAGACCGGGGAAAAGAAATAAAGTTGGTTGGGCCCAGCGATTACTCAGAAGTTGAGGTAAATATGTTTGCCTTCGGGGAAAGTTTTGATTTGTCCCACTCACGATTCCTCGATACTCCCCCAACTTTTATTTATAAGGAAAACTCTGCAGCCGACGCGGAAACGTCCCCCTCATATTTGTATCTCTAGCGAAGCGTTTAAAATTTGGAACTCGGGCCTGGCAATACAATAGGGAGGACGAAGACTGCCCGCTGCCAATATTCCGTTAATTAAATAGATATTAAATTTCGTTTGCGAGGTCCGGAACAGTGTATTCGAGAATGCGCCGTCCTACCTATCGGAATAAAACGCCGGCCGATATGGATCGGGTTACGTCCGCCGTTTCACCTCATAATTGCGCATAATAGTCGGCGTTGTCGATAGCGGAAAACGTTTCGGCCGTACGCACAATGGGTCCGACGGGGAATATTTCCAAGCGGCGGGGAAAATTGTGAATGCGAAATTATCCGGAGCGCGCGCTGCGTATTAAGTTACGTAAAAGTCCGGCCGTTACCGTCGGCCGATATCGGATGGCTCGGACAGTTGTTATTTCGTTCTCGGTATTAATTTTACACGATGAAAAGTACGTTGAATTTTATACGAATTTTCGGTCCAGACTTTCGAATAGTTGTCTTATGATAAAACTGTAATATTAATGTAACGACGGTTTTGGTGAATTATCATTATGTTTTTATTGGCGCCCTAAAGCTGGACTAATGTAAATGGATACCGAAGACTACCTCGGGTGAAAGCAATCCTCAATATCTGAACTAAATTTTACCTCTCTATCGTCGCATCGTAACCCGACCACGTCCGCCCCTACATTCGACTGTGGGGGACGCAATTTCTCGAATTTCATGCCGGGGGCTAGCACGGACGGTGGCCGGCCTACCACCCCCAATTCGTGTTTGCGGGTGAAGGGTAGGGGGAGGATCTAGGGGCCTAATTGGCGCTACCTTTCCACCGGTTCGGCCGTCCCTGAGGGACCGCCTCAAATACCGGACTGCGGGGGACCGGCCAGAGAGAGAGAGAGAGAGAGAGAGAGAGAGAGAGAGAGAGAGAGAGAGAGCTCATTCCGAGCCGACGCCAACTCTCTGACACAGACATTGAAAACCTTTTTCTCCCCGCATGCCCGCCAATTAGGCCCCGATCAGCCGGTAAAACTCTCGATTCGGTCGATACTAATCGAATTGAAACCGCCGTGCGGAAGACTCGCGCTACGCTATCAGATAACGGTTCCACCGATTCCACTCAATTATGAATTATCTCGACCATCAACGCGTAACTCATAGTATGCGAGACAATTTAGTAGGAGGTGCCCACAAGGATACTTCTGCAACACCGGTGAGAAAGTCGACGATGATGATGTGACTGGAAATCCACTCGATAATGTACTCTTGTTCTTCTCTTCAAATTTTTATTATACCTTTCTATGTATTACTTCGAACTTGGGGATGTTCCCGACGACCGAAAATAACAACGAGGCAGACGTCTAGTATTATTCGCGTCGTAGGGCCGTTTCAATTTCAATTCCCGTGCACGAATGAGACGCATACAAATTTCCTTTGTCCTTCCCGTCGCCGGCTACGAATAATTCCGAATTAATATCGTTACGCGCATTCGAGGGCGTATACCTCTCGGCATAGAAAACGGAGGGAGGGGAGAGAGAGAGACAGCCGGAGGGAGGAAGCGAGACAGTTAATGGGGTTGGGGTTGGGGGCGGTTGAAGGTTTAACCTGGGGCCCGTTCTCTGAGCGAGCTCGAGTACAACGGGGTATTGGTGGGATGGGTAAAGGGCGGCGGGGGTGGTTCCTGTACACCGACGTAGTTTCCATTATGTGTAAGTAATTAAATAGCGGGTTATTAAAGGACCGCTAAGCCTCTTATGACAAGAAGAGAGAGAGAGAGAGAGAGAGGTCGGGGGGTAGCCCGGGGGCGGCGAGATTAGGGATGCCGGAGGCGGTACGGTGGGGGGCAATTGAGATATTCTCTCGTAGCGAATACCGACCCCGGGCCCCGGGACCGGCCGTGTTATCTTTTATAATTGACAGGTATTTATGTATTCTAGAGAAGGGGAATAAATTTCATCGGTAAATTTATTGAACTGCCGCACGATTCCTGAACTCTGCGCCCTTATTTGCAGTCAATTGAAAAAACATTTTGAATGTACTAAGAGCACCGATTATACGCTACGTAATACGCATGTTGAGAATTGTAAATTGGTACTCACGTTTCATACTCGCGATTGTAAGCACTCAGTTTCTTTTTTTCAGCTGTATTAAGACAGCTATTTGCGATCAGCCAAAGAGACTAACCATCTTACTAACAGAATTACTGAAGATGGCGGCCAGCCAAAACCGGTCTAGCGAATGACGCCTATGAATTAATAATTGGCCCAATGTCGGCGCGAGGGACGTACCGGCGTAGGTATGTCAAAAGTGACACGTTTGCGTCATTGTTATTTCGCTCCCTGGCATAGCAGACCTATCGGGACGCGCACGTGGACGATTTCTGAGCATCATCAAATTTTGAAGAATTTAGCGTATATTTCAACCTCATTTAACATACTGCAATAAAGTAAAAAACAATTAAACAAATGTTGAAATCAAAATTGAACTCTATATATTATGCCCACACTGTTAGCTACTTTCTGATCAGGTTGACTCGTGTTCCATCGAAGCTTTAATTAGTGAAACGCTTTTCACTCGGGAGTATCGATATTTAAATTTTTTCGGGTTGTCAGCATTCTTTTCCAGTATGTAAAGTCAGCGTGTACTACTCCCGACGGGTGGCCTCCATAGGGGACCGATAATGATCAATTCATTAGGGCCAAATATAATTCACCGTCGCCGGGATGGATGAAGAAGGGGTTTTTTACCGGGCATTGAAGCATTTAAAAAGCCTCCATCAGTACAATTGGTTCCCTCCCCCCCCCCCGTCGTCGTCGTCATCCTTTCTTTTTCCCGGGTTCAATCCCGTGATTCGCCCGGAAGCGGACCATTAGAGCGCCCCAATCGGGGCCCCGCTTCCTTTTGACTCATCTCTACCCACCCCGCACCTTTCAAGTTTCAATTATTGCCTTCAGTTTTTTTTTTTATCTTGTGTCTTCCCCCACGAAGGGTGTCGGTAATTTCAGATTGGTCGTTAACACGTTCCATCCCTCGCTTCGACGGCCGATCGGAGCCGACGGTCTCCAAAGGAAATGCGTAGACAATCTCATCTAAACGATGGTTCTAACAGTTGGTTGAGTGAGCCTGACCTGTGATAATAAAAATTGAATAAATCAATTTTCGATATCAGCGGAAGGGTTGAGGCATTGTGGCCTTGACAACCTTATCACTCGTGCCAGGACCAGTTTTCCGTTAAAATGTAAATAACATTAAACGTAATGAAGCCGCGATAAAAGTCCTAACGTCAATATTAAAGTAAGTTCGAAAAAATATGTTGTTTCCTAGTTCATTCTCTTTTCTTGATTAGATTTGTTAGCGTTTATCTCAATACTGCCCGGATTGGAACATTAAATGCTGAACTCATTTTCTCTTCATCCACTTTCTAATATTTGGTGTTCCTTAAACATAAATTCCCTCCGGTGTTACGATGGCCCCCCGAGAATCGGCACATCGGGCATTGTTCATCGAATAACTCAAAAGCAATCATACAGTACTTAAGAATATTTCGGTTTTATTAAAAAAAAATAGTTATTATTATTCTGGGACTAAACCGCGTCCGGTAAAGTCCTCGACGGCATTACCAGTCCCAAGGCGCTATAAAGCGGGCCAATAAAGTAAATTCAAATTGGCGCTGGATTTAAGCCCGGACTTTATTATGAATGGGGGCCGGGGCCGAGTTTGATCAGTCTGTAATTGTTTCGGTTCGAGTTTGTCAGCGGTAATTGTCTGCCATTAACAGGGACGCCCAAATAATCTCTGCCCAACTTCCTACCGGTACCGGGCACGTCTACCGATTGTTAATAACTCTCCCATTGATAACGATCAATCCGAACCGGCCTCACACTAATGAACGGCAATGGGCAAATAATTCCACAACAATGGTGGAACAAAAATCGGTCGGAATGTTTTCACACGAATTCAATGATTTACGGAAATAATCGCCGATGATTAGGACAGATTGATGAGACACAATGAGACTGAAGACATCCCATTGCCAAATAATGCTAGTCTAACATACCTGTTTTGTGGTCTGCGACGGGTTGGAATACCATCCAAAGTGCCAATAGTGACTAACACCGCTACTGAAGATGGCGAGCAGTCGAAACCGGTCTAGCAAAAGACCGAACCAGCGAGAGGAGACAGAAACACAACAAATCTACGCCAAATAATATTGTTTTATCCTGATTTCAGTTTTACGTAGTTAAAATTACGACTAATTTCTAGAAGTAGAAAGAATCTTATGAATCTCATAGGATTCAGCGATGAACTACTATCTTAATATATAATACCGATGCGTATTATCTAATAAGAAAACATAACTAAAATATAGAAAATGAAAATACATTAAAATAAAATAAATTTTATAAACAAAGTCCGGCGCCTCCTGCGGTAAGTGGCGCTGTATTAAGTTGAGGGGGTGGCGTGCAACTTGGCTTTTGGGCTTTAATACTGCTTATCGGGCTCACAGATTATGTAGGAGGTGGTTTGGGTGGGCGGGGGGCCTCGTGGACGTTTCACACGAAATAGGCCGAACTGAAAAATTAATGTCTGCCAAAGTTCAATTTCGTGGGACCGCCTAATAAGTTACTTATGTGTTTTCAAAAGCCGAAGGCCCGCCGCTTAAACTTAAATCGGTCTTTCGGGCACCTCCGTCATTAATAACTTACGAATGAATTCGGTGAGACCGATTACTATTACGATCGAGATAATAGTAATTAATTAACGCGCCGTTATTTATTGTTAACAACCCATAAAATACCGCTGACAAATATGGAGATTTTTCTTGAAGTGAGAATTATTCAACCCGCGGTTACGTACCTGTAAAATAAAATGTCGGGGTATTTAATTTGATGAAGATGATCAAAGAACATTGCAATCATTTCAGAGTACGGATATTGCAACGTACAGTGCATTATCCTGTTCAGCTTCCGACAAAACAGATAAGAGGAAACAGAATGGAAAGAAAACGAGGAATTACGGTTTAATATTTCTTATCGCAGCAGAAACACATTGACCGATATCGTAGAGTTTGTAATACCGGTTTCATATATAATAATAATAATATTTTTAAAACTTCACCGCGCTTTACCTACCCTTATCGATACAGATATTTTTAAAACTGTAAAAACTAAATATTGTTCCGGCAATGCAGTATTAGGGGAAATATAATATCAATTAACAGTTGAAAGAATCGCTCGAGGGAAATTACAAGGTCTATAAAACGGAAAGAGCTGTGTTTATAGGAAACGTCCGATATAAATTTTCAGACGGAGTTCGATTAGTGAAAAAAAATGTAATATGAAATAGTTCTAGCTCAGGGTAACTCTTCTTTCGACCCATTAAAAGCTCGTAACTAGTTTCTTCAGTCTCCCCTTCAATTTCCTTTCTGAGAATTAAAAAATAAAAAAAAAATCCTTTCATGTAAATAACTATTTCTTCCGCCCTTGTAAGAAGGAAATTAAAACTGTATTCTGCTATATTTGTTATTCTACTCATATTTCCATTACATTCTTTGTTTCAGTGAGATTAAGTTCCGACACAAACAATCGAAAAATAATTAAATAAATATCTCTACCTTAAAGAATGAGTACTACTTTTCACAACGTGGAAAAACCCCAGGGATGATTATTTATTCATTTGAATAAATGTATAATTGTCATTTGAGGGTAACGAACAATCTTCGAAATAAGTTGACGGAATATTTGTTTGATTGTTTTCCAAACGAGAGCTCAGTTTTTTCTCTTGTATCACGAAGTTTCAGTAATAAAAAGCCTCCTTGTTAGGAACATCGAAACGGACCACAATCAATCAGACGAATCTGGAAGCCGTCGTATTTCCAAAAATGAAAAGCTCCTGGCCGTCAGAGGCGCAGGGATCCTTACTAAAATAAATAAAGGGCAGATAAAATCGGCTTATCGTCGTCTTAAACTAGACAGGTTTCAGTGTCTCGCCGCAGTCGGTAAATGTACGTTGTAAAACCCCCGTCCTGAATACTATTGCAAGGGAAATCTACAAATTATGTAAGTGGAAACCTGTCTAGCCTTTTTCGATGCGACAGTATATTAGGACAGTAGGACCCGAGAGGAAAAAATATGTCATTTTTCGCCCATACTCGGTCACGAGTGGGGGCTGATGAGACACACATGAAGTTGAAAATCGAAACTTTTTTCATCCCCCCCCCATGATGAAGTGAAACTCTGTTAATATTGTTTATATTCGGTCGCTTTCATCTCCAAAATGCATTAGTTAGGCAACACCGAGAGAAAATTTCTCTCGAATAACCGACAAGGTCGGTTGGGGAACTGAAGAAAAGTGTACAGCAGCAGTTGGCGGTAAGAGAGATTACTTATTAATTTGAGCGTAAATTATTCTTCGACTAGGTGAAATACAATTTTAAAAACGGCTTCGCCCCCCACAGTTTGTCATAAGGGCGGCGATTGCACATCTTGAAGTAATTAGGAGCCCTCCTTTCTCTCTCTCTCTCTCTCCTTTTTGTCCTGCGGGTCCTCCTTCTGAGAGGCCGTCCTTTTTTCAAGTAGCCGCTCCTTCGCCGGGGCCCGTTCCCGTTTCGAATGACAAATGCTCCTCCCGTTTACCCATTTCTCTTCCGGCCTCCTTTTCTTCCAGCCGAGAAGCCGCTCCCGGGGTGGTCGCCGGTCCCGGGTTCGCAGGGAAGTAGAAGTTGTGACCCGTACCAGGATTCATTACGGACCTAATGTTGATTCGAACATAATAATACATTCAGTAATACATAATTAAAACCTTTAATTTGAACCAATTGTTAAATCGACGCACTATGTCAGACTAACTCTCAACTTAGAATTATAGCTGCGTTAATTTAGTGGAATAAAATTTTAAATGAACCCCTTAGCCAGGAAATATCCGGGATACGTGAAAAATACTGATAAATATCCGACAATATAATACAATTATAATAATGCTATAATAATTGCACTACTTCTATCCTTCTAGTAGTCGATGCGCTAGTTATCATATGTTATACTTCATTTTTATAATAGGTTATAATTGCGTTTATGTTAGAAAACATTTACACAGTTTATTATGCTATGCTGAGGACACTGTGTATAATATTTAAACCAATTTTTGATATGAAATTTCATAATGAATAGGTCTCTAGAGAAAAATAGATTACAAATGCTCTGCTTCTTTACCCAGATTTCCTTTTCTTGGCAGATACCTTCTTAAAGTTAAATTTATTGTAGGTTCGTGATGTTTCTGTCTCCTCTCGCTGGTTTGGTTTTTGCTAGACCGGTTTCGGCTGCTCGCCATCTTCAGTAGCGGTGTTAGTCACTTGGCGAGCAGCCGAAACCGGTCTAGCAAAAGACCAAACCAGCGAGAGGAGACAGAAACATCACGAACCTACAGTATTCCAACCCCTCGCAGACCACAAAACAGGTATATTAAACTAGTTAAATTTATAACGTCAGTATTATTGCGTTTCCTTTTCCATTCATTAGAATATCAATAAGACGAACAAATACCGGACGCACACGGGTTCGATTGTGTAGAGTGTCGGCCGGTTGCATATACACATTGCGTGTACAAATAAGACGTGCTCGCCTCCATTGTAGGCGAAAGTGGCCCCGGCAAGGGCCGTTTATAATTTGTAGGAAACCTCTCGGTCCCATTCTTAGGGGTGACTCCCGCCCCGTCCTTGACTTACCGATCACGTTCTTTTGTTCTGTGTCTGGAGGAGGGCCCGGGGCACAAACACTCGACCCTGAATTTCAATGGGGTAACGACCCCGGGGGGAGGTTGGAAATGGGCGCGAGGGAGTGGGGATCACACACTTTTTAAATGGGAATTTAACTTTAAGATTGGCCGACCGGGCCGATGCGACCGTTTAAATCTCGAACCCGAATTGAACCCCCTTCGCTATAAAACGGAGGGGGTTTGTAAAATAAAAGGTTGGGGGGGTGGGGGGAAATTGGGGGTAAAAAGGGCCTGCTGGGAGACAAAGTTACTTGAATTGCTTCCTTTTTTTTACCCCGAAACCCAATCAAATTATCTTAACTCTTGAAGTGTTTCCAGCGCGGAAGACCAGCCCGCTTTAGTTCCAATGCAATTTAATGCATTCACTATTTTTTAAAATACATAGGGCATAAATATATTTAAGCTGTATACTAAATCATGGTGTATTTTATCAATAACATAAACTACAATCCTACCAAAATTGGGGACTTATGTAGGGATGTTTTGTTTTCCTGTCTGATGAGATCAGCGTAGTTCATGTATCAGGTGTACCCAAAAGTAATGAACAATTTGATAAGATGTATTTCAATCTTGAGGAGTTCTTCAAGAGGGGAATCGAAAATTCGCCGGAAAAGTGGCAGAGAGTTTTTGATAATATTGGTGAATATATAGTAGATTAATAATTAAAGTTTCTTTTTTAGCAAAATAAAATGAATTCCAAAGTCAAAATGTTGATTACTTTTGGGTACCCCTAATATATTTCATTAATGTTACTCGTTATATAAGATTAATTATTTATCTAAGTTTACTTATAACTCCACTCAATTGGCAATTCCACTCTCTGAAACGGTTGTAGCATGGAACGTTTTCGAAAACAGTTACAGTGCAGAATGGATATTTCATACCACTGCTTGTATTATACGTGGCGTAACAGATGCCAAGAACCCAATGGACCGATGGACACTTAAATAAGTAACAGAGAATATCCGAGGGGGGAGGCAAAAATGGCTCCAGATTTTCGCCC
Source organism: Lethocerus indicus (assembly GCA_019843655.1). NCBI lineage: Eukaryota > Metazoa > Arthropoda > Insecta > Hemiptera > Belostomatidae > Lethocerus > Lethocerus indicus. Next base: position 11,715,342 of record JACDQD010000011.1, read on the forward strand.
CGTCTCTGGACAATTTTTCAGCCAAGTGCCTCGAAGTGTGAGAAACACAGCTGGCAATTTAACGCCCCGAAAATATAAGGGAAACGGAGAGGTCGATAATGAGAGCGGAAGAAAAATATGCGAAATTATTCTCCAATCGTGGGGAAATAGAAGTATAGGTGTACTTGTATGAAATTCGACCGGTAGCCTGCTTTCGGCAACTGCATCGAGAGGCCCTTTTAGCGGCCGGGATATTAATCAGTTTAATTAACCCAACTGAATTACAGCCCCGGTTAGAATTCGGCTCCGGTCCGTCATTTATTTCTCCGGGCGGGCCACGGATCATAAATCTGGGACTAATAAAAATGAAGGACTTACCGAAAGGTTAATTGGGCCCGCTTGTTACTTTATTGCTCCGGTCGCCCCTCCTGGTTTTGTGGGGGGCTTTAATAAATGTTGAAATAAAACCGACCCCGCCGAGGGGCGGATACTTACTGCCACCCCAACAGTCCTAAGTTTTGTTCTAGGTTATGCTCATTTTTAGGATAGAGTATTACTCCCAATTCGAAAAACACAATCACTACAACCAGGTAAGATAATATTTTGTAACTAAAGGATCACTAGTTTTACATAGACTCTGTCTTGTTTAGTCCTCATAAATTATAATTGTTGCCACATATAATTATGTTGTCAATACAGTTTTCAGAACGAAAAGCTATTTCGTTACTCTATCGTTAATATCATGTTCACATGCATTAAGTTATTATAAAGGGTGTCCCAAAATTAACACAAGATTTGAATTTGCCACCATTCTTGCAGTAAAGTTGGCAACGCTATTAAAAAAACCATTTGACAGCTGATAGTTTAGGGTTAGTACAAATGAAGTGTTACACGATAGAACAACGTGTTTTCATTGTTGAACAATATTTACAATGTCAAGCAGTGAATGTTACTGGTGCTCGATATCGCGACATGACAAAACAGTACTTTCAGCCTAAAGTGGATGATATTGACGTGGATGACATGTGGTTTCAACAAGACGGTGCCACATGCCCCGTACAGCCCGTGAAACAATTCAATTACTGCACGAGACATTTCCTGGCCGTGTACTCTCTCACCCCTAGATCGTGTGATTTGACACCATTGGATTTCTTTTTATGGGGGTTATTTGAAGTCAAAGGTCTATATAACATCGAGCCCGCAACCACGCGTGCATTGAAGGAGGAAATTCAACGCTGCATCAACGAAATTCAGCCGCATTTATGCAAAATGGTCGTGGAAAATTTCGACAAAAGAATACGTATGTGCCAGCAAAGCCGTGGAGGCCATTTGCCCCATGTGTTATTCCATACATAACCTTATCCTGGGTACTTTAAGATTCAATAAAAAAATAACAATTTAGTGGAAACAAACTTTAAAAATTTAATTCAAATCTTGCGTTAATTTTGGGACACCCTTTATAATGGTGAATTTTCCGCCGTTCACTATCAGTGGTGGGTTTTTCTTTTTGTCGCACATTTCTCGAACCTACTGGAGAGTAAATTCGGATTCTATTCCCGCCTCCGCCCCCCCCCCCCCCCTGGACTGTTACCAGGGGGCCGTTCAATTCCCGGGTGCGGTATTTCGTGAAAAACCAATCTTTCGCACCGGCGAAGCCTGCTTCCACCCTCGGCGGGGTTCCCGGGGGTAGAGCGCCCTCCCCCAACCCACACCGCGCCACCCAAACTTTAATTTGCATAGATTTGAATCCCCCGTAGGAAAATATATAAATTGGGGCCGAAATTAATTGGCGGCTCTCGAAATTGCGCCCGCCCCCCAGACCGGTTCGGAACTAACCGCACACCGAAGGGTTAATTAACCCTTCAAACATTAAAAATCTTTATTTTCAGTTATTATTTCGCCTGTTAATTCTAACACAATTAAATGAAAGTCCTTGATCCAAACATTAACTTGGAAATTATCTGGGGTGAAAACATGGATTCTTAACCCTTCTTCCGATAATTTTTCATCACCCTCAACCTCTTCTTATGAAGACTTTTTCGTGACAAAACTTTTCCCTTCAGTTTCAGTTTCTTCTTTTTGTGTTTTCCTGCTCATCTTAGATATTTCTAATATGCATTATGCCCTACAATCCCCTTTCTTCAATTCAATAAGAAATATTCTCAAAACTATTGAAATTCAAATCAGTAGTGCCTCTACTCCCTGCTGTTAAATGATTGATACCTTTTCTTTATTTTAGTCCTTTTTTTCATAATAATGGATGTGTGCCCTGTGCATTAAACAAAATAAATTGATTAATTTAATTGAAACTTCCACTTGATCAATTACAGAATTCAGCTGAAACCGCCTTGACCTTTAGAAGATCAAATAGGAGAAACGCCTCTCTGGATCATTATCCAAAAGGAGAGCTATACATCCGAGTAACTGTCGGGTCTTCCGGTCGGTTTAATTCCGGCTCTCTTCCGGCTTAAGTTAGTGTCCGGCCGCCGACCGTCCTACCTTCATTAGTGGTCGGTCCCGGGAATTAATGCGACCTGTTTACGGGGTATGGCCGGGGGGAGGTGGGAGGAAACTGCACTTAAATAGGAGTCGCACTCTGTGCGGGGGTCGAGCAATGAGGTCCGGCGGTTTAAAGGACTCCTCCAACCCCCACCCTCGGCTAAAACAACGGACAACGGCTAATCCGCGGTCTTTGCCTTTTGCGGAAAAGGACATTTGATCGGGTTCGGCTGAATGCTGTGATCGATCGCTTCGCAGAAGATGTCCTCTTGTTCGGAGGAAAAAAAACGCGGAAGGACTTAGATTGAACTTCTTGAATAAGTTATCATAAAATGAAAGAAGATGGTGCCAAGAATATGCAGGACTGGTTTTCATCATAAATTCATTTAGACTTTGAATAGCTATTCCAGAGTACGTACGAGAAATAACGATGATTCCTTTAATGGATTAATTACGTCTCCGGAGCCTAATTCATAATAGAAATATTATTAGTGTTAATACCGTATACGAGACTGAAAATACGGATATCTCAAATCAATCGAGAAATATCACCAGTTCTTGGATATGAGACTCAAATGCGTGTGTATATTCGGAGCCCGGTTGCGGTACAAAACAGTGGACCGTAAAACGAGCAGTGTTCACAAAAATTAAACGCTACATCGCTCGTCCCGCGGGGTTTTAAAAGCCCTGGGGTCGGCCGGGGAGGCGCCGTAAACATGTCGGGCATGTTCAACATGCCGTCGGGGTTAATTGAAACCACCTGTCCCCCCCCCCCTCCAACGCGTTCCCACCCTCCCTTCCGCCATCCCTCCCTCTCCCTCTCTTACTCTCTGTTTATCCCTTTTCTCCTCTCGACCGGGGGGGCCGTTAACTCCGGCGTCAAAATAATAAAATCCTCCCTCTCATAAAAGTGGCCGGGGGCGCGGGGGCCGAAACGAGGGGGAACCCGCCCGCCCTCCCGTCCGACCCGGGACCTTTATTGATCGTCAAACTTAAATGCGGTCGTCGTCCGAGCACAACTTAAAAGCTCGTTCCCTACTTATTTAACCGGTGTTTTATTTGGCGCGGAATTAATTGCTCGAGTAGTTTCGGCGGGTTTAATAAACGGCTTGATTTAATAAACAGGCAAAATTCTCGTGTGTGAGAGCGGAAAATCCACTGTATATAAAGTGAGGGCATAATCCAAATGCGCTGCTTAATAAATTTAAATGTAAAAAACTTTGAGGAGAGGGTTATAATTAATAATCTAAAATATAGCGCTAATTTACTAGGCAATATCCACAAATCGTGGAAACAATTTATTTTCAATTGTAATTAATTGCAAATGCCAACTATTTTTATAAAGAATTATACAGTAGATGATTCAAAATCAAAAATTTATCAAATGCTTACAAAAAAATTAATTTTTTTATATATGATATATTTCTATTTTAAACGATGTTTTATTAATAAAGAAAGATACAATCATCGGCGGTACAGCATAATCCGCCCACTTTTGTAATCTGGGCGTTAACTGCGTTTTAAAACATATAGTTATTATAGAACACGAAAAGCTCACCGGTGATTGAAATCTTTCAAATTCGGATCTAATTTATTTAATCGTGGATTGTCGTTGTATTTTCCCCACAAAATCTTCCTTAGGGATAAATTTCTGGATTTCAAGCTGCCAACCCTATCCCCGTCCGGGCAAGTGGAGGCGTTCGCTTTGTTCGTTGACTTTCGGAGAAACCATAATCCACTAGTCCGAAGATCATTGGGAAAAAGCCCTTTCTCAGAATTGTCCCAGCGCTGAAAGTGCCGTCCGGGACTCAAACAGCGCTTCGGTCCCCCCCGTTGAGCTTTGCTCCGTTACCGGGAACTGCAAACCTACGGACTGCGAACCCGTCGCGTAAGGGTTCTTATGGGGGGTTGTTTTCGGGTGGGAAAATGGGTACTGGTTAACGCAGTGCAATGGGGGGACCGATCGAGAGACAGTCGAGAGGGTGGGGGGCGTTCGTCCCACCCAATAATTTACAGTTCGGACTCCTCCATCGGCCGTGGACTAATGGGGCTTAATTGCAGGCATAATCGGCCGCCCGAGTTGGCGCTCTGCACCGCCAATGCAGGACAACCCCCCCCCCGGGACTTTAAAAATGCTCCCCTCGCTTTTAGCGTGACTCATCAACACACGCTGCACGGGTCAAATATCACCATGTAACCCTATCGATTTATCGTGTAATTTGCGTTGAACATTCGAAATGTTTGTTGGTCGACCACTCATTCGTAATCAACATCAATTTTCAGGATAACACAAGTACTGTACTCAACCGGGACAAAAGAATTGGCTACAACGAGAGAACGCGTTGTCGCACTGCTAACTACATTAGACCTCTTTGATGTGAGTAGGTTGTTGATTACCATATTTAAAGTGCAGATTGGTAAAGGGTTCAGAATGTTCGGGTACAATGGTACTGCACTGTCACTGTCACTTGTACAGTGGTGGTTGTCTGTTTGCATATATATGAGTCTTGTTATTGTGTTTTTGGGATTATCGGTACCACAGTACGAGTGACAGTGCAGTGAGGATGCCCGAAAAACATCCAAAGTGCCGATAGTGACTAACACCGCTACTGAAGATGGTGAGTGGCCGAAACCGGTCTAGCAAAAAAGCGGCAATCTACTGCAATCCTTGAACCAATTTGCACAAATTTGTGGATTTATCTGAAATATATAAAACTTTCTTTCTAAATAGAAGCACGTGAGATATACCTAATTGTACAATACAAGTTTACCTGCCAATTGTAGAGATGCGAAAATTCGTCCAGAAGAGTAAAAAATTAGGTGGAAACAATTAAGCTCCCATTTTCCCTTCGACTCGAACAATTTTCCACGAGCGCAGAATTTACGACGAGGCCTCGCCAACCCCCCGGCCATTTTCCGAGTCATTATCGAGAAATTCACTTTGCGACGACATAATTGCCTGAGCGGAGTAAAACGGATAAAAGATATTGACGCCTTAAGAGGTTGTTCGGAGGAGCTTTTATTATAGTTATTATTATCGTTGATGGCCCGGCACCTCGGCCCCGCTGAAACGGGTAGCCTACACTTAGGGCCTAGTAGGAAGAATTTGCACGGTGGTAATTAAATTGCCCACGCAGTCTCGCCTGTTGGCAAACAGGAACAAACAGGTTTTCTTTGCCCAACTTATATGTATGTATAAAACATTTATAGGACAATAAAAATACACAATATAGACAATGCTCACAGGATACTTAATCGAGTGATGCGGAAGATGGTTGGAAAGGTAATATTATAATCAAATTATAATATACTTGTTAGTGGCAGGCACATTTTCTATTAGTATGAATAAATATCCAGCCTAACGTGTCTACTAGTTGAATTTTATAGACTTAAGAAATTTATAGTCTGACATTTTTAAATGTTCCATCACTATGTTTAAAATTACCCCGCACTAAAGAAAGTCCGAACTGACCTGAAAACGACCGTCTATCCTTTAATCGGTTAAGTTGGCGGGAAAGAAACGGAGCAAAGTTTCTAGAAAAGCCCGACTTGCACAATTGAGCGGAAGTCGATTTGCATGTCCCCGGCCGGAGTTCTCTTGCGGGCCATTTAAAAAAATGCGGTCGCGAATACGATCTAGACGGATGTACACCCGCTGTACACTGAGTTCGGGCGATAAAGATGAGATGTAGCCGCCGTGTAATCCAGGACAAATAGAAGAGAGGGAGAGAGCGCGTTCACAACTGAGTTCGCCCCCCCCCATACCGTGGATGTCACTTATAAACTTTTTTTTTTAACTGTTTTATTTTTGCACAATCAACCTATACAGTTATGGGTGCAATTGTTACAAGTATTCATTTCCACGTGTTAGTCCCGACAAAGAAACCACCCAGTGATGGCGCTTTTGACACGATTTAACTACTGTCCGAGGTGATCTCTGCGTTTAAGCCGTCGTGGTGGGGATAGTGGATGGGTAGAAGAGGAAAGGGACTGAACGAGTGGGTTTGGATGTGGAGAGAGGCGGGAGTGGAATTTAAGGAAGCGTGATTTTGCGACTTCGTCGACTGTCGGTATGTTGAGGTCATTATGGATTGTTTAGTTAGAAACATACCGGGGAGCATTAAGGATGGTACGAAGGACACTTATAAACTTAGGTGTCGAACTTACTACCGACCTCTAACATCTATTTTCAATCATGGCGATGGGTAGAAATCGATACGGTCTCCGCTCGAAAAATGCGTTGCACTGTTTATCGATTGCAGCTTGTTAGCATGATGCCGACCATCCATTTTGAACAATCTAGCGAGAAAGAATCATAGGGGCGATAACAGGCTAGAATTAGGTAATGCAATTATTATTTAAAATACCATTGAAACGACAAAACGCCTTTTTAGCTTATATTTAGTATAATTTTTGTAGTCTGTAGTTAGATCTGCCTATGCTAATGACAAAAGGCTCTTGACGCTGTAGAGTTCTAACCCTGAAATTTCATTATGAAATTATTTTCATTTTAGTTTTTGAGAAGTGATACCGCTTAATTTTTTGTATATTAAAATTGGGGAAATTGTGGGATTTTATTTATTTTTATTGAGTTTTCCTCGCCTACAAGATTATAATTTACTCGGGTGGTTCACCGCCGTTCCTCGAGCCCTTTACTACCAGCCTTAGATTTGAATAAAAAATATTAAGTTTTATTGAAACAGAAATATATTTTGTCACTTTAGGAACAGACAGGTGATTGAAATCCGGATAACACCCGCAGACCTAATTGAATTCTGACATTTCGAAAGCCTAGGAGGAAGTGGAGCGTTAGCTGCAAGACTCATTACGGACTTAACCACGGCTTTGAGGCCCTCAAGCCCACTAAACCATTTTCAGTTTCCTCCCTCACTTTTTATTGTCGGGCGCAATAAAACCCCACGGGCTCGCGTGAGTCAAACTGCCGGTTATTGCCGTCGTAAACCGAAAAGGGTGGCGGGGGAGGGGCCTCGTCGGAACATGAAGGGCCCCCGGAGAAGGAATAAAAGGAGCCGACGTTTCGGATCGTATAGCAGTCAGTTAACGCGTTAATTCCGCCCACTTCCGCCCCGCTCCTTTCCGAGTTTAAATACTACAAATTAACTCCGGGAGCCAGAAACACATGTTTCAGCCGGTGTATTTGTATAATTATGTTACAATCGTGACGGGCTTTTCAAACATATTCCAGACGGAGCATTACCGGGAGGTACGTACTACTACCGTTTCTGTCACAAAAAAGCACAAACAGTACCGTAGATTTCGTGCGTTTCTGTCTCCTCTCGCCGGTGTGGTCTTTTGCCAGACCAGTTTCGGCCGCTCGCCATCTTCAGTAGCGGTGTCGGTCACTTTCGGTACTTTGGATGTTGTCCAGGCATCCTCACTGCGCTCTCACAGTCACTTGTACTGTCCGAAAGACGTCCAAAGTGCCAAAAGTGATTGACACCGCTACTGAAGATGGCGAGCGGCTGAAACCGGTCGTTAAACTTGTTAAACATGTTAAACTACAAAAAGTACAATTTCGGAATTGGATCCAGGGTGACAAAGACCCGTTTCGCACATTCTCCAATCCTCCAATTCTTCCGTTCTTCAAGGGTAGGTATCTTCTCCTTGGTAAAATAGAATTCAATGAATATAAATACATATACATACCTGTTTTGTAATAAGGGAAAGAAAAAATCATTGCTGATAAGTTTGGAAAGCCATATATGGCGTATTATATAAAATAGGTTCGAAAATCTCGAACTGTGGAATGGCGGCGTGAAGGGTGGTGATGTTAAGGGCGCGAAGTAAGTATTTCCCGTTTCCGGCCCCACTTCCGGTACTCGTTTTCTGACCCGTCCGGCGGGGAAAAAGAGGATCCTTTTGGGGTTTATATTTATAAGCCCCCATCTACCCTGCAATCGAACTGCAACACAGTGCCATAGTGCGCCGAAACAATGATAAACAAACCGGAAGCGGGCCTGAGTTTCCCGGACATCTCGCCCCGGGTGCGACGATTGGTATCCCCGGCGGTGGGGATGGTGGAATGGGGAATGGGGTATAAATTGTAGGGACCGAACTGACTATTGGACCTAAGGGGGGGTTGGCGGAGTTTAGTGATTTGGACCATTATGCCGGACACGTAGCCCATTCTAAGCTATCTCCGCACCTTAAGTCCCCCCAACCCCACAACACCGATATATCGATTTAATATATTACCCCTATACAAGTTATAAACTCTTGGAGTTTCTCCGACGGTCGGTCTATTTATTTATAAATTTTTTCTCTCCCCTTTTCTCCCGGGGAATCCAGAAATGAAATTCGTGAGAGCCATTTGAAACAACAATCAACTTTCGTATACCAATAATCTCTATTGACTGTTCAGGAATAATTTAACTTAGGGACACGAGAGTGCACATAACATGTTCGATTTCATGGGAATTTGAAATTTTCCGGGGCCACTGAAATAGACAACGGAGCCTGCAGTAGATGTTCAATATATGATGTAACTTTTATTAAACATTCTTACTGTAATGTGAAAACAAAAATAATATACCATATATTTGTGTTTCTGTCTCCTCTCGCCGGTTTGGTCTTTTGCAAGAGCGGTTTCGGCTGCTCGCCATCTTCAGTAGCGGTGTTCGCTATAAGCACTTAGGATGTTTTTCGGGCATCGTCACTGCACTGTTTGTCGTGTGTGTATAATAGAGCCGAAACCGGTCTAGCAAAAGACCAAACCGGCGAGAGGAGACAGAAACACAAATCTACGGTATTCCAACCCCTCGCAGACCGCAAAACAGGTATGTTAAAAAAATAATATATTTCAGTAATCAATTAATTAATTCGATTGGCCGTTTAATATAATAGCCCTTTCGTAAAATTTGAAACAGTATACGGAAATAGAAACCGCTTCGGCCGCCCGCGCCGAATTTAACAATATTCGGCCTATTATTTATTCGGCCGTCAAAGCAATTTCGGTAGTGTCGGCCTTACAAAAGGTCCTGTAACCGAATTAAACCGGGATAAACTTTGTAAAGGGCGACCGGTGGAAAAAAAACAGCTGGTCGCCCAGCCCCCACCCCCTAATGCCCTCAACCCGGGTACCGTCCTCATTAGATTAAGAGGAGAGAGAGAGAGAGAGAGAGAGAGGACTAATTCTAAACCTGCTTTTAGTGCGTTTCTTTTACTGTAATGAGTTTCATTCTTTGGAATCAAGAAAAGGCTGCACGACTTAAGCTCGATCCAATTGGAGGGGGGCCTACACAAATCCGAAGCCAGGGAAATAAGAGAAACACACCCATTGTCCGTTAAAATAGCCTTAGCCTTCACTGAGAACGGTTTCGAATTTTAATTTATTGAGTTATTAATTAACTTTTAGATTTAGTAGCCTAATTAAGTACACTTTTTGTATACATACTGTATTAAGTCCAAAATATGTAAGCCTTACACGTTATCAATGTCACTTGTATACAGACACTGTAAATAGAGAATTGATGATTAAATTTTAATGTACCGAAATCTCGATTTTTCTATTGCCAAGTAAAATTCCGCTTATTTCTTTTGCTAGACCGGTTTCGGCTGTTCGCCATTTTCAGTAGCGGTGTTAGTCACTTTGGCGCTTTGGATGTTTTTCGGGCATCCTCACTGCACTGTCACTTTCACTTGTACTGTGGCAGAAACACGCGAGATCTCCGTTTTTAAAATAATTCTGAGCAATCGTGCACAAATTACAGAACGAACTATGCGATCTGATGACAAATTCATTACCCTCAATTTAATATTAAATTCATATTAGTTGCGACACAAGAATTGCGCCATCTACCACACACACCAAAATGAAAATTGCATAGAGTTTATCATATAGTTTCCATCGGACTCATTTCAGACTCATTTTTGGGGTGGTGAGGCCAGAAAAAAATTCAAAGTGCCAAAAGTGACTAACGCCGCTACTGAAGATGGCGAGCGGCCGAAACCGGTCTAGCAAAAGACCAAACCAGCGAGAGGAGGCAGAAACACAACAAACCTACGGTATTCCAACCCCTCGCAGACCACAAAACACGTATGTTAAACTACCGAATGAATATTTTTCATTTTATTGGTAGGGGAATCGGCGATATGAGGATGAACGATTCGCGTTTATTTCGAATTGGAATGACAGTTTACGACTGGGTTTTGCCTGTGTTCCTGCGAACGGCCGACTGTTGTACAGTACTATACACGTGTTTACACGTACCGCGGGGGGGAACAAAGCGTTTGGCGTGTGGCTGGAAACGTGTATATCCGTCGTGGATCTGTGTAGGGGGGCATTGTTCGTCGGGCTCATAACTAATCGGCTTCGGCCTCGGACCGGGCTTCCGCCGGCTTATCGCCCGCATCAAGTCCTCTAATTGCGCGTCAACTTGGATTCCGCAACTGTCCGCTTTTATTAAAACCGGGTAGAGAAACCGATACGCGGCATTGTTCCGCAAAAAAAAACCGGTATCGCACAGTATTTATTAGTTCCGAAGGCCAAATAAATTGTTGTCCTTGTCAATATAAATTGGCTGACAAATCACTTTATCAACTCCAATACTATTCAATATATATATTTCCATAATTTAACCCTCTATGGGCCTCTCAGGTCACATTTCAATTTATCCAGATTTTTCCAAACAATTATAGCTTTTTTCGTAGGATGGTGCAATCTTAATCCTATAACGTTATCAAGACAACCAATATCAATATCACTTTTTTTACATTTGCATATATAGGTTTATAATTGCTGATTTTTCCCCTTTTTGGATTCAAAATAAAAATTTGGCCTATAGAGAGTTAAAATAACCAACATTGCAAACATTTCAAACAATGGAAGAAGGAATAATCACAAATACGTTTTCAAGAGAAAGGTGATATTGTTTTTACGCACCAATAAAATTTATTAGACACTAAAATCAATGCCTATCGGGTGCACCGTACGATCTATAAAAATGAGGCATGGATATGTCCTATTAATTTTTATCACGCCATCATGTCATAATTGCTGAAAGTCAACGTACGTTATTAACTTTTTAAATTAGTTAAACTTGAAGATATCCTTCGTTTTAATAAAATTTCTAAATCTCTGTCACTTGCAGTGTCCCCCCAGAATTATAACAATTAACCTCTATGTCATCTATCTAAATGTACATATCGATATGTACATCGACAAAAATCGGCATCAAGTCGTCTAATTAAAATCAGTAGATCTGCGTCATCGTTCCACAAAAAAAGTCGGTATAGTACAATATTTATTGGTTAAAATGCAGAATAGGGAACCCCCACTGATAACCTAATAGGCGGGGTTATATATCGATATCTGTTTCATTCGATATCGTGACGTATCTATTTCAACCGTTGTTATAACCTTCGCCCCGGAAAATATCAATTGTACAAAAGGTTCAATTCTGTAATTTAACTAATATCAACTGGCTTCTTCAAATAAATTACCCGGTCTGAGAGACATATTCTTTCCACATTCAGGACACGCATACTCTCTCGCGACCAATCCAAGATTCATACATATCTCAATCACTCTTTCCGGACTCTTGAAACTCTTGAAAAAATAGACACTCAACCTTTCCGTACCCACAAAAGACGTCATGCTTCTATAAGCAAAATAATAATAATAAAAACAACAGTCGCCTACAGTGTAGGAAGGGAATGAAACAGATATCGATATATAACCTCGCCTATTAGGTTATCAGTGGGGCCCCCATTCTGCATTTTAACCTATTTATTTATTCCGAAGGCCGAATAAATAGTTGTCGTCGCGCCCTGAAATATATCCGGGCGATACGAATCGGCGAAAATCGGCGTCCGCCCGAAAGGTTGTTTGCCCGGTCGGGGCACGTCCCGAAAGTTGAGTTCGGCTACGCGCGCTACGCGCTAAATTCGAGTTTGTTCCTCGTATATATTCCTCTACAAGTTTTCCCCCCCGTCGAGACAGACTGCAGACGCGGGGACGTGTCGCGAAATAAAATAATACGGCCATTACTTGTATTAGTATCAGCTGAGACAGAAACATCTCTATTTATTATAGCCAACAACGTGACAACTATTCTAAAATATTTGGAATCTGTACGGTTGTTAATATCGGTGCATTCAAATGTAGTACGGGGCATGCTATCTAAAAAAGATTGTTTAAAAAAGATCCGGGCCTCTAGATCTACAAAAGACAAACTTCCTTACAGGAAAAATAACGACTCCTATTTTTACAATTTAATATTTCTGTTCGATTATTCTACTTGAACATCAATGTCGCTTATTGCATGTTACGGGTTGTGGCAATTCAACAACTAAAATAAATGGTTTATTCGTTCCAAACGAGGGCATTTCAGCATGTCAGTTGCAGGATCATGGATATATTCTTTTCCTGAAAAAAAACCCGAACAAATTTATAAAATAAATTATAAATTTTTAAATTCCCAATAAGCTCTATAATTATGGAGGTGTACCTCTATGATTCCTGGATATGAGAGAACTACCAGCGAGTAGTGCTTTGTTGAAGTTCAAGTTGCATATCTTAATTTCATTTGTAAGGTTCCCTCAAATTTTAGGACGAAGGCCGTACTTGCCGTACTGAAAAAAGGAAGGTAAGAAAGCCCTGTACCTTTACCCTAAGATATTTAGGGCCGAAAAAGGAACCGAGCCGTGGTTGGTGGGGGTTGGTGGTAGGGGCATATCTTCCGCGTAGATAGGCAAAGTAGCAGGGCTTAATGCCGCGGAGTCTTCCCCCCCGGTGAAGCTCTCTCCCTCTCTCTCTCTCTCTCTCTCTCTCTCTCTCTCTCTCTCTCTCTCTCTCTCTCTCTCTCTCTCTCTCTCTCTCTCCCTCCCTCTCTCTCTCTCTCTCTCTCTCTCTCTCTCTCTCTCTCTCTCTCTCTCTCTCTCTCTCTCTCTCTCTGCTGACCGCTCAACCGTAGGCATTTCCCCGAGCGACCGGAAATAATAAAGTCATGTACCGCCCGGTCGGCTATTCGGCGCTGGGAGGGTTATAAAGGAATTCAGTACGGCGTTCCCTGCAATAGAATTTTAGCCGTGACATTATTTCCAGAGCACTACGTGCACTATAAAACTGAATAACGCTGAAAAATGGTCACTAGCTCCTACAGTGTAATATCTGCTGGGTAAATTCCGGCAAGAAATATTCTTCTTGTTACCAAAAGTTTCTAAAACTAAAAATTAATAAAAGAAAATAATCACTCTTATCTCCGATTTATGTTTTATGTTTTCCAGTTTGATTCAGAGTTAAATACCCGGAGAGAGTATAGAGCGGCGAAGGGAAATTCGCTACGTCCAAATTACCCGTCCAACTTCGTCAAATCCGAAGGCATAAAAGTGACATAAGGGAAAAGGCATAAAAGTGATATACGCTGCCGTCTGCGAAGATACGGCGGGCAGTGGCGGGGCTCATTAACATTTAAATCGGTATCGCTGCAGTTACCGGGTGCATCGCGTGTTTCGGTAACAGAGCAACGACAAATCGCAACCGGCTATTTACGGCTACGATGTTTATTCGGCCGGAAACCGGTTTCCTAGTCGACCGATCCGCATTCGCAATAACTTCGACGGGTTTAGAATAATGCATTTACGCGTCCAACTCTTATCTCTGCGGGGAAACTGTAGTAAAATTTATAAAAAAAAAAATGTTGAAATACTCGAAAAAAGGAGCTTTATTACGCTCGGAAATTTGAACAAAACGGAATATGTTTCTATCCACCAAAGAATTTTTAACTTCCAATCAATTTCGCCAATACCGTGTGGACAGTTTGTGTGACTGGTATAATGCTCGGCGTGAAGGGATTTGGCGTCGGTGTTCGCAATCTGTTCGAGCACGAGAAGCCCTTTACGAGGATTATTTTAGTCCCTTTTAAAGGATTTGCCGGGCGGGTTTTTTTCTCTCTTTTTTTCCTTCTCAGCGATCAAGGATATAAGGAACGGCTCGATATGTTCGGGCGCTCCGACTGATCAAGGGGAGGATCATTTCGGAGAAGATATCCCGTCGACGTCGAGCGGGGGAGGCGAAGCGGAGAAAATCGCGTACTTCTAATTGAAGTCCACAAGAAGTTTCCTTATGTGGAGGAGGGAGAAGGGGGTGGAGAATATCCAGGACTGTTTTTTTTCGGTTGGGCTGAGGGTTTTCTTACAACTGAGAACTTCAACCTCAGGTAGTAGTGAGAAAATCCCTATCGGATATGACAGGCTATTGAGCCTTTGAGTCAATAAATAAATCACCGAGTGAGCACCAAACATTTGAGGATTTTAACTCGCATTGTTAACCGATATTGTGGTATAAATTAATCGGTTCTTTGACCGAACACCTAGGAGTATAAGTTATTGTTCCTGTCTGAATAGAAAATGAAATAATACGATACAAATTTTCCACTCCGCAAAAGAAGTCGGATGAACCTTTTGACTACTCAAGAAAACTATGGAGTCGTCCCGCCCCACGCGGAATTATTATTGCCTTGGGGATATTGCCTAGAGGCGGAGGCCTCCCCCGGTGGTGGGGGCGGATGAAAAGCAGTCTGTAATCTAGCGAAACATGATGCCCTCATAAATTGCGCCGAGACCGCGTTTTGAGTTATGCGAAAAGTTTTCGGGTTTCCGGGACGCGCCCCCGCCCCACATCCAGCCAGATGGAACTCGTAGATGTATTCGCTCCATAATTGAGCGCATTTTTAGAATGTTTATGCCGCGGGTATTAAAAACTCCGCTGCCGCGGGACAATAACATTTTGATAGAGCGGAATTCATACGCGGAATTATTTTCCCCTCTGTTTTGTTCGAGTCGAACCGACGGCGGTATGTCAGGAATATTAATACTCTGTTATATCGCGAAGTCATGATACGGTGCGACGAAAATACAGAAGGAGAATAAACACAAAGCATTAGATTATAAAGCAAATATTTCCTTACTTCCATCCTAGGATTTCTTCCTTCTTAAAGGATAGAGGGTTTCTGCGTTGCAATTTATGCGTTACTATTTGGATAATACTGAAGTACTGAAAAAATGTGACAACCCTGTTATCCTGCACTGCTAAAGGAGACTTCCACTGACTGTAGGCTCTTATTCGAACCGGAAGAGCTTAGGAAGAAATTAGGACGAGCTATTACGGTGTTTGTACCGTTCTGATGAAATACAACCGGACGTCCGGCAGAAGGAACCCCGGGGGTTACAGCCTCTTGAAAACGGGCAGTTTTTCCGACATTTAAATCGGGCTGTTTATTCGGCGGCGACCCCCCGTCGAGGTGTAATGGCAAAGCCAACCCCGCCGCCGCATGCCAAACGACCCATCCAAGTGACCCCGATTTCGGCGGTTTTACAATCTTGACCCCGTTTTGGACACCGGATCGTATATTTTGCCCCGCGCTTTAAGCGAAGGTTCCGGCCGAACCAATCGTAACGTTCGCGCGGTAGGACAAAGCCCAAGTTAGACGCAATATAGTGAAGTTCGAGTGTACGAATGTCCGCACTGTTCGCAGAATATATGTGGAAATTGGACGAGGAAATTGCGAATAAATATTCGGACGAGTTAAATAATAAAATTCCGAAAAGGAATATTTCAATAATTTCAACGCGATCCCCGATATTCGTTCGGCTCCTCTCTTAATATCCGAGGCCGTGATTTATCGGCCTATATATTTCATGCGACCAACATTCAGGAAAAAGCCGCCGCCGCCGCCGCCCCCGTCCCACCATCGCGCCGATTCTTCCCCCGTAAATCCGCAAAGAGACGTACGCAGATATGAAGACGTCGCAGTATTTATAGCTGACGATAACGCCCGTGAAACTAGCCGAACGCCGAGCCGCCCTTGGCAGGTTGACAGAGGGCATAACGCTATGTAAAAAATTCGTTCTAATTTTAAAACCCCAATGCCGCGTTTCAATTTGCGATTGGTAGGTACATTTATCAACGCGAAGGACGCACCCTGGTCCGAAAACCGAGTCTTTCTCTAGCAATCGGCCCCAAGCAATTTGAACGATATAAAACGTTCTAGTTAGTAATGTCTGTATTACTGTATTACCGTACGCGTTCAGTCAAATTAATATTATTTATTGATTCTAAAGTACAGCTAATGTAACTCCAATTTGAATTTTAAATTTAACAATAGATGAGATAAATTATTACTTTTTATCTATCAATAGTCCACTAATTAGCCATGACTCTTTCATATTGATTTTTTTTCCGATTGATATATAGTTGTTAATAAGAATCGCCTTTCGTAATTTCTCTTCTCAATTATCTTCTCGGCCAATAGAACTCCCCCTTTTCACGATCGCAGGTGAATCATCCACGGCACAATTCATTCAATCCCAGTGATATTGTTATGAACTCCGGGCCACGTAATTGGAGGTTGTCAGTCATCCTTTCGCGCCGAGGCCCGGCTTAATTGCTCTTCGGGCCCGGGCCAGAGCTGGGGGGGTGGGTTCTCGGTATTTAAAAAAAAAATCTGTCAATAATAAAGGGAAGAAAACGTATGAAAGGGGACGCCGGGGCATTAATCGCCGGGGCCGCGCGTGTCATCGCCTGTAATTGGAGCGTGTGCGCCATTGTGCCCTCCAAATAATAATTGAGCGTTCTTCGATAGGCTCAGGCTTGTCTTAAACCTTGGGCGTTCGCCGATTCACTAATAATAATAATAATAGTAAGGGAGAACGCGGGGAATAATATCGGGACGGATCTTGGACCCGTTTTACAACTGATCTGCGATGGTTAATGATACACAGCGAGCAAGAAGATATCCTCGAAGAATAATAATGGATAGCCTCGAGGTGGAGAGCGAACTTTATTATGGGTTTCTATTAGCAATTTAAATTTGAATAAAATATTTTTTCGTAGTTATATCGCACATAAAAAGAAATGTTGAACAGCTAATAAGTAACTTCAAATTTTAGGCTTAAGCTTATTTTTAGGCAAAAATGAAATTTAATATAAATTTATAGCTGTTTTTTTCATTAATGTGTAAGGAATCAGTGTGTAATCCCAGTATTTATTTTTTATCTTGTATAAGATAAACAACGCTTTTATAAGAGCGATAACATTCGAAACATTTTAGGAAAATTTCAATACGGAATCTTCGGGAATCAACATTTGAATTCGCTGTGACTATGTTCCCCGCATTTTCTTGATTATTCAATACAGCGGCCAATTATCTCTGCGATAGGTGAATACAATAAAAGACGAAGAGTTTATTCGACTGTGGCCATCGATTATTTCAAATATCCCTCGTCCCGTTTCAGACATGATTTACATTAATGTCAGTGGAACTATTGCACGGTCGGAGTTTATGTTTATGTTGGGGGTCGATCGGGACGGGCCGTTATATTGCGATATATAAGCCGGTTTATCGTGACGACGTTGTTCCGCCGCCGGATTTATGCTCGGCCCCTCCGACATTGCGGCCCGTCGCCGGCATAATTCATTCGGCAATTATGTGCCGATGTTATTCCTTTATGGCTCGGGCCGCGATATGAGATGAGAGCGTTAATAGTCTCGCGTTTACTGCCCGATCGACGGCTCGGTTTTATTTTTACACGCCGAGATTGTACCGATAGGTAGAAATTCACCATTTGGCTGTATGCAGATATGATGTAAATTTAAAATATGTATAAAATGTTCTAAATCCAGGGATATTTTCAAAAATCTGTAACTAAAACAGTGTTGTAGAATATTAAGGATAATTGAAATTGATGAGCGGCGAACCTGGGGTTTGAATTGATAGCATATTTCTAAGTGTCTATTTATAAGTGTTGTGAATTTTATGAAACCACACGACAATTTCATAGGTTGTACCTGTCTATTTCATTCGGTCTAGGGCTGACAATGCCGAGCCAGACCTCCACCGGGAGTCTTTTCAAGCGGAACGCACACAAGAAAATCTGTTTTCTCACTCCTCGTTGCACATCGGAATTAAACAGTTGGGGCGCATTGTGAATACGGCGAGGGGTTGTTCGAAATGGCGTACGGGAAAAGCGAGCGGAAAAAGGCACAATTTACCGGTCCGCTCATCCCCCTCGCAGGGATTATCCTCGCAGGGGGTTGGATGAGCTTGCCCACGCACAAAAGGTCCACGTGAAGGGTTGGTGGGTCGAAGACGCTGTCGGGGAGATGCACCCGGGGGCCCTTTCTTGGTCTCCGCGGACGGCCCCGGAGATGACCCGGGCAGATAGCGCCCTTCAGACGTCAAACCGACAGACTCCATTGTCCCCCAGTGCCTAGATCCGGACAGCAAAAGGGTTTTTATCAGAGTACACGCCACTTGCCCCGGTCACACAATTTTCCTGTCACTCCGATTACAATCAGTGTATAGATAATGCCTATTTCACCTCCGGACATAACCCACGTGTACCCAGCTTTACTATTTATTTTTTTGTAAATATCCCAGCTTTCTCGATCTTCTATCCTATCGGTGGTTTTGCTGGACAATGACGTTTCCAGACGCCAAAACGAGGACGGAACATACATAGAAATACGACGAACACGACGAAGTGAAGTTACCGGCGCCTCAAGCATCCCTAGGAAGAATTCCTAATCTCAAAATTTGTATCGCCGTATCGCGGACTTTATTTACAGGCACGGTTGTACTTCAGAAAAGGGTTGGAAGCATCTCATTACCGGTCGATGGCTACGCCGGGGCTTGAACTTTTTGTTTGCCCGGAGAATTGGAATGCCTCAATTTTGTAGCGCCGCGAACTGTTCACAACTCTGCTCTACTTCGAGACGAGGAATAGTCTGCTACTACAAAAAAAAAACTGGTCTGAAAAATGGATAAATTTTTAGATTCGATGATTAAAGGGATACGTTAAGACAACAGCTCTTCGTCCCCTCGTTTATAATTATTATTTATCGGCTCCGGATATGCGTTCGAATCGAGTAGATATAGTGGAACGCTAAAATTCGTTCACGAGACGGTTCTCCGGGGTGTCACCTATTGAACGTCGCTTTTAGCGGTGACAGTGATGACGGTAGCGCTCCACCGACAAGCGAAAGCACCCACCCGGCTCTGTCAGTGACGCGAGACCAGCTTCGAATAGCGACTGCGTGCGAAAATCATGACGCGCACCGTCTCTCGACAAGAGACACAATCCCGGTCTCAGTCCCAATATTAATTTCATTGTGTATTAAATTGTAGTGTTCGGGATGCCTAAATTCTTTGGGCGGAGGTGTATTACCACCCATGCTCCTGAGTAGAATGCTTCAATATTTTTGCAGGAAGAATAGGACTTTTATTGTAAATATTTTAACGACTGCGACGAATATAATGTGGTATTAATACATTTTTCTAGGAAAATCTGAATGGATTGATTTTTTCCTCATTAAAATTTAATTTCGCGGAGAGGAAACGAACCGGCGGAAGCGGCGATCGTGTTCGGGAATGCTTGGGGCGTGTAAATACGCGGTCATGAGGGATGGGGGGAGGGGGTGGATGACGCGTGTCACGAGTTGAAAAACTCGAACGTGGCCGGGCATAAATATGCGGCGTTGTTGGATGGAAAACAAACGGAACCCCCTCCCTCCACCAACGGCTATAGCGTTTCCCACCCTGGACAACTATCCGGACAATGGAGTTCGGACAGACTGCCGGCCTGTACACGAAAGAAAAGAGTAACATATCGGTCCGTGGGCGAAACAAGGAGAAACGTGTATATTTAGTAACACACCCTCATACCCGACCGAATAGACCTAAACCGTAAATTTGGACTCCTAAGACCTCTTTTCGGATCTTCTTAGTCCAATGCCGTAAGCTGCTCACGTGACATAAGTGCCATCACTGGGCGGTCTCTTTTATCGAGACAGTCACGTGGAAAAAAACAAAACATTCAACATTTGTACCAATAACTATATGTAGTTAAAGTAAAAAATATTTAGTAACACAAATTTACTTGTCTTTGAGAAACCACGATGGTACTCCTGCTCTAGCCCTTGCTAGATAGTGTAGAAATCGCGTAGCCATTTCCTCTTAACCGTGAGCTCGAGATTTTCAGGAAGTTGACGCGAGGAGAGCTATTGAATCGAACGATTAAAGTCGTAGTTTTGAACGACGGGGAATTTATATCAGGAAGGTATGAGACTTTCGGACAAATCGGAATGGATTGCGCTAAATTTCTATTGATACCCAAATTAACTATACTTAGATGAAATCCCACGAATGAATTATTAAATTTGATATAAGACACTAATTTATATTCTGCCGGACAGGAGGGTGCGATAACGCGATTTATTATCGACCCCGTCCAACCGCCCTACACCGAGCGTATATATAGGAGGTATTAGTATATATTTATTCGCGGCGTTCGCTTATTCAAATAGGGGTGGGGTTAGCTGCTGACAAATCCGAGCGCATTCGTACACGACAGGCGCAGGGCGGCTGCCGAGTACTTCGCCTCCCTTAATAATTCCTGTCCCAGGGATGGGGGGCGGAATGGGTTGGGGCTCGAGAGGAGAAGAAATCTAGATCCATCAGCCGGTGTCAGGGACAAGTCGCCTTTAAATCATGCGAACAGATCCAGACCGGTATGCAGGCTTGAGGTATTCGAAGGGATTAAAAACGCGAAAGGAAACGGGATCGGGCGCACATTCAATAAACAGCATTATTTCTTACATTTCATCCGTCCTCTCATTGTTTATATCATTCTTCTCCGCGGTCTGCTCCTGAACAAAGCGCTCTTTGTACACAACCCCGTGGAAACCGCTCTTTCGAGGAAATCCACTTGAGTAGGCTCCCTTAAATCCTTGGAATGCTTCCTGAACCTAAACGTCCGTAAACCCTTTGCTTATTTTGTTCATTCTCCGTCAAATAGTTATTCCACTTATTATTATTTCTTTAACGATTCCAACATTTTTACGCCTCAATAAATTAACTCAGTGTATGCTACAAACGTTTTTTATCTCTGTACATTTGGTAAAATCTCATTTGGAGTTGTATAAAAAGCGTTAACGACATACCCATTGGGTTCCAGTTAGAGCCTCGATTAAGCTATACGCCGGCTAAACAAGGCTCGGTAGGCCGAAAGACAAAGGCATAGCCTCGTCCCCGGCCCAGTTTTTTCCCACCGAAACCGGAAACCGGTTGCCTCGGTTAATAGATATGTGTCGATCCGAGAGTACAGATAGGGCCGCGAATCGGGGAGGTTCTTTTTTTCCCTATTATACCCGACGAGGCCTCGGAGGAAATAACGAGAGTTCGGGGGAGGGAAAATATGAATAATTTATTCTGAGGGAGAGGCGAGAACAGAAATCGTGTTCCGGACACCTGTCCATAGTTTTCGGGCCTATGACGGAAGGCGGGGGGTGGGGACGGACGCGATACGACCAGCATGCTTAAGAGGGGTCATGCGACGGGTGAGTCACATGACAAACGCCTACCATATTTTGTTACTTTCGATAGCACAGGCACTGACGCATGCGTCCAGTTTCAATTAAATTAGGAGATAATAAATAAGCAATAAATAACCCGATATTATCGCTACCACAGCCCAATGTTTTCATTGGGGAATCAAAAATGACATCCGAATTCAATAAACTCGTTGCAGATATACGCCACAAGTCAGTCGAATTTCATACAAAATATATAAAATTGTCTGTACTCTTGTATTAATGCGACCTGAGGTGAAAGAAAAATCCTGTATCCCCGAAAGATTAAGTGCGACAATTATTTCCATGTCGCATCTATTCACGGTTGTTAACTTGTGCAGATTTCAATTTTCACGGTGTTTGACGCCTTTCCAATTTTCCGTCCGCGTTTTTCTCCGGCACCTCATTCTTTGGCGTTCCTCTGTCGGTGTAGGAAAATCGCTTTAATTATTTTTTTCACGCCGCTCAACCAAAATAAACTTCGCTTTCGGTTCGCTGTCACTTTCGTTCCCCTCGAAGAGGGAGAGGAGAAAGTAATTTTCAAATAGAAATGCGCGCAGGGACGGTACCGGCCAGAAGGAATACACTGCGGGCTTGCCAAAGCCTATTGAGCCTGAAAATGTTTCAAAACTGGGACGGTAAAACGTTGCCCGGACGTGCAACACATAGGAGCGTACCGACGGAGTGCTCCGTGGGGGCGGGCGGTCCTAAACTTGGAATGTAGCCCATATACTGGAATCCGCCCGATGGTCTACCCCGCGGGGTATTGGCGAGGCCCTGAACCCCGATCGTATATTTAATTGTGAATCCTGTTTTTTCTCCCCCGCTCCCCCGTATGGAATAAGAAGAAACTTCCATTTTAACCTCACTGTAAGTCGTCCTTAAGGTGACTATCGGGAGTCTCTACTATGCCGATTTACAATGTTCAACTTCGAAATTTTTAATCTTAAAAAAACGAATTTATATTCAAAATCGGTTAGAAACATTTTATGAGGGATTATAGATTGCAATGATTGAATTTTGTAAGGCGACAGCCTTGCCCTCCTGTTCAGTTCAACAATGCTCCTGTTCCCACCCAACAGCAGGCTCGCTACCTGGGACTCTACATAGACAAAAGTGGAACCCCCATACGCGACTCAAAAGAACAGATCTCAACCGCAAATTTGGACTGCTGAGACCTCTTTTGAAAAAGAAATAAAACTGACAGTAGACAACAAACTTACAATATACAAATCCATTTTAAAACCGACATGGACTTGCGGAATAGAGCTATGGGGTTCCGCTAAGAAATCCAACATCGCCCTCATCCAGAGATTCCAATCAAAAGTCCTTCGTCCTTAATGCTCCCCGGTATGTTTCTAACCGAACAATCCATAAGGACCTCAACATATCGACAGTCGACGAAGTCGCAAAATCACGCTTCCTTAAATTCCATTCCCGCCTCTCTCCACATCCAAATCCACTCGTTCAGTCCCTTTCCTCTGTTTCCCATCCATTATCTCCCCCGCGTCGG
Source organism: Lethocerus indicus (assembly GCA_019843655.1). NCBI lineage: Eukaryota > Metazoa > Arthropoda > Insecta > Hemiptera > Belostomatidae > Lethocerus > Lethocerus indicus. The sequence goes on from JACDQD010000011.1 coordinate 11,738,702, forward strand.
CTCAAACGCCACCGGCCCAGAGATCTTCTTAGCCCGAAGCCATAAACTGTTCATGTGGAAAAGGTGCCATCATTTTATCGAGACATTCATGTGAAAAGAAAACACTCATCAGTTGTACCCATAACTATACGTAGTTGATTGTACAAAAAATAAAAAAGGTTAAAAAAAAAAGAATTTTGTAGGAGTCAGACGGCTTGGTGGAGCCACACAACTCAATTCCGTTGAAGCCTATTTTTCTCAGCTTTCCGAATATTCTTGAGAATCGTTTCATAATTTTTTAATACCGCGCTCAATTTCATTGTCTATGCCCGTCGGGAATGTACAGGAAAGGCACACCGTGAATAGGTTAAGGCGCAAGTCCTTCGCTTTATTTCACACAGAAATGAAGTGAGAATCGTTGAATGTAATAATAGAAGGCCGGCTATGGCATTTCATTCCTATATCTGTTTGTCAAACCGGGCGGCCGCAGCCTCGTCCCAAGGGGTTGGGTGGGGGCGGAGCCCACGCCTCATTGAACATTCCCCACTAATATTCAAACACATGCCGGGAAAGAATTTCCCTCGAGGGAAAAATTTCGCCCCGGAGTTTTCCGCCTCTACGGGGCAACAGTGGGCCCGTTTGAAAGAACGCTTAGAGACCTCATTAGGGGTATTTAGGTTTCATATTGGGAATCCCAATTAGTAGAAAAAAGAAATTTTTTTAACACCCCGGGTTTTCTACCGGAATTATAATTCTTGGCGCATAAGTGGGGCTCGTACATTGTAGAGGAATTCGAGTACGCCATAACTCTCATAAATCAGGGTATAACTCCGAGGCAGGAGGTTTCCACAGGACCTTCATCAGGATTCGCAGGATGTATTCTCCGTTAGATGGAGCGTACAGTTTTGTCGGATTAACCGCCTCTCTCTCTCTCTCTCGGGGTGGCATTGCTAGGCATACCAAGTTGAGAGCAATATATTTTTTAAATGTACTCAGATACAATGAATAAATAAAATGGAGAAAAATGGAATTACTACACGATATTTCGATCATTTGAAAGCGAATCACGTATTTGGGAATATCTTGTTCCGATTCTACGAAGGAAATATAGGGCAGTGTTGCCTCCTAAAATGGGACGCGGGAGGGTTAAAGTTTCAAGTGTAAGACTTTTCAAAGTATTTTTACAGTTTGTACTTCAACATCATTCTTCATTTTCTCGTGCATTTAAAAATTAAAATGTACGATAGATATTTTTGTCAGACTTCCTGAACAGTTCTTTGGAAAATACGGACAACGGTCGACATTTTAATTTTCAGTACAATTTGTTTATAAGATTAAAGAAACTCTAAACTGGGCATATAAACTATTAATATAAAATCGAGAATTATTTAAACTAAATTCACAGTAATATTTACAGTGTAGTCGTAAAGATTCGAAAATATTTGTGACATTCTAACTGGGAAATGACTGAATAAATACCCTTCTCTACCGAACATTTCAATAATTTGAACGCATGTCTCAGATAGGTACAATGGCTCTACGAACGCTCTTAATATCCGAGGCCGTGATTTATAGGCCTATATTTCAGGGTACACCGGTATTTGTGAGCATTCTCTCAGTCCAGCCGTCTCCCAAATTCAATCTAAACTACGCCACTGTATTCCAACAAGTTTTTCTACCTGCTCATATAATTCCAGAACACTCGTTTGAATTTATTCCATAAAACTGAACTGATTCAAATGCGAAGATTTATTTAAATTGAATGAAGACCGGCATCAATTTACAAGGACTTCAAGTATTATTTGTGCAATTGATTACAGGTCTTAACTCCAGAGCGATGCAGAATAACGATTAAATTGTGAAAAATCTAAAAGTGTACGCAAATTCTAGAATTCAAGCTTGAGATTAGGAGCAGTTAAAGAAAGTTCCAATTAATTCATTCACAATAATTATTGTTAGCCGTAGATTTCGTGCGTTTCTGTCTCCTCTCGCCGGTTTGGTCTTTTGCTAGACCGGTTTGTTGTTGTCGTATGTGTCTGCAGTACAAGTGACAGTGACAGCGCAGTGAGGATGCCCGAGAAACATCCAAAGTGCCAAAAGTGACTGACAACACCGCTACTGAAGGTGGCGAGCCGCCGAAACCGGTCTAGCAAAAGACCGAACCGGCGAGAGGAGACAGAAACACAACGAACCTACAAAAAATATTCTGTGCGACGCATTGTTTTAGGAACTCGCATAATAAAAATAAAAGAGATAAAAAGATAAAATTTTGTCGTACCTCATCGAAGATTATAAACCCTACCAAATATATAAAAGCAAATTAACGGTCCTATTTCGAGTCATACATTGAGATTTGAGAACATAGTATTTTATGAATTTGAAATCAGCGGAATTTTACTTGGAAAAAACGACATCTACGGTATTCCAACCTCTCGCAGACCACAAAACAGGTATCTTAAACTAATTACTATTAATTTTTCTGTACTCGCTTCTGGTTGCAGATAGAAAGGCTTAATTCCAAGGCAAGATACAGCGAGAAAGGTTTTAGAGAATTGCAGGCTGAGTTTTTCGTTGCACCTTATTCCTCGGGAGTAAGGGGCCGAGTTGGAGGAGAAACTAACCGATCTGGTGGACTGGAGAAGCACTCGAGAAACACGAGGGGTGGCCGGGGGCGGGGGTTTGGGGGTTGATTGCTCGCGGACACGCCGGATAATGCCGCCGGCTCCCTATTGAAAAGATCCCTCCCGCCGGGGGGGAGGGGGAAAAAAGGACCCCGGGGCCGGGGAAGGAACTTTGAGTAAATTGAGGATCTAACGCGGGCGCAACCCCTGAAACTCGCCCGGGGTTTTTTTTTCGCACGCCCGAAAAACTTCGCCCTTCCGCGAGAGAGAAAAGAGCGAGAGGCCCCCCCCTCCCTCCGCCAATTCCCGGAGATCGAATTATTTACACTGTCTTAACGTTGTTTACAGACGGGTCTATTTGAAGTGCGGGTAATGCCCGAGGAGGGCGGTAATTAAACGCCGGGGCTTTCAACGGCAGAGAGATAAAAATGACGAGGGTCGTGTATCGGGCCTAATGGATGCCCCCTTATCTGCGCGATTATGAGGAGTATACGTCTTGTATTAGAGACGACGGTTAGGCTTATATCGCGCTTATACCCCGAGTGATAAACTCGTCCGACCGATTAATTTATTGCCCAATCTGTAATTTATTGATAAGCGCTAATGAGGCATATCTATATATCTAGACGAGATATATTAATTAACGTTATTGCTCCCTTATTAAAATTGATTATTTAAATTACACAACTTGATAAAGCGTATACCCTCCGTGACTTCATAACAATGAATGTAATCCTCAATAACTCCTAACAATTTTACAGGAGCAGAAACTGCTAATATGTATTTAAATCTGGGATATTTCAGTAATAATGCCCATGTTCTATTAGGCGTACAATAACTCTTGCTATTCCAAGAGGAAACCTAATCAACGATAATAATCTCAACTGTTGTAAAAATACTTGTGCCAAGGGATAAGACAGGCACTTGGGAATTTATTAAATTTTTAAGTTGAAAAAAGCACTCGTGGGAAATTATTTTCAGGTAAAATATATACTCAGAAACTGGAGGAGTGTTCAAGTAACCGCCCAATTGTCCGAGACCGCGGTCATGACAGGGCGTGTCGGATCAATGGGTCGTCCTCTTACACGAGGGAGGATGGGATTTATGCCATCAGGACGAGCCGATCTTAATCATTCCGTCGTGACTATGTAGAAATTCACCCGGTTGACTGATGACTGTCGTCCTTCCGGTTCTTATACAACGCGGTGGACATGGCTCAATCATTCCGCTTACCCATTAAACCCATTAAACCCCCCTTTAAGCCCAGTTCCACTGTTCCGCACGAGTTAAAATCGAATTTCCTCCTTGGATTTTAATAGTTTTCATTAGCCGCCAATTTATCGAAAGCAGTTTGCGCTGTAATTGGACTGATTCGTTCCACAAATTTTATAACGTTATTTGTTGAAACCGCACTTCCAGATTTAAAGTGGAAGCATATAAATGACTGCACGATAAATAAACTGTATACGACCATTGGTTTTAATTAATATCATAACTACAATTGACATTTATAGACAATATTGGTTATTTTATCGTGTACGGCGAGAGTACAGAGACATATTCAGACGACGTTTCGGGATTGGTTTATGTCGATAACAAGTGTTGTGTGCTCCTAATGGCGTCTGCCTTCCGTTTTATTTAAAGCGAGCATTGGAGACAAGATAAAGTACTACTAGTTGGAATAAGTCCCGGAGCGCAATTTTCCGCAGTCGGGTCCAGATGTCATGCGAAGAGCGCATTAGCAGCGGGCGCCGAATAGTCACGGTCCCCGAATCCCCTGTTCTTATCATTAAATGGGGCGGCTTTTATCTTAAACGCCCGTCGAATAAAAGAGGAGAGACAGCAGAGACAGAGAGAGAGAGAGAGAGAGAGAGAGAGAGAGAGAGAGAGAGAAATTGGAACGCCGGGACGTCAGACTCGGGTAGTCAATAGGAACGTAAATTGGACACTAGCAAATGTTCAAATAAATGGACAGAACGAGAGGGGATTTCATTCGGTTATCTACAGACAGTTCGTATCTTAAACACACGAATACTTTCCAACAGGGATATACGAATAATATATTCATTTTTAATTAAAATATTTGTCAGAGGGTTCGCGCGGTGTACGCGCCCTTTGGCACTTAAGGAAGACCGGTTTCGTTTTTATCGTCAGTAGCATTTTTGCAGTACCGTCACTGCACAGTCTAATGATTTTATAGCAGAATTAACTCAGTATTTCTCGCATAATATTCCGATTATGCCAAATTATCTGAAATGATTCAGCTGGAAACTATTTTAATGATACAACTCTATGAAATTTTCATTTTGATGTGTCTGTGTAGTAGATGGCGCAATTCTTGTGTTACAACTAATACGTATTTAATATTAAATTGAGGGTAATGAATTTCTCATCAGATGGCATCGTTCGTTCTGTAATTTGTGCACGATCGCACGAAATTATTTTAAAACCGTAGATTTCGCGTGTTTCTGCCACAGTACAACTGACAGTGACAGTGAGGATGCCCAAAAAACATCCAAAAAAAGTGACACAACGCTACTGAAGGTGGCGAGCAGCCGAAACCGGTCTAGCAAAAGACCAAAACCAGCGAGAGGAGACAGAAACACACGAAATTTACGGTATTCGAACCCCTCGCAGACGACAAAATAGGTATGTTAAACTATTTTAAAACAGTTTTTGTCCCTTTATGCTTTACAATTGGCCCCCAGTGCTTATTCTAATAGGTGCAACACCCGACCTATACATACGGCTTGTCATTTAGGCGAATCACAACCCTCCCGAATGGGGAATTATCGGCGTCGGCTGTTACCTCGTAGGTTCACTCAATGAAGAGAACCCTCAAAACGTTCGGCCCTCGGCGCGGATCAGGGCCCTGTCTAAGCTTTGCATAACAAATGAGACGACGACGCGGGCCCTACCGACATAATTAGATTCTAATATCTCAAACGATTCGGTTGTCGGGGGTTACCTTGGCGTTTGTTCAGGCCCCTACCCCCAGGGCGGAAAAAAAACGTACCCCCGACGAACGTATCCCGTTCATGGAAATGAACCCTGTTTCGACGTCCACTGTCGCGTGAAAACCGTCGCTTGGTGACATCGCCCTTTACCCGTGTCCAAGCAACGTGCTACCCTAACCCTAACCCCAACCCCTCAATTCAGTCAGTTGAACAGACAAGCTCGCGTTTGGCCGGAACAATCCCCGGCTGTTTAAACGTTCCCAAACGATATCACATTCACTTCCATGACTCAAAGTCAAAAGAATTACCCTTTAAAATTATTAATAATTTGTCACTGCCTTGAAACAAACCGCGGTAATTCAATTCAAATTAATAGCCATAGAAGAATTTTACAGCCGATTACGGTCCTATTATTAACTTTTAAGGCATCTTGGATTTCAGTTGAGATAAAATTGTCCTAAATAATGGGAGGACCTAGTTTTATGTTCTTGAACAAAGAGGCAAAAAGTACTTCCGAGCTTTGTTTACTGTCGCTTCGGTTCGGGCAACATCGTAAAAACAGCCCAATAACGGTGAATGAGCGTAGTCCAATATACGGCGTGTTATTGTGACAAACCCAATTGAAAGAGACCGATAAATAACTCACAGATTCCTGGAAGGTCAGGATTGTAAACGTAAACAAACTTAAATAAACCCGGTTTTTTTCCTGCGAATTCGCCAGGAGCCTTCGACTGTCACACAATAGGCGGTGTGAGTATTCCAATATTCTCGCTTTCATATTCCATTACTTCCACGAATTTGTGAATTTTTAACAGATGCTTTCAGTTGGGTTTATCACAATATCATCGGGTGTATTGGGTTACTGTCATTTACCATTATTGGGCTGTTTTTACGATGTTCTCCAAACCGAAGCGAAAGAAAACAAACCTCGGAAGTACTATTTCTATTACTATTAATTTGAATTTATACTGCGATTTTTTTCAAGGCAGTGACAAATTATTAATAATTTGAAATTAGCGAGGGTAATTCTTTTGACTTCGATCGTTTGGGAACGTTGAAACAGCCGAATTGTTTCTGTAATGTTCTCAAAAATAAACCAAAACGAGCCAATATCTGAAGTATTTTTCGTTTCCTATATACGCTCCAGAAGTTTTGACATTTACTTTCGAAACACCCTGTGTATATGTATTCATTCTTTTTTCAGTCAGTAGAAATCTGACTTGCGTAATTGAGTTATAACCCTCGGTGATTCCATTATTGTTCTTTAAATCTATCTTATCTACTTGTAACCTGAACCCCTGGCATGAGAAACAGGGGGAAATCAGTTACTCACCACTCCCTCTGCAACCCCATGCAACCGAACCCTCTCCGTCCCCAACGCGGAAACGTCGGACGGTATTACCCGTCGTGGCGTGAAACCCGTCGCTCAGTATCATGCGTTGTACGCATCAAAGCGAGAGGGGGAGGGGTCCGGTATCAAACGTGGGGGGAGGCGACCGTGCAGTTGGAAAAACACGAGCTCGAGTACCCCGCCATTGTCCCGAACGACAGCTAACAAAACATCTCGAAACAATGCCACCTCGAACGACAGTTATATTCAGAAAAGTTTACGTCCATTGTACAGTAAGTGTTGGGGCGAACGGATTTGGCACCAGTCGAATACTCGCCATTTAGTAGTCGACTTGAAGGTAGACTCATTCGAAATAGGTATGTAAGAATTGGCCGAATAAAATTATACCAACGTGCGTACATCGTGAAACTGTGACATCGTGTTTTTCAGTTTAAATTATGAATAAACACAACTCTCGTAATGAAACTTCGTTTCATCTCTGTAGACTTAAGTTGACGGGGTTTCTGAGTCCCACAGCCCGGGGCAGCTTTTCGTACCGACGGTGGCGGGAATACGAATGCGGTCTAGCCATGAGGAATCGGGATAATCCGCAACTTCTGGAACTAATGTTGGAACTCTCGGCTTAATCCTGACTGACGCAGCAACTCCCGTACCAAACCTGGACGGGTTCGACATCTCAACCGACGCTATTATTGTCCATAGGTCCGCTCCCACGACGGGATATTTCCGCTATTTGTTCGGGACTGAACCGAACCCTCTTGATGGGGGAGGGGAAAAAAAGGTAAAAAATTTACCTTATCTCCGTTACCCGCCCTCCTTTTGTTCGGAAGTTTCACGCTCCGGATTTAAATCCACCCCCTGCAAAATCCGTGCATTCTCGCGGCAACGGGCCGCGATTATTCCGACCCCTTTTACGCCGACCGTTAAATTTGTCGGGGGTACGCCGAGGCACAATGCATGGAGCGGACAGAAGAAGAGCGCGATGGGAACTGATCCTGTCATATTTCCCCAGCATGACGGGAGCATATTTTGCAGGGAAGCCGTGGCGGTATTGTTTCCCAATAAACCTGAACATTCAAACGGTTTCTCAAAACATCCCTCCCGTTATCCTCCGTGACCAGAAATCTGTCGGTTCGAATTTCACGCATTTTATTTTTTGATACAAATTATAACTGAGCGCAAACAGTTATAACACGGCTATTATTTACAATATAAATTTCTTACCAATTTATCTAATTGCACCGTGAGGGATTGCGCAGATCTTTTACCCTGGTAATCCGATGCAAGTTCTAATTCCCTTTCTATTCGTGTGAAAATTATAAGACCGGGACTACCAGAAATGATAAGAGTATACCAATAAAACTGTAGAGACGTAAAGAACATAAATAACTGTTTTAGCGTTGCAAATTACTATAAGATCAATCAAACGATTTCGTTATTAAGTAGACGTTAATCCGACTCGGACTGTACGCCAATTTTCAAAGGGCCACGCGGAAATTATCGGATCAAACGGAATACTTGTTTATTATTTATCAAAAGAAAATCTCCAGACAAGGCAAAGTGCCCTCGGCTGTCTAGGTCGATGAGGGGGTAATATCGACCCATTTTCTCGGCTTCGGGGTGGCCGCGGGGGTCGGAACTTTAATCCAAGTTAAATCGCCGAATTTTATCAAAGTCGGTTAAAGCTTTGAGACGAACTAATAGGGGCGGGGAAAAGTGAGGGGCGGAGGGAATACCGGTGTATTTTTCAAGTAAAGGGCAAGCGGAAGGGGGGCGCAGCATGATTGCGGAGAGGGGGGGGCGGGAAGCCGCTTTTCTAAGGAGGGCTCACGCTACATTAGGCCCGAGTGGTCCAGATCATTAGGTAGGGATGTAGTGTTATACCGGGGTTCGGGGACACCCTGGGGGCGGAGGGGTTGAGGGGGGTTTCTGCCACCGCCGAAGGCTCCCCCACAACCTTAGAGCTAACCTACTACCTGGCCAACAAACATAACCCAGTATCTGTACTCTGGGGGGGAAGAGATAAATCTTATTTTAATCTTTTATGAGCGTAATTTTTATTTTCTGTTTCCTCTCAGGAAATTTTTTCCCATTTCTTTCGAGGGAAAAAGAATTATTTGAAAACGATATAATTATTTTTATAGACTATTGAGAAATGCCGCCCCCTGGATGTTGACGGTTGAGGGTGAGTAGGGGGTCCATCCCCCCCAGTTTATAAATATAAAATAATTATGCTCAACTAATAGATAGAAGGTATAACGATTTAGCGATTTGGAAGGATTAATTAAATAAAATAAGTATACTCGAATTAATGGAGGTTGGGCTAAAAGCGAGACATTTAAAACATAAACGCAATGAAAGTACGTATTTTTCCACTCAATCATCAACCCGATAGGTTTCTTCACTGAATTATTACTTATAGTTATTGCGAGAAGAATAGGTTACACGTTTCGCGAACATTCAGACAATTGTACGCGGGTTTATTTCATTTGTAAATTTTGAGCCTTTCACGCGAGTGGGCCTCAAGGGCGAATAAAGTAAATATATACGAACTGCTCTGCGCGATTAGTATAATTATATACTTGGCAAAAGTGCGGGAACAAGACCGGTGAAACTCTCGGCTGAGGTTACTAATGCATGAGAGTACCTACCGTCGCACGGAAGTGGAAACGACAACGCTTTCTCAAGTGGATTGCGTCCCGCTGTACACAATGTATATACAGCCCGGCGGTATACAGTCGAATAATTCGAATTATTTGAACGTGAAAATTAACCGGGACCTACGGTCAATTAAAAAATTGGCCCGGCCTCATTGCAATTATTAAGTTTACAATTTCGTGTTTTTTTTTCGAATTCGAGTTTTTCTTTTTATTTCCTGGGGGGTGGGGCGAAAAATGTTTCTCATTACTCTGCCGAGGCTTTTTTTTTATTCGGAGAGCAGCGGCGATGAGGAAAGAACGAATTTAATCAAGAGTTTCCTCTATTGAAACTTTTTAATCAGGCGCTGCCTGTCATCGGGTAATCAACCTACGGTCTATTTTTTTTTACTTCGGAAACAGCTTCCGATCCCGATCCAATAAATCATATTTTCATACTTTAGTAATCACCCTTTCTTCCCCTAGGAAAATGTGGACCACTCATATTTTATCTCGTAATTGTACTGCGCGGAACTTGCTAGTCTGCTCACGCTCAATTGCTCATTGTAATTTCATTCCCTCGATGCAAAATTTATATTGAAACTTCGTCAGAAATACAAGAGAAGTGCATAATAATGCCAGTTATCAAGTGCCATATGCACGTGCGAGAAACATTCATCCAAATTTAAGTACCAATTCTTTATTATGTTGCACATAATATTAAATAGTTAATTAATTATTTATAAATATGTTAACATCTCGATCAACTTTGTGAATTTTCTATAGCAGAATAACCCCAATGGGTTGATGGGCAACAGGAATTTTGAAAAAGATTCAAAGTAACAAATATCAATAATTTCACTAATATAATTTATTCACATCCTGAGTTTTCTTATAATAAATCGATAATATTCATTTATTTTATACAAATATGTACAATTTCATTTTTTTTATATTTCTTACTTATTTTATCTTTGTATAACTTAATTTACAAATAATACTGTGCAGATCGCTTACCGTGAGTAGTACTTTGATTTTAAGTTCTGACTAGAGTTAAGACGCGGACATTTAGAGCGTTTTAAATATATATTATAGAAAATTAAATTTCAATGAATGAAAAAAAAACGGAAAGATGTAAGAACATTGATTCCCCGCGTCGAAGCACAGACGAAAATAATACGACACACAAAATAATCGAAAACTGTCCCAAGAAAAATACAAGTTCATGTCTTTCTCGTTTTATATTTTCTGTATCACAGACTCTTCGAATTTTTCCAGACTGCCTCCTTGATCCTGCCGCGTAGACCTAGCAACAAAGAGAAAAGAAAAATCAAAATAAATGGTGGGAAAAAGTGGAAACTTAAAATAATTGGGAAAATAAAATAAATTAATAATCATAATCGTTTCTCTTACAAAAAAAAACTGAAGATAAAGTAAATAATTTGGTTTTTTACAAAATGATGCTAGAAACATACAAAATCTCTGATGGTCAGTACGTATTTAGAGGTGCACTAAATAAGTTGTAGCTCATGCAACACACGTAACTCCACACACACACACAAATACACAATCATGACACTAGCCAATTATTAATATAATCACGAAATATTAATAATATATTAATATTTAAAAATGTATTGAGTATATCAATATGTCACACTTGTATGGCGTACTATCGAATACACATTTTTTTTTCAACTGAAACATTTGAACGATCTGTTTTTTCTTACACAATTACCATAATGTGTTTTATACATTTACAGCACGTTGCAAAATCCATTTGTTATATATATATGTATATATATATAATATATATGTAATATGGGTTGCGTATGTGTGTCCACGCTTAAATACAATATAATTGATAAGTTTCTGTTGGTGAAGGGGGCAGTAATTAAGGGCCGAGGGCAAAACCAGAGTATCGCTACTAGGGGGGCCTAGAAGCCCCCCCCCCCATTATTATTACATGTTGTGAAGGCCACCATACCCCCCATTTTCATCATCGGCTCCTCCGCCTCCTCCTCCTCCTCCTCCTACCACCCTTAACACTAATAGTTCCGATCTAGATAGTGCCTACCCCCGATTCGCCTCTAACCCCCACCAGTAACGCCCTCGAAGCGTTACTTACTAATGACCAAATACCCATTAGCGCTCGGCTAAACCCCGAACAGAGAGGGAGAGAGAGAGAGAGATGGAGGGAGAGAGAGGGCCGACAATTAGACATTTCTTATTAGTCAAAATAACAGTTCGGGGTTTAAATTGAATTTTACCTCGCCCCCTTTGCCAGCAGCCTCCCCTGCCACCAACCAACCCCCCCCCCAATCCTCTTTATATAACGATTCCTATTTATCTTAATTAAGAATCTTCCGCCCAGACGGGCGAAAATTAAGGCTACCCACCAAGGTGGGGGGATAAGCCCGTCCGCGAACTGCCGAAGCCCTAACTCTCGGCTAGCACTATTTAAATATTACAATATTATTCCGGTGTACGTCAAGCTCTTGAGGCGCTGAATGAATTAATCAAATTCCCAACTTATAAAAATATCCCGACCGCCGGTTACAGTCGGAATTCCTGAACCATCCCGGATACTTTTCCAGTGATACTTGCCACTGACGAAGTACATCGCGTATCCTGAAAATCGACATGCGGATGACCGAATAGGGACTATCGACGTCTCTAAATTGCCACAAATATACCTTAAATAGTTTTCCTAAATTTGGATTAGGATGAGGAGAAAGGCGGGAGTGGAACCGACATTTTGCGACTTCGTCGACAGTCGGTATGTTGAGATCATGGTGGATTGTGTGGTTAGAAACATACCGGGGAGCATTAAGGATGGTAGAAAGACTTCTGATTGGAATCTCTGGATGCGAGCGATGTCGGATGTTTTGGTGAAACCCCATACCATATGTCCATGTCGGTTTGAGTATCGCTTTGTATACTGTCAGTTTATTACTTAAGGTTAATTTCGATGTCCGTTTTAGTAATGGCCTTAAGAGTCCAAATTTTCTGTTTAAGTCGATTCGGCATCCATACCCGAAGACAAAAGGCATACGAAAACGCCAGTTGGGGCGATTTTTCCATTCGATTTATTTCCCCCGAGTTTATTTTCCACGCCGCATCATTTCCGACACACAACAATGGGGCGCACCGGGCACCGTGAAATTATCGAACGGGGGAGGAAAATCGTAAAATTGGCTACACTGGCTTTGATTGGAATCGGGAGAGGGGGGGGGGCAGTTTGAAATATCCCGTCGGATATATAAACGCGTGAGGAGCGTGAAATGCGAGCGGCCTTATCAAGGGGTCGGTGGACACCATGGCGGGGCAGAATGAAACGAATTCGGGGTCCCGAAGCTTGATGATCGGCCGTGAGACCGGGAATTTTCGGGGTAACAATGCGACAAATTAATACAGACACAGTCCTCCATAAGATGCTGAACACTATATTTAAGACTGAAATGGATGATTCGAATTTGAAATTGAGGGGAAAATAATTTCTGAAATAATTTTCTGAACGCTAATCCGTTCCTAAGGAGGATCGGAACTATTTTCTCATGGGTTATAATTCAAATTCAATTGAAAATTCGAATTCGTTTCATGCCCAAGTTCATTGGAATTCAAAGCGTAGATCGATACACCGACTTTCAGTTCAGATTCTGACAATGGGATTGAACGTTTGTTGGAGGGAGGGCGTCGGTATTGCTACTATTCGAAGGCATTTTTGTGGCAGTAGCAACGGTTGAGGTGGTGAGGGGTAAGGAAAGCTCTAGAGGACGGCGGCGGGGGGGGGAGGGGGGCAACGCCACTCTCATAATAATTCAGGGGGGCCTGGGGCCACCTTGCAAAATGAATATTTGCATCCATTCGGTCAACATTTGTCCGGCGAGCTCGAGGATCAAATATTTGTCCCTCCTATTCCTCTTCGCCGCCGACGACCCCCGTCTAGTTTACAGTTTTCGGGGAATTTCACCTAAAACAAATACGGCGACGGGTGGTGATAGTGGGGCCGCGTCGATTTCTTGACTACAAACTCTCACTTAATTATAACTCGACGCAAACATTTATCCGGCCGGCAATCCTATTTGTATTGTTATCGCCGTTAACCGAGCGCATATTCACCGAGTGGCAGTAATCCCCCGTCGGGATTCACTCTGTGCGAGCCCTCACAATACTGTCTGTTGAACGTATTTGATTTTCAGTCTCCAGATGCCTAATTGGCCATAACCAGTCTGGGTTATGGCTAGTAACCAAATACGCAAAATACCTAAATTAACGACTGATTTCGTGTGGTTACCGGTTTATGGTAACTGATTATTCTTTTCAGAATTATATCAGTTTATGTTTATGTAAACATTCTATTGCTACATACGTAGGTCCCCCAAACTTTCATGATGGAGACAAATGATCCACACTGCGTTCATGCGGCGCTCATGATGTGTTCATAAAATAAATTGTACATTTATAAGAGAACTGGATATTTCATTATGTAATATACGTGGTCATTATATATATATATATATATATATATATATATATATATATATATATAAAGCTATTAGAGAGAACAAGGGAAGAGTACGGGGTGGGAGTCGGGGGTTGCATATTGAGCCCAGGGTAGAATGCTGGGCCGATTCCGAGGATGCCTTCCGTCCCTTCGGACCCACCCCCAGTTCCCACAAAGGAATTACACCAATATCCTCGGCCTCCCTCCACGCCTCGGTCCCGGGGGCTTTCCCTGTTTTAATTCCGGGACAATACAAGGAACTGTGCGGGGACGGAGGGGGTTCAGGAAGAGGACGGGGACGGTTACGCGTCCCCGGGCCGGAGGCTTCATTTAACCGACGTCGCCTCGGCCAAAGACAACAGCGGGGGCGGGCGGTCGCCACTCCCGGGGCCGGTTCCAAATTAAATTCCCGCCGTTCCCCTCTTTTAAGGCCGGAATCACGCGACACCGGAAACAACGGGCCGGGGGCGGCGGGGGTGGGGGCGGGCGCACGCGATCCAACTCCTTTTCCGGTCACGGATGTGGAATCTCAGAAAGAAGTCATAAAGGGCTTTGTTGTAAGGTCGTCCGGTCACGATGTCGGTACAATGTAAGCAGGATTATTGTAAGGTATTTTCCCCTGGTGGCTTTGGACAATAATCACCCTTACGGGCTCTCCTTCCGTACATACTAGGTACTTAATTATATGTAAGCACTTATACACATTAGATATACTGATATATAGTTGGTCCCTAATATGGGTTTCGTTTCATTCAGGCACTATTTCATTGAAAATTTAACAATTGATTAATTTAAATTTTATTTACATACATCTCTACCACGGTAGAACCAACCATGTTGTTACCAATATTGAGTTGCTGAAACCCAAAATGGGCGAAGGATTTAAAGAGCAATAGCGCTTTGTGATAATCCGAGTCGGAAAATTCAGACCAGACACTACCCGTAGTATTTTTCCTCACAGGGCAATATACGCTTCCGGGCAATTCCTATATTTTTTCGGCCATAAAAGAGTATTCATTCCGCAGAAATACACACACACACATATATATATATATATATATAATTTTTTTTGCCCCGCCTCCGTTTTACGACCTTTGCCTTCCGCGTAATTTTATTTAAACTGATGTCTTCGGCCCGCCCCCGCCCGGCATGGAGGAGCCGCCGGCACACATTCAAATGCGGATGAATTATTCAGCGTTTAATAAAAATTCTCCCGCGTCTTTTTTCTTTCTTCCTTTATTTTTTTTTCGAGAAAATACGGCGCTCTTTTTTGCGGGACCCGGCTGTCCGTCCGGCTTAAACGTCGGGCCATGGCTTCAGGGGGCGGAGGGGATGAAATTACAATTTGATAACGTACGCCTGCCCCTTTCTACTCCTGATTCGGCCAATTATATTGAAATTCGGTGCGGACGAAGAACAGACTAAGTGACGCTCGGGTGACGGAAGAAAAAGGAATAGCCATTTCCATATATTACTGCTTCCATTCCCGCATTATCCAAAATCCACGCCAATCGAACGCAATTCCAACCCCATGAAAAATTACTAGTGCTCAATGTCTTCAACTTATTACCTGACAATAGTAATCCAGAACGCCGATATAATACAAACATATTAGGGGTACCCAAAAGTAATCGACATTATGACTTTAGGAATTCATTTTATTTTGCTAAAAAAGGAAACTTTAATTTAAACTCTCTGCCACTTTTCCTGCAAATTTTCGATTCCCCTCTTGAAGAACTCCTCAAGACCAAAATACATCAAATTGTTGATTACTTTCGGGTACCCCTAATATGTTAAATTTAAGTCATTAGGCGCATGAAGGACGACACCGAATGTTATAAGAAGTTTATACCCTTGCTTACGAGTTGGAGGGACCGAACGTATGTCTAAAGAGATGAAAAAGTAATAAATGCATAGAAACATTCAGCCAATGATTTGACACAATTGACCGGACCGGGGGAGAAGGCGATAACGGAACGGGT
Source organism: Lethocerus indicus (assembly GCA_019843655.1). Lineage (NCBI taxonomy): Eukaryota > Metazoa > Arthropoda > Insecta > Hemiptera > Belostomatidae > Lethocerus > Lethocerus indicus. The sequence goes on from JACDQD010000011.1 coordinate 11,754,735, forward strand.
AACTGGGATTTCTAAGTCGGGGGCCTTCGGAGGGCTCCAGGGAGGGATCGCTTCGGGACAAAGGACGAGGGTAGACAAGGAGAGTGAGAAGGGATAAAACGGTCGGTAATTTTCATGAGGAAGAACGAGATGGAGATAGGGGCGGGAACGAAGGGGGAAGAGAGGGCCCCCCGCCCCCCCCTACTCATCAACCCTGTCATCTTTTATTTACTGAAACACGATTCACAACACCCCCCACCTTCTTCCACCCCCGGGCCGAAAGCCGACAAAAGCTCTTATGCTCCCCGACACTTTTATTGTTCGGACTTTTTTTTCCGGCTTCTCACTGCCGACTAATTCCGGCTGTCGGCCCGATACTCTCCTACTTTGTAACGCTAAATTCGCTATATTAGTCAAAGGAACGGATTTTTCACAGTGAAAGAACGGGGTCCTTATAAATTATTCCGGCACTGTATCGTATTATTGCAATATTCTAGCCCAATAACATTGGTTAGTATAGGGTTGTTTTTAGTGTATCGTTACAATTTGAGCCACCTATTTAGCACCAAGAGCAGTAGAAAGGGTGGTGAAACCTGCATGCCTTTTCCGTCCTAGAACTGGTGTTTCGATGTTTTATAATATTTTCATTGCCTTAAACAATTTTATACCGAGTTTTATCCACGATAAATGGTATTATATTCTGGAAACTTTAAATAAATGATAGGATATCTAATGTATCGTGGGAAATTAAATTACAGACTTCTTCAATTTCGGTACCCCACTATTGACGAATGATGCTGGCTGTGGCAAGAAGCCGAAACCCCTGTCTAGCTCGAGGACCGAAATCTCACCGGCGTTGACGTACCCGCACCTTATAACGTGTTATATTAGTCATAATAAAAGTTGCATAAAGATACACGCGACCCCCCCCCCCGCCGGAACTGGGACCCGCGGAGCAAATCAGCCATAAACGATGAGGGCGGGGAGGAGTGCGTAAAGTTTACGCCCCGGTTATTAAGTCATAAAAGCATGGGGGTTTACGGCTTAACAAGCCGTCATGAAAAGCTTACCTGCACCTTAAACCGGTCTGTGTTTACGACAGCCCCCCACACTAGATATGCCCACAACACTGCACCCAGATAAAATTGGGTCGGGATGATGGCCTTGGAATAGAGGCGTGGAGGAAGTTTATTTTTAAAAATATATTTATAAAAACTTTGTATTTTAAATATTCTCCGTTGTACGACTTGTTTGAAAAGCACGCGGAATGAAATGGTACCGGCTGAGAGGACAAAGGACACTTTCGGTCCCGGTAGCGTTCAATTCCTTCGCATTCCAACTCTTCGTCGTCTTTTTCCTATTGCAGAAGTCAAATCTGCCTTAAGGGAGGAAATCTTTTCAATGGCTGTAGGATCTTGTAGGGTTGTGGGAGGAGGGGGCCTGTATAAAACCCACCAGTTTAACTGGGACGGAGGGCCCAACAAAAGGCGGGCTCCGGATGTGCGCGCGGTAGGCACAGCCGAAAAGGAGAAACCTACATTAAAGCACAAACGTACCGATGTAAATTCACTTTCGCATTCGGAGAAATGTCGGGAGGAGGGTGGAATTCGATATAAAAGAACAAAACGCGATTCAATTCGGATCGATGCCTTTTCATCAGCATTATATGTTTAGGGCAGATGGGCGAGAGAGATAGGCAGTGTGTTCCAAATTCAGAACTTTTACCGCTTCAATATTGGGCAAGGCTCAGACATACGCACAATCATTTACTGAAGCTATAGTGTTAGAAGATCATTTCTAATACTGTAGTTGCCTGTGAATTTGAATTTTAAGTTGACACATCACATGTATTCCAGCGAATAGATTTCTGTTCTATAAAACTGATGTATGAATTCTATGGAACATTATGAAAGCACGGTCGATATTAAAATATATATATATATATATATATATATATATATATATATATATATTTTAAATATTATTGCTGTTTACATACAGTTAGACGTTTCAGACAAGATAACGCACTACGCATGGCTTCGCCAATATACTGATGGAACGCTAATAAAAATGATGTTGCAAAACCAGCATTTCTTCTAATAATCTTCATAATTCATACACCAAAACAAAATATTCGAATGAATTTTAACCTAATAGCTATTAAAGTAAATTACGGTAAATCAACTTATTTGTAAGGACTCGGACTTCAGTCAAGGCGCAATTACGGGGTTGCGTGAAAACTTGTTTTAAAATTGCCGTCATTAAAACGGCTCCAGTTTTCCGAAACTAACCGCCGTTAAAAACTCAACAAAGATTGAGGGGGAGGGGGGAGGAGGGGGTGGTCGGAAAAAAGTGGCTCAATTAAAAGTGGCTGTTGGGGCAGGGAATGAACGTGAGTAACGGCCAACCGCGTTCAAGAACAAAATATATCAAAATATAAAAGCCCTGGAATGAGCAGGGGCACCGTGGAGGGGACTAGGGCGGCTTCATTGGTGCCGGGAGCGGGGAGTGGAACAGAGCAGGAGCGATGGACGGGGACAGAGAGAGAGAGAGAGAGAGAGGGAGAAGGAGGAAAAAGGGAAAGGGAAGGGAACGGCGGCAAGTTCAAAACTCCTTTAATGACCGAAGCGGACTTTTAATGATTAGAAGTTGGAGACAAACTTCTCCTCTTGTCTCTACTGCTTCTCCTCCGCAGTGCTGAGCAGTATTTATAATTTTTTTTTCTTCTACTCAGCGAAGATTATTTCTAGGGATGCAGGATTAAATAAGTTTTCTCCCGCTCGCAATTTCGGCCGCTGACAAATCGGATAAACGATATTTTTTGTAATGGCAAAATTCATCAGCGACAAGAGGGCTGACGGAATAATAAAAGATTTCTATAATTTACGTGTACTGTATCTATATTATTAAATAATTGTTGAAGAATGGATTTGAAGATGATTTTCAACGTTATCCCCCCCTAGAATGATCCGCTCGTTCTGGTTTCTCCCTTTCGTCCGTAGGACAACCGCAGTAATGTACGGGAGGCGCACCCATTTGTACCCCGCCGACGAAGCATCCCGGGCGGTACGACGCTGCCGGCCTAATTTGCTTCGGTCACGTATGGTTTTTTTTCTTTTTTTCACTCTGAGGGACATTGACAGGCGCTTTTTTGTGCCGGCGATGCCCCCTCTCGCTCCCTCCAAACAGGAACATTAGGCACACTGCCACGTGCTCGAGTCATTTTTAGAGTAGCGGGGGGAGGGAGGGGAAAAAATCGAAGAGAAAATAAACATACACAGCCGGCAATATAATTAGACATTATTCACGCTCGTGGTAATGTTTCCTGCCTCTGCGAACGGGTCAGGACTTTGAGCCAAGCTCTGGACCATAATTAAATGAGTCATCTCAGGACGAAAAACAAATATAATTGTCCTTGAAAACGTTCAAACGACAATTGTTGTTTCTGTTATTTTAAAAAATTTTAAAAATAATTTAATCACGTTCTGGAACAGTGTACAGGTACGTTATCGAAAATGGACTACGGGAGTAAAAAATTAATACGATTATCGAAATTAATTATCGATAATTGGTCGCGACGCCGCTAAATTTAGGAAAGCTCTTATAATTCCGTTTTTCGGTTTGTATTGCGTACAGGGCGACAAGAATAAGAGAAATACGAACTCAGTTTGCCGCGTTCAAATTAATTGAAGCACTTAAACGCTCACCGCGCGTTAGAGTGATACTGTTTTTACCGAGGTAGAAATAATTATAATGCCGTACGCATTTTCAATTTTTCTGCTAACCGCTTTCTGACTCGGCGAAACTGAGGGGAAACAACGCGAGCTGCCAACACAAGTGACGCGGGCACTTGAACTAATGATAGATTTGGAACCGGCCCCGTTTTCACGAAAGCGCGCCCCCGCACTTAATTGTCTGAATTATATGTTTTCATATTTTTTTTTCGAAGGTTGTAGGGAGTCCGTTTCATAACTGTCAACGGGCCAATGCCGGTCGGAGGGGTCCCTTTGAAGTGGGAGCTTTATAGTTCGTATAATGTTTTTTTTTTTTCTCTCTCTTTCGAAATTATTTGGCCCCTTCCCAGCGGCCGACGTGAGGCCGGCGATCGTTAAGAATTGATGAGCTGTAATACACGGATATACGCGATTCGGGGAACCGCGGTATACTAATTACGGGGGAATAATAGAACTGATTGATTTGATGCCGTCAGTTAATTAATGAATTTTACAGTAATGAAAATTCACAGCGGGGCGGCTTACGTCCATCAAACAAACCGTGAAATATGACAATTTCTGAAACTGGTAATCAAATTAAATTAAAAGCACTAAGTTAATGTGTTGTAGCACGAGAGGATACGACTTAGCATATATATGTTCTTTCAAAAATCTTATTTTCGGTTTTGTTCTTGTGGAGGGTTTGGAATGTCCTCAACTAGATGTGTGGCGGGAGAAAGAACAGGAAGTGAAGATAAATGGTCGAAACCTCAAATTTAATGCAAATAATAAAAGTTGTATAGTACTGTTGTTCAAATTGGGAAGAAAGGTCCTGTTCACGCCCCAGGAACAACAGAGAACGAACGGTCGGCTATCAAACGGGCGATGGCTGTCGCCAGCCTGCGGTTGACAGTTCGCCAATTATGCCAAATTAGACGGAGTCCTGAGGGCGGACTCGGCTTCGACATCCCGTTTCAGCCCCCTTCATACGATTATGGCTTCAGACTCGCTTTGGAATATCATTACTCTTGTGACTTTCCACTGTCGATACACAGAATTAACGGCCACTGTACTACAGTGACAGTACAGCGTAGATATAGACAAATCACGATACTATACTAAACCGGTAGCCGATTACAATATTTTTTTTTATATAGTCCTAAATTTTCGTAATATTTTTAATTTAAATATTTATTTCGGTACGTTCTACCGAGATTCTTTCGGGGGGAAAATAATTCTGGAGGTGCCCGACTAAAGGCGAGGATCCCGACCAATATCGGTAATATACGTCCAAAAATATTTCCGTAATTTCGATATCCACGTGCCATTATCTCAAGTGTTATATGGGAGAGTCTGTTAGGCGTATAGTTGGCGCAAATGTGACAGCGGATGTTTCAGTATGCGGCGTTTCAGACAATTCCTGGGAAAATGCGCTTTTTGTCCCCCCGGCTATCCAATACGTCCGGAAAAGTGGATTGAAGTTTTCCCAAACAGGGCGCCGTAACTAACGTGGCCATAAACGTCCAAAGTGCCATCACTATAAAGGTGTTTCTATGATTATATAATTCATACGTTTCATGGAGTGTTGGTATTAATTGATCATCGAATTTCAACCGCTTTGTTAATCTTCTACAGCCCTTGGACGGTTGACCCACTTCTCGGATCGAGCAACCGAGGGGAAAGGCGATACTAATAATAAATTCACATTGCGCTATCTCTATATATCTCATTCAAAAATGGAATGGAAAGGCTTCCGGGAAACGGCCGCGGAGTTAGTTAACCGGAAGCCCAAACGGCCGGATCCTTGCGATAACGGATTGGATATTTATATTAATACGCATGGTGTACCAGATGAGACGATGGCGTTTTGAAAGTATCATTCAAAATTTTTTGCCTGTTATGAACGTGCGAACAGTTAAAAAAGTCGATGTTAAAAATCGGTAACATTGTAATATTACTATTTTTACCACTGTTCTCGTTCTTTTAAATTAAGCATTTACGGTATACCTCATCTTCTTATGACCATTGCAATACACAAACTTAAAAGTCCCAACTCGGATGAATATTAGGGAGTAAATTTTTGTTTATATTTCGAAAATATGTAGCGAATACAATAAAAATAATTTTAAGCAAAGTAATGGGATAAAATTCTAAATAATAATAAACAGGTTGGTGGACGTGAACCTGAGTGGACGGGATGTTCCATCCGCAATCAACGTGGCCGATCGTACTACTTCATACAATGCTACGATTTCTTATTTCCAATAAAAGCGGGTATCAGACATAAAGAACTATTATTATTCACAGATTCCGTTTGTTTTTGTCTCCTCTCGCTGGTTTGATCTTCGGCAAAACCCAATAGCGAAAGACCAAACAAGCGATAGGAGACAGAAACACGGGAAATGCAAGGGCCGAAGGAAGATTCATACTGTGTTCTTCTCTTGTGACTCCCCCAACCCGTATATAACATTAATATCAAAATTTATTTACATCAGACTTTGGAATGTACTGTTACACTTTCGAGAACAGTTATCGATCGGGTGATAAATTAGTGGGATTTACATGCTTTCAGCCGTAACTTGATAATATTCGCTCGCTGTTCCAGTTTTTATGCAGTCTTTGATGGCAGGTGCATTTGGCACTGCTTTCAGCGTGTAAACTGCTTAATGGTCGGGTGGGGGTAGAAGTATAAAAATTGTCGATACAATTTTAAACTATTATTATTCAATTTTTTCAAAAAGTGGTACGGGATATTGGCGCGCATGTGAGTGGTAGGGGGAGGGGGGGGTAATACATGTGACATGTTTATTTGGAAGCACACCCGCCGCCACGGCCGGTCGACATGCACTTTGTGTCGGTTGTCCGCAGCTTGATAATAAGTATCGATCTCCCCTCCCGCTTCGCCCCGCTTCACCCCGGGGTTGGAGATGAAAGGGAGAGACGTGAGACCGCACGCACGCCCGGAATGACAAACTAATCCGATACGCGCCCAACCCCCTCCAACCCCACGCCTATAATCTCCGTCTCTGTCGGACCCGTTGCCGGACCCCAATCTCTCACTCCTCCCTCTCGCTCCCTCTCTCGCTCTCGCTCGCCGGCTTTATTTTTGTTTCGGCCGTGGCCGGCCGCGAAGCCCCACGGAATACCGAGTGGAGCCGCCGTCCCTCGCCGGTTTCTATTACCGTTGAATATTCAATGATTTTCGGGGGAGAGAGGGGCATGAGAGGGAGGGAGGGAGGGAGGGGGTCCTTAACAAGAGCCCAATTATAAATCCCCGACAAATAATGGGCCCCCTGAACACTTTCCGAGCCCAGTTCTTCCAACACAATTGACAGTTCCGGTATTGTTCCGGCCGTGACCCTAACAGTGGTCATTCGCTGACCAAACGCAGTTTCCGACAATTCGAGACTGAAATTCATGATAATGAAATTGATTAGTAGGGCCGAGATAGTACTCAGAAATTCGTGAGAATTGCATGAACTGAATCCAGGAAGGAGTTAGTACATAACAATATAATTTACTTATAGTCACTGTTCTTTATGCTGGCCAGAACCATTCTACTATTTTTTATTCCCTCGCGCCATTATACAGTTAATCCAGTAATTAACTGTAGCTGCAGTAAGGCCGGCGTGTTTTAACGCCGCGTTTTATAAAACGCGGATTAACCGACCGTAAAATGTACGTGAAACATCGGTTATCAGGCCTAAAAGCCCGGTACGAGCCCGGACGGGATGGACAGAATTTAATCAATCCAATAAATTTCAACCGCGTCCCAAAGGAAAATAAGGGCCTTCCCCTCCCGAACAGTACAATATAAATTCCCTACATTTGTTAACTATCTGTAAATTAAAACCAACCACAACAGGCCCCCGGCGGGCGCCGAAATAAATCGCCGCAAATATCGGCAATCCGACGCGTTATTATACGACGGGGTGGAGGGATGAAGGAAAGGGCCCAATGGACCGGCCTGTGGGGCGGTTCGTTCGGCTTTTAAAATTGGATTATCCCGATGTGGAAGGGGTTTGGAGAACCGATGGGGTGGAGGGTTGTGGGGGGGGGGGGGAAAAGTGAACCAAAGTGCTCCCTTCACCCGAGGTTTAAACTGTAATGCAACCGCCCTATTAAACCTATCCAACCCCCCCTCCAAATAATAGTTTCCCTCCCTTTCAAGTTCCTGCGCCGCTAAAGACTTTACCGAGACTAAATACCGATCTGGGATTAAGTACTATGAATCTGTTGCTCCGCAACTGCAACGATAAGCCAAGTAGACACGACTATAATGAAATCAAGAATCTCCTTTTAGATACCTTATCAATTAGTTCTTATAGATACTCATGATCGCAATCACTTCAATATTGATGCATGAACTAGTTCTTCGTGTAAATGTTTAGTGGTACAATGTTTCTCAGTTTTGTAATTTTTTACCGTATATCAATACATATTCGTTACTGCATAGCAATACTGAAAAGATGAATTTTCTTATAATTCAGGCGATATAGATATGCCGATTATTTGTATTGTTCCGAATTGAATGAGAGTTGGACGAGAGTAAATTATACAGACGTTGATTCGAACGCAATAATTGCCTAGGCTCCGGCGAACATCTGCCGTAGGCGGAAACGAACGCTCAGGGGACGATTGTTCGATCAAACCCCGAAGTCGGCTTGGGGGGAGAGGGAGAGAGAGAGAGAGAGAGAGAGAGAGAGAGAGAGAGAGAGAGAGAGACAATGGATGACGCTATCGCTATCGCCACCGCCATTCAGGCCGACGCCAGCCAAAACATTCACAAAAGTCGGTTAAGTCCTTTCTTTTATTCAAGTTTCAAGTGACCCCACTAAAGCGGCGGCTGCCAACCGAAATGCGAGCCACGCTCCGCCCGCTGTGGGATTAACTTAGTTATCGCAAGAGGAAATCGACAAGATGCATGATGCTGATCAGGGTTTTCGCCCCGGGAGATCTCTCCCACCGTCCATGGACAACAGGAAAGAGGGGAAATTTTCCCGAAAGAAAATTCGCTGCGTGGAAAGAATAACATTTAAAAAAGCGGTTTCTTCAACAGTACTTACATGTTAATTTAATCCAGACACGCACAATTGCACAAATGGGCAGAAATTTCTGCTGCAATATTACGTACACTGGAAAAAAGTACATGTTTTAATTGAAGAAAAATTCTGTAATCTTGCAGTGTCCGAAACAGACAAACGGCTGCTTCTTCCATTATTCCGTCCGAAAATATAGTACCTATATTACGGTAAATTTCGTGTATTTCTGTCTCCTCTGGCCGGTTCGGTCTTTTGCTATTGGCTTTTTCAAAAGACCAAAAGAGCGAGAGGAGACAGAAACACACGAAAACTACGGTATTCCAACTCCTCGCAGACCACATGTATGTTAAACTGCCTATATTATGGTATTTTAATGATTCGGTTTCTTAATATCTCCGGCTCTAGAACCGGTTACGCGCCAACGCACATTGCCAAATTGAGCCCGGCCGATTTCCCACCAGAAATTCTAACACGGTCGGTCCGATATTTTCCCGCCGCCCGTTTACAATGGAAGAGGCCCCAGAGCCCGGATGTGGAAGCCGGTGGGCGTGAGCCCGGGACAGATGCGAGGGTTCACAAGCGGTTTGAAAAGCGGAGAGAGAGAGAGAGAGAGAGAGAGGGAGGGATAAAGAGGGAGGGAGGGAGGGAGGGAGTGACCGACCGCCTATTTGTCCCGCGTCGGGTTTTTACCTCAGCCCAATCTTTTCACCGCCGGACAATGGGGGGGTGGGGTGGTTTTCTCGACCGGTCTACCGATTCCAGCTTAATTTGGAAGGAGGGGGCGGTTTCCACCCCCCGCGGTGCTCGGTCCAGCTCTTCTACCGGATTTCCTGCGAGGAAATTGTGCACGAATCGTCAATTCTCGAAAGAAATAATAGAACGAACCGACGTTAAATCGGAATTTTCAACTTTTTACCACTTATAAACCTTATTTCTACATTTCTACCTTCGGGAAACAAATGAGTGTTTATTAATTTTTCGGAATTTTAAACATTAAACTAATCGCGTAATTTTACGGCCTATAAGCTGTATTTCGTTTTTTCGATCTAACCTAGGCCTGTGTCTATTTCTCTGCACTCGGAAAACATACAAATGAGCGATTATTGTGGCATTCATATGTAAAGAAATAGTATGCATAATCCTTTCCAGATTACATAAATACAGAGGGGTCCAAAAAAAATGTATCCACTGTTTAAAAGCGTTTAAAAGTGTATCCATACAAGCGTTGTATTGCGTAGTTTTGTTTTGTCAGATGACAGTCGCCACACAGTCAGTGTTTTGTTGTTAGTTGTACCTTGTTACTCGAGTAAACATGGCTGGCGCAAGGCTTGCATTCGATGAAAGGAAGTCAGTTTTGAAGTGGTATTTTAAGTACGGAAACATTAATGAGGTTCAACGGCAATGGCGAAATGAGTATCAAGCAGAGCCACCGACACGTTTAACGATTCGTCGCAACACGTTCCCCAGACTTAACCCCTCTGGACTTTTACCTGCGGGGGGGAACGCTAAAGGACGTCGTTTATCGACAAGAGCCACGCACATCGGATGAACTTCGAGAATCCATCGTACATATTCATGTGCAAATATCCAACTGAACACGTTGCAGTTAGTAGTTCGTGCTGCAGTTCGGCGGCATCGTTTGTATGTGTATGTTAATGGTGACCATTTCCGGACTTTAAGCTACACTTTCACCAAAAATGAGACAACTCCCTGAATTAGTTTGCAAGTTATGGACTGTTAAACAGTGGATACCTTTTTTTGGACCCCTCTGTATTTTCGTGTTTTCACTGTTGCCGGGTTTCGTAATGCCGATTTACGAATTTTATAGGCGCACGACGTTCTTTTGACAGTCTAAATCTGGAATAAATTCATGATGCAATAGAATTTGGTATCGAAGTTTAAAGATGAGACGGCTTTTATTTAAAAAAAAAAAAAAGAAAAAATTGCTGCGGTGAAGGCAGCGCCACGCTTCCCCGGTGCAGAACCGATCGGGTTCCGGTCAGAGATACGCGTTAGAGCATTTGATCCTGTAATATGAACTGCAATAAGTTTCCGAGCCACTGGCCACATTGACCTCTCCGGCTACTTCATTTATCCCGTTACGAAATTCCCATATCTCATATAGTCGAGACGCGGTATACGATGCTCGAATATTAACGGCGTTATTTATAATTTCGACTCGATTTTTTGGCACGCCAAAAATATTAATTATACGTCATGCCACAGGAACTGACGAATTCAGTATGCAGGCTAAATATATGACTTCATATATGAAATGAAATGGATGAATGCATGGAAGAAGGTTGGAGTACATTATATGTCTGTGACGCGTTATTCCTTCACCGGTACTGGACGGATGAGTGGCGATAGTTTTTTTATCCGTAAACGATTTTCAACGCGGCCCAGTCACCGAAACCGGTCCCTCCGAAAGCCACAAGGCGGTTTCAGATCCGCTTTACGGCCGGACGGAGTTTCATTATATTCCCGGAGGGGGGGCGCCTCCCGCGGTATTGCCGGGAGAAGGAGGAATTCGTCCCCGCCGACGCTCCCGGTAGGACCCTCAGGATCGCGTTCTTCGGTGGGGGCGGAGGGGTCGGGGACGACGGGGAGGATTTTCCGCGAGGGCGGTCCCATGAATGAAACCGTAACGTTCGCCAACACTTAACAGTCGGTTGGGTCGGTAAAGGGGCCTCGGGGAGGGCTCAAACGGATTTCCGGTCGCCGGGTTTCACCTTACGAATCGCGGACATGCCTAAACCGAGCCACAAAATATTTCACCGGCCGGTAGTACGATAATGCGTGATAATCCTTGTATTTTATTGAAACAAACATGTCTCGAGTGTGAGCTACAACTTGCGCTGGACAATGGATGGATAATAGGAGAATCAGGACGGGGAATTAAACTTCAGTAACCGAGATTTTTACAATTCTTCAACTTTAGGTATGTTGAGGTCGTCCTGAAGGGAGTGTGATTTGAAACATACCGAGGAGTAATTATGGTATCTCTGGATACTCTTATAGTCCCTCCGACTTCGATATGTATTTGTAGATTGTGAATGGCTTTTGGCTTCTTAGTCTTACGGTCTAAGACGATTCCACTTAGATTTGTAATAATAAAAATATTTTTTTTTTATACGTTCTTTATGTCAGAAATTCAGTGCACCAATTTCCGATAATGTCAAGATTATTCGTGGCACACCAAGATACACATTATATATAATATTCAAAACAAAGCGTTACCTACAATCGGAAGCTGTACGTGTGCTATACGGACTAATCATCAGAGGGCGCGTCAATTGGAATCCCTTCAAAAGATTTAAATTCGATTAAATTTATCCCCTCGGCATTTTACCGGACGCGCCTGTATTTCGGTCGGCTTGCCCGGGTCAACCACGTGTTATTAAGGACCGAAATTAGAATCGGCGGTATAAATCAGCGGCCTGAATTCATCGCCGTTCCGAGAGGCGAATGGCAAACGAGACGGGCCGACCGACCCCCGACCCCCGACCCTACAAATGTAAATATGTCCCTATCGCTTAATGGTTCGATAAGCGGAAAACAACAGCCGCTCCCCTATTAATCGGACACGGGCATGAATGTCAAAATGTTGTTTTCATATCAATTTGAAAGCGGTGGGTGTTTTAGACGCGTTAATCTGCCAACTATCTGGACAGCATATTTTTCTAGACTGTCTCAGAATCCTTAGACAGTAACTTAAATTGCCTTCATCATATACTACAGTGAGTGCTTCGTGCTACCGACTCGAGCATACCGACCATATTATTTCGAATCGATATTCTTAATAATTATATATTTATTTCATTTTACTCTAGGATAGCACAAAAATTGGAATTAAAGTATAGAATACTTAAGTTTAATCATTAATTAATGATATATGATTTGCTGAAACAATAAATATGTTTAATATTATTCGTAATAATCGTTTGTGATAGTAATAAGTAATAAATTTCAGTATTTTAAAATAAAATCAAAATAGAACAGATTAATACAAGTCAAACTAAAATAACGTGATGTGGATCTCCGCTTCACCGACGACAGTTAGTCCGATACGCCGTTTCTAACGGGCCCCAACGCTAGAGGAGCCCCAATTTAAAAAAAAACACAGCATTTCGTAGTTTCCGGTTAACATTCGGCCAGTTGAAATGTTAATTGCGCCCTCTGTACCGTGACAGTGACCTAGTTTTGGCGCTGCAACACCCCCTAATAGGATTTGGCGGAGGCTTCCTTACCTTACACTTATTTTCCGACCCTGGCGGTCGCTCCGCTACTTTGAATTGGACGCGTTACCGGACCGAGGATCAGAGCGCGATTCATAATATCTGGGCGCTCTTCTGACAGCCTGAAGATTTTGGGAAACATAAACGACTTATCATGTATGCAGGTAGAAATCTTTCTCAACCTACTGAGAGATTCTAGAACTAATTACTACACAAGAACGAACAACAATATTCCTTTTTCCTAAGCCACTTGTGTCGACGTTAAGCTGTTATCTCGTCGCTGTTATCATTTTTCTAAGGAAATGTTGATGATATCTCACTTCCCGCAGGATGCATTGGAAGGTACTACGTTGGCAACTGGCATGCGCAAGAACTTCATTATCAAAATTAAAAATGCTATTCCATTTAATGTGTACATTAAACGCACTAATAAAACTCTTGGAAATCACTATATCGTAATAAAGTATTATATTTTTAATTATTTTGGTTTTTAATGACAATGGTACTGAAGCCCTTTAGTAATCGTTTTTTTATAAAATTACTTCTCGACGTTCAAATATTCTACCAGTTCGGACACAGGATGGTAAGTCTCTGAGATTAGGAACTCGCTAGCACTAGGACGCGGCGTTCCTCAAAAAGCCCCCGATTCATCGGCCAATTAACCGAAATGAAGTCGGGCCCCGAATTCAAGTTGGACGGCCGGGGGGATGATTTTCGAATTGGGGAGAAAGGGTTGTTTATGGGCCGGGGCGGGAGGGAGGTAGAGCCGGAATTACTTAACGGGGATGGTGGACCCGCGCGGGGCGTCCCGCAATACATTGTCGGCAATATATATCGGGACGGGAAATAAAAAGGAGATAAAAAGAGCAGGGGTGGGAGGGAGGCACCTCCCCGGGCGACCTAAATATAGGTGTCCCCCCGGCGGCGGTACCAGCCACGGAATGAAGTGGTCAGGAAATATACCACCGACTACTGCAGCGCTAGACCGATATAAATTTTGCGGCCCCCCAAACGCCCGATATTTCAGAACGCCCGACAGATAATTTCGAGGGGCCGCTACGCTCCCGCATGAGCAGGAAGAGGAGGAGGAGACCATCACCTGCTAGAAATGGTTTAGGGCTGTCGCGAATTGTATGACTTCTAATAACAATTCCATTATATATATATAGTGATTAGATACAAAATACAGAATAAAAGTTCCAAAAGCGAAGAATTTAAAGCGAGTAACAAATAGCATCAGCTAACGTAAAGTATACATCGTTTATAATTGTTTATAATCGTCTGTGTATAATCGTTTATAACATTTTCAATGTTAAACTTCCGTATAGGATAGTTCTTCGGACGCAAACAGTTGGATTGGATTTATACCTCAAATTTGAAGACCTCGAGGATTCGGGGTATTATAAAAAAGCAATTAGAAGGTGGTGCGTGCGCGTTGTGACCGAATACCGCGCTGTGACCGCGCAATTCGGTAAAGAGTCCCTACCATCGGGAATAGGACGGTGTGAATTATTATTTGTTTTATTGCACGATCAACTATCCAACGTGTTACAAGTGCAATTGTTTCATTATCATCCCGACATAGTCCTCAGAAATTTTGTTATTATGGACGACAAGGACAAGAGATTCATGTGGCGTTTAGTATAAGGGGATAGTTTTGTTTATTTCTTATTTACTGTAAAATCAAACATCTGTTATAAGTACAACTGAAGAGTGTGATTGGAAAAATACCGCGGTGCATTGAGGATGATAATAAAATAACAAATCTGTTTCTTAATATTCGGTTTTCAAAGAATTCTATAATGATTGTGTAGTGCGTAGTTTCCACTATCATCAGCAGCGTTTATATTACTGCTACATTTATTTGTAATAACAGTATTTTAAAATTCCATCGAACACTGGGCAGAGGAAATCAAACGCAGAAAACGTGATTGATTTGAAGCGTTTGTATCGCAACATGGCACAGTAATCCAGCGCTAATCCACGTTAATTGGTTCGCTAAATTGCCACCGATTATCGAATCATCAATTGATCAGCCTCCGCAAGCCGACCGTAGAAACGGATTATTTATTAGTAAATAACTATTTACAGACTATATACTGGTATAATAGCAGTAGTGCTTTGGGCATACATTGCAACGCTAAATTATTATATTTGCTATATCTGCCTATTCCATAGACGTGTATGAAAGTGCGGAATAAATTTTAATTATAAAATGAATATTTGTTCTTACAAAATATGCCGCAAGAGCAACATTACTTCTTATTTATGAACAAAATGCGAAACAATTTAATTTAGTTTTTGAAATTATATGTGTATACTCAGGCAAGCCTACTATTTCCCCACGCCCGAACAGCAAAGCTAATAATCTGAGAGGTAAACGCTCTTCTATTTGATTCAATATTAAAAGAGACGTCCGGAGAACTATTGAGTGAAATCTCAAAGGAAGCAAGCGGCAAAGTTTAACAAAGGGGAAGGAAAGTTTTTATTTCATCTTACATTTTAAATAAGTGATCATTGTAAATATTATTTATGAAATTGTCCGGAAAATAAGCATGTTTCCCGTAAAATAATACGAGACTTTGCAGTGGAATAATTCAGAATAAACTAACAATCGGTGGGATACAGCGATTTGAAAGAGTGCCCACCGCTGAATGCGGAGAGATTAAAATGTCTCAAGAAACCGCGAAAAATTCCAAAAATCTGAGGAATACGGAGCAATTAAAAAACCTGAAGGAAAAAATGCGCGTTATTTTTCCGAACGCGCGTTTTTCGGCCCCTGAAGAAGACCGGGGGGAGAAAGAAGAAGAATTCGTCCCATTAAGTCCGGCTCTTTAATAAGAACCCGTAATTAAAGCATACTATTACGCGAGTCTAGGTTATTCATCTGCGTGAATGCTGTTTAAAATGACTCCTGTCGCAACATTCAGTTTCACAACGGGGGACGGAAGTATCAAATGACTTGCATGGCGTCCATTTTGATGGGAATGATGAATGAGAAAAACAACATCGATGAATCGATAACAGACTATGGTAGACACTATCCGTTCTAAGTTCAGAAAAAATTAAATTATTCATTCATTTTAATTAGTTCATAATTCGCGCTAATACGTGCACCTTAAATTATGGTTACTAATTATATTCTTTTATATCCAGCTCTTACTCCCGAAAAATAATAAATTATGCAACTCATTTACAACAATGTTTTCTTTATCAATAAGCAAGATAATAACCTGCTAAATTTAGGAATGTTAACTTGAATAATTGACCAACTAACATTCTTTCGGTCTACACTTATTTCCATAATTATACCGCATAATGCGGCGTTTTATGTTATAGGATAAATTGGAATTTCCGGCAGCCCAACGCAAATTAAATATGTTTGCGCTTTTAATTGAAACAACGTCGAAATTAAAGGCGTGCGCGCGCTATAGCTACCACAGAGTTATCTTTGTAATTTGGCGCCAATCCAAAATCAGCGGAGCGAGACTTTGACTAATCCATAAATTATACACAAAAATAAAAAAAACAAAATTCGGGAAATATTAAAAAATTTGAAATAGTGTAACCGGGTCAGATTGGTCGTTACGGGCGGGGCTTCGTCGGTCTCGTCATTAACCGAGTTTTCACCGCATTAAATTAACTGGAATGCTGGACACGAGGGATAATTGCTTCGCGAGGTGAAATACTTCGTTCTCCTAATTTTCGGTCCGATTTACTCGAAGTAACGAAACTTTAAACAACGTAGCGCGATGATATATCGAATATGTATAATGGTTGTTTTACTTCTCGGGCATAGATTAACGCTTTACTGTTTTCTTCCACCTAAGTAGGGAAGTCTTTGATTCTTAAAACATGTCCTGGACTCAAATTCGTAAAATCCTGCGTATTAAATTGTTGCTAATATCTAGGTTCCCTTCGTAATACCAATATTGTAATTTTGTGAATTATCTAGGTGTCATCGTGACGAAACGCCGACTTCGTTCGGCTTTCGATGAGGTCGGAAATGGTTTTCGTAACGTCCGTATTAGAATTCAAATGCGGTTGAATTCGGATGCGATAAGAGACGACAGGATGTTTCTCTCGTTACGCGCGACGCTACCGGCAAACCAGATAGCTGCCAGATAAAAGTCTTAATTCGGGAATTATTTTACATAAATTAACTACTTTTCTGTATAGTATACACAATGAGTAATCGTGTGCACTATCGGCGGTTAAACATTTATATATTTTTTTTTATTACACAAACCTGGGTTGTTCATTTATAGCAAGTGGCTCGTTACAGCCTTAAAATAAATTAAATTCTTTCTTCTTCAGGTCTCAAGTGACCTGAGAGTCGCTTTTAAACCTCATTGCGAAACCGCTAACAATCGACAATAATACCCCCGGCATTAAATAGACGTCCGGAGGAACTCTCGTTAAACTCTGTCCAATGAAATTCTATTAAAAGAACTAAGATAAACACGAAGGAAGAAACACTTGAGAATTTTATTTTCAGGATTGAAATAACGCTTTCGCCGCTGAAATTCCCCGCGGTTATTCGTTATTTGTAAAAGGGGAGAAGAGAAACTAATTCCAGATAAATTCTCTCCGTTCATTGAAAACGGACGGTTAGAAAATTTAGGGTTCCGTTCGGTAATCTGGTTTGGGACCGATTTCGAAAATCGTCGCACCGACCGAATGCGTTCTGGGTCACGTGATACCGCCGGCCGGCAATAAATCCGCGATTGAAAGCCCGTTTATGAACGCCATGAGCCGGAAAACGCGATAAAAAGGGAGCGAAATTATAAGAGGAAATTTTTTTTTATTTTTTCTAGACCGTTTAACTGTTAAGGCGAAAGTATTCCGCTACCTAAAATATTGTTTTATTTTAGTAATTATTTTTTTAAATTCGTGCATCGGACAAAAAATGACTCGAATTGAGTAATTCAATGTCGAATGGTTTCTTCCGAAAAGGGGAAGATCATATAAGTCGTTTGTTGCAATTACGTCTACGGAGTATATCTAAGAATTGAAACGCTATATATAGAGGAGAGTGATTACCTGCGATTGGATAGTCGCTATGCCCAGAGTGGTTGAGGTGGCGGGTGCTGAAGGAAGTTGGGCAGCAGTTTCGGGGGCTGGGAGGCGGGATCGGGGGCGGCACTGTAGAGGTTGACTGGCGGCCTGGAGAGCCTGGAGAGGCGGCCCGGGTCCGGCATCGCGAACCTAATCTTCTGCCAGAAGAGCCGGTCGCCCCACTCGATGCAGGTGTTCGTCTTCAGATAGAGCCTGAGGTCGGGGTCGAGGTCGCGGGGGTTGACCTCCCCGACCAGTACCACTATCAGCCGCCTCCTCCTGTCCTTCAGCACTTCGTGAAGCGCCGACTTGAACTCGAATCTGCACCACTCGGAGTTGGCGAAGTTCCTCGACAGGACCACTATCGTCCTCTTCGAAGCCTCGACCGCCTCGATGATGGTGTCGGCGACGTAGGCGGTCATGTTGAAGTCCCTGTAGTGGAGGCAGAGCCTGAACGGCGGCTCTAGTCCCGGCGCCAGCATCTGAGTCACGAACGCCTCGTCCTTAACGCTGTAGCTCACGTAGGCGTCGAACAGTCTATCCTGGTCCTCCTCGAAGCCGGCCGCCCTATAGCACATCCTGAGCCCGCAATGGGAATACAACCAGACCCTGAGCTCCCTCCTGTAGACGAACAGAGCGCAGACCAAACCTATAGAAGTGACGAACGCGCAAAAAGTTAGGAGCAATAGCGGCAGGTAGTCTTGTAACACCTGTCTGTCGACTATTCCCCTAGATCCCCCCGGGTAGATTGAGCACCAGGTAGAATTCAGATCTTTGAAAGCCGGCCCCAGAGTATTCGTCCTGTTGTTGATCGTGCACCTGATCTGTTTGGCGTCTACCACTTTCGCGTGATTCAATCTCAGCCAGGTGCTCATTTCCGTCGTGAATTTACAATCGCAAGACCATCTGTTGCCCGCAAGGCCCACCTCCACCAGATAAGGGTTGGCCATGAATAGAGTGACCGGGAATTTATACAGTCTGTTGTTGTCCAGCCGCAAAACTTCCAACTGCTTCAGATTTGTGAACGTCCTGTTGTCTATGAAATGTATCAGATTGCCCTGCAGATAAATCTCCCTGAGGCTCTCGAGGCTCGAGAGTTCGAATCCGAGCAGCTCCTTGATTCTGTTGTTCTCCAAATGCAGTACCCTCAACCGCCTCAAACCGCTGAACGTATGATTGTATATGGCGGCGATGTTCGAGTTATTGGCGTAGAGGACTTTAAGGTTTTTCCTACCTATGAACGAATGGCTGGAGAGCTCGCCGAAATTGTTCCCGTCGAGGTAGACTTCGGTGGCGTCCATCGGTATCCTGCTCGGCATCCTCGTGTACCCGGCCGAAGAACAGTCGACTATGTTGGCCGCCCACGACTGGTCGTGGTAACAGGTGCAGTTCTGCGGGCAGGTCATTTCGCAGTCGCAGGCGTCGAAATCGCAGCACGTACACAACGCGAAACAGTGGGTCTTATAGGAACAAAGGAAGTGGGAGGGTTCGGCCTCCACCAAAGGTATGTAAAGCTTCTCTCTGCTGTACAACAGTTTACAATAAATCCCCTCCAAATCCATGACCCTCGGATGTTGACGGAGATGGTCGAGTTTGTTGATCCTCTGAAGCCACTCCATCGTACAATCGCACTGGAAGGGGTTCCCTCCTATATAAAATTCCGGGAGCGGTCTGTTTTCCTCTACCGGCGTCAAATGCAAAGCGTTCAATTCCATTTCTTCGATTTGGTTAGCGTACAGATCGACCCGAGACAAATTCGTTTTCTTAATAAACGTATGAGGCTCAACGTAAGTAACTAGATTATCGTTGAGAAACAGAAGTTCGACGCTGTTCGGTATTGAGACCGCGGTCACCCTGGTCAGTCTGTTGAAACTCGCGTCTAAAGTTTGAATTTTAAGTTCCGTGTCCAAATTATATTGGTTGCCTAGATCTGGGATGAAGTTCTTGTGAATATCCAGCCATTGCAGTCCTTGCGGTAACTGTGCGTAATCGAATCTCTCCAATTTGTTGTCGGATATGTTCAACCAGAGAAGGCTCGTTATGTCGCTAAAGATACCGTTGATGTCGGCCAGCCGATTGGCGTCCAACCGTATCGCCTGTAAATTCGGATTGCCCTCGAAAGCTCCCCTCTGTATCACGTGAATTTTATTATTAGATAAATTCAATATTTGCAAGGAGGGCAAATCGGCGAACGTCGTCTTACTGATATTCGAAATTTGATTGCCTATAAGTCTGAGACCGTACAGATTAGTCATTCCTATAAAGCCCGGTTTGTCTAGAACTGTAATATTGTTTTCGCCCAGATCCAAAGTTCGTAAAAGTCTCATTTCGCGTAGGGCGGCCGGAACGAAAGTCAATCTGTTACCGTTCAAATTCAAATCTTCGAGACCGGTACAATTTCTGAACGCGTCCGGATGGATTGATTCTAGAATGTTGTTGTCGAGCGAAAGCAAACTCAAAACGTAAAGTCCGTTCAGAGCGTCCGCGTCGAGATAACTTATTTTATTATAGGAAATTACGAGAGTGTGGAGATTGTTCATCGGAGTAAAAGAGTCGGGGGGAATCGTTTCTATAGAATTATATTCTAAATTCAATATCTGCAAAGTGTAAAGATCGTGGAACAGGGTTGGATCTAATTTGGTGATTCTATTGTGAGATAGATTAAGTAATACGAGACGGATAAGCCCGGAAAAGGTTCCGCTGTTTATCCAAGCGCTGGTCAAATGATTCCTGGAGAGATCGAGGGCCTGTAATTGGTTCAGGTCGGAGAAGAGCCCGGGCGATAGCACGCTGATCGAATTATTCTGAAGGTAAATTTCCTTTACGGAGTCGGCACAATCGCGAAACAATTCGGGGGGCAACGCGACTACTTTATTATTGGATAAGTCGAAATGACGTAAGTTTTTAAGTCCCGCCAGCGCCCTGTCCGCCACCATCGAAATTTCGTTCTCTCTCAAGTAGAGCTCCCTCAGGACTCTGAGAGCGCTAAACCCGTTCATCGGGAGCAGTACGAAATGGTTACCGGACGCGTCCAAAATCTGTATATCCATGGAGCAAGGCCCGGACGCGTACCTGGGCCCGGGGAGAGAGTCGGTATCTTCGGGGGCGCTGATGAGCGGCTGCGGGGGAGGCGTCTTCTCTCTGAAGCCGAGATCGCCGACGTCCTGGAGGCGGTTGCCGCTCACGTTCAGCGCTTTCAAGTTGGCCATAGGACAGAAAACGTTCTCGGGAAAGGACCATATATTGTCGAGGCTCAGGTCGAGCCTCTCCAGTTGTTTGAGGGGAGTGAAACTATCGCGGGTCAGTTCCAGACTGAACGCCGGCCAGTCGGTGTTGTGGGTGCGGATCGTCAGGTTCCTCAGATCCGTCAGACCTTCGAAGACGCCCGAACCGATTTTGGTCACCTTGCAATATTCGAGGACGAGCTCTTTCAGGCGCACCAGGTGGGCGAACCCCCGCTGTTCGAGGGAACTCCTGGATACGAGGGTGGGGTCGCAACTGATGAGGAGGGAGGCCGTGTGCTCGGCGGGAATGACGCTGAAATTAGTGTTGTCGAATTCGCTGTTGATAGTCCTCAGGTTGCAGGAGAGGTGGACCTCGTCGGAGTCGCGCAGCCACCACTGGCAGTCGACGGGGGCGTCGTAGCGGAAGGTGCCGTTGTTGTTGGGGTTGTCCTGGGGGAGAGGCGCCTGGGCCGCCGCCCCCGGACGGCCTCCGCCCCCGGCCCACATCGCCGACAACACCCCCCCGAGAAAGACCGACACTAGAGGCGACATGTCCGGCCCCTGATGACTAGTCGCGGTCGCGCACTCGATCGACTCCCGCCTCCCGACACATCGCCCGCTCGCGACACTACCGAAAGAGACCCGCACTTGCCGATCCGGGACCGAAAGTCCGGTTTCCCGATATGCGAGGGAGCGAGGACAGAATCGGAGTGGGGAACGCCAAGACCGACCGAAAGACCCTCTCCCGACGAGTGGTGAGCTCTTACTGAGCCGGGAGGTCGGTGTGCGCTCCGTTGGGGGGGCCGAGCAAGCGCAACCCTCACTCCTCGCTCCCTCCTCCCTCCCACCGTCCCCGCTCCCTCCCCCGCCAACCCCCTCTCACTCATCTCTCCTCACTCCTCACTCGCTCACCGCCTAACCGGCCACAGATCTCGATATTAGCGATGAGCGACATATTGGTGAAGAAAACTTTTCCCGAAAATGCTCCCGAACAGTTTAGATTCCCTCTTACCCATATTTCCAGTATTTTTGCACAGAATATTGTAATAAATCTCGAGAAATATTATTTCTCATTTCCCTCTCGTAACTTACAATTTTACCCAAATATATTATTTCGGGAAAAGGTTATCGAAGTAAAACTATGTATAACCCGGAGACTATCGGTATGGAATTGTTGTCTTATAAATTCGTAGTGTCCCTCACACGTTCCAAATTCATGCGACTGCAGAAATCTAATGCACAGACAGTTCAAATAATATCCTAATGGTAACATGTTTAATAGAATTATGAACGCTGCTAATAATTCTGCAGTTCGGATCGTTCGCACAGCCCGAAATTAATGTTAATTGAGAACAATTGATCCTAACTCTATCAGACCGATTCCGGTGTCTTTTTTCTCGTTTCCGAACCTGAATTAGAGCCGAACGTATGGATTAGCCCTCGGGAATAAATCAAGACATCGAGTTAAGCTCGAAGGAATACACTTAAAAGAATTACCATATTCATTGGACTCCGGGCCTTTTTTTTTCTTCCTCTCCGGTTCCGCTAATTAATTCCTCCCCCCCTTCTCGCTCTTCGAAGTCAAAGTTTCCCTTTTTCCCTACGGAAGAACTAATAACCGGCAATAGCAACGTTCCCATCCTCGGAGGGCAATCGCGTAGGCCGATCATGAAATTTTCCTCGTTAAATACTTTGTCAGCCGATTGAAATTCGAAATTGGCCGGGAATCGAACCCCGGACAAGATCTTCGGGGTAGGGCTGCAACACGCGCATAACGCTAACACCACAGATAAAAACTCATAATAGAATATAAATTAATACTGAGATCGCAATAACGTTATCTCAACTAGTCAATTGTCGCCTACACCATCGTTTTGTCCAGAAACATAAAGTTTTGATTTGCAAATGCATTAATATTATTGTTGTATCTCATGGAGCCAGCCTCCCAATGTAGGTAAGAGTTCCTGAACCGGCGTCCTTCGCGAAGAGCGTATTAACCCACACAGAGGAGACTGCTAATTCTTTCAAGTCCATTACAAAGGCACCTTTGTTACGACCGAAGTTTTATTACAGACAACTTTCTTGGTACAACACCAAGAATGTGAGCGACCGTTACTATTTATGGTTCGTGGGCGTATGCGCCCCTTCATACGACTAATGTCGGGATCAATAAAAAACTACCCCGAGACTCAATTTGCCGCGCAGACCTCCTCAATAAAACGCGTTTTATACTGCGCTAATTAAAGCTTTCTAGATTATAAAGTACTGGAATTAATACGAGCTCGATTCAAAAGATTATTTCGTACCAGGGTCAGTTTATATCATTATTTTTCTTCTATTCTTTACATCTTTTTAGTTCATATCCCCGACATGGCGACACGTTTCGCTTACACAGTTCATTTGCATGTCATTCTTTGCCTCGGTAAATAAATAACGATTTTAAAATTCAAACTTATCGGACGTTCCTCCAAAGTGCAATCTGCATATTCCAGTTTGATATAATAGTAATAAATATTGTTATTGGCAGCCAGGTTTTCAATTGGGGTCGAAATCCATCGATTGGATGAACATACGACGCCTGTCCACCGAATCGTTCGCGTGACAACCGAACATTAATGATAGAACGCGAACCGGAGAAACCTTTTTAGCGGGCCAAATTCGATATCGTCCACGTTTTAGTTGTTTAGTTGTTCCACAATAGTTGTACCCCTGGGTACAATAGAGCCGAAGTTATGTTGAAAATTGAACAGACAACTACTGTAAAAATAATTGTTACTACCAAATATATGATTGTTTGTCGCCATTTTGAGAAATAAAATAAAACTTTAATATTAGCTTATAGAATAAATCGAAGATCTGTCTAACAGTAGCAATGCTTAACCTACTAACGGGACGCTACTGAAGGCGGCGAGAAGTCGAAACCGGTTCAGCTTCGGACCGAATCACCGATTTGGGACTAGAGAATTATTGTATTTCAGCAGGGGTTTGTACTCAAAACATTTCCGGGGGAAATAGCTCCGGCTGATTCCGTATTCCGAGGAGCATTCCGTCAGTGAAGCTCTGAGAGGTAGTTAAATCCTATAAAGCATCCTGTCAGCACTATCACCCCACTCGGTTGTTTGATTCTTGCGGCGTGAGTAAGAGAGATATAAGCCGCGTGCGATAACAATAAGATATTACCTGAAAATTATATATGTAGCCGCATATATTTGTTCTCGACTTTAACAATAAAGAGAGATTTTTTTGAAATGAAAAATACAATATCAGTTTTATGTCAAGAGCCAAATAGATAGGAACGAATAATGAAATTCTGAAACTTCGCATTCTGAATTCTGGACGCTGAATGTTATCTCAAACTTGCCAATTTTTTAAGCAACATTTAAGACCCAAACCACTCCTGTAATTCTTATGAATTAGTAAGTACTTGTAAGTAATTTGAAGAAATAGTTGATTAAGTTTTCATTCTAAATTTATCAATATTTAGAATAGCCTTTATTATTTTATGAAGTTTTTCTTAAAAAAAGAACCATCCGGAGCCACTTTTCTTCAGTATTTTGTTTTTTAAAAATACTCTTAAGGCAAGATATAGGAGAAGTTCAGTACCTACCCCTAACTGCACCCCCACTCCCCCTCCAACAATCGATAGTTTTATAATATCGACTTTCCTCGGGGGACCTTTCGTGGGAGGAACAGTCTCCCCCTATTGTACACCGCACAATGATGAATGTGCCTATTTTTTTTCTTTTTATTTTTCGGTAAGTGCAGTCGGATATTTTCAAGCTGAGTCGATTTACTGTGGGAACCAGTGGGAAAGACGATAGGCCCAGTCAACAGTTGCGTTCAACAAACTGATATCTCCACTAACTGACCGCGTCATATGCAAGAATTAGCTACTAAAATACCTACTGATGCCGGGTAATAGAGTTACTACAAATTTTCCTTCATATAGTGTCGTTTTTTCGTAATAATTGCAGTTATTTATGCCACCGGACAGGATATATAACACGCGATTGAACTTTTGTTTCACATTATTATAAATAAAACATTCTTTTTTATTAAACAAAGTTAAGGGGGTAATTACTCATGTATTTCCTTAGTGTTATAAATTACTAAGTAAGAGCGTTGTAAATTGTTCACCGAGCTCTGAAAACTGCCTAAAAGCCGTCGTGAGGCCACCCCCCCTCTACACTACAGAAACAGAGAGAAAGGATATATTTTAAAACAAGGAATATTTCTACATTAGTCAAAGTTTTGGGAGTCATAAATTCAAATCCAGCTGAAAATTACTTTGCCTTCTGCGAAACAGGAGGGGGAGTGGCCTCCTCTGAAAACTCTGTATGGGCCTTGGGGTGGTACCCTTAATGCCGTGGGGTTCGATTCCATTCACTCCAGTCACCCATTGTACCCGGCCGTGGGGAACATTGGTAATTTTTTTTTTCGAAAAATACAAACGAAATTACAAAAAGTTAGGTGATTCACAAAATCGTTGCACTCTGTACTGGTTAACTCGCTCCGGCTTCAAGTTTCACAAAAACTTGGCTGACACAATGGTTAATTTCTACAACGTGCTGAGTATGAGGAGTAATGATCGGAATTATTATCGACAATCCCGAGAACTGGATATTGACTCGTGAACACGACTCGCAATGTACCAATGCACTTGCGGATAACCGAAAGTTTAGAATTTTCGCTCAGGGTACTTTTGGGAAGTATATACTCGGTATAAAACCATCAGCAGAGCGGTATTACACTGTTTATAGTACACTATAACATTTACTGTCGCTAAATTCACTGCCTGGTAATTCTGAGACCATTATTTTTAATTACGATCGTCCTTCCTGAAGTTTGCAGCTTGTAAAATCTATTATAGCCTTTATTTTAACCAACAATTTCCTACCTTTGCCAATCTCTCGATATTTTACCCAATACTAAATAATATATATATATATATATATATATATATATATATATATATATATATATATATAGGGTGTCCCAAAATTAACGCAAGATTTGAATTTGCCACCATTCTTGCAGTAAAGTTGGCAACCCTATTAAAAAAAAACCATTTGACAGCTGATAGTTTAGGGTTAGTGCAAATGGAGCGTTACACGATAGAACAACGTATTTTCATTGTTGAACAATATTTAAAAAATGAAAGTTTGGCAGCCACAGTTCGAAAATTTCGTACAAAATATGGTCAGAATAGTGATTTAACTTCGTCAATGATTTGACACCATTGGATTTCTTTTTATGGGGTTATTTGATGTCATCAAGCCCGCAACCACGCGTGCGTTGAAGGAGGAAATTCAACGCTGCATCAACGACATTTAGCCACATTTATGCAAAATGGTCGTGGAAAATTTCGACGTAAGAGTGCGTATGTGCCAGCAAAGCCATACATAACCCTATCCTGTGTACTTTACGATTCAATAAAAAAATAATTTAAAGAAAAAACTTTTATTTAATTCAAATCTTGCTTTAATTTTGGGACACCCGATATAATGTCAATAACGCGTATCGAACTCACGAACGCACCTATCGCACAAATGAACAGGTGAGCACAGTTGTGTTCATCACCCTTGACACTGGACGTTTTCAGGGAATGTTGCAATGTTCCCTGTACACTACAAGTACCCATGAATGGGACGCCATATAACGGGGCATGCATTACCCGGCCCACCTCCATTTTCTCTATTGTAGCGCTCCAACAATACACCGCCAGCGTCGGGCCAACTCGAAATTCAATTGAATTTGGCCGAAGTTGGCGATAACGCGGCCGTTTCATTATAATACAAATTGTGGTCAATCCCTTCATTGGGGCCGGTTAAACAAATGACAGGAGCGTGCTCATAAATAATAAACCTATTACTTGGTCTTCGAGCGTATGGAAGTAGTTGGGAGTGAACAACTGAATGGAATGTACAAAGTCTTTTTATATTCAAAAAAATTATACTGCACACACACCGATTTTACTTACCGTCAAGTAAAGCAGCAGTTTTTGCGCAAGCAGCAATTTTCGGAATTGAATTGACGGAAGAATTTCACAATATCTACAGAGCTGGAAGATTCCTCCGGAAGCGGATATTGCCCAACGCCTTCTTGCGCAATGCGACGTGCACAAGAGGACACGGACACAGGATGCGGCGGCTTAATCTATGATCAAACATCTATTAGATATCCGAGGCATTAATTTTATCAATCTTCGCGTCCGTTCGCTATTGTTTTTATATTCAACGACAGAGGCACATTCACAACGTAGTGGGTTTCGACAACATGAAATTCTGTATGAAATTCATATATGAAGTATGAAGTTTCGTGTATCTCGTTCTCTACATGAGCATTTATAATTACAATATATAATTATAATTTTAAAAAATCGTTACGATTTACTGCTGGTGCATTCGACTGCAGTTAGTGTACAAAAATACAGTTTCATCTAAAAATTCAAAATTGTAGTCATTAATTAGGAAGCGGCGGCCAATCTAATGTTTGTTTCACGGGCAATTCTTGAAAACATATTACCCGCTAACCGGCGTTAACGTAAATTAACCCCCAGCCCGGTTCTCCTTCTCTGCGGTAGTACTTACTATTCCCCCGCCGTGCACCGGTAATAAATTCCGTTACCGGCTGAGAGGCTGCCTTATTAATGAAACCTTCGAGACGGATCTACGCACACCGCAGGGGCGATATTATGCTTCGCCGTTCAAATTATTGTTTAATTAAACTGGACCCGTTCCGCCCCCCCCCGCCCATTAGCCGGGGGGTTGTTCGGTGTGCATTCGAATGGGCGTAGGTGAGAAATTAAATTTGCCACTTTTGCCCAAGTTTTGCGACGATACACGCCGTACAGTCTCGCAAGGCTTATCGGATCCTCGTTTCCATCATTAACCGGTCTCCTCAAGCGGCAAGTTGTCGAGATATTCCCAATTAAGACAAAGTTGATCACGCCGACGGGACGTGAATCAAAATTACGTCAGCAGCTATATAATTGTAGAAATTATCTACAGATGTTCTCGACTGTATATATTTCAAATTACGTGATATTAAGAAACATTTTAGGATTAGGTGTAATTCATTGTCGTAAACTATAATTGAATGTCAGCCTGTAAATTAAATTATTGTACCCCCATAGATACATTCCGCTAATAAAATTCTATTTCTTTATCGCCCCCATGGAACTCTTTCTTTTGCCTGCCACCAAATGCACACGGCTCACTCACAGTGTTATTAACCACCCCAGGTAGGTGGTAGGTGCCAAGCTTGTTAGGGCCCATTGGAGAGGTAAATATGGGCTCGCTTCGGGAGTTTATTTTTTCACGTTTTACATTGTGAAACTCTCCCACAACACCCTTCTACCTGCCGGTCCGGTGTAGAAAGATTCGAATGTTTTTCATGTTGTACGTGCCACTTTATTCTCATTTTCTGTTAGATTAGTTCGAGTCTTTATTTTACAGCGTTTACCAGTTTAAATTTAATGTGCGCATTCCAAGTCGAACGCCTTTCAAAACGTTTAAACATTCCCGAAAGTAATATTTAAAAAAACGCGTAAAGAGGGCTGTCCACTTGGCCGAATTCAATAATGAAAATCGCGAAAATTTGTTTCGAATTTGCAACAATGAGTGGGAAATTCGATAACTTCCAAATGGCGGCCGCCGAATGATGATTTAATTTCCGCGTTCTCCGCTACGGACCGCCACCCGTTCTACAAGCGGAGCTTTCGAAACCTTTCGCCTCTAGTTCTCAATTTTTAAGAGTAAAAATACTGAAAATTGCAAAAATTTTTAAATTCTACTCGAAATTACCGGGGTAAAAGAAGTTAAATTCGTTGTATTTTACCTCACACTGGTTTCTACACGCCAGCCTCTTGGTCTATAGGCCAGTTCATCTGCAGAGGTAGAAAACACGAAACGTTCAAAACTTCTAAAAGAACATTTGAAGGCATTACACTGTAAAATTGTGATGTTGTAAAGCATGAATATACTGCGAACCATGTAACGTTCGGATTGAAAAAAAAATCAGCTCGCTTAACGAAAGATATTAATGGAGGATAACAGAAAGGGGGGGGGAGCGTTTTGAAGGATTAATCGGGCACCGTGCTCCTAGTTAATTCGAAGCGAAGTATTACATCTTTTCACGTCTCCTTTCGGGCCCCGGCCGGAACGGGTTTTGAAGAGGGACGGGAAGAGGGGGAGAGGGTTTCCAGATTAGTTAGCCACTTTGCTCAATCAAGTGTCCGTGAAAATTACGGTCAATTTTCGTAGCGTAATTGAATTTTCAAAACGGGGCTCCGAGGGTATTACCGGACGGGGCATCGTTTATTTCAGCAGTCTATAAAAGAACCCGAGCAAACTGAAGAGTTACGCGAAATATTTCTTTCCACGGCTCGTATGAAGTAATTAAAACTGTTATTTTATTTTATATATCAAGATAATAGAGATTTCCTTATTTTATTATAAGATATCAGTTTCGTACCGCTGTTTAAAGTGCAATTGAGTTATCACCGGAGCATAACAGTGAGGGGGTAAGAGAACACCGGTGGTTCTCGACATATATTGACCCCTTTTAAAAAACCAGAAGGCAGTTTCCACAGATAAAAAAACAGTCATCATTGTTAGCCCAACAATAGGGAGGTTCACCCTCTGTGACGACACTATGAGACTGTCGGCCCAGGTAAACCAAATGCCCCTTGGTTTCGAGAGAAAAATCCTGATCCGTTTGATATATATATCATTCCTATATTTATAAAGAAACACTACAGGATTATAAAAAAAAAGCTGACAGCGCTGGTGAATAGATCGGCTTCCTGAATTATTGGCTTCACGCCCCTCCCCCGCCGGTAGGAGGTTGCCTTCACATTGGTTCTTAATTGTGTAAAAAAACACCGAGAAAGGCTGCCCGACAATAAATAAATCGGAGCGGGGCGTTATCAATTTTATCAGCGGACCAGGCGAGGAGGAATCTGAATTCGGTCGAATTTTCCTACAGAGCGACGGAGGTCATTTAGAGGTCACGCGGTCACGTCCCTAGCACAATGCCGGCGCTCGAGGTCGGTTCGATCTGAGTGGGAAACATTCCGAGTTCGGGTCTTCGTTTCTCGCACTCCGCTGGCTCTAAATTCTCCCAATTATGGGGATTTATTATTCTCGATATGACGCCTGATAATTCCGATTACGTACATAATATTTTGTCACATGAACTAGGACGTTTCATGATACTTTTGTTACCCAGATGATGAAGAATCATTTTAGTTCCGAGGTTCATTTAAGAACAAATTGCCTTGTAGTATTCCCTTCGAAATTTTAACTCGTTTTATATTTATGGAGAGGGAGGGTGATTGATTGAAAAGAGGTGTGCTATGCCCAATGTGCATCGGTTTAACACTAAGTCGTTTTAATTCGCCTTAATATTTGTTTTCAGATTCGTTATATCGTCGCAATTCATTCGAAACCCCCCCCTGTACACCCTTCAATCGAATATATGAATTGCGTTCCATTCTGTTTGGACAGATGACGGTCACTTGGCCATCGTGTTTCCCACAGTGCTTAGCATCTGGTGTTCACTGTGACTGGGCTTGTCTGTCTCTCACCCTCTCTCTCTCCCTCTCCATCTCTCCCCCCCTCTCTCTCTCTCTCTCTCTCCGGTTAAAACTTCGAGCAAATATTTGTACCGGGCAGATCTGTCGGAAGCGGACACGAGTGGAGTGGGGTCGCGTGCACGTTTTGTAGCGTACAGATATGAGTGCTATATGAGGGGCCTCTTAAAGAATGAAATTCGCTGATCGACGAACAAACCGTTTTTCCCCGTAACAAAGACGCGATTGTAACTATAGGCCATTGATAGCTGAATAATAAGTAAAAGAATTACTCTAATCGGACCATCTATTTATCCTTTCGCCATTCACATGATGAAACAGTGAATTAAAAACGAGGCTGTACTAAACTAAAGTGAGCCCCACTTTAAAAAATTAACTGAAGCATTTTTTAATAACACTAGGAAGTAAAAATAATTAAAATTATGTAGTAATTATTTTGATTTATAATCATACGTGATACAATGTTATCATAACAATAGAAATAATTATCCTACTTGTGGATTCTGACTCTAAACATTTTGAAACATAACAGTTATTGTATTTTCAGTAGCAGCGCCAATTAAATTAACTCTAGTAAATTCGAACTCCTTCAGCGGGACCTTCAGCGGGCCGTGTTCCGACTTGTTGATCCTCGATTACGGTTGATCCTGGAAGCGACGCGGCCGTAATTATTGTCCCCGGTCGCATTTATGACGCCGGTTGTAAATACACTGGGGGTACACCGCGCAGAGTACAGGGACCGTAAATCATCTCTGCGCAAATCGGCCCCGGTGGGAGACAAAAGGATTCACCCCCCTCCGTGGACCCTGTCCGGGGGCGCCGTTAATGAGAGGTCCAGAATTAGCGGACTTCCTCCCTTACAGAAGACCGAATGCCCTCACTGTATAATGTCTAATCAAATAAAGGCTTCGGCTTTACTGATAACGAAAAATTACTAACGTTATATAAGGCCGAAGATGGTGGAATAGATTCTATTAGACTGGTGAAGATCTGAACCCAACGACGTTTGCTCACACTAGCAAGAAATACTGGTGGCGAAGGACTGTTGAATACCTGTTATGTGGTCTGTGAGGGTATGGAACACCATAGTTTTCTCAATCTTCGGCCGCATGGGTGCTTGAGGGGCATCATATGTACACAGTCACTTCACTTGTACTGTGGAGGTTGCTCCGCCTATATATATATATACTATATATATATATATGTTCTGTCTTTGTTTTTGTGTTTGGGTATGTCTTTTTTTTAGATCGGGGGTTATAGTTACCGATTTTCTTTTGGAGACCAAACCAGGATGGGAGAGAGAAAGGACTGTCGAATTCTTGAGGCCGCCAACCATAAGGGTTAAGTTCGAAAAGCACGGTTTTACCTGGGAATAGAGGTCCCAGATCTTTTGAGAATGGTTTTCGAGACGGCGGTTAGTCGCACGCCGGCAGGTGTGTCCTGTCCCTTGGACGGGGGAAAAATTTCCCCCCTCCGGGTCATCAATCTCGTGCGGGCCTCACGCCCCACGAATGGCCTCCCACAATGGGGTCGCTCTAGGGAAGGAGGGGGCTGGAATAACCCGCAACCGATAATTCAGAGACACAATTCATAATTCATGAATGAGGACTTCATCATTTCTTCGGCGCGGTGGGCATGGGAACCCAGAGCGTAGATGACGGACAGCTGCCATAGCAGATGGTCCCCTCTTATATTATAATTCGGAAAATGCCTAATACAGTTTTTCCTGTATACCCCATATTTATAAAACTCCAAATAACCGTATAATAGTTATACATTAATTGGAGTAAATATGAGTTCCACATTGTAGGGCTCAGAATTATAAACGATGGCTCAATTTATTTTTTATTAATTTTCTCTGCCTCCTCACTGGTTAAGCGCTCTGTAGACGTGCAGATCGTAGACTATACACGAGGCATGAATAGTTATCCTTACGTTTTTCGCGTACCAGTTGTTATATTTCCCTGCGCTTCCCAAAGCCGCCCTTCGTTCGACATAATGGCAATTGTAAGAGGCAGCCTGTAAGTAGTCTGCCCTACAGGAGTCTCAAGTGTTTAATATCGGAGGGCGGCTTTCGGGACAACTGAAAGACGCGCCCACAGCCGGGGCCATATTGTGTGCGTATATATTCGACTGTGTTGTTGTTTACGCGAAATACTTGGGCGAGTTCCGCTCCGAAAACCCACTTCGGAACTTTTCCAATAATAATTCCCCGGAGCCCCGGCCCGTGTCCCAGTTATACACGTTTTCGGTTGAAAACTTCAATATTGCACTTTATTGCTGTTTAAGCAACTCAAATCCCAACTCAAGAACTCAAACACTGGGAGTCG
Organism: Lethocerus indicus; assembly: GCA_019843655.1. NCBI lineage: Eukaryota > Metazoa > Arthropoda > Insecta > Hemiptera > Belostomatidae > Lethocerus > Lethocerus indicus. The sequence goes on from JACDQD010000011.1 coordinate 11,787,914, forward strand.
CCCGGGGTTTATATTAGTGAACAGGGCGGCCCCTTCAGCTCCGATAATAATAGTTTTCTGAACTTCCCGGAGCAATATAGTGCCCCAACTATTATTTCCAGTATTCAATTTTCGATCTTATTTGCGTTCAGCGTCGGTCCAACCTACAAGTGCATATCAGAAATCTCATCGTTCACGCCCGAGCTTTAGGATTAAGCTCCAGATAGAGTTTTAAGTCAAAAGATTACTGTACTTAAATATATAAATACAATCGAGTAAACAACGCGATGAGTTGGGGGATACGTGCTTCAATAATTTAACATACCTGTTTTGTGGTCTGCGAGGGGCTGGAATACCGTAGGTGTTTCTGTCTCGCCACCTTCAGTAGCGGTGTTAGTCACTATCGGCACTTTCGATATTTTTCGGGCATCCTCAGTACAAGTGACAGTGACAGTGCAGTGAGGAAGCCGACACCGGTCTAGCAAATGACCAAACCAGCGAGAGGAGACAGAAACACCACAAACCTACGATGCTTCAATAATATTTAGACATCGACCGAATGCAGATATTGTGGAACACTTTTATATCTTTGAACAGCGCCAAAATTTGATTTAGGTTCAACCTTTTGGATTGGACGAGGGTTTGGAATATTATCACTGTCTTCTGTCTCCAATCGCTGTTACAGTAACTGTGTACTGTTGAGAGCGAACTTTCGTTTTAATACCTTAAAATAGACAAAGTTCCATCGGATGTTCCTCACGGACGCTCGGATCCATTTATGTTATATTTCGTCTCCATCCTGTTGAGTAGTTGAATATTGATGTTGGAGCAGATTCGTGACAATTTCGTTGTTATTGCTGGTTCAGCGTATTTTTAGCTGCTGGTGTATTAACAAATGGCTGCCCGACAGGTGCTGCCAACTTGAACGATTCAACACGGCCCTTCTGAAATAGAGAGCCGTGGCTCGTTACTGTTCGATTGCCAGCTTTCTCGCTCAAGACCGGTTTGTTTACGTCTATTTAATGGGCCTTAACGTTTCCGTTGTCTGTAGATCTCCCACGTCGATGGGCCGTACTGATGGACGACGGCCTATCCAACCCAAGTTCCCTCACTCCGCTTTACCCTAAATCGTGTTTTATTCATCACTTGGCACATCGCTCACATTGGCATATCCTCGATAAGTTATCTAAATTAATTTTAAATTAAGCTTAAATTAAATCCGATTAGATCAGAACGAGACGTTAAGATCATATATGGCGATATGTAAACTTAATAGGGTACTTGAAAGGTTTGAATTTTGTACATGTTCGAGGGCTTCACCGAATCCCTTAGTTCAAGTCCATAAGCCCAAAATTCAGTACGGTATTGTAGATGATTAATTAATTTTTTAATCGAATTGAAACTGAGACCCCGACAATGAGCTCAGAGTCCCAGGCGAGAAATGCGAGACCGACTGAAATGCTAATTCGTGAGCAGTTCCTTAATAGGTCCCTGTTGAAAAGCCCGAATAAAGACCGGTCCACAATTAAAAGGGCAGTAAACAACAAAAATGGCCGTTTAAAGGGCGAGCCCCGGGGGCTGTAAAACGGAGAGGCGGCCGAGATAACATTGGACATTGTATCGGCTTAGGTAGTTTCCAGGCTCGGTTTACGGCTTTCTTCTCGTCGGCTTATTTTAACAGAGGTTAATCGTCAATCTCCGCGGTCGTGGACGGGGATATTTCATTTTATTCATTACCGGCCTTTCGTGGCAGTACGACGCTAGTCTAGTTACCCACAAAAATTGTAATATCCTGTAAATTAAAACAGGATGCTGGCGGAATTGTCCGTCTCCCCCACAAGACTTGTTTCATAAGATCAGATGTACAATAATAAAGCTACAGCCGGCTGTAGAGCTTCCTATTTCAAATTTACATTTCACTCACCTATCTTCAACAGAACTTCGCTCAAAGGAGTTTCAAAAGGGATATAGCAAAGGGACTAATTATTTTTTTATGTAAGAAAATGCAGTAAAAATCCCCTTACAATTAAGTGACAAGTTCAAAGTTGAAAGCTCCTTCCAGACTCCCCCCTACCCTCCCGCCATCGCCGGGCTTCAGAATCGAATGAATACAATTTAAGTGGGCGCCCAAGTATAAAACCTATTATGCGGCCTTAGTTGAATTACAATTGTAAAGAAGACGCCAATTCCCGCTTTTATGAAGGCGTTATCGGGCAATTAGCGTTGGGGCCGGCCCGCTTAAACTAGTTTTCCCCATCTGAGCTCTAAGTTAAACTGCAATTAACGGTTTAATTGAAAATTATCGGGCAAAAAATTGCAGAGGTAGTTTAATCTTTTAGCCGCAAAGCTCGCGGCTGAGTAGGTCTCAGTCTCAAAAGCGTATGTATAAATAGTCATCACGGGACGAACAATTAATTTGTTTAATATGCTCACGACTTGGTGAATAAATGTAAGCGATGGTTTTACCTCTTTAATTAATTCAGGTAATATTATTTAACTAATTCAGGTAAATATACACAACTAATGACACTTTATTATTATGACCAACACTGCTGAAATTAAACCATCGCTAGGATTCTCGGTGTTTAAAGTAAAACGTCAGGCCACAGTTCCATTTATACCATGACATTTACGACTTGTTCGGAGAGATGGTACCGGCCCGTGACCAATAAAAGATCTCTCTATTCGGGGTCGTTTTTACGATTTAACGGCGCCGTCAGGAATGCATACTCCTAATTATATAGATCTTTTTACTTCTTTCCCCCGCCTTAATTCCGGGAAAATGGCCGGAAACGAGAAGATTCATCGTGAGACGGGCCCGATTTAAGATCCGAGCGTAATTCCGGAGTTTCCGAAGTATTCGAAGAATCCGTTTAATATTTGGGAGTCTCTTTAGGAGTTGAATTGGGGCATTAAAGTAAGAGGCAAATATTCGAGACCGGGCCGACTCGCAATAACGCTCGCCCCTTCGGTTATTTTATTTGGTTTTAAATTCTTCCCACTTGTTACCAGTGGCCAAGAAACATAATTTAAAAAGTGATACTGCAAATTAAATATATACATTATAGCGGTATACAGTTATTAATTTGAGGAAATCAATTTATTAGAAAAAATATAGTTTATTACTAGCTTTAATTTTCAAGAATACTTATAACGGATCTAAGACATTGCGGCTCATCTGACAGTCAATGTTCAGCGTGTTTATGCTGAACTAATTAATCACTTGTCAATTTAAGTCCCCTACCCAAGGGATGAAAGAAGACAAACAGGGCTCAAACATATGCTTAATTTTTGTTCTATTTCAAAGGAAAAAGGTAGAAAACTTCTACAGGAGAGGATAACATTTTAATTCCCGATAGTGGGCGGCCTCTCATATGCTCAGTCTTAGATTCCCAAAATAAGCTAAGTGAATAATGATCTGAAATATAGCGTTCAAAATTACTAGTGTTCAAAATGGGAGGATATCGTGCTGAAAAATTGACAGATATCGGTGGGCGAGGTTGTGGCTACGGTAGGGGGGTAGGGGGTAGGTTATCCCAATAAATATCAAAGTTTACAGGCGTTCTGCACATTCCAAAGGCCGGGGTTTTATGAGGGGTCGTAACACCCTCCACCCCTCCACCCTTAAGCTACTACCCCCGGCTGTAAACTCAAACTACTAGCCCCCGTAACGAGATTGTCATTATTAATTTAACTTTATCTCACTAGAACGCTCGGTTCAACCTCCCCCCCCCCCATGAGTGTTAATCAACCCCTCCACTCGTTCCAAGGGGATGCGGCTCGTAAACGTGAGGGCCGTTTCTTATTTTCCGTTGTCTCTTCCCCTTTTTTTCACCCCCCCCCACTCCTCCTCCTTCGTCCTCGCTTAAGGACGAATCCTTAATGCATGTAAATGGCCGGCGGTCGGTTTATCGCCCCGGGGATGAGCACTGCCCGATACCATCGGTAATATACTTTTACTGTCGGATCCCCTCCACAACCGCCGGTATTCCACAGTAAGGGAGAAAGGGAGGGGGAGTTTTAATTTTAATGGCGTCCCGGTATTTTATTGCGGAATCGGGTTAAACGTTAAGCCGAGACCGGTTTTCGCTTTCGAATAAAAAACCGAACGTAAGATTAATATATAACAATAATAATATTGGGCGGTATAACCGTGTGATGATAATTAACTATTAAGCACTAGCATATTATTCTACGGAAATTGAATGCCAATTTAGTGAGAAATCTGTGAAGAAAAGTGAATTAACGGTGAATAAAGTGAAAGACTAAGGATCTATAACGAAACGATTAGTCTCCATTACTATAAATAAATTTTTAATGATAGGAAAATCGCTGAAATTATTCATGTTGATATTCAATGATGTTTGCCTTTAATGTTGAATGTTAGTTAATTTAATGAATTGATAATTGATTGCCTCTACACTGTTTTGCATGTGTATAATAATAATTCCACCTACACGTTCAACTATTGATTTAAGATTTCGTTTTATCCTTTACTCTCACGAAAAATATCAGTAAGACAGCATAATGATTGAAACCGATTCTCAATCTAATAATTCAAATATAACAAAGACCGAGATATTTCACGAAACGAATTATAAATACCGTAGATTTCGTGTGTTTCTGTCTCCTCTCGCTGGTTTGGTCTTTTACTAGATCTTCAGCAGCGGTGTTCTGTCACTCTAACAATGACTGTGTTAATCACCCAAAACACAATAACGAGACGCGTATATATGCACACGGCAAACTGACAAAGTGCCACTAGTGACTAACACCGCTACTGAAGATGTGGAGCCGGTCTAGCAAAAGACCAAACCAGCGGGAGGAGACAGAGACACAAATCTACGGTATTCCAACCCCTCGCAGACCGCAAAACAGGTATGTTAAACGAATTCTAAAGACATTTGCGACCGTTTCAGGCTAAAACAGTTTCGCTTGACATGTCGGTCGAATAGCGTAAATAAAATTGTGGTATTTTATTTTAAATAACGCGGGTGATAATTTCCCCCCACCCTGGCGAAATCACGAAGTTTCTGAACAACATTTGCGCGAACAAACATAATATTTTTCTCGTCCCTTACTGTTGTCACACCCGGGAAGGGGCTGCAATGAATCCGCTTATCTGTTGTAACCGGCGGCGCGCGATTGTAACCCCACCCGGCGATACTGCACGTTTCACGTACGGGCACGGTTGTAATTTTACAGTTTTTTTTCTGTTAAAGCTGTTAATTTCGTGGAATTTTTCTAACCTCGAAATGGTGAGAAAAAATAGCCCGAAAATGGCGACACGCCGCACAAGAGACGGTGCTTGGGAGTGATGAAAGCTAATAATAAAGCAAAAATAAGCGAATAAATAAACGCTCGGCCTTTTCATTTATTTTCAGAGCGTCGACAATTTACACAACAAAAATACACTCTACGTCTGAATGTGCACTAGTTTTCTATAATGTCCGCACAGTCACTGATGGAAGAAACAGGATAGAAACATTGATAGTCCCACATGAGAATACAGATTAAAATGATTACCCCTTTATTTTATTCAATTCTCCTTTCATACTTTAAATTCTGTACTTATAAATTAACATCGGGCGTTGTCTGAATCTAAAAATCCCGCCCGGACGCTCTATTTCGGCCGACCTTTATTTATTATCGGTCGGGGCGAGGCGAAATTAAACTTTAACGAATAGCGGACAAAGTTTCGTTCCGTAGAAGAAGCGGAAGAGTGGGAGGAGTCTTATTTAAGTTGCGAAAATATTTATAGTATTCCCGGAGCTTTTCCAAGTTAATTACCTTTCATTAGGTCGTTTGAATAACTCAGCGAAACCGGGGGCGGGGGCGCTATTCTCTCCTACTCCGGGTTTCGGCCCCTTAAATAATGGCCGAATCCCTACGAGAATTCCCGATACGGGGCCGCTGGTTTTTCACATATTTATATCAGAGGAGATGTGTGCATAAAAATTCATGTAAAACTCATGAAAAATAACTAAGATTTTCAGAATATGAAAGTTATTTGAAGTTGAGTGACTCTTCAGTAAGACTTCCCGCTAATTTTATATTAATAGCTAAAACAAATGCTTTTTTTGGAAATCTGGGGTACATTAAATGAGTTAATATTATTGCCACCTCATTTGTTATTAGGGCATCTTAAGTGTAAGGAAGCTCTAAATATCTTTCGGTGTTTCGGAATCGCCTTAACTCGGCGTTCTAGGAATATTCTGTCGCATTTTTAATAGTAGTAGTGACAAAAATAATATTTTAAATAGGTTTTCTAGCTCTAGTGGCGGGAAATAATGTGCGAACGGTAAAATTATTAACACCTAATGAAAAGCCTGCATGATGCAGTGCGTCTTTGCATTTCCCAGCAGGGAAAGTCGACGGCTTTAAAATAAACCTTTCACCTTGACGCCCCGTCTCAACTGCGATTTCCCCTTGCGCACGACCGTTAGTTTTCCCCGTCCGCCAAATTCAAATATCAGTGACAAAACGTGGACATATAGTGTAGCGCCAGTTCGATGTCCCGAGGGCCCCAGCGAGCCCTGTGTACGCGACATTAACGCGTACAGAACGCGGGCGGATTTCATTAGAGGCCTAATTAGGCGGGTAATTGGCATGTAATTAATTACTGGCCTGCTGCGCATCATCGCGCTTTGTTGTTGTTCCTCCGCCCTCCATTTCGATTGTTGCCTCGCCCACTGTTGCCGTACCGCGGTCAACTCTCGTTTTCGTAGATATTGGAAAGAAGATCGAAACGCAGCCACTTTCAGTGCGAAAGACTCGTCCGTTGAGACGTTGCACAAGGAAACTTCCCTCAGTCAACTCGAAACCAACGATATAACGAGTTGTGATCTTGGAAAATTGTTTCAAATTTTGTTCCCTTTCAAGAATACCTTAACACGTTGAAAACCCCCATCCTGCTATCATGATCTTCAACCATTAACCATGATCTCGCCAACCTGATAAAATAAATAAGCCGAAAGAAGGTTCGTACAATACTTCACTTAGGACCTCTGTCAGACAACGTTGAAAAATAAATAACTGTAAATTGACGACAAGAGGAATTATAGGAGTGTATTACGCCCGTTAACACATTTATCGGTGTCCTGCCGTGTGCCTGCACCCGGTTGCCGCCGGAGCAGGCTTTAGGCATAATAAATCACTGTTCAAATTATAAATTATTCCCCCGAACCGATGCCTAATTAATGCCAACAGCGTTATTCCATTAGGTTTGTGTGTACCGGGTGGGAGGGGCAACCCCCCCCCGGTCATAGGTAACGGAGATCGATCCTTCGCGTTTCTCGTGTACCGAAATCGACTCCGGGAGCTATTGGGCGTGTCGTAGAAGTCATTAAAATTATGATCAATTCGGTCGTTATCGTTGCGAGAAGCGACGTTTATTCTGATCGGAATTTCTGCATTACTCAGTTGCTACGAAAAATGAGAAATGTACACGTTTCGCTGCGCGTGGAGAACACGATATAATACTTTTATAAATATGATTTTTAATCCTGCATATATCACCAATTCGTTACTCTGGGATTCAGGGCTGTTCAAGGGTTTGAAGAAGGCGGTGGTGATTACGGTACTTATTGTAGTATATCTATGTTGTTATGGGGTTTTAACTATAACCCGGTTAATATATAATATAGTGTCCTGCATTTCTGCGTACAAAACGGTAGCCCCACGAGGACTTGAAGTAATAAAATAGATTGGAACAGATTGGATACAAAATTCAATTATTCACGTATTTTTTAGTCGTTATATGTTTTTAATAAAACAGATATATATAATTTATCCGGTTGGATCGGGTCTACTTGTAGGCGACTCGTGTTGCACGTGTAGGTTACTAAATAATGTTGCCGTAGCTCATAGACCGTGTACATTAACATAATATGCCGGAGTTTCAGATTCGCCATTACTGCAAACCTGATCCCAGTAGGGGTAATGCAGTCACCGGTGTGTGGCGCTAATTATGTACCCGAAGGTACATAGGTTTGATGTGTTGATTTTGATTTTCGGCCAACTCCCGCTCGTATATCGCTAATAGAAGAGGCCGTCGACAAAGAAAAACACCGAACAAGGTTGGGTGAACGGTTGTAAGTGTATTCTGTGAGGTGGGAAAAGGTGAAATCCAATTTAACGATACTAGCGCCCTTTAAAATGCGGTCGGTATTTTTGTAAGGCGCCGACCCCCAACCATGCCCAGGATTTGAAATCGGGGCGTAAAATTCAATACGTTCCGCCGGCGGTTTTCCCTTCGCCCAAACCCGGCGTGAAAAATTATTTCCCCGCTCGACGGGGAGGAGGAGGCGACATTGTGCGGGTCAAGATTGGACGGGAGATTGGAAGGAATAAATCAAGCTCGTCATATATCATCGAATTGTCCGAGCGTACAGATGAGTCTGCCAAGCGACGAATGGAAGCCAATTTATATATAATAAGACCCATCCTGGACGGGGACGAAAACTTTCGCTCAAGTCCCATTCTCAATCTTGTACCCGCACAAGGAATGTTTTTATTATTGTACAAGCATTGAGGAGTAAAACTCCTCAATACATCCTGGCGACTGGTTTTTTTTAAGCATTGAACATATAATATTTTTTTCAACATAAGTTTTCAGTATAATTCAGTATTTGGCTTACCCCCGGGTTGACGGAACCGCCCAAGCTCGGAAAGTGATTATGAACTTCAGTTCAATTATTCCTCTCAACCCATTACTGTCTCTTAAAATGTCTAGAGAGCGAAGGCCCGTGTAATCGGTTGCATTCGCGTGGTGGCGGCGGGGTATTTGACTTCGACCTAAATAATGGAGGCCGGCGGCGGCCGGCGATCCCTCCGTTTAACCGGATTGATTACATTTGAATGTTTATCCACATTAAAGGAAGGGTCAAAGGGAAATGCCCATTTGTGCCCACCTTTGATTCGTACGTTTGCGCCCTTAGAGCGCCGCCGCCACTAACGCTTAATCTACAATACGCGACGCCGGACGGTTATTTTTTTAACTATAATTTAGAGGTAAACGGTATTAGTCAATAACGTTCAATTCAATTAATGATCATTACTGAACTATAGCTCTCGGGAAAGAGAGCGATAGAAATGGCCGAGGGATTTCCTCAGTAACTAGTAAGGACAGGAACAGGAGTACCATCAAAATTTAAAAAAAATAATGTGAAAATATTCCTAACGCACTTCGTGTCCCTCGTTTTTGAAGGGATTAAGTTTCATTTCCTAGTAAAATATTCTTCTAGGAAATAATAAGGCGAATTGTATTCACCGGCTGTGTGTTATATTTCACGGATTTTTTTCACGGCCAAAGGTTGCCGCTTCATTTCGGCATTCACCGGCTGTTTTCAACGGCCGAATATTAATTTTCCAAAAATGAATTTTCTGTACATAAACTGACGACGGGAGTTAGTTAGCCCCGGGAGGACAACATTCGGAAACAATGCCACCCCCTGCCCCAGGTAGTAACCTTTCTAAGCCGCGGCTGGCGCTATATTAATTGCCCGGTACCATTTTAATTAACGTGGACGTTTAACACAGCCCCGCCCCCGGTTGTTCCCCGTGTTCTCCCTCCACCCCCTACACACCATCAAAATAAAGCGCACAATACATTTTGTGTTTAAAATTGTGCAACGTAAACGCACGATAAGTTGACTATAGTCGAGTGGCCTACAATCAATTGTTTTGCATTAGACTCCTGTTAAATTCGTCATTATTCTTTCATGAGTTTTGTAGCCTGACGTTTAACACAGGAAAGGAATTTTGGTAAATAATTCCTAACATTTATTGTACTTTTATACAGTACATTTATATAATACAATTATACAGAAGAAAATACATTAGAACCCAGTTAATTTGAAAATTCGGATAATCATTAGTAGGTAAGAAAAGGGGGTAAGAATTGATCGCAATCCGATATGAGATCTAAAGAAAATCATATGACTTTCGTTTAGGAATATCGTAGGTTTGTTGTGTTTCTGTCCCCTCTTGCTGGTTTGGTCTTTCTCTAGACCGGTTTTGACAGTGACAGTGCAGTGAGGACGCCCCCTAAAAACATCCAAATTGCCGACAGTGACTAACACCGCTGCTGAAGATGGCGAGCAGCCGAAACCGGTCTAGCAAAAGACCAAACCGGCGAGAGGGGACAGAAACACAACAGACCTACCGTATGAAATTCGTTCTGATCTTATAAGGCGGAATTAGTATATCCCGGTGAAATAGTGCGGAGAATATCTCCCAAAATGAGGTGCAGGCTGTGCCCTAGTGTACTTTGAGATGAGGGTTCGTCTCTTACATTTTTCCTTCGTACAATAGAAGTGATCTTAAATTATTCTTTTTTTTTATACAAGGTAAAATTTGAACTAAACATTGGACTGGCACTGAGTGATGATTCCGATAGCGGGGGATCCGCAGTTATGGTCAAGATATTTTACAGTCTTAGGACCAAATAATAGCGAGGAGGAGGCCAACGTTTTTTCGCATTGTCTTAAACGGTTTTAATTTGAAATCACTTGCTCCCGGCGTGTTCGATTTCAACTGTTACAGGGACGAATAACAACGGGGGGCAAATGAACAAACGAACCTGACAATAAAACCGGTTCTTCGCCAGCCGTATATTTCCGCTTTTATTTCATTCGAATTTTATCTTAATTGGGCGAGAATTTAAATTGGGAGGCACAAAATATCAGGCCCGAACCGATATAAATTCATTCCCGAGGCGATGCATTTTGCACTCTGTCTCCTCCGCGTATTTAATTAATATATAAAATGGGTCTGGAATTGGAGAAAAATTTTCCATAAACAATTTTCATAAACGCTTTTCCGTGTCGTCCCCGCGGTGGTCGTTGTGCGCTGTATCCCGACGGACCCCGTTGAATTATTCATTCTAATGATTTATTTCGACCTCAAATTTCGAGGGGACGGACAAAGGAGGAATTTCAAATGAGATTTATGCTCTTATTTTCGAGTGTAAACGGCGGGCCGGGTTATTAATTTCTGAATGTAACCAAGACCGCACAGCGCGGGCACTCTACGGCTTGAACGCTCGCATTTTTCAAAATATTTCGCGGTATCGTATAATTTTTTTGTCGTCCGTTAAAACTGTCCAAACATTGGCGCCTGCGGCGTAAGAGGGCAATGGTGTTCACAGTAATCCACTAATAACTGTATAATATCTATTCAATCAAATGTATTTGTTGACGTTTTACCTGCATCATGTCAAAATTACCATTGTACAAAGTTGGCACGAAGGCTGCGGCTTGCCCATTAATATTAATAATAATTGACCGTCTGGGGTTAACCCCCAATGTGGGGCGACGCCCCTTTTTATAACTCTGCGTCAGGAGAAAAAAAAAACTAGTCCCACTGAGTGTATATATTTTTACGATTGTGTCGCCTATGATTCATAATTCACCCCGGGGTGGGAAGCCCCGTGGGACCCTCGTGCCTCCGCCCCCCCCCCTTTATGAAAATTATAATCCGGGTACTTAGGGGCCAGTTTGTCGCCCCCCCCCTCCTCCCATCCTATAAGTGATTCTCCTCCTCCCCGAAACAGAAATATGTAAATGCCGCCCTTGTAACTATTTTTCAGCCGCCGATAAACGAGAGCGGAGGGAGCCGTACCCTCCCGTTCGAGGAAAATAGAAGAGAGGGTGCATGCCAAGTAGGAACGCGGCGTACCCAACTCTGTACAAATCCGTGACACTGCACATAACATCCACTCTCTCGATGTGGATATTTGGGCGAGACTCCCCCCCCCTTTTGTAAATTTCAGACGCGACCACGGGACAGAAGAAGAAAGGGAGTACACCTGGAGCACGCCTGTGTTCTCGGTTGATAAACTGTAATATGAATTGTCTCAATAGTAAAACGAATCTAAATATTCGTAGGAAACTTAACTTCCGTATAAAACAACAGGGTTAACTCAAAGACCTCGCAATGACTTCGAGTGATCTTTATAAGCGCCTCCTTAAACAGGCACAAAGAAATCCTGCACCTCGTTAAAGGATACGAGTAATTCGACACCTGAGGGCGCGTAGCCGGTGAAGGATATTGGGAGATACAGCCTAACAGGCAAAATATGTAATACATGGGAGTAAAGCGCGCATCTTCAAGCGCATGGAAGTTTCCATGAAGTTTCCGAGAAGAGCAATTTGTTGTTAATAGCCGGGATTCACTGTCGCTATATCCACTGTGCTCTACTGCAACATTTTTCCAGAATACCTTATTCAAAACACCGTAGAATTATATTCATAAGCACGATAATCTACTACGTAATTCAAATCTCGAAAGTATTCGTAAATTTCTGAGAATACCAACTCCCGAGAATAACAACATGGGACTCACGAAGGTCTGCAGCATCGAACCAGATTTCATTTTCACAAATAAGAGTTTAACGTCAACATTCAACGCTACGTCAATAAATATGCTAAGCCTTCTAACGGCGTTATCGGTCTTTGGTGGGGGTGAGGGGCCAGAAAGGAATAAAAATCTAATTCGTCCTGGCTTTGGTTTAGGCAGTGAATCACCGCCAGCCAGCTTTTTGACCCGGAGGGTTGTTGGCTGGAGGGGGCGGTGGCGGGGGCGGGGGTATGGTCTCTTTCACATATTTGATTATTTCGGAGGTCGGACGGACGGAAGGAAAGGGAGGAGGAGGAGGAGGAGGAGGAGGGCTGGTGGGGAGTGCGAGCGCCGCCTTTTTGCCAGAGAAATATTGGATTAGTCATGGGCCAAGGGGCGAAGAAATTGTTTCTCTACCCCGCACCCCCTTCCTTTATGTGACCCCATTTGTTCCCCCGACCGAAGTCGAGAGAGAGAGAGAGAGGGAGGGACTGAGAGTCGGAAAGAAGGAATGAGAGAGAGAGAGAGAGAAGAGAGAGGTGGGAGGGAGGATGTGATGTGGAGGAGAGGAAGCCGGGAGGATTTGCAACAGCTGAGACCGACCGCTTCCCCCAGAATCCGCGGTCAAAACTAGACAGCCTTATTAATTTCAGCAACGAAACAAACCAAATAAATTCGGAATACCTGTTATACGGTCTTTGAACGTTTGGAATACCATATTTTTTAGGTCTTCTGTCTCCTCTCCCCCTGTATATAACCAGCGAGTGGCGTAGAATTGTGGTACAGAATGGTCTCCCTTCGCACCGCACACGGCCCACATATTAATTTAGCGGCGGTAATTATCGGAATAATTGAAAACGACGTTACCTGCGAACACAAAGGACTAAAATAATATTTCCCGGCCCGAATGTTGTACGATTAGCCGAAATGGGCCCACGATGAATTGGAATAAATTAGTTCCGAAGTAAAGGTTAAACAGTAAAGGTTAAACCTGCCGACCAGAGGTGAGGATAGAATAAAAAACACTTAGGATCTCCTTAACGCCTCGCTGCATCCAGAAAAAGCAACGAATGGAATAGGCGTGTGTATTTAGGAATATTTTTCGGAATTCGTAAAATATATATTATTGACGGGGACCGAATAGGTCCGAACTCGGTCAAATATACCGGCGAAGATTGGTGTATGGGAGTGCACAGTGGGCGGTGGAATTTTCCTAGAGAACGGCAGAGGTCAGTCAGAGGTCATCGAGGACAGATGGGCGCTCTTACCAGTCTCGGTACCTGACCGAGTGACCTCTAAATGACCTCTGTCAGAGTCACCGAGCCGCGCCCGTTTCTCCAACACAATTTCATTGATTGATAGACCCATCAAAATTTCTGATCTCTGTCCGTTTCCTGGAAAATTCCACCTAACCAGGACTTCTTTTATATGGTATCTTAAGCTTCTCTCCAAGTCCGATAAAGGTACCCTATTGTAAATTATCTAAATATGTAGTAATTGCTGTCTCTAGCACTAGGACTGGTTAGTTTTAATGGAGACGCATTCGTGTTATTTGCGTTCTGAAATATCAAATAATATTCGCGATCGAATATTCGAACCAACGGCTATAACAAATCAGGTAAAAATTTGGGTGATCTTTTTTTTTTAAATACAGGTCAAACCGTTGTTCATCCTCTAAAATCCGGCCGGCAAAGGGTTGCCCTCTCTCGGGTCGGATTTCCTAGTTTAAAATTTAATCCCAATTAATCCGACAAGGAGCCTCCTGTAATCTCCCTCCCCGTCCTACTCTTCCATTCGGTTCGTTTATCAATAATGTAAGCCCACCGAATCCAGTCCTCGAACATCCGCCTTTAATAAATTAACCGGGCTTTGATAACGGTGATTAAAAATTTAATTACCCTCCCGCCGCCCGCCGATTTGTCTGTTTAGGTGTCCTTTGATCCCATTAGAGGGATCCAATATATGGCGTGTACCCGTGAACGGATTACCTGCGCCTATAATCATTCCGCGAACTGCGGCCTCGCTCGCTCAATGGCTATTCCTCGATTTATAATGCATTTTCAATACTCACTATCCTTCTCACACAGTCCTTGTACTATCCACAATTCCCCAATTCGAATCCAAGTTATATCTTGGATTCCTATTGTCCGTTAAATTTTCTCGATCATTATACGAGACTTAGACTAACTACAGGCAAACAGAAGGGGATGAAAAATTACAAGGGAAATATACTACTCTAACCCCTCGGGAGTCCCCGAAAAGTAACATGGAATAATGTTTGTAAGTTGTGAAATAATTCAAACAATAATTGGGTAACATACTCTCATTTAATAATGGCATAGTTCAACGGGGCGAGTGGGGAGCCACCCCGCCTATAATTTGGACGACCTTATAAACAGTTTATTTACCCCTCCCTTTTCTCAAACAGGGAAAGTAGGGCCGCGAATAACTAAACATACGAAAACAGTACGGACGGTAAGACATTTGATCGGTCCTGAATGAGAGGAATAAACAACCGCCCTCCTCCTGAAGAACGGTCGGGGAGGAAGGGACCGCAGTGTTTACGTTTCCTGAAGTAGAAAAGGGGGGAGGCCGGAGAGAGAGAGGGTCCCGATAAAAAAAAACTTTCTTTCGACCTTTCTTCCAGTAGCGGGCGACAGCTGTGTTTGCTTCTTCGAGTCCCTTCTTCCTTTTTAGGCGCTGAGGGACACTCGACCAAAGAAGGAAAGGGGGAAAATAAAAAATGGAATAACTTCAGAACGTTAAAAGCAAGCCCCCTGTTATTACAGCTGAAGGCGGAGCGGGCGGGGCGGGGCCCCAGTCCGAAGCTAAGATCCGTGAAACTGCTTTATGAAAGGTAATTTTCGTCGGTCCGCCAAAAAGTCGTCCTTTCTCGCCGTGTGACCTTCACAGTTCAGGATTTTTTTTGTTTCTAATCTATTTGTTTATAAAAAAGTATTCCAGTCAAAATTGTTATGGAGCTTCCATCAGACTTGTGCGCCTTCTTTTTATTATTTTCTTTCTTAATCAATCGATAATCGTGTCCGCATATAACAGCCGAGTAGTTGTGTTCGGAAGACTGGAACAACAGTGAGTCACCAATAAAGAATGTAGCTCGTGCATGGGTCCATTCTTTATCTCTCCTTCACTTTCAGGTTTTTTCATATCACTACTTGTTAGTCATTTTATACAAGTTGCCATAATTTTTTCCTAGTTAAAATGAAAAGATAACGCGCATATTTACGATGAATCACAAAGAAGAAAGAAGAAATCCTCCCTAGTCATGAAATGCTACTGAAATTTTTTATTTCTTTACTAATTGTGGAAATTTCAATGATCAGAGACGCATATTTTAAAATATAAAAGATAGGTATTTAAATATTCTTTCCTACTGAAAATAATCATTTCCCCTTAACAAACCCTTTATGACCCCTTAGGAAACAATTCTGTTGAATATTTAAAAATTGTTGTAAAATTTGAATCTCACCCGGAGTTTTTGGAATCTTGAAAGACTCCGCAGGTCAGATAAGCAGTGAACATGTTTTAGGTATCATAATCTGTACTATAATTGGGCGGTTCACAGCCGCTTATGGCCCTGGGGCCGCATGAACGCGTTTCGTTTAGACACGGACCCCTATCGCGCTGTTTACATCTCCCAGGCCTCGAACCGAGGCCGTCGGCGATTTTATTTTAACCCGTACACGATTCGGGTCTCACGCCCGCGTTCGAGTTTCGAGAGAACGAAAATGGGGGTTTCCCACTTTGAAACCGATAAAGAAAAACCGTAATTAGATGCAGGTAAAATTCAAAATATTACTCTGTAGAATTACAACTCTAGAAAACTGTAAAAAGTATTTATTGGCCTAGGGAAGCCTTAAATTAAATAAATCTTATATTTTTAGGGTTCGTAATAATGTCGAATCTGTTGATATGTCGATGAGGAATGTGCCGCGGAACCCCGTTTGAAGACCGTTGCTGTAGAGGGTCGCTATTGAAAAACTAGTCGGTTAGATTTACATTTGCAATATTTTTTTCCTGTAAAATTTAGAACTATCTTTTTGTCGTATTTGGCGCGTGGCTCTGATATATACATGAGTTCCGGTTTTTTTCCATACCCCAGCCGTAAATTCACGTTTGACCTTAAACCCGCGTCCGTGCTCTTAAATTCGTCATAAATCGTTACCGCGCCGGTCATTCCTCCGGGCGATATTTCCGCGTATTTTCCCCCTCCGATTTTTTGTTTTCGTTCGTTTTCTTTTTTTGTTTCTCCTACTTTTTAGTTTATTCGACCCGTTTCTCCCCGCCAACGATAGGTCACCGCATTTCGGCCGCGTTCCCGCTTTTTATTGTTCACAATGGGGGGGGGGAACCGGAATAATCAAATCGTCCGGCAATAGTCGAGCGGTTTTGACGGCACCCCAGTGCCCGGGTTCGAATCCTGGCACCCAAAATATAGACGCTTGAACCAATTCAGCAGGAAAAAATCAAACAAACCAGACTAGCGGTGTTGAAGGGTTGCTTCATCAAGAAGTCAATTGCAGGCCAAAGAATTGAGAGGAGACGTAAATTGAAGCAGCTTTTTAATTTTAATGTAACATATATTAATTTATCTATTTAAGACACTAGTGTATTAATTTTTTTTTTTATTTTGTCCACCCATTGACGGTACTCCTTCTCCTGCCCTTACTGTGTAGTGAGCCGTTTCATCTAAAGGCTCGGGATTTCCAGAAAGGTGACGCAAGGGGACAAAGGGATGGTTTTGAATCGACGTAAACAATTTTACGATGGATTGCAACGCAGGGCTTCTTCCCTCGATCCGCAAAAAAAAATAAAATTCCCCAAGTAAGTCCAGAAGCGCGAACAACAGGTGGGCCAACGCTCGGTCTCCGTTTCCGCACCTTCCCCCGGGGTTAGTGGGCCGTGCGGGTAACGGGAGAAGTCAGCCAGTCTCTTATTGTACGGTCCCACAACAATGAGGGCCCTAATGAGGTGGCCCGCATGCGGCCTTCCCCCTCCGGACACATGTGGGCACATTAGGAATCGCCTCTATTGCTCCATTATCGATTTTGGGAGCGCGGTTCGGCTCAAGGTACAGACAACAATAGTCCTATTGTCCAGCCATCAGTGATTCTATCACTTTTGACTTGTATATACTGAGCGTATTTAAGCTGGATATTCAATTAGTTGTTGGTTTAAAAATTTCATATTACAGGAATTAAATTTAAAAATATTACCATATATCTAACATTTCGGTCCTATCCTTTTATGTTATATGTATATACATATTATATATTTAATTTTCCCACCCAACAGCATTGGGCTCCACCTCGACAAACGACTCACGTGGAATCGAATTAAACAGAAAATTTGGACTCTTAAGGCCATTACTAAAACGGACATCGAAATTGACCATAAGTAACAAACTGACAATATACAAAGCAATAATCAAACCGACATGGACATACGGTATAGAGCTATGGGGTTCCACCGAGACATCCGACATCGCTCGCATCCAGAGATTCCAGTCAAAAGTCCTTCGTACCATCCTTAATGCTCCCCGGTATGTTTCTAACCGCACAATCCACCATGACCTCGGGCATCCTCACTGCACTGTTACTTTCACTTGTTCTGTGGTGGTTGTCTGTTTGTCGTGTATATATATATATATACGTGTCTTGTTATTGTTCGGGGGTATTGTACAAGTGCAATACCACTACAGCACAAGTGAAAGTAACAGTGGAGTGAGGATGCCCAAAAAATATCCAAAGTGCCAACAGTGACTAACACCGCTACTGAAGATGGCGAACAGCCGAAACCGGTCTAGCAAAGACCAAACCAGCGAGAGGAGACAGAAACACCACGAACATACGGTAATCCAACCCCTCACAGACCACAAAACAGGTATATTAAACTATAAAATTCATGTTGCTTGTACAAAATAAAAAAAAGGTGAAAAAAATTTTTAAAAACTCATTATTTAAATGAACTCCGCGTTATTCGCCGGCCTATTCGTTTAGAGTGTGGCGAATTGCCGGGGTTTGTGGATTGAAGCCATGTCGACTCCACGATCTTGACCCTGTTCAACTCGAAACGAGTGGCATGTCCTCGGACACCGCCGTCGGTTGTCGGAACCGTGTCCGGCCGACCCGCCGCTGCCCGTGACACCCTCTCGCAGCCCCATCTCCCCCTCTCGTCCATCCTCGTCACCACTCTGTAGCCGCTTTCGGAGGGCCGCCGCACACTGTGTTCGCCCGCCCCTGTCCCCTGTACAAATTCTATACCAGGCTCGCGGAAATCCATTCGGGGACGAGGATTTGAATCGTGAATCAGAAATTTCAATTTCAAATTGTGGGACCCCACCACTGACGATTAGAATATTAAAAAAATATATATTCGAGGATAATTAACATACCTTGCTTTACAGTAGATTTCGTGTGTTTCTGTCTCCTCTCCCTGGTTTGGTCTTTAGACCGGTTTCGGCTGCTCGCCATCTTCAGTAGCGGTGTTTGGCACTTTGGCTGTTTTTTGGGCATCCTCACTGTCACATGGTGTTTGTCGTGTGTATACATACGTGTCTTGTTTTAGTAAATAACGAGTACGAAATTATATTATTAACTACTTAGATGTGATGTACAGACAGGAACCCCCTCCTTCGAATTGGGCAGGGAGGAGTGGACAAGGTTCGATTACATGAAATTAAACCCTTTATATGCTTCTTTTGACCGCCAAGGTGAGAAAATGTAGGGAAATCCCTACCCGAAATTCGATGCGAAGATTGTCCCGTAGGTGGCAGTTCCGAATTTCATAAAAAGTTCATCTCTTTGTAACAATTTAAGATCGAGATTGATAAATTTAAGCGATTAAGAAGTATGAAATTGTACTTTAAATCTGCCCTTGACGTTTTTCTTCCCACTTTGGCCGATTTCGCTTCGTAACACATGATTTTGTTAATTTCCGAAGAATTCATTTCCGTTGGGCGAACATTGAAGAGATGAAATGTGGAGGGAGGGACTTGATTGTAATAAGTCGGCGCTGACAAAGGGCGGAAAGGGATGCCGGGCCTATGTAATTGAACCGAAACGACTTTAAACGTAGCCTCCCCCTCCACCAACCCCGTAAGACAATACAAAAAGGGCGGGGGGTTGGACGTCTGAGCGGACAAAGCCGTTGCGGATTACACCCCGGGCAAACAATGCGGTCGCTACCCCGGCCCCGGGGGGGCTTTGCCCGCAGTCCCCTGGCTAGTTTTATTAAAACTTTAATATGAGGATTACTCGGAGCCGGTAAGCCGTTGGGCCGCCAGATCATAAAGACTTAATGCCCCCGAGCCGCAATATATTGCTCCTGAATTAGATCATTTGCTTACGCTAACTTCCTCACTTTTGTAAATGCCAAATTGCTTCCGGAATGATTTGAACGGGCCTTTCGATATTTGAAACCTACTCAATCGTTGGACGTGGAAAACAGTTGCATTCCAGAAAAAGAGCGAGCACATTTTATTTTCTCATATACCGCTCGATATATATTTCGTTTTGCAGTTCAGTCGGCTTCGCACAGACGTCTTCTTTTGCCCGTAATAAATCAAATCGTACTGGAGTGTACAAATACCGGGACAGCGATGAAATGAGTAGTAGTGCTCATAAGGTTTTAACATTGAAGTAAGACGTGTGTATCGCCCCAGCTATTGTTACACTATCCTTCAATACAACAAACGCCTTCATTTTTCAAGTTATGCCATCCCTCAAAACACCAAATTGTGACGCTAAGAGCAGTTGTCAACCAATAAACTTGTAGGGAGTAAATTATTTTTTGTTCACGTCCTAAATTATTTCCGTAACACGAGAGGGGGAAATAAAATGAAAATTTAATTGATTTATTGATCCGATCGTTAAAAAAAAGGGGGAATACTTCAACTTTTATTTCGTATCCACTCGACTTTCTCTACACTTTCCATTCCCCTTTTTTCGCAATAAATATCTGTTCAGTGTACAAATCCTCAATAATAATGGCTCCTTCCAAATTAATTGCCAATTAAATATAGCGCTAATTTCCGAAGGAGAGGAGGCCCTCCTTTGACAAAACAACGCTTCGTTCGTCAGGAAAAAAAGTGAAACAAATGAAATAATTTCGGAGAATTTTTGTAAAAAGGAAATGTTTATTTTTTTTCGGCGGTCTTTTGTTTCGCGTTCTCCCTCCGTGTCTCTTCCATTCAGCGTCCTCGTCTTCCTCGGCCGGGCCCCGGGTAATTGGGTTTTGATAGGGTGGACGGAGCGGGGCTGTATTTTTTCCCTTTGTGGAGTTTTTCGGTTTTTTCGCCCCCGCCCCACCGCGGACCCCCCTTTTTTTCCTGTTTTTAATTACCGGTGGGGGGGGGCGGGGGTTGGACCCCGGGCGGGCGGCCGCCCCGGGGCGCTTTCGGATACCCCCGGCCCCGACGACAAAGGAAAGTAGAAAAGCGACCGCTGCGGAGTAAAAAAAAAGATGGGTTTCAAATATTTAAGTTCTAATTAAAAAAAAAAAAAAAGGGAAAAAACCGCCTAAGGCCTTATGAGCGATTGTGCGCTCGACAAAACGAGAGGGCCGGGGTCGAATACATTGTGCGCGCCGTTCGTTTTGGACGGAAGTTTTCCGAAGTGTACATGCGAGAAGAAAAATCGTCCAGCATTTTCCCGTGCATTCAACTCAATTCACAGAACACAGTAGGTATTCGTTGTCGCGCTGCCGTTTTTTAATTGGTTCTATCGCTCTAATCAGGTGGACAGTATACAAATGTTTCTGCAATGTTGACCGGTGCACGGAAATAGCACGAATTTTCAATATGGAGCGCCCGTCCCCATTTTGCATCGGAACCGCTCGCATTTCAATTTCTACGAACAAACAACTGGATGATCCCCGCTGCTTGGGGCGGCGGGGGGAGTGGAGGGCTGATACGGGCGAGAATGGATAACGGCGTACACTCGGGGTTGAATACACGTCCAGGTATCGGGAAATAAATAAAACAAGACCCGCGTGCCCCACCAACGCCGCCGGGGGCGGTTTTATTATTCCCGTCGTCCTTCCCCAAATGTCCTGCTGATTATTCAGAAAGAAGAATTGGATAAGGGGAAGAAATACGAGGCGGGGATCAGACCGAGAGAGGCACCTACCGGGGATGGTTGGGGGGGAAGGGGATGTCTGTTTACCCATTCCCGTGTCGTATACTCACAGATCCGAACAACATGGATATGTATATGTATGAGGTTAGGTCGGGCTCCTCCTTAGAACCCTCTCTCTTCCCAGTCCCTCCCTATACTCTCAGCCACCCCCCCCCCCAATGTATGCACATCATCCCCGCCTACACCCCAACTACCCGATCATTTGAAGGTGATCTCAATTTTTTTTTTTCAGAAATAATAACTAATTATATTGTTTACAATAAAACTAAAACCCACACTACTCTGAGTTTGTATCGTAAAATAGAACTAAATAACTAATTTTATTTAATTATACTTAACTGTTAAGAAACTTTTCCGAACATTTCAGAATTCTTTACTTCTTTACAAATTCTTACATTCAGCGGGTGACACGACCGATCTAGTGTAAACTAGGGAAGGGAAAAAGGGAGAGACTGATATTAAACATTTTTCTCGAGTCAATTTAACGGCCTCGTTAGTACTCTTTTCGGTGGAGCGCCAGCGACGGGCTTTGGCGGAAACTTTTAAAACAATAATTTTTTCCTCAGCGGCCATCGCCCGAGGACAGGAATTGGGGAAGGGCGCCGGGTACCGGGTACGGGCGATGCGATTAATGCTATTAGGAAAGCGCGCCGCGTTATTGGTATCCGCCGAGATTGGACGCTGAATCGGGGGGAGGGGGGACATGGAAAACTCTTTGAAGTTGGAAAAGGAAAGGAAATTAAACAACGGAAGGGAGCAACGGAGACGGCAAGGGGAGGGAATGAGAACTTGAGAAGGAGGGGCCCCGAAAGGAGAAGGAACTGTGGGACGAAACAGGCAAACTTTTAACAAACGAGATTGAAGGAATCCGATTGGCAAGCAATTAGGTTTTACCGCCCAAGTGCCGCTGCCAAACTTTCGGATATGAGACTCTGAGCCTTCGCCCGATTTCAATTCGTCGAGGATAAATTGGAAATTAATTTCGTTTCCTGCCAAATTGAAATGGAGATTTCGGCAACGCAGAATGAGATTTGTTACTCCGGTAGCAGAACATACAGGTCCAAGCATCACGGTCTCTGTTTTAAAATTAATTATATATTATACACAAAAAGAAAAGTCTCTTTCTGTTTTCTCCACACGTCTCTTTTGTTTTAAACTGGGGTGGTGGCGGCTTCATTTATATATAGTTCATTTTACTCAATTAAATTGTTTCAATTTTCATTATCTTGGCAATAGATGACATTCACGCAGCCATTTATTACTAGTTTACACACATAGATAAATATCATTCATTCTTACAAGTAATTTTTTCTGCGATTTACTTTAAAAGTTAAATACCTACAAGGACTGGATTCTGGTTAACAAGTCGTTATATTCCAAATTCCCTCCTCCACAATTCCCACAATTAAACTAATTTGATATTGAGCGCCAACAAGTATGGGTAAAATCGCAAGAATTATGTAAATATAGAAATTACCTGGGGACGTTAATTTTTATCTCAAACGGTGCTAATAAAAAATCAAATTTGGAAGGCGATTTGCCAAAATGAAGGCTATAGAAGCGGGCCTTCCCCCCGTCGGGGGTTTGGCCGGAGGAGACTGTTGACTCCTCTGAATTATTAAATAAGACCATTAGCATAACCGCGCCCTCCCCCTTCGAACCCCAGCCGCCCCCTAATGGCCGCCCAATCGGGGCCGGAGACGGAATACGCGAAATGCAAATGCCGCACCCTAAAGAGTGTACTATCTACCAGACCTCTCCGCCCCTCCTTCTACAGTTTAATTGAAACGATTACTGACTCCGGTCCCCTCTTAAGACCCCGACGGACAAAAGCAAATATTAAACGGAAGCTTTTCCTAGTCGTTTGCCCCGACGTTTTTTTTTTGGTGGGGGAGCCAGATTAATTTAGAGGACAGAATTAGAAACAAAATGTGGAGCACTTCCGTAGAAATTCATTCTATGAGAAGGAGGGGCGAGTACGGGGGAGACAATATTATATTTATTAATTTGATTTAGAAGTAGATTTTGGTATTTCAATTAAGCTTAGTATTACCGCTGACGGGGCGCTTACATACTGTGGATTGTATCAATTTATACAAAATTCGCGAGGGCTGTAATTATGAGCGCGATATTTTGTATGCTCGTGTAATAATTGTAAATTTAAGGTGGAAATAAATAATGATGTATATATTTGATATACTGTACTGGGGAAAGACGTGAATTCCGGCTTCAGCCTTTAAAAACTTTGTCAAAGCTGCGATGGTTAAACGCTCTCGCTTTTTTTCCCCCCTGTCGGTTGCTTTTTCTGCCATTC
Source organism: Lethocerus indicus (assembly GCA_019843655.1). Taxonomy (NCBI): domain Eukaryota; kingdom Metazoa; phylum Arthropoda; class Insecta; order Hemiptera; family Belostomatidae; genus Lethocerus; species Lethocerus indicus. The sequence goes on from JACDQD010000011.1 coordinate 11,811,701, forward strand.
GGCGAGCAATAACACTAATTACTGGTCGGGCCGTCTCGCCAGAAGAGACGGGGGAAATGAAATTGTTCACTTTTATCGTCGAACGCCGGGGGATGAACGGGCTTTGGGGGCGCCCCGACGCCCTAATAAACGTTTCTAATTGAGTTCACGGCCCTCCCCGTCTGAATATTCGATGCGGGAGGAGCTTCCCGGCGTTCAATTGCTCCAATTCAATCCTTTGAATTGCTCCGCTTCAATCTAAGCGAAAGTCGAAAGGCGAAGGGAGCCGGCATAACGGGGCCACGAAGCCATCCAGCTTTTACCAACCCCTACCGACCGTCAATTAAATCGGTCACTGTAACTATTCTCGGGACGAAGGAAGTACAACAGATTTGAGAAAAATAAGATTTGAAAAAATTTCAGTTGTATGTACTATGAATAGTTAATTGATAAAATATCCAGCAAGTAAATGTTTATATATGTCCGTCTGCATATATAAGAAAGACTATATAAGAAATAAGCTAACGTAAAATAGTGTTCAAACAGTGTATGTAAGATGCTGCAGCGGGATGACTTCATTTGACTTTTCCGGTATTTAATCAAGTATTGAAACTTTTAACTAGAAATATTGAAAATTATTTCTTTGATAATAACTTGGACATTCTGAATTTTAATGAAATATCATTATTCCTTAAATTTAATATAATAATTATAACTATAACTATACGGTCGTAAGTTAATTCGGTGTATAGAGCTGGAGAATAAGGGAAGAAGGCAATTCCGGTGGTGGTGGTGGTGGTGGGCTTACCTTATGATTTATTGTAGGGGCATCCATTCGGGTCTCTCTGGAGACCTCATTTCTTATAGACTTTACCGCCCGGGCGAACTTTGTTTAAGTCAAAAGAGACCGCCCGGCCCAATCAATCGCCGGCGGTGACATTGAAAATTTATCACTATTAGCCGTAGCAAAAATCAAAGTCCTAAAAGAAGACTCGAAATACTGGGGCTTTCGCATTCGTATAAAATACCGTTATTTAATATATTTTGTGCCATCACTGGGTTGTTTTCTGTTATCACGACAATGGAAAAGAATGTTTTGAAAAATCAGGGAAATAATAATAAAGTCGCTCATTTTAAAACTCGTATGAGGGAAATATTTATAATGTGTTTGAGGGACGCTCATTTTGAATGGCGGACTGAGCTGGTTCGCGTGGAGCAATTGTCCGTGTTGGGCATACAAGCGCTTCGCCCCAACTTTCCCGAACTTAATCCGCCGGTCGACAACAGACGGATATATTCGTCCCCCGAGCATATTCGTCCAGGAAGTAGAGCGCTCAGTTTTAATTAATAATCTCCCACTGGGCGGTAAAAACCCTCGAACCCCGGACCGGGTAATCGGATTAAGAGAGGACATCGGGACACGCACCGGCCGTAGGGAGGAAGAGAGATTGGGAGAAGGAGAGAGACAGTGAGAGAGGCTTGTTTTTTGGACGAAAAAAGTCATTAGCTTCTACCCGAACGTCGGCTACCCCAAACGTCCCTCCGCTAGAGTCCGGGGCCGCGTTAAATCCCCCTCAGGCGGTAGGCTTTTCATCTTCATTACGCCCCCCCCAACCCCAGTAATGACAACGGCCGTTTTTAGCTTTGGCTCACGCACGCGCGCCGATTTCAAACGCGCCCGTGGGACGTCCGCGAGACTTCCCAATTAGAGAGGACTGGCAATCGTTCGGAAATCGGAAGAAGAAGTCCGTTTCAAAGCCGGTACAGCCCACTGAGAACGCTGAAGAGAATAGTGTAGAAGCTAAATAAGGGTATCCATGTCTGACAACATGATACACAAGAAACTCGTACAGACTTAAAACTTTAATTGATAAATTGAAAATGTTGAACTATTTAGTTTTTTAGATTCCCAACTTCAGTGTTAATTTATATATTATAACCATACATGAATTAATGTAACTGAAAATACGCTAGTGCGGAACTGTTAAGAGAGGGGTTGGGGTCCATGATATTTAAAATTTGCGGTTTTATAATAAAAATTAAAATTTGGCGAGGGATACATTTTTATAGCGTTAGTTCAATGTAGCTAAGGGGGTCATGTGGTATATGTGTCTCAAACTAATCAAGTCGTTTTTCTGGTCTCTTTTTTGAAGTGTCTTGGGATTGAAGTCTCGGGCATTGTTTTTCAGTCCTCTGTTGTGAAACTTGCCGCGGCAAAGCAAAGAAAGAAGCCCGACGGGGCAAAGTCCCGGCTCTGGCGGGGCTTTTGTCCCCCTTACCGATAGCGTAAGATTTGGCAAAACTTCGAATAAATTACACCGGCGCTGTTGTGGAACCAGTTGTGGGAAATTGGCAGCGCGATGTACGATAACGGGGGGTCGGTGCTTGGGTTATGACGGATCCGATTGGCGGGGGTGATTAATTTCTCTCTCGTGACGGGGTGGATACTCCGTTGGAATGCCAAAACCGTGTCGAGGATCAAAGGATTGGACCGAGGAAGGTCGGGGACAGATGCGACGCGATAGACAGGGGCATTATGCTCACATTTGCACCGCATATCTACATGTATTGACGTCCCCATGGTTCCTGGCAGCTAACGCCGGTCACGATTCTGGCTCTTGTACTGGACGAAAATAACCAGTTAATTATCACATTTATATATTACTACAAATTATGCATTAACAATACCTCATAACACCAAGCTTAGGGAGTCATTGAAGAGGCATTCCAATTCCGGATAATGATGATGAGAAAAAAGTATATTTTCATATGATAGACGAGATATCTATTTAAAATATCAACATTAGTTAGAATATCACATAAAGATGCTTTTGTTATGTGTAATTTTAAATCAAAATTAATACTGAGTTTGTTTTCCAACTATAACAATTACTATACAAAATGTATGTTATTTCAAGTTACCCTTTTGAAAGGGGGGTAATCTGAATAGTCCGGTTTTAGTATTAAGGTGTTCAATTCTGTAAAATTATTGCTCCTGCCTTTTTAGAAAGTGGAGGCTTTAATTTTGAATTCAAGATTCGTTTTACGATCAGGAAAAACAATTTCTTGGGTAAGAGTCGTCGACACTACGATTCGTCGTGAGTCAAAACATATTCGTGATATCGCAGAAAACCTAAGTATCAGCAAATAATCTGTATGCGGATAGGCGAGATACACAAAAAAATAGACGGAGATGCAAATTCTCCTGACGCTATCCCATGCCCTAAGATCTGAATACGGGAGTCGGGGACGGAGACTGTATTTGAAAAAAATAGGGACCGAGATTGCTGATAGGGACCGCCGATGATTGGGGGAAATGACTGTACCCTGGTTCCCCCGGGGGAGGGTACCAAGCCCGTGCCGGACCCGTACCCGAACCAACCCCGGTGTTCTTGGATTTGGGCAAACAGTCCGGGCAACCCACCGCTTAGATCCCCCCGAGACCCGGACCTAAAACAAGGCAAATTGGTAGAGAATCCTCCCACCGTTTTATCAAGCAGGGGTCGACCAAATACCGGCCGGATATTATTCTGAATTTCTGTTGGATTTAAACAACATTCATTTCTTAGTTCTGATTTTTCGCTTTAGGAAGATTCGCCAAAAAACGTCTTTTCTCACCGTGTGGACTTCTAATTTTAGTTTCTAATTTATTTATTTATAAAATGTTTATGAATAGTCACTAGTATAATTATTGAAAGTCCTTGGTGTTCCTGTCAACAGTTTTATGGAGCTTCCATCAGACTTGTGCGCCTTCTTTTTATTATTTTCTTTCTTAATCAACCGATAATCGTGTCCGCATATAACCTCCGAGTAGTTGTGTTCAGAAGTTTGGGACAACAGTGAGTCACCAATAAAGAATGTAGCTCGTGCATGGGTCCATTCTTTATCTCTCTTTCTTTTGTGGACACGCTTTTTCATGTCACTACTTGTTAGTCATTGTCGAGAAGTTGTTGAGAAGTTGTGAAAGACAATTATTGTTTTTGAATTTCTGTACGCATTGTTATTTAAAGAAGATAATAAAGGAGACAGGAATTTGATAAAATTCATATATTGATTAAATGCATACGACACGACCTTCTTCTATATCCGTCGTTCCTTCTACACTACCTCTCTCTCTTTCTCTCTCTACACTGTATTTCTCTCACCAACACCGGATTCAAATTCGTTTCCGGAAATCCCCGCCACTATTGTCCCACTCTCCATTGGATAACCGAGCCCCAGAGTTTTTCTCTTTTTTAACAAATCCGAAAATAAAAGGTGGGGCATGTTTTTTGTTGTAAAATTGGAATTTCACCGTTCGCCGGGCATTCCAGAGCCGGTTTGTATTATACAACTCCACAGTGTAATATTCAAACAGTAGTAATAGTAATGCTAATAATCTATATGAAGTACCGCTATTCAATTGGTCATTAATTCTTGGTCGTCGAGAAGAAAAAAACGCACCCGCACAAACAAAAAAACAGCCCAAATAGCAATTAATTAACCAAATAACCGTTCCCAAATTCTTAAGTGTGAAGAATATAAATATAAAAATTTGGTTTTTTTCATTTTTGTGTGAAGATTATTCGCGGAAGGTGTTAACAGCGTGGCTACATTTTTTGGCCGGCAATTAAAGTGCAGTTCGGGGACTGGCTAACCGCCCGACTGTATGAAACCGAGACCGTGGCCCGTTTATTACTAACGCCGCCGGTACCGTGTTTTTCCGAACCGCCGTGAACCCCTCCGGCCGGCGTCCTATTATTAACCTACCGGCGCTAAGCTCGGTCCAAAATTTACGGCGACGGACACTGTTTATTTGTCCGCTGTCTGCGCCCGCTTTCCTCCATACAAAGCGGTTACACTTGTTTCCGACCCCCCCCCCGTTGGCCGAACCAAATGGGGGGAAATTTTTCCGCCCGACCTAGCCCAAGGGCGGTTAGCCGTGGAAAAATAGGTCCGACATTTTACAATGCTGTCGTTGGTTTTTTCTTTTTTTTTCTCCCCCGACACCTCCGCTGTCGTTGACCGACCGCTTTGCGGGGAATTTCAATGTACGGGGCCGCCGATAACCCCATCTATCTCAACCGGGAACTAATTGCACAGTGGATGATGACTCTTTGAGACTCTGTTTAGACAGAACTAGATTTAGCCGAATTCGGGTATCAAAGAATTTATATGAACTCCCGTCCGATCCTCTTCGAGCGTCATAAAAAAAATCTCGAACTTGACGAATCTCGTGAGGATTTTGGAATAATTCAGTCTACAAGTTTTTTAAACTCCAATAGTAACTGTGCAGCGACAATGTTGATATTTCATCAACCATACTAATTTAGGGCCAGATTGGTACTGCCAGTGACAAGAGAGGCAATAAACTTATTATAATTTTTATGTTACTCGGCAGGTTAATTTTTGTCGGTCGAAAAACCAAGTATCGGCTGTATTTAATTGTAATTGAGACGATTTAATTGGCATTCTACAACACTGTGCTTTTTTTTAATAACCACAATTATGTTTTTTACGAAAATGATTATTTCCGCTGTTGATCAATTTTGTCGAATCCCAACTGTGCGACATAAACCGTGTCAATTGTTATTCGATATTTACCCCTAAAATCGGGCGAGATAATATTACGGCTTTGGGGGTTAGGGGGGGGGGCAATTAAGTCATTTAACACCGATCAAGCCCCGTAGGAGCCTCTAATGAATTGGTATCGCAAGTCGCGAGGGATGCGGAGCCGCGAGATCGGGTGTCCGGGGATAGTGGCTGGGCGTGAGGCTGAGGTTTGTAACGTTAGTAACAAATTGATTATAGGCTATGAATGGGTTAGCGCGGGACCGGCGTGTAGGGGATGATCAAGAAGATTCGCATAAATAATATCTCGCGTTACCTCCCCTTTCTCTCCAACTCCTACCCCGTCCTGTGAAACTCGAACCGACGTAACCATCTGAGCGCACTGTTCCAAATTCAGCCGGTGAATCAATGGATTACTCGGAAGTTATTTCCATGAATTAGACATACGAAACGGAAATTTGATTGGGTCATATATTAATAAAATATAAGCTTTCAATCGAGTCATTTTTATTATTAATCAATAAATGTCAATTTACATCTGATATTCTTCAAATGAATTTTTTTCGCAATGGTATTGTAATTAGTTCGAATCCATATAATTGGCAGAAATGTAATTACATGCCTATATATATATATATATATATATATTGTAGATACATTTATTAGTGCTTTTTGTCATCGAGTATAGAAGGTATATGACGGTCTTTCTAAACCCCAAAGAAAACCTTTGGTTTTCTTACACAATTTTTTCGTTATTTAAAAATTATCAAAACCATATATATATATATATATATATATATATATATATATATATATATATGCATATATACAATATCAAAACCACAGTAAAAATAGGGTCAAAAAGAGGAGTGCTGGTAAGGGAGGCTGAGCCATGGAGGATTAGGAAGTAAAGGGGGTCGAGTAAGAAGGGGCAAGAGGGGCCGAAGGGAGAGGGCTAATGCTCCCAGTGTATACAGCTCACGTAGCCCAAAACTCAGCATGAATGTAGATATACAGGCTTCTCGACCGCGCCCCCCCCCCTTCAACTTATACTTCGCTCTTACACCGAGTTTTAAGTCCCTCGCCTCCCCCACAGCCGCCACACGAACCCACTATCGGGCACCGGCCCCCCTTCAGAGCCCACTTCAGGCTTCGGCCGGCCAAACGAGCCAATCGGAGAATGAAGGTCCCAATCCAATAACAACTATATATTCAAGTATTATATATATTCGTGTCTACAGCCCATTTCCGCAGGAATTTCGCATTAAACGATAATAATATTTTTTAAATTTAATATACCTGTTTTGTGGTCTGCGAGGGGTTGGAATACTGTAGGTTCGTGATGTTTCTGTCTCCTCTCGCTGGTTTGGTCTTTTGCTAGACCGGTTTCGGCTGCTCGCCATCTTCAGTAGCGGTGTTAGTCACTGTTAGCACTTTGGATGTTTTTTGGGCATCCTCAATGCACTGTCACTTTCATATGTTTACTGTCTATATATTCAAGTATTATATATATTCGTGTCTACAGCCCATTTCCGCAGGAATTTCGCATTGAACGATAATAATATTTTTAATAATTTTTAAAATGGTTAACCCCTGAATTAATAATACGGACAGGGTCAAAGTTGGCAATCATACTGAAAATTTAAATACAGAATTAAACTTGCTATTGTAGGTTGCGACATCGTGATTGTCCGCCATCAGAATTAATGAACAATTATTTATTATAATGTTTTGCCGTTACATAAAAACCAGGAGGTAGATACGTTTCTCAGTTGTTCCAAGATCGGTTCCTCTGAGAAGTTTTTCCCTTTTTGGCGGTTGGGTGGAAGGAAGGGGGGGTGCACGGGGTTCACGGGAAGTGGAATGTTAATGAAAACGTCTGTTATTTGAACACCGAAAATTGCGACAACTCGAAAGGAACTTAGCCCGGAGGCCCTACCGCCGGGAGTATTCCCGCGGTGGTTTCATTTTATCGAATACCCGGGAAAATGAATACTGTTTTGTTCCAAGCTCCCGGGTCCGCAATCGGGAAGGAATTCCTCCCTCTCTCTCTCTCCTCACTCTCTCTGATAAGGCGACAGCGAAATGAAAGCGCTCGGATGACGGAAAAAGGACCAATAATGATGTCAATTTCCATTTGAAAATGGCGCAGTGTTAAATTCTCAACTTTAGGTGACCTTTATAAAGCGGCCGGCAATATTAGCAGCAGTACGAAATATTAACTGTAAAAGGGATATGACTGGAGTCCTCGAGAAAATGTCAATTTTGACAAAGATGAAGTACGGTCCTTTCTTGACAGGGCTATAATTATAGTAAAGAATAACAAGAAGAAACAGGATTATATATATTCATGTGCGAATGTGTGTCCCAGACTCATCAATCCTACATTCTCAGCCCCTCAGTACCACGCATTTAAACACTTGTGGAGTTGCCACCTGCTGAATAAAACCTACCTCAGGGTATCTACCCCACAGATGTGTTACTGCCTTGGTAATCGTGAGCGAGACATGCCGATATATACCGTCGTGTACATGAGTGCACTTCATATACCTCCGGTATCCTTTGCTGGAAGAAAATGTATCATCGAATTTTCTGCCTCAAATCGCCTAATCGATTCTAATGTGCACCAGTCTGAACTTACTGGTGACCGTCACTTGACATTAACATCAGGCTGCAAATTAACATAATTACTTTCCTCGATATTAACACGTGTTTTCCACGAGGTTCGTTTAAGCTATTAGTTGTAATTGGGCCGATTAAATTGGGTAATTTACAAAGTACCGCAATTTTTTTTTAAATTCGCGTTCAGGAGCCAAACGTGTGGTCGCATCGCCATGCGGTCACAGTGTCCTGTATCTGTATCCCCACCCTAACCACCCCTTCGAGCCACCCCGCCCCATCCGAAGTACTGTCCGATATTCGATTGAAGCTGAGAGCCCCGCATTCGAGTCGGGTAGGCATAATTGGTAGCGGCGAAGTGACCCTGCCCCCTCTAATTAAGCTTCCGCCCGTCGGGGTCTAATTACCGCCCGGTCTCCCTCCCTCCCTCCTCTCTCTCTCTCTCTCCTCTCATTCAGCCGGTGACCGTGTTTCGGTCGCTCTCTGTCTCCGGCCAGCGCCACGAATCTGCCGTGAAAAATTCACGATAATGGATAAATCTATAAACGGGTATCTTACGCTGCATTCATATACTGTTGTAACCAATTTTAAGACCAATCTTGTCTTTTGGCTGAGCGCGAATATTTCATTAACCGTTCCAAAATATGGCCGGTTCTTCGGTACGATAATGTCGCAGCCAGCACAGACTAGAGAGATTGTACCATGTGGTTTCATATTCCACAGATTAAATTTGATTCTGTGTTGAAAAGAAACAGAAAAATAAATTTATAATGCTGACTCAGTGTCTATGAAATGTTGGTTCCATTAAAGCCGGATAGATAAAAGTTGAAAAATGTTATTAGTCCTTTTTTTCGCGGTTCGTAACAAATTATTTTCATGTACTCCGCTCAACAGTTTATACGGGAACGGGATGCATCAATTCTGGTCGCGCCGAACATGTGCACTCGGAGCTATTAACTTGTCCTATTAAATGTCGGCATCGACCGTTCAGCGGCGTCCCGTCTCAGGCGCCAGATGTCCCGCGGCCTCGTCCGCAGACGACGTCTAATTTATGCCCCCACGGCAATATTTCCATTAGCGGGAGGCTCACTAAGGGCCGTACAGTAATCGGTAGTGCAGCTGGCCCAAGACTTATGGCAGCTCCGCTCTAGCCACCGCCAGACGGGCAGACACCGACCTAATAATCGTTAGTTATTTTGTCATCGCTGCTAACCGCAACAACCTATACTTTTAATTCCGGCTGTTACAGAGCACAGATGGACGAAAGAAAATTTTATTGCCGGACGGTTATTGACTCGGAATTGTTGAAATGATGTTTTTCTAATTTTTCGTTTCAATTAGTCGCTCTTGCCTATTTTTAAATCCTTATAAAGGAGGGTAGTCCGTGTCCTTGGGGAACAGTGTAGTATTCCTTCAGCTGGGAGCCTACTTAGGAGGGCCGTAGGAGGGCGTTGCGGCTAACACAATGAGCCTTGTTACACTGCCACCAGCCGCGGCCGCGTTAATGGACTGTCTAAGGCATTGTCTCTGTTAATGTCCCGGTTTTTCCATTGTTCCGCGGGCACCCTCCCCGGTTCAGTTTCGAAGCGGAAGGGAGGATTTCTTCTGTATTTTTTTTGCCGGCGGGGGTTTATCGCCCCCTCAACCCCTCTTTTATTATCTGGCCGGTTATTTTTTTTTCTACTCCTTTCGTTATTTCGTATTTTTCGACCGGCTCGGGACCGCCGGGGACAAAATCCTGACCGAAGTTACGGACGAAGGGGCGCGGACAACTGAAGTAAGGGCGGGGATCCGGTCCGGATTTAATCCCCCCGGGGATTCATGCCGGGGATGTTTCTGTCACAAAATTAAAACAACGTTTTGGGGGGAGCCGGATCCCGAAACGTGATTAGGAATTTTTAAGAAGGATGAATTCTTCCCACGCGGTGGATAGCATTAACAGCGTCCGAAAACATAGTAGGGGCTAAAATAATTTTTCAAAAATGTCCCAGAGTAAATAGATATATACTACCGTTAAAACAGTATCCATTAAAACAGTTTAATATACAACTATTTTAACAAAATTAATTTTAAAAAATAAGAGCATATAATGAACAATTTCTATAAGGACATATAATACTTTACGAATATGTGGCTCTTATCGGTAAATATACTTTATAACGAAGTCAGCCACCGTCGGCTTAGCCGTTCAAATGATGCACGGTCCCCGTTCCGACGGCGGGTCTCTCGGCTTTGCGGTCTCGCGCAATTTTTATTTTTTCCCTCGCGGCGGAAAATAAAGAAAAAAAAATAATCCAATCCAAATCTCCCCTTTGAAAATTCGCCCCGGGATAAACTCCGGGCAGAGGAGGAGCAGATCTCCGGAAACGAGCTCGTTAGGAAGCGGGTTTGTGCCACTTACCTGGTCTTAGCGGCGGGGGCCGCAGACGGGCCGCCATTAAGAAAATTCCGCCAATCGGTTTTCCCGCGAATGGGAAGGAAAACCGGTCTGCCGCCGCACAACTTCGAGTTTCTTCCGTAGCGTATTTGGTTTAAGGAGGAGGATTAAAAAAATGATTTTCCCGTTAAGAGGCACCACCGTATTCATATTTAAGAGGTAATGTAGTAAAAGTAAAATGAAATAGAATTTTCCATGGAATTCCCAATTAATTTCTATATTTCCTGTATATATTTAATTGCTAATTACAATTACTAATTTGAATTTGTAACGTCAGCAGCTGTTAAATTCCAGTACAATCTATACAATACTTTCCTCCAGTACAATAGTGAATCAATTAACTGAGAACAGTGATAGTGCTAAAGGAATGTTCGATCGACCAACAGTCTTGGGCATAGGACTAAAATCAACGAGAGGACTCGGAAAAGCGTAATTGTAATAATATTATAAAGGGTTAAATTTAATGACTTGTTCGACTTTCGCAAATCTCATATTCTATTAATCAAAGCGAAGATTATTAAAACATGTTGCGCGGGTTAATATTTGTAGAGTGGGACAAATTAACTGTTACGCAATCGGTTCATTACATATTTCGTCGCATATTGCAAACTGCCTCTGAAAACAATATCGGATTGAGTCGATTTCGAAGTTAAAATTTAATTAATTTGGCGAAAATTAATTTTACAAATAGCGAATATTGTCGAACGGACGATGTACAACTTGGACGGGGGCGAATTGTAAATCGGAGTATAACTTTCGATTATTTTGTCGAGTTCATCGTTCCGGGAGAATCAGCTGAGGCGGGAGCAGAAAAACGGGAATGGATAGAGTGGACAGATGAGTGCGCAAGATGAACAGAGGCCGGGGTGAATTTAATTTTCTCCGGCCGGCGATACAAGAAAGGGACGGTCGAATAAAACCGGAGGGGAGGGGAGAGGGGAGGGAGAGAGGGGAAGGAGGAGAGAGGGAGAGGGCGGGAGGGAGAGAGGGAGAGGGCGGGAGGGAGAGGGAGAAAGGGAGAAAGGGAGAAAGGGGGCCCCAATTTCCCTTTGGATTTGCGGTCAGAAAATCGGGTAAAACGGCTTCCAGGTCGGCGGCCAGAGCCGGGCAATTGATTCCCCGGGAACGCCCTTAAGGAAGACTTTCAGACTCCGCCAACTGTATTACGACCGAAACAATGGCCGGTCATGTACCTTAGATTAATAAACATCGGTTGGAACATTAAAAAATATATTTTAATATTGAAAAGATTTTTTATTATAATATATATGTATAAATAAAGTTAATTTTTTAGTTTCCTATTAGATTCTCTCAGGTTGGCATGTGTGAAAGTTTTCCTCTCAGGACCCGAGACTCCCCCTCGGTTCCTCGCAAACTTCATCAATCTTAGTGTTTAATTGAAGCAATATCCCTCAGACTGGTGACCTGTGGCGCTAAAGCGTCATCCGGAGGAGCGAATTGAGGTTGTCCAACCGCGCTAGTAGATTAAGCAAACGCCTCCACTCCGGGTACAGAGATAGGGTGTAGCATCACGTGAACCTATTCGTTCAGTGTGGCCCTACGGACCCTCCCGGCGGGAGCTCAATATTCAAAGATCGTGCTCGAATTAATTTTTACCTTTATACAGGGACCGGCCGGGTGAAAGGGCGGATGAGCGAGCAAAAAGGAAACCGAAAAAAAAGCAGCCGACACACGGGACGACGAATTTCATTACTTACCCCAACCCCCGTTCGCTTTACACACGGGCCCTGGGAAAGGGGAGACAATTAAAAGTTTATGAAATGCTCATTCTGTACGCTTAGCGAAAATAAAGCTTTTGTTATATCGCATTTTATATTTTTTTTATGGATGGTCCCGTCCAGGGGGGGGGTGTCGGTCATTTGTCTTTTAATATTCGCGCCCGTTCCCCTCCGAAATGAATTCCGTAACTGAGTTTTTTTTCTTTCCGTTTTTTCTCTCGATTTTATATATTACGGGCCGCGATATGCGAGGACTTTCAAATATAAATTAGAATTCAATTAGGGCTCGGAGCGCGGATACATTCGCCGGAAAATGGACCGAAAAACTGTGAGATTTGAAGAAGTTTTCAACTGACAAATTTCCCCCCCCGCGTACTTACACAGCAGGGAATATTTTGTAATTAACAAGCGACGAGTTAAACGGGAGTAATTTAAAGTTTCTTTAAATGTTCACCGCTGTGAATACGTGTGCGTGTGACAGAGTTTGAAGCGAGTTTAAAACTATGCTCTCGAATTTTTAATTTAGATACTTTCCCGCTTAATTAATTTAGTCGTTTGTACATAAATTATTCCCTTTTCCAGTATCAGCGTTGTAATTTAAGTTTAGTCAGATGGTAATTTGCACATTGTCTATTGTATCCTATTTATATTTAATGAAAAATAGAGTATTTGTAATTTGTTTAGGTTAGTTGTTAAAACAACCATGGCCAACTGGATTCGAATACCGATGGTGGATATTTGGAAATTGCAAACTTGAACTAGTAAACACCCTTATTGAGAGTCTGTTACGTACCGAATCGGATTAGTCATCAATGTATCTACAGTCGACCTTTGTATATTTTATTTTCAAATGGGAGACACCTAAAAACCAGGTGTTGGGGAGAGAGCCGGGTCCGAAAATCGATTATCGTTGGTTCTGTCGACACGCAAGGTTCTGGCCGACCGGGATTTGGATCATGGCCAGAATGCAAATTCGGACATCGGTGTCTGGACGCTTAAATATTCGGTCCGATCTTGTCGTCCGGACGTCCCGGACGCCGTCGCGACGCTCCACTTGCTGAGCACGGTAACCGGGCAGATGTTAATGTTAATCTGCCCACTCGGGAGAGTGAGAGAGAGATAGACAGAGGTTCATTGCACCGGCACATTCGCTCATAGAAACAATTCGTTACTGAAGTATTTAAGGCAGCCAACAGTCAGAAAGACGGTTACCCGAATAGGAAGAGCGATGGAAGCAAGGCGGATGACACCTGGAGGTTGTTCCGTTCGAAAAACTGAATCCAAAACGACAATCAACTTCCTATTGAAAATCAAGCGCGGTACCTGGGACTACTCTTAGACAGAAGACATGGAACCCACATACAAGACTGAAACGTACAGAAACGAAACGACGCTACAAATTATTACTAACACTCCTCGACTACAGATCAAAACTATCACTCTCGAACAGACTATTAATTTACAACTGCGTACTGAAACCTATCTGGGCCTACGGAATCAAACTGTGGGGATCCACCAATCCTTGCAATCCGTAATCCTTCGTAAAATTACCAACGCCCCACCATATGTCTCTAACAGAATAATTCACAATGACCTAAAAGTCCCATTCGTTGGAGAATTATTAGCAGCTTACCGGTATAAATCCTAACTATTCCAAACTATCCCTTCATTCCAATCCCTTAATTCGACAACTTTCCTCGCTTCACCTTCCCGAAAATCCCGTGCGTCGCTAAAGCGGAAATGGCCACGCGATTTCCTTACAACCTGAGTAAGGGCAGGAGCGGGAGTACCATCATTGGGTGGCTTCTCCTTCGAGGGTTCAGTGAGTGAGTGTTAAGTAAGAGCAGTGTCACTAGATACAATCTAAAAAAAAAAAAATTGTAGTGTCAGTGCACAATAATAACACAAATTGGTCACTTTGGCACGTCGCTTCACAGGAAAAGTGAAATAAGTGACGACGGGACAGTGCAAACAGGATGCCCCACAAGCGTCCTGAAGATTGCGAGCAGCCGAAGACCAATCCGGTGGAAGTTATTTGTTGAAAGCCCATGAAACCAATTTAATTGGCGTATAATTTCTCCCCCTACAGTAGTTGTCATTTTTAGAGGTCCTTCGGGGAGAATCGGAGAACGACTTTTAATCCCCCGGCATCAGAACTATGATCGATCAACAGTCGGTCGTGGGGGGTGAGATTGCATACGGGGCTTACAAAGACCCCGTAATCGGCTAGGAAACGATCCGTCCGATATCTCTCCCCACGGGACGGTCCAATAAATCGGAGGACGATTGACAATATCCTTTTCTGAGTCCGGTCCCCCTCCTCCTTCTATTTCCCCCAAGGCCCGATAAAGCCCCGCCGAACGGAGGTCTGTCTCCGACCGCACCATCGCCACTCCCCGCGCTCATTTACCGGGCCCCATTCGTTTCTATTTAACCCCGCCCCGCCTCCGCCGCCCCATTTGGTTATATATTGGCGCGCGGCTCTAGTCTGCGCCACCAGTGGTAAACAACTCGAAGCCGAAATTTACGAAACAGCGCTGTTTGGCAGGGCCCCCGTGATAAAAGACGGGCGGAATTCATGCCGTGGAGACGCCGTACTGGATGTTTTTCGAGAGTCCAATTTATTTTCGCCGGGGACGGGCCCGAATTTAATTCGGGAAAATCATCGGGGCCTTTTAAAATTTTGCGCGGGACCGAAGAAAGTGGACGGAAAAATAAGAAACTGAATACAGTTTTTATTTTCTCGACTCAGACTCCGTCCGAATGTTTTTTTCCCTTCGATAAATATTATTTTCGACACATTACTGCCCGGATGAGAAGTATTATTTCACACTCGATTTCAATGTCCCGCCCCAGTGCAAGTTTAAATGGGTGTTTGACTGCGGCTCGGCGGTCGGCAGGGCCTGCGGTGGCCGCATTAATCCCCCGCCCCCGCATATTGCCAACACCCCCAGGGCCCAGTAAATATTAGTATTGACCCGAATGCAGTGCATAGAGTTAACAAAAAAAAAAGAAGAGAAAATCCCTATTTCGACGAATTTTATGCGCGCCTAAGCGAATTCCCTAGTGCAGTATTAAATATAATTTATGAAAGTAATTTAATTAAAATGGTCCCGAACACGAACTATATTATTATTTTTATTATTAATGCGAGAAACAAGCGAGAGGAGACAGAAAATTAAAAAAAAAACTACGATATTCCAATCCCTGGTAGACCAGCAAAACAGGTATTCCAACCATTTTTATTATTGCATTTTATAAAAACAGTATTGTTGTTTCATGTATACAAAAGTAAAGGGCCGCGGGCCGGCGCGCATATATCAGAGATTTGCATATTGTGTACAATATCCTGCTTTTTAAGGAAAAATAAGGTAATTTTTATTTTAAACAATTGATATAATAGAGACGATTGATGTAAAAAAACAATCCGAAATGTACTTGTTCTATTCTGCTGTTGTTTTTTAGCCCCCATCAGTATTATTCCGTACACTTAATGATGATTACTTATCCCATTACTCGTCGGCTGGGTTACAGTAAATGTAGGGATACATCGATATGGTATATTAATATCGTTCTTCGTTCTGAGCCTGGACGACAGAGGCCGATGTACCCGAGTTTGGAAACAATTGCTTTCACCGCCGGGACTTTGCAGCCCGCGGGTACAATGGGGGGCGCGGTTCACAATCGTCGACCGCCATTGTGCTCCACTGGAGGCGTTCGGGCCACGATTCCGCAACTGGACTAGCTCCCCTTCCAACAATGAGCTTCTGGCGGCCGTATATCACACTGGCGGCGACGAGAGTAGGAGGAGGAGGAACAGGAGGAGGAGGAGGAGGAGGTGGAGGAGGGATCGACGGCCAATAGTCAAACGCCCGTTTTATTGCCCCCCCCCACGGTATAAAGTTCGGGGACCCGCAAAAGCACGCCCCCAACATAACCGCTCCACCTGGCACCCCCTCATTAGGGTCCAAAGCTGAGTCGGCGACCGGGCTCTTTCATCATCCCCGATAACAGCGCCTCCCTATTTTTCTTTCTATATTAATACATTTATAATTTAGCGCAAAAATAATATAAGAAACATACATAATGGCATTGGACAGCAGGATGGAGTTCCCGCGGGCACAGTTGTCTGCACACCACAAGTACATACAAGGCGCATATGTACGTCACCTTTATGGCGACACAATTCACCCAAAAACCAAAGTAGTCAAAACTAAAAACACAAACCAAAATGGTTGGTCCACGATGAATAAATTAATTGAGAAATAAAGTCCAGGCAGAAGCCCACAGAAGAGAATCAAAAAAACAAAGTAAAATGTCGCGAAATGAGAGATTTTAGAAAAGCTCAAAAAATGATCTAATTGCACTACGGTTCAAAAATTTAAAACGTCTCTTACGTTCGCCCCACGTTTTTTATTGGCCGGGGTTTCATATTTGGGACATAATAAATAGCTAGTATAATAAAAATGACCTTTATCTTGACAGTGCCGAGGTTGGCCACGCGACCTGTGATTGCGACTGTTCAACGGCTCGGTATGTCATATCATTAACGGTGTCTTTGACATGGTGGAGAAAAGCCCGGGGCGACGGCCATTTGTCAAACATCAATCGGATTTTTACATTTGGGCCTTCAGAATTATTCGTGACTCAATACTATGAATAAAATAAATATTCTTTATATATTGAGAGTGAAAAAAACAAACTAACGGTAGATTATTCTTATAAATGATGGGTTCAAGACTTTGACTATATTTTTCTCAGATAGCTCTATGCTCGGATACCGAAATGGATAGTGATTTTCCTGGAATCTAATTTCCAATAAGCGGGGCTTCCCTTCCCCCAATTATTTTCCCTTCCAATATGTGCCCTACCTAGAAATGTCCATTCCCTTATTTGCTCTACCGAGAACATGTAAATTAAATCGTGCGCTCTACCCGGATCGTTACGTTTAAAAATTTAACGTTTCCGATTAAACACGCTGGGCCAACAAACAAATACAACTTTTCATTCCATTAAAAAGAACATTTACATTTCAACCAACCAACCACAACCTATCTCTGTCAACAAACAGACGAAGTAACAGCCATAAAACCCATCTAAACAATAAAAAACGATGGTTGCGTTTCATTGAAAACGAGATATACTTCTCTATAGTTAATATATTGCTTATTGTTGAATATCCTATTCATTCTTTTATGGAATGGTCGATATGATGAATTATAGAATCCGTAGTCATTCCTGGGCAAGGCTGCTTGTTCACTGGTGATCTCTTGAGGCATTTATTTCCGGACGAATTTTCGGGACGAAATTTCGATCATTCTGTGAATGCTTCGAATTCTTCCACGTCTAAACGGATTCCCGACATTGGCCGGATCATAAATTTTGCTATTGCCCGAAATGGAGGGGGTCGCCTTTCAGTTTTCCATTTTAATAAAATTATATTGTACGTATAAGTTTAATGGTCGTATATAAAAGGTTGGGTCGTTGAGAAGAGCCTCTCTATATAAAAATTTGTTACGGCCAGAGCTCCAGTTTCAATATGCGACCGCCCCCGACGCCCAAATGAAAATTTCGATTTACCATTCACTTATAAACCGGCTTTGGGCAATATAACTTTTAGATGGTTTCGTACTGTCATTGAGAAATTGAGGTTACCTCTGTGAAATAAGGTTCTTAGCTGACTGTATTATTAACTCGATCCTTACGATGAAGAGGAACAGGTCTCGAATAATTGGTGATGATATTGGGAGTCCTCAAGACTCTCCTTCTTATTATTCCCGGACGGATGTAGGAAAAGTTTTGGATGTAAAAACTGTATTTAAAATTCCTAACCACGACCTGATCAACCTTTAATATTCGGCTGTCGATTTTCGATGAGAAAATGGGCAGTGATCCTATAGAGTCCAATATCTTTGAGTGTTAATACCTTCGATAGTTTAAGCCGTTAAAATAATTAAACGCCAACGTGGTGAAACTGCGAAAAATGTAATTTTCAGCCCAAGCTACCGGTGGCTCAGTCTGTTGGCATAGCGTTGCAACTTCCACGAGGAGCTACCACAGACCGGTAAAAATAAATGAACGATTGTCTCATTTATGCAAGTTTAATTAATAGATTTTACGGCATTTTAATCACTCATCAGTTTTAACCGCGTATGTGATATTATTCTCCTGATAAAACAATCAGAGCCCGAAAATAAGCAATCATATAAGTGTCATAATTTTACTGTAGCATTCGAGCTAAAATGAGTAAAATAAGGGTCTTCTAGTGGCTTATTTGGTTGTGAACTTGTTTAGTGACTTCCGAATCTATACCCGTAACAAATATTTCTACAACGAAAATGTAAAATTTTTTAATTCTACATGTCTTTTTTGAAACCTTATATTACTTCAATAATGCTAATAAATGATATCATAAAGTACAAATCGAATATCATATGTTAAGGGTGCGAGAGTCTTACTAAAGCTAAACCTAAGGGGGAGAGTGGGTGAATGCTCCAGAGCTTCGATAAAATTATTGCAAATTTCTAACTTTTCCCGCTTACTTTTTACGGCTTCCTAAAAATTCCCTCGCTCCCTATAAAAAGTGTATATCGGATATATAAAAATAAATAGGATAGCCGTGTCAACGTAAAACGTTCTGGCGGCCTTCTCTGCCCCCCCTCGTCTACTCCTTAACGGGAAACCGATGATCCGACCAACCCCCCCGCCCCTGCACGGCGATACATAAAACTTTATTCTGACGTTTCGCGGTAAATTACAAGAACCGCGGACAGCATAAATACCCGGTTGTCGGACCCCGCGGGGTTGTTTATGATCATTGCCCGGCGGCGGAAGAGAGCTTCCCACCGGCGGGGCCCTTAAGGAACCGCCGTCCTTGGTCCCCAGGAACCCCGTGAAATATTTACTTGTGTATATCGTAACGGCCATTATATATGCCCTGCACCAGGTGTGAGATACGGCCACTCCGATTTAGTGTAGGGGCGGCGGCATTTTTTGGGTCGTCGACGGAAAAGGGGAGGAACAACCATAATTAATGTTGTCGAGATGGCTGAACGAAAATTCGTCCTTGTTACTCTCAACTGAGATTTTTGTTCGGGAAAGAAACCAGGAAAAGTTTTTTCAGGAAAAGAGAATTACGCCCACAGGAGTGGGGTGACTTAAAGTCCGATCTTGGCGACGTGTTCGGAAAATATAAGCAACCAAAAGTCCTCGACAGGAAGCGAAGTGGAAGCATTATGCTGAGTCCGGGAGACGGTATTTCCTTTTTTACCACTCTTTAGTTTCATATTAATTTCACGTCGCCATTAAGTCATTAACAGTACAGAGTGCCCAGCCCAGAAGGCGCTGGTATAAAAAATACCCGGAAAAATACATTACGAATTTCCCTCGCAATTAACCCACGATATTATCGGCACATATGTCAACTAATGGCTTAAACCTATTTGCAAATAATGGCTGACTGTGTTATTTCCATTAACACCCTTAAAACTCGAGCTCAATGACCGAAGCGGTAATTTGAAGCTCGTAATTGAATTTATCGTTTGTATATGTATATTATTTTGTTCTTTTGTTTGACTCGATTTGCGCTAAAAATGGAACTCGGAGCAAGGGCGATTATACGCAAACATCGTCCGAAAATTAAGTTACAACAGGCCCCTTTTTAATTGCGAATTTCGAAATAAAATTTAAACCGTTTTTAATTAAACCGTCTATTATTGTACCGAAAAATACGTACCGCGCGACCTCCCCGAATGTTTTAACGTTGTTAACGAAGGTCGACGAAAAGAGAAACGTAAATTGCGTTATTCTATTCGTGTAATAATTGTTTTACTACGTGCTGTACATTAGGAAAACTTTCACTTTCACCGACCAGACGAGAGAATTAATTTTTGAAAAAGTAAACCGATTTATGAGGGATGAAATTCTGAAATTTTTGATTTTCCTCAATCTTGAATCGAATCGCCACCCACAAGAACGCCTCATAAAATCACGTTATACTGTATATAAGTTTACATTAAAATAAGATTACATTTAAAAATAATTGTTATAATAGTAATAATTGTAATAGATCCGGTTAGTTCAATAAATTTCAAATATACATCATTACAACCTGTACAACACTAATAATCAGCAGGTACCTGTATACGATGATGGCATAGGCCTACATTTTTCATGAGGAGAAATTTCCCATAGAAACATTAAAATCGGGACCTTCAATACTGGGAATTTACGGTCCTGGCGTTCAATGTGCCGTCCAAGTGACAATCGTTGGAGGTTTCCCTATTTTTCATTCTGACTTCCTTTGAATAGCAATAAAAACACCTTTTTATTTCCCCCTTGATTCTATCTACCTTTGTAGATAGTGATAAGAGGGGAAGCAGAGGGTGAAAGAGAGAGAGAGAGAGAGAGAGAGGGAGAGGGAGAGTACGCAGCGCTATCTTCTTTCTGGAAGAAGGGACCACGGAGTTCACCGCGACCGCGTCGTGTCAATGTTATCTGTCCGGTTCAACCGGGGCCTTTCGCATTGAAGTGAAAAGAGGGCAAGGAAGAGGAGGAGGAGGAGATGGTGGAGAAGATGAGGAGGAGGAGGAGGAGGCCTTCTTTGTGAAAACGCCATTCAGCGATTGCTCCTCACCAATCCGCACCGGCGAGCGACAGATGAATTCTGAGAAATGATAACTGTGGGTCGTACGGCCATACTTACAAAACGTCCGCCATATTTATATATTAACGTTGAGCCACAGTAGTCCCTCGATTAGTCCTCGAGATATAAAACATAACTTAATAATCCCAGTATTTAAAATTAATTTGATTGAGGGAATATTACAGGGAGGTTTTGGGTAATGGTAAGACGTAACGTTTCTTCGATTATTTGACTTCACATTGCCAATGCTATAGAACGATATCGTATTGAGGCCCTTAACTGGAAACGGTCCGCCGTCTAATAGACGAGGGATCGGGCGAATTGATATAATCAATATGCGTACTCCCGGAATTGTTTCTTGTTCTCGCCGGGTATATGAGTCTGGTACGGTGCCAGGGCGATGGCTGTAATTGTTGGTAACAACACTGGGACCGGGTCCCCAATTTTCCGGCCGAAGAAACCCGGCTCCGATTTAGGCAGCCGGGCGTTTGGCAACGGTTTCCCGGCCGTTTGACAAATCTTCGAAGTTATACCAAAGATCGCTTCTAAATGCCGATCGTAAAGTGCGAAATTTAGTTGAAAAGGGGACGCGCGACAAATGCCCGGGGCTGACTTTAAACTCGAGAATCAATAAAACACAGAATGACGACTTAAAAACAATTATCCAGCGTGGCATGTTAATTTTAAACATAGTTGCGGGGGTACTAGCTCAAACCTAGAGAAACTAAATTATAGCATTATGGTTGCATTTATGAATTATGCAAGTATTTGCAGTATGTTCGTTAAATTATGTAAAATACATTCAAAATCAAAATTTATTCGAACTCCATTCAATTATCATTCATAATTATGTTTCTTGTAACAGTACGCACTTTTATGCTGAGGACGATGCAAAAGTACGAATAAAACATATTTCCGTTTATATATTTCTGTCTATTTTATACATAAACTAACGGAGGTTACCCCCCGAATACAAAGATGGTAAACTTAGGTTGGATATCTATCATACGCCACCGTCAAGAGTCAAAGCGTACTGATAAATGGCTTGCACGATTACCGCCGGCCGACCCGTCTTTTATTTCGGAATAAATCTTCTGCGCGAGTCACCATTAATTTTTTCTCAAAGAACGCCCACAGTATTTGATAATAGTTATTGGCGACTTAGCGCTATTTACTATCTCAATTGATTGTATCTCCCAATTGATGTCATATAAGAATGTCGGGTAATTTATGGCCCGCCGGTATATTTTTATTATGTTAAGTAGAAATTAAAGGACTTCAGGATATATTCTTTGCAATTGTATTTACAACAAGTATAAAAATTGTTTTGTTCACGTTGTACTTTAGAGAAATAAATATTATTATTAATTACTGATTGTTACAGTGCGGCTGAATATCCATAGATTTGTATAGGAGCTTTGAGCCTGAGGGAGTTCAAATTCAAACCTCTGAGAGTATGGCTGCCCATAGGGCTCTAATCAACCTGTCTCCCCGTGCAATCAAGACCTGTTTAAGCTTGCACAGACGCTATCGGTAGGCGCTTTACCGTTCCCCGTTCAGCGGGAGTAAACGCTGACATCATAGGCCGGGACTACCTTCATAAATAAAAAAGTAGAACGTATAAATAAATCAGGTAAGTAGAAGCCAATCATCGATATTAAAACATGGACATATCGAATAGAACCACCAAGGCATCCAAGATCGCTCGCATCCAAAGTCCTTTGAGCCATCCTTAATGGTCTCCGGTGTTTCAGATCACACCGCTCTGTCATGACCCATCCATTACCCATCCATTATTATTAAAAAATACTTCAGTATAGGTGACGAACAACTGAAAAGCGGTAGGTGTGAAGAAACGATCTGTGATTTTGTTGGCGAGTCGCCATATTTGACTCGAGCGGGCCGAAGCCGTTCAACCGAAATTAACGCGATATCCGCAAGCCCCCGCCTCCTGTAATTTGCGCCCTGAAAGAGCCGACATGAAACGTTTTCGGTTATTGAGGTCGGACCGGAGCTTATATAATTCCTGCCGGTAGGGTCCCACGCCATTAGTAAGTAAGTAAGTGCTCTCTAACTAATAGTGTTGCCCGCCGGTCGCAACAGTAAAGGTAAGCTACTTATAACCGGATCTCTCTCTCTCTCTCTCTCTCTCTCTCTCTCTCTCTCTCTCTCTCTCTCTCTCTCTCTCTCCCTCTCTCTCGTTCATACACGAGCACGGCCTTTTGTTTCGAAGTCGAAACCCAAGGAGTGTCCCTACCAACCCCCGCCAACCCTTCACACAAGTGAGCTTTTCACCGAGTATAAATTCCGCCTCGAACGCTCCGCCTCTGGTTTCCCATTCAGGGGAAGATTAAACCAATTTAATCTTCGCAAGGCCGGCGGGATTGTATTGTTCTTCTCGAGTCCGGGGGAGAGCCTTTTTGAGGGACAGGAAATCGTATTAGCGCTTACAGCATCGGACATATTGCGGAGCATGTTGCAAGGAAAAAAGGATCGGTTAACGCTGTTCGACGGTCATTTCAGCTTCGGTGTGATAATAGAGCGCCAACCCCAATCGGGAACTTGACGAGAGGAAGGGGAAGCACCAGTACTAAACATTATTAAAACAAGTTTAACATACCTGTTTGGCGATCTGCGAGGGGTTGGAATACGGTAGGTTTGTTCTGTTTCTGTTGTCTCCTCTCGCTGGTTTATTCTTTTGCTAGACAGCCAATAGTGCCAATAGTGACTAACACCGCTGCTGAAGATGGCGAGCAGCCGAAACCGGTCTAGCAAAAGACCAAACCAGCGAGAGGATACAGAAACACTACAAATCTACAGTATTATTAAAACAAGGCAATTGATTGGACCCAAGTTTTTTAGTGCCTTATCATTTTACCGCCAGTAATATGCGTCGAAGGTCTAGAAGTTTAAATTCGCGATTTGAAATGGTAACCACTTTAATCTGGAAGATATTTAAACGATCATTTTTTCCGACGTCCATTTAATAACGGTATTAGAACGAATCGACTGGATAAAACTTGCGGCGCCTTCCCGGAGATTCAAATCTGAAAAGGACGGGTGAACGTGTGAAAAAAATCACCGTGAACCGAGGGGTGAACGGAAAGTGAGTGACGAGGCGGGGATTGAATTTGCCAATATATAAGGTGGGAAGGGGAGCCAGCCAGTGATCATTATTTAATTTGATTAATGAGATGTCAGTTATAATGAGATTAAACCGCGGTTGGAGCGGGGGGTGCAGGGTGAGCCACCCTCTACCCTATACGGGCCCTAACAGTTTCCTACACGACCAAAATACTAGACCCCAGTCACATTTAGTGCAATTTAATATTTATTTATTCAAGAAACAATTGCTGCATTTCAAGCCAGTAGCAATTTTCTATGCATATCAATAAATTATCATATCTTGAAGCTACCATCTTTTTTATTACTTCTGAACAGCTATTTTTAACTGGCATTCATTTCAATCAATTCCGCTTTTCTAAAAAACTTCGGTTACTGTTCATAGTACAAAATAAAATGTGCTCCCACAGACTACTGGACGGTATAGGGATAGAATTTAGCACAGAATGGGACTTGAACGGAAAATCCATTGAGGTTATTTTCCAGGATTATTTCTGCCCAGTTAACACTTCACTGTTTGATTCAAGAACCAGCAGTTATGAAGAACGGAAACGAAGACCTCTTATTGCCCCCCGGTGCATAGTATCATGAATAAGTTGTCTAAAATAAAAAAAATAAATACTCCACTTAGGTTGTCTTAGATATGTAAGTGCCTTGGCAGCGAAACCCCACTGCCTACTGCCCTAACAACCGCTCTGGCGTATAGATCAGCCGCGCTCTATAAAACATACGTCCAATTTGGAATCTCGCCATTCAAGAATACTCCTGCCGGCTATGCAGTTTAGAATTTATGATCGACCCGAAGCCCATAGCCCATAATCTGGTCCCTGTTGGTATCGCCCATCTCCAATTTGTCGACGCGCTTCAAGTATTTTCAATTAAAATGCCGAGGTTATTGTAAAAAACATATTGAAATAAGTAAATCGAATAAAAAATTATTAATAGAATCAATTTAATAGAAGCTAATGGATCTTGTTGGAGGCTCATCAAAATTATCAGCCGTAATATGCCGTCTGATCTAGACCGGTTTTGGACTCTCGCTACCGTCAGTAGCTACTCTACCTGCCGTAGCATAGAGAAAAATATTAGTATGATATATCTGCATTGAATTGTACTGTAATTGTCCTAATGAATTTTTGGGTTTGATTCAAGGATTCAAAATGCCTTTGAATACGAACGCAATATCAATCGACGAAGTTTCTTAGAGTTAGAAGGTCGGTCTAGTTAATGGGAAAAAATTATAATAAAGAGAAAAGTAATACAGAAACGTGGGGTTTTCCTAGCGCGAAAAAGCAATAAACAAATCCGATATTTAACATTCCCTTGAACTGTCTAACCTCCCTCTCGCTCTCTTTCTCGCTCCTCTCACTCCCCCGGGGTTTTAACTCGACTAATGTTACTGTCAGAGCCACTTCTCGCAATCAATCTTCATAATATTCCTTTTTCTTAAGCGTCGCGAAAACCCCGCCCCCGCCCATCCCCACGAAATGACCCCGTTACACTACTTTCATAAGACGGGGACTTTTCAGGAATAAAAATTACTTCGGAATTCTCCCCCCGACGCCCGACCCGGTTTTTTTAATTAAGAAAAATTTCGCTCCAAATCTGTTTTTAATGGTTGAAAAAAAAAATTGCCGGCAATAACCAAATTCTTATTTGGGGTACTTGTACGACGGAATATAAAATAGATAGATATTGGAGAGTTTTCTAGCAAAAGAAATTGTAACGTGTTAGGATGGAATTCATCCACAAAGAGGCCAGTTAGCCAAGGACATGGATATTGAGGACACTAATTAATATTTACTTTGTTTGTATTTATTTTTCCTAGCCTGCAGCGATGTCCAATTTTTTTCTTCTATTTAATTTGAAGGGCTGTTGCTGGAGGCGAGGGAATATTTTCAGAACACTTTTCAGAATGAATATATTGGTTGCAGGCAGGCCCTGTGATGAAGACCCATTCGCCCCCTGCATCCCACAGTCATCTCGCTGATTCTTTACCGCCCTCCTAACCGTTCCGTCTCTCTCTCTCTCTCTCTCTCTCTCTCTCTTTCTCTCTCTCTCTCTCTCTCTCTCTCTCCCTCTCTCTCCCTCTCTCTCTCTCTCTCTCTCTCCCTCTCTCCCTCTCTCTCGCTCCCGTGTCGCGGATGCCCCCAGGGCATTGGCAAGGCTTCACGGGAACCTGCCAGCTCCCCGTCTCCGCCAACCCCCGTATCCTTATTTCCCGGTAAGTAGCAGCTCCTTGATATCGCCCGGCCAATAGGAAGGAGCGGGCGGAGCCGAGATTGCTTTTCAGAGCGCATAGCCGAAGGCGACGCTCGAAAAATCTGTGCACCGCGTCCCCCTTTCGCATTTTACGACGTCACTAGTCGGTCGCATCTGTTCAAAGGCTGTGTACTTTTTTCTAGGGTACATAAATTATGAGATTTGGTTCCCCGTTTTAAAACTTGCGGCTAAAATTACTACGCCAGGGTATCGGAAAAAATAAGAAAAAGGTAGAAATCGGTGCTCTCAATTTTTGATATTATTAAAAACCAACTCTGAATTTTCAGGCTCTATTTTTGCTCATCCTGAGTCCTTAGGCAGAATTATAAAACAATATGTAAAATATAAATATTAGGGGTACCCAAAAGTAATCAACATTTTGACTTTGGAATTCATTTTATTTTGCTAAAAAAGAAACTTTAATTATTAATCCACTATATATTCACCAATATTATCAACAACTCTCTGCCACTGTTCCTGCAAATTTTCGATTCCCCTTGAAGAACTCCTCAAGACCAAAATACATCTTACCAAATTGTTGATTAATTTTGGCTACACCTAATAGATACCGTCATAGTTACAGAATCATAAAATATATTTTACAACACGTCAAATTTGAGCCATTTTTATAACAATTACGGTAGGAAAAATAATCGATTTGGCAATTAAAGCTGAAAACCTACGACTTAAAAGACACTAATTTATACATCGTCAGGCTCAATTTTGGCGTCCTTTATATTTTGTCCAGTCTATAGAATGCCGGTTGACTACACTGTATACTCTTCTTCGCCGCGTTCAATTAGTTTTTATTTTTATTAGGAAAGAGTCGATCTTGCGCCCAAGCATCTATCTGATCTGGCCGCCCGACTGTGGCCGCTGGTGCGAAAAATGTTGACGACAATTTTGAATAAATCGTTGCCATGTTTGATTAACATTTGATTTACATCGGAGATTCCGATGCAAAGGTCCCCGGGGCCGTATTCCGGGCTAAATATTGTTTCAGGGGGGCCGAAACGGGTCTTATTTGAATAAAGATACATCGCAGTCGATTTCCTATGCTCGCTGTACCCCGCCCAGCACCATCGGCTGTACTGTTTGCACGGCATAATACATCCAATGCAGTCAAAGCAGAATGTTGAAACGCGTGGCCAAAAAGCAGGTTAGAGTTGGAAAGCGGAGGAGACACAAAAACATTTGGAAATGAAAACAATCCGATTTTTAGGAGATATAAAATTGGCACAATTTATTTAATTAATATTTCGTAATTTGTACCGGAAATTTGGTTCATTTTATGTCTTACAGCTGTGAATTGGTCTACAAAGAAGTATTTAATTCAACTGCGTTTAATTCAGCATCGGCTTTTCGAACAATCAAATATGGCACTACGCCAAAATTGTAAATAATATTTAATATTAGTTTGGGAATCCGCGATGTCTGGAAGCCGAAACCAGTCTAGCACCATGAGCGATAACACGCGTTAATATACTGATGACTGTGTGTTTTATATATCATACATAATGCGTATATGCAATATTAAAATGAGCCCCTGGAAAATTCTAGTGGCTGGTGGTCGGTCGTAACATAATGAAAAACTTTCAATCAGCAAATTTCAAAATGTCAGGCAATATGCCGTCGAAAACATCCTAGCGAACATTCTTTTTTTATAAAAGTAGTTTTAATTAATTAAAAAATGCCAACGGGCTCGGGGTCGGTGGGGATTGACTTTGATACTGACGGGGTCTCTGCCACACAAGGATATTAGGGCCATTCCCGTAATTGTATTTCGACTTTGTTTTAACAGATATTATACATATATATAACACAGCGGGGCCTTGGTACTCCATTAAAAATTACAATGTATTTCAAAAATGCTTTCGACATATCCCGTGGGCGTTAAACCGTGGAAGGTAATTTATATATAAATAATATAACGTATAATTTATTAAGGCCGTGGAAATAATTGACTTAAATAATTTTTTTTCGTGATGTATTTTTTTGTTAGCCGGCCTTACAATTTTATCGAGCTCAAAAATTGTGCACCTCTCCAGAACGGACCGTATCTAGACCTGTTTCGGTTTTTCGAAGTTTTATATAATATATGCAGGTGCACGAACATGTCGACTGAAGTTTAAGCACACTGTTAATACTGTTAATAGAATTAAATTATTTTTCTAGTGACGAAGGTGACCCGGTTTAAAGATAAATAAGTGAACTGCGGAAGAGTTTTTTTTTAACCTTTTTTTAAAAGGAACCACCCAATTACGGCACTTTTGACATAAGAACAATTATGATCTAAGGGCTAAGAAGATCTCTAGATCAGCGGCGTTTAAGCCGACGCGGGGGGTTAATTAAAATTGGGTTGGGATGAGGAGAAGGGCGGGAGTGGAGCTTCAGGAACCGGGATTTGGCGACTGTCGGTACGTTGAGGTCACGGTGGATTGTGTGGTTAGAAAAATACCAGCATTAAGGATTGTACGAAGGACTTTTGACTAAAATCTCTGGATGCGAGCGATGTCGGATGTCTCGGTGGAACCCCCATAGCTCTATACCGTATGTCCATCCCGGTTTAAGTATCGCTTTATATATTGTCCTTAAGACAATATTTTTAATGGCCTTAAGAGTCCAAATTTTCTATGTCGATTCTTTTGAGTCGGGTAGGGGGACCCGAACAGTTAAGATTCCAAAATACCATTTTCGGCTCCATTTTTTTCCAGTGTGCAGTAAGACAAGACCATGACCATAACGCAGGAGACAGTTTTCCTGTAAGCCGAGTAGGTACAGAGAACGGGAACAAATACGCGGTGACTTTGGAATCGAGTTGTGAAATAATTGGCGGCCGCTGGGAGGACAATTCAAACCGAAGCCAGAACTGGAAACAGGGTCAAACAAACGGGGAAACAAACCTCCTTCGCGCCACTTTCCGGAGACTGTGTGTCTGGCGAGGCACGGGATTTTATTCCTGTATATCGCGAAATTCAGTACCGGTCCGAAACTTTACACTCCGTCGTCGCCAATAATAAAACGCCGATTTACAACTAGTTTCGGCCCTTGTAGTCAGCCCGAAGACAGAGCTGATGATATGTTCCAACATAGTTTTGATCCTCCGAGGTTTTAATATTAAGTCTAGACTTTTTAATTGAAAACAGTGGTAATATTTTGTTCTGCTGTTTTATTGCCACGACTGGAAAACTATTATACTGTTGTAGATTTCGTGTGTTACGTTCCGAATCTTGTGCAGCTTATTAAACTTTTATTTGATCGATGAATAGGACCTGGGAATTGGATGGGAGAAAGCCGGTTGGGTATAAAACAGAATAGAAGATGAGTTGGAATATTTTGTTAATACAAATTTAACTGTATCTATGTCCTCTAATCTTTCTTGATCAGACCGAATTGTTCTCCGGTTATTTTTATTAGAACGTTTCGCATTAATTTGATATGACCTGTTTAATGTGAGTACCGTAGTTTTCGTGTGTTTCTGTCTCCTCTCGCCGGTTTAGTCTTTCACTAGACCGGTTGCTCGGCTGCTCGCCATCTTCAGTAGCGGTGCTAGTCACTTTTGGCACTTTGGATGTTTTTGAGGGCATCCTCACTGCGCTGTCACTGCCACATGTACTGTGGCGGTTGTTTGTGTGTCGTGTATATATATACGCCTCTCGCTATTGTGTTTTCGGTGACTGACACCGCTACTGAGGATGGCGAGCGGCCGAAACCGGTCCAGCAAAAGACCAAACCGGCGAGAGGTGACAGAAACACGCGAAATCTACGGTATTCCAACCCCTCGCAGAGCACAAAACAGGTATGTTAAACTATTATACTATTATATAGAAATTTGCTGTTGGCTGAGTCTAAGTAAGGGACATTTCCTATTGCGCGTCGGACATACAGGTAATTTAAACGGATAAATTGCTCCCTTACTAGCGCCGATGTACCGCCGTTTCCGGACTGATGTGTCACACTGGAGGGGAGGATAGATTGTGTAGGCGGCCATAAAGCTGTTAACGGAGGGGGCTCGAATAGTACGGAATCTTGTCAAATCTCTGGTACGGGTCGGTAATTTCCACTGGCGAGATATAAATCTTTATTGCGGGGATGAGACAGGCCACTGATGGCACACATGTTCGATACCGATCAGTGGGGCTCGAACAATTTGATTCTTCATTGGAGCGGGAACCAAATTAATGACTATTTGAGCAAGTCTAGATGAGACATTGTTGTGATATTATTTTAACAGCTTTAAAATATGATTTCTGTTTTGCAAATTTTAATCTTGAGACCCAAGGAAAAAATGTAAATGTTGCATTAATAAAATTATCATTTCATCCATCCCTATACGGCGGCTCTTCATTACTGATGTGTCGAAGCGCAAACAACCGCCGATAGGAAGATTCAAATATTTGCCGCTAACATTATATACACTTTCATTATTCCATTCATCTCCCGAGTTTATTTTCTCCTGTAAACTTCGCCAGGATTCGCCGGCTTAATACGGACTAATACGTCGAAAAGGGACCCCCCCCCCAATCATAATTCCTATTTATAACGATTGGAAGCCCGTATATATTAGGAGAGATTGGGCAAATGTTGACTTGTACAATATTTAGACTTGCCTCCCCATCTAATATAATACCGGGGTTTGTTCCTCAAAAGCCAATATCCGGAGCGCGAACGTTCCGAATGGCGGGAGAACACGCGATGGGGGGGCCCCGTTCTGGCCTTAGGCTTGTTTATGTTCCCGCTATTGTTATCCGAGAGGCCGTGGGGAAGGGCGGTACTTGGAAATTTAATCCATCCCGGAAAGGGAGAAGCAAAAGGAGAAATCGCGGGTTTATTATTATTTGATCCGAAGTCGTATTCGCAATTTGAAACGGACCTATTCAAACTTGCCGGCGATTTGCGAAATTACGGCATCGCTTATTCATCCGCGTTAACAAACCAATTTCGCGAACGAAAAATGAAATCTACGGTTCGCCTACAGCATATCTAATAGAGTGCTGGAAATATAGTGTGGGAATTATATTACCACACAGTTGCAAGTTTGGTTTTCCTATTTCACATCAACCAGGAGCTATATATATATTTACAGCAATGTTTAGGTATTTAAAAACCGTAGTCATGTCTCGATTTTAAGTGAATAAACTTGGCTACTATAGTTAAAATAAGGCTTTAAGAGTCCGTTAGAACGGGTTTTTTAGTCGCCCGTTTGAGACCGGTATAAATGGGCCCATACCACAAACCTCTTTACTCATCTCTTTTTATTCATCACTGATATCCAATATAATGACATAATTTTCATTCGACCTGCAAGGCCTCGAGTTCCTGTCGGGGCTTTATTCTGGCTTAGTTGTTGGACGGTTGGAGTTGCGGGAGGCAGAAAGTCCGTTCCTATTCATCCGAATATCAATCCCAAAACGGCCCGGACCGCCGCGAAGAGAGACCGGTTAAGCTTATTAAACGGGCCTATCGCTCGCAACAGCGAATGTCACATCATCGTTAAATTTTCATTTGGTAAATCAATCTATTGAGTAAATAGCGCCGCCGTCAGGTTGCAAGAAGAATTTTCTTATTCGCAGTGCGTTTCGGTTGAAAAACTGGCGTTGAATACATTTTGTGTCGCCGTTATTCTCTCCTCTAATATGGGCGGGAGGTTTCGCCGCACATTTGTCGCTCCGAATTTATCAGTCATTTTTTAAGTAAAAAAAAAAAAAAATACCCCGGCCGCCGAAAAGTGGATTAGACTTGAAGGAGTGTCGGGAATAAATCAGTGTTTTGGAGGGCCGAAGGGCCGGTTGGCGGGATTAGGTTCTTGTAACAAGTCGCTATCGTCGCCCACGACCGCTCCCAGCCAGATAACGCTCGGTCATTCTTCTTCGAATATATCGCGTTTCATAACTGTCTCCTCGGACTATTCATCCTTCGCCGTTTAAATTGGCGTGGAGGAGGAGGAGGAGGAGGGGGGCCTGTCTGGTAACCTCAATGTAAATCATACTTAGGCGGGGTTTCACTGGAGCATATTAACTAGCCGGAGCCTCGTACCCTTTTATTTTTCCCACTTTATTCGTCAAACAACTCGGTTAACTCAATCCCACCACAATTTTTTTTCCCAGGGTTGAGAAAAAAAATTATAATTCCTAACGACCGAAAAAAGTGGTCACTGGTAAGAATTGTTTGGGTTGTGGGGGTTAATATTTAAAATTCCTAATGTTCTTTTATTAGACGTGTTCCAGAATAAGTTTAATTAGATGTGTTAATTCGTAGAAATGATTTATACGCATTTAAAATCGGCATATATCACTTGTATTTATTGTTTTCTTTTGTTTATTATAGTAGATCAATAAAAAAATTATTGCGACTATAAAAATATAAAAGAAATAACTTTTGAGTTGAATATGTGGTAATAAATGTTATTTTCTGCCTACATATGTTGGATAGGTTTGTACAATGAAATGAACGCGATCTAAAAATATTTCATGCATCAGCTGTATTCTTAAATGTTGTCTTAAAATAAATGAAAGGAAAACTGCATGTAGGCGAAGAAAAAGAATCTTCCATTCTATAATCGCTGCGGTAACAGGGTATAGAAATTGGGAAATTTTGCACGGCCCCTGCAATACTAACCCGGAGGACCGGCGTGCAGTGCGGGTCGAGCCTAGCCGCCCCCGGGGAGGGGTCGCTTTTCAGACCAACCCCGTCCAGTCTAAATATTTGATCGGATTTCAGAAGGGGTTGCGGCCCTCCAACCCCCCGGCATTAGTCCCAAGCGATGTCCCCCTAAATAAAGGATACTCCTTGTGCCCGTCTTTCCTCCCTTCCGCCTACGCTCTGTCCGGTTCCCTGGCTTTCGCTCACATCTGAAAACGGTATCCGAGTAAAGTTCAGCCGAGTGGCAATTCGCATTCAATGGTGACAGTGTAAACAAAGTTTATTACAATAAATTACGAAAGATTGGGGTGGATTGGGGGTGAATGGGGGACGACTTGGGTTAGAACCTAACGCGAGAAAAGTGAGATTTCTCACTTCAAGTGCGTTTTCTTATCTATTCTTCCCTATAATAATATTCTCAAAACCAATTCAAAATTCAAGGTAAACTCCTGTCGGTCCAATCGACATTCTCAAACGATAAATTCCTGCGAAAAATTATTTTAGAGGCTTTTATTATTAACGAAGCTTAATTAATTTAAAATATTAAATTTTTTGATACCGCTGGAAATGGCAAAAAACCGAAATCGTGAAGGAAAAGACAGACCAATCTGTAAGACCTATTAGTAAATGTAATTTTAAAGTACCGTAATGTTTCTTATTATTTAATGTGGTAAACCTTGGTTGGTCCATTTTCCATTGTATCCGTCAAACGAGGGATGAAATTGGACATTAAAAAAAACACGAGAAAGCTATTAATAAATTCGGTTCCTGCGAAACGCCGCTTTTATTTGCCCGAAAAGAGAATTTCCCGTAACCGCAGAGCAGAAGGAATAGTCGAACGCGGCTCTACATTTTCAGGAAATTGTCTCGCCCAGAAACTGGCGGCCCCGTCGGATTAGTGAACTCCGCCTCTAACGGTCGCATAGAAAACTGAATTTCGCCATATCTATATATACATACTAGTCGCTCGTTCAGTTTAATTTCGGCTTTTCATATCCCGCTTCCTTCGCTTATTCGGAAAAGGCATTAGCAACGCGTTCCCGTTTTCATTATCATATTTCCGCCCTAATATTCAATTTCAACATTGAATTCCACTTTTTGCGGCAGACTGTATTTTGCACTCGGGCTGTGGGGGATCTATTTTCGATAAACCAGATTCGTCAATAGCATTCATTGATTTTTTTTTTTGAAAGGGAGTTGGATGAGTAAATACTGTTTTCGGTGATGGGATCGACGAGCTCTGTGTGGAAACAACCGGCGTAATTCATTGTTCCGATATCCCCATACCCGACTCAAAAGAATCGACTTAACAGAAAATTTGGACCATTACTACCATCGAAATTTACCTTAAGTAACAAACTGACAATATACAAAGCGATACTTAAACCGATGCGGACATACGGTGTAGTGCTATGGGGTTCCACCGAGACATCCGACATCGCTCACATCCAGAGATTCCAATCAAAAGTCCTTCGTGCCTATGACCTCAACATACCAGTGGACGAAGTCGCAAAATCCCGGTTCCCGAACTTCCACTCCCGCCTTTCTCCTCATCCCAACCCAATTATAATTAATCCTTGGGTGGTTCCTTTTACATGTGAAAAAAAAGTCAGCACTTGGACTTATAACATAAATTATATTTTGTTGATTGTACAAAATAAAAAAAAGGTTATAAAAAAATTCATTGTTCACCCTCAGCTCTCTTATTCACTCCTAAGCCAGGCCACGTCGAGATTGTATTGTTACCGGGGGACAATGATTTAAAACAAACGAAATATTGAAATTTTTGAACGCTATATATAAACGTGAAAGTAACTCTTGAGACTATTAGATTCCCGCTTGACCAAAGGTTCCTTTAGTGGGCTGTACGGCTCCAAAATATGAAAATGTGTCTAGACTAGAACCCACCGCCTGAGGGGCGGCTATAAGCCGCCCCCGATGCTTTATTCGGCTCACGCCGTCGGCTCCGGCCCCTCGCCCTGCCCGCCTCCACGAAATTCTCCAGATAGCTGTCCAAATCCTTGCCACTTTCCTTGTCCCAGTTTTTTCTCTCCATTTTTTGCTACCTTGTTCTCCAACCAACCCCCCAACCTCCCCCCCATCGTCCCATCTCCTCGTTCCGGGGGCAACGCTCGGGAATTATCTAAACGCTTCGTAAATGCCTCGGGATCGTGATATGAATGCGGCCGGCACATCTTTTCGAATAAGACGTTAAAAGAACCTCACCAAAATAACCACATTATATATATATATATATATATATATATATATATATATATAAAGGCAGAGAGATAACATCAGAGATAGTTCCCCGCCTACAAATATTTCAGATTGATTCATTAGTATTAATGGACTGGAATATTTATAATGTATATATACTGTAACTACTGTTATATCAGATTTACGTGGTAATACTGAAAATTTATCTTGTAACTCAAGTTTTCCCATTTTTTTTCGTTCGCGCTAAATTTTCACGAGCTTTAAAATAATGTAAATAACTTATTAGCCCTCTTATTGTCGAGAGCTCTATAATTTTCCCATTTTAACGCTATAGACTCAAATCGTAAATAAGTCACTTACAAAAGTTTCTCCTTCCTGGGATAACCAACCTGCGGAAGCCAAAGTTGGGGGGCGGGGGCCGCTAAGGTTTTATAGTCGGTCTTTCTTCTTTTTTTTTTTTTGGTGCCTTCGTTAAAAAAATAAGGGCAATATGAAATTATACGAAATTGCGAAAGTTGGTAAAGGCGAAACTTGGGAATTTAAATGCGGTATAGGTTGACTTTTAGTCTCCGAGGGGGTGGGGGGGGGAGGAAAAATATAAAGTCACCCCGGGTATTTTCCCCCGGGAGATTGTAATTGAATAAATTGAAATTTTCGCGAACTTGGATAACCCCCTCCGCGGGTTCAATATAAAACCTTGGGAGTTAGGGACCCACTTAAATTTGTATATAATTCCGTAGGTTCCGAGAGCAAAGTCACTGATCGTCGAATGCGATTGTGGACAAAGTATTCTGGCCCCGAATCGTGTTCAGCGTTGGCAATTATTATCGAAACTCGTCGTTACTGTTTAATTTAGCGATTCGCGCAAATACCAAATCTGGAACGCCGGTGATTTCCAAATGCCCCTTCACTTAATCCCATTTCACGTGGGTATCTCCCGTTTTCGACGCCCTAATAACTGCCAGGTTCCACGAAATAAAATCTATACGAGTGTCCCGAATCCTCAAATTGCAAAACTGATTAATCGCAAGTACCCGGTAGACTCCGATTGGCTCTACAATGTAAAAGAATATTTACAATATCATTATCTACCGGTGGAATTTTCATTGTTAATTTCGAAACCCGAGCACTATGGGGAGTGTTCCCCACGCTGTTTATGACACAATTTGTTTCAGCAGTAACAATGCGCTACCGAACATTCTTAAATATAACGGTTCTTGAGTATGTACCACAATTGGACTAATAGGTTAATAAACATCTTTTAAACGTTTAAATTTTGAACATTGTTGGCGGGGGGCCGCTTGGGACAATATAGCGTTTCAATTTATTATCTGGGCCACTCAACTTTGCCTTTAGCGATATCCCAATATGGCCGTTTAAGATAAAAACTCCCGGCAACATCGCCCCCCCAGTTAAAAGAAGTTTTCACGCTCCACAAGAAACTTCTTGAGTTTACGGTCGAAACTTTTTTTTCGGGGGTGGGGGGGGGGGCGTCCAACCCCCTTCGGAGTTATGACCGAGCGTGGACATTAGAACGTATAAAGGGGTTTAATTTACCGACATTTGGTTGCACCTGCGGCGCGGTGGGGCGGGGCCGAAGAACGGACGGGATGAGCAATAACAGAATGTTGTTGGAATTGTTGGGGGGGGGTCTAATAAATATTAAACAAAAAATTGAGGAGTAAATCAGGCGGAATAGTGCCTAAGGAAAGTTGTTTAAAACAACTCAACGGATAGCTCGGAATGCTGAGAGCCTAATTGTAATCGGCAACAGGTGCTTCCTGCTACTGATTCCGGCGAATATCCCTAACATTTTTTTATATTATTATTCCACATTCAAGTTGGCATGTGCGAGATATCTATCTGGTGACTGGTTCATCAAATCCTTCTTGCGAATTGTCAATATCCCTGTCCAGAAGG
Organism: Lethocerus indicus; assembly: GCA_019843655.1. Classification (NCBI taxonomy): domain Eukaryota; kingdom Metazoa; phylum Arthropoda; class Insecta; order Hemiptera; family Belostomatidae; genus Lethocerus; species Lethocerus indicus. The sequence goes on from JACDQD010000011.1 coordinate 11,848,836, forward strand.
GACCTCGCTCTATCGGTTACCTACTAATATTTTTATTCTCAAGTTAATTTTCTTCCAACCAAAACGGTACGGTTTTACGCCCGAAAATCTTTGACCGCCCCCTTACTCGGGACTATAATTTCAATCTGGTGATGAACGTTTGCAGTAGGCTACTGTCTCCGGAGTTCCGGAAGCAAACAGAGCGGGAAAGCCCTCCCTTCCTCTCTTCCTCCCACCGCCCCTTGTTCTTAGGCCCCGACTCCGCCGCCAGCCGTCGTTGTGATTAATTAATTTGAGTTTTCGCAAGGGATTAGAAGGGGATTAGTAGCGCAATCCAATCTCCTCGCCCACCCACCAACCCTCTCCTCTTATTCCTAGACTGACTTCTTGGCTTTTTTTCATTAGTCCCTCCCCGGTCTTTATTTACCCTCAGCCGGGATGTACCCGGTTCTCAATTTATTCAGCCGCTCGGCTAATCTCGATGTTCCGCCGTGGCGCCCCCACCATTAAATTAGAGGCGGCCCGCCATTAGATTAAACCGCCGACGTCGGGTCGGCGTTCTATTTATTTATTATTACCTGGAGATAGAAAATAGAAATCTATTCCTAGTTTTGAATTCAGTCTAGAGCCATTCGTATCTAATGTAAAACTATGGAAAGGGCAATATGTGGATTTTTGAATGTCCGTCATGCCAGACCAACTCACCACTCTACCGAAAGAAACAAACCGGTCTAGTAAAAGACAGGAGAGAGATGATCGGTATTCCAAACCTTCTCAGGCCACCAAATAAGTATGCCAAAATAATTTATTTTATACATCAATTTCTGTTCGGCATGTCCTACGTACTCATAGGTAATACACGGAGATATGCAGTGAGCTACCAAGTACGGAGTAAGGCTTGTTTGATAATTTTATTGTATTAATTTCGGGAAGAAACAACTTTAAAATGTAGTTTAATTTTCTATTACCTATATTTAACGAATAATTACGAATGATTTCCTCGGGTTTATATCTTGTTATAATATAATGATATGTACAGATATCCTGTCAACCGCAAATACCATTCGAGTGACAGTGCTGACAGGATGTTTCGGCCGACATTCATTACTACGGTAGAGAAAAGTGTTTGAACGCGTTTAACCGTTTTATAAAATAATATTTTAGCCACTGAAATGTATACAGTTGTAATTGGCCCCGGGGGGGGGGTGGGGCTTTTGCTCCGCAATCCGCCGTTTTATTCGGACGAAACGTCGACGCTCAAACGCGGTCCTGAATCCTGTCAAACGAAAATAAATTAACCGGGCGGTGGAAAAAAAACGGGCTTATTTTAAACAACGTAAAAATTCCTTTAAAGGGAGCGCAACGCGAGGCCGTACCAATTATTGCGGCGACTAATTTTGCCTGAAACGTTATTTTGTCAATACAAAAGCTCCAGAGCCTGTATTTTATTTCGGTCGGGCTCGGTGCCCGTAGCTCAAGTTCAGATTAGTTTTGGATTCGCTCCGAATCGTCTTCCAATACCGGACGGGTTCAAATCGCCCCATTCCAATAGAGAAATGACCTCCGTCCAAGAGCGAGTCTTACCTCGAGGGCGCTCATTAAAAGGAAAAAAGAAGGGGCGGACCGGAGGGCGACATAAAACCATCCGTTATTAAAGGTTTTTCCCCCCGGTCGCAGCTTTCATAACCCGGCCTAAGTCCCGGTAGAACGAGAATACACGTTAAAAGTATTTTTACAGCGGTCCTTTCATTAAACCTCCCTGGAAACGGCAAGGACGGAGATAACGTCCTGGTTCGAAGTTTTCTCGGTCGTCGTAAAAAAACCGAGAAAGAAAACTTGGATACCTCCGACTATAAAGAAAAAAGAAATATTGTTTGTATCGCATAACTATTCATGGCGACCGTGGCGATAAGAACTTATTCCTGAGTGCATGTTTACGAGAGTGGAAATTCAGTTCAGTACACTATCCTGAACGACAATATCTTAATGAGTACCTGAAAGGTTCTGTAACTTTGAATCGGGTTAACTCTTAATAAATAAATTTTAAGTTTGTTAATACTCCAAATTAATAATTTACTTTATTTAATTTCAAGGATCGTGCGGAAAATCTTGTTTTATTTTTTAATCTCAAGGTTAGTCCCATTTCTTATATTCCTACGCGCAAAGGTTTGTGAACCAATTTTTTGACCTAAATGTTTGTGATAAATGAATTATCTTGTTATGAACCATTCAAACGGGCCACAATATCATGTAATAAATATTACGTGCAACGGACCCAATAAGGGTTGAGAAACTTCGTAGCAACGATTTTTTTATTTCTCATCTGTTACATTATTAGGTATTGCACGATTCGTTACGTACTGTCGAATAGATCGAGTAGATGTTTTCGAAAAAATTGGTCCCAATAGTAAATTTGCGTTGGAGTGTAGGACTACGACAGGAAAAATAGACGTAAATATAAATCGTATTTTCCGTCTTGGCGCGCGCAGCGAGGACCTACAAATATCCGCTGCCCCCATAAGAAAAGTTGGTCGGCGGGAAGGACGCGGGAGAAAATTTACGAACCAAATCCGGATTTATATCTTCTAAATCTAAATCTCTTAGGAAATCTTCTTGCGCAAATCCGTTTTGAAGATTTCCTATCAGGGCGGGAGAAATAACGAGATGGGGCCGCGGGCCCACTCCTCAGTCTTCCCACTTCTTTTCCGACTACTTCGGCGGAAGGGACAACTTTTACAGAGTCAGCTTTTAAGTTTCCCGCGACGCCGGGGAGTGAGGAGACAAAAAGCTCCTCGTGAGAACCGGCCCCGATGATGTGTTTTGGGAGTGGAGAGGACAACTTTTTATGAGCGAAAGTTTTCAATCGAAACCCGACTCGCGGAAGTGCCTTCGGGTTTCCACGAGCAGCGCCTCCCGCCCAACCCATCCCCCTCATTATTCCACCCGTGTTTATTAAACACCTCGTTATAGCGACGCTTTTCAAACGGGCGGCATCATCTTCGTTCTAGTCAATGATAAACGGACGACTTATTTATTGAGCCCGAGGACACAACCGTGGAATCCTAACAGGCGACTCAGAAGTATCGATTTAAACCACAAATTAGGACTAATAAGATCTAAAATGGACGTCAAAACTGAACTTGGGGTTCCACCAATACAGAGATTCTAAACAAATGTCCTTCGGACAATCCTTATACTCCACGGTATACTGTAGGTTCGTGATGTTTCTGTCTCCTCTCGCTGGTTTGGTCTTTTGCTAGACCGGTTTCGGCTGCTCGCCATCTTCAGTAGCGGTGTTAGTCACTGTTAGCACGAACATACAATATTCCAACCTCTCGCAGACCACAAAACAGGTAAATTAAATTCCCCGGTATGTATCGATCGGTATGTACCACACCATTCAATGGTCCTAAAGTTCCGTAGGACCTGTTAGGTTCATTGTACAATAAATAAAAAGTAAAAAAATTACAAGACATTTCCAAACCCGGGGAATACCCATTTGTTAAGGCCGCGTTGATGGACCGAAATTGAACATTCAATATTTATACTATTTTCTATCGATTTATGTATTGACTCAACGGCCCGACACCCCGGCATAAATGATTGGAATTCCCTCGGACGGAAATTTCCCCGCCCTAACCGGTTTCAGGAGAAAAACCCTCGATCCAAACGTGATCTCTCGGTGGATATGAGGTGAAATAAAACCCGACCACTTATTCTTGTGCGCCATTATTCTCAATTCTCTTCATGCCCTCGAATACATTAGGGTAATCGAAAATTCGGTATTCTCCGATATCGGACCCCCTCCCTCCTCTCAACCACCCCCGGCCAGAAAATATTCGTTTGTTTACGTCTTAAAGAAAGCCGCGTCAGCGGGGCCCTTTCTGAACTTCGGTTAAGTACATTTCTAGAAAATATTTACAACACATTTTATACTGTATGGTGTAGTCAGACCAGTTAGTCTCATCGGTTTTCTTTTCAATAACGGCAACATAAAAAAATATGTTTCATATTATTTTAATGCCTGATTTCGAACTACACAAGAATCGGACATTAATACCCTGGCACCCGTACCAATGGTACATCTGTCAACTCAAGAGTGAGCCTCTATAATTTTACACATTATAGCTTCCTATTAACATATTTTTTTCTCCTCTGCAACCAATATATTGTTTTGTATACTTGCTTTACGTACAAAATGATTCAAATGAGAACTATCGTAAATTGTATTCTAAAATATTTTACTTAATTTGATCTTGTATTTGAAACTACATATTCCAGAGAGAAAGGGGAAGATATCTGGCCTTGTCAGCAGAGATTTCATCACTGTGTGAAACAAATGTAAATGTTCAGTCGACTAACGTATTTCCGATGCATAAATTGAGCAGGGCTCCAATAGCCCCACCCGGTGAATAGGTTCAAAGCCTGCACCGGATCTCTCTTTTTTCGTCCTTTTTTTTATCCGAGTCTAATCCCGTATACGTGCTCCCCTCCCTCGCTGCCCAACCCTCGGGCGAAAACTAATTTTCTCCCGCCCCCTAGTTTAACGAGGTTTGATATGGACGCCTTTCTAGCGCCCCCTTTGAGCCTCCCGTCAACCCCGTATCGCTTAATGTTTAAAGTGTATTGTTTTATCACGCGATACGTCAGTGAACTGTCCGAGTGTCGATCCTGAATTCTTAATCGTTCGCGACAATTTATGAAATGAATACAAAAAAAACAATTTTTTTAGTAAAATACCAACTCGTCGCTTAAAAGTATTATTATACGGGCGTTACGCCACTTGTATTTTTGGAGCGGCTTTATAAAATTTGTATATCGTCGTCGATCCCAATATTCCTAAAATATTCAAAGATATAGTATTTGTAATTCGTTTAAAGCATCAGGGCGCCAACCTGAAGATAGCCGGATTACATCCAATTAGTAATTCTTGCGTTACCTAAGAAGCGGATGCTGCAGAAGATGGCGAGAAACCGAAACCCGCCTAGTTCGGTAAACAAGCGAGACCGCTCGAGTAATTTCCTTTCGGAGCAGTTAAGATTTTACCCACCGGGGCCATGAAACGCTATAAATATCAGGGAGTGTATTTAATAATGGATGGCTGGAGGGGGCGAAATACGGCTGTGTGCAAAAACTGCAGCCGGGTGCTAGCTACGCCGTTGCATCGACTATTGTGTTTTTTGCCCGGTCGTGGAGGTTAGTTTTGTAGACGAGGTCTCGGGGGATCCAATAAGTGGAAGTTGGTGGCCGGAGCTGAAATAAAGCCCGACCGACTCCAAGCCGTGGGGAGCGGGGGCGGAGGCGACCATCGTCTCTAGGGCTGTATATTACTCCGACGGTTTAATATACCGGTTCTTATATCGCCCCGGCCCGAGAGAGAGAGAGAGAGAGAGAGGGAGTGAGAGTGGGAGGAAGAGGGAGAGAGGGCCGCTTAATTAATCCTTTTTTGCCGAGCTTTCTTCTTCCTCCTCCCCCACTCCCTCTTAATGTGTCATTCGCCCCTCTCCATCCACCCTTTGGACACTGAGTAAAGTACAACAGTCACACTCGGGCCTATTAAATTCAGTAATCCGGTTTTCGGTTTTCTATATTTCTTAACGAAGACTGGGTTTCGGAGCCCCGAAAAACCAGAGGATTAGAAACAATAACCAATGAATGTATTCGATTTTTCTGTGAAAATGGACCGAAAAATAAATCTGGCTGCATCGTTATCATTTTTATCAAAGGGCGGGCCGAAGTATCTCCGAATTATGGGCCATTTCCTCGAATGGCTGTAAACTTTTTAACGCTCAATATAAATTAGCGTACCTGTTCCTTCAAGTTCCATCCGAGCCACTACCGGGAAGTAATAGGCGCGGTATCTCGGCCGGTCAACTCCGGTCCGCATTTTCACAACGCGTCGTAAACCCCAGCAGAATATCGTTTAACGGACTTGCTAACTAATTACGTTCTGCTCGGGGCGAAGTCCCGGCTGTACACAGTTTTACGGTCGCTCGCCGCCGCCGCCACCTTCGGCGAAACAAGTTCTCCGACTTAATTATGCGGTCAGGAGGTGGGGGGCCTTTCAAACTGATTCGAGAACGTGGAAATATAAAACTTTTTAAACATTTCAGATTCAGTAATCGTCTAACGATCGTGTGCTGATTTTCTGAGAGGAGAACAGAAAATTAAAGATACCAAAACGGAAGAGATAGGTGTTTCATAAAAATAAAATAAAATTCCGTAGGTTTGTGGTGTTTCTGTCTCCTCTCGCTGCTTTTGGTCTTTCGGTTGCTCACCATCTTCAGTAGCGGCGTTAGTCACTGTTAGAACTTCAAAAAAAAGTGAAAGCGCCTAACAGTGACTAATACCGCTACTGAAGATGGCGAGCAGCCGAAACCGGTTTAGCGAAAGACCAAACCACCGAGAGGAGAATGAAACACCACAAACCTATATGTATTCCAACCAAGGAAAAATAAAATTCCTTATCATGCCTTATCAACAGTGCACAAACACCGTATGAAAACTGGTGGCGGTTCTGAATTTTACTGAAACTTTAAATTAAGTGTATAATCGGTTGGAAACAGCGCCTGATACTGGAATCGGATATAGAGTAGGGACTGGGGAAGTGGGAGAAAGTATATCGTACGATTCTCTCGGCATGAAATGTTCTACGGTATTATTGAAGTGACTAGGAAGGAATTCTCAAGTTATAGATCTCAGGACGGAGCGGCAATCCCCCTTTCGATTGGCATTTAAACATTTAAACGGCATTTAATAAAACGCCATTGTTCCCGGGGACGGTCCCGAGGAGCGCCGGCTCAGAAATTATAGGGAAGAACAAAGGGGGCGCCAGCAAAGGAAGTCAAACAAAAGGGTTGGGGGCGGTGTGTGCACGGAAGCAGAAGCAAGGGCTATCTATTATTAAACCGTGTCTCCGGAGTCTGCGACAATTAGACACACGTCGTCGCTGCGAGTGCGTGCGTGCGCGCCTACGCGTGCCCGTGTGCGTGCCCGGGGGTAGGACCGCCCAGCCCTTATTGAATATATAATTAGTCGAGTCGAAGCGAAGGAAGAGGCGGGAGGCCGCCCGCGACTTTGTTCGAAACCGGCTCCTCCGGGGGGCCTCCTCCGAAGGGAGTTATTAAGTGTGAAGGGACAAAATGTTTGCTCGGGAAACAGTTTCATAGGGTGGAGGGAATTATTATTCACAGTATTCCCCGTTGTTCTCAGAGTTTGACGAGAAGCGGCTTCTTTAACTCTGATAACATTACGTTCCATTTGTTTCGGGCAAACAGTCTAAATCCGTCAACAGGGTAACTGTCTACAATTATCTGACAACCTTTTTGCATATTATGTCTAACTGAAGTCGTCTATGATATCGCCTAATTTAGTGCAGATTTAAAAAAAATAAATAACCTTCGGATTATCCTGTAATTGTTAGTTTATAATTAGCCGGGCCGGTTGAATATGAAACGTCTGAAACTTCATCCTCTCCCTTAAGTTACCCGCAGAATTCTTCTGTCTTCTGTCACTGTATTGAAGTAAATATGGAGAAGGAACACAGTGTGAAAAAGGGTAGAATCACACATTTATATCACGGTAGCGAGGTAACAATTATTCATCACTAATTAAGCGTTTTAGGGAGGGCCAGGTTTGAAATTCAAATCCTCTACACGATAATAGGGCCCACGAATCGGTTACGAGGTCCTTAAATCTCTTAAAAACCGGTTTCGGGCCGCATTAATATTTCCACCCTACGGAAGTCGACCAAAACATTGACCCCGCGAGCCTTGACGCGGTCGTATATCACGAAAAAAAGTTGTTTTTTCAGTAGCTAGCCCTTCCATAGCCCTGTTTTATGGTTGCCTTTGTACTCCTACAAAGCGCGCGCGTGTGTGTGTGTGAGGACGCGTGTCCATAAGGGTCCATAAGGGGATGTCCGGTCTTTGGGGAGAGGGATGGTCCCATCAGTGTCCCTCATTGTTGTCCAGGTCTCAACAATGGGACACCCGAGAATAAAAGGCTCCCCCCCCCCCGAAGGGGTAAACATCCCCTATAATATATCATACTTAACGCTCAGAAGGACAATTACCACATTACAGTGTACAATAATAATAGCAATGAACAAAGTAAACATCTCAGCCACAACCAGTGTCCTATTCTACGATTGACCAATAATGAGTCCGATTGTTCTATCGATAATAACTATCGGTCTCAATGAGTAATCTAATATAAAATAAGTACGTGATGTAGGTTTAAACGTGAATACAACTTTCATATTTAATGTATTTTTTTTAATACTTTACATAATGATTTATGCAGGGACCTTTAATTGTGCTTACATAAATTCATTTACCGAAGCGTAAAATGATAAACTCGAGGTTTATTAAAAAATGTAATTTATCTCTTAGAGTTAAATAACCCTTAAGAAACACCACATTCTTATATTTTATCTTTCAATAACTTATGGTATATATATATATATATATATATATATATATTAACAAGTTTGGAAGCCAGAATGTCATAAAACGTTGAAACAGTACTTTCATGACAGTGGTGTTATTCCAAGGTGAAGGGCGTATTACGATAAAGCAGAGAATTTAATTGTGCGACGCTCAAGTAAAATTCTAAGTCGAAATTGCCGTCGGCCCGGCACCGTCCCTTTGATGTCAACTTGTAAATTACTTTGCAGTGTAATGGGGCGGTGGCCATCTTGGGACTTTAAACGGACGGCTTCGAAATTGAGAGAGACCCGCGGAACCGGGCCAATAAGGGGGGAGTTTCAATTTCAACTGGTGGTATTCTGCCGGCCGTCGTCGGTCATTTATTAAATATTGAAATAAAATATGCGATAAAAATAACTGAAGCGTCAGTATGAGGGTACAATAGGTTCGGAAATATATGACCCTTAGAATCAAACGGGCCGTAACGACACGGCTGCGAATCTAATCTCGACAGAGGGCTGAATGAAAACCGCCGTCACTTTAGTTCTCGGTTTGCACCAACATACGGCTTTTTATGCCCCCCCCTCGCCGGCTGCAATCATCGCCCCATTAGTGGAGCCCCAATGCCCGCGCCCGCCGGAAGTAGAGCCCTACCTTCCTGGACACGCTTCTTCACGCTAGATTGGGAAAAAAGGAAGGGCCACCCTCTCGGATAATTTAGCAATAATTGCGCCGCGGGGGGTGCGAAAGCTTTCACAACCCCATTCACAAACCCCCGCCGCCGCCGGCCGAGTGAATCTTTTTTAGCTTCCAACCCCTTTAGAGTTGGGTTTCCGTCCAATTTTGTTATGATATAATGTCCGATTCAGTTTGTCCGACGGACTCAATTCTAAGGTTTCGGGGGGGGGGGCTATTCGCGTCTAGCTATCTGCTATAAACCTTATCGGATAGTGGAAAGCGCACAAAGCATAGATTATAATTTTCCGAGTGTTTTCATCTCCATTACATTTATATAACCTATATAATTCTTCTGTGACCTGCTGCCATTTAGAAATACAGCAAATAAAAACCGGTAGGTTTTTGAAAAACTGATGTGGATGAACAAATACTGTGTCTCTAGGATATTTCACCAATAAAAGAGAGCAATTACTCTTACCGTAAAAAGGTTTGAAAGAGTAACAGGTATCCCTGGGTGGCGGGGGGGTGGGGCCCTTAATGTGGAGGGCACTCCGCAATTTATGGGCCCTCATTTGGGCCCGCGAAGCTTTCGAAGCCACTCGACGGGGCCACTCTTTCGAGGGAGTGAAAAGTGGGTTCGAAAGGGGTTGAAAGATGAGCCCCGGACACTCAACGCCCCGAGGACATAAGTGGACCGCAACGGGGGCGTAGAGTATCGATACTCCTAAAGAGACCGTTTTCGGGTTAAGGGTGGAATGGGGGGTGGGGGGTGGGGTCGCCGACGACAATGTGACCTCATAACGGGGAAAACCACTTAAGATATATCCGAGTTTCCCCGCCCGCTTTAGCCCCGCCGACCCGGGCGAAACTTTATATTTTCTCGTGGAGCGAAAATTTGACTGCCGGGGGGAAAAGTCGGTTTTCCGGAGGGGATTTGCCCCCAACTATTTCTTGAGTTAACACCCAGAGCGCGCCACGCGGAGAAGTCTATTGGGCTCTTTTTTTTTTTTTTTAAATTGTTCCTCCGCACACCGTCAACCGATGGCTTAACTCGGTAATACACTTAAAAAGTTGGGACGCTGGAGCATTAAAAAAATTGGCTCACGCGAACGAAATTGGCCCCCGCCTGTGAGACCTCAGGACCGACGATTCTCCCCGCCCACCCTATGAAGACCCCCGAATCAATTTCCAAGAGAATTATCATAATCCCGATAAGCGTGCATTAGTTGCGACATCGAAATTGCTTACTTTCACTTATTAATAAAATAATAATTTAAATAATGGGATTATTTAATAAATTTTATATAAAGGCTAAATAAATATAATTATGGTCAAGTCAGAACATATCTTGCCTTAATCCTACAAGAAAACTCGCTTGTTATCAATAAAAAATAATAAATAAATATTATTTCGTGTCATTGAAATGCGGATCGCATTAATAACGAACCGAGTCAATATAGTTGGGGAAATTTATTACCGCTCCGAACGTTGGACTCGGGGTAAATTTTCTCCCGAAGGTGAACTCCGAATCCGCCAGTAATTTATCTTCGGAAAGTATTTTTTATGTTGAACGGCCCCGTTTAAGAATAACCAACGAGGTCCGACCGCAGAGGCCGGCCCCAATTTCCATACCGAATTAACCGTCCCGCTTTAAAAGGGGGGACGCCCCGAAACGGCGTTTTGCCCCCGGCCTACAAACGGCCCTCTCAACTTCCTATTTATGAGCGGTAACGAGAGGTAACAAGGAATTATGCGCGGATAAATAAGGTATTGTGACGCCCTTCTGTTATCGAGGAGGGAGGGAGGGAGAAAGAGAGAGAGAGGGCGAGAGAATGAACGGCGTTAATTGAAGTCTGAATATTTTATTTCGCCCGACGTCGGCGCGGCATCGGTCCCCGGGCAGGAGGTTTTAGAAATGCGCCGCCCTGGTTTATTCAATAATGGTGCATTGTAAGTTAGAAACGCCGGGGCCGTGCATTCTGTTTGAATATTAAAACTTCGGTCTAACTTCTCGGATGCCCGGGGCCCTTAATGAGCCCCAGTGAACACAGCATGAGTATTCATAAGGTGGCGACTTGGACTGCGCGGCTGTACACCACTTCAGTATCAGCTGCAACACAAAACCGCGTTAACTGCAGCCTGCATACAGAACTATTACGCACCGAATTATATAAGCACCGTTCACTAGTACTAAGGCGTTACCAGCACGGACCTCAGGGCTACAGACCTTGGTGGAATCTGAGGATGATGGCAAACCGGATATTTTAATATTTATGTTAGTTGAAAATTACATATCTACTACATTTTTAAGTTTTTTCTCATCTTCGAACCAATATCCAATAAATTTATTGAGCAGCTCTTTGATTAGGGTGCGCCGACCCTTGACCTAGGACAAGCCTGACAGAAAGGAATGTTTAAAATTAATTATTTTAGAATACCCGTCCCTCAGCCCGCTGTTCAATCAAGCAATAATTTTCTTCAATATTTGCACCGCGTCTGAAGTTAAATAATGTTCTATCCATGTTCCCGCTCATTATAATCCGGTTAGTTAACTATCGGCTGAGCCCCGTAATGGGATCAAGTTTCAGTCCTGGAGGGTGGAGCCGGGGTGATTCACAGCCGTAGAGCACGGATCGATTTTTTAAATATAATTTACCCAGCTCCGAACTAATCCCTTTTATTGGATCACGCCCGCGCGTATTTCCCGACCCCCCCCCTTCGGTAAGGCGAACAAACTGATGTGTACTCATTGGGTATGATCTAACGAGTGATATTCATAGCGTAAAAGGATATCCGGGTCTCCGGTATTGAATTTAAACTGTTCAGATTCTATTAGAACAATAGTGGCGTGTTTAATTATTGAAATTGATCGAATAAGACGCTGTAAAGGCATAAGGGTTTTAGTCAAAGAAGAGCGCATAAAACGAAGTTTTTTTATCCCTTTGAGCATTTTATTTCATTTCAAAGGGTCGAGATCAAGTCCGTGGATCGTTCATTTAATTGTAATATTTGAAATTCAGGCGATGGGGAACACTCAGTTACAATTAGCATATAGTTGCAATATGCATGGTTCAGATGTCATCGAAAGGGTTTAATGTATTTATTTATTTTCCTTCTATACAATGGAATACAAAATACACTGCACCCCTCAGGAATTATTGTTCATTATTAGCCCCTACCCCTTTGTTTTCTCCGTTTCATTTCGCCCCTGAAAGGCGCACGTGTTCGTCGCATAACGGCAACTCTAGACAGAGAGAGAAGGGTGAGGAGATTGAAGGGGATTATGCGTTCCGGAAACTTCTCAGACGACGGACGCCTTTAAATCTCCATAAGGTGGGGGGGGGGGAAGCTGCAGACAAAGTCTGTTGGGCGGAGATATGAAGCCCGATGCCGAACGACCGTCTTCCCCGAGATAGGATTGACGGCCGGGGCTAATTGACGCCCCCGATATACAGACCGGGGCCGACGACGACGACGCCTTTTCAGCGACTCCGGAGGGAACAATTCTCGGGCGGCGACTTTCTTACCGCCGGCTAAGCGGCGAAACTTCGACGCCCCCGGACTTTTACCACTCGTTACGTCCCATTTATCTGGCGGATTCAACTCCGGCACCGTTCCACCTGGAGTACTTCAAGTTGGGGGAAACCAGGAACGAGCAGGGGGTTGGGAATAAACCGCGGTCGAATTTATAGCGCCGAGATAAAGATGTACAGAGACAAATCGCGACTTTCTCAATGGTCGCAGGAAAATTACATACGAGGTCTGCGACTTTTATATTTCCGCGAAATAAGTATACTCTACGGTTTTCTTGTAGCCTCATGTTTGTACACATGAATCCCACTAACGCCGACAATTTCGGCCGTTGTGAATGTTCAGTCAATCTTTTATAGCCGCTTTTCTTGCGAGTTTTTCCGCTTCGTCTTCGATTTTTACCCAATCTGAAAAATGCATCGGAGAATCTGTGTCAAATTTTTGTGTCAAAACAAAATTCAGTGCGCGGAAGCGTATCGAATGTTGACTGTGGACCATACGGTGAAGCTATCTTGGACCGAAGCGACGTTTATCGGTGTTACAAAATGTTTTCAGAGGGCCGACAAAACGAGTCAAAAACGGACAAAAAAATTGTGCGCGAATATTTGGCCAAAAACAACACACTAATAATGCCGCGGCCACTGTATTCACCAGATATGGCCCCCTGCACACGAAAGGACGACGCTACGCACAATTGAGGAGATAAAATGGCATCGAAGATGGAGGTTAACAAGATAACAAAAAATGAATTTTTGAAGTGGTTCGAGGATTCGAAATAAGGGGGATTACTTTGAAGGGGACAAAATAGATATTCATAAATAAATAAATAATTTTCGGAAAAACCCAAACTTTGTCAGTTTGCATTTTGTTAGGCTATATAAACACCGATTGAAGGATAATTCCGACAGGGAATTCGAATTATCAATCAGAAAAATATATACAGGTAATCTGTAATACTTTAATGTTTCTCGGCTATTTTGAAATGTCCATTTGGTGGAAATTATTTTTTTTCGGTACCAACGCTTCCGCGGCCAATCATTCCCGTCGCGGAGGAATTTCCCCGTTTCCGTTATCCCCGGTTATACCCAGCCGCGAGTCCCAACTTTACCAATAACTGGGCTACCGGTGGTTTGGGGGGGGGAGGTTTCTGAAGGGGCGGGAGTGAATTATTAAACTTTAAATTCGAGGGAGAGAGGATGTTTTTAGCATTTCCACTCTAGGAAGAGGAGAAATCGGGGTCCGGGTCCGTAGGGCCCCCTCTCTACGGGGCCCGTACAACTTTTTAACTCCCGGCGACGGGGCGACTGCGGAATAACTCCGAAAAATATTCGGCCGGCCAAAGGGCGCGCCCCCAACGGCGGATGATTAATTCGGTTTTTGCAAAGACGGAATTCGAAATCTCTTTAATGGAATGTGACGAGTCCCCCGGGAAGGGGGGGGGGAAGAACTTGGGTCCGTCGTTTGATATTCGGAGGGAAAAAAAACCCGCCCAAAGTCACAAAAGGCTTCGCGTAAAGCAAGTTAAACAAAGCCCATAAAATATTTAATAAATCCAGAGGTGTAAAGGCGAATAATATATTTTTATTGTGCAAAAACTACGGACATTTTATTTGCAATCTAACCCATCAATTTCTCGAATCTTAGTGCACTTCCTTCAACATTAAAAATTAATTGGGCCATGTAAAATATATACTGACTATAAAAACAATAAAGACAATTAATTTAGATAAAAATATTAACTAAACTGTCAGTGGGGGAGAGAAAATGGTAAGAATGTTATATTTATAACAGTTTGTTGTGCCGCGTGTTAATTAAATTGCGCATTTCTATTTTGATACCCATTTCTGTATACTTCATCAACATATTGCAATTGGCAAAGGCTTTAAATGAATATAACACCGTAGACTGTATTATGGGTTATATTAACTGGAACTGATTTATATTAATTTCCCTCCTCTACGATATATTTCAATTGGCAGTTTGAACCTTACAAATAAATTCACTTCAATTTGTCTGTTAACTGTAGACTGGGGGAGGCTGAGCTTTGTCGGAGGTCGGAAATAATTTACGGGCGGTAAAATAAACGAATGAAGCGTTCCGTTTAATGTTGCTCCCGGGGGGTAGGGCCAAGTTTCAGAGATCTCCAAATCGGATTTGAATGGCCCTTTCATGTGGTCTGCTCCATCCACCCGTTCGCCAGCTATACGCCTTTACGCCTTTCAGCACCGGTGGTAGTGGGGTGGTAATGAAAAAATTCATTTCTGCTTTTTAATTCCCGTACGTTTCTCATCGCAGCTTTAGGTCGTTTTCTCAGTTTAAAAGCGGAGTTTTTGGAAACTGCCCCGTCCCTTGAAAAAAAAAACAATCCTCTTACACATCACTCCAGATTCGATGCCTCGTGCGCCAACACTGAGGAGAAAAAAAAACACTTTATCTGGCCGAAAATAAACACAGACGGAAATTGCGGCCTGAGTAATTCCGGCGGACGATATTTGTGCCCCGCTTTATTTAATGTAGCTCCGCGGTCCGCTTTATGTCTCTCATAAGCGCTTTTCAGAAGGGCGGACCCGCCCCGGGGACTTTGGAAAAGCGTTTCTCCCGTACGCGGCTGGCGCATACATGTAATCTACTTTCAGTCCCGAATGCCCGATGCTAATAAGATTAGAGAGTAGGGCGGGGGGGCCGCCCACGCGGCTTTTATCGTCGCGGGCAATTTCGCACAAGATACATTTTCCGAAGCTCGGAAAATGAAACGGTCGGCGGCTGGGAAAACTGAACGCTCGGGGATGAGAGACGAGCGCCCGACTTGTAATGCCAACGGCTAAAGCGAAAGAGGAATTCGGGACAATTTTCACTGCGCTCGCATAAAGTCCTGGAAATGAAAAATGGAGGTGGATTTTTTTTTTGGTTTCTGTCTCCTCTCGCTGGTTCGGTCTTTTGCTAGACCGGTTTTCGCCATCTTCAGTAGTGGTGTTAGTCACTATTGGCCCTTTGGATGTTGTACTGGACACAGTACAAGTGACATTGACAGTGGAGCGAGGGAGCCCAAAAAACATCGTTCTAGCAGAAGACCAAACCAGCGAGAAGAAAATAAAAAAAGTTAGTCACTATCGGCACTTTGGATGTTTTTCGGGTATCCTCACTGTCGTTTGTACTGTAACAGTACCAGCGAGAGGAGACAGAAACACAAAAAATCTACGGTATTCCAACCCCCCGCAGACCACAAAACAGGTATGTTAAACGAAATATGGATGATTCAACTAAGTGGTCCAATAGCCCCAGGAGAAATAAAATAAATAAGTTATTATTTACATCTCTAAATTTTTTAGCAATTTTTATCACGTTTGAATCTTGATTCAACGTTACGTTGGCATTGGTCTCGTTTGTTTAATTCAATAGCTACTCAATAAGGACCCCGATATGTTTTACAAAATAAGAACATCTTTTATGAGAACCCGAATTTTTTAAAAAACTAGAAGACGAAATATGACTGCGTGGCATTACATAGAAATCTTCGGCGGTAACATCGCTTTAGCAATAAAAAAAAATGGTTTCCTTATCCTTAAATAATGCTTATAATTCTTCAAAGTTTGTTAATTAATTCTTTCCTGTAAATAACATAAAATCCGGCGTATTGCCTCGGTTCATTTGCCGCTCTCAACCAACCAGGCGAATATTTCGCCGTTCGGGGAATTGTGTATACCTTTTCCTCTACTTCCTTTTTTTTATTTCATCCACCGTCCGCCGAGTTTAAAGTTAGGGCAAACAAAGGAATGTTTCAATCAAGAAGGCGGCAATCGGTTCCCAAGAGAATCCGAAACGGCGAAACACAAACAGAACGGTCCCTCTTGCCTGTTTCCGCCCGCCGTACCGGAATTCGGACTAATTTGGAACTTCAAATAGAAACGAAATAGTACAAACACCGCGCCCGGCACTTGATTATTTTTCCGTTAGTTTTCGCCCGGACATTTCTTCCGCTTTTTATTTTTTTTAATTCGGTCGAGTTGTTCGAACAAACTTTCGGAATTTATGTCTTCTCGTATCGTTACTCTCAAAAATCTTTGAGAGAATCCTTTTAAAACGATTCCTTCCGATCATTCCTCAAACATAATTCCTAACCATCAATTTGGCTTCAGACCGCAACACTCTACCATCCAGCAGTGCTTCCGCGTTGTAGACGAGATTTCCTCTGCACTGGAGCTTGGACAGTACTGCGGTGGTGTCTTCCTCGATGTTGCAGAAGTATTCGATCGAGTGTGGCACCCCGGGTTACTGTTCAAGCTGAAAAGTATCCTTCCAAATACATATTACCTCATCCTCAAATCCTTCCTTGAGGACAGGTTCTTCAGAGTTCGGTCGAAGCGTCTGTCCCTCAGGGTAGTGTCCTAGGCCCACTACGATATATGTCTCCGATATACCCACACATCCCTCTTCAGTCCTCGCCACATTCGCTGACGACACTTGCATCCTCACATCCAAAAGCACCTTTCCAACATCCAGTCCTGGTGCAAACTGTGGAGGGTGAAGGTGAATAGCCCACCCCAGCGGGTGAGGGGGTAAGTCACAAAATCACGCTTCCTTAAATTCCATTCCCGCCTCTCTCCACATCCAAATCCACTCGTTAAGTCCCTTTCCTCTGTTTCCCATCCATTATCTCCCCCGCGTCGGCTCAAACGCCACTGGCCCAGAGATCTTCTTAGCCCGAAACCATAAACTGTTCATGTGGAAAAAGTGCCATCATTGGGTGGTCTCTTTTATCGAGACATTCGTGTGAAAAGGAAACACTCATCAGTTGTACCCATAACTATACGTAGTTGATTGTACAAAAATAAAAAAAGGTTAAAAAAAAGTTTTCTCGTAAGTATCACTCTCCGAATAGAAGTGATGTCGCCTTTCAAACCCATATGAAGTTGTTGCTAAACCCTCACGCAGTGAGGCAAACACTATAATCTGTCTAATATGTCATAATGCTATGCATTCATTAGTAAGTATGTAGAATGTAATGGGTAATGATTTTTGAGCACGTATATCGTGTATATTGTTGGTTCCATATATTGTCAATTGTGAATCGTTTAGTATGCCAAACGTGTAGATTTTTCGAACATGCGCTTTACGTTTGTTGATATTGAAACCTAGTGCCGAGTGATTTAGTCGCTTCACCCGACTGTACCCTGTCCGGCACTATACCCCGGTATTGCGATCGCGTAGGGAGTAAGTACAGGAGGGGCCGGAAGGGAACAACGCCTCCTCCCCCGTTCCATCGAAGTATGGGGTGTTGGAAGGGGTGTGGGGCGAACAGAAAACAAAAGTGTTGTACAAACAGTGTTGTTGTTGTTGTTGGGGGGTGGGAGGGCGGCTCGGCCACCCGGGGGCGGTCTCCACCCCCTCCCACTCTGTTTGCTCAGTTTCCAATTACAAGGCTGCCCACTCTCTGTCTCGGCATCCCTTACAGATACCCGCCGGCGGACGGGAACGGGGAAAAAAACTTCCCGCACCCTAAACCCGGCTAGTAAAACTACCGCCTCGAAACCGAGGACAAAGTTGAATCGAGAAATTACAAAGGGAGAACCATTATTTGATCGAGGCGTAACGAAGCCAAACATTTATGGACTTACAGCCATAGTGTATCGATTTACAAAATCGACATGGTATAATGACTGCTGTAAACATGAACATTCACATACTGGTATTTATTTCATTTAAGCTAAAGCGGATATAAGACTTTTTCTTTTAACTTTTTTATTTTGCACAATCAACTTTACACTTATAAGTACAATAATTGTATATTTGTCTCAATAAAGAAACTACACGATGATAAGCGCTTTTTGACACGATTTAACTACTGTCCGAGGTGATCTCTGGGACAGTGGCGTTTAAGCCGTCGTGGTGGGGATAATGGATGGGTAAGAGAGGAAAGGGACCGAACGAATGGATTGGGATGAGAAGAAAGGCGGGAGTGGAACTTCAGGAACCGGGATTTTGTGACTTCGTCGACTGTCGGTATGTTGAGGTCATGGTGGATTGTGTGGTTAGAAACATACCGGGGAGCATTAAGGATAGTGCCAAGGACTTTTGATTGAAATCTCTGGATCTCTTGGTGGAACCCCATAGGCATATACCGTATGCCCATGTCGGTTTGAGTATTGCTTTGTATATTGTCAGTTTGTTACTTAAGGTCAATTTCGATGTCCGTTTTAGTAATGGCCTTAAGAGTCCAAATTTTCTGTTTAAGTCGATTCTTTTGAGTCGGGTATGGGGATTCCACGTGAGTCGTTTGTCCAGGTGGAGCCCAAGAGGATATAAGACGTATAATAGCACTCTTACAGTATGCACGCTAACCCAAAACCCATAAATTATCATCTTGCCATTTATGAATAACAAACATACTAACTAGTTTAAACAGTATAACTAAAAGGTTTCGGTTAGCGTTAGTCGCTTTAAAATTTAAATTTACCCTTAATAGCTTTAGATTTGGAATAATTGCAGGAAACAAAATAAGGTATTTACCTTGTTCCGGCGGACCATCGAACTTATTAAAAGGCCCGGCGGACCGGAAAGTAAATTTGAAACTTGATTGTAAGTCGTTGTTGGCGGCTCCAATTTAAATCGTACGGACGAGCGAACATCTGTCGGCGGGGTCTTGTCGGAAGTGGCTGCCAATTAATTCGCCCCCCCCCGCCCCACTCCTCCCTAATTGACGCCCGGGGGTGGGTATAATTGTAAACTGAAGCCGGTCTGAGGTCTCTAATTTAGATAATCCAACGGGCAGATGAGGAATGAGAACGGCCGGTGGGGCGCCTAAGCCCCTTTGTGGCGAGCGGTCACTAGCCCCCCACTTTAAGTTCAAACGCGGCGGAACCGTCTCACCGTTTTTGCACTGTATTCCTTTCTCCAATTTTCATTTGCAATTAACCGCTCGGGCGGAATAACGGGAGGAACGAACCCAACTCCCGTCATACTACAGCTTCCACATTCGTTAGCCAAAAAATGTCGGTAACCAAAATGCTTTAACGTCTTCGCTAAACTACTATAATACTACTGAAGGCGGCAAGAAGCCGAAACCGATCTAGCGTTAGGCGATATGAGGCAGAAGATCGGAAGGACGTTCACCGCTAAAAGAATATGAAGAATGGGTCCTTGCTTGCGCGCGCTGAAATATTGGCACATCAATTCCATGTCATTCATTATCATTGGAAAAGAACACCTTTATCGTCCTACATAATGGATGAATATTTTTTTTTATATTTTGAAAAAAGGTACAGGTTTGTA
This sequence comes from Lethocerus indicus, assembly GCA_019843655.1. NCBI lineage: Eukaryota > Metazoa > Arthropoda > Insecta > Hemiptera > Belostomatidae > Lethocerus > Lethocerus indicus. The sequence goes on from JACDQD010000011.1 coordinate 11,868,722, forward strand.
AAATAAAATTGTCATTGTAACAGGTGCGCTAGCCCGATGTAAATCCCTTCGTTACAGCTGAACGCGGGTTGATATCCTAGACGTAGGGGACGGAGGGAAAAAAAGACTGGGGGATGGCTCTTTAATAAGGGAGCAGCTGATGTGCTAACGTCAGTTTAACCCTTATGAGAGCAGCGTGCTCACGCTAATAAAGGGTAAATCCTTATATAATTGGCTGATCAAAATCTGTCGGGGTTTCGGGCACGGGGGGGTTGTTCCGACGCCTAAATTGACTTACGTCAGCCGACCGTGCAACAGTTTCGCATATTCGATCGGGCAAAGGGGGGTGGATAATAATCACTGGCGCATATTTAAAACCCGTGCGCACCATTTTATTACAGTTATTAATGATTGAAATATAGCCCAGAGAGAACGGACACTAGATTCTGCAGTATTAGGTAGCAGCGTTGAGAGTGGACAAAATAAATATAGTCAACTGATGTACTTATTTTTGGTGGAAAGAGGACATGTGGTCGGCTTGAAAAGAGTCAGCTATTTTTCGATGACTGACAATAAAGGGCATTGTGTTGATTGAATCCTCGTTCGCGCTCAAGTTCTCCAGTTCTGAAATGTCCAAAATGGGGAAAAATATGGCTCAGACTGCATTACAGAATGAGGAAGGCGGTTGATATAATAAGGCGTGGAATTCTGTAAGAAAGCGTGTACACAGGCGGATTGCTGTACACAGAACCCCCCTTAGGGCGAACAAAGGGGTCGGGGGTCCAGGACGCCGTTCGCATCCTTTTTCGAATAAGGCCGCTTCTCGAATTATAGTCCCGGGCATTTTTCCCCCCGTCCCTCCATACAATTTGAATTTCAAAGGCCATCCCCCGCCGACCTCCGGGGTAAGGGGTACGGGGGTCATTAGGAATTCGTTCCCGTCTTTGAAAGGACCCCGCGTACCTACACGCGACAGAGGGAAATGTGGTCGGAGCCGGTTTTCCCATTTATAATCCTCCCCGCGAAGTTTTCCCTTACCCGGGGGGGGGGGGATTGGTCGGTCTCTTCCGCGGAGAAACCGCGAGAAAATCGACCGGTTTTTCAAAAGTACGCCAGAAATTATAGTGCGATGGTTGTTTTGTTAAATGGTTTAGAATACCTTTTTTGTGGTCTGCGGGGAGTTGGAATACAGTAGATTTCGTGTGTTTCTGTCTCCTCTCGCTTGTTTGGTCTTTTGCTCTCTTTTTTTGGTCTCTTTAGCAGAAGACCAAACCAGCGAGATGAGGCAGAAATACACGAAATCTACGGATTTGTTAAATCTTACAGTCTGAATATTCGTTTTCGCTGCAATATTTTTGGCCTTCCCTTACCCAGTCCCTTTTCTGTTTTTATCTCGTCCTGTCATCTGCGACTGCGATTCAGTCTTCATTCGACAATTCCAGGCCTATTGATCTTTGTATTGGAGTGTACTTAATTTAAACTGTGGGGACGAGGGAGGCGTACTTTAATAATAATGGACGAGTAATGCAGCCGGTGAGCCGGTGGAAGGCGCTCGGCCATTCCCTTTCATGTCGGCATATTTCGATGAATATCCCGGCCCGAAGCACCGATGCTAAGTTGGGGGCGAGCGACCGCAAGTCGGCGTCCGGTTATTCAATAACCGCGAGAACCCACCCTCCAGCCGATTAAAATTACACCGCGGTCTCCTATCTTTTCTCAACCGGCGTTCGGATCCATGGGCGATTGCAATTTGCTTAATTGCTTTTCAGAGCTTTACTTAATTAAATAAATACGGCGTTAAGTTATTAGAGGGTTTGTAGGATAACAATCGTGCAATTACCGGTCGTCAGTAGCAACCGTTTGTCGGTAAAGCATTTCTGCTAAGAGAAGACTTCAATTTCAAAAGACTGGCATTCATTGAGAATTCAATATATTTTTTTTTTAATTTTATGTCACAACTCCAATTTTTATAATTATATATAGCGACATAGCGATGAGATGAAACTAGATTATGACCAATAAATGACTCATTGACACGTGAGTCACATATCCATAATTCTTTAAAATTATTTCTTTCTTACTGTAGGTTCGTGATGTTTCTGTCTCCTCTCGCTGGTTTGGTCTTTTTCTACACCGGTTTCGGCTGCTCGCCATCTTCAGTAGCTATATAATGGAGAGCAGCCGAAACCGGTCTAGCAAAAGACCAAACCAGCGAGAGGAGACAGAAACATCACGAACCTACAGTATTCCAACCCCTCGCAGACCACAAAACAGGTGTATCAAATTATTTATTTCTTACTTTTTTGCCAATGATTGATGCTTACATGACGTTATGTGTATATTCAAACTTGGAAGAGAAGGGAGATAAAATGTGACCCTCCCCCACGACATAAAATGACAGGGCGAATATTCGGAATACAGAAATGGGAGCTTGCGCTCAGTTAGGGACGTCGAATTAATTTACTTTATGCCGCCGCCGAGGGCCGGGGGTTCGCTCGGTGTACTTGCGCTCGGCCAAGCGCGAAAAGTTCAACTTACTTCCAACCCCCCCCCACCCGACCCCTAGGACCCCCCCGACATCCGCGTCCCTTTTTAGAGAATTTACATGCGTGTTTCATTCCGGCCGGGAGACACAAGTATACCAACCAGCCGGGGGGAGGGAAATATGTCGGTCGGAAAATATAACGGCGGAATAATTATTGCCGCTCGGTCGAGTCAAATAGGCCCGAGAAGGAGGAGGAGGCGGCCTTAAATCCCCGTTTTATTATTATTTCCTTTTTGTATCTTCATTTCTCAATTTGGAAGGGCCGGGATTTAAGGAAAATTAACGTTTGCCAGACGTAATACATTCCGAATTATTTAGAGCGCCTTTTTTATCCCCGCTCCGGCCTCCTTTTCAAACGTATAACAAAAGTGTACTGCACATATTGTACAGAATATATCCTGAGGAAAAATGTTACAAATAAATTTTTTTCTGTACATATTTACTTACAAGTTAGCCCGGATTTAATTCCAAGCGAGCGTTGGAATTTCGCGTTATCGCGGGGCTCATAATTAATATTAATGGCCAGATGCTCCCGGTCGATCCGACTGAACAATTACATCAATCACTGGTGAATAAATTTAATGTGAAAGGAAGTAAAATTAAAACTCGTTAGTGGTCTCACAAAAATCTGCAATGAGGCAACGAACGCCTTGAACACGACCCTCTGTGCACACTCCGGTGTATAGCCGGTTTGCCTAATCTAGGCGCCGTACTGTAACGGGAATAAAATTGTCAAGTAAATACATTTTTTTTTCAAATTATTATTATCGAGTATTTTAATTAGATTATGGAGTAAATAAATTGAATGACTTCTCGGTATACATCTGTCATTTTTATAAAGAAAATGTTTCATTCCTAACTAATTTCTTTGGGTGTTTTCCCATTGTTTCTAACAAATAAGAGAAATGATTTAGATTAATGAAATGTAGAAATATGAAGAGCTTAGTGCGTGAAATACAGTTTGACTGTATGTAAGCGTTTTACAGTTCTATTTTCTGGGAGTTTCGTGAAGACGAATTGAATTGCGTCCAGCATCCGGGGACGAGGTGTTCAAGTTTACCGAAGCCGACAGCATATTCTACACCTGTCGTCTACAGAAGCGGGGTCGGGGCATTCTTGCAATAGTTTCTGGCCTTTCGAACCTTCAACTGCAAACCTTCTTCTCGAAACTCACAGTTTCGAATATTCTCTGTCCACGCAATGGCCTGTTATTAGACACTACATTTGCGTTCTGCTATTCAAACGCTGTTTTCTTCAGTCTTCACGCTGTGATCCGGTCTTATGCTAGGCGGGCTCTGACTGTCATCGCTATCGTCAGTAGAATTTCATCAATAAATTAGGGGGGCATCTTTATTTTAAGGATAATAAAGACTATCATTAAAAATCGAAATAGAATGATAGAAATAAATCATATTTAATATAGAATAGTTTGGATTATAATGTCATCATCTCCCGTAATATTTTTTATAGATAAAATAAATTAAATTCCCGATACTGCCCCAATAAAGACTGTACATAATTAATTGTTTAGAAATCCTAAAGAAGAGAAAATATCACAAAAATAATTTCTTACACATTGACTAAAATTGGTGACGACAATTTAGTAGGAATTGAATAATTTAGGGAGGCTGAGTAAATGCATTATTAATAAGGGAATATTTATCCGCCGTTCTTCAGCAATCACAATATCGTCGTTCTGTTCGCGTACCCGTTTATTCTAGGTCCGGAGGTCGACCGGGAATAAGACGCGTACAAAAATAAATCTGGTAAAAACAAAAAATATCCACCGCATGCAAATTGGCCGGCGAAGGGTAGAGTTGGGGGCGGTGTTTTGTTTCGTAACAAAAGCCCGATATGCAAAACCTCCGTCTCGACCGGTTTCTAAACTTGGGGCGTTCAATCACATTAAACAATAAATTAAATCGGCGCCGCCGCGGAGACTTCCACCCCTCCATCCCTCACTCCCTCCCTCCCTCGCCCCACAGGGCTGTGTCAACTTTTCATTTTGATTTATTGCGACAATCTAACCGCGGAAACAGAAGAAGAAAAAACCCGCCTTGATAAACTTGAGAGGCCCCCCCCAACCCACCCCCCCTACCCGCGAGAGCTTTATCTCGTTTGAACGTGTCAAGATTACCGAGGGTGTGTCGACGGGGCCTTTGAATATTAAGAAAGCGTTTTCCGATTGGGGCCCCGGCTAAACGGAGCTTTCCACCGGCCGATATTTGAACTTACTTTTCCGCGCCCCCATCCCCAACCCCACACAGATCGACTTTTTGTTCTTTCTAATTTCTCTTTCCACCCTCCAGTCTGAAAACAATCCGGAAGTTATATTTCATCTATAAAAGTCATAGTTCGGAGTTCTGCAGGAGGCTGCCACAAATTTGCCGACGACATACTTATTTTCTAGTGCACTAAATATAATTATATGGTTAATTTTTCTCAGCACCTGGTAAATTAATTCGAATTAATCTGACAGAACCAGCAGTCCCGTGGCTATGAACTTAAACATCGCTATTTACTGAAGCGCCTGCCTTATGCAGGTTCAACGGTCTATTTTCTAAATCCACTCATACTCAATAATCAATAGAATGGTATCAAATCAACAGAGTTTTGAGTCCGTTTTACAAGTGCGGGCTTACTCCTAGAAATAGCTCTCAGTCGGAATCAATTCGGAGTCAAATTTCATCGTAAAAATTCGCACGAGTAGAACAGTAACGACATCATAGATTTACTGCGGTCTATCCAAAGGAATACAAACCCCCCCCGCAATAGCTCGAGGGCGATATGTCAAACGTTGCAAATTGCCCGCGGGAGCGTTGATGCGTTTTAAATTGCGCCCCTTTCAATGATTCAATGATCAGTCTTCAACAAGTCGGGCCGAAACAACTTCTTGATATTCTAAACTTGAGTACGCACTCAAGTGCGCACTGTAGGTGCGACTCAGAACAGTACATTGCCGGATTTGTCAATATAAATGGTCAAATCGTTCAACCCTGGTCGATTCAATTTCAATCAAATTTGACTCGATAAAGCACCTATTGAATTCCTGCGTAATTTGAAATTATCTGTGGATTAATATAGCAACGCAAAAATGATAATGGTCTGAAAAAAGATATTTTCAGTAGATCGTCGTAAACTAAGCGACTGGCGGCGTAGATAATTGAATAAATTAATTACGAAGAGGTCAGAACAAATAGCAGGAGGAAGTCGTCCGCGTTAACTCGAGGAAGTGTTTAAGTGGACCGCCTTTCATTTCCCCACTGTCTTTTTTTTATTACTGAACCGACCCAACTGACGTTATTAATAAAGCGTTATTAGAAGCGAGAGGCGCGGGGGCGGCGGTGAAGGGTGGATGGCGGAGTTAAACGGGCCATTTAAACCGCCCCGAGGTACAAACGTAATTAAGCACTCGCGGACAATTTGGAGGGGTTGGACCGCGCTTCAAAAATGAGGCCGGGAGAGAGAGAGCGAGCGAGAGAGGGAGGTACCCGACAAATTATGTTTAATCAGAAACGCCCCCCCACCCTAAAAACCGCCCCCGCCGACTCCGTGGAGCTATTTCTTTTTTTTTTTTCTTTCCCCCTCGCGGTTTCAAAAGTGGAAACGGGCTCGCGACGACGGCGACGAGTCTACTAATTAAGGGTAAGGTTGTAATTAGTGGACAGGAAGGCCGGGGGTGAGGATGAGCCATCAGTTGGCGCCCAAATAGAGTTGCCCTCAACAACCGTGGATTCTGAATGAGTTCGTTTGAAACCGTTTAATTTCTCCTTTTATTTTTTTAATTTTGACTTAACCAGCCTTGGGGCTTATTTAAAAAATACAATGAAGTATATTAGTTCAGCTGCATTTGCAGCGGTTGTTGCCAAACATGTATTGGTAACAGAAAGTACATGGGGTTTTTAGGAACACTAGGAAAAATCCATCAGTCAACTAGTATTCTAAAGTAGAGGCGACTTTCAACCATGAATTCCGAATTAGTTCGTGCACTATTATTCATATAACAAAACATAAGAATTATTTCAAGAAATATAAATTTATTATTATATATGTTAATTATTTCCCGTTTAATCGTGTAAATCATGAATGCTAGACGATGATTATAAATAGTGGCAATAAGAATAATCTAAAAGTCATTGCAAATTGTTTACAACTGCGGGGACGATTTATGGCCGGCGGCCCGGATACGCCGGAGAGGAATTACACACCGGAGGAACGTCAGAAGGTTAGGAATTAGCAAGTCTATAGGGCCGATAGAAGCGGCGAAAGAAGACGCGAATGGGGAACATGAAAAACTTAAAAAGAAAAAGAAACAACCGGGCGGAAATTTCCCCTCCCCCCACCCTTAGGCGGGGCGGAGATTCTAGAATACCGCGGATATTGGTTTATATAATGTGCATTTATCAGTGTCCGTTTGAGTGATAAATTGCGATGGCAGAAGAAATAACCGTCGGTCGGGGCGAAGGATGCCCTCCTCCCCTCATCCGGTCCCCGTGCTTAAACCTCATCCTCTGGCTTCGACCGCTTTTAGTTATGTCCTCTGGCGTTTATTTCATTCGGCGACTAACATTTTGGAAAGTTTGTTACTACAAATTTGAAGCATTATATTGACGCGTTCGCTTTTAATCGGATGCTAAATTGTTCCTAGATATCTTCTTGTCGTTAATTTTCTTCATACCATCCATATTATAAGGTTTAAAAGACTGAAGAGATTCTAAAGTCAGCTAAATAGATTTAATGGCTAAATATATTTATTATGCGGTCTTTCCCTGTTTTCTACATGAAGCCCGCGCGATCTTGAAACTAAGTTTACGTGAGCTTAGTGAATGCCTTTTCAATAACGCCCGGGCGAACGCGGAAAGGGAACAGAAACCTCTCGGACTCTTCTGTCTAAAAGGAACAAATCAATGGAATCTAATTACCGTAGGGTTAAGGCTTCGAAGTCGTCGCATCAAAGTCGCCGGTAAACGGCTCATGTCGTTCGAATAGAGAAAATAGGAAGAACTCCGATAAATGCGGGCGACGAGCGGTCTTTTCAAAAGGGGAATAAAGCCCGATAATTACGCAGTATCGGGCGCTCCTGCCGTAGGCAAAGTTTTCAATCGGACTTTATTTACTGCTCGAGTGGAGGCGAAGTTCTGTCGACGTGAACCCGCTCGTCCCTTATTGAATACAGTTATTAAGCGCGATTTCGCGCCACCAGAACCGGGGATTTAAGTTCAGGAAACTATTGGAAACGGGGAGTTGGCGCCTCCGATATACGCGTTTTCCTGCCGAGCTGCTTAAAGCTGCGACAATACGTTTTTTCGAAGATAGGCGAACTAATTAATGTTTTAAATTATCCTACCATCTCTCTTCTATTTTAAAATGATAAATTAGTGATGCATCTAAAACAAGGAATTTCTAAGAGCGGTTTTGGGGTTACAAAACATCATTTTTACATTGATGTAAATGTCTAGGAATATCCCCTATATATATTTTATGTAATGAAAATATAAATGATTATTTCAAATTTAATTTCATCCTCAAGATTGTTAGACACATAATATATATGTGACTGTATGCTTTGATGCATCGACGCGTAGTGAATATTTACAGAGTGGATAGTAATTGGAATTTCCAATAAAATTCCCATTGAAAAGGTCGGCTGAAAATATGGGACTCCTAGTGGTGGGATGCCCCCGATTACTCCGAGGAGCTTTCGACTTTCCTAGTATAAAACATAATTGGTGTAGGGTCCCGGCTGACATAAACAGGGACTTTCTCAACGGGGTCAAGTGCTTGAAAAGTCCCCGGGATAATTGCGACCCGCACCCACCGGGATTGGGTTTCTTTCCGCCCGGGGCCTTCTCTAGGGGTTCTCTAGCGAAACTTCACCAGTGTTTATTATGATTACGATTATGATTATTATCAGTTCTCGGGAGATTCCGAACCCGGGACCGGGTAATATCCCGGGGGCGCGCCCGCCCGCTGAATAATTTATAGGACGTCCCCTTATACATCTCACGAGCCGGCTCATGCTCCAATCTTTACTTTCGGGAGAAAATTAAATTCCGTATGCATTTATTTTTCATCCTCGGACAGGATAAGGGACGAGGAATAATGCATGCCGTACCCAATTTTTACGATCTTTATTCATCATTTGATTTGTTTCCACGCCCCGTAACGTGTACCAGACAAAACTTGTGACACACAGAGTTGAGTTAATTTAATTCCAACGGTAATTGAATTTACGCAATTTTCAGCCACAACCAATCAATTTTGAAAATCAACTGACTGTACACGTTACCAAAATCATACATGGGAAACTAATCCACTCCTTTAATTTCCGATGCTTTCCAGCCTCAGTTCCATCTGGTAAGACATGGACACACTCTTGTACTACGAAAAATAGATTTATACCAAAAGATTATTATCGAACCAAACCTGATTTGCTTAATGTGAGAGCTTAGTTCAGAAAATCTGTTCTCACCGGTTCTTGTTCATTTTGTTGCAATCAATAGCATAACCAATAAGTACGGCACTTTAGTGTTATTATTGAATATAGAAGAACGGCCATCAATAAGAGAGAGAGAGAGAGTGAGGGGGGAGGGACAGCAGTGCCGGAGACAATAAAAGGAGACTTTCATTTTTACGGCCGGCCCCTCCGAGAATATTCCCCGCGTAACTCGATGGTCGATTTTGCGATCGGCGATAAAAACCTACGGGGAAATTTCGGCGCCGAGTCCGGGAGAAAATTAACCTTTCGCCGGTGCAATAACCGGGGGCATTAGGCGAGCGGGAGGAGACTAGCGAGCGAGACTAAGAGACCTGTTATGGAGTGTCGGGAACCATTTCCACGAGGCCCAGTGTTAGAAAGGAGCCAAGGTTTCAGCAAAGGTGTCTACCTTTGGCGAAATTTATTATACGGAAAATAAATGGGAAAAATTAGTGACCTAAATTTATGATAATTTTTAAAATTAAATTGAGAAACACGGGGATAACATCTGCGCTATTATGCTGAGTGATCGGGTACACGTTTAGCGCTTATAAAGGCCAATAATATAGTTTCAATCGAAACTTCTTACGATACCGAATCCCCCTTTACGATAAATAATGATTCGCAAGAAGTTATTCAACTCATATCCCAATTTCCTTTTGATTGCGTCCCACTTATCCAGCCGACAGTCCCTAAATCTCCACGGCGTATAGAAAGACTCTGATCTAGTACGTATTGAAGTATCTCGAATATTCTTTACCGAATAATGACTTTCGCCATTATATTTGCATTGCATAACACGAACGATACGCAGATAAGCACCACTAGATATTTGATGTATTAAATACAGATATATGTCGCGGGGGACTTACTACAGTAATCGGACTGTTTCTGGAGTGTTATCTTGAAGTGATTATTATTTAAAATTAGGGTGGAGAGAAAAATCAACTTCTCCCTGGTGGAACTTGTTGTGACCGGGCTTATTGGTAGGGGAGACCCCCCCCCCCTTGTAGCGGTTAGGGTGCGGTCTCCCCGGCTCTATGTGTCGCGGCGGACTTACTTTCTGACACATAATTACTGGGACGTCACCGGCAGAGTGGGTAAGACACACCCAGACCGGACCCACCGCCAAATTAAGTTGGGCCAACACCCCCAACGGAGCCGACCGCCTGATTGGAACCGCGGCTAATTTTTAACCGGCGCCCCCACACAAGGGCGGATTTGAACCGATGGTCTGATGGTGACTTTCTAGAATACCCTGGTATATTCTAGACTACCTGGTTCGGTCTTCCGCTAGGCCGGTTCGCCATCTTCAGTAGAGCTAGAGACACTGACGAAAGAGCTACAGATAACGACGAGCAGCAGAAATGGGTCGGACAAAAGACAAAAATAGACCGCAGAGACCACAGTTAATTTTCTATACTCCCCTATCGCTACAAGAGTAAAAGCATTAACAGTCAATGAATTAAACTTCGATCCACCACCAGTATTCGCCGCCTAACCACTACGGTATGCCTATTCGCAACAATATATATTCCGCTAAATTAATACAATATATTTCAGATATTTAATACGTTCAATACATAATATATGTGTGAATCGTAATTATTTTCAAGTTTCATTCATTGAATTCCATTTCCCCATTTTTTCCCCAGAACCTGCTCTCATTATGTATGGGCACTTGTATTGAGAGCGGAGCCCTTATAACTGCACTTTGGACGGCGGAAGCAGTTGTTAAGGGACAAACCGCCGAACTGAATTCTAATGAGTGTACAGGAGTTTACGAGCCTCTCTCGTGAATTTAAATTAGTAATTGAATGAAAATTCGGTCCGCCGCCGCACCGAACCCCATATTAAAGTAGTGGAGTTGTTTGTAAAGAGAATTTGTTTCTGTCTGTCGCCTTTTCCGCTTCTACTCGACGTCGAGTAGTAAGTAGAGAGAGAGGTTTTTTAAAGAAGTTTTTTAAACTACAAAATTCTTGCAGCTACCGAAATTTGATGAATGAAATCTCTTGAGCAAATTTAATAATAAAATCCATTCATACCGCGTGTTGCGTGGAGACCATTGTTGTGATTTTTAGTTAGGCACAAACTCTCGGATTTTTCCTTTTCACATTTAATATCAAATGGATATTCACAGAAGCAGTAAAGTCTAAATTATCGGGTTTTAAATGACAAAGCATTTCCAACAGGGATTATTCCTCAAATAATCATCACCCCACCTTTTTAACTTTCAGTTTTCTGTCAATGGACCGAAGTATTCGTCCTAACGTCCGTTCTTCGTAAACAAAGACCGAATCATCGGCCGATAAAATAATCGGAGCGCATCAATTTCCCCGCATCAAAGCCCAATAATCCCCGCGGGTTATCTGGTCCCTTCTGCTCTATTAGCAGGATATATCCCCGTGCGGGGATTTCCCCTTTCACGGCACTTTGTTCCCGCGCCGGGCATTACCGGGGAGGCCGAGGCTCGAGCTAAGCACTTTCTAATGTAATGCCCTTCCCCGGGCCGAAGCGTCGTGAGGTTTACTAACGAGCAATATGTTAGCGCCCCCTTATCTTGCCCCCGAGTAATAACCGACCGATTATATGCAAAGCGATGAAAAGCTCACAGCTGGGGGAGTGTACGGTGCTTCGACAAAATAGCTAGTTTAGTCAGCCCCAGGACACTCTCCTTTAGTGGATGCGTAATTCAGTTATTTTCTAATATCAACACATTGTTATTTTACCGGCCTTACAACTCGTTCGGTCCATTGCTTTGTTCTAGAGAATTATAGTTTGATACTAAATAATATTTAGTACAATACCCTTTAAAGAACCTGATGGTACAGAATCTAATAAAAATGAACCAGATAAGGGTCAAAGCATAGATCTTTTTTCCAAGCAATGAGTGATACCTTAAGAATGAGGTTAAGAATTTAGCATGAGAACAGTTGTTACCTGCTATAGCCGACCCGAGTTGCCGTTATCCCACCGCGACTTACGTGTGGGATGATGTAATTGGTAGTTGTAAAAAAAGTCGCCTCCCACGCCGCTCTCGGGAGCCAAAGGGTTGTACTCCGAGAGTCAAAGCCCAATTCAATTCCCGAACATTCTCTAAACGAGAGGGTCCTCCCACTCTCGTCCCACCTTCGACTGTAAATTCGCCGATTTCCAGGGGCCACGCTCCAATAAATCCAGTTGATGGTATCTCTCATATTTTCTCTTTTGTTCCCGTTAATTTAGGGCGTGTTAATAAAGGACGAAATTGAACTGTAGCGAAGGCATAAAGTCTTCTTGACGTTTAAGGAAAAAATACTTTATTTATCACTCTACAATCCTATTACTATACACACTATTTACCATTTAATAATAGGTCATTATCGCCTCAAAAACAAAGGTTATGAAATGATTTTATGATCTATTTATAAATATAAAGGTAAATTGATACAAGCCTTATCAGAAAATTTGGGAAGACCCAAAGAACCTAATAAATTAATATTACAATTTCGGGTATGTTAGAACCAATATGATTATTTAAATCAAAACAGGAATTGTTCGAATTGCCCGATCTTTAGTTCGAAAACAATTTTTGATTAGTCTTTCTTCTTCCCTTCTAAAAGTCCAGGAAACGACGATTCGGTTCGAAGGAAAAGTTTAAATGTTCCTAACGGTACACTGTTGGCAACGGAGATAATAGCCGGGCCGCTAATGTTTTTCGCCTGCAACCGATAGATATTTGGCATCGGCTCTTAATTCTCCCTGTACGCCGATTCCTTTGCCTTGGCCCTCCAGCCCGGTCTCGGAATATCCCTCTTCCTCCTCAGTCCTGGGGCTCTAACCGCAGACCCAACTCGTGATTAATATTTACGATTGTTCGCCTCCCGCAGCCACCGCCCGAAGAAACTCGTTACCGAGTCTTTTCCCTTCTTCTCTCCCTTGCTCCCCGCTCCCTAATAGCTTTTAAATGAAACCATCAATTTATATATACCGGGCGGGGAACCAGCCCCAGAGCCTATGTGCCGGCCACCTTGGAAAACCCTCTTCTTTGCACCCATATTTGGCAATTTCATCAATCCGTTATTTAAATTCTATTGCCGAGTGAAATAACTTTGTTATCCCCCAGCGAACTCTGCCCGTCCCTATCCTATAATTGGCATTAATTATGAATTCGATTATGAACAAATTACAAATTTTTTATATTTTGATGAAGCATTTATCCGTGTATATTCTATAACCGCCTCTGTATTCTCGTTTCTGTCTTTATCCCAGATTCTGGTTTCTCATCAATCCACGCCCTCGTAGGAAACACCGCGTGTCCGACTTATCAATTATTAAAATGAAATGCAAACTCAATTTAATATTCCTTTCGTGTAGCATCAATTGGTTTTGGCCCGTAATGAATGTACGGGCTCCGGAGTTGTGGTCGGACACGCGGATCGTGTGACCCACATAAGTTGTAAGGGTTAAAATACGTGTGGGTCATATATATGTGTGTATTTATGTGTTTCTGTGAGCGTACAGAATAATTCTTCTTCGGTCTTTTTGCTATTCGCTCGGAAAGGAGGAAAAGTGTCCCTAACGAAATTCTCAGAAAGAAACCAAAGGCATAATTGAGTCCACGATGAAGAGGAATAGATTAGTTCAGAACTAAAGATTTAAGAACCTGTCGCCAAACAGTTTTGAAAGCAAAACTTTCACACTTACAAGACGAGAGTATGAACTAAATTGTATATTCCGCGTGACTAGTTTTTTTACGCGCATTAAATACAGCGAAGAATATGAAAGGGTTTCAACTAAATGATAATGGGGAATGAGAGGGAAAATTGCCCACGGAAGCGTTCTCAGTGAAAAAACCCCATATTCAATACGCGATATCAACCGCTGCTTAATATTAATAGGAAATTATCCGGGCCCCTTCTAGCGGTAAGGGAAGGTACGGTAGATAATTCTCGGAATGGAGAAACGTTGCGGGTAGGGCAGGAGGAAATTGCCCGAGTTATTAAACACCCCTTTCCTGGGGTAGTACCACGGGGCATTGACGTTTTTAAAACCTTCCCTTTTTACAGGTTCATTTTTTAATTTACACAGGGTTCGACCCCAGCGGAAAGAAGGACCGAAGGGATAGCGCGCCCTCAAGCGACACGTTCTACTCCAGATTTAATTTCCTGATCCGTTTAACTCTCGCCGAAGGAGGAGTCCCTTGCAGTTGACAGTTTTCTAGAACGGACAGCCCCAATATCATTGCCCAATAATAATTCCAGCCTATATAATTCTCAAATGCTATTGTTCAGGTTATCCTTTCGACAAGTTTTAGAAACAAAAACTGTCAAGTGACAGTGACAGTGCAGTGACTAACACCGCTACTGAAGATGGCGAGCAGCCGAAACCGGTATAGCAAAAGACCAAACCAGCAAGAGGAGACAGAAACACCACATACCTACGGTACCCCTCGCAGGCCACAAAACAGGTATGTTAAACTATATACCATACTTTGTATTTATTTTATAAAATATTACCCACCAATATTGGAGAGAATTTCTTGTTCCAAGAGAAGTTCTTGGCGGTCTGTTAATTCGGAATAGCGAATTAAAATAGGTGGTGGTGGGGTGAGGGCAAATCCGAGCCTTTAAATCTGATTAGAATCTCATTAAATCAAATTGACTTCCTTTTATAAACCGGAGAGGGCTGCTGGCTGCTGGCAGAACACAGTTGGGAGGGGGCGTGACTTATTTTTAAGCCGTCTCATTTGAAATGAATAGTGTTCATTAGCGGAGCATTCATCCCTTATTCAGGCAGGGCAAACGCAGAACCCTCCTCGGCACTCGTCGTCCCTCCCACCAGGACCAGTTTAATACTGAATTCCTCAATTCTTCTTTTAGATTATTAACACCGCCCTAGTTAACGCCGGATTAAAAATAATATACCAATTCCATAGATTGGTCATTCATAGATGTCTCGAAGAAGGTTTTAGTCACCGGATAATAACACAGAAATATGTTTCGCATGACTAGACCGGCGTGTGGTCTAAGACTCGACTGTCCACTCCTTCATTCGGTTATCCTTTTATACATATAATACAGCAGTGAGAGATGTGGAAACATAAATTAGAAGACACGTCCTCACAGTGGCACCGTATGTACACTTCAAAACGTGATGTCCAATTCCGAATGAAGATCGGTCTTCTTGGATCCAAGTGTAAGAACGTAACGAGTTCTCACGACTTAGCCTCGATCCCACGTCCGGAATTCCACAACCGGAATTTCAAAAGGCGAATTTCATTAGCGGAACTTGGGAGAATAGGGCGGAATTAAACAAACGGTTGGGGAGGTGTGCCGGCCACCCCGTTAACTGGTTTTCGGGGCGAAAACCCTCCGCCTCTTTCTCACATTGGCGTGAATTTCAAAAGCTCAGTCCAAACAGTACACATTAGCGACAGCGCAACGGGCGCCCTCCCGGCTCAAAGCGAAGTTTTTTAAAATGTTAAATTGGAAAGCCCCGCCCCCCACCACCCCTTTTGCGTTTTCCACCAATTAAGTTTAATTTTCCGATCGGCCGTTTGAAGTCGAAGCTTTTCAAACTCGGTCTTGCGTTAATTTAATTAACGCTCGCGTAGCGTCCCGAAACGCAAAAATAATAACCTGTGTCTTGGCACAAAGGGAAGCGTTACCTATTTGTAGGCCGGCAGGTCCGGCACATGAACCGGGGGGGCATCATTTGAATCCCGGACAACTTTCCCCCTACTAGTTGGAAGAAATTGCAGTTAGGGGCAGCTGTCGAATTTAACCCGATATCCGATGTTATAGAACATTAGCGTCCCTCAGGATCACCGAAATATTAATGTGATAAGACCATAATGAAATTCCGATTAGGCCCGCAGAAAATAATAAGGGAGGATAATTATTTGATACGTCAAAAAAATTAAAATTACAACATTTGAAGAGACACAAAGTGAGATATCGACATCAAAACAATCTTCGAAGAAAATAATTTAATATTTTATAGTTTTTAAATTAAAATTTCTAGTCGAGATATAGGTCTCGAAAGGTATAATTGAGCATAATAAATAAGGTTTAAAAAATAGGTATTACATATGGAGGCGGTGAGCGGTTAATAACTTGAATTTGGTTATGGGCAAACACAGAGCCGATTTCAAATGTGATATTCACGTGGAGTGTTCGAAGTCCGCGACTTGTTTCGCCGAATGGACTGGTCCAAACCCTACTGTTTAATAAGTAAAGTTTTCATTAAGATATAAACTAGCCTCTTATATGGTCGAGGAGTTTCCCTTAGAATTATCCGAGGTAAAAGCCACCAGCACCACACCTGCGGGGGCATAACCCCGACCGAAATCCAATCAGAGCCCTCGAGCCGGCCGGCCGTCCATTTCGCGCATCGGTAAGTCCCTTCCGTGTTTAAACAAGACGACATTGTCTCCCAAGTTGGATTAGAGGCGGGGATTCGGGGGGGTTAGGGGGGGGGCTAATGCCCGGGGATCGACGCGGGACATGTAACAGAGGAGCCGTGGACCGAGCCGTGTGTGTACACAAGTTTAACAGGGGGCGGCTATTAACGCGGGGCGTCGGCCAATTGGGTGCAAGTGCCGGGTGCGGGTGGTGGGGTTGCCGGGGATGGGGACTTCGTTATATGGAATTGTAGTTGGGTGTCTGTAGAGGGGCTCTCACGGGGGGCGCCTCTGAGTGTTATTAGGAGCGGAATTGAGGACCCCGGCCGGGTCCTTGTCGACCCCCTCAGA
The DNA here is from genome assembly GCA_019843655.1 of Lethocerus indicus. Classification (NCBI taxonomy): domain Eukaryota; kingdom Metazoa; phylum Arthropoda; class Insecta; order Hemiptera; family Belostomatidae; genus Lethocerus; species Lethocerus indicus. The sequence continues at coordinate 11,885,459 of JACDQD010000011.1, forward strand.
CCATCACTACTACCGGAACACGCTCCTCAATGATCGACCCCGGCACCATCTCCAACACTCTTCGGCCACGATTGACTAATCTTTACATTAAATGCTCAAGGGAGCGTTAACGCCAGATAACGTTCAATAAATCGCAAAAAGATTCTTGTTATCCGAAAGTTAATCCGCTGTGAGTCGTTTGAAGAATTTAAAGTTAAAAATATTAGGACTCGTAGCTAATTCCAACGATTATACCAATATCAAGAGTGGTAACAGTAGTGATGTTCTTTGTATAGGGTGCCCCAAAATTAACGCAAGATTTGAATTTTCCACCATTCTAGCATTAAAGTTGGCAGCCCTATTAAAAAAAACCATTTGACAGCTGATAGTTAGTACAAATGGAGCGTTACACGATAGAACAACGTGTTTTCATTGTTGAACAATATTTAAAAAATAATGAAAGTTTGGCAAGCACAGTTCGATAATTTCGTACAAAATATGGTCGGAATAATGGCTTTGTTAATCGTCAAAATTGCCGCGTTTGGGGTTCAGAGAACCCACATGTGATTAACGAAAAACAAATGCATCCTCAACGTGTCACTGTTTGGTGCGGATTTTGGGCTGGAGGTATCATTTCGAAAATGAAACTGGTCAAGCAGTGAATGTTACCGGTGCTCGATATCGCGACGCGATAACAGTTCTTTCTGCCTAAAGTGGATGACATGTGGTTTCAACAAGACGGTGCCACATGCCCCGTACAGCCCGTGAAGCAATTCAATTACTGCACGAGACATTTCCTGGCCGTGTACTCTCTCTCTCCCCTAGATCGTGTGATTTGACACCATCGGATTTCTTTATATGGGGTTATTTGAAGTCAGGTCTATGCCATCAAGCCCGCAACCACGCGTGCATTGAAGGAGGAAATTCAACGCTGCATCAACGAAATTCAGCCGCATTTATGCAAAATGGTAGTGGAAAATTTCGACAAAAGAGTGCGTATGTGCCAGCAAAGCCGTGGAGGGCATTTGCCCGATGTGTTACGCCATACATCCTGTGTACTTTACAATTCAATAAAAAAAATAACAATTTAAAGAAAAAAAACTGTGTTTTTATTTAATTCAAATCTCGCGTTAATTTTGGGACACCTTATATTAGTTAATGCATTTCTCTATTACGAGCGCTGGGCGGAGTCTGTGGACGAGTGTTCAGACTTAACTAATAGCCGGGGAGGGTTACGTCCGTGTAGAATGCGGAGAATGTAAATTACGAAAGGGCTTTTACAGTAGTATACAAATTCAGTCGAATTCAAATCTCGTGATTAGGGCCCGCACAAAAGTGCCAACGTGATGTTCCTTCAGGGTTACAAATATAGCTAGTTTTCAAAATAGAACACAGCTGTTGATAAAAACCTATAAAAAATAACAGTTAGCCGAGTGGAGAGAGCCGCGGACAAGTTTAAAGAGTGTCCCTGTTTTTCCCTTCCCCCCGCCGGCCTTTTTCTAACGCCGGTTCGCATTGAAAAAACCGTGCGAACGTAAGCATCTGGCTAGCTGCTCACTCTCCCGGATCAATTTAGCCGCCCTAATCCCGCCCCGGGCCCCGGGGATCAATGAGTTTTACTCCAAGATTTTTTTTTAACAGGCAGCGCTTAAACTGACGTTTCGGCTCGGTTTCACCCGCCGGAGGCGGCGAATCGATCCGCTCCCGAGACCTATCCGAGTCTAATGTTGCCCAACGGAAAAGGCTATTTATGCAAAGCTGTAGGCATCCGGAGAAAAAATATTGCCCGCCGAACTATTATTTAGGTCCGCAAGGGTTAGAGGATTCTATAAAGCTTTGAAGTCCTTCAATATCGTAATTATTATCCGGATCACGCTGAATCCCTTTTGTTGGACATCATTAATTTTATCGAATATTAAAATAATTTAAATTTAGCGTCCCATTTGGGATTATGTAAGGTTGGATTTCGGAGCGCCCTATCTTATCGTATATTTATTTTTCAGCGATATATTTTAATTTCCATTAACCTTCCGCTCTTCCGTCGATGCTAATTAATTTTCGATTCATTATAGCCCCTAAATTAACTCGACGAACGGGGGAAGAGAAGAGGCGGAGGAGAATTATTGGAGCATACGCGCCATTAACAAATCGACGATTTCCTTTTTGAATTGCCGAAGTCGCTAGAGTCCGGGGCCGAGTTTCCGACAAAAGGGCCTCCCGTACGACAATAAACGAAGCGAGTGAAAGGAACAGCGCTCCGTACCCTTATTTAGAGATTGTTGGGCGATGGGAAATATTTTCAGTGAAGGGGGTGTCGTTCCACGGGAGCGAGGATCCGAGAAAAGGGCGGCATTTAAATTGGGCCGGGGCGGGCCTGAAAGTTTCCCCGTTATGGAGCACTGCCGTCGCCCGAAACAAATATGCGGTCATCGCCCCTTCGATTTCTGAATCTTTATTCGAACAGGTGAACTTGATTATTCCGTTTTGTGTTCAAAAGAAATATAACAAACGTCGTAACTTCGTCAGACGCTCCGTCCCCCCAAGCGGAGGAGACGGAAAATAGAAAATGGATTCGCCTATTCACATTATGCGGGAAGGGAGAGAATCTGTTCGCCTGAGGTGGAGCTGAAATTAGTTAGCCTGTGGCAGAGGGTAGGTAGGGGGGGTGGAGGAAGGGCGGTGGTGTTGCCCCTGTGATTTAGGTCTAATTGAATATAAAGGCCCATCCCCCTCCACCTTCCCTAACCCACCCCTCTACCCCGGGGGGCGGTTTGTGATTTAGAAGGCGCTTGTGATTCTTGGCTTGTGCTCAGGTGATTATAACCTGCATTGTGTGACAAAGGTTTCCTTCCATTGGGCAATTTGGACCGACGCTGTCTCTGACGTTTCCCCCAACCTGCCTTACCTACCCTAAAACCTGCCATTAATTATGCCTACATCAAAGTATATAGTCCAGCAAATAATAGATATATAAGTAGGTATATAATTATACGTATATACATAATTATATTTACGTATGTAAATACAATATATTCATTATTTAGTTATTATTAATTAGACTTGTCTATTAATATATATATATATATATATATATATATATATATATATATATATAGAGAGAGAGAGAGAGAGAGAGAGATACATACCTTGTCTCTGTAGGACACATCACAATACCACACTTCAGTGTTCTCCATAAAGGGAATCCCTTTTACACTGCCAGCAGGTAACAATATTTCAAATTTAACGTAAATGTTATGCATTATCGTTTATAATATTAAACTCATGTATGTATCTATATCTCCATATATATATATATATATATATATATATATATATATATATATATATATATATATATATATATATATAAAGCATAAAATTCTTTATCCCGTGTATGTTAGCCGAGGGCGCGGCAATTGACATTTTCTCCATAAACGTCAATTACGAAATGCAGAGGCGGTGATCCCACTCGCCTGCATGATTGCCCACACTCAAATTCAATCATATTCGCACCTGTTTGGCATTGTTGCCCAACAATATAGTGAATAGGGAATTTTCCGTCGATGTAACAAGAGTTCGTCGCGTTGAAGTCATATTTCGTTAAAAGTAAAAGTAAAAGAAAATATGTATTTTACTGCTATGTTAATTCCAATACGACTGCGTCATCATCGAAGAGACTCCGAATTTTGAGTAATTATCACGAATTTTGGCCAATAAACGGTCCGGGAGAGTGAAGCTATTTTGTTTTTCAATTTTTACCCAGAAATAACGGCAATCTGGTATCAAATATTTTTCTCTTATTACATTTGGCTCTTGTAAGTTACTTCGTCCCGTCATTTGAATACTTTTGCATATCTCAAGGCTTTTTATTTTATTAATTATTTAAAAAATAAATCCGCGCGTTCAATATGCATGGGCACGGTCCACCTTGAAAAAAAGCTGCATTTTTCTGAACAGCGTCGCTCGGTTTTAGCCGACCGGGGCAGTCAGTAGCAATAATTTCGATGAAATCTTTGTTATTTACTTCATTTAAATTTTTTATTTCTACTTTAATTCACGACGACAATTTTTAAATTATATTTAGTTACAGTGCGATTCGATAACACAGATTTACTTTCAAACGAGAATCCACCCCCATTGCTGGTACTCCTGCACCAGTCTCTATTAGAAGGAAATTTTACGAAAAATTACAGAATGCAACGATTGGCTTTTCTAGAAGTTAGAAGGGTTTTATTTCATTTAACGATTGTCAATTAACACCAGCTTTCCTACGCGTAGGATAATTATAACTTCAATAATCAACTTTGGACATATCTTCCGAACACCGAAAAACGGCGTAAATAACGTATTAGCTAATTGCGCAAAAAGAATTTCACTTCTGTACAAATTTTTAAGCGCCCGCGTTATTAGGCTCTCAGCTAAATTAAAACAAAACGGCGCCGGGAGTATTTCAATTTAGGTTAACAAAAGGACTTCCACGCGCGAATATCCACGAAAGCCTCGACCGGACCCCATATTATTACTTTTTTGTTTAAGCCCCGAAAAAAGTGAAAGAAAGAATCAAATTAGCGGTGATATTTGGCCCAATTAAAATGAATGAGTCCCTGTTCTGAAATACAAAGCGCGCAGAGATATTAAAATTCATTCCGACGTACGACAATTTAATTCGCGGCCGAATTTAAATGCATTCAACAGGAGAGAATAAATGTTTAATTTGTTGATTGTTAAAATGGGAGTTCCAATGAAAGCCCCCGACCTTTTCATTACATGTAAATTTCACAGTAAATATTTTTTTTTATCCGCCTTCCTTTTGTAACTCGCCCGACTAAAATATCTCTTGTTAATTGCAAACAAAAATTCTGCGAATCCCAGTTCTTAAATTTCCGGCTGTGTCAAAATCACAATCCGGAGTGATTCCGACTTTCAAATCCCCGACCCCTTTCTCAACCCCCCCCCCCGCCCGATGGTTTTTTATAATTGCGGTCTGCGACCCAATTAAAATTTTCATGGCTGAATTAAATTCTGCAGCTACTGTGGAACCGCTATTCTCTGTGCAGGGAACACCGTATATCAATAAAGTGGGTAAGGCTCGGTAAATAAGGTCGAGAGCAAATTACATCCGCGGCATCTGTTTTAAACGGAACGCGGCCACCCCCGCCCCTAAAACGGGCTGTTTATGGCGGCGATTATCCAAATTTATTGGACGTTAAATGAGTATTACACGTCCCTATAATTTGACGCCGTAAGTCTTGTTTTGTTCACCTCCTTTATACTTTTTTTTCCCCCCCAATGCGGATCCCGACCGGGGCCCGGAGTATATCACCTAGGATTTCCTAGTCCTTGTAGGTAAAAAGAAAACCTACAGTAAACTACTACAAATTGGAAACCAGACAAAATACGTTGCATTTCAAATCCTCCTAATTTCCAGAACAAGGGACGTAATTTTAGTTTTTATTGTGTCCTAGGAAACTTGCAAAGCCTTTTATTCTTAATACAAACGGGATCGATATTTAATTCAAGTTGGAGAGGAAATAATTACAAACCGTTTTTTTTAGTTCATTCTCCTTTCTCTAGTGCAATTGGAGCGAGTGTAATTTAAGTTTTTATTACTGTAACTTTCCGGACTGCCATTACAACACTGTAAACAATGCGAATTTATATTGATACTCGTGTATAGGAAGAAAGACCCGCGGGTTCGGCATCCACGATATCCTAATTATATTCAAAGTATTCGATGGGTACTGTGGTGTTGGAGCAAATTGAACCGTTTGTATTCCGGCCCACCAGTAATTTAAACTTTCACAGTTTCGTTTGCGGGTGTCGAGGATCTATCGCGTTGCGGACGGGGTCAAAATAAACTTCAGATTGGCCGATGTAAATAAAATAAATAAGATAAATAGAGGAGTTTCGTGCTGGAACTGAGGCACGGACTTATAAAGTCAACGACAAACCTCCACGTAATGTTTTGTGTGTGTAGTGACGGCTCGCCCATTCAAAACGCCGGTCACAATTAACACTGTTGTATTGGAGTTTAGAGGACGGGCCTAACATTTGCTGGGCCGGCTTCAACTTCGCTAACAAACGAGCTTCTCGTTTCGTATTCATTGGGGTGGACTCGGCGGCCTCATGACCCAGCTCAATCTTTTCCGGCGGTTGGGGGCTCAACGCGTCCCCTCTTGCCTAGGCAATATCGTCCCTCAATCAGCTGAGACCAACTCAATGAATAAAATATTATTTTAAGAAGGATACTATGAATTAGTTCACACTAATGATACCATCACAAAGAGAATGAGGCATAAAAACCAATTATAAATTACAGTTTTGAAAAGCAGTTTCCATTTATATGGTCCCCCCAAAATTAAGATTTGAATTTGGTTTGTCAGTTCTTGTGTCAATTGAACTTTGTAAGCATGGAGACGGAGATCTTCAGTGAGTATACGCTGTAGAGAGCTTCTTGATGTTACGACGCCGAATTGATGTTCCTGGACTTTCGCAAACACTCTCACGCACTCTTATTTCAAGATACATACTATGAATTAGTTCACAGTAATGATACCATCATGTTGAGAAAAGGAACTTAAACCGAAAATTTGGACTTTTAAGACCATTACTAAAACGGACATCAAAATTGACCTTAAGTAACAAACTGACAATATACAAAGCGATACTTAAACCGACATGGACATACGGTATAAAGCTACGAGGTTCCACCAAGACATCCAACATAGTTCTAATCATGTTTGTTTCTATCAGGTATGTTTTTAATGTTGTTTCTAACCACACAATCCACCATGACCTCAACATACCGACAGTCGACGAAGTCGCAAAATCCCGGTTCCTCAAGTTCCACTCCCGCCTTTCTCCTCAACCTAATCCACTCGTTCAGTCCCTTTCCTCTCTTACCCGTCCGTTATCCCCCGCTGACCTAGAGATCTTCTTAGCCCTTAGACCATAATTGTTCTTGTGTCAAAAGTGCCGTCTTCGGGTGGTTTCTTTTATCGCGATATGAATGCGAAAAATAAATACAGACAGCATTTGTACTTATAATGTTGGTTGTATAAAATAAAAAAAAGGTTAAAAAAAAAATGAACGGAGCTCAAATTGCGGCCCGACCTCGGTATATCGGGTGTCCGGGGGCCCTGTATTTCAAAACGTGATACGAACAACTCACGGTCCTCGATTCCGGTACCGATTTCCGTTCTTTATTGTCCTTTGTTCTGGGCCAAATACGCGAGCGTAGCGGCGCACAATAATTTTATCAGTTTTTAAAGCCCGCCACCCCTCAATAAATTCACGGCGCCCGTTAGATGCCCGATAATTCGGTTTCGGAACAGCTCCTCCCTCACTCCAACGGCCACTCTCCAATTGGTTTTGGTTCAATTTTTTTTTCCCCCCCGCAACCGGCCCCCGAGCGCTCTACGGACGCAGAGACACGAAGTGCCGATAAGTCGTGCGAGGAGGATTTCTGTCTAAAAAACGATATGAGATTTCAGTTGAAACGCCACATTTATAGAACATTGTAGACGTGAGCTCATCACAGAACGGAGTCGAGGGAAGACTGAACGACAATAAAGTAATATAAAACTTTTTTCTGTCTCCTCTCGCTGGTTTGGTCTTTCGCTAGACCGGTTTCGGCTGCTCGCCAGTCGCGGTGTTAATCACTTTTGGCACTTTGGATGTTTTTTTGGGGGCATCGTCAGTGCACTGTCACTATCACTTGTACATTGTGGTGGTAGTCTGTCGCGTGTATATATGTGCGTGTCTCGTTATTGTGTTTTGGGTGACTATAACACCGCTACTGAAGATGGCGAGCAGTCTAAACCGGTCTAGCAAAAGACCAAACCAGCGAGAGGAGACAGAAACACAAATCTACGGTATTCCAACCCCTCGCAGACCGCAAAACAGGTATGTTAAAGTAGTATAAAAGTTTTATCTGAAAATTTGGACTTTTAAGACCATTACTAAAACGGACATCAAAATTGACCTTAAGTAACAAACTGACAATATACAAAGCGATACTTAAACCGATATGGACATACGGTATAGAGCTATGGGGTTCCACCAAGACATCCAACAACCTTCGAATCCAGAGATTCCAATCAAAAGCCCTTCGTACCATCCTTAATGCTCCCCGGTATGTTTCTAACCATATTCTATCCAGTCGATACCGACTAGAATTCTCAAAATTATATACTCTTGATTGCGTTTTGGAGTATTGAAATTTCTATGTATCGCACAACATTTAGTTTCAATAACTGTATAACCTATTGAGTAATTAAATCGATAAAAATAGAAAATGGTCCCTATTCCCTCCGTACAATATTCTTATTAATAAAATTACAGCTTTTGTTCGAATTGAGCTCTATTTTTTGAACTGCGAAATGAAAAAATATTTTTAATTGTTCAACCTACGGTTTGTGACCGCGAATCTTCAGAATACCTCCGCTAACACTCTCACGAACCGAACGGCCGCTTATCTCGGCTCTGGAGATCCGTACGCGAGGCCGTAAACAAATAAATCTTTTCGTGCACGGGCGGTTTTCGAGGCGTCGGCGGTCACGAGGCCCGCGCGGGGATCTCGGGTCTCAACCAGCCCATCAATTCCAGCCCATCGTGTATACAGGCGTGGCTGCGGGATATACCGGGCTATGGGGTATGGGCGGCCGGTAAAGTCACCCCCATTAGTGGGGCCTTCGTGTAGAATCAAAAGGAACCACCGATCTTGATTGTCGGATAATTTTTTTACCCGCGAGCCCAAACCAGACGCCCATTATTAAACACTTATCGATCCGATGAATCATTTAACATCCATCCGAAATAGGCATTTCGTGAATCGATTCAAACACAAAATAAAATAAATATTGTTTCGTCCAACTGAAACCGCTTCAAAATTTAATAAAAGGGGATCTAATTCAAATTTGAAATTTAATTAGGTAAATTATAAGCTCGTGTGGAGGAAAACGCGGCTCACTTTTCCCACTCCGCCCTTATACAATATCAGTTGCTTCTCCAACTTTCCGTGTAAGTATGAATAAATTTAGTGCTCCCGGCAAAGTTTTTGAATATGTATGAGCCCGTATTGAATATTGCATGTATGTAAATTACGATTCCTTGTATGAGGCCTTGTGCACCAAGGGTTTTATATATATATATATATATATATATATATATATATATATATATATATATATATATAATTATTATTTATATTTATATATAAATCTACCAAAACTACCAAATAGAACTACCTGGGGGAGAGAGTAGTGATGTGGTAAGATAACAATAGTGAAGTTAATTTCGCAAGGTTTGTTTTTAGTCAAGTAAAATATGTACTGTAGATTAGTGATATATGACATTTCCTGTTAAAACTCAGGAGGCAAACAGGGAAAAGGAGCTGGCAATATTATAAACCCGAATTCCTGTTCCGCTTTAAAACGAAACGGGACTTCAACACAAGTAACAAGCGAGCTAAAATCTACCGAAGATAAAATCCCTCGTACTTATTTATTAACTCAATAGATTCTCCCGTCGATCCTATCTGGGTATTTATACAGCATATTTTGCAAAGCGCGGTGCTGTCGTACCGTTCCTTATGAAACGCTTAAAACTTGCCCAGAGAGTCTTCGTGGCTTCCCCCGGACAGAAAATAATCGCTTTAATCGTATATTAAAAACGATGCTCCGGGCCGCATGTAATTCTTATTAAATACAACCCCCCCTCCCAAAACACCGGCCCCTTTGTATATTAGCTCGGTAAATCACTTTTTAATACAAGCGAGTAATTCAAATGAATCATATCACCCCCCCCCCCTATGTACCGAACGCAATATCTTATGGGCCCGAAGTCCCTTTTATGGTTCGGAACTTCTTCCCGCTCCCTCTTCTTTAGGTCGGGATTTTTTTTTTTAATAACCATACACGAAGAAATGGCAAGGCGGGGGAATGTTAAATGATCGCATTTAAGAGGGTTGGGGGAAACTAAAACGCTAGATGACGGGGGGGGGGGGGGTGCCTTACGTGACCACGTGTCGCCCTCGGTTGGGGCCGTTCTTTTTGTCTTATTATAAACGACCCGGGATTCGGTTTTATGGTGCCCTCAGCCCCGACCGTACACTAGAGCCGGTGCAGTTATTAAATCCGCAGAATGGAGCCTACATAGTGGAACCGGCACGCGGTAACACCGACATGACCTATCTATGTTATTAGAGCTCGGCTATTAGACGCTTGTTGTACAGTATTCGCTAAGGGGCGGACACCAATCATTGATATTGTAATGATATACATTTTCACCCATAATCAGTTCTACGAATAACCCACCAATAAAAGAAGCTGTTATGAGTAAAATAACCAATAAATGAAGCTATGAGTCTTCTGGAGTATATGAACTTTCTTTTAATTGACGGAAGAAATTAAAATAGGGCAATTTTCTCTGGTGTTTTAATATTGAAACAGCGTATTGATTCATTTTGTAAAAATCGACTTTACCCTTTTATCCATTACTTTATTAATGCTATTTAAACCTTTTTCGCCTTTTCGAGAGTGTTACTCGAAGCTTAGAGTGTAAAATATTAGGAGCGATTACTGTGCCCTTTCAGCCGAGGTGCCGAGGATGTCGAAGCGACAGTCTGTTGAAAAGCGGGGAGGCCATCAGTCGACCAGATAGCGTTATGCAGGCGGAAGGTCGATAGAGTTTATGGGCCCGGGAGGGGAAGAAAAATGTATCTCGTTTCGGGCAACTGCCGAGAAAATGCTAAAGGAGAGGAAAAAAAACGAAAATGCGCCTCCATTTTAACCACATAATCGCTTTCGATTCGCGCTAAGTCTGAAATATGGAACGTCCTCGACAATGTTGGACGCGTCTGGGAGAATTCTAATTAATCGTTCATCGTATACTCAGGTGTCTACACTTCATTGACTCTCTTGTGCTTGTAATACTGTATTTACAATACACGATAAACGATTAATTATTTTTTATTAAGGGGTTTGATATTTGAAATTACTTACAATGATTTCATGAAATTTGTGCCATCTGGAAGTTACAGAAGGTGTAGTATCTTATGTACACTTTATAATGTCCATAAGTTATATGGATTGTACTTTATCCTGTACCTACACTTTACTCACTTTCCAGTAGTTCTTTCTGAGCATTCTCTTGCTGTGTGAACTATTTCTTTAGGTCTCCGTCTCTAAGTGTGGCCTAGGCGCGAACCATCGTTAGGCGGGATCATCCCAGGCCACAATGAATCTGAAATCTGCGGGGTTTTTATGCCCTGTACTTTTCGACTCAACGATTTCGGACTTTCGGGTCTTCGTCCTGTCGGCCGCCGACCCAAACGGACCGACCGAAGTTTTAAGCCCGCGCCGGGAATAAACGGGAAATGGCGGGCTGAAAAGGATTTGCAATTAATAGCAGGCCCTCGCGACGAGAGCGGATAGAGCCGGCAGTTATATTAAGCGTATAAGAAGTAATAACCCCGAGATTGGCGTCGACGAATTTTCCGACCCCGGTGGGAAAGTAATTTTCCAACTGCACTGAAGAAAGTCATCACGGCGATAAGTATTTGTGGATCGGGGGGAGGCGGGAAGGAACTGAGATTGGTCCAGCGGAGTACGAATTATAGTTTTTTATAAGGACAAGTTTTCTAATGGACGGTATTAAACCCCCCAACCTTCCTCCCCTTACAGACCGAACTATTCTTTGAGTCCCAATTCAACTGCAATTACCCGGATCCGAAGTGGCTCCCGTATTCTTTACTGCGAACTATTTTTTAACCATACTCATCAAACCACCCTCGCATTTCTCTGAATTACGGTCTATGTCTGGGTAATTCCTCTAACGCGATGTCTTAAAAACGGCCTGCTTTTTGTCATATCTCCCAAATACTTAATGCCGGCTCGAAGCGAGTTTATTACGGGGGAGTGAATTAATTCGGTATAATTAAAAGAATCAATTTAATTTCTGCGACGGGGTAGTTGGGGGGAGGAACGAACGGTGTGCGGGTTGGGGCGGTTTGCCACTTCAGGCAAAGTAAATAAGTCGGGGGAGCCGGCACCCCCCCTTACAACGGGCCCCTGTTGACTTTGACGAGGGTGGTCGTGGGCTAATGCATTGCGGGGCCGCAATAGGACTATGCCGATTTAGTGGATATTAAAGTGGAGGAGAAGGACTGCTGGGAATGCCGAGTTCCGGACGGTCCGTAGGGAGTTTCAGCGCGTGCTTAAGTGCTCGACAATTTCTAAGGAAAATGAGTTTTTTTTTGGTGAATGAAATATTTTACAACACCTTGAATTACCTATTTTATGAATGCTAGTTTACCGAAGCTTAACAAGGCAGTGATGACCATTGTAATCGTTAGCAGCTCAAAACGAGAGGCGTCCAGAGCCTGGACCTGGGGGTTGTTTCCTTCAAGCCAAGTCATAAAACTTCTTACCCTGTATCATAATATAAACGGAGTGCCGGTTCCGCAAGAAGGAACAACTTTAACAATTTAACTCCATAAACTAATTTAGCCGGCAGGCCGGTGGGCCGTTACCGGTATAATTGTATTACCGAACCTAAGTTCACTTTTCGTCGCCACCCCCGCCGCCAACCTCGCCTCCAACATTCATTATTTTATTAGGGTCTGATAAAGGCAGTTTTATCGACCCGACTTTTATTAAGTGGAAGTAGAGGATTAACAGAGTCTCAGAAGAGGGACCAACTTACAATTGGTGTTACAAAGGTAATAATTGGACGCTTAAATCCTTTCAAAGAACGTTAAGTTACCTGCCCATTGTACTAACGCCTTGTCCTCAAAAGCCACTAATGTTTAAAATGTCCCTTCGCCGGTTGAGTAATTGTTGTCTTGTAAAAAATATTTAAAATAAAAGTGTTTCAAATATTTTTTTATTATAACTACAAAATTATTCAACGTCATAGCATCTTCATTATGACAAAAAGAGAATATATAAAGAGGGGTTGTTACAGAAACAAATTATACCAGTGAGGGAGCAATGTGTCACCTTTCTAACTAGAATAACGCACACCTCCGAAGCCATATTAGCCCCAATTCCGTAACCGATGGGACGGATCTTTCTTTTCGCCATTAAACAGAGAACGTCCGCGCTCGGGAGTTGCAATATTCCATTAAATGGAATTTTTTTTCACAGCCCGGCCCTCGTATGCAGATTGGTAGTCCTTTGATACTCCTTTTTAATAGGCCCAATGACGTTGGGCAATGACGGGCAACACAGGGCCAATGAAAATCAACGGGGCAATCCCGTTACGAAACTCCGGTTAAATATAGCGCCGGACGTGCGGTACACAACCGGATATGCCGTTTGCCCAGTGACCCTTGCAACAGGGAGACTTAGCAGATTAATTACAATTTCATTGAAAAAAAAATTCGAAGATCTAATCGCTGGCTGGAGCGCATGATAAATAAAAGGGAAAAATAAAATAAATAAATCAAAAAGAGAAAAATAAATTTGTTTCTCTGACTAAGAGGGATTCAAATATAAAAGAGGAGTTATTAACAGTCCTAATTCCGCATTACAGTTTTATCAGTTATGCTAAAAAGGTCACATGGATCGGCTGGCGCCCCTGTATAAAGAGATATAGGGGGCCGCGCACAGGTATACTACGATTCAATAAAGAATCCCCCACCCCCTAGGAAGAATCAGAACTTGTCGGGCACAAAAAGGACAGAATTTACGATTATCTTTTTTCTTTCTCCAATTGGCCTTTTCCTGTGCGGGTAAGAGGGGGAAGGTCCTGGGCTCGGAAGGTCCTTTCCGGTGATCTGAGGGGGCGGGGGTGGCCCTTTTGCCACCGTGTGGAAGCCGCCCGCCGACCGTTCTATCAAACTTACTCAAAAACCAATTCTTTCTTTCGCTGATCTCTTTTAGATAGGGCCCGGGGTCGAGGGAAACTGTACGCCTTTCGAACCGACCAAACCCGACCCCCCCCCGGCCCTCACCCCGACCAAATTTACGGGCAAAGGCTTCTTTTTAGGCGGCTCGGTCGACAGCCGACCTTTTCACAAGCGCAGGTGGTCGGAAAAGCTGGACCGAGATTAAGTACAAGCGTTTTTTCTTCATTTCCGGCCGTACGCAACGCTGGGCAGTCGGCAGATAAAGTTCGGGATCATATTTTTGCTAACTCTTTTATACGACGCAGAGGGCACAGTGCTGGAAAACGCGGTTAGAAACGTTACGAGACACTTTTATGAACGAAAATTTAGTTTTCTCAAAAATATTCCTCGATTTGTCCCATACTCCGTCAACAGTGGTTCCGAAGTCCTTGCTTGCCTCTATAAAGGAATGTATGTTCTATGAAAGTATTATTCGAGCATTATACGCGCTTATATGTGCTTCATATACAAATAATAGTTGGCTCGGAGCGGAACCCGAACAGCGTAATTTAAGATCGACAACGCGAAAGGCGTATCTCCGTCTCGTGTATACATAATGAAAACGGCGGAGATTAATGACTGGATGTTGGGCGTTTTCTAACATTCATAATTGTATTAAGAGCGTCTTAGCCGGGGGCAGTTCCCGAGGCCGACTTTACCCAGTCCATATATTACCCCACTGCGTGCATAATGCACGCCTCAAATGAAATGAAACGAACCCCCTCACCGCAATGAAATATTGGAACGAGAGGCCCCTCCAGTTTCAAAAGCAATTTCATAGCCTATGTCCCCCCTCTTCGGTAGTACATTTCAACCAATTGCTGCCATTAACAGAAATTTATTTCCACCTTATTCTATTTCCAGTTTCCAAAAAATGGTAGTATAGGAACCTAAAGATCTGTCTTTCACACTACTCTGTCATGTTAATACGTAATTTTCTCAGAATTTGTCTTTTTATTGGGGGTGTTTTTTACCCCCTTGGCCTACACGATTTCAAACAATTTCGCGAACTATAGCAAACAAGAAAGTCGGTTGCGCGCCACCTTCCTACACACTTTGCAACCTCTTGTTTTTTCAATGGCGTGGGATCTGTATATGTTTCGGAAAGTGATCCCAATTTCGCGCCTGTAGCCTCATTGGTATATCCCCGTGGTTTTCGCTTATGGCACAAATTCTTTACCACGACTCAGACTCGTGGTTATAGGCCGGCCTCTTTACAACCACGATAGGGTATTCCGTTTCCAAGGCATTGGTGGATAATAGATAACAACCGGATAATATACTTTGAAATTTTAAATCAGAAATTTAAACACCGATGAATTACGACGGAAACCTGAAATTCGGAAATTAGATAAGGAGGGCAAAATTGTAGATATTTCAAGATTTTTTAAAAATATTAAGGGATGCTTGAATTGTTCAGCTTACACAAACATCATATGCATGCGGGTAACCTTCTAAAAACCTTTTAGTAGCCTCGTCGGCGCTCCGGGACCAATTCTTCCTGTCGCGCTCCGAATGCAGATTCAAAAAGGGGGCCCCTTTGCATTTTCACCGGTAGTCGATTTCGCGAAACAAACCGGCATGCTAATGAGCCGCTGTCTAAAATACAACTATTTTGAGTTCGCCCCCTCGCTCACTCTATCTCTCTCTCTCTCTCTCTGTATACCACGCGTCTGTATCCGCCCGCTCTCTATATATCCCTCTCCCTCTCCCTCTCCCTCTCCCCTCCCCCTCTCTCTCTCCCTCTCTCTCTCTCTCTCTCTCTCTCTCTCTCTCTCTCTCTCCGGCAATCTATTGGCGCCGCATTCGTTTCAAATGTATACAGTGCAAACAGCGCTTTGCAAACGACCAATCTCTCCCCACCGCCGCCCCAGCCAACATGTTCCAATGTAACTTTCAAATTGCGCCCGCGCACACACAAACATTTGTTATGTTTACCGGACTAATAACAAGGGAGAAAGAGAGGGAGGGGATTGGGAGGGAGAGAGAGAGAGAAGAGAGATAGATAGAAGGGGATGATAGGAATAGAGAGAGAGAAAGATATAGGGGGCCTACCCATCCTGTCCCATTGTCGAAAATACCGACACAATATTTTGGTTACTCAAAGCTATTTGTCTATTAGGCGACTGAACCACACTATTATTAATACACCTACATATAGACCAACTACAGTTTTTTAAGCTTTGTAATTATACACATTATATTAGATGGATCATTGAGATTTCAATGTCAAATAAATGATTATACTATGATATTTCAATAAGAACGGGTTTAATAACGCATTTCTAGTAGTTAGATATGCAGCGATCCAGTTACTGGTGGTGCATTTTCCTATATTGAGTTTGGAGAGCGTTATATATATCCTCAATATACCCTACAAGCTGAACATTCCTTACGCGGCTTTATATGGACTATCGTATACTGCTAATACGTACTAATGTAATAATATATATGTTTATATAGAGAAATGCAGAATGTTATCAATTTCTTCCCATGTCAGAAACAGGATCTTGATTAATCAAGATTAAGAATATTGATTTATTTTGATTGACCCGTTGATAATACAGGAGAATTTAATGATCCTAATATCTGGCTGTGATCAACAATCGATGCCATCTCTAAGGAATTTATTCGAAATTAACCCGCATTAAGTGAGGCGCACATTACGCGTTTATGTAGAGGCCTGCCTGAATGTTGATGGGAATTTCATTAGTATTTGCATTTTTGGCATTTTATTATTATTATTGTTTTACAGAGGTCAAAATCTGGAGCCGCTTCCAGAGCGCGGGCCTTATAACGTCTATCGACTGATTCCAATTCACACTGTAGTTAGGAGTTGAGTTGACCATAAGTAAAATAGACGAGTCAGCTACAGGTCCCTACCAGAACTATAATTCCCATTTGAATAATTTTTTCTTGTAGGAAAATTTTACTGTTTTTTTTCCTAGAGGAACGCTCGAGATTTGATTGGTTCCTGGCATTGTATTGGAGATGAAGGATAAAATAAAAAGTGTAATGGACGGCGTATGTAATTCGCATATGCTGAATCATTCACTTTGTTGCACGTATTCTGTTGCCAATTGAAGTCGAGACAATAACTTCTGGGACACGAAGGGTAACCGAATAAATATGTTTGCAAGTGCCAGTTTTGGATTTCGATACCGTGTAAATAATTAAATACGGCCTATAATTTGCATCAGTCCGGTTCCGCGTCAGCGACTAATAATCATACATTTTAGGTTTAATTAAAGCGGGGGCCCCGGCAGTGTGGGGGTGGCTGGCGGGCCTAGGGACGCGTAAATTCCGGTCTCGGCTCTCGACGAATCAATAGGGGCGTGAAATCTTGGTTCGGTTTAATCTAAACAATATGTGGAGGTGCTCGGGGATGCTTAGCGGTGCATGCCGCCCCTTCCTCAGCCGGTTAATGGATTTTAGTGGTCGGCTTAACCGTGTTACAACCCGGCCCCTAAGACAATGCCCAAACGGCCTAATAACCGGGCCAGGATCATCATTCACCAGTCTTTGAATTCCCGAAAATGGGGTCGTATGAGTCCTTTTTTTAAAAAAAATTGGAAATCCTGAGAGGAAGAAATTAATCGCTTTCCTGTCCAGGAATTGAGGGGGAATTACCTAATCCTGAAAATTGTAGTTCTGGAAAATACATTTGAGAGATACCGAGCTGTAAATTGCTATTTGTGTTAGGACCTTCTGCATTAGTTACGCATGCCAACTAATCCAGTAATGTTCAGCATATTTTTAATATCACATTTTTAAGACTGTTGTTTGAAGGAGGGTTGTTTACGAAAAAAAATAAATTTATTCTTTATCAAACCTTGCACATATAATACTAAATGAAGTTTGTTGTAACATTTGGAAATTTTACCCATTATTTCTTGAACGTCATAAAACGAAAAATATACTAGTTTCAGATATCTCAGACCTGAAAAAATAAATCATTCTGACAGCCAAAATTTGCTTTAGAGTAATGTTTAAAAATCGGCTAATTAATTAAGTAACGTTGTAATTTTAGCTTTTGACGCCTTATCGAGTTCATCCCTACAAAAGGTGTGTTCGCTTTTAATGAAAATTTCAATTGGATCGAACCGACCGTTTTAAAAAGCTCTATTTACCGTCCTCGGTAAGGCGATAACTACATTCCCCCTCGTCATTGCCGGTTTGAATTCGGCCCCTTTAGAAGTAAGCAGCTGCTTACTATTCCCGACTGTTTTGTGAAGCCGACGCTCTCTCCGCCTTCTCGATCGCTTCCTGGCCGCCGTTCCCCCTTTGAACGCCCACCCCATTCAGCCGGGGGTCCGGGACAAATTAAAAGTACCCTCCCTCCCACTCCCCCCCCTCTCTCTAAATTCATCGTATTACACCGGGGCTCCCGCCCCCTTCAGGTATATTGCTCAAAGCCGAAGGAGCCCCTCCACCGTCTTATATTAAGAAAGGGACAGAACGAGGAGCCCTAAAAAGGGATGAATGATTGGCCGACGCTTCGTAGGGGTAGGGGTGGGGGTGTAGGGGTGTTGTAGGGGGAGGGGGGGAGTTATATAGTCTCCCGAACACTTTGTAAGCGACGCGTGTTATCACGGTTTGATTACAGGGAGTAGAGAAAAGCCGGCGGTGGGAGGGGGCGCCCTTCGAAGCTGCTCTTCTTTCAAACGGGACCGCCTTCGAGTTCATGTTCAAAACATAATAGGACACCTTTTTTTCCCAGCCCCTCCTCCTCCAAATTATATAAACTATTGTGTCGATCGCGTTTCTGTTCCCCTTCGGAAGTACCGGTGTAAATGTACACGATACACCTCCGTAGACCTGGTTCAATACCCAATGAAGTTGAAAATCCGTCAATAATAATAATTCTATTAGTATCATTTATTAATGTCATGAACGTATATGCCATTTATTTATATAATTATATCAAGGAGTTCAAATCAGAAATTTCGAACAAGCCTTCCTTTGCCTTCTTTCGGAGACTGCCCACATTCTGAGCGCTTCCAATTTTGGTAAACCCGCGACTTGTTGGACGTATTGCCCTGTTGGAATATATACGACTGAAACACATTAAGCTTCCAGGGCTGGTTAAGATTTATCCGGCCCACTAGTTAGCTCCTGGTTAACTGATAGTTAAGATAGTTATCTTACGGTATACCGAAACGTACCTCGCGAGAGGCGTACGGCTCTACTTGGGGGGTCAGTTTAGTTCTTAACTAATGCGGTCGAAACCCCCCCCCGCCCTCTTACAGCGCGTCATCAATTATTCAATAAGTTTGTTGGCCCAAGTGTCCTCCCGTATTAAACTCGATTACCATATTTATTCCGGGGAGAACGCTGGAGATTCCCTCCAATGCATAATCCGCGATACAAGCTTTCCTCTCCCCTGGTTGCAGTAAAACGAGTTATCGGAGTTATCGGCAGCGGTTGGCGGCGTATTAATACATGTAAATCGTGCGAATTTCAATGCATTTTCCCTCGGATCAGAGGAAATTGCTACCATAGGCATTAAAAACCACGAGGGAAGAGTTTCTTAGTTGGGAGTACCCGTTTGGTCGTCTGCGAGCCTTTGGAATACCGTAGTTTCTTTTAAAACGGGCAGAAAAATAGAAACTATTGAGGAACGCAGAATAAAATTTTTCAAATAACGTAATCCGCCCTGGCCACGATGTACAGAGCATAAACAGCCACTTAAAGTCAAACCACTCAGGCAGGAAAGTTAGATGAGAGTATGTAATCGAAAACATAAATAATAAAGAAGAAAATAAATTCACGACATATTGACCCCATTAAAACGTCTCAGCAAAAGAAAACTTTGAATTAATGGGGTTACTAAAATTGCCGAATAATATAAGTTCGCAAATTACAAATAATGAAACAATTTATATTTGTTTTAATTTTCCGGCCAACTTCCGATTTTCCGGCCACAATTATGAAAAGGGATACCGCGGTAAGTGGGGAAGGCGGAGAACTCCCATTAGCATTTTCCTGAGATTTCGCCCGGACAAAAAGCGCACCGAAATACTAAATCGTTGAGAAAGGGAATTTAATTTGGTACGAGTGCACTCAAGAAGTTTGTAATGGAAAACCGTTTCAATTATTTATGAATAAAGTTTACCTCCGGATAGGTGGCAGCGTTATGCCGAGAAAGTTCTCCTTCCGCCGGTTTCGGCCTCTTTTTAAAGTTCTCCCTTTGTCTACCGGCAGAGACTCGGCTAATTGGTCATCTTCAAACGTTCGGTCTTCGCGAAAGGGAGAAAGTTTTCCCGGCCGAAAAGAAACCTTTTCTGATAAGATAAACATTTTTGCGGAGAAACTGAGATCCTCTTATAACTTAATCGGGGAATATTATTCCGAGCCTAAATGTCTTGAACTGACTTACCAACTTCGGATCGTTATTGGAACTCGAATATCGGAGCGTTTCAACAAAAAATAACTATATTTACTACCTTTTTTCATCACGGTGCCAACTACGCGTTCTGACCGAGTCCGGAGAAAACTCTTCTCTCCTCATATTCTGTAATATTCACCGGTTCGGAGGGTCTGCGGGTTAGCTTGTTGCAGTCTAATATCGGAGGGCCGCTCCCCCACGATGTAATAAGTCCCTCGGGGCACTTCCTTCCCCCCTACTTTGTTTACAGGCTATTCCTTACCGGGTACTCGGGTCATATCCCGATACCCCACCTGCGACTACTGTCTCTCGGCCAATTTACCTTCCTCGGTTCGGTGGTTTTTTTGCCAACTAGCGATGTCCCGGATACCGAATATAATAATTCTGTATGATAATGTTGAAAACAGAAATTATACGAAGCACTTATTATTCCAGAAGGGGGTTGCGTACTCTATTATAACGCGACGGATGGTAATATGCGCGAAATTATATTAAACACCCGTCCATTCATTTAGCTCCTAGTAATCAGTTAGGTTCGGGCGGAGCGCAGCCCCACAACTCGTATGGGTATTGCCTAGACGATTGTTGACGCCGTTCAAAGGCGGCCTCAAACGGAATCCGGCACAATCAACATTCCAGGTTCTGGATTGGGAGGAGGCGGGTTACGTTATTAATACGGGGGGGGGCGAAGCGCGTGCGATTCTCACAAGAGACAATGGGCAAAGCACTAACCCGAATCCAATGACGGGGCGATACGAACGACCGTGACGAGGCTTCTCTTTGCACAATTAATTGGGGGTCCCGTTTTGGGGAAGATCACCGGTCTGCGGTTAGCCGGCGATGGGGCTTTGTCCCGGGGCTCACGTGGGGTCACCCCTCCGACCCCCCCCCCCACCAACGACATGACGGCAAGGGAAAATTAAATTCTGAAAATGGTTGGGAAAAGTTTTCGCCGAAAAACAATTCAATATTGAAAGTCTTAGTATAATTATATGAAAACAGTTCTTATCTTCATAATCCGGGTTACGAGATTTATGTAGGTTTATAGTATATTTTCGTTCCCGACATCCCAAACGTTTCTTACAGACGCCTGAAAAGGAAGTGGCCACGCGATCTAAATGTAAAAAAAAAAAATTAAAAAAGTTAAAATTTAAAAAAAAGGGGGAAACCAGTGGGTTTCTCCTCCAATTGTTGTCTATTGTAGTTAGCTTGTATCAATGTTACTTATTGTATCATTTTACAATTGTAACAATAAAAGGGAAAAAAAAATTTCGTATTTTCCATTTAAGATACAGTATTAGTTTTAAACTTGAATACAGGACTAAAAATTTCGCACGAGCCATATTTAAACACTGGAATTCCCCCTGAAATAACTGATTAGTAATAGTAATATTCTGATTAATTACGCGTACGTATGTTGTATCGAATTCGTTTAGTTTAATAACCTCGGAGCATTGGTCCAATACCAGGGTCACCGGTCGCGTATTGCCTTTTCCTTCTGAACGCGTTTCGAGGCCTTAAGTTTATTTTCTTTTATATCCCTTCGCTTCCCCGGGCCCGAGACTTACTTCTATCTCGGAATCGGTATTGTGTAACATGAAAAACTGACGTGAGCGGGAAGGTCGAAAGGCAATCGGACCGAAGTGGGCCGAGAGGGTGGGGGTCTGAGGTTTCATTTCAGCCCCCACGAGGTGGCCAACTGACGCCGTCATAAAACGGCAGTAAAACTTCTCCTGCCAATATTTCCCCCCACGGTACATTGCCCACTCCTCTACCATATCCTCTCCACTCCAATACAAGATATGATTTGCACGCTGGGCGAATTTCGCGTTTCGCAGTCGAAACAGGAACGGAAATATAGATTGTACGAGGGCGAATCAAAAAGGTGACATCCGTAAAAATTCCAAGCTTCGAAACGTACGATAACTAATATCAAACGGCCTATTGGTGGACAGCTGACCACCTAGACATGTGAGACTCATATATATAGGGTGTCCCAAAATTAACGCAAGGTTTGAATCGAACTGTGGCTGCCAAACCCATTCATTATTTTTGAAATATTGTTCAACAATGAAAACACGTTTTTCTATCGCTCCATTTGTACTAACCCTAAACTATCAGCTGTCAAATGGTTTTTTTTAATAGGGTTGCCGACTTTACCGCAAGAATGGTGGCAAATTCAAATCTTGCGTTAATTTTGGGACACCCAATATATATATGTTCACAGTGTTATTGCCAGTACCAGGGACACTACGAGCCTGTATGTCTCGAATGTTGAAGTAGAAATTTTCCTCGATAATTTGACGTGAGTCCGAATCCAGTCGTACAAAAAGAGGGGTGTAAAATCAGTTTCATATCAGTCGAAGTTGGCCGAAACCGGATTATTCCTGTACGCAAATATTCCGTGGAATATTCCATCTTACCTAGGAATATCTTGTCGGTCCCAAACTCAATTATCCGTAAACACTATAAGGGTAATATTTGCTGCCGCACCGGCAGTCGGCCTGTCTTGAGACGATAAAAAAAACAATACCAGCGATTATTCAATATCGAACTCCGATTCCCCCGTGGGTTAGGGGCTCTCTTTATCATTTTCCGATATTTAATAGTGTCCTCCCGCTCCCGGCCCCGGCTTGCATTAGAATATAAATACGATTCAGAAGGCCGGCCCCGTCGTTTTCTTGCAACACCGATATCAAGGAAGCCGTCAGCTCCTCGGGTCGGGGGCGGAGGGGTTTTCCGGTATTGTAATCGTAAAAGAGAAATGAAGAAAAACCCTAATATCAGACAGCGCTCCGTATTTATTCTCCCGTTGATTTATCGGCGAAAATATTTCATATATTTCCGATCCCTTCCGAGGCAATCGAGAACGTCCAATGGACCGGAATCGGACCGTTCGTAGCTAAAATAACGTTTGCCTAGAGAATAATGTATTGGGAAAGTGGTTATTCTCTTCCTCTTTCTTCCAAAGGTGATTGCATTACCGGAGAAAAAATCGGGTAAAATGATGACGGCTACAGGTTGGTGTACGAAGAATTGATACCCGGGCTAATCAAACCGGGACTTCCAATTTTATGTTTTCCATAATCTGATTTTTCTATTTTAACGACTGTGAATCATCAATGCTGAACGCATTTATTCTGGCTGACTTCTGTAGCGCGTGCAGGTGTGCATGACTTTTACTGCATCGACCTAACTTTCTAGGGGTCATATAACAGACAAGATGTAGGAAGAAATTCAGTTGAACATTTTTAAATTATGAAAGACGGAGGCGGTAGATTTTCGTAGGACTCCACAGCCATGGTACGAAGTGGAATAAAAGTGTCCAAATTATTTACTATATATATATATATATATATATATATGGGGTAAAATTATATGAGAAAATTTAATTCCGGGTATACAGCTTAATAACGTTTTGCGTACAAAAAATCCGCTATTTCACCTTTGAAGAAAAATCATTCCCAGAATTTTATTCGCTTTGTGTGTTCGCGCGTTTGAGTATTTTCCTAAGTTTATTAGGAGACCTGTTTTTTCTCCAAAATAAAATCAATGCAATATATGGAAATAAGTTTGAGAAGAGTTCTCTACGGCACCACCAAGGTGGTTACAGTGATGACTCAATTCTCTCCGCCTGTGAATTTAATTCCGAAACAATATGGGGTTTCGTCGACGCGGGGGCGCGACTTATTTCGTCCTGCGGCAGTGTAGTAAGTATTGGGCGCAAACTAAATTTCAGCCGGCCTCGAGAAATTCAATTCTTGGAGGCCACGATTCGTTACCCGCCGGTGACCGCCGTATTTGCATGGATATTGGGAATGTTCTCGAGTCCGAGCGAATTCGGCCCGTGTAACGCTTGGCCGGCTTTCGTTCGCGCCTATTGAAATATCTTCCGGGAAGGAATAGGGGGAAAATGTGCCAGAAAAATAGGAGACGGTCGACGATTCGGTTAGACCCAATATAGCAAAAGACCGAACCAGCGATAGGAAAACAGAATATCAAAAAGGCAGTGCACTGTCTCCAGTAATCGAAGCTAGATCGGTTTCGGATTCTCGCCATCGGCAATCACATAAGCACAATCACCCACGTGAGCTTGTTAGTACTGATCTCACAGGAAAATATCCGGTTTCTATTTCACCGACTCGGTGAAATATGGAAAACGATTGGCTGTTAGACATTTCGGAACGGTTCCGAAGAACATATAGTCGGAATCATTGTTTCAGAGTCGGTCCCGAGAAGGTATTAGATCCGGGGGCCGGGCGAAGAATACCGTCCCATAAAAGCGTCCTTTGTGGGCCCACGAAAGGACCGCTTGCACCCGCCGTATTAGAAAAGGCTGGCGTCGCCTCGGGCCCTGCCAAGAGAGCTTATTGTCGGTTAGTTTCGGCGCCGATAGCTATATCCCGCTTGAAAGGGGATACCAAGGGGGGGTGGGGCGCCTTTTCCGCTTCGGCTTCCTTTATACGTTAATATCGTGGTAGCGGCGGCAGGGCGAAGATGGGGCGGGGAGGGGGTGGAGATGTGTGTCGTAGGAGCGAGGAGATAGATAGCGGTGGCCGGGAGAAGGCCGGTAACAACTCTACGTGGGCCGAATACAGTCGGATGTGGGGCCCCGTTACGGCATTGTGGCCCACCAGTCAGTAAACAGTGTCAAACATACAGTTTATATATCGACCACTTCGGCCGGGTAATCGGAAGGGTGGTGGGAATAAGGGACTCCAACCCCTTACCTTTAACGACGAGCGTTATAGAAATTGCATCGGTCGAGAGGCCATGGCGACAGAATTGTTTTTCTACACTTGTCTTCCGATAAGTTAATTGCCACATCTCGTATATCATCGCGTACATCGCGTACAGAATGCATCGAATATTAAATTTTTCAATACAAATAATAATATAACAATTATACAAACTAAATTCTACTTGTATTCTATAGATCTGAATAAAAATTACAGAATCGAGAATCAATATTTAATAAAATTTATGGTTCGAGGCAGAAGTTACGGAATCGAATTGTTTTTAAAGTTGTGAAGACCAATGAACTGGGCTACCTATGATATCTGTTGAGCAGAATGGGAAACAACCCTTAATGGTGATTCAAATTTCAATATTGTTTCCAATGATTTTGGGAAGACTTCTAAATAGGAGAGCCTTATTGGGAATGACAAAATGAACGGTTTCGTATGTATAATTGGTTTTATTATCCAACGTTAATTGGTACAACCGATATTCCGGTTTGAAAAGTCCGGTCGGGCGGGCAAGGCGCTAAATTGGTAATTAGGGTTTAAACAAGACGCCTCCAGTTTCAAAGCGCTTTGGGCCTTAAAGTCCACCCCCTTCCAGCCCCTCCGAGCCATCCGCCCTCGCCCCCGCCCACTTCGTTTGTTCTCTCTCGGTTCATTAATAGCCTAAGTGGGAAGTTTAAAGCGGTCCCGAGCCCGGGCCCGAGTATACATACCTAGCGGGCCGCCTCGTTACCTTCGGCAGTAACAGTAGCCTCAGAGAAGGGAAAGTCCGGAACAAGTTTTCCCGCTTTTCCCGGTTTAATTGCGCCCTATTTAGGAGGCTACGCCGTGTCCCCGGGGACGGGGACCTCGGCCTAGTACCGGGGGTCGGGGGATACGTCTCATTTGACGTCGGTACCACCTCTTGAACTTCCCCCCTGTCCTCTCAATGCTATCAAACTTAACACCCCCAAGCCCCGGGACTAAACATCGGCTCTCAGCGTTACCTCGTTTCACTTCACGATGAAGCGTCTTTTTGCAACAGGGACTAATTAAAATAAACGTCTACGTAGAACGCCGCCCAAAAGCTTAAGACAACTAATGAACAGGGTGGTTATTAACATTTTCCGGTGTATGTACCGGTATATTTGTATTTAATATTAACATAAAATATCACGGATAGATAACCACGAAAGGAATTATCGCCAGGCCCTATCATTATTAAAAACTAATTAAATTAAATTAACACTGACAGTTGTCAGGGCTAACTAGAGAGATGACAGGAAACATTCCTAGGAGATACTCAGCTTCTGCTCGGAAATATCCGGCAGCTTCGCGTTTTAAAAATAATTCTACCGAGGGAAGGCAAAGAAGAGAAAAAGAAGACGGGAGAGTCTTATGCTCATTAATGATTCGGTTCATGGGAGTGTCCTCCAATTTCCGAAATGTCAACTACCCCGAGCGGCTCTTCTTTGCCCCCTCTGCCGCTGGCTTTTTGTCCCAGTCTTCATCTCCGAAACATTAAAGCTCTAGCAATTATCAATGTCCTAAATTTGAAAAACGATATAATTACTTTTTGAGCCTACGCAGTAATATTTTAGGATATCTCCCGGTATCGCTTTGAGATCACTGTCATCCTTGGCAATCACCAAAAAAAATAAAATTTAATCTGGGTTTTAACATAATTTCCAAAGAAAAATTTAAAGTCCTTTAAATTTGATAAAATTCACAATATTTTGAACTGAAATTTGGCGGATCACCCTCGTTTCTGTGAGAAAAGTCTATCACTGTCTCTCCACTAACACGTAGCCTACTAACGATAAGGGTCCTATGACTCATTTCCTGTGTTCCATCTAATGCAGGGTGCGAAATCAAATTTTTCTTCTATCCCACAATAAGGGGAAAAGAGATGCGTCGGTACATTTGTATGTAGGAAGAGGAGCCCTTTCCCACCCTCCAATAGAATAAGCCCCCCTATTAACCGAGGATGGCTTCGCTCGCCGCGACAAAGAAACCCCCGGCCTCGGGGGTCCGGTCGCCCACCCGGAATATTTGATAACTCTCCCCCCTCATCCTCGTCCTTGGCTAAACCTCCTGCTGCATTATGCACGACCCCCTCCTATTAAACAGTGGCGACGATCGGCCCAACGGGGCCCCTCCGATTGTGCGACCGGGGTTCGTTCCCCGGCCCCGAAACCGGCTTCAAATAGGTTATTCATATGTCCCTTCATGCACACCTAGCGAAGATATCAAACCTTCTTACCTTCAGAAGGCCCCAAGAGATGTAGCGATGGAGGATAATAATAATACCTTATACCACAAAGATAAATTAATTAATAACATTATTCTGTCAACTAACAAGTGGTAAAATTATCGTAAGAAGATTGAGTGATTGACAATAATATCAATTTTAAAAAGCGAATGAAATATTATATATATATATATTAATCATCGAAAGGAATATTATGGGATTACTGTAGGTTCGTGATGTTTCTGTCTCCTCTCGCTGGTTTGGTCTTTTGCTAGACCGGTTTCGGCTGCTCGCCATCTTCAGTAGCGGTGTTAGTCACTGTTAGCACTTTGGATGTTTTTGGGCATCCTCATGCACTGTCATTTTCACATGTACGACAGTACATTTAACAACCCCTCCCCGCCACAGGTATATTATATTATGGGATTACTATGATAATACTATGAAATATGGGATGTAATATTTAAAAGCAATCAAGCCTTTGTACCGACTTTACTAACAGAATTGAATACAGCCTTCTAATTCAATTAACAATATCAAAGATGTTTGTATTCACATTTTAATTTGAGTTACTGAATTGCAAGAGCGAGTTTACCTAACTCTCCGGCTGTTGTCAGGTTAAAGAAAGTGAACATCGTTAAATTGAATTCGTCCGGGCCCCGAGGAGAGGGGGCGTTCCGAAAATTTATAAAGATGTTTGCCTAGACTTTTATTTTCAAGTCCCGGTGGTTAAGTCCCGTGGAGAGCAGCGGCGGGGGAATCGTCCCGCCTTGATAAGTAGCAACTACTCCAAACTATTTGTCCAGAGCCGGCCGGGACCCGAGCTGAATGTTCGATTGGCGGGCTTGATTTCAAAAGCACCGAGCGCGGTTCCCTTCTTTGATGAATTCTAATTGGGGGAATCTATTGAATTCCGGGACTTCGTTTCTGTGGTAGTTCCCGAACAGCGGAATACAGATACCTAAGACCTTCTATTAGGTCAGAACAGATTCAGTACAACAGTCTGGAAGAAAATCAATATACTAATTTACAAAAAAACAACCATATGTCATTCGGATTACTGTATATTGTGTATGCTAGTTAAAAATACAGCCAACCAGGCATTATTATTATTTTTTTCAGTCAATTCAGAAATCAACATAATTTTGTGTGGATTATTATCGGGAGAATGTCACAACAGTTGAATCCGGGCCTCTGTACAGGTTTTTTTCAAATAGCAATAGTCATCTCTAGAGTAGAAGCCAAGTAGTTGAGAAGGTTCTTTGTTGTGCTGACGGAATTGCAGTAACAATTTGGTAAAATCCGGAAAAATTTACCCTGGGCCACCCTTTGAATCAATTCCATAACACCACGGCGGCCTATTTGGGTTATACGTAAAGAGAACAGTGGATCGCAATAGACTAAAGTGCTTCTTCGTTTTATATATTGCTCCGCCAATGGGGGAAACGAGGAGAACACAAGAGGAGCATATACTTCGATCGGTGCAGTTTAGCGCCAATCTAGGATATAGTGTAGGGGATAAAGTTTTAAGGAGTATACCCCTCATCGTTTATAACTGACCTCACCCGGGGCAATGATTGTTCCGAACCGATAGTTATTTTCAGGGAAAATACATCCCGAAAAGCGTCCAACCCGGATAGGTAGTTTTACAACCTCCTCCTGAACTGTCTCTCGATCGGGCGATTACCGCTCAACGCTCCCTACTGAAATCACTTTCAGTTCAGTTAAAACTGTATTGGACTGTAACCCGCGTTCATTCGCAACATATCGGAAAGCGTTAAACATGAAATACACGCGCGTTACTCGGCACCGGAGTCTGAATAACTTAATTAAAACAGTCGTGTCCACGAGGGATTCTAATTACAAAACCCTTGTTTGTCCTGCGGTGACGAGCTCGGAGGGCAATCGACCTGCTGAGTGATTATGATTAAATACCGACTGAATCCTACTGTCGGAACCGGATGAAAGAAATTACCTTTACTACCCTTTTACTACTTAGGTACCACTATAGGTAGGTTCACATCAGATCGTTTACTGCGGTTCAGTCGAACTGGCTGACGGAATTTTTGTGTCCAAGAAATGAAAAATTCGAATTCCCTGCTGTTCTATAAATCTGAATACAAAATAAGATGTTAATTACACACGAGTTTTATTTATCCTACTTATCTTACTGAATCTGACGACGGTAGTCAGTACTTTAAGGGCCCCCCCCCTTAAGCATTTTAAACAGTACTTAATCCATTACCAATTTGAACGCAGCGAAAAGCGGATATGATGAATAAACAGACGGCGAGGAGAAGGGGACGCCTCGAGAGTGTAAATAAAACGGAAAGAAAGGTGTCCCCGGCACAGCGCTACAAGCAAAGACAAATAAGAGTTTTTATCTTAGGGGCTACAAGGGTGTACATTATTGGTGAAGGGGGTGTCGGTTCTATGAATAATTTATTAGGCTGGAGGGGGATGGCGCGGGGTGTTGACACCGCAGAGCTGCTGCGGGTAGGTCACGTCGGCCACCGCCCCTGCTAAAGATGACATAATCAATTCCGAAACGTTGGACGGCTATAAAACATTTTTTTCCCGCGAACAACATCCGTGTAGAGGTACACGGTTAATAATAGTACCTGTAGAGGTAATAGCTAGGATATTTTCAGCATTCCTCTCTATTAACGCAGAAAAACATACCAGTGTAGAATACCCGGCAGTATGTGTTTGCATCGAATTCGTCGATTTCCCCGATAACGGAGATGCTAAATTTATAGGCCAGCATTGAAAAACGTTTGACACGCCTTGGGTATTAAAATAATGCTGGATATGTGGGATGTGAAAAATCCGCAGTTATTTAGTTGCAATAAATAGAAATCAATGGTTACACCTGCTGAAAATGTGCCACAGATCTAGGCATGTTGCTGGATTCCACAATATGATGAGGTTATTCGGGACAGTAAATTGATTGAAACCGTAACTCATTCGAGAGTTTTAATTAAACAATGTTTCCATTACAACCCGTTCCCGCACCACCATACGCAAGTTTTTTACCTACCGGTCTCTAGTTTCCGACGGCTTTTTTCCACCTCTCCCAATTAATTGTTACTTTTTTGTTTTTTAATCGACCGCACGACGCCGAGCAGAGATAAAAGTTTCCTGCCGGGGTCTCGATGGTCGATTTAGCTCCCAGACAATCAAAAGTTGGGCACGAAAATGTGAACTTTCCCAACGACTTTTATGCCGGGACTTTCTCGGAATTAAAAGGGGCGGGCCTTGTGAGTGGGAGGCGCGCACAGCGGCGGCGGAAATTTCAGAAATTTCGAGACTCCCGGTCTAAATCCGTCTTTGGCTTTAATTTACAGGTTTGTTTTTTAAGAAAAACGGACACCCGATTGGATTTTAATAAATTTACGTTAGTTCCACCGTTATCTAAAAGGCGACATGACACCGACTTAAAAATTTAATTAATCTTATTAATATACAAGAAGATAGGCCCCTTAAGTTGCAATCGTGTCGGAACTCCAGTTACTCTGCAATCACTATCCCAAAACGGACCGGGGGAATTATGTCTAAGTAAATGGGGTTCTCATTTAAAACTGAGGAGGAGCAGGACGCTTTCAAACCTAATCTGTACAATTAAAACCAATCGTAAAATGCAAGATATAAAGAATGCTTTATTCGCTCATTATAAAGCTGAGACTGGCTGAAGGAGAATCCTCTAACGGATATCAACTAATAAAAGTAAGCCCCTCAGGAAACTCGGATTTCCGTTACATTCTATTTGAGCCAGATTCTATTTTGAACAAATCAAAATGTAATCCATCGGACTTAATTCAAAATTGAAGGGGGCCCTGCCGTTGGGCGTTTCCCTTTTCATCTGTACCTGTGCAGAAGGGCCGAGGCTCAATTACTCAAGTGACGGTGTAGGGGGGGGGAGGAGGGATGAGCTTCATCTATTATTTAAAGCCCAATTGAAACTGGCCTTTAAGCCTCGGAAATAAAGCCCGGGCCCAGCCCCCCCCCGTCCCCTCCGCTCATTTCGCTTAAATTTTACTCCTCGCCCGAGAATTTATCCGGGTGAAATTGATTCATAGCGGTCCTAGGGCCGGGAACAAGTTGTCGGACTGCTATTCCAATTTATCGCCGGCATCACAATTTCCCGCAGTTCGCGTTGTTTACACAACCGGGTTAATGGAAATTGAGTGGCGGCATAGAACCGGTACATTAATGCGCTAATTGTCCTCATAATATAAAAACAATACCGTAGATTTCGCGTGTTTCTGTCTCCTCTCGTTGGTTTGGTCTTTTGCTAGACCGGTTTCGGTCGTTCGCTATCTTCAGTAGCGGTGTAAGCCACTTTGGATGTTTTTTGGGCATCCTCACTGCACTGTCACAGTCACTTGTACTGTGGTGGTTGTCCATTTGTCGTGTGTAGATATATGTGTCTTGTTATTGTGTTTTTCGGGACGCTGTTAGTTTTCTTTGGGTTGGGAGGGATTTTGTTAATCGGCTTAAGTCTTTGTCCGAAGATGTTTGAGATTTTGTAAGTGTCGTAGCCAGTGTACGTGAATGTGGCCCATTTTTGGGGGGACTATAACAAACAGAAAATGATAAGGTCCGAAATCGCATTCATATAAACTTAAATTATCGTTTTTAAGCGTATATATATGCGATTTTGGCCTGTTATCCTATATTCCATCCATAGTAGTTCCAATGTGAGATACACTTGTCCTATAAACGAAAGTTGAAAATTCGAAAATTTTTTTTTTCGAAAAATTTCACGAAAAGTTTCAACGAACATTAGTTGAGTGCATCTCCGCGCATTAAGTCCACTATTGACCCCCAAAAGTTCTTATGTTATTATTGACCATTGACATTGTACATTTTTAACTATACCTGGTATAGTAAGCTTATTATTTCGAACAGGGATGAGGGTCAAATATGGGAGAGTATACATGAAGAGAAAGATAAATGTATCCTTTTTGAATTTCCCTCTCATAATTCATTTAAAATTGAGCGAACACTAGGGTCTATTGTGTGTATCTGTTGCCTTTAATGTGAATATTTATTAAGGCGTTACATGAAAATATGACTGGCGCCAGTCGTATATCTGAGGAGAATGCAGCCGACGGAGGGACATGTCCGACGTGGGAACGGGGTATGCAATCGGTTTCGCCTTAAATATTTATTCTTGAGAGGGCAGGCGAAAACTGAGATTGTCCCGAAGATGAATCGCCGGTTCGGGTCTATGGGGAAGCGGATAACGTCATAAAATTTGTAGTGGGCCGTTGTAAGGGACATCGGGCCAATAAGTTTCCACCTTCACCGACGTCCGAGCCTGTTACGACGTTCGCTAGCCAACTTGTTAAATCGCCCCTCCCCTCCCCGTATTCGTTTTCTCAAATATTCATAGGACAAGAAAAATAAAATTCTCCGGGCCCGACAGAAACGCGAGCCGCCCTTAATAAAACATCCTTTTGAAAACGCCTTTCCTCTTCCCGTCCACTTCTTCACGGCGCTTCAGAATAAAAGGGAATTATTATACATTCCTGGGCCCCGGCTCGAAAATTCCATAAAGAAAAATATCGGCTTCTATACTACTATACTTCTATACTACTTGTTTGTCCTCAACTGCTTACGCTTGTTTAAAATTTTGATACTTAAGTTGTATTGAAACTCAGCGCCGTTCGGGAATTCAGCGATATAAATTAAGGTAGAAATCGTAAATTTTTCGTAATTTATAAAAAGGACGACTGCCGTGGGAATTAATTCGGTATATTTATTGTAATTATGATAAACAATAAAAAATAATAATATAATATTCGAATTTTTTGGAATTTTCTGTTTCTTTATAGTTTTCAATTGTGAAACTCCAGGGAATACGAATGCGGCAAGATGTCTGTATGTTGTACGAGCCATGCCCACTCACTTATTCTGTATAGAGTAAGACGAGCGTAGGCAAAATAATAAATAAATATGAATGAAATCTCGGCCGAATCAGCCATTCAGCACCTTTCGCCGGCGGGCGCGTTTTCCATTAGCGGTTGAGTCCCCCCACTCGCCCACCTCTCTCTCTCTCTCTCTCTCTCTCTCTCTATTGCTCAACTCCATTTGGCGACCAATAAATATTTACAGGCGGACCGAAACCTTTTAGCACGATCGAGTATTTCATATGAGACGCCGCCGACGCACGTTACCGAGGCACTCCGGTGGGGGCGGGGGGGGCCGTTTCTTGGGGCTAAAATCTTGCGCCTGCCGATCGGGCCGGCGACAAAGAAGTTCAAAGCTAATGGAAGGAAGGGACAAAAAACGGGCAGATGGAAGTACAAGCGTATAAAAGAATTGAAAACCGTACAATGAATAACTAGGGCGAATCGGGAGGAAAATAGAATCGAACCGTCCATTGAAGGATAATCAAGTGCTTCGTGTACAAGTCTAACTTTCCGGCCACAAGTTTAGACTTTCGACAATTTGAAAATCCTCGAAAAGGAGCGGTTTTCACATGCCTTACAATCGTTGAATGAACCCAGAATATTCGTTATGTCAGTATGTTAGTTTGTATTTATAAACCTGCAAGTAGATCACATTTAAGGGTAGGCTAAATTACGTTCTTAGAAAAAAACTCGAAGACGTAATTCGGCAAACTGAGGTCTTACTGCGACAATGTATTTGTTATGTTTTTTGTAATGTGTCCTAATTTATTTTGCTTTGTTTGTGCCTTGCCTCTCTAATGGGGGAGTGGAGGCTCCCAGTCATTGTCTCTTGACCTCTGTTAGGTGTTTTCCCCATTTTTGCCGAAAAGGTCCTTCGTGACTTAGCACTGCTTTCCGTTAGTGGCCAACGTTTCCGGCGCCAACAATATACTTTTCACATAGCGAATACCGTAATTTTTATATTCAATACACGACAGTCGGTTCTTGTTGCGGCTGGTAACCATTTCTAGACGTCTTTCCTGATCGATATTGCGAAATATTTTAGGAATCTAGATTACGCCTTCAAGGGGGGTCCGGAAACTTGAAAGTAGCCGTTATGATAAATTTCTATATAATATACTGCGCATTAGGCGTAATGGATCTGAGATATTCTGACAGGGATGGGCGGACGCGGCGAAAGAAGAACGGCCCCCCGCACTAGGCCGGGTCTAAACTTTGACAAACAACTCCCACCCCGCACCCCAACATCCGACACTGCATAACTCCGAGTTTGTTCGCAAATTGAATCGAATAATAATTGAAAATTATCGCCTAACGCTTTTAACGCCGCCGAAGACAGGAGGGCCTTGGTCGAAGGGGATGGGGAGAAAATTTAAGCTAAATCATAATACAGTTTCCGCGGTGCGCTACTTAATATGACCGAAGTTCGGGACGGGGAAGAACCTTCGCTGGGGATAATTGTGCACCCCTTCTTCCCCACCACCAACGACGGGCCTAATTTTCCACCGCTTTCCCAACGGGACGAAAGCCGACTCCATCGTCCGTCATCGGCGACTAATTTCTTTTAAACCTTTTGTTATTTTTTTACAATCAATTAAAGTATAATTATGTGTACAAATGTTGAACGTATATTTCTCGCTCGAATGACTCGATAATAGAAACCACCCAACGGCGACACTTTTCGCACGTGGACAGTTTACGGCTTCGGACCAAGTAGATCTCTAGGCCGACGCGGGGGGGATAATGGATGGATATGAGAGGAAAGGGACTGAACCAGCGGATTGAGATGAGGGGAAAGGCGGGAGTGGAACTTTAGGAACCGGGATTTTGCGACTTCGTCCACTGTTGTGTATGTTGAGGTCATGGTGGATTGTGTGGTTAGAAACATACCGGGGAGCATTAAGGATGGTACTTTTAACTGGAATCTCTGGATGCGGACGGGCGACTAATTTACTGACAGAAAATGGCGAAAAGGCTCAACGGGGCAGCGGCAGAACAAACCAGGAACAAAATCGTACTCTCGTGTAATGAATGAGCCCCATTGTGCATTATGTCTGACCTAATACAGTAGAATCGTTATTATTATCTCTACTAAGTCATTACTTCTTTAAGTGTGAAAAGAGGATGCTTACAAAAGCGTGAATGAATTATACCCGTGTAATCTATAATGAAAGAATGAAGAATAAGGAAGGCTGAACAGCATCGATGAATGAAACTACGTAATTCTAGAAATATTGGGGCGTAAATTCTGATTCCACTGCCCCCAGTCGTATTAATTAATTTAGGGCGATCGTATAACACTAAAAAAAACGAAAAATGGATATTTTCGTTATTTTTGGTTTGACAGACTTGATTGTACTTATCGGGTGAAGAGTCCTCGCCAGCCGTTTAGGGCCCGCATTTATCTCCTCGTACGTACAGCCTCTTGAATTGCTGCGAAGACACATAAGGCAGTTTAAAAGGTTAGTCTAATTAATAATTGGTACGCGGACAGGTGGGCGCATCTGGGACAGGGCCGATTAGCCAGCTCGCCCGGCTATAAGTCTAACACAAATTTAATTTCCTGAGCCGCCCCCCCCCCGACGTCTCCGAATTAATTTCCCGGCTTCTTTTTACCGTCGTCTCCCCCTCTTGGGGGGGCGGGCGCTCCTCGCTTTCCTAATATCCTGTTTAATATAATGGCGCGTCGATGGTCCGGAATTAA
This sequence comes from Lethocerus indicus, assembly GCA_019843655.1. Lineage (NCBI taxonomy): Eukaryota > Metazoa > Arthropoda > Insecta > Hemiptera > Belostomatidae > Lethocerus > Lethocerus indicus. Next base: position 11,921,314 of record JACDQD010000011.1, read on the forward strand.
ATTTACAAAGTACAGAAATCTTATTGGGACGGGACGCCGTACACACCCCGTCTTAATATTGGACACGGGCCCATTCCAGTGGAACGCTGGGCTTTCATATTTCAGACAGAGGTTTGTCTTTTAAATGGCATTCGTATAAAGAGGATTCCGCTACGGTACCCATTCCGTACGTCAGCGATTTCCTAACAGGGGGGGGCCCCCCCCCCCTCAAGGGTTGAGTGGGTAACTTCAAAGGGAGGCGCGAAAATTTTAATCAAAACATAATTTTCATAACATAAAAATTTGGGGCCATATAAAAACTTTCTAAATATTATATTTTTTCTAATAAATTCAGAAAATATTGTTGCGCAGTGAGGGTGCGGAGAGGATACCACATTGGCAACGAACATGCTAAAGTTACTCGTCAGTCTAGAGACGAATAGAAGCTGTCTAGGAAAAAACCTCTCCCAAATGCGAACACCAGTTAAAATTCGATACAATATCGGCCAGTTGTTTCGTGGAGTTGGCTCCCCTTACGAATTACCACGAGAGAAGCACTTCCGTTATTCCTGAAGTCGGTTGTCCCCCAGTCTTTTTTCGTTTTGGAAAAAGGCCGGCAAGTAGAGGAGCCGGGCAGCGGTGGTAGCGCCGTCTCTCAGCGTAAAGAACACCGCCGTCGTCTGGCGGACAGTTTGGAATTTAATTAAAAGCGAGCCTCCAACCCCGAGAGTGGGAGGAGGGTGGGAGGGAGAGAAAAGTACAGAGAGAGTCATAGAGGGTGAGAGAGGGATAGAGTGAGAGTGTCCTCCGGCTCCTGGAGGAACGCAATTATCGCCACCTGTCGACAGATGTCCCGATCCCTCCCCCATCTCATGACTTCCTCTTAACATCATTTACATCTGTTCGGTCCCAGAAACTGCTAGGGATATTTGTTTTATTTCGTTAAACTATTCCGGTCGGAGGCTTTATTAAAATTTGCAATCTTTAAAAATAATTAAATTCAAATTTTAATTTTAAACCCATCTGTTTTTTCTAAAAACGCTGGCAAAACTGCCCTCCCTCTAACAAATTTGCCTCATCCATTAAATGTTATGTTAAATAAATACACAAGAACATTATTAAACAATCTCTGATAAGCCACATACAATTATTGTACTGTATTGAAACAACTATGCACAAAAAAGGAATTCAAAATTGCATTCAATTTTTTATTTATATTGTATTAACAGAAAACACTTTTTAAAAAATTACTGCATTTCTATGAATGCAATGAATAATAAAATATTATTATTAAAATAATTATATAATTAAACGAAGATTTAATTATTAATTTCATTGGCCCACTTTGGGGTCCAAAGATTTGGGTCCTTTCCTACCAAATGACAATAATGGACTGCATTTAAATTATTAATTTAATTAATTAATTATTAATTTATTAATTACTTATTATTTATTATAAGAATGTATATTTTGTGATTGAAACATTGGGGTCAGTCTATTTAAAAAAAACTTATCACCTGGCTTTTGTGAATGTATTGTTAGGAATATAGATCGAAATTATTTATACATTTCAATATTTAAAACTTTATGAGTTTCCTTATATTTCCTTAAATTTGTGTTAAAAAATGATTCATTAATAAATGCCACAGAGCTGCTTTTTTAAATGAATTTGTATGGTTCTATGAATACAATATTATAATTTACAAGACTTCCAATTTTTTGTAATTAAAAAATTATTTTATGTTCAAAAACCATTATTTAATTTAAAATATTCTTTAAAATAATGCCTATTCATAGGGGATATAAAGTCAAAATGATTTCTTCACCTTGGTAACAAATGAAGCCTCTACCAAAATAAATATTAAAGATATCCTCTTCTAGATTTCAAGAAAACCTCTTGTTTTAAATTATAATAAAATTAATTCTTTCAAAACAAAAATATTTTCGTCACATCTTGTCATTGAAATATCTATATATTATTTCATTTATATTTTACATATTTATTCAAAATATTTTTGATTATGTAATGTGATTATTTAAAGTGTTTGCATAAATACTGGCTTATGATAATTCAAAGCTTTTAAAGTTTACACCTATATATATATATATATATATATATATATATATATGACTGTGTGTTACTGAGATAAATATTATATATTTAATGGTATTATTAATATTGTACAATATGTATTACATAATATATTATTTATTTATAAACAAAAATTATACTGTTTTCAATATCATAATAAATTGTTTATGCTATATTCATTTAGAAATTTATAATTTTACACCCATAAGTAAAAAATTCTTGTAACATGTATTAATATTAATATTTTTAGTGAATACGGTATTTTCTTATTATCAGTTAAGTCCCATAAACAAAACCATTTAAGTAGAGCCCACTTTGATGTAATAAATATTTTAATTGCCAAATCCTGAATGCTATAAGTTATTTAATGCCCAAAACATTACTGGGACCCAAAACAAATATTCAGTTTGATATAGTTTATTTGTACTGCATTTAATTTCAATTTCCAAAATCAAATAATTTTGTTTTGTTATGCATTAATAAAATTAAAATATTTTTTAATTTAAAAATAAATCTTACCTAAATCAAAAATTGAAAACTTTTATTTTTTATTTATAATTAATAATAATTGTAGGTAATTTGCTCCAATTCTCAGGTATTGAGTAATCAACAATTTAGGAATTAAAATTTTGACATTTCTAAGTTTGTCTCACATCCGTGAGAATTGATACCATTCAATATTGGGACAAAAACATTACAAGTGACAGTGACAGTGCACGCGTTTTAATAGGAAATGATTCGATTTACAAATTTCTCAAAAGTATACGCGATATGATCTCAGTTAGATTAAAAATAATGTAAATTCGGTAAAATGCGACATTGCGGATGCATTTTATCGCTCGGGAGTTTTTCCCCCAACACTTTTATGGCGTTCTGATAAGCGGACGTATTTTTAGCCATATTTTCAAATGTTTCGTTCTTCGTCCGAATTTTGACAAAAAACGACCCGGTAGGATTTGAATCAGACGAATGAAACGGATACAGAAAGCGATTACGCGACCACTATGCAGTATGACTATACTTAGTCGAAGTTTTATCACCCCATCCGTCTGTTTTAGTTCAGTGGCCGGGTCGGGAATGTTGGATTCGACCTCTGGATCGGAAATTCAGATAAGCTTTATCGCAATTGAATTGGTACAGGGCCTTTGGAATGATCTTGAATTCAAGTCGGAACGCATGCGCGCTTCACAGTTGCACTTCCCTACTACGTGATCGCCAAAAGAAGTGGTGTTAAGCATTCGTACTATCGGTCCTGTCTATATTTAGAGAAGTAAACTCAGACGTCGAACCTCAGTTCAAGTTGAAAGGTCTGAAGTCTGCTCGATAGTCGGTAAGTTATAGCTCATACCGCTTTCTATACCAAGTTCACCTAATTTCCCCCTGGAATTGAATTTTTGTTCAATGTTTATAATGTTTGAACAAACTAGTTTTGAATAGAACCATTCATATCATGAAACCGTGTTCGCTCTCTGCTTGTGTACTGTTGTTTATTTATTTTAGTCTACCTAAAATCAGCTTTAACTGTGTTGTGGTCGCGGTGGTAACCTTTCGATGCCGGTGCTGTACTGTCCATTCAGTTGTTTTAGTAATATCGTAGATTTGTTGTGTTTCTGTCTCATCTGGCTGGTTTAGTCTTTTGCTAGACCGGTTTTGGCTGCTCGCCATCCTCAATAGCGGTGTTAGTAGCTATTCGCACTTTGGATGTTTTTCGGGCATCCTCGGACAGAAACCCAACAAATCTACGGTATTCCAACCCCTCGCAGACCACAAAACAGGTATGTTTTAGTAATATAATTTCTGTAGACAAATATAGACACAACTTATTTCACCTTATTATTATATTATTTCTAATTTCAAATTTGTTACTATGCTAAATTAGGAAAGCTGAGGAGTACATTTCTTTTTGAATGGATGGATTTAACTTAATTCCACAAAATCTAGATAGATGAGTACTTAGACCGTTGCTTAACGGAATAGCTGCGTCCTTATATTTCTTACAAGGAAAAGGGTTGTACGAAATGCAATTTATATATCTATGAAGTAAAGAAATGATTAAAATATTTGCTAAAATAGTAGCCAAATAATATTTTCGGTACTGGATGTACATATTAGTGCGCTGGCCGTGTACTAACACACACATGCATTCTCCAGCTAAAAATGCCCAAGGTCTCATCTGACGCAATTGCGCACAGAGACGCCTTCACGGTCCCCTTAGCATACTGCTCGCAAACTTGAGACACATACACATTCAGTCTACTAGTCTGAATTGAGCGTTCAAAATTCGCTGTTTTCCTATCCTAGACAGGTTTCGGCTTCCCTCAACCGTTAGTAACATTCCGTAAGCTGCACAGCAAGTTACTGTCGCAGAGTAGCTGGCGATCGGTTACTACTGTCAGTAACTGTTAGTACGAATAACCGAAACCTCTCTTGAATAGGAAGAGAGAGCAGATAAACCTCTTTCAGCATTTAAGCATGTCTTCCGCCGATGAAGCATCCTTTTAGCGCGTCTGTGCCCAAGAAAATCAATCCCCGAAAAGCCGTCTTAAGCGGATTAGCTTGGGAGACAGAAGGTCGCAGGAGTGACGAAATTCTCTTATTCGAATTTCAAAGAAGTGCGTATTTTTTGCTCGTAGAAATATGGCTTCTACTGATGAGGAAAACAGGACTGAGTCAATCGATCCCAAAGAGGTCGATGGCTTTTCAAAATTCGACTTAACTTGGTGGGACGAGAAAGGGAAGACGAAATTACTTCACAAGATGAACGCCGTCCGGTGAGACCGCCAAGTTAATATTATAAATTGATTCTTATTTTAATGAATCGACCGAATATAATTGTCGCTCCGATATTGTTTCAGCGTGCCGTTTTTGGACGATTGTCTCGTGAGGGACGGCCACGTGAATGAGGGAGACGCCGCCAGTCGGTCAAAAGTGCACGTCCTGGACGTCGGATGCGGAGGAGGGATCATGACCGAAGTCAGTCTTAGACTTAGATTATACAGATTTACGTATCGCGTAATCGTGCGATGATTAAGTCCTACATAAGGAACAATCAGACAGAAATATATAAAACTTGATTGCACCAATCACAAGTGCTCTGTCACATTGACGGTTGGAGGGCTTTTCGTCCCCTCTGGGTCTTGTCTAAAATGAGTTCGTTTCATTAAGAAATTATAAACTAAATAAACCGCAACATAACATAAAAGTATTTGTGTTACAACATTCCAATCAGAGTTGATCGAATAGAATAGACACGCCCAAATACATATAGTCTAGCTTTAGACTCTTTAGGTAGGAAATCTGAACTTAGTTCAGAGCCAGTTTACACTCCGAATATTCCGAATATTACCGAATATTCTCGGGATCCCGAGGAATTATAAACACTGGTAAAAAAATTAGACAATCTACCTTTTTATTATTTTTAAGTTTTTTTTGTTTTAATTTGAGATGCTCAACGTCGGCGCGTAATAGACGTGTCTAAGTATCCGAACAAATTGGCGACGAGCCTAGAGGGACCATTCATCTCTTTGAATTTCGCGAGGCTTCAAAATAAGTGCTGCTATATCAACGCGGCATTTATAATGCGTAAGAACGCGCAAGATCAGAATTTCCGGTCCGATTAGCGGATAAAACACCGCCGCTTTAGAAACTGGGCTCTCGTCATGTTGCAAAAATGAAAACTCTGTAACGAATCTATTTTTGATACCGGCGTGGCGATCTTGTTGACCTCTGCGCCCACAGAGAGTTCCTCCCTATTATCCCACACCTATCCCAAACGCCTCCCACACAATTTCGCAATTTGTCCAGTTCTTCATCGCTACTATTTTCACACTCCTAACCTGCACTATCTCGCGCTTTAAGACTGCTGCTAATTGAGTTAGCGTAGACCGAAAAAAAAGGGTCTGCAAAATTCTGGTTACAGTTCCTTGGTCCCCAAGGTCGGTACGACCAGTCGAGTATGACTGGATATACAATCTACCTGTTATATCCAAGCCCCGCATGCGTGAATAGTAATTCAATATTCCAGTGTGTAAAAAGAAAAAATTTTCTCCTACACCTTGTAACATTGAAGGTGAAACCGATAGCTCTGCGGAAGGTCCTTTAGTAAGTTCATTAGCAAGTACGTTGCTTGACGTACATAATTTCATAATCGTGAACTAAGAATAACTAAGATTAATAAAACCCAGAAGGTAATTCTGATGGTTGACAAGTATAAATTAACATCTAGATAGCAGTAATAAATGGTAATAAGTGGTAGAGAATTTAATGATAGTGGGCATTCGAAGTGAAACTTTTTTTATTTTCTAATTAGAATAATTCCCAATAGTTTCTGTTTCTTCTCGTTGGTTTGGTCTTCTGCTAGAACGATGTTTTTCGGGCACCCTCACTCCACTGTCACTGTCACTTGTACTGTGTCCAGTACAACATCCAAAGGGCCAATAGTGACTAACACCGCTACTGAAGATGGCGAAACCGGTCTAGCGAAAGACCAAACCAGCGAGAGGAGACAGAAACACAACAAATCTACGGTATCTTTAATTAGCTTTAGCGAACATTGTTCTAATTTGTTGATAACTAATTGAAAACTTTCTTATTTCACGAATTGTTCAGAGATTTTTCTGAATTCACGAAACTCCGTGGAATTTCAATGCTAGTAAGTGTTACTATATATTTGGACAGAGCGTGGCTAGGATGGGCTACAAGGTGACCGGCATTGACCCGAGCGAGGAGCTGATAAGCGTGGCCGAGGAGCACGCCTCGAAAGCCGAAGACGGTCTTGAGATAGCCTACCTGAAGACGACCATCGAGGAGCACTCGGCGGCCCACGCGGAGAAGTACGACGCTATAGTGGCTTCCGAAGTGGCCGAACACGTCTCTGATACAAGGCCACTCTTGCACTCGTGCGCTGCCGCCCTCAAGGTCATTACCGGCCCGATTATTAGCACCTCTTTCAGCCCGTGACTCGTGAATCACGCTATTTTAGCAAGGGCAACGCTCGCTGTTGCCAGTTTGCTCGTTATTATGATTAGAATTTTTCAACATAATTTCATTGGCGCAAGCCCATCCCTTTATATACCCCCCGTACACTACTCAAAATAATCGACTTAAACAGTAAATTAGGACTATTACGAATTGATCTCAGCCAACAAACTCACAATATATAAGGTGTACCAAAAAGTAATCAACAATTTAATAAGATATATTTTGGTCTTGGGGAGTTCTTCAAGAGTGGAATCGAAAACCGGGCATAGAGTTGTTGATAATATTGGTGAATATATAGCAGATTAATAATTAAAGTTTCTTTTTTAGCAAAATAAAATTAATTCCAAAGTCAAAATGTTGATTACTTTTGGGTACCCCTAATACAAAGATTGAAACCGACATGGACTACTGCCCTGGCCTTCACAATAGAACGTTACCATTGAACGCCGAACCAAAATAAAATCATTCTTCTTGTAGTTTTTTTGGTCCTATGCTGAAACAACTTAGAATCATGCGTAGTAATAACAAAATACGCATCCGAAGCGTTCACCCGTGGTACTACCCTTGCATGATAGTAATTAAAATGAAAACATTTTTTAATTTTTAATTGTGAGCAATATTTATTATCGTTTTATTATTCACTTAGCAATACTGTTATTAAACTCCACGAATTCGAATTTTATACTCTTTACAGCCCGGCGGGTCTCTCGTCATAACTACAATCAACAGGACTTTCATAGCATGGCTTATCTACATCGTGTTGTTTGAGTACATCCTAAGGATTATACAGATAGGGACGCACCAGTATAAAAGATTGGTCAAACCGGAAGAAATTGAGGAACAACTGAAAGAAGGTACGTTACTGAAGATTTATGGCTATACTATAGAATCACTATGAAATGGGAAGGAAATAGCGGATTATAGTTTTTAAAAAATATTGTGTAATTATTGAAATGACAATCAGTGTAGTGCAGGAAATTTGTTGAAGGTTTAAATAATTGATTACTTAACTCTTCCCTGATCAAGTACTATATTTTTCTGAAATATTTTAATTCTATCAACGAGGCAATTATTTGAAGGGGTGACAAAACGATATTTTTTTAATAACAACTAACAAAATAATACTCTCGTTTTCCTCGTACATTCGCAAGAATATACGAGTTGAACCTGAAATGTTGTCAAAAATAGACCGTTCCTTATGTTCTAATTTCATTTTTCAGTCAACTGCTCTGTAGTACGAGTTAAGGGCATGATATTCTCGCCGTTCAACTCTAAATGGTATTGGATACCCACGGTGAAAATCTGTTATAGCTTGCACGCAGTCAAGAATAAATAAAATATTGTATATGAAAATAATTAAAATTATATTTTTGAGGATTTATTAACTGAAAAAAAATGTTATTTCATTCCACTTGAACTGTTCGCCTCAATGTATCCTTAATCCATTATATTTCCTTAATTCAGCACGGAAATCAAAAGTTATAACCGTTCGATAATTACTATATAATAAAGACACAATCTAAGGCTACTGTTATAACACAAGAATTTACATGGTTATACCTATTTCTTAACACATATTATTTTTAATTCTATAAATGTTCTTCATAAACAAACAAGAATATGAGTTACATTTTAGCGGAGTTTAGCAAGAATATTTCCTCTGTAAAACAAGCGAGAATTGGAAAGATTAATTCAGTAATTTCTTGGACTCATAAATGAACATCCTTAAGCGATAAGCTTCAACGGCCGGTAATCAGCAGACGCGCATGCGCGTTACAACCTGGCTGCCTTTCTGGCTCCGTTCAATGTACTAATGGCTCACTAGTTTGTGTGTGTGTGTGTACGGTAGGCCGGCTACACCCTTCAAGAGAATGTAAGTAAAATTAAACATCATGTACGCAGTTCTAGTCGCTTCTAAGCTCTACAACTTGCCGCATCCGTTTCCAGTCCCGGGTGATTCGGAACTGCGCTAGACCGGTTTCAGCCTCTCGCCCCAAGCAGTAGCGTACCGACGGCGAATCTAGCTAGCCGGAAGCATCGGGCAATCAGAATAATAATATGAGAAAATAATGTATATCCTCCATAATGGTGCCGGCGCAGAGCTACTGAGGGCGGCGGGAAGTGGAGACAGATGAAGTGTTCAAACAGGCAAAATTACGGGATGGTTCAATTATAAAATTTAACTAGAATTATATTCAAAAACATGCATGCATTTCATGCATGCATTTTTTTTATTGTTGTTGAGAAACTCGCAAGTTTGTCGTTGCAATTCATCCGTAACGTTAACAAGTTCGGACACACTCTTGTTTCTTGATTTAATTGAACATTACACCAAAAGTTGCAAAATGATGCAATAATCAAGTCCCGTGGTAATTCATGCGGTTCAGCATAAGTGTGCCGTCTACGGCATCCACACACACGCAACACTCACTCACGTACAATATGAAGGGATATGAAATTCCTCATTCGATGGGCGTTGATGCTCTACAATACAACTATTTCGATAATAAAATTTTCAATCTAAATGATTCATGCAGCTAAAGTTTCGCAAGAACCGGTTGGTAGAACCGTCAGGGTCAGACTTTCCCGAAATGTTCACTCGACATTAAAATTCTACTTATTTCTGTTAGTAATTGCTAAAATATACCTTACCTTTCTTGGCCCGTAAATTAATACATTTTCTGCAAGTACGTAGAGTATTACAAATAAAAAATACTGTAGTCTGACACTAAAGTCTTTCTGGGTTTAAGGCCCTTCAAAAAACAAGATTGTACAAACATCGAAATGGGATTATTCCCGACAGTATCTGAAGATATCTGAAGATATCCTTGCGCAAACAAAACGGAACCGATAATCTCATCACCCTTCATCGAATTCATCGAAAAGATTCGAATTAGATAATTTCGACCATAATCGGTACAGACAAAATCGGTGTTATAAAATAAATATAAAATAAAAATAATATAAAATTCCACTACGGATTAGATCACACTAATAAATTTGTTAAAAAAGTAAGAAATAGGAAAATTAAACGAGGTTTTTTCAATATTTAGATTGTATACAATAAATAATTAAAAATATAAAAAAGCCCGGGGTTCAAATCGCATCCCCAAAGAACAACTACAGCGTATTCCCGCCAAAAAGTAGTAATTTATGCTACGGAATATAAATTTCGTGTTTCTGTCTCCTCTCGCTGGTTTGGTATTTTGCAGCACCACCCTGGGGCGCTAGTTTATCGGTGCAAGTGCACCCAACGTATTCCGACCCCTCGCGGGCCCCAAAACATATTCTAAACTAATTTAAGTTCCTTATTAATTCCGGGTCGCTACAAAGTATACGAAGTCAACGGTGTACACACAAGAGAGTTCATTCCGAGAGTTTTGAGTGTACACACCCAACTACCTGGTACTCGAGGCGGACGCTGATAACCTATTCCGATGAAACCTATTTCAGAAAAATGCCTACTTCGACCGAGAATGCCGGATCGGTCGATTCGAAGGAAGTCGAACAGTTTTCGAAGGCCGTCGACACATGGTGGGACGAGAAAGGGCCCCAGAGGGGACTCCATGCCATGAATACAGTCAGGTAACAGCATATATACTTATAACTGTATAGATTAAACTGTATGAATCGAACTTATTTTTGAATTTTTCAATCTTTCAGGATACCGTTTTTGCACGAAAGTCTAATAAGGAACGGTCAGATCAAGGACGGCGATATGGCCGGGTTGGCCGAGATTAAGGTGCTGGACGTTGGATGCGGCGGCGGTTTAATGACCGAAGTGAGTCTCAGACCTAACCGTTGTACCGAGTTCTATACTTTATATATTATACATATTATCGCGTACCGACGAGTTGTGCTTTTATTTTGATCATTCCTCTGTAATTAGGCGGGTTATTTTTTTTTCACATCGCGTACCTCTATACAGGCGTCCGACGGGTTGTGCTTGTTATTTTTACCAAATTAGGCGGGTTTTTTTCACATCTCGTACCCTTGTTTGGCTGCGCGATGTGAAAACAAAAACACCCGTATCGATTCACCCGTATATATCGATATATCGAATACACCCGATAACCTCCGGGGCCCCTACAGTAAATTTTAACCTCGAAATCGGCATTGTAGACCGTTGTATGCAGTCTATATATTATTGTGCCGGGGTTTGCGTTCTGAAGGGTCTGGCGAGGATGGGCTACAGGACGAAGGGAGTGGACCCTAGCGGCGAGCTCATAGCCATGGCTAAGGATCACGCTTCCAGGCAACAGGACCTGGCCGTCGAATACGACCAGACAACTATCGAGGAGCACTCGGCCGCCAATCCTGAAAAGTACGACGCGGTCGTCTCCTCGGAGGTGGCCGAACACGTGGCCGATACCAGACCGTTCTTGCACTCCTGCGTCGCCGCCCTCAAGGTCGGTATTGCCCAACAAATAAAATTAACTAGTTTAGAATACCTGTTTTTCGGTCTAACAAGGGGCTTGTATACTAACAAACCTTAAGGCCACGAGTTAAAACATTGAGCGGCTTTTTTAAAACATTTTTCAGGATTCATCATAATTATCTCCTTTGCTTATTCTGTTTGATCGGTCCGGTATTGAATTATCTGTGTTGTTATAGTTGATTTTATACCGTAGATTCCGTTTGTTTCTCCTCTCGCCGGTTTGGTCTTTCGCTAGACGAAACGGTTTCGGCTGCTCTTCAGTAGCGGTGTTAGTCACTTTGGCACTTTGGATGTTGTTCGGGCATCCCCACTGCACTGACACTGTCACTTGTACTGTGGTGGTTGTCTGTTTGTCGTCTGCATACATACGTGTCTTGTTATTGTTCATTTGGGGAATATTGTTTGTCTTCTTTGGGTTGGTGGGAGGGGATTTTGTTAAATGGCTTAAGTCTGTCGAATTATCGGTCAAGAAGGGGGGTTGTGAGATTCATTAGTAGATTAGCCTCACTTTGGGAATTTATCTTTTTTCGTTTATTATATTGTTTCGTTTGTTCTTGAAAGCAAAATCGGCAAGCATCCGAAACCGATCTAGCAAAAGACCAAACCGGCGAGAGGAGACAGCAACACATTAAACGTCGATATCACCAGCAGCGGTGTTAGTCGCTTTGGTACTTTGGATTTTTTTCGGGCACTGACAGTGTGAAAGTGCAATGGGGATACCCAAAAAACATCCAAAGGGCCAAAATGACTAACACCACTACTGAAGATGGTAAGCGGCCGAAACCGAAAGACCAGACAGAAAGACAGAAACACACGAAATCTACGGTATAAAATCAACTATAACAATACAGATAATTCAATACCGGACCGATCAAACAGAATAAGCGAAGGAGATAATTGTGATGAATCCTGAAAAATGTTTTAAAAAAGCCCCTCAATATTTTTACTCGTGACCAGTAAGGTTTGTTAGTATACGGGCCCATTGTTAGTCCGGTAAACCGCATGATTCAAAGACGCGCTAATCAACCTCAACAAGCAATGTATACTATTATGACGAATCCTGAACAACGTTTAAAAAAAAGCCGGTACTCAAAATGTACCTAGATATACTACGTACCAAAACCTATACCGCATATCGCAAGGAATAGTATCAAAACTTTGTTGCGCGTTAAATAAAACCGCACAAAAACGAGGGTTTCCTGTAATAATAATCTCAACCTAGAGTTATGGCTGGAAGTAGGGCTGGGTAAATTGGTGTTCGTTTTTATCAAATTTTTTCTTTGTCGTTTACATTTTTGAGTCGTTTTTTATCAGTTTTTCAAGGACGCGTTTTGTTTCATTATCAACGACAGCTTTTTTTTATCAAGGACTGGTTTTTATTATTGCCGAAGACGTTTTATTTCGCTAATATCAACAACGGCTGTTTCTCTCTTTTATGAAGGTTGGTTATTTGCCGATGCGGTTATTAAAACGCACGATCAAATCCAAATTTTTAAATTATGACTTTTATCCCGGAATTCGAATATTACTTTTCAGCCGGGAGGATCTCTAATCATAACGACAATTAACAGGACGCGTAGTAATAACAAAATACGCATCCGAAGCGTTCACCCGTGGTACTACCCTTGCATGATAGTAATTAAAATGAAAACATTTTTTTATTTTTAATTGTGAGCAATATTTATTATCGTTTTATTATTCACTTAGCAATACTGTTATTAAACTCCACGAATTCGAATTTTATACTCTTTACAGCCCGGCGGGTCTCTCGTCATAACTACAATCAACAGGACTTTCATAGCATGGCTTATCTACATCGTGTTGTTTGAGTACATCCTGAGAGTTATACCGATAGGGACACACCAATATAAAAGATTGGTGAAACCGGAAGAAATCGAGGAACAGCTGAAGGAAGGTAATGTTACTAACGATACGATTAAAAATTATATTACAAATAAGCATACCTCACCCAGGTGAACATGCCTAATTCAGTGCTAAACAGTAAAAAGAGAAATGAAACTGGCATCTATAAAAAGATCACTGTCAAGTCATTATTATATAATGTAGAAGAAAATAGCAATAACAAATGTAATTTCAGCCAACTGTACGGTGAAACGTGTACAAGGATTGAGGTTCGTACCGTACTTGTACAGATGGTACTGGACATCGAATCTCAGCATCAACTATGCCCTGCATGCCGTCAAGAACGGTTAGCACTATTAACGGAGACTCCATGTGAATTATATGAACAGTATCGAAGTAGACAATAACCAGATGAAAATGAACTGTATAAACAATAAAATAGTAATTTCTCCGTAAAATTCGGATACCTTCTTTTTATTCGAAACTCACTTAAATTTCTTATTATTTTGAAATTTGTATATGCCTATTTATTAAAGGTACAATGCTATACTTTTAAGTTATGGCGTTTAAACGACGCCGCACAAGGAATGTATTCAAATAGTTCAACCGTTCACCGCTAGATGGCGGGGACATCAAGCGGACTCGACTTGCGGCGCTATCTCGCGGCAATCGCTCGAACTACGCGGCGACTGTTTGAAAACGCGTTTCGTTTATTCGCTTTAACAGTCAACATTATTACTAAGTATCGACGAATTTATTATTTCCCAAGTTCATTTATTATTATCAGCGCAATCAACACTAAAGAACAACAACACAATATGGTCGGGACATTACGGGGCCTAAGCGACCCACCTCTTCAATTTGACGGACTTTTGTCTGAACGTGTCTTGAAAGGGGAGAAAAAGCGTTGGGAAAATTTAAATACAAGTACGAGCGAAATGACAAAGTGCAGGACTAATAATATGTGTCGTAGATTTAGTGACCTTCCCCCCTTCCCTTCGAATTGAAGGTCATGCTCCGACATAGACACAAGCGTTATCGCCATCCTCGCTATCGTTGCAGGAAGTATGACTACTTTTGGACTTACTCGGGGACCCCAAATTGTTTGCGAGACTGTTAGCACTCTGGAAATGATTATTAGATTATTGTAATATATTATATACGAACCAAAAGAACGACAGCTTTTTCCGCCCGAATATTTTATGAGTGAGGATTTTTACGAGAAAACACGGATGTTCGTTACACGAAAATAACTGGCAGAATATCGCCATATATCGACATATCTTCGATATTTTTTATTTTATGCCTAATTTCCTGCAAACATGCACCGAAAGTTGATATGACTGTAGCCGGCATTTAACCTTCAAAAATAAAGTTTGAATAAATACTATTATAATTCGAGAATTATGCATTGCGCTATATGAAGTAAATTTTTGCGTAATGTTTTTAACAATGTTTAGGATCAGTCACGATTATTAAGTTTGTCAGCGCGATTATGCGCGAGAATAAAAAAAGAAATGAGAATGCGTCGTGCGGAACATACAGGCGAGTTGGTGTTTGGAGTAGCGATCTTCAGTAGCATTCTGTCAAAATTACGCGGGAGTTTTTGTTTCTACGGATTATACACCAATTGCAGAGCTTCCCTGCGAAGGTATAATCGAAATGGCGTCGGAAAGGACACGGGGGAAACTGATTATAGAAGATTTGGTCTTGCGTCACAGATTGCGATAAGGGCGAGAATAACAATTTCTGTTCGATAACTCGGCGCTTTCTATCGACGGCCGCATAATGAGCCCGGACTATCAGAAAAAGTTTAACATCGCGATCGAATTTTCTCTCAACTAGCTAAACTAGAGAGAAGCTCCGAAGGGCTCAGTCTCCGGTAGAGGGATTCCCGACCCTGTGCCCGCCACTATTCGACCGCGACAGAATCTTTTTAGACAGAACTGGAGTTAGAAATTTTGGACCTTAAGAATGATATTTCGCTAAAATCCTCAATATCGGATGACTTATGGAACATAGGAGAGGTTCCAATTTTTGAAAAAAGCGGCACATTTTCGTTTTTCGGGTAAACCTCATTGTGTTCAAACACGAATTTAATAAAATGACGATATAGATCTCGACTAACCGATCTTTATGATTGTTCGCTAACAGCATTATCGTCATACTCTCCTAATTACGTCCTAATTACGAAGCACTGGCCAATGAAATGCAATGGCAAACATCACACTGACAGATCGATTTTTTTTTTGTTTTCTTTTTTTTAAACGATTTCTGTGTACGCTTATTTTTTGTTTACTTTGTATTACGTTTCTTCGAGTGTATCTAATTTGAACAATAAAAAAAAAATGGGAAATTATTTTTTATCGTCGTCCTATTTTAAATATCCTTAAAAAAATAGCCGGTGCCCTACCGATATTTTAGAATGCGCTCTAGGGTATAAAAAGGCGAGAAATTTGTATTCCGTCGAAATTAAAAATTGTAACATTACCGTTCGCTAACAGCATTATCGTCATACTCTCCTAATTACGAGTGGCCGATGAACTGCAATGCCAAACATCACACTGACTTTTTTTTTGTTTTCTTTTATTTTTTTCGAATAATTTTATTAATTCGAAATTATTTTCGTCTATCATTTTTTATCCCCGTCCAATTTTAAATATCCTTAAAAAAATAGCCGGTGCCCTACCGATATTTTAGAATGCGCTCCAGGGTTGGGGGGGGGCCCGGATTAGGGCACTGATACGGTGTATTCGAACGAAGCTTCGAAAAGCCGACTGTTTGGAGACCGCCGAGTGAGGTCACTGTCGGACGGGAAGCCGGGAGGAGATAGGGTCGGTTAAGGCCATCCCGGCCGACGTGATTCAGTCCGGCCACGCCATTAGACACCGCCGTCATGAACGGTCTGCCTACCAGTCTATTCCTCCTCTCTACCTGTCTGGCGGCCACCGCCTTCGCACTCCAGTGCATGGACGATTCGAACGAGCCGGTCGATTGGTAAGTGGTCTCGAGTTTCGTTTCACGAGAAATGTTACAATTTTTAATTTCGACGGAATACAAATTTCTCGCCTTTTTATACCCTAGAGCGCATTCTAAAATATCGGTAGGGCACCGGCTATTTTTTTAAGGATATTTAAAATAGGACGACGATAAAAAATAATTTCCCAATAATAAATTTATTGTTCAAATTAGATACACTCGAAGAAACGTAATACAAAGTAAACAAAAAATAAGCGTACAAAGAAATCGTTTAAAAAAAAAGAAAAAAAAAATCGATCTGTCAGTGTCATGTTTGCCATTGCATTTCATCGGCCAGTGCTTCGTAATTAGGAGAGTATGACGATAATGCTGTTAGCGAACAATCATAAAGATCGTTGAGTCGAGATCTATATCGTCATTTTATTAAATTCGTGTTTGAAAACAATGACGTTAACCCGAAAAACGATTTGATTTTATATGCCGCTTTTTTCAAAAATGCGGCACCTCTCTCTCTGTCGACTATGTTCCGTAAGTCCTCCGATACTGAGCGGAATATCGTCTTAAGGTCCAAAATTTCTAACTCTAATTCTGTTTAAACAAATTCTGTCGCGGTCGAATAGTGGCGGGCACAGGGTCGGGAATCCCTGTACCGGAGACTGAGCCCTTCGGAGCTTTTCTCTAGTTTAGCCGGTTGAAATTGAGAGAAAATTCGATCGCGGTGTTAAACATTTTCTGATAGTCCGGGCTCATTATGCGGCCGGCGATAGAAAGCGCCGAGTTATCGAACGTTGTTATTCTCGCCCTTATCGCAATCTGTGACGCAAGACCAAATCTTCTATAATCAGTTTCCCCCGTGTCCTTTCCGACGCCATTTCGATTATACCTTCGCAGGGAAGCTCTGCAATTGGTATATAATCCTTAGTAACAAAAACTCCCGCGTAATTTTGACAGAATGCTACTGAAGATCGCTACTCCAAACACCAACTCGCCTGTATGTTCCGCACGACGCATTCTCATTTCTTTTTTTTATTCTCGCGCGTAAATGACTTCCTATACGTTCAAGGTACATAATGTACAAGATACCGAAGCTGGACTCGTTCATAATTCCGACCATTAAAAATGGAAAAGGGTACATGATCATTACTTCGAACACGACCGACTCGGGCTGGGTGTTTTCGGCCGAAGATATTTTCAGCAATACGACGGCGCTGGCGAACACCCTGGCGCCCTACTACAGGGGAAACGTGTCGGTAAGTAATTGGAATATTGCTATTTTGAACTGCCGCTTTGGCAAACCCTTGCAATGGAGGTTAAAGACGGGGATAAATCCCCGAAGAGCGGGCGGTCAACCCCCAGTCTACTCTTGATTTCTAACCTCCTCAAACCACTGGTTTAACCTAGAACCAACATTATAGTTGTCAAAAAGTATATTGCGAAAGTGTTAAATCTCGAAAAATTATTTAGATACCGCGATATTCGAATTGCGATTCGGCGTCCGACAATCCGAACTCCGATTATAACTCAAATATTCTATAACACGAACGACATATATTTATTTCTATATAAGAATATATTCTATTGACCCTTTGCACTCCGGACCATTCTGGATGTTGGCTACCAGCTACTCCTTGGTGGTTGGCCGATGTCACTGTCACTAGATTAAGTCTTTCTAACGTATCTGTATAAACGTCTATCTGGAGCTCATCTTCACTACTAATTGTATCACGAGACGCAATCCTGAGACGAACCTTTTGCCATTGTTCTAATAAAAAATTAATAAATACACGTATAAGAATGTCTAATTGTTGTTACTAAATCTGTTACAAAATAATTACCAAAAGAACTTACTTACCAGGAGAAGAATCACTTCCGATTTTCTCACTCGTTAAATCTATCTATACCGCTCGACGCTTCAAACCGGACTGAGCTCAGCTTTGAAAATCTTTTCCTCCAGTTTTAGACTTGTTTATTTCTATTTATAAATTTCACTATACAGTGTGCGAGGTATGCTCGCATACCGACCTTCTGCAAACTCTCCTTATCGCTCAGTCCTTCGTACCATCCTTAATGCTCCCCGGTATGTTTCTAACCGAACAATCCATAATGGCCTCAACATACCGACAGTCGACGAAGTCACAAAATCACGCTTCCTTAAATTCCACTCCCGCCTCTCTCCACATCCAAATCCACTCGTTCAGTCCCTTTCCTCTTTTACCCATCCATTATCCCTCCCCGCGTCGGCTTAAACGTCCTAAGACTTTCTGTAGGCCGGATACAGGTCAAAAGTACCATCACTGGATGGCGTCTTTACCGAGTGAAACAAGTGAAACTAATCAAACAAACCGCAATTGTAACTATAATTGGCACATAGTTGATTGTACAATAAATAAAATGAAAAAAAAATCCTTATCTCTCTTTGCAAGTGGCAGCGAGAAGTCCTCGTGAGTTGAATTGATGCCTTGCGCCATTTCAAGAGAAAACGTCGGGGAAACGTCTCAAAAAGTTGCGCGGAAATAAATTAGTTTAATCGCTAATAAATTTTAATGTCCCCTCAGAGGGGATATCGGAGTGCAAAGGGTTTAACTCAGTTTTTGCCGGTCTGTCCGCTACGCGTTGTGGATCTGTTCCAAGGAACTGTGGATGATGTACAACGACCAGCTGGAGAGCAGGAGATCGTCCGGAGGTCGGAAGGGGCACACGAAGGGGGTCGTCGGCGCCGACTCCGGCTCCGGCTTTTGGCTCGTCCACAGCGTGCCCGAATTTCCCGGCAACTCAGATAGATACGCCTACGCTTCCAACGGCGTCGTCAACGGCCAATCGTTCATCTGCATATCCCTGCCGCCCGACCAACTCAACAGTCTCGGTAAGACGCGAAAAAACACACGAAAGAACAAATGGCTCCGAATCGCCCTCGACACGCCCCCAAGAACGCGAACAGAACACGTACACGACTCGGCCCAGACACCTAAACTGGACGAAATAATAGACAAAATAACGACCGAACGCAGAGACAAACTTCGATACCGCCCTGGCATCTTCCTCCCAGCCACCCCAGAAACCCCGAAAGACGTACCGCGAGGAGGAGGGTCCTCACCCTAGAAGACCCCCCCCCATCCGAAGTGAAAGTGAAACAGTGCAGTGAAAGCTGTGGATGTGCCTATAGTGTATAGTGCTAACTGTCACCAGTGCCCCAGTGATCAGTGCGCCGACACCGAGTTTCGCGAGCACAATGTGGCAAGTGCGTGAGTGAATGTGTGTGTCTGTGCGAGTGAATGTAGTGAGTGTAGCTTAAGTTCTCGGCTTGTTAATGTAAATTTTCCCGATTATCACAACAATATTGTTAAAAGTTCGTGTTTAATGTATTATAATATTTAAGTATATAAATGTATGCCGGAATGCATGCACTAATCACCATTTGTATATATCGTTGTATCGATATAATATTTGTATTTAAAGAAATTGTTTGTATTTGTATTTATATTTTGGTAAGACCATAAGACAAAGTTAGTACGGCAATCGGGAAATTAACTTACGCGACGGGACAGTAAACAGTTGCGAGACCTCTCAAATACAGCTTCCATCGGTTATTTTCCTCAATATTATCGACTGTAAACTTTAAACGTAAATATTTTTCGGTTTGACGGAGGTTTTATAACTAAGGCCAAAATAAATTTAACATCTGAAAAAAAGTACTTTTCGAACGGGATAAAAAACGTTGGAACAACGTTGGATCAACTATTACTGTATTTTGTTGCAATAAAATAGAACTTTAGAAACTGTTTTGTGGCCGGTGAGGGGGTTGGAATACCTTAGATTCCGTGTGTTTCTGTCTCCTCTCGCCGGTTTGGTCTTTCGCTAGACCGGTTTCCGCTGCTCGCCATGTTCAGTAGCGGCATCCTCACTAGCACTGACACTGTCACTTGTACTGTTGTGGTTGTCATTTTGTCGTGTGTATACATACCTGTCTTGTTATTGTTCATTTGGGGATATTGTTTGTGTTTTCGGGTTGGGGAATTTTGTTAATCGCCTTAAGTCTTTGTCGGATTATCGAGTAACTCCCTTCTGGAATTTATCTTTTTTCCTTTATTATATTGTTTTGTTTGTTCTCGAAAGTAAACTTCGGCTAGCGGCCGAAACTGGTCTAGCAAAAGACCAAACCGACGAGAGGAGACAGAAACACATTGAACGTCGATATTTTTCGGTTTGACGGACATTTTATAAGCGAGATCAATTTATAGGGTCGATAATTAATTTTACAACTGAAAAAAAAGTACTTTTCATAAAAAAACATTGGAACAATTGGATCACAACTGATGACTGTATTTTGAAACTGAACTGGGCAGTGTCGCAATATATTAAAATGTCGGATATTTAAAAAATATAACTCGCGCAATATCGGCATATTTATATCACAATCATTACCATCTCAGTAATAGATGAATGTAAAAAACAAGGAAGTATAACGTGGATACTGCCGTATTTCAGGCGCCAACGTCTTGAGGTACAACCGACCCCAGTTTTACAACGTAAGGATGAACTCGCCGCTGAACATCGTCTACCACGAGCTCTATCTGGACGCCCAGGGCGCTTCTATTACAAATCCCCCCTGGTACAAAAGGACCAACCTGACGACGCTCTCTTCCAAGGTCTTCGTCGCTTTCGCTAAGACGAAGGATTTCGGCGGCGGTAAGAAGGGGGCGCGCCTAAGCGCCGCACTAATCTACAAATACAAAATACCTTATTTCTCTTCGAATATACACAGTACAGACCGGTGATTCCTAGACTCGGTGCAGGTACCCCGCGAAAATTTCCCTGGGAAAAATTTTTTTAATATAACAATACGGGTGTCAAGGAGACGGCTGAAATTCTGTATATGTATCGCAAAAGAGAAAATTATTCGCCTCTTTAAAAAGGCTCGCTAACGAGTGCGTGATCGCTTTTCAAAAAGGCGAGTTCTTTTCAATTTCACAAGGAAGTCCGGAGTTTTGATTATTTATTAAATAAAATTGCGGAAAATGAAAGGTAGAAGCCGATACTTCTGTGTATTGGAAATATCGTAGATGATGACTCGATGTTTTGATTCGGGGCTCCCAATTCTCCGATATATATTGACGGCAGCGACAGTTGCAGTAAAAGTTTACTACCAAAAAACAGAGCTATGCGTTTATCTGCAGTGTGATTTAGAATCAGAGCTCAGAGCTTGATATTTGCGCTGTAATCATATTTTTACTTTCACATTTGAATTATTGTTATTACGCCCCATTATTACGCCCGTAATTCTGCGCAGATATTTACGAGCAGGTCGCCAAAGATTTGGAAACGGACATTCTGGCCGAGACCTGGTTGGACAATGTGGGACCTCTCCCTTCCGAATGCGACAGCGAGTTCAAGTTAGTTTTATATGCATATTACACTGTTTACAGTCTTTTTCTACAATTCTCTTCTCTAAATATACATAGGGTACATAGATATATTTGTATTTATTACAATGTTACGGTAAGAGGCGAAAGTGACTTGAGTCCGATAAGTCAAGTTTCCACTCGTCCCTCCGATTATATTTCTTGTCTGAAAAATTTCTGCCCGTAAACAGTCAATTTTATTTTTAATTTTCAGTTTATATAAAATTTGCCGGATACACTGCAGTCGCATAAAAAGTCACATAATGCAGTTCCTTTTAGGATATATATATATATTCACACATAATACACAAGATTTGATGACTTGCCTGTTAACCAGTTTACAGTTTGAGTAACATTCCCTGATTTTTGGAACATTTTTCTGTATTCATCTAAATGGGATATTGTTGCCACTCCGTTAACTGTATTGGTAAATTTTGTGGAACAATCCTGCCAGCACTGTCACTGCCCTGTTACTGACAGTAACAAGAGTTATGTTGTTCCACACGTATGGAACAATAAATATGAAACATATTCGTCCAAAAAATGCCATTAATAATAGTAGATTTCGTGTGTTTCTGTTTCCCCTCGCTGGTTTGCTTTTTGCTAGACCGGTTTCGGCTGCTCGCCTTCTTCATTAGCGCTGTCACTGTCCAAAAGACATCCAAAGTGACTAACACAGCGACTGAAGATGGCGAGCGGCCGAAACCGGTCTGTCAAAAGACGAAACCGGCGAGAGGAGACAGAAACACGCGAAATCTACGGTATTCCAACCCCTCGCGGGCCACAAAACAGTATTCTAAATTCCTTTAATAATAATCCTGTTTTCTTTATCGCAGGACCATGAACATACAGTCGATCTCCTTCAAGGGGATACATTTCAATTCCACTAAAGACCACTCCAAGTGGGCGATCAGCGCTCGCCAAGAGAAACCCTGGAGCTGCGTCGGGGACATAAACCGGGCTGTGAGTAAATTAAAGCGGCGTTTCGCGGGTTCAGTTTCAGTTTGAAGTTTTGACGAGATGCGAACATTTTTCAGAAATCCCAAGAGAGGCGAGGAGGCGGAACTGTCTGCTTGAGCGACGCCGCCATCTGGGGCTCTTTTGACGCCCTCATCGGCGACATCGAGCGGTGTACCAGCGCCGGAAACGACGCCGCAAACAGTCAACTGAACTATATCGAGCTTACCAACGAAATACCCTAACAGCGTACAACGTTTGCAGTTTTTTGTATGACAAAATACTCCTAGACGCCCGTCCAGATAATAAACACGAGATGCGTGAAACTGGAGCGGTGCCGGACAGTCTGGGAATAATATTTTTAATACAATAATTTATTTTTGTCTAACATTTCTTTACTTTAAATCTATACCTCAACTATCAGAATTTGGGGCGTTTGGTTCCACTTCAATATATCTGGTTACCGGCAACGAATAGATTTGAACGAATTGCATTCGTTCCTGTAAAAAAACAGGAGGCAAAGTTCTATAGGCTCCTATTTTTAAGCTCAGTTTTCCAAGAGAAAAATATTTTTTTAGTGTCACCCGAGTAATGCCGCAGGGAGTGTGAGTAGAAAAAGGAGAAATGCTCGTGGAATTTATAACAGAACCCCTCAATCATGGTTGAAGATGTGATATTGTATTTGGGGTGCCTTAAGTTCATCACGAATCAAAAAAGTTCAAGTGCACCCAACGAACTTTAGTTGAGTACATTTCCGCACCACCCTGAGGGGGCGCTAGTTTATCGGTCCAAGTGCGCCCAACGAACTTTAGTTGAGTACATTTCCGCACCACCCTCAAGGGGGCGCTAGTTTATCGGTGCAAGTGTACCCAACGAACTTTAGTTAAGTACATTTCCGCACCACCCTCAAGGGGCGCTAGTTTATCGGTGCAAGTGCACCCAACGAACTTTAGTTATATATCTACATCTCCAAGGGGCGCTAGTTTATCGGTGCAAGTGTACCCAACGAACTTTAGTTAAGTACATTTCCGCACCACCCTGAGGGGGCGCTAGTTTATCGGTCCAAGTGTACCCAACGAACTTTAGTTAAGTACATTTCCGCACCACCCTCAAGGGGGCGCTAGTTTATCGGTGCAAGTGTACCCAACGAACTTTAGTTAAGTACATTTCCGCACCACCCCAAGGGGGCGCTAGTTTACTCGGTGCAAGTGTACCCAACGAACTTTAGTTAGTACATTTCCGCACCACCCCTAAGTGGGCGCTAGTTTATCGGTGCAAGTGTACCCAACGTGAACTTCTTAGTTAGTACATTTCCGCACCACCCTGAGGGGGCGCTAGTTTATCGGTCCAAGTGCACCCAACGAACTTTAGTTAAGTACATTTCCGCACCACCCTCAAGGGGGCGCTAGTTTTATCGGTCCAAGTGCTCCCAACGAAATCTGCGGTATTCATTTATATTAGTTATTATTTTTTAACTGTACTTTTAAGTTAGAACATTCAAACGATGCCGTACAAGGAAATGTATTCTTTCAAATAGTTCAGCTATTCCCCACTAGATGGCGATACCAACAGGCCCTACTAGTGGCGCCATCTTGCGTCAATTGCTTGAACTACGCAACTGTTCAAAAATATCGTTTTATTTATCCTCTTAACTGTTAAAATTATTTCTATGCAAGACTTATAATCTTTTATTTACTTTTAAAAAATTTATTATTTACGACGTTATTTGATTATTAACAGTAGCATGAATATAATGTGTTTAGGATAATTCCGAGCTTAAGCAAGGACCCCCAAGTTGACAAATTTTTGTTTCAAACTGAAGATTAATTCTGATGTATGTGTGTTTCTACTTTATGCGCTTAGATATTTTTAATTCATTTCACGTAATTTTTACACTTAATGCTAATTTATTTTGAAACACTTGAGAACCGGCAAAGGCGGTACGAGTTTTTCGTACCTCATTTTTCGCCCGCATTTATTTCTTTTCTAAACTAAAATCAACCCAGGATTCCTTTCCTCCATTATTGTAAACTCAACATTATTGTAATATTGGGGTAATTACTTTCTTAATCGGAGGTATTAATATTCTTCGTCATGTTTTGTTATCACCCTACAAATTCAATAAAGCCATCATTATTTAACCGTAAGCCGTCATTATTTAGCCGTACTATTTAAAGACTATAATTGAGTCCAATTTTTCTTCGAAAAAGGTAATTAATATCAGTGAAATCACATTTAAATTTTATCAAGCGGAGATTGGTGCCGGTGTTGAGGTTCACATCGAGCTTTAGGTTATAGCGAAGGTTGTGTTCGAATTACAAAAATGATTTCTCGAAGACTAAGGAACTGCCAACAGATCTTTTTAAGGTAACGTTATTAAACAAGCATTTTTATGCTCCTGTTTCTTCACATTATCCTCAGTTTTCATTCAAATGTTTCTCTTCTTAGATACATTCCAAATTAACGCTTGGTCCCATTCGTCGCATTCTTCAATTTTCTATCTTTATGCTAAAATCTAATATAATCTTGTGAATACAAGTATTTTTTGAGAGCTTTCTATCTGATGACCATCATACTCTTCTCAGTAATGCCTTGAATCATTTCATACTTACTTTCACGTTCATACTCCATGAAAATCAATGAAAACCTAAGTTTTCTAGAATAAAAGCATGAAACAGAAATTCCTCAGTGCAAAAAATCCACATTGGAGCTGCAATAGGTTGAATAGTTTTATACTGAAAATAGATCTTATATATTTTTTAATTAGGTCAAATGGTATGAAGAAAGAGCAGTCACAAAATACAGTCGACAGACACGAAATTGTTCACCATAATAAAATGGCTAATGAATGGTCAGATCCTTATGGCCCTATGAGAGGTCTGCATGCATTGAATAAAAACAGGTAATACACGTTATTTTATGGCAATATTTATTAGTTTAGCAATAATAATAGTAATTACTTCAGTTTAAGAATTTAAAGGCATATATGTATTCATCATTGTAATATATTACGCCTTGAAGCAGGCTACATTGGCCCCCAGTTGTAATTAAGCCACAACTTACACCCTAAGTTAACTACTCATCTACCTGTTCAACAGTTCAATTTATTACTTATTATCACTTTCAAAATACATTAATATGTATAAATAAATATGTAAGGTACAAAAGGTGATCTAGGCTACTGAAATAAATATCATTTACTGTGTAGTTTGATCCTTCAAAGATATAGTCAATCCAGTTTTGGACACAGAATGAGAGCTGTATCCACCCTTTTTCAAAGCCCGGATTTTATTAATTTGTGAATTCTGTAATATGGGATGATACTTTAACCACAGTGGTCAACATTGCATGGGTGGATTATTCACTATTGTCTTACATATAATATGACACTTTTGTTATTGAACAATATTTCAGGATTGAATTAATCCGCAACGGCCTGATTAATGAAAGGAAACTCAAACAGGACTGTGTCAATTCGCGACATTCATTGAAAGGAATAAAAATACTGGATGTCGGATGTGGAGGTGGCATCTTGTCAATTGTAAGGAATTGTTCAAAACAACTAATTATTATACCTCTAATCCTGTCCATTAAGTTTTCTATAAAATTAGCCACTGGAGTGGCTAATAATGATCAAAATTCTTTTCTGCAGTATTTATACTTTCTTTGATAATCATTGGTTCTAGTTAAATTTTAATCAAAACTGAAAATAAGTGCTAATGTTTTACAGTGATGAATGAGCAGGAGATTAAATTGAAGACAGAAAGAGATGCATATCATGCAAGTGGTTAAAGGTCTATTTAATGTTAACTTTACATTTTGATGGCAACTTTATTAATGGTTTGCAATTATATTCTAGCCACTGTCCAGGCTGGGCGCTGAAGTGACAGGTATCGACGCTAGCAGCGTGCTTATTGATGTTGCTCAAAACGAAGCATCAAAAAATCCTGAAGTCGTGGACAGAGTAAAATTTATAAATACCACAATTGAAGAGCACGCTATCAGTTTTCAAGAAAGCTATGATGCAATTGTTCTTTCAGAAGTTATTGAGCACGTTACACAAAAAGAAGCATTTCTGGAAACATCAGTTGGAACTTTGAAAGTATAAATTATAGAAACAACACTGTATAATATTCATAAATAATAATACAAAATTTACTTTTGGTTAATGTGTGTTCAAATTATTTAATAAGCAGATTACTTATTATGCAATCTAATTTTTCTTCTCAGTTTCTTAAATGGTTAACTATCCAATAATCAGGTTGTTTTTTACCCTTGAAATGATTCAGTTCATTTTTTTACAAATAATAAATTAATGCAAATAAAATATTGTACAAAATCTGAATCTTGATTCAGAGGAAATCTATTTTGCAATGCAGTTACCTGCTTTCATTCAGTCTATTAATTTTATCTCAATTATGATAACAGGCAACATTAACTGGCAAAGATAAAATAATGCACATTCATTTATATTATTTCAGCCTGGCGGATCAATGTTCCTAACTACACTTAACAAAACTTTATGTTCCTGGTCACTTAGCATAGTCGTTGCGGAATACATAATGAATCTTTTACCAAAAGGAACACACGAATGGAATAAATTAATATCACCAAACGATTTGGCAAAGCAGCTGGAAAAAGGTATACAATCAATTTCTAGATTGAAATTTTTATATTAAATATCATCAGATTGAAATTAATTTCCAGATATTATCTATATTCTCTTTCATTTTTCTTTAGAAATGAAGTAGACATTGTTGTTTGTTTATTATTTAAAAATCCTGGTTGTAATTCATAAAATTTGGCAACTAAGAACAGTGTAAAGTATGCATAAAAACAAAATAAATTATTAATAGAAAAGTATTTATTCAGGATTAATTAATTATTTAAAATTTCATTTAAAATGTCCTGAATTACTTTACAAGCCTTCTGAAAATTTCCTATTATCTAAAAAATTTTGAAAAAAATAGAATTTTTATTGAAAATTGCAAGTGTGATCCATGTATGTTATTTAACAAATTGGTTTACACAATTTGCTCCTTGATGTGAATTTATGTCGTGGTTGAAGAATAATAATTTTTAATTCAAAAATACCACTATTAATTACTGAAAACAAATTGTTTTAGTACATTAATACAATAATGTAAACAAGACATATACTTTCTTAAATAATTAGAGTTTATTTTATGGTAATTTAATTTTTATTTTACCCTTTATTAACTTTAGTAATTTATATCAATAAAAATTATTAAGTTTACAATACCAATTTTATTAACTTTTTTTAGGTGTAGATTAATATTTAAATTTTATGTTGTATTTTTTTCAGTTGGCTGCAGAGTACGACTGATTAATGGCTTAATATATAATCCATTACAAAATCAATGGTATTGGTCTTCATATGATGGTCTGCACTATGCACTGCATGCAGTCAGACAAAAATAATAACAAAAAAATGAAGACATCCACTAATCATTTTCAGTTTATAGTATTACTCACTATAATTGACATTTTAATTGTTTCATCCTGTAAGATATATGTGTTTTAGTGGCAGAATCAATATTATATACATGTATATATTTAATGATAGAAAGAATAAAATGTTGTTTCCCAAAAATGGTTCTTTTGACTGCTGCCTAGATTGGTTCACAGGCCAAGCTGTGTTGCAATGTAATGGGTCATGGATAACAATGGGAATATTTCATGCTTCACGCTACTTGCATACATGCAACAGTCATTAATTATCAACATTAACTGATAAAACCATTTTATGGATAAGTTCATCACCAATTATAAATAGCACCTGATTTGATGTTTTTTTGATATATTTATTGCTAAAGTTCATCTGAAAGCACAAACAAGGATTTTGCTCAATCTTATAATGGATAATTATGTTTTCATCTCCCGCTGTCAGTTCATCTATAGCCTTCACCCACTTCAGTTATCACACTCTTTCACCCATAAACTTTCATTGAAGATCTGTAATGTTCTTAGACCTCAGTTGCTGTGAGAATACTGAATTGTTTGCATCTCTGTGTTGTTCTGTGTTCTTCCGAAATGCCTTCTTACATCGGAGCTCTATGTAAGTGAACTATATATGATTTATCAGTGGCTTTAGCTTAATTCAACATTCAATTACTATTTAAAATAAATTATCTTTTTAGGTTTCACAATTGCATACGCATGTTATTGTACGGGGGCAGAGTTTAAAAATGAAACTGCAACTTCAGAGCAAAGTTTTAATTCGAAATCAGTCCTAGGAAGAATTACTGAAGTTAAAAGCCATATACCGCTTGAGTTAGTCTCATTTGTGGAATTGAGCTCCAACTCTCTTCCCACTCATTCGAGAGTGCCAAGGAATCTCCGTTTCAATAAGAGCCCACGACGCACCCAGTACAGGCACAGTACAAGAGTTTACACCAATAAACCTGTACCATTTTTATTGCCTCCTGAAATAAGCAATGCGAACTATGGGCATAACTACTTTGAATCTAAAGATGTTAAACTGTCCACAGTTAAAGTAAAAACTGAAGATTTATTAGTTCCAACTACAACCATCAGTACTACTACAGCTAAATTGTCACCAGTTATCAGTCAACCGGCTGTCATTCTGGAACCGCCTTACATTGAAACCGAACACCCAGTTCAGAATATAATTAAAAAGTACCGAATTCGCAATCGTAAATTGCATTACAGAGGTCAGAAACGATATTATACAAGACAACAGTTGAAGTATTCCGAAAGGAAGAAAGAAGAAGCAACTACCACCGTTTCTGTAGCAACTACTACGGCCAGTACAGCGTTTTCTCTGGAACCTGTTGCAGTATCAACAACAAGCCGCTACGAGTTTTCTGAAACATCGGGCCCATTCAACACAACGATTCCTCAGATCACAACAGAACCGGTATATTCACCAACTGAGGAACCCGAATTCACTCTAACGACGTTTTACACGGAGGCGTTTTATGATAATACAACCCAGAACGCATCCATTTCAACCGCGGCAACGGAAACGCCAGTCGAGTCCAGTGAAGAGAATTACACAACACGCAGCGAGTACATTCACAATGACATCACGTCCAGCCTCTTGTCCCCGGAGGTTGCTTCCATGGGAATGAAAGTGGTCGCGACCAAAAAGGGAATTGAGATGGTCCGGAAGAAATGGTTCGACGTCGAAGCGACAACTATGTTGAATTTCGAAATGGACAGCCACGAAAAGGTTGATGACTCGAATGGAAATTTACGCTTGTCCGTTGCTGAAACTGGAGATTACAGGACAAAACTTTTGAACAATTTTAGGCAACATACTGAATCACAAAATTCTGGTGAGAGCAATAATTATAAACACATTTGTCTATAAAAATAATTTTAATAAAATAAAATAGAAAAATAATTTTAATGACTGTAGTCATTAATATTATTCAGTGACTTAACAGCAGTTCTGCCAGATGTCCAAGGGCCTTGGTTTTAGAACATTTTTAAGTTACATAATACTTATTTTTTTATTCATTCTATTATTTCTTTACAGTCGATCATGTGATCCCTGGAGTTGCTGGAGTGGATTATCCAACGTATAATAGTCCTCCTCCAACAGTTAGTAAACCTTGTTCATCAGGGGTTGGTTATGTAGCTGATACGAATTCTGGGTGCCAGGTAACTAGTACCAACAATTTTAAATTATATAAATTTAGGTAATTATTATCAGTATTAACAAATTTTATTAAAATTTAATAGAGATTTTTTCCTTGTTATTTAAATGTTGTATTATTTTGGGCTTAGGTATTTTACATTTGCATTGGAAATGGTGTCGGAGAGCCCTTGTTGTGTCCCAACGGTACACTCTTCAGTCAGGATTTCCTTGTCTGCGATTGGTGGTACAATGTCGAATGCCATGGGTGACTTGATCAAAAACACATGTCTCAGGCTATAATCTAACATGCTTGTGCAGTCTGTTTAAATTACATAATTTGAAAATTGTTATGGCAAGTATTTGAAACACAGAATGAATTCCACTATTATGATATCTGCAAGACTATTGGCTTCAGTCTTGATATGGACAATATAATTATTTACACACAGCATATAACTCTGTATTTCTGTATAATAGAGAAAAAATAATAAAATTATTTGAATTATAGATAAGTATATAGTTAGAGTGAGACAGAAACACAAAGAATCTTGTCAACTCTTTCAATTAAAAATATATTATCAATGCTATTTTCACTACAATTTTACTCTGTTGGGATTAGAATGCCAGTTAGAGCTCTTCTTTTTTCCTGTCAAAAATACAATATTTAAATTAGAATTTAATTCGTAATATTTGGTTACAACAATATTCTTTCATATTTCCAAGTGTCTGATAAAATAATAGTATTTAGTAAACTAAAGGCTGTGAAATGTTATACATGAATTCTGCAGAAACGATGTGATGCTAGTTTAGTATTAAGATAGACATGATGATTAAATTTAAATGTATTACTGGAATACTTCTGGTTAAAATGTAAATTTAAAAATAAATTACAAAGTTACCTATATCCTCAGCTTCTTCTAAGCTGTCAGGTAGTTTTGTATTAACGGTTTCTGGAAAGAATAAAGCTAGAATTCCAGCAGTTAATGCTACACTCCCAAAACAAAGAGTTGGGTCCACATATGCAGCCTGTTAAACAGTAAATATGTATATGTACCATTAATTCAATAGTATTAGATTCTGTTATATCAGTTTGTTAGATTTATAATGTAATAAACTAAATTTCTTAATGGCATTATTCTTGTTATATTATAACAAATCCTAAAATACTGAATCTGCCAAATTCAATTCAGTTACATGAAATTATGTTTTTTTTGTAATTTAGAGGAATAAGTTTTTATTTTTAAAGGCAACCCCACCAAATTCAGTATAGTTAAGGCAAAGACAAGGACAGAGAGACCTAATAAAAAATACACCTCAAAAATAACATAATGATCATGCTTTTAATTTCAACTCCCCCCCCTACTTCCACTAGTTCCCACAGCCCAACTAAGGTTGAGAAAAATGTTCTCCATTTACCCATTGTATTTCTTATCTTCTTGTTATACAGAGGATATTTCAAATGCTAATTAGGAAGGCCCGCAACAGTAGGATTAAAGTGCATGAACAAATTGAGTATTCCTGTAATGAAGTAACACTTGTATGTGACAACATATTGTCTTAATTCTTTCTTGTAAAAATAAAATCTTTTTCAGTTCGTACTTTCAGTTAAATTATTTTTAAAAGAAATTTAATTGTTTGATGAATATCAAAAACTGCTTGATTTGTAATGGGATTTTCATATTTTTGATGGAAAATATTACATTGCCCATAACTTTTTCATGCTGTTTTTCCCTAGGTAATATTTTTGTATCATTTAATGAATCCAAATAATAAAAAATGGAATAAGATATAAACTGAATGTTGTAGAATTTGTCAAGAACATTGAAATATAATTTTTGCATGGCATTATTTTGTATCAATATTTACCAGAATCGGTGTCAAAGGAGCTATTATAGATCCAATTCTTCCAAACATTGAACATATTCCCAAGAGGGAGTGCCTTGCATTAGTAGGAAACATTTCGGTCGTCAGCGTGTACAAAATAGTAAAAGATGATGTGATAGCCATTTTCCCAATTAGGAAGAGTATTAATTTCATTGTTAGGAAATCTATAGGGACAGAAATTATGTATTAGCACATACATAAAATTATTTTTTTTACGAGTTTAATTAAGCCATAATAATGTATTCTTACCATTGTGAACAAAATAAAACAACATACAAGATGTTCCACTTGTAACAAGGGTAATAATCAGGGATGTTCGCCTTCCAATAACATGCATTAAACCCCAGGTAATTACATACCCTGGAATTTCTACTATGCTTACCAAAATGAAGTTAACGTACTTATTGCCAGCAATAGTCACTGAATTCAGTGCTAGCCCATAGAAAACTAATGTATTTGTACACCTGGAAAAAGTTTTAAAATCATTTCATTCAAAAATATTTATAATTGTTGCTGCTAAAAAAATAATAAAATGATATTAGTTTTTTTTACCAACAAAAGGAACAATTTATTACTCTGAGAACCATTGTTTTTGAAGATAAAATGTCTTTGAGCTGAAAGTGTTTCATATTTTCCATACTGCTTGTTAAGTTTCCTTCTTTCTCAGATGTATCCTTAAAAGCAGCAAGGTTTAAAAATTAAAGACAAATGTTAAAGTTTACAGGACTCGGCAACAAATTAAATAAATAATAAGTTTTATTGCAAATCAGTTGATGTCAATAATTCATCATCATTACAATGAAAAATGTTTATATTTTTCATTATTTTTATTTTTATGAATACCAGTCCAAAATCTTCATTTTCACATTGCAAAATTCATCAGAAATCCAATGTCCTGCAATCTCAGCTCCACTTATTTGTTAGATTGACAGTTTTCATTTTTAACTCATATTTCAAATTAAAAAATAAAAATCCTACACCATTCCCAAAATTATAGCATTTGTGAAGAGAACAATCTACTACCATTTCATCTCTGCAGAGGACTTCCAATTTAGCCTTAGTTTCTGGGGATAACAATTTATAGTTAATTGAAGCAATTTTGTTTATTATATTTGTAGCTTTGTTGTATTTCCCTCGTGCAAAGAGCCACCTCAGTGATTCTGGAATGAACCTGTAACAAAAGTTACACATTTCAGTTTCCACAGATGTTATAAACAACATAAATTATAAAATACTAATTTAATCCTTTTTCTGACCAAATGTAAAAAATAAATAGTATCCCAGGGAGGTAGAGCACCCTTAATAAATATCTCCAGTCTTTTAAAAGCCACATTGCTGTTCCCAGTATAATTTCACCAACTGAGTAAAAGCAAGCCATGATTACACTTGCCAAAATTCTTTTCTCTGGACCTACAAGCTCAACCCCTACAAACAGTTATTTAAATAAATAAACATTGAAAAGAATAAATAACTACAACTTTCTTTCTCTGGATGCCAGTGAGTCCTCAATAAATATGGGCATTGCCCTTGTGAAAGTTCTTAATCAGTGAAACTTACCTAAAATGAAACATCCACTATATATACCACTAGAAACAATGGCATCAAGTAGTTCAAATGTTAGGAACACAGCATATGAAGGTGACAAAGATCTTAGTAACCCCAGCACAGTTGATACCAAACCACCAGTTATAACCATTGTTTTTCGACCAAATCTGTAATTTTTGTATTTAATTAAACATCCTGTCGGCTCTATTGCCGTATTTTTATTCCAAGTTACTGACTATAGGTACAATCTGTACCCCATCTGGCATAGGACTGATTACAAAACACTTTATTCAGAGTTCTATCTGTGCAGCAGTATACCTATCTGAATATATCCCAGCGAGTGGCATACCGACAAACTGGCCAATACTGTTTACAGTACCAATGATTGTCCTCTTACATTGGTTTTCATCGCAGAATAATTCGAACTAAAATTAAAAGATATTTTACATCATGTACACAAATGTTTACAGTTTCACTGCAGGGCATGGCATTTAGGCCCAACCACTTATAATGTCTTTTATATAGATTGTATGAAGTTTCAGTGATGATTCCTAGAAAATTAATTCTGTCTTTAATTCTGGAAAGCTAAATGCACACTGCTGATAAAATCTTAATTAATTCAATCAAAATGGGGATAGCAAAAAATTGGTAGTGATAAGAATCGAGATAACTTTGATTTATCTGATTGCATATCCCAATATCCTAGAGTTTTAGGAATTGATGATTTTTTAAAAATGAAAGTACAATGCTTATTACCATTTCATGCAGAATATTAAATATAAACTTTTCCCACCATTCAAGTTATGTTAAAAAACAATGCTGTACATACATTCAAGTTGGAGCATCTTCTTTAAGGTGTGATTGTTTTTGCAACATATTGGAAAATGTTTATCTATAATATTATTTATGTCAAAAATATTGTTTATAATATTTGGGGTGATACTTAAATCAAAATTTTGTAAATGTATTATAATTGACATTTCATTGCTTAAATATTTGTGAATTTCAACAGACTAGAATAGTAATAATGCCTGCATTTTTATTGATTATTTTTACAGAATAAATTTTTCAATGATCATTACTGATATTTTCTACTTACATCTGAGACTATTGTCGATTCCCTCACCCTGAAAACAAATTTATGACATCTTTCCACTTCCTTAGTAAATAGATCTCTCGTGCAACTTGTTTGATAAAGTGAAGTATTTGATTTGAAACGAGTGCACTTTTCTTCACCTAAAATCACTCTTTCTGGCACTGCAAACCTGAGCCATTTGGGTGTAAACTCAGCCTCTTTTTCTATTTCACATTCTGTAATTCGACATCTGAAAAGAAATAACTTTTTAAGTCTAATGAAACTGGTCTATTTATTTATTATATTAGACTATTAAAACCCATAATTAGGTACATTTTAAAATTTGTCGCTCATATTTAAAAGTGAATTTGT
The DNA here is from genome assembly GCA_019843655.1 of Lethocerus indicus. Classification (NCBI taxonomy): domain Eukaryota; kingdom Metazoa; phylum Arthropoda; class Insecta; order Hemiptera; family Belostomatidae; genus Lethocerus; species Lethocerus indicus. Next base: position 11,956,504 of record JACDQD010000011.1, read on the forward strand.
CTTCTGGTAATTTGAACTAAAGCCACAGATCAGTTTCACTGTGGCATTTTCTATGATTCATAGAAATCAGCCAAATCATAGTATCAGACCACTTTATAAAATTACATGTAAAAATTCTTCCCTTTAACAGTGTGGTATTTTTAATTGTCAAAATTATATCAATTATTTATACTTTCCTTAAAATTGTGCATTTTACATATATTTTTATCCTGTATGCAAATAAATACAAGGATTAAAAATATGTTCACTTTGAAGTAAAATATTCAACTTTGCCATAATTTTCAAATGTATAATCACCTGTATTCCAGATCACCTGCAGTGAAAACATAACTTAAGGAGAAAAATGCTGTAAATATAATTGGGAAAACCAGGTATAATAAATTTACTGTCTGGTAACGTCCAAATTGCCCAATTTCATTCAGTATAACATCTAAATCCATTTTCAGAATAGATAATCCTGAAAAATTTTAAATCACATTGAAGCTTGCATACTTATGCATTAAACAGTAATACAGTTAGTATGAAACAGAAACTAGTACATGTGTCTATTTAATTTTCTTCTTTTATTTTCCTAATAAATAAAGTACTAACAAAATTATCTTCATTCCACCATTATTTGTAATGTTGTTTTACCATATATTTTTGTTTTGTATGTCGTACTTTATTAATTATAATATTCAAATTTCAACATTTTATTTACTATTCTACTTCATTTATAATTATTCTATTTCATTGATTCAAGTTTGCGGGAAAACAAAATAGGACTTTACTACTTTGTTATATTCAAATGTATGAGTAAAGTATGTTTGAATAAATAACTTTTTAGTGTCATCAGAAGAAGCAAATAATATTTCAACCTTACTTGCTAGATGAAACAGCTCCCATATACGCACTGCAGCTACCAGACACTAACTGGATGGTTAATACAACAGTCACGTACTTCCACTGTGTGATGTTAAATTAATGCAGTTTGATGGTCTCTAAAAGTATAATGAAATAAACATCTATTCACATTAAATCAGAAACATACTTCCAGCTCCAAGCACAATTTTTAAATAAGAATTTGCATTGAATCAATTGTGATCGGTGCATTGGAGTACACTATGCTTATAGTACATATAATGAATTTCTTACAGCTATTTAGTTCCGACTTATATTTTGTTACATTCAATCCAGACAGCACAGTTCGATTAATGAGCATCTTCCTGCTTATGGTTATGAGGATGAGGGCTGGAGATGTTATTAATTTCAATGTTATTTTAAATACTACCTCAGAGAAATGTTAAAATCATTTCTGTCAACAAAAGATGACAAATCTCTGACTGATTGAATTTCTGACAAATTCAATTTAATGAATGAGTAAATTTTGATACACAAATACACTTTGCTATGTACTGTGCATTCATCTATTCAGTTGGTTTATATACTATATTTCAGCCTTACTTTAATCTATAACAAAAAACAGATAACCAATGGCCTAAAATATAGATCTTCTTATTAAACTAATTAGTAATTAACATATTGTAAAACTAAATTAATTATACTAGAATAGTAAATAGGTCCTCCCAATGGTTTTTGTTGTAGTATTTACATTGGTACAACTGAACTTATAAAATAATATAATTATTCTAATATCAGTATTATAATATTTCATTTGTATATTATAATTTACCTAAATTATCAAAATATAAACTATACTAACAGTAGTTAAACACTATTTATTTTAAAAAATGCCAACTTTTATAGAAATTTGTATTATTTTAGGCCATCGTCAATATACCTTTCTTTCGTATTATTAGATTTAATTATTAAAATTTATCTTTCTTTCTACAAAACGATTTTTCCATATATCGATCATAGATTAAATTAAATGTATCGATTCGCTCAATTTTCAATCGATAGTACGAGTAATGCTTTGACATGTACAGTATAGTGTATGGCAGTGGACATTCTTAGAGCTTCTTATATGGTATCAGAATATTTAGTTTCCCATTTTTTCGCTCGAATGTCCGTCGATAATACTCCATTTTAACATGACTTCTTTTCCGAAAGCTATTCTAACTTCGAAACTATGCCCAAAATCTTTAATGAATGCTCACGGGAGTAAGAGGCCGCCCAGGTTAGTCTGCCCAGTTACGGTTTTTTTTTCTCTGTACGACTTGTGTTGCAATATGTGCATTTCGCGGGATAAATACATTTTCGTGCCCTTTCAGAAGTCTAAAAGACCGAGGGAGAGCGGATTACACGCCTGTTTCTTGGGACAAATACTTCACTGCCAAACGCGATGTCTCTGTCGGAGAGAATACATTCAGAGTTTATATGCTGGGAAATTCGGGGCCAGCTTTAGTTTTCTTGCATGGCGGTGGATTTTCCGCACTGTCATGGGCCGTGCTGTCGGTCAGTATTTAACTCTCGAATTTGTTTTATAATCAAGAGTTACAAATAAAGAAAAAATCAGGAAGTAAACAATAAGCATGGTTGTTTATGTTGTCCTTAAGTTAAGCTGATGTAATTGCTCTTGTGTTAAAAAGTGCATAATAGCAAAAAGGTTGTGACAACAGTGCAATATCAAGCGATTGACAATTTGTATCTTTATTTTTTACAGTCAATGCTGTCTCTTGTGGTTGAGTGCCAAATTCTTGCCATAGATTTAAGGGGCCACGGTGATACAGTTACTACGGATGACAACGATCTCTCAATAGACACTTTATCCAGGTTCGGTTTAAATTAATGCTAAATTCCAGAATATGGTGCTATTGTTTTGTTTGAGGGGCAACCATTGTTTAGATTGGTTTTACTTCTCAAGTACGGTTTTTAGCATTACATATTGAAATGATCTAGGCCAACTTGTTCTGGTGAAGTCCAATAATTTATGTGAAGTCCATATGTCAACAGACAGTTCTTAAAATTCTAATAGCATCAATACAAAGGAACACTGTTTTACTGTCATAACTAACAGTTCCAAATGTAAAGTATGTATATAAGTATTTTGCTTGGTATCATAATAATTAATCTTCGTATGATTATATAAGAATTTTGATCCCTCTGAATGCAAAGAATTAATGTTTTGTAAATTGGTAGTCTTATTGAGTGTACTGAAGGATTTTTTTTTTTTTTTTTAGTGATATCGTAAGTGTTATAAATGCTGTTTACACGGAGCCAACCCCGGTGATACTGATTGGGCACAGCATGGGTGGTAGTGTAGCAGTTCACGCCGGTCACCATGAAGACTTGACTTCCCTGGTTGGAATTGTCGTGATAGATGTCGTTGAAGGAACCGCCCTCGGAGCTTTGGCTTCAATGCAAAGCATACTGAGAGCGAGGCCTCAGTCCTTTAACAGTATTGAAGAGTCGATCAGATGGAGGCATGTATACCATATTTTTGCGCTGTCTCTTTTCATTTACTGAGATTTTACATTTGTTATATTTTCCCAGAGATTAATTTTTTATATTGGGAGAAACCACAGCCTGCTGGATATTATCTGAGCAGAGAAGTTTTGTTCTTTAATATATGTCAAAGCTCCGTGGTCTCACCAAACAAACAATAAATATAATTCATTTTGCAATTACATTTTTATTATTAAAAACTAATATATTCTTATGGTTAAACCGAAAGTACATCTTAATTTCAGCTAATAAATTCAATTTGATGCACTTTAGAAGTACACAGGAAAAATTCAGATTGAAAGAATATTCTTTGAACCTTTCAGACCATAGGATAATATTCAGATAAACATTTTTTTAAGACCATATGATTCTCTGATGATACTAAAATTACAGACAATTAAACAATATTTAAGTTTAAAAGTATAACATCAAAATTATAAGTGTAGTACTGATTGCATAGACATTTTTCTATTTAACCCATGTTTACTATTATTTATGTGATCAGTGCATAAAAAATAACTTTTAATTGTTATTATATCTGGCTTTTTATTCTTGGAATGAGTATGTTGATTTTTATAAATCACTTATAAAGTATCCCTGTAAATTAACGTATTATACTATTTTCTTTTGCAGTTTACAAAGTGGCCAGTTGAAAAATTTAGAATCGGCAAAAGTTTCCATGCCTGGACAAATTAAAAAGTAAGCCCCTATATAATATACTTTATGTAAAAAGACCTGATGTAAATAAAGCCTAATGAACCTTATTTTAATTACAGTAACAGTACAAATAAATTGGCAACAGCAGAAGTAGAAAAATACTGTTCTTCTGAACAGACCGTTTCAACAAACCCAATCAAATCAGTTGAAAGTATTTCTGAAGGTGAAGAAGCCCAGTTCAAAGCTCCTGTAAGATCATAAGGAATTTACCTAAATAGTTAATTTATATTACAGTTTATTTTAAGTTAATTTTATAACACTCAGTAATGTCATTTAGATATGAAAGTGAGAGTACTTTCCCCTGCATTCCATGTAAGATTTAACTTAGTTTTTTCCTTGGCCTATCAGTTACTATTATTTTTATACATTATGTTTACACCATAATAGTGACCTTTAAGAGTCAATTCTTAGTTTTTATCAAAACAAGAGATATCAGTGTTCCATCTCTTTGTCCAAACTTTTATTTTTGTCATGTATATAACAGTGAAGGTAATTAATAGTAGTTCCACGTGCATTTTATTCGGGAATGATTTATGCACTAATGCTTTCCAATTCTTCATACTCTGTTACCCAGTAAATGTTCACACAAAATATCCAGTCCCTGTACAAATTTATTTATTACAGACAGCAGTCACTGGAAAATACAGCTGGCGCATTGACCTAAGAAAAACTGAAACCCACTGGAATGGATGGTTTCAAGGGCTTTCGAAAATGTTTCTCTCGTGTCCAGCACAGAAACTTTTGTTGCTGGCAAGTCTTGACAGGCTGGATACTGATTTGACAGTGGCCCAAATGCAAGGTATGTCTTTTTTAAATTTATTCTTAATACAATATATTTTTGTACATTTCCTTCAAATTTACTGGGTAGTTCTTCTACTATCTAACCTTCCCAGACAGAAGGTTTTACCATTCTGTCATTTGAGTGGATTAGATTTTATAAATAATATTTTTTTATTTAAATAATTTTTTCAATTAGCTGAGATTCCAAAAAAGCTCCTTGGAGCTTTCAAAAAGTGGTAACATTAGTGTTTTTAATATAATAGACATACAAAATTAATTATTTTCTTGCAGGAAAGTTTGAAGTTCATGCGTTTGAACAGAGCAGAGGAAGATGTGGTCATGCAGTACATGAGGATATACCAGAAGCTGTGGCAGAAGTTATTGCTACCTATCTGATTCGTAATAAGTTTGCTGTACAAAAAGCTGAAATTGATAGGTAAAATAAGTTGTACATGCATGAAATAGTAATATTCATTTTGCTTTGTAAAATAAATTAATAACAGTTTCTTTTAATTTCAGGACCATGCCTTGTTGCTGAATTTTACATATGAAAAAAATAATATATATGATTGCTTTGGTTACTCTTGTTTGTTTATAATTGTACTCTGGTATACCTGATTGTTAACATTTTCAGTTTCCATTGTAAAATAACAAGTTATTTAATGGACACAAACATAATTTGTCCTGGTAATATGTTATTTATTTTATATTAAAGAAAATAAATGGAGGAGAGGAAGTTGTGTTGTTACCGAGTTATTTTTTTGTAAAACATACAATTTGTATCATAATATAACACACAATCAGTTTCAAATTAGATCCTTTTGAAGAACTAAAGTATTCCCTACAACAGAATAGTGAACTATTAACTATAAAGATAAAAGTAGACGTGCAAGATACAAGTTTACACTTGCAGTGAAGGAAATATATACATAAGAAAAGATATGACAATATATACTGATAAAAGTGTTTTATATTACATCCTTTAGTACAATTGAATTATAGTTCCCATATGCCCAAATTTTATTATTACTTATTTGTATTTACCTGAGGTTAGAAAAAATAAATTAATTTTCGGATCAAAGGTTGGCAATTCTGGTATATACATATTTCTTGTAACCTCCACTGCGGTGATAGTCGATTTGTTTTGGTTCATAGATAAGTAAGAAATTTATAATTGATATCTTATAAATTAAGTTATTAGAATTATCTATAACAAAACTCATTAACATTATTTCCATTTTTAATAATACTATTGGTTTATAATCTTTTATTTATATTTCATATAATTTGATTAAAATACTATTTAAGAGCAACCTGTTGATCCTTAGTGTTAGGTAAAGAATGATTTTCGATTCTACTGATTGAATAAACTGTAAAATCCCCAGCTAGAAATAGAACTTTTAGTACAAAATAATTTCTTCGTGCAAGCTTAGGATTGGAATCCATATGTGATAACAGATGGCAGCTAGTGAGAACCCAAGAGAACTCATTCCAGAGTTGTGCAAATTGTTTTATGGGCTTGGATGGGTCACTGGAACAGGCGGAGGAATAAGTATTAAAGAAGGGTAAGGAATTTAAAAACATTAATATTTGAAGCTTTGAATAATTGTTAATATATCGGATCATCAAATGTCAGAAATAATCTCAATAGCCAATGTATTGTTCTAGGGATAATATATACATCGCTCCATCTGGGGTTCAGAAAGAAAGAATCCAGCCTGATGATTTGTTTGTTCAAGATATTTACGGAAACGATATTGATTTACCAGCACCCGAAAAGAAATTGAAGAAGAGCCAGTGTACACCACTCTTTATGTCTGCCTATAGGAGTACGGACATTTAACTACTTTTTCTTTATTAGTTCCATAATTGTTTCAAAGTTTACAAGTTTGTTCTTCCAGGAAGGAATGCCGGAGCCGTGATCCATACTCACTCTAAAGCTGCTGTTATGGCAACACTTTTATATCCTGGGAAAGAATTCAGAGTTACACACTTGGAAATGATTAAAGTAATGAATATGTAAACAATTTATTCTTATCTCTAATCGAAGAGAGATTTTTAAGTAATAGAGAATGAAAAATTATCAATATTTCAGGGTATATATAATCAGATGCTTGGTAGAAATTATACATATGATGAAGAACTGGTCGTACCAATCATAGAAAATACTCCCTGGGAACAGGACCTAACGGATAGCCTAGAGACAGCAATCGAACAATATCCGGAAGCGACAGCAGTCCTAGTCAGAAGACATGGTGTTTATGTTTGGGGAAATAATTGGCAACATGCAAAAACACAGTGAGTGAACGAGAACTAAAATTTAGCATTTGATAAGTTAATTTTCACATTATATTTCAGCCTAACCCTTTGATTATATAACACTTCCAAAACTTGTTCATGAAATGGCATTGAAATTTCTTCATAATCTTATGGATATAATGTTTATTTATGAACCAATCTTCTAACAAGCCATTTTTAACTGTGTTAATCTTGTAAAACAGAATAATATTGTATATATATGCATCATACCACCACACTTCTGTGGGAAGCAGTTGTATGACAGGCATGGATCGAGCTCTTGAACTGAATTCTATTGGGGTTTAGAAGCTTGAATCCTGGTGGTGTTTCAAATACTAATTTTAATTCATCCTGAGCTTGTATACTCTGGCATAATCATTATAATTTTGTGCTCTTTCGAGTGCTCTATGGCTCAGATCGTTGATCTTTATTCAACTGCAAATTTGAAATAGCTGCATTATAAAAATGATAAACCATCTATCCCAACATCTGTCCAATGTCTGACATTTTAATCATTTTTTACACTATTTTACACACGTTTGTCTGTGTCTATGCTTGAAAACAATATTTTTTTCAGGTGTGAATGCTATGACTACTTATTCGAAATTGCTGTCATGATGAAACAGTATGGTCTTGATCCCACTGAAAAACCAAATGCATACTATGCTTAATTGTATATACTTGTGTGAAAATGTTAACGGTTTATACTGTTTATTATACTTGGGTTTTTTATAATGTAAGTACATGTTGATATAAAGTTGAAAAAGGTACACTAACAAGAAACTATATTTTGGTATAGTAATAAAATGTAAACATTTTTTCTATTTTAAAAAACATCTGAATTAAATAAAATAGTATCAATGGTAAATAACATTCTTTCTTATCTAGTACAAAATATAATACTGGTTCTAAAACATATGAAATAATTGTTTTTCTAATATTTATTGATTTGGTAACTCAATCTAGTTTTCATTGAGGCTCTCTCTTTAAAACAAATATTTTCGTCCTTTGCATATATATATATATATATATATATATATATATATATATATATATCTCTCTTTGTTTTCATAAATATATTAACAACTATAGAAAAGTACATGTTTATATATCCAAAATAAATAACAATTGTTCATTATTCAACATACAATTCATTAAGTACTATTTTTGCACATTGCTTATTCCATCTTTCCTTTTAAAGGTTTTCATTCAAATGTAATAGGAACTGAAGAATATGGTAAAATAGGGTTAGATGTTTCAACTTGAAGAGCTGTTGCCATGCAGTCACTTGCCCTTTGATAATCCCCAAGTGATTCTAAAACCTTTCCCAGATTGTACCTATGGATTCCAAATATATGTGTTTTATTTCATTTAAAAAAATAGAAAATATTAACAATACTATCTTAAATCATTCTTCACTTAATAACCAAAAAATAAGTCAACAAATAAAGGTCAGACATCTGTAAAAACTCTTATGTCTGAATGAAAATAAAATTTCAATCATAAATTGAGCAGTTATTAAAGTAAAAAAGTGGTATTTATGTAATTACCATGTTTGGGGTGAATGGGGATCTATTTTTGCGGCATCTCGAAGCGTTTTCTCGGCCATTCGGTGATTTCCCAAATAATGATACATTAAACCCTAAAAATAATAAATAAAAACGATTTTATCCATAACACTTAGGTATATTCCATACTTAGTATACATCTTCCATTTCAGCTAGCATACTAGTTTGTTGCAATAAGCAAACAATTTAGGCCTATACTATTATATAGTACAATTGAAGAATACTCACTAAATGTTGAAGACTTTTAATATGAGAAGGATTTATTGAGACTGCATTGTGAAAACACTGTTTGGCTTCGGCAAATTCGTGCTTCTGTTCATGCACAAGACCTCGCTTTGTAAAAGCAATAATAAAACGGAATTAATAACAATTTTCTCATACGCATGCATACACATATATTTATTTGTAACCAGGATAAGAATATGAATTGGTTTTCATTTAGTTTGAACTTACTGTATACATAATGTGATGCGATAGGGGATATATATTTGTCGCTTCCTGTATACAAGCTGCCGCTGGATGTATCTGTTCCATCGACAGGTAAAGTTCAGCCAAAAGTAGCCAAATCTGGAGTTGAAGTAGCCAGGCCTTTTGGGGGCCAGGCCTGGGAGTGAAAGCGGACATTGAGGAAGCCACTTCGGACAGGGCTTGTTCAACTCGAGACGCAGCTATTGAATGAGCGTGTAAAGAGCCTGTTATAACATTCAACAAGGAATTACAACACGCCCGATACCTACAAGTTAACTATTCGGAGAATATTTTAATAGCGTCAAACATTTATTGTTTTCATCAACGGGACCAAATAACTACTTCGATCATCTATACTTATTCTACGAACTGGAGTCTTTGTCAGACATCTCGGAGGTGTACAACTGGAAGACACTTTTATTGTCCGATTGATCTGCCAAAGTCTGTTCTTCGAACAAACTTTTCCATAAAACCAACATATGTTTGGCAGTTAGAAGAGCAACCTGAAAAATTGGTCTGCTATTTCAACAATTTCAGAACAAGCGTTACAACAATCAGTAACAAAAATATATATTTTATTAAATTAATTTAAGAGGAAGGACCACTGTATGAATAAGCTGAGTCTGGGTTCCAGTTTCTAAACTGTTATAATGAATACTAAATTAACAGATGATGGGAGAATACTTCTTTTGGCCTAAATAAGTACAAAATAACATAATAAAATAAATAATAATAGTCTAAATATAAATAATGAAATATTTCTACAGTATATGCATTATACAAGTCGAATTTGGCATTTCACCCAGCTATTATTATTACTGAAACTCGGTAATTTTATTATCCTGTTTTCTTAATTTATAAAAAAGCTGCTACCGCATTTGTACATGCAGTTATATCATCTTTCAAGAACTGAATATTGTTAAGCGCTGACAATACAGATTTTGTACATCCAGGGTAAAAATTAATTTTACCCTCACAATGACCACGGAATGATTTTTTTATGTTTTAATTAAATCTTTTGCATTACACTGGCAGCCCACAAGTTAAAGAGAATCATTGTTCAAATGGTAGTTTTCAAACGTAAATTTAGTGCTAATTTAATGTTATTAAATAATAATAATAAAATAGTTATATTTACATCACCACCCTGGGTATGCAGTTCCAAATGTGCTTTGACGTAATTGAGATTAAGGTTATCGGGAAAATCACTGAGGGCCGTTTCTAAGAGCGACTGGGCCTCCGCATACTGTTTCTGAGCCGTGAGCAGAAGCACCATCAGGTGGAGAGAAGGAGCGTGCTCAGGACACAGTCTGAGGGCGGACTTCACGTGAATAATAGCCTCAGCGACTTGCCCCTTACAAGCGTGGGTCATGCCTATATAATATTCTATGAGGTGATCATTCGGATCACACTGCTGGGCTCTGAAATTTCAAATCAAAATTTGGTTCGATTATAGCATTATACATAAATTGTATAAGGGGCCTTGGTGGCCTTGAGCACCTGTAGACCCAGAGGTCGGTGGCCCTTAACCACCCAGGTAAATGATGAAAAACATTACCCTCCCGTCGATGTTAGTTCATAAGTTAGTTATAAGTAGGGAAAGTGATAGGCGAAATAACCGCTCTATAAATACAGATAAAAAACTGAATAAACCTGTTTACTCACTTAATGAAGGCATCAGCTGCTGTTGCATTCAGCGATTGTTTGTTGGACTTCAAGTGCGTCGCTGAGGCTGCATAGTGTGAACCGATACCGATATATAGATGGCACCTTGAAGCCAAGCCTTGAGGGTTATTGCTCTCTCGCTGGAGTCCTTTTTCACTCCATTCGATTCCCTCATAAACCTGCAAACAAAATCTAAATGAGCTTGATAGCATAGAGTGCGCTGTAGCTCAACAAAATCTCATTTATAAAACATAATTTAATTTGTATATCTACACAGTAAAGGATTTCACTGGCAAATAGCAGCATTTCTTTTCCAATGAAAGTATAACTTCTTTTATTCCTGGTTTTAGGCAGTCCATACTGAATTCATTAAACTTGATCTATGCCTTAATCTATCCCTTAACCTAACATACCAAATTTAAATGAAGATAACATATTCGAGCTGCCAAAAGGCAAGGAATGACTTTGTTAGGGACCATTCTTGCAACTTCTTTCACGACAGCTAAGGCCTGTACATAATGTCCCATACTTTCTAAGCAAAGAGCACGCTGCATCCACACATGGGCTTCTTCATATGAGAATTTGAGAGCACGTTCCAATGACTGAAAGAAATTTGACTTAAGATGACATAATTATTTTTATTATTTAAAGAGATGAACTAAATAAATAATTTTTATTGGCAAATATCCAATTAAATTTCAGTGTATTTTTGGTAGATTAAAGAGTTAAAAGTTAATTAATTAATAAATTTCACCTCATGTAAAAGATTGACTTGCCCCCACCTAACCAAAGCAACAGCCAATAAATCATAAACCGCTGTTGCATTTGTCAGAGCTCTAATCCGAGCTTCTTTGAACTCTGGAGACTGACTGAGAACTGCTTCTCGCACAGCCATAGCTTCACTGTAACCAATATGTATCTTAAAACCCAAAAGAATATACACAATTGTACCTTATTTATTTAAAATAAAAAATGAAAGGGAATCACCTTATTAGAAGAAGGAGTATGATTTCTTCGCATTCATTTTTGGGAATAAATAAATTGTGCCCGCCATAAATGTGAGGTTTCCAGGGGCTGGAAGTACCTCCTTTTTTACTGGTCCCACCTACATGTAGAACATTTTAAAATACAAAATTTAAAAATGTTATAACACATATGACAACAGATTCGTTAAAATAAAAATAATTGTATGAACTTTCTATTGTCACAAAATGTGAAAAGCAAAATACACATTTTGACAATCCAGGTAATGAATCTGTATTGATGAAATTCATAAACTCAAAGAAACACATTTTGATTTACAATTCAAAGTTTTAATTGAAAAGGAAAAATAGTCAAAATGTATAATTGGAAAAAACGAGAAGCAAGACATAAAAGGTACTCATTCCATGAATAGAGATCTTAAAAATCATTTAGATATTTCAAAACTAACCATTTAAAGGTGAAGAATATTTGGTGCCTGTATAACCCCGAAGTAGAACTTCAGCTAGTTGTCTAGTAAGGGTCAATCTTAGACTGTGAGTACCATTGCACTCAACAGCAGAGAGCATATTCCTACAAAATAAAAATAGTTTTTATTTAACACCACGCATGATCATGATGTATTCGCAGATAGATATTTTTATCGATACTTTCTAAAATATGAAACTTTAAAAAAATAGTATGATACCTGTATCTGTTTACAGCTGCAGGAAGTCGGCCTGTGTGGATATGCAAAAGTGGAGCTCTCTGTAAAGCCGTTTCTAATATAGGACCCATATGATGGTTCGTGCTTAAAAGCTGAGGTGAATGGGAACCTGAAATATTACGGTGACCTAATTATTTATCACTTCATTAACAACTCCTACGTTCAAATCCAGAGAACAAAAACTTAACATATTCTGTTCACTGACATAGTACTAATACACATTTTGTTAGACTTTTTTATAACTATACATATATAGTCAGAAAGTTATATATTATTATATCATTGATGCAATATAAATTAAACAACAGTTTTATCTAAATGAAATTTCACATCCTATATCCCATTTATTAATAGTATTTGAATTCCTAAATGTAAGGATCTTAATGCATTTACATACTAAAAAATGCATTTATTGTGCTACCTGAACCAACAGTATAATTTTGCTGCTGATATTTATCCAATTCTTGAAGGTAAAGCAATGTCAAATCCCCAGCCAATTCAAAACATTTAACCATTTGCTCTTCCCATTCCACATGTTTGTATTTAGAAGTCGAAGAAGGTCGTACTTTTTCCAAGCATAAACCTAAAAAATGTATTAATAATTGTAAAAAACTCATGAATTGTTAAATGAAACAAAATGTATGTTGAAATACTTAAATTTTAGATACATATTCAACTTAATATTTCTATAATCCTACCTTTAACTGCAAAGGATTCTGCCACAATCCTTAGGCTTCGACTTGGCAATGACTTTTCAGTCAAGGATTGTAGATCGGCTTCAATGAAATTCTTCAATGCTTCCTCATATAGTCCCATCGCATAATGCAATTTTCCCAATAACAAATGGGAATCAAGTGCCACACCAGCCTGCATATTGAATCAAACAATTAACATAAACTACATCAGAAAATACTAATATAATGAAAATTGATAAGGTATCAATTCAAAAAATAATCTACTTGATCTAATGCTCAATTGCAATTTTTTTAAGAATATATTTTGCCAGAGATGAATTTAACCGTAGAAAGCTTCAGTTTTCTAGTCAGACAATTAGATTATCATAATAAGTTTCTGACTGGTGCCCTCAATAACTCCAAAACAAAAATTTGAAATATCAATACAAGTCCAAATAAAACCTAGCTTTAATCTAACTTGGCCTAAACACTGAAGGTAGGGATTTTTTATGTCCAGAATCAAAACTGTGTTTGCACCATTATGTGTCATTATGATTCATTGAGCCACCCTGCACAAAAATTAACAATATTAGCTTTAGTAATAATAATTACTATGCCCTCATGATAATGATGGGAGTAATGATAATCTATGCTGACATTTTATAATAACAGAGTAACTATGAGAGAAGCAATTACTTTTACTCCTTGCTCCCCAGCAGCATAAATCAAGCACTTTTTGGCATCTATCAACCCTGCTCGGGCCTTGCTCACATTGGCATCTAAAGGGGGACATTCTTCTAAAAACGATTCCAATTTTCCTTCTCCCATCAGAAAACTGCAGATAGGTCCTGTAAATTGGCAATTACCAAGTCATTCCAATCTTGATTATACAACTACATAAGAGATTGCATAAATACAATTATAGAACATCTTGCGATTGATTCTAAATCTTCAATATGTATACTTCAAACAATTAATTTATTAACCAAAAGAAAATTCAATAGGGCTCACACCTTGTGCATTGTGTTTGGTTTTCAACTGTTCAGAGAGCTCTATGACCTTCTTCCAGTTGGATTCCTCCCTGAACCTCTCGATGTCCGACTCCAGCCGGACCCCCTTGCTGCTTTTCGTCGTCATCCCTGGTGCTTGGTGCGTCCAAAATTCGAGACACGCTTTGTTTTCAAAACCACAGTTCAAACGTCAGTAGGCAACTGTCACTCATCGATTACGGACAGCTGATCCAAAAAGGGGGAGGGGGAAAACAGTCAGGCCAACACTTGATCGAAAAAATCCCGCATCAATCTTGAAACAGTAATGTCCGTCTTGTTCTTTGGAAAAATAAATTATAATTAACGGACTCAATATTTTTCCCGACCATATTTTACACACTGGTTTAATTTCTGTTTAAAAAGTATAGAATAAATAATCCTGGTTTATGGTAACGCAATGTGACAATAATAATTTAAAAATGATTATATTTTTAAAATTAAAAGTTTTTAAATATTTTTTTTGTTTTTAGAGCAAAGCCTATTTATGTTATGATCAGTCATAACGAAAACAATAAGAGAATCATTTAATAGAATCAAATATCCCTACAAAATGAGGAAAACCGCTGTAACTACTAATGCGATTAAATAAGGAAAAGTGTTCGGGAAAAAAAATATATTTTCGTCTATGTATCCGAATTATTGAATTGTATAGTTAGCTAGAATTATACTCGGAGAGTACTTTCCCCTAATTTATCAAAATAAATTACTCTTTATTTTAAAAATCCCTGCTATTCATTTTTGAAGAGCACGACTTAATAAGTTAATATGCATCTCTCAAATTGTAGCAATCAGTATTATAAGGACAGGATTTCATATTTAATCTTCCTGGAACTATTCAAATAATGGAGGTAAGAGGGTAATATTTCTTTCTGTAAGATAACGATATTTTGATGATGTACCTAGTATGACAACTAAAAGGAAAAATAAATCTCAAACATACCATAAATATCATTCACAACTGTAATACAATCTTAAGGTGTTCTATAAGCGTCTAGAGAATAAACATTCGTCTATTTATAAGACTTGTGTAATAATTAGGACGAATTATCCTCAGGGTTTAAGACATTTACTAAAACTTGGGAATGAAAAAATAATTATAGAAAAATGTTAGTTATAGAAAAATTCGCCAAATTAAATATATACTATATTTCGGCCGTTTTCAAATGTAGTTTGTATTAAAATCAAAATTTAGGTATAAGTTTAATGGGCGAATGGGGACATTAGAGGGGTGTCGGTGGGCAGCCTTGTCCAGTGTTATACTGGCCGTCGGTGCGATCGGGGTTAGAATTTCGGGCCGAAGCGTCCCCCAGCTGTTCACGCCGAGGTTTTTGAAAAAACAACATGCCGCACCCTTCAAAAATATAGTGAGTTCACTAGGAGGCGTCGTCCGGGGCCCAGGGGCCAAAAGTGGAGGCAGCGCTCAAAACAAAGAGTCCCGGCCGCGGGTGATTAGGAAAGGGGGAGAAAAAAAAGGAAAAAAAGAAATGTGAGAGGCTACCCGCCCTCGGACGTCGCACGTTCAATTAACAGTCGCGGACTAGCCCCCCACCGGACGTGCGGTTCTCGATAACGGTCCCGTCCGCTTATAGCAATTCGGTTTTATTTTTTTTATTTATTTTCCTTTTTTTCTTTTGGTTTTTCTCTCCTGCCACCCGCTGCTTACACTTTTGTTCCGTGCGCCGCGGCGGTGCGATACGGCCTTATAGGTTAGGACCGATGGGCTCGGACCGTGTTTAATCTCTGTTCTGTTTTGCCGATCTCTTCTCCCCCCCCCCGGCAACAAACAAGGTGAATCGCGAGCAGGAGCCCAGTTCGAAGGTGACATGCCACGCACCAAAAGACGTCTGGCCGCGGAAATGGGTCCCGAGGACGACGACAGACATTTCAGCAAGCGGCTCAGGAACACTTCGACTAGGTATTGCAAACGCCCCAATATCCGTTCAAACGCCGACAGGGGCCTGGCACACACCGGGCAAAAGAATTACAAATATTTTTTGTCTTTGTCAGTCCCCAAAAAAAAATTTACAAACTGCTTATCATCTCAGTACTCTATGATATCGATGATACTTGACCAGGTTCTTATTTATCAGAGAATGAGTCATTTGTGTCCGCCGATTTCAAATGTGCAAATCCGTACCTCCATTTGCTGTCACTCTGAGTTTTGTTTCACGTCACCATTCTGGGAAGTGTCCAGCCAGCCTTTCGGGGAATATGGACAATATACATAGATGGGGGACTGTATTGAAGAAGTTTTATCAGCCCTGGTCCCTACGGAATATCAAGTATAAACATGGCAAAAACTAACCTATCCTGCAATGCGACAGGATAACGCTGTCTTTTTATTTGGAGTTCAGTCCTAAAGTAACAATCCGAAAGGTAAAAAGAAAGATTTGCTTGATAATACGATTGATAATCTAAAAGACAGATTAAAGCTGCAAAGAATTCTATTTTACAAATTTACACAATATTTTGGAATTGATAGTCAATTGATTTGGTGGCTATATAAAAGAACAGTACTACTGAACTTGACTCCTTTTACAAATATTTTGTATAATAGATATTGCAGAAGATTAGATACAAATTAACAATTATAATAAAATCTTGTAACTCTATCAGAATTATATTCTTTTTTTTTGTTCCGAATCATTTATTGTTTAATGTTATAATTCCAATTTATTGCAAATCTTTCTATTCACCTTTGAGACTGATACTTTAGTATGTACCTAGAGTACTACCGTTGTCTTTTTGTGTAAAGGTTATATGTTAACATTTTCATATTTATACTGTATTCACCAGTGGTTACATATTACCCAAAACTTGTAGCAGTTTAAGTATTGCTACTATATAATTCATTTCTATTATTCCTTTCACATGTCCTTTAAAATTTCATGTTACATAGGTTTTTGATCACTGATCAAAGTTGTCACAGTTTCCCTAGTGTTATAACATTACAGCTTTTCTATATATATTTTGATAAAAACATTTGCAGTTTTAACATTGTTGCATACAGTATGTTCAATATACAAATAATTATATTAGTTTTTTGATTTGCAATTGGTTGCACGTGTTTTATATTTATTTATACATAACACATACACACACAGGCATGTCTATATATTGCAACTTTCCAGCATATTTGTTTTAGAGGCAAATTGTTTTGTGAATTGTTATATAAATCTAATATGATGTGTCACATGGACTTGTGGCCACATTTGATAATTGTTCTAATCAAATGATATTGTTTCAAGAATAAATCCACTTCACTTGTATTATACATTTAAAAGATATCTTACATTGATTGTTCTAACAGTACTAATCATTTAATCTTTCAACAAATTCGTGGTAAAATTTCATCAAACATTTATCTTTCTTATTGCCAGATCCAAAAATAAAATTTGCATATTTGGTTTTCAGATTCATATTTCATTACTGGTACATGTATTTAATCCAGTAGAGATCAAAATTTCTGTCTTCCTTTTGTTTACAGAAAACAGTTTAAATAATGTTTACTGGATTATAACAAAGATAAACTTTTTATTTTAATAATGAACATTATAAAAGTTCACTATAAATATATTAATACTTGGATTACATTGTGTATAATTTACTTGGCAAGATTATTCAGAGAGGGGTTGGCAAGATATGAGGGTTTGAATGCTAAAAATAAATGCTGGTATAGGGTTAGATAAAATATTCATAACATTAGTTTCAGTGTTATTATTTGAATCATTCCATTTTTTCTTAATTGTATGGGGGACTTAAGGTATACGTGTAATTTTTCACTGGCTGTAATTCTTTTTAAGAGGGCTACAATAATTTTCTGTAGCGCTGGTATATTTTCGGATGTTATTTTTTTCAAGATTCCATTCATCTCAATATTTCATTTACAGCACAAGACGCTTTTCAAAATCGGAGGATACATCATCATTCAGTCAGAAGAGATGTATTGCATGGTTTCGGGAATACACATCACCAGATGAACCAGAACTACTGGGTATGATTTTTGTAATTTATAATTTCTCTAAGTTGTTCAATCGGTGATTCTACACTTGTTCCTATTATAGCTTTATTGTATGTGAAAATAATCATTAAACATCCAAACAGTGATGTAAACGAATTAAATAAATTATCTTATCTTTGCAAAACTTTTGTTGTGTTTCTGAAAATTTTGTGCAACTGTATGCAACCATAAAATCGTGATTTTGTTCTCACTGTGAAATGAAAAATGTTCCTAAGTTATATAAATTATAAATTAATTTAATAACAGCCAAAACAAGTACAGAATTTGATTTGAGTTGTTCATTCATTCACAAACATTCTTTTCCTTCAGAATGTTGGAAATAGAAGTTGTTTTTTAATAAAAATGAACTTATGAACAGATAAAGTATTGAATCCTCTGTTTTACTTTTACGACCGTTTTCAATACATCTTCAGAAACCTAATATTTGCCTTTAATGTGTGTTTTATTCACTGTACAAATAATGTACAGCCCAACAAGTCACTTGTTTAGTTTTTAATCCTGATAAACTTAATTTTATTTAATTCATTAAATTCCTTTAATTTGATTTAAATTACTAGGTTGTTTGCAAAAATAATGTAGGAATAATGTAGACATATTCCAATTTAATTATATGGTTGAATTCTAAATTTTTTTAAAAATATGATTTTTATTTTTAGGTCCAGAAGGTATGGAAAAGTTCTGTGAAGATATTGGCGTAGAACCGGAAAATGTGGTTATGTTAGTGTTGGCCTGGAAAATGAATGCCAGACAAATGGGGTTTTTCACATTACAAGAATGGTTAAGAGGGCTCACAGAAATACAGTACGTCATGAAATCTAGTATTTGTTTTCGGTGTTGGGTAGCAGTTTTTCAATAGCAAAAGCGCATAATTTATTGTGAGCTGCTTATGCTTTAATTAATTTTTAAAAAAATGGTCATGTAGACTGAATGACAGTTTCTCAAAACTTAAAACGACCAGTCGTATTTATTTTAAGAATTTGTCCTTGGCCCTTACCTCAATCCTGTCAATGGGAATAGCCTCCGGTGTCAATTTCAAACGTGATTTATATATCAAATCGTCCAAACGATTAGAATTTAGATGGTTTATTTTTAATATTTTTGAACTCGCTAATAGTGAAAATACCATTGATGAGATCATTTGTCATGTTGTATAATAATCAACAGGCCATGTTATTCAAGGTGAAAATTATGTTTGGTTAAAATCATATTTTTTTTCATATTTGGCTTCATTAATAAAATAAATTGATTGTTTATGGATCATTGATTATTTATAATAACGTTTTACAGCATGTAGGAATCTGAGTGTAGAGTTAGGTAACTTTCAACTGTTGTATTTTTCAAAGTTTATTTTTAATTTTTCCTTCAGCGAGAAGACAATTTATTGTTTTCAGGTTATTATGAAGCATCAAATTCAGTTTACTGTAGATTATACTGATTTATTTTATGATTCCAGGAAATACTTCATTCTTTAATACATTCATTGTTTGCAGGTGTGATACAATATTAAAAATACAAAGTAAACTGGACTATTTAAGATCGTTATTAAATGATCAGACTTCTTTCAAAAGCATATACCGATACGCGTACGACTTTGCAAGAGTGAGTATGTCTTTTTTAAGAATTCAGAATGCTGTATTGTATTTAATATATATATATATATATATATATATATATATATATATATATATATATATATATATACCTTATAGAGTCTTATATTACTTGTTATATAAATGTGCAGTAAATTATAGCTTATTTATTGGAACAAATGCGATTTGACAGGATGTAACTGTTGATATGGAAATATTTTCATATTACAGTTATTTGTACTTATTTCAGTAGTGCAAGTACACTGGTTAAAACTTTTTATCAATTTACATATTTTTGCAGACCAAACATGTAAGGTATACGTTATATAAACGTACAGGGTCCGAAATGTTTGCTATTTATTTTTCATTAGATTGCATTTATTGAAATATATTAATACTGTACTAACCATATCTTTTTTTTCCATGTTTACAATAAATACTCTTTCACTGTAATTGAATCACAGTTATTGATAATTGTGCAGTCCAAATCAAATTTGTAATATGCGAACTGTTAACAGCAGTAATTAATATGGTTATCATGTTATAGAAGTGGAATATATTTGCTGCTTTTGTTATAGTTAATATAATAAATAATTTTTCATAATTACAACAAGACAAGCTATGGTACTAAAAGAAGGTGTAATTTTATTTTTTTGTGTCTCTTTGTGATGCTCTATGCACTGAATGTATTTTTCCCTCTACATACCCGGGTGGATTATTTTTAAAGTTTAAAAATTATAAAACTTTGTGACTTAGTCAACATGGGACTTGGACTGCAGTGGTCTCAGGTCTGCTCACTTGACCTGAACTATTGTTCTTTATATGAAATGGTTAAAAATTAAGCTTATCATCCTTTTTAGTAAAGCAAACACAAAGCATATATATTTCTTGTATTTAATTTCATGTCCCTAGCCCTTAGTATAGCATCACGCCTTAGCTATTATGATATTTAAGATTTAAGACTAAATATAATTTCTCTTAAATTTAATGTTTACGTAGCATTTACCAGTCAACTTGTTTCAACTGTCAGTATAGATACCCAATTTAAACGGTAGTTGTTGAAGTAATATTTAAAATATGACGAAGGGTTAGAAATGCTATGCATATTATATAATTTTTTTTATATATATAAATATTACCTACAATAAATTATAATGATCTATAATTATTTCTAGGCACTATCTAGGCTTACTTACATTTTTCTATACACTTGCAGGATAAGGATCAGCGGAGTATGGACATGGACACGGCGAAGGTTATGCTGCAGCTTCTCCTTGGTAAACACTGGAGTTTGTTCAGCCAGTTCAGTTCTTTCCTGGACCATTCAAAGTACAAAGTGATCAACAAAGATCAGTGGTGTAACATTCTTGAATTCTCTCGGACAATTAACATCGACCTATCAAATTACGATGTGGATGGAGCTTGTTCGTATTCATTTTACAGATACAATTATTTTTCTTAATATTAATAAATAAAAAAAAATTGGGAAGATCTTATTCATTTTCCAATTATAGAGAAGAAAACAAAAATTAATTTCAATTTATTGTGGTGTTTCGATGAGTCAGTACGTTAGACACGTTTGTGTAAAAAATTTCATATTCTTAAATGCAGTCGTGGGTTCTATAGAATCTATTAAGACCCCGAATTCACGATCATGTGTATTTAGTCACATTTTTCTGGAATGAACCTTTTTCTTTTTTCAGTAGGATTTTACAAGAGTGCATTTGCACACTACATGCATTATGATCGATTTAAATCACCTAATTAGGACAAATACATATATGTATTTATATATGTATAAATATATACGAGTACAAATACATAAAAATTTCTGTCTTTTTGGTAGGTCAAAACTCAAAATTTACACCTTTAGCAATCTTGCTTGATTTAAAAGTACTGTTAGGAATTTGCTTTAAGAATAATACTTATATTCAGATTATAAGTACTTTAAATCATTAAATCACATTTCTGTGCCTGTCAAAGTTGTGTCTTTACACATTTCAACATTAGATGAAATTATAACACTTATTAATTACCCTTTAAATATTTTCTTATTACATGGTTAGGTGTTAGTCCTATTACTAATATAAATTTTGTCATATTCTATGATGGAAAATAGAAGTTTACTGGTAGCCCTTTACTGTTATCTGATTATTTCCAACCTTATCAGGTTTTTATCTACTGTTCGAGGGATCATTAAAATGTTTTGACTAGCTATCGACTGCTTCTCTATTGACTTAATTTAAAAAGTAGAAATTAAGTTTGCACAAATTATTATTCAGAAAACAAACATTCATAACATTTTTTCCAAAACAGTGATGCACTCTAAAAACGTGTACTGAAAACTTGTGAAGAAAAGTGCGTTTCTGCAATTTCATGCAGTTATTGATTCTAAAGTTTGTGTCAAACCTTCCAAATTTTCTTGTAAATTCTTGTGGTATATTTAAGGGAGATTTACTCAGTGATCACAAGTCGCCAATTAGCAATTAAAGACAATAATTGTATATCATAGACCACAGAAGAAAGTAAAAATATAGTTTTTTAATGTATAAATTATTTCATCTCTTCCCCAGATTAAATTGTTATCATTCGGTTGGCTTTATATTTTGTTTCAGGGCCAGTTATGCTTGATGAATTCGTGGAGTGGCTCAAATCGTCTAAGTCAAATGACAATCACAGGAGCTGAGGCTGAGATATGTGACAAAATTGTCACATAAACCACTATTCCCTTCCTTTTGCAACCTCCCTCAAGTTGACTTCAGTCTCTGTATCATTTATTTGTACGAATTAATGTTAATTTCGTTTATTTAAAAACTACCTGATCTAGTTTGTATTTTTTTGTATGCTACGATCTTATTAATAAGGACACAATACACTATTTTTGCGTTCTTTTTCTTTTTATTTTAAACATTGTTCTTCGACATTTATAATGTCTGAAAGAAAGTGAGGTTTTTCCTTTTTCGAGAAAATTTTGTCAAAACTTTTGTAGTTGAAAATGACTAATTCTTGGACTCTGCCCAATTAACCATCATATCTACAAGAAGGCGGCCCTTTCATTAAAAATAAACTTATCCTATTCATTGACAGACATCACTCTTGTATTTGTCGTATATGAATTACTGCTGAATAAAAATCAACATCTTAGTACCACAATGTTTGTGGCTAATTGCGTATGTTTCCCAACAAGAATTCTGAGTGTGAAAACATTCTCCAAAATATCCTTTCCACATAACTAAGTCAGTTATTGAATTCGGTTATTTTTAAATTGAAGAGCAAGTAATTATTCTGCCCAAGTGCAATATATACACCTCCTGAAGCGTTAAAAATAAATTTGAACAATTTATGAAAAAGGGCCCAGTTTAAATCTGTTTAGTAAAGTAGATATGTAATATTTGTTTTCATAGGTAAGTGTTATTTCTAGAACATGAAAAATTATTTCATTAAGTATAATTATGTATATGTGGTATAATGATTATAATTTGTCGATTATAACTATTGACACAATAAATAACAGTTATACATAAGATATTTTTTTATGAAAGAGCGGTTTAGCTCAAACTGAGTAACTGAAGGACTCGTAGAGGTTAGCACCAAATGTAAGTAGTTTGTCCATAACAATAAACTGCTGAATCCATGGTTCGGGCTCACCCGAGGAAGCAGGCCCTTTGGCCAACCCGTAGATTACCGGGATTAGCTTCGCCATAGGCATAGAAATATTGTTAATATTTGTAAAAGAAGATTCCGACGTAGAAGGCTGATTGGGAATCTCGACTGTGGACTTGCCAGGAACAAAGTATTCGGCTATTCGGTCGACTGAATTTGAAAATCCCCGTTTAATACAGGATGCGGCCAGTGATGCAACTTCGTCGGTCTCGAGTACTTCAATAGTTTCAGAAATAATCTTGTACAATTTGGATTTATTCGCAGTCTTGAAATCGGTTTTACTTGACACGGTCGTTATAAACCTCGATAACATTTTTATCGGGTCCTCCGGATCGTCGTGTATCTTTTCCTGTATCGCCCAAAAAGTTTTTTCAATATCTTGGAGCGTCATCAACTTTTTCAAAGGCATACTCTTTAAAACGCCTTTCACGTGTTTTTCGACAATAGCGGAAATCTCTTTTATACCTTCGCTAATTAAACCATGGCTCAGGGATAAATAGTCCTCCTGCAGGGAAGAATCGAGTGTCGGGCTGTTGGCAGCTTCCGAAGATTTACAGCAAACATAACCGCCGATGATATTCAGCTGGACTCTGAGCAAAGCGACGAGTGCGAAACCGGAATAAATTAGGGTCAAATGTTGGGTGAACGCCCGAATTTTGAGCTCCTCCCAGGTTGACACTCTGTCCCCCCTGCCGTCCCTCAATTTCTCGACAAGTTCATCTGTGTTTACCTCTTTGAAAATTGCTTCTTTCATGGCGGGCGCCAGCGAGACAATCGTCTGGTTGCAAGTCCTCTCTGTACTCTGGAAATGATGCTGTTTACGCGTTCTCTCGAAGAACTCTTTCGCCTCTTTCTCCTGCCACTCGATGAATTTCCTCTGCAGAAACCTCGACAGAAAATAGGTGCCGCCCACTAGGACGCCGGTCACTATGAATTTTCTTCTGTGGCGGCAAAAGAATTGCCTCGTTCGAGAAAACATGATAATACACCGGCCGGTACCGCTGGTTGAGTAATTCGAGTTAGTATCCAGTGAAAAGCATCAAACGATTGAAGCCGGCACGTACTTAGAATGAACTGAATATAAGTCTTCGTTGGAAGCGGTTAACAGAACGCGGTGTAGGTCGATAAATCCGCAAATCACTGACATGAAACCTCCTCGGAATGATTGTCAACATCCAAAGAGGCAGTGATCCATTACGAGGCCTCCATGAAAAATGCGTAACGACATTTTTCGAGGAATGAACAGCCAATCAAATCGCACCACTGTTCTCAATTCATCTTTAGTCATTTTTCCGCGAAATTTCTCAATTTTTGCCAACATTTTGCATAATAATTGATCAGCCACCTTATTAAGTACCTCGATGCTAACAAATATGCAAAAATTTCCCCATGGGATAATTGTGTACCGTAATTATGCGAAGTTAAAGATTTAATAAACTCACTTGTCCCTTGCAATAATATATTCAAAATACAGTCAAATACGGGAAAAACAATGTAATTATGATTGCCTTTAATTTACACTATATTTTTTGTACGTTACTGTTGTCTATGCATTATTTTATAAACAATTACTCTACTGTCCAAAGTACGCTCAGGGCCCTACTCAGATTTACATAAATTGTACTTGTATAATTATGTTATTTTATAAATAAGCTAGTAGCGTTATATAAGGATCAAAAAATTAAAATATGCAGGACTTTGTGTGAATAGAAAATAAAGTTTATGACTTTGTGTCTTCCTGCTATTTCAATGTTACTCACTCTCCGAATAAGATTATAAAAACCATAGGAAAAGTATGGTCTTCAATTTAATAAAATATGTAGAAAGTGTAATTTCATCTAGAAGCCTATATAATTGGTATTTTCACTTTGAAATCAAAGTAAATGTAATTATTATACCATAATCTCTTGTAATATAATATTTATTATGTTAACCTAAATACTTTTTAGAAATTCTTAAGATGTTTAGTAATTTTTTCTAAATATTGAAAAATAACAATGCAATAAGAAATACTGCTGATTAAATAACAAAAAAATGGTACATAATAATAGAAATTAATATTATAACAAAAATAAAAGTTTGTCGAACATATTTTACCTCTCCTTTTAATTGTGTATTCAATATTGTGATAAAACTATACCTTGGTAGTATGCAAACTCAGTTTCAATCATTTCTGCTGGAGGAAGTGTTAGAAGTCAGCAGTGTTAGAACAGGAAAAACACTTTTCACTTTTAAAAACTTTTTAGATGGCAGAAAAAATAATTTAATCGATTCAGACGACATACCTGTAATAGGTCAAGTACTCTCAGGATAAGAAGAAAGATATTGTTTCATTGAATCTCAACATACTAAACTTATTAGTAATCGGGCAATTTAAATTGTTGTCTTTAATTTTTGTATGAACTCAATATTTGAACATGAATACTGGAATGAGAAGAAATATTCTGGAAAAAAATATTAAAATTTATTACTTGTATAGATCAAAAGGAATTTCATTGAAACACTTTGTATAATAGTATTTATTAATTAACAATGTGTTAAAAATTAAACATAAGTTATCATATCGATGAAATAATAAGATCTGGCATATTTAAAACTAATATACTATAAATACAATAATTATTAAATGAAACCTTCTTACTTATAAAATAGATTATCAAACTGAATCAATTTGCATTTATGCCTGTTGAAAATGACAAAAATTACAAGGAAAAAGTTCAACATTTAAATAAACTTGACAGAACCACAATGGATTGTATCCAATACTCTATTCCTTTTTTGATGCTTCAAATATATTTTGAGTGTAAATTGTCACCAACTATTTTGATTACTATTTACTCTCAATTAATTAATACATAAAACCTACAATTATGACTACCCAAGATGCACAACATTAATAACAGAATTACTGTCCATTTTAAAATAAATCATTTTTTTTGGACAACAAAACACTACAAATATTTTCTCACAAAGTAACTGGAAAAATAATTTAAATAAAAGATTTTTTTGGTGAGGCTGCTTGTACTCTTGCCTTGCAAAAAAGTCAATCTCTCATGAAATTAAAATTTGGGGTTTACAATAGTTGTGTATAGAACATAATAAGAATGACAAGATATAGTTCCAAAATTCCATTTTACAGTTGAAAATCTTATAGATGAGTATAACTAAATATAAACTATATCGATAATTTAAAAGTGTAAATATGTAATAATAAATTAATTGTTCTCCAATTTAAATTTTAAATACTACATAACAATTTAAACTATTTTTCTTCTTAAACGACATTATCAATTAAGCAATATTGATCATTCAGGTACTTTTTGATATCCAAAACCTGTGCAAGCAAGAGTTGATACCACAAAGGGGTCAGCATATAAAAGTTAGAACCCTCTATCTGTTAAATTGAAATACAATCAAAATGGAAATATGAAAAACGAAACTAATGCTATTCTATTCTATTACACAGAATTTAAATGTTAACAATTATATTTGTAATTAAGAACAGGCATTCAACTTCACTAAATATCTATAATTATTGACATCAATCAACATTAAGTCTCCGAACAATGATACAACCATTCCAGCAGAGCAAGTACTAGATATCAACTTAAACTGATAAAAAAAAAAAAACAATCAGAAATAAGAGCATGCAATGACTAACAATATGCAGTGTAAAGCACGACCATATCCATAGAACGATTTTCAAATCATCTATTTTCCCTTTCCCTATTCATAAATGGAAAAGAAATTTTTTGAATCCATCAAAGTCTCTCACAAAGTATAATCATGAAATAAAAGGGTATATAATAATGTTCACAGTTAAAATTCAAATTAACAATCGCAAATATACTGTAAAAATGATTTGTAAAATATAATACTGATGTACGTGGAACTCCCACTGATCAGCGATTGATAATCTATGAAAAACCAACATTAAAAACCTTTCTGCAAAAATGAATATCATTTCAGTTTATATGAAACAACATATACTGTCAACCATACATTATGAAATTTAAAAAAATAAATCCTACAAGCTTAGAATGTATTAAAAAATTATTTTGAAGTATAATAATTGTTAATAATAATGTGAAAATAAATATGTCTACAAAATGTCATAGAAACAAGTAAACAAAATTTAGAATTAATGATTATAACAGTCCGCAATTATACTATATATGCTCAGAAGAATCATTCTAACCAAAGGCCATGTACTAAAACTTCTAAAAACTGGCAATAAAAATAAAATATCACAATTAAATACAGTTTAATAATAAAATACAAACTAAACTTTAAATAAAAAAATAAAACTTTTATTCTGGCTCATATTTTCAACACCAAATAATAATATCTCGAAAGTTAAATCTTCATCATTAATTATTTTGTACTTTCCCACACACTCACACATACACAAACACACATGCAATACCTATATAGAATAGTATTTTACATTTTTATTATACTCGGGAAAAGCTCATATGTAAAGGCCAAATCTGAAACAATTAGTGTATCTTATTTGAGCCGTCCAATTTGACAAATAAAGAAAAAAGCTGCGATAGTTCTATTAATAAACGGATTGTGTTGAAAGTGTAGTTCCTCTTAATCACGAAAGGAAAGTGCGCACTGTCGCCTTGATAGGTTGCCGACAGAGAGGACAATCATTCAAACTGTGAGCACAATGGACGCAAGTCACAAGGTGGCCGCACGGCAAAAATACAACACACACTTCGTTGTCCATACAGATCTTACACAGTCTCGCTTCTTTCAATCTCCTGTTCTCTTCCTCCAGCGACACTGAAAAATATCGGTGGACAAAAAAAACGTTAACCAACCCCAGTTACCATTCCGGTCGTGAAACGCAGACCGGTCTCGGCTACTTTCAGAATCCGACACGACTAGCCGTTTCTATTCGTATTTTTAAATTATGAATATAAATGTAATTGATCGGACTCACGTTTATCCGACTGGCTGTTTTGATTGGAGTTTTCTAAAACCTGCAGCGGTTCGGAAGATGCGATACTTTTATTACAGAGCTTCTCTTTCTCGTTTGAACTTGTCGAAAACCTGAAACCAATTTCAACGCCGGCAAACTCGTTTAATAAAAACCGATCGATAACCAATTAATAAATTAATTAATTACGATTAGAAATCGTAAACAGTGTCTACAAACTGCTCACTGTACACCTGAGGCAATGGGGCTCACGCCGAGGCACTAGTTTAATTTCGTCAGAAAATGAAAATACTTCCGATATTTATATTAATTGAATTAATGCTATTTACTACAATTATATCAGTTCAAGTGCAATGTTAATAAATATTAAAGAAAGCGGAGGAATAATAATTCTGAATTTTTAAAAATGAAACTTACGGTTCTATATCATCCCTGTCTGATTCATCCGATGAAGACAACGTGGGACGTCTCCTTGAACTACCTCTTCCCCAACCAATAATTGGTGAATCTGGAGGAGTTGTCCTACTGAATCATATTTATTATTAAAAATATGTTAAAATAATAGTTAAACAATATAACATTCTAATAAAATGTAAATAACATTATAATATTTATTTATAGTGATTGGCTGAACTTTCAAAACTACTTTCTTATTTTCTAAAATAACATTCACCAACACACGAATTGCAACGAATGGGAATATTTAGTGCACTAAATATATAATATAGGGAAATAAATAACTAAGAATTATATCTGTATATAAATACAACAAGAACTTTTGGTTTTCTTAAGGATTAATCCAATATTTTCCAATATTTGCAAAAAAAAAATTGTCCTCTGTATTTATATAGTGCAAGCGTGCACAGTGGCCAATATGCACTTGTCTTTCGAGGAAGTGGTTATTTCTCCACTGATATCACTTATCCCTACTCATGACTAACCCACAAATTAACATCCATGGCAAGGAATAAAAATTTCTAATTTTAACTAACCATGTTTCATCCATTTCTTCTGAAATATTTTCTTCACTTTGAATATCAAGTGCTGACACTATTAACGCATCAGCTGACGAAAATGTCACACCAGTTTGTTCCATTTTCTGTTTCAGTGCTAGTTTCACCCGAGAAGCTTCTATTCCCACTTGCAACGCAGCCTAGACACAATATGCGTACTGAGAATATTGTTTTTGACTAACAGATTTGATAAGAAATAAAATTAGTATAATACTTGATAAAATAAATTTAAAAAATTTAAATACTATTAAATTATTATTTAAATTCAATTCAATTTTAGATAAAGTTATAATACAAAAATGGACATATCCAAGACACAGTTTTTTATGGTCACAAAAAAATTGAAGTCATACTACCAGCAGTCCCAATGATTCAAAATTTAAGCATGAAGCCCACAATACATTAATTCCTTATTAAATTATGCAATTATTTATATGCATATATATGCACACACACAGAGAGTACACAAACAGTTTATTGTTTACTGAATAATACATAAATTTACAAAGGAAAATTACTTACAACTGCACATGGTGTACTCATTAATTCTTGCAGTTCCTCTTCAGTCACCGTTCGAACTCTAGTCAATGCTGTGCTTGTGGACCTAGGTACAGTTTCTCTACCCTCCTAAAAAATATCAACATAATAATTAGACATGTTTTTCTAAATTCAGAAGTTTGTCCAATTTCTCGAACAGATGTATGACACGAAAGAATATGAAATAACTTTTCACACTAAACCGATTATCCCATAGGTTTTAAACAAACTACTCACACTTATATTAGGTGGATGCAACAACAATGTTTCATCTATATACTGTTGGCCTTTTATAAGAATGATAAATCCACAGTTAGGGAACCAGCGAGCATGTTCTTGCCATGGTATATCTGATTTTTCCCAACACTTGAGTCCACCATCGCAGTGGAAACATCTCACTTGATCTTTGTTGCCTATTACAAGAATTTAGTGAGAATTCTTAAAAATAGTAAATTCAAAATGTACTCAATTCTTTTTTTATAAAATGGAATTATTCGATATCCAATTGTAATCAACCCAAATTTGCAACTGATCATGCACACAATATTTTTCTATTATTACATATACCTTAACACACACAAAAAATGATTACTTCGTGCAAATACTTATTTTTAATGAAAATCACAACGAATGTGTGTGTGACTGGAAAATATAATGAATAAAAAAAGGAAAGTAATATTGTTTTTCAGTACTTGTCCAACTTACAAGATTTGTTCTATATAATTAAATTCAAATTTTAAATTGCTTTACAGCTGCATAGATGCAGGTCAATGTGTACAACACTTATTTGTTATCATTTATATAATACATTCAATCCTATCAATATATCCTACACATTCAATCCTATACTTTAAGGAGGCTGCTATCTCTGGGATGCTTGATTGGATTCAATTCACTAGTCTCTGGATCTGCAGAAATGTACTTCTGTTTAACCAAACTAAACATTTGAAGGAAGATTTTATTTCTGTCAAAAGTGTACTTCTGTCTCTACACAAAAATGTTCAAAACAGTATACTGACACTAGAGATGAGATTTCAAGTATCCTTCACTTGTTTCCAGAGTGCTAAACACTTATAAAAACAGTTGAAAGTTTACATTTTTAATTCAAATTAAAATTTTTTACGTACCGGTAAAAAAGAATCCGGCATCAGCCAAGTCTTCTGGTTTCTGCGATAGCGTTTTAGGCCACAATGTATAAGTTCGTAACCTAGATTCATAAGTAGAATATTTAGGATATCTAGGCACTCTGTGGCTCTGTATTCCAAGCTCTTTAAGTGTTGTTACACTAGCTGAGAACAAATAACAAGAATTTATACACACTGAACTAATAATCAATAAATTAATTACAATAGATAACGTTTCCGATAATAAATTTCAATATTTCCAATGTACAAGTAAGTTTTATCTTAATCTATTTTGAACTTTCCCAAAAGAGACTCAATGAATGAAATTCTACCTAATCAACAAGAATACTGGAGTATCAGTCAAGGAAAAAATTTGTATTGTATATTTATTTAGGAGTACACTATATATATTTTGTATTTAATTTGAAATAATTATTTTATTGGCAGTAAAGGCTATGTAAGGGTTATCCAGAATTAATTCTTAAATACACAGCACAATTTCAATTGCAATTATGCGCAACATTGTTCTTCATTGAAAATATGAATGTTCTAATGATACATCACCCAAAATGAAAATGTTAATTAGAAAATATGATTTTACTGTTATCGTTGGAAGTTAAATCCCTCACGCTGAATCCTGAAGTTCCCTCTGTACCGTTATCCCTTGACTTTTGGTTCATATAAGGGCACATTGAATAATGTCTCATATGTTCTGTGTCTGGATCATCTCCAGACTCCCATCTATCGACCAGAACATCGCAGAAAGCACATTGGACCTGGATTACAATATTGTGAAATATAATCACTTATGCTGTACAGAAAAAACAAAGTGTCGAATTAATTTTCACATTGTGTATGATGTGATAATGCAATTACAATTCTGCCCATTTCATATCAGAAAGTTGACTACTGGAGTTTGCTTCTGCAAACAAGAAAAAAAATTTATTGATTTTATAGATTTAATTTAGGGTTAATCTTTTTTTTGATTTATTGGTTGCTTCCTTCAGAACCAGTACAGTCAAAAATAAATTTACTAAATAAAATAATTTATTGGTACTCCACATATGTAGTAGCAATGATTAAAAAATAATTATTATTACTGTACTATATAATTGTAACTGTACTATGTACTAGCATTTAATAGCTAAGTTGACATCTACTAAACTAAAATATGATGTAATATTACACCTAGTACAAATATAGTGAGTGTTTTTCCCAAAATGTTGAGTTTTTACTATATAATTTGAAGCCTCACAGCTACGAAGACATTATTTTAAATATATTTAAGTTTTTATTTAAAATATAATTTAATTAACTTAAATAAACAAAATATAATTATACTTGTTGTTTGATCATTTTAACCAAAAAATGTATTTCTACAGTACTTTACTGATAAGCAAAGCTGTCAAGATTAGAGTCTTTTATAAGGATTTTTTTTTCAACATTGTTTATATAATGCAATTGGCAGGTTATGGCCAGTTATGCAGTTTGTGATACAGAGTGAGAGGCTTATGTTGTCTCCCATTACTGTCCCTACATACAACCTGATGTCTTTGGCACACGGTGGATTTGAACCGCTGACCTCCAGGTCCGAAGGCAAACGAAGTTGAAACCCCAAACCACCGAAGCTCCCAATAACAAGGATTTAAATTTATTTTACTGCTAAAATGAATTTTAACACTGTCCTTACATATGGACTAGCTTACAAGCTAAACATGGCAAATGTCTGGTTTTCTTCATTCACCCGGGGGGATTCAAACAGCCAACCTTTGGCTCCACAGGTAGACACTCCATACACTTAAAATTCCATACTTACTTTAAAAAAATGAATGCCCACAGTGGATACGTCTAAAATGTTAACTCCAATATTCTAGAAGCTTTGCGGGGACTGAAGTATTACCTGATCCACAACCTGGGTATAGAAGAAACCGGAGTGAGAGAGTTGTTCCGCGGACACGATGAAAGGTATCGGCCAGCTGGAAAAGGACTGGAGCCTGGCTTCAAAGTTGTGGTAGCGACTGTTGCCGGTACCGGGAAGGGCCAAGTGGGACCTGGTGTGCATCGGAGGACACCTAGGCAATCGGCTGGTCCCCCTCAGTTCATTGATCAGAGGTACGTTGCCCGAATTGACGGGGCTGCTTACGAAAGCGCAGCCCGGGTCCAAGGCCCTGTGCCTGGACATGACTTTGTCCCCGTAGTTCCACTCTGAGATCCTGGCGCCGCAGCTGAAACACTGCACCTCCAGGCCCTGGCCCATGTAGTAGAACCCGGCCCTCGCGATTCTCCTCGCGTCCACCACCGCATTGCTCGGCCAATTTTCGAAAGTCCGCAGCCTGCTCTCTTCATAATTCATAATTTCCAACCAGGAAAAATACTTTCCTCCAGGAAACAACGAATTCAAGGCAACGAGAGGGATCCGCGGAAGCGAGGGCTGCTCGAATTGTCCGACGGAAACATCGCAAAGCACTATTACGGAACGGCTCGAGTTTAATTCCTCAAATTATCGGTATTTCGAGCCCGACCAACGTCCGTAACGAGCGTATCGAATTAATCCGAGTTATGTACAGTGATGCAGATCAGCTGGCCGCGTTCCTAAGTTTATTTTAGCGGTTTATATTTTCGGCGATGAAAATGAAATATTTAAAAAAAAAATACGGATTAATTTAAAAAAAATCTCTTAAGCCGGAACTAATATAGAAACAGTATTTGTTCGCGTTAACGAAATTAAGATTGCTCCGATCGAAATGTCACTTGCATCATACGTCGATACGTTAGGCAGGGAGGTTTTTAGGTTAGTCTTTCCATAAGGTTAAAGACATGAAGTGCTATTATGAAGTATTAAACGTCGAACGAGATGCAGGTGATGATGAACTGAAGAAGGCTTACAGGAAATTAGCTCTCAAGTGGCATCCGGATAAAAATTTAGACAACGGGGAAGAAGCGAAAGAACAATTCCAGTTAGTTCAACAGGCGTACGAAGTGCTCAGCGACCCCCAAGAAAGGTCTTGGTACGACAACCACAGAGATTCAATACTGAAAGGGGGTCTGGGTGAAGATTATAAAGATGATTCGCTCAATGTCTATCAATACTTCACGACTACGTGCTTCAAAGGGTACGGGGACGACGAGAAGGGGTTTTACTTTGTTTACAGAGAGGTTTTCAACAAAATTGCCGCCGAAGATTCTGCCTACGATCACAGTTCGGACAGCGATTTGGAAATCCCGGATTTCGGCTGTTCGACAAGCTCCTACGAGGAAGTTGTCCATCCGTTTTACAGTTACTGGCAAAGTTACACCACTAAGAAGTCTTTCAGCTGGCTCGACGTCTTCGACATAAGGACGGCTCCGAACCGACGGGTAGTGCGGCTCATGGAAAAAGAGAACAAGAAGATAAGAGACAGGGCGCGAAAAGACAGAAGCGAAGAGGTCAGAGCGTTAGTTTTGTTTGTGCGAAAAAGGGACAGACGCGTGCAAGCTCACGTGAAGTTTCTGGAAGAGAAGGCGGTCGAGAATGCAAAGAAAGTGGAGGAACAAAGACAGAGAAGACTGATCGAACGGAAAGAGCAACTCACCAATTATAAAGAAACCGAATGGGCAAAATTTTCCAATTTAGAATGTGAACTTAAAGAAATTGAGGCAAATTTGGCTGCCGAGTTTAACGATGAAGAAATAACAAGTGATTTGTCGGATGAGGAAAATGTATGTAATAATTCTCTGTATTGTGTAGCATGTAATAAACTTTTCAAAACAGAAAAAGCTTTCATGAACCATGAAAATTCGAAAAGGCACAAGGAAAATGTAGCTATCTTGAAAGAAGAGATGATTGGTGATGAAGATGCAGAAGAAGAAGATGGAGAGATATCTGAAAATAATGAAAACAATGAGCCCTTTTCTGTAGATAACAATTTTGTGAAGGATACAGTTGCAGATGTTGAGCAACTTTCTGACAGCATCCAAACAGATAGTGACACTGATTCTGTTTCAGTTATTGATAAAGCAAATGCGAGTTCTGAAGAAATTGTTACAGATTTAAAACATAAGAAAAAGAAGCGCAACAAAAAGAAACAAGATTTAATTGAAGTCTCAGAAGATAATAATTGTGATATTAACCTTTTGGAATACCAAAGTAAGAAACAGAGAAAGAAACAAAATTCAAAAGTGCAACAAGATAACGATGAAGTTAAGCCCAAACGTGCCGGGAGAAAAACTAAGGAATCCAAGAAGGATAAATTGTTACAAGATGAATCAGTCTCAAGTTCCAATATTGAATCTGAAAAGGCAGATTTGCCATGTGAAACGAGTACAGTTAAATGCCAAGAACGGCGTTTGCCAAATAAACCACACAATGATACATCATGTTTTACTTGTAATTCTAGTTTCAATTCAAAAAATGAACTTTTCAAACATTTAAAATCTTCGGGACATTCAGTGGCATTACCATCAGACCATAGATCAAAAGTTATAAATTGTGAAGAGAAAACGAAAAGTGGAAGGAAAAGCAAAACGAGGAATAGAGTTTAAAAATTGGAGTACATTATTAACGAATAATTTATTAAGAAATACAGTGAATACTTCATAATGCTACATTGTGTATTGTTTCCAGCAATTCTCCCAATGTTTAAATACCAATTAGAGGTTATAAATTTCAACATCCTTACTGTACTTTTTATATTACAATAAAATAAATATAAGATTACGGTTGGATCTGGAGTTACTGATATTTTCACTATTTTATTACAAAGGATACACCAGAAAAATAATTTTTATTTTAACAACATAGCAGTAGAATGACATCATTCAAGTACACAAGGTTTATTCTGTTATAACTAGTTCTGAAATGGGGACAGGGCTTTTAAATATATTTTTTGTTATAATCTATATGGTTATACCCATTTCAGTTAAATAAATAAAAATTTGTTTTGTGTATCCTTTATTTTTTTAATGTAACTCAATTGCATCATGGTTCTTCTTCACTTATTACATTTAAAGAACCAGTTATTTCCTATGAGCGTTATTCTAATAAAATGCTTATTTAATCATTTAAATGTTTGCATTTTTAAGAAGAGTTCTCACTCGTTTTTACTTTTTAGTTTTCTCCAGAAATTAAATTATCTCATTGTTTTACTAAATAAATTTCTCTTCCCTGTTAATCACGTTTCATGACATGCTGTTATAAAAGTAACGCTTTGAAACTGTAACATATAATTTGGATAAATAGTGCAAGCGGACACTTAATATACTCAATGAAGTCAATCTGTTGATAAACTGTTTCAAGTTGGGAACATTTTCTCTTCGTGCTATTGCCTTTAACAGATAGGACCATTTCTTAACTGAGATTTCAAACTGTTGAAGCAGTTTGCCTTTCATTGAATTTGTACACCTCAAGGTCAAAGATGTCTTTTCAAAGATCCATGTCGAATGGAATTCTTGCTTGCCTACTAGAAATAGGTAGAATACCATTTCACAACAAATCTGCCAAATATTACTACCGTCAACTTAAAAAACTCAATTTCTCCAATCATTAATTATTTACTGTAAAATGGGATTAAGGACAAAATAATTGTAATAATTTATATTACAAAGTTTATTGGCTGAAATTTTCACTTTTCTTTACATAAAACTTCTGCATTGGATTCATTCGAGGAAAGGACAAAGTACAGCGACAATATTACAGAAGCACAGAACTGACTTATCAAAAGATTACATTTTAATAACAAAAATGTCCTAAAGCAATAAGAGATGAACGGTTCTTTATACAATAATTTAAACTATAATTTATTAAATACAATATACAAGTGGGGGAACAAGTTACAGTGATTAGACAAAATTATATATTCATAAAAAATATAGGAAAAATGTAAACAATTTGAGCATGATACGAGAGATTGGATGATGATTATTTTACCTACCAAATTCACCTTCTATGGCATGATTTTTTGGAGTGAGCTCCACCGGAACTGCTGGAACTACTGCGATACCTTCCTCTTCTGTCACCTGACCTTCTCTTGCTGCTACTCCGCGATCTGTACCTCTTGTCTTTCCTTCTGTGCTTCCTTTCCCTACTTCTGTCCCTACTCCATCCCCTGCTCCGACTTCGACTTCGGCTCTTCTCTCTACTCCTGCTTCTACTCTTACTCCTACTCCTTCTAGATCGCCTTTCTTTTTTGTGTTTGGAATGCTTCCGCCTCCGGTACGGGCTAGGGGATCGACTGTAGCCGGAACTGCTTGACGACTCTGAACTTTGTTTACGTATTTTTCTCTCGGTCTTTCTTTGCAAACTCCTATCAGTTTCTTTCTTAGACTCATAGCGGTCTCGGCTCATGGTCTGTGTTTTAAGTTCACTTTTATTTTCCCTAATTTCGACGGTTTTTGACGATTCCTCACTGTCTACCGTCGATTTTCGATCATTTCTAGAGTCATAAACTGCACCTAAATATAATAAAATTTTTAACTTTGATGACACTTTCTATAGAAATGTTTCACACAAGATCACAGACCCGAATGTGAAAAAGTTAAAAGGGGCAAAAAAAATAGGTTGAAATAAAATCAACTGGAAAAATTCAAAAAGAGAGGGTCCAGCCATTCATTAACTGCTTGTATCCCAGTTTTCATATAAAAATCGTGTTTTAAGAGTGCAATCAAATTAGAAAAGGTGGTATAAACGGGCTAAACTTTAGCTGAATACAAAACACCCAAATTATTTGGAACATTCAAAAACATTTCTTATGAAAAATTCATTTACGAATGTTAAAATATTTTAGCAAAAATAAGAGCATTGAACTATAAATATAAGTGATATTCACCTGTCTTTTCAGCCAAAAATATCAGTTGGATAAAATCAAACTGATATTTAATATATTGTAAAATACTAATCGGTGGATTAGCAACATGATTAAAAGTTTATCTCTCTCACCTTGTTGGGTAGGCTGTACCTGTTCCTCTGTATCAGGGCTTACTTCGCGACTAACACTACGTTTCCCTAACAACACCATTCTTTCTTTCTCTTCCGATTCAGCTACTTCTCTGTCTATCCGTTCTTCCGTGTTCAAAAAGTCTTCTTTTCGTCGCTTAATCCTTTCCTAAAATTGTAAGTTATTTCTTGAATAAGAAACTCTAGTTTCTTCACTCACAAATTACTGTGATTCAACAGTCGGAAAACATTGCCACTAATATATTTATTCAAACAGTAAAAATCAAACATAATATGAACTAATTATTAATATGAGTTCTATGTGAATAAAGAAATTCAGAATTCAAATTTAACAATCTTTAAATAATTAATTATCACTTATTAAATAAATATTGACTCTCATTACAATGCATACATCAAGAGACTTACCCGCAATTCTATATCAGAGTCTGCACCGTTAAGAGCCATCCCTTCAGATTCACTGTTTTCACTGCCAGAATCACTGTCATAGATTCCCAGACCTGTTAAAAAAATAATATCAACTATTAATATACATATTCAAATACAGTTTTGTATATTTATTACTGGTTATAACAGTTTCAAAAATAAAACCTAAAGAAGAAAGAGAAATGTTGAGAACAAAACTCTTTTTAGGAACTCGTTTAAAACAAATAATATTTAAATCACTCTAAAACAAGTTTTTTTTAATAAGGAAGATAAAATCCAAATAAGAAATGCACCCATGTTACTCTGTGACGAATTATTATTAAAAATTTTATAACATAAAAAAAACTTTACAATTGAATGTAATCTCAGGTAATATGGACATTTAAGAGGTGTCACTCAATGACAAGGTAATTAATTTGTAACTTACCAAGTTTTCCAGTTAAGGAAGCTAAAGCCTGGGTCTTGCGAACCGTTGTAGCTGGAGCTTTGTGATAAATAGACACTTGTTTAGTAACAAACAACATACAATATTTGACAATGACCAAATGGGATATATTATTATAAAAATTTCTGAACAAAACTTGTATGAAAACAGCGTTTCTCCAGGTTAAAATACTTGCACTTAAAAATTATCCCATTTTATGGACTCTCTTTGATTCAAGTTAATGTTCAGTCATAACATTTTCAATATGATATCTGTACATTCTGCAAATGCATTAATCATTGAACTAGTTACTGCGTAATGAAAATTCATACATTTTATATAGTAATAGTTCTTTAAGATAAAGCTGAAGCATGATTAAATGTTTCATTACTCTTAAATGTTCTATTGCTCTCTTTAATACAAATTTATCCTGGATCGGGTTTGAATAAGGACAACACAAAAAGCTCCTAATCTGCTGTTTTCATTGCAAAATATACCTTTGGTTTGCCATTGTATTTTTCGCAGCTCCTGCAAAAACTGAAGCTAATTCTTTAAGAAAAAATATACACAAATAAACCATTAAAAGAAAGATATACTCAGCAATAAATCTACAGGTAATTCATCTTACTGAACTGAGTAAATGAAAACATTTTCATGGATCAAAATCAAGTCACTGTAATAATGTTCAAATAAATCCTTATATTCGCATACAGATACAAAATTAATTATATAAATAGTCTAACAGCCTCAAAAATCACTCAAACAACAACATATTTTCCATGGGCAAAAATTTTACATGTCTACTTTTTGTCTTTTTTTTTAAATAATTTATCATAAACTCTGAATATATGAAACAAATATTTCTAAGGAAATTGTTAATAGTCTAACAGACTTCAACAGTCACGCTAGGGACACAAACTGGTGTTGCACAGACCGATACAACCTGAGAATAGAATGACTACCTTTCCTCTGAAAATGGCTATGCACCTCTTCAGCAGCTGCACGCATTTCTTCACTAGTCACTTCCATTAATAATTGAGTCAGCGTTTTTCGAACTTCTTTCATCTGCAAAGAAATGAAAATGTAATCCAAATTAGAAATAGTTTAAAGAATAAATTCAGTACGCATTAATTTCATAGGTTATTTAAGTTCAATTAAAATTTAATTTCCCTGAATTCTTACCACATATTGCAATATTTCTTCCTTGTTACGGAAAATTGGTTTTGGAGGAGGAGATGGTTCAGGCCCTCGCCAGTCAAATCTTGATTTCCGTACTTTATCTGTAGATTTTTCATTAACAACTTCCTTTTCAGTATCAGATTCTTCTGAATCAGTTTCCTTTAACAAATATGCAGTAATATGCAAATACAAAATAAAAGAATAGTAATTATAATATTCCTGTA
This sequence comes from Lethocerus indicus, assembly GCA_019843655.1. Lineage (NCBI taxonomy): Eukaryota > Metazoa > Arthropoda > Insecta > Hemiptera > Belostomatidae > Lethocerus > Lethocerus indicus. The sequence continues at coordinate 11,996,876 of JACDQD010000011.1, forward strand.
TTTTCAACATATTAAAACAATCCAAAACATAATAATTTTACAGTAATCATCCTCTATAAAATAAAAAATTTCATTATTATACATCACTAAATTGTTATACATCTACATACTTGGAAGATAAATAATAATCATTGAAGAAATAGCCAATATTTGCTCTAGAGTCCACAAAACATCCTTATGTATTAAAAAATCACAACAGAAAATTCTGAGTTAATTTAGAAATCCATTAGTAGCAATAGAAAATACAATTCATAAATGTGCCCATAATTATGAAAGTGGTCTAAGTCAATTCAAACATTAAATACAACATTTTCATATGAAATTCACACAAAATTTCATATTCATAGTAAACTTCCATTAATAAAATTCTAAATTAAAATGTTGCATAATATAAAAATATTTGATATACCTGTTTTGTGGTCTGCGAGGGGTTGGAATACTGTAGGTTTGTGATGTTTCTGTCTCCTCTCACTGGTTTGGTCTTTTGCTTGACCAGCAAAAGACCAAACCAGCGAGAGGAGACAGAAACATCACGAACCTACAGTATAAAAATATTTGTTAATTTATTCGAAAGCAATTCATTAAATATCTCGAAACCAGAAATATATGACTTAGACCACTTTCATAATTATGGGCACAAATATTCTTTGCCTTTATTAACAATCAATTTGAATGAATTTCAAATAAAATATCTCACAAATTTGCTTTTCTTTGGCAAAGCAGGAGAGCCGTTTGCTTCCAAAACATCTCTGTTCCTAGCTTCTTCTTCCTGCTGCCTCACCATTTCTTCTCGTCTCTGTCTTTCCAACCTTTCGTTTTCAGCCTTCTTTTGCTTTTCCCTCTCCATTTTCTCTAGGCCCTCCCTGATCCATGCAGGCAACTGCTTCCTCTTTGCAGAATCTAAAAGCAAAAGGAAACAAGAAAATCATACAATTTGTACCTTTCACCAGGACCATACAGTGGATCTCAGTTCAAGACCCAGAGGTCTTTAGCCACACAATAAATGTGTGCCTTTTCTCAATACATGCTGCTGTAGGTATAGATTTCTATACCAACAATACCTATAGATTTGTTTAATAGGTAAAATATCGAGGAACTTATGTTCTCAAACAGAAGAGCAAAAATTATTAATTTGGTCAAATTACTACGATTAACTACTTACCCAATTCAGGCATTATTTCTGTTATGTTTGATTGTTTTCTGTTGCTTCTGGTGGAGTTATTATCCCATGACTCTTTAATATTTGAATTGTCTGTCCAGTAACCCTAAAATCACATTATTTCATTCATTTGTTATTTCCATTCATTTTAGGATAAGTAGATATTTTTTTAAATTATAAATACTCTATTAATCAATCATTCAAAGACATCTTTGTCAACCAAAAACTATTTCTTTGATATATAGCACATACCATTGTAGGTTTGTGCAATCATATTTAATCATAAAATTTCCTATGTAGATCACAATCTATTATTGCAGTAAGGTGTAGTAACAACTTTAAATATGTAAAGTTTCTGTTAGTGCACAGTTTTATATATATATATATATATATATATATATATATATATATATATACACATTTTGGGATCCTAAAGTCCCTGTCTCTTTACAGTAAGGTACTTATGCATGTAAACTGCCAGTGAACCACACGTGTAAGTCACAAACACGACGACAATACGATAGCACCAATCAGACATGTATGACATATATAATACACATATGTGAAAGTATGATCATAATAGTCCTCCGATTTTACACAACAGGGCTAGCCTCCTTTCGCAGGCTCATAAAAATTACAGACAAACTGCCACAACTCACTGGATTTGTTGAATAATGTTGATTATTTGCTGGCTGTGGAGGATAGTGGAAAGGCGGTTGGGGAGTAACGGGCGGGGGAGCGGGAGCCGCCGGCTCCGGGACAGAGGTGTAGCCGGCCGTGTAAGAGGGAGTGCTGATCTTGTTATCCGCCATACCGCCCCAGCACCATCCCCCGCCCTGGTCCCAGCCCCAATTGTTTGGCCAGACGCCCCCGTCTGAAAATTCGAATGGAAAACAAAAAAAAAAAAACGGTCTTTCAAACGTTAAACAGAGTAGCGCTATTAAATGTAATACGAAATCAGTCTACAGTGCGGGCAAAACGGCAGAATCTTGAAAAAGCCTTTGGAGTTACTGAGATTTTCAGTTTGTTTTATAAAAAAATTCGTTCGCGTGCCTCAATGCCGATCTTGCATTTAGATTTCCTCAATAAGTTCTGTGTAGCCATGTTATCCACAAACAACGAAATTAATTAATTTACTTATCTCGGTGTGATATCTTAACTATATATTCGCATAACTGGCCATAATCTGCCAATTGCACTATATAAAACACATTGATAAGGAAACTTATTCCTACTAACAGTTCTTTTTTAACTGAAACTACAATACGTATTTTTTTTAAATAATTTTTTTCTTGTAGAATATATCAGAATACTCAAGTTAGTATCACCATAATAATAATAATAAAACATTAATTCTTTCCAAAGGAGAATGCAATTTTTCTGAAAGCATATATACACAAACAAAAAAATAATGAAATTGTTGAAATTTCGTACCGTACTTGAATCTACTAGAAAGTAGATAGTAGTGGAGGATAATGTGTAATTTTACACAAAGAAGTTTTTGAAATGAGTGGAAATAAAAACTTATATACCCATCGGTTGGTTGGCAGACCAAGAAGAAGAGGGAACAGACTGACTAGTTGTAGAAGGTAAACTTTCTTCTTTGGTGATTTCCATCGGCGCTTCACCTCCTTCTTTCTCATTGTGAGGAAGGCCTTCTTTCATTTTAATCCACTGCTGTGCAAGTGAGGCCCAATCAACTATGAAAGCAAGCATCAATAGTTTAACTTTATAAACATTTTTTCCTATTTTATGCTAAAGGAAAAACATAAGAAAATATCACCAACATTATATTAAACAGTGTTTCTAATTACATATGCATTGATTTTAATCAAATATGCTTATTACATAAATACTATGTAAAATTTATACTTGGGTAATTTTATTTCAATGTCCTCTAAAAATTTATATTTTATCTTAACTTAATAAACCTATTTTAATTTAAGAACATGCTGCTAATTTTTTCATCATACGAACTACAATCAAAATTCATAATTTACTTGCTTAATACACAAAATACTTAATACATGGACATACTACTTCTTTAAACTTCTATTACTGAATTCCAAAATTGCGGGCCAGGCAAAATAAATGTGAAGTATCAGTGAATTAAGCTTCAGTCTAATTTATTTTTATTTCATCTTTTCTTATATAGTGTAAATCTAAATGACACATTTTAAAAAATAAATTGTTAAGTAGTACATGACACAGAATGTATAACTAATATTTTTTCTCTCAAGGCATTAATGAGTTATGCAAACTATGTGTTCTTAGGTTGTTTTAAGCTTTGTGGTCTTAAGCTATGTTGGTCCAAATATTGAGGAGAGGGATCTTTTACATCCACAGCAATCTCACACTGCCAGCAGTTTCAATACTTTACAATCTACACATCAATGAATCTTTGCAGCACCAATTACAAATTCTAACTTCTGTAGTGCCACAGAACTTGGGTGTGCTACAAAACCTTTTAAATATGATTTCATTATATTATAATAAGAATAATATATTACTATTCACACTGCCATACAATTGCTTCCAAATGTCTAACAGCATACATGTTGAACATATTTCACATCTAGGGTCAATTTAATAGTCTAATAATACAAACACATTACAGGAAATACAATCTTCCACAAAAGTATATTATTAAAATATTTATATATATATAAAAAAATACCTTGCTCATTTGGAACATTTACATATGCAGTTGGATTTAAGGCCCACTGTGTAGGGTAGTTATTCCCTTGACTTTGAGTATCACCAGCCCACATTTTTAAATCGTATACACCTCTAAATCGAGTCTAATTAACTTAGAAAAACAGAAAGAGGCAATTACGAATAATGTAGGTCCAACTTCCGCTGGCTGCTGATAACTTGCCTAAGACTGGCTCCAAAATAAAAATACATTAAGAACATTATCATCACTTGAAACAAGCTTATTTCTTGATAGGGAACCATTTAAAATTAAAGCCGTGCTACACGTTAATGCGTTTGAATTTACATTTCCCCGGCTGTAAAAAGCGTCGGAAAATTTGTGTAAGTGTCGATTTTAATACTGTCAAATGAAATTCACCGGTAATAAATGAAGATATTAAACAAAAACTGAGCGTCTTCTACTCAAATCCCTAGACATCACAATCGCCAACACCAGGTGAATAAAGATTTGTAGCCCCACGCGTAACAACATTGCAATTCTAAATTAAACACGAACACGTATTTTTTCACAAAAAATGCAAAATGCACACAAAAAATAGCAATATGCACAGATTTCATTGAAAAATTACAATTTATAATGCAGAATAAATACTGTACGACAAAATCGACTGTACATATAAGCATAATATACAACGCATGTTTTCCACAAACTATAATGATTCACGAATAATTACGTGACTTAAAAGTAATCAGGCTAAATTATGTTGTTGAACTTTTATATTTCAAGTTTCAACAAAGTGCACTTAAATAGAAATACATTTCACAGATTCCCACAAAATCTTCAATCAATTTTACGACTTGAATTACTGGCATTGAAGTCAGTCGCCTCTAAAAATAGACCTGTAGTTATCATATAGCATATGTTTTTCAAGTTATTTTCGACGTGAAATATAATTAAACATTGACCTTAAGTAAAAATTGAAAGAAAATGAATACTGCAAATGTATATTTACTTCCAATATTTTTTAAAATGCACATTAATTTATGCAAGTAACTTCCCCATACATATGGTATAAATATACAACAAAAAAAGTATTACTGCAAAAAAGTTTTGTGTATGAGTTTCTAGGGCTCAATTTACTTCAATATTAAGCCTATTATAAAATATGTCAGAAGACTCAAAATACTCCTATGAAATTAATAAATCCTTATTGAATATAATTATTTACTGTAACAGGTTTATTTTATTCTCCAACATATGGTTGACAAACATATACACACATTTATCAAATTATGTACATCAAACTCATACTATATACACAATTAAAAAAACTGAAATATTTTATATGTTTATACACAAATACGTAGATTCAAAAATGCTCTGACAGATACTGTTGCTGAAGTTGTCTTATAAATTCTGCCTGTCCAAGATCATAACATGCTAACATTCTTTGGTACAACACAGGACAATCCAATGAAAAACAATACTTTCCATGCGTTCCTCCAGAGCAAGAAAAACACAACTGAAAATACAACATGTATAGCGATGTAACACCAAAGTGAAAACTAAGTACAATAGAAATCCCTTATTTGCGTCACAATTATAAAATATTAACTACCTTGGTCATCAAAGAATGTTTTCTCTGCCACTTGTTTATTTTACAAGCAAGGGTAACTGATAATAGTTGAGTATTTTGCTGACAGTTCTCACATACTCCGGAAGTACACAAGGTACTACATACCACACAATTTACTGTTGAAAAGTATTGTGAAATTGTCCCTTTTCTTCCATCCACAGAGCCCTTACCATGTAAATAAATGTACTCCTTTCTCGGCAATGAGCTGTACCTGGACTCAACAAGATTTCAAATTAGATTTCATATTTATATTTAAGATATGATTAACTCTAATTCAAAATTATAATCTATTACCAAGAATGAACATCAACACCTAGAAGTGTGAAGCACCTATCTAATGGTGGAAGAATTACTTTGGAAATGTAATATTCAGAATTTATACGTAATGTGCGATCATTGAGAAATTCAAGAGGAGAGTGAACTAATCTTATAAGTGGGAGCCCTGGTGGGCCACAAGATATTATGTATCCAACCCTTTCCCCTACTCTAGGTTCTGATCTTCTATCTTTTGCTAGCCATTCTCTGAAAATAAATAAATGAAATAAAAACATAGAAATGTATAAAATTATAAATAAATTTTAACTACAGTAACAAATATTTTATAGAACTTATAAAATCAGGGATGTAATATCAAGTGAACCAGTGAATTCATTTTTAATTTATATCTATATTCAATTACATTATATATTTTTAAATATTATATGTGTATAACATAATATTTTTTCTTCTGAATCATATACACTTAACCATTTAAAACCAATTAAGAATTGGTTATACTTAGCCAGTTTGAGGGCTGGTACACAAGCACCAGGTTTGTAGCCTGCCATCCCACGGTACTCCCTAGCAAATGTTAGTTCCTGTATGCTTAAACGTCCAGAAATAAGTTTCACCATTTGTCGGCGAACATAACTTTTTACTTTACTCACATCATAGGTTTCAAATAAAATTTTCAAGGACTTTTCTAAAATCTAGAACAATTCAAAACAAATAAACTAAATCAATAATAAACATGAAATGAAAACTTTGATTAAAAAATCATAGTTGAAAATGCATAACTTATTTTATTTCCTCTTTTAAATTATTTTATTTGCATTATGATTTCTAATTATAGTTATATTTGAATACAAGAATTCATTTTTCAACAATATCAGTTTAGCATAATTTAAGCAATTTTCTGCACCCATTTGTCAATTTGGTCTTAGGCTAGACTGGTTTTGTCTTCTCTCCATCATCATAACATTTCATCAGTAACACAGTAAGATAATATTGTATATTAGCTGCTGATGGAGGCTATTGTAAGCACTGTGAAACTGTAACTAGCCAAATGTTTTGTGAAACCGAGACCAAATCTCAGTGGATGCTAAGCCAAAAACATAAATTTATGTTAATTTAGTCCTAAAATGTCATTCTGAATTAGACTCTTTATTTCACTTGTTAACAAATTATATTCATTTCCATATGAAAATATATTATAATTACAGTAGTACTTTATCAATTAGCATATATAAGATTCACTTACTTTACTAACAGCAGGACATCCATCTCTCCGAACTGTTTCAATACCTTTCGCATCATATATGGGTTGTTCCTGGTCAATGCTCTCATACATATACCCAACATAGCGTTTCTTGGTCTGAAATGCATTATTTGTAATATAATGCAAGACTTTAAAATAACAAAACTCATTTGGAAATTAGACAATAACTAGCAATACACAATGCATACATTCACACTTTTAAACAATGCTGATTACATCTAAAATGTAATTGATTTATTTGTCAATACAAACCTGAAGAATGCAAGGCTGATAAACTTTTTCCAACTTCAGTTTGACAGGATGGGGATTCATTTGTGTAACAGCATCGGCAATATCTTGGCCAATTACAAAAGCATCTTGCCTTGATTTTCCACGGCACAATACAAATAATGAATCGGTGTCGCCATAGATGACTTCTGCTCCCCATTTTTTAGTTTTGTTGACTAGATTTATGGCACTTTCTAGTGTTTCTCGCCCCTTGCTTACAACACTATCAGCCACCTATTACAAAATAAGTTCAATAAAATCTATATAATATTTGTCAAATGGCATTTGTCTGTGTGTGAATTTATTTTAATTTATCCAAATAAATTCAAATTTACAGTTAGATAACTTACTAATTCTATATTAATAATGAATGGTACAAGAAACAACTTTAATAATTACAAGTTTATTGCACCTGCGATAGGAACTATTAATTTGATGCTCGTATTTAATATATAATAATGTATATATTTAAATTATGTGTACCTAGATATCCAAGAGAATGAAAAATCAAATAGACATATACAGTATCTACCATAAATACAAATTGCAAAGTAGTTGAATAAAATACTTGTTGTATTCCCAAATATCAGAAACCATGATACACCATACTTTATTCTATTAAACTCTACTTTAATAATAGAAAACATTTCTTTTACCTCCACACATGCCATGCGGCCAGAAAAATTTGCAGAAGTGTACCCATATGTAACATTAGCAATTAGCTTCAGCCCAAGTTGTCTTGCATCCAAAACTTTTCTCAATATTTTATTGTTTTTATGCTCTTTGAGTGATTGCTTCACCTGGAAAAAATGTAGTACGTAAACATCGAAAAAGCACAAAAAAATTTCTAGTTTATCATTCAAGAAATAATTTCTTATCTATGACTTTACCAGTAATCTTGTATTCAATATTTCTTCAAGCATACGAGGTAATACGCCAACACGTACATTAGTCTTAACATAAGCAATACCAGCCGGTGATATATGAATATTATCTTTCATACCCAAAAGATCCTTCAAAGGAACTTTCAAGTCAGCACAACCAAACTCAAAATATTCACTCCTGCAACATAAATAAACAACAGCAATAATATAAAATTGTGTTACAAAGGAAAAGTTGTAGTAGCATTATAGTTATAATAAATACTGGAAAAAGTGACAATAATTAAGAGTTATTATATAAAAGAAAGATTAGGTAGATTATGAGCTAGATGTATTTATCTCATTTTCCAGTAGCAGTATTTGTATAATTCTTTAACACAATCAAGTAAGTAACATTAATTTAAGAAAGAAGTAATTTTAATACTTTTATTAATTTCAATACTTAGCCAAATGATGAATTTTTCCAAGGCACGTAGAGAAACAATAATTATATGCAATAATCATAGAAGGATATAGACTTTGAAAATCCAATACTATTACTGGATCACTATAAAATCTGAAAAAAAGGTTTGTATAAAGTTATATATAATTCTATATCTATTAATATACATTAAAAATTGTTCATCTTAAAAAATAGTATAATAAAGTAGGTTACATTTCGTATCTAATCATGTAATCCGTAATCTATATTGACTCATTATAATTCAAAATGTTTTTCCTGTTTTCAATTCAAACAATAACTGTTTGACTTTAAAATAACTTACATTATAAGTTTCATAATAAGTTTATATAATGATATCTGACTGTTAATTACTTAGCATATTCACCATTACTCTCATACATCTCAAAACCCCAATCATTTACAGAATCGGTAAAACATCTTGTCATACCTAGATTTAGGTTCCATAATCAATGGGAGACACTCAGGTGCTTTCATTGCTGCCCTCTGCTGTATGCTTGGTGAAATGGCAACATAATTCATAGGTTTAGCCATTCTTAACATCATAGATTCAACTCTGAACTAAAAAATATATATGATTAAATACATAAATGATATAGAACATCCTATTTTATAGTGTAGTATACATAAAGCAGGCATTATGGGAGCAGGAACAAGCATTTCCTCCTATGTCTGTTAGCTTAATAAAAATATCCCACCCAAAGACTAATTATTTTCCTTCTTAGGGTAAAAATTACACATAAGTCTACTGCTGTTCATGTGCAAAACTTAATTTCTGGAACAAGCTATGTGTAAAATGAATAAGTACCGTCCTCCTCCCAAATTTTCAGAGGTACCACAAATTTAACAATAATAGACAAGTTTGTTAATAACATCTAGATGAGTTGCAGTTAGGCTTATGCATTTGTAATAACATGTCTACCACATTACTGGACATAATTATTGCTCCCTGAAATTGATTATATCGTTATATCTATCTTTTCTGTAAAGAAATAATTAACAATTCAGAATGATAAATTAATTAAATACTATATTTCAACTATTTAACTAACCTGAGATCCTCTAGAAAATACTTCATAGAACTGTATCCCAAATAAACTGGATAATTCACAAGTTCGCCCTACCAAGTCAAGTTGTTCAAGTATTTGAATGACTCCAAGAACACGTATCAAATAATGTTTTATAGTCAGCTCCCTAAAATTATTAGTATAGGTAATATATACTGTACTTATTAAAAGTGCTGTTGCAATGTTTTTTCCATTTAGAGCATCCAATTTATCTTAAATACAGTATTCATTGTTTGATACATATAATCATAACATGTTATTTATTTCAATTTAATCCAATAAAAACTAAGACTCTTAAAATAATCTATATTTCTAGAATAAATTCTGTGCCTGTAGTACTGATGTTTATTGTTCCACCATGTGGTGAGGGTCTTGAATGAAAATGAAGGTATCCGTGTATGAAGAACATGGTAAACTATATTTTCAAAACTGTAACTCATTAATGCTACCTGAAAGCAGACAACAAAATTATAGGATAGTTAAATAAAATCTGAAATATTAGTCCAGCTACAAGCAATTTCCTGTTCAGTAATTCTTAAAGAAAATTTAAATCAAAATCAATTGCTTGTGCAAGCTATCAGGTGTGTACAATGTGTTCTGAAAAAACTTATCATATTAACTGTATTACACTGAATTGAAGAAATTTATTTATATACCAATAAAACTTATTCTTTAAATAATTCCAAATAACTTATAGAAAATACTGAAATGTTAACTACCTCATGCCTCATTAGTTTCCACATGTTTAAAATAATTCTACCAGTTATTTTTATGTCGTTATAGTGAAGTGGTGCATCCAAATCGATGTTTCGTTTACTTGGCATTTTCAGACGATTTAATTCATTAATGAGATTCATTCCTAATTTGTAACCTCTTTCAATTAAATAACCCCAAGATAACATTTCAATCTTAAAAGATATTAGAAATAAATTATACAAAATAATTGTAAAACCTCATGTTCTAATTTGAACTACAAAATAATCTTGTTAAAAGAGTTAAAATTACACTAATACATTCATGCTTAATTATAATATACATATTACATATATAAATATATATACACACACACACACACACACACATATATATATATATATATATATATATATATATATATATATATATATATACATATCCCTATTACACCACTCACTTCATAACCAATTAGTATGTCAGGATCCCATTGGTGTACAAGATTAATAAGTGCATATATTAACTCTATTTCGGAATGCACTTCCTGGATGAAATAGCTGACTCCATATTTTAAATTTATTTGATCTTCAGAATATATTAGGATACCTTAAACAAATAATTAATAAGTAATTTGGAAATATATAGAACACAATATTCATATCAGAGATCCGACAATTGTTACATTAATCACAATGTTTAGAACTTGCATGCACATTAATTTACCTGTAACTTGACGTGGCTTGCTATGGTTAGTTGGAACATCATTTACTATTGTATAAAATATGCCATATATGGAGTCGTATTCCGGATCCGGCTTCAAATCTCCTCTGGTCTGAACATGAACCTCTAATTCAAACACAGTCAAATATTTATGCTACAAAGGAAAAACGCAGACTATTATTTTAAATGACTAGGCATTAAAGGTTTTAACATTTTATGTTATTAATATTTTTCCTGTTCTATAACTGATATTGAGATCCATTGGTGGGCCCCCATGAAAAGACATTAATCCATCACCAACCTGGCAATTTTCTGTATTCACTACCCTATTTGTTTTCAAGGGGCAGTTTCAGCCTCTAACAATTACAGTAGTACTGCTGGTACACTGTCCAGTTTTGATTATCTCCAATAATAAATACAGTTTTTATACACTAATATTAATTTATATATACTAACTTCACTAGCTGAATGTGCATCTTGCAGGTTTTGTAAATCCATTTTGAATGCTCCACTGTTATCAGGAGTGACACTGTCTAAAGCACAACTGTTTGACATGACATTCAGTTCTGGCAACAATTCATGATTATCCATTTTCTTAGTGGCACACTAAAATAGAATAGTTTGATAAATAATTAACTTTCATCAATAAATTGCTTCTATCTGCATAATCTTCATCTATTATTCTACATTACTTTGTTTCATATACTTGACCAATTGTGATTTGGTAAAAACCTCATTTTAACCATCCAATTAGCCATTTTTGATGTTATGAAAACAAGATTATGAAACAGAAAAAACAAATTCCTCCAAATGGTTTACCTTTGAAGAAATTGTGGTGCTATTAGAACCCAAATTGACTTCATTCCTTTCAGCAGAAGGCAATATTTCCTGTCCAACAATCTGCTCCTTTGAAAGATAAGAATTCTGAGGTTCTGGAGTAATAATTTCAGTTGGGCTTTGTACATCAGGTGTACAGCCGACTATTGTCAATTGGGAAAGTTCCTGAGATACTGACGGTGAAAGTATAACACTTTCAGTTTCAAAGCAGGATAGTCCCTGTTGAATGTATATCTTTCTCCTCTTCTCTTTTTCAAATGGTAATTTAACATTGGGTATTTTAATTTTTATCCAATCTTTCGCATCTTTAAAACTTGGGGGATTCTTCGCAGGCATTAATAAAACTGGTCTACGAGTAGTAAGAACACTTGTGGGAATTTTAACATTTTCTTTTCTTGATTTGATCAGTAAAACTTCATTATACATATCTGAACGGATTTTTCTCAACGGATTGCTGAATGATCCAATGAATTCTTCCAAGAAGTGCATATGTTTTGTTGATACTTTTATTAAATCAAACCCCACTTCTTTACTGCTTGATGTATCATTTGAATTTCCATAAAATGGATCAACCTTCATACATTTTCTTAATCCATACAAGTCCAAATTGTTAATAACATCTTCTTTACTTGGAGGTAGGTGCAGAGGTTCATAACAATTTTTATTTGCTATTTTTAATCCTCTGTGATTTGATCTAAAATTGTAACACGATGTTTCATAAAAGCTCATAACTCCTAAATCCATAGACATATCCAATGAGCTTTCATTCAGCGATATATCATGTAATGTTTTGTTACTATTAAATGAACAAGACTCATTTGTGGCAGAATCTGAAATATTAGATTTATTTAATAACTGCTGGTACTCAGAACTTTGAAGCAAACTTCTCTTAATTCCCTCATCAATCTCTGCAGTATCCTTCACAACAAATCTTTCCTCAAGAAAATTTACTGAGTCCCCCACAATCCTAAAACATTTTGAATCGTGTTAAATTAAGCAAAGAATATAAATATATAAACTATTCTTGCATTAAGTTGCAAATTCAACTTTACTAATTGGGCTATTTATATAAACTGTATATTCAAATACAAAACCAGAAATAGCCCAATAATATATAGACGGAAAGAGCCTAGACTGGAACCTTACAGTTAACCAATGAAATTAAATGATAATAAAAACAGAGAAAGATGTGATGTACGGAAAATGTGATGAGAACTGGATGGAAACAATGTTGGCACTGGGTAGAGATGCTTAGTGCAACTTTCAAGTTGGCCCACATTCCATAAAATAAAAAATAAAAAAGTGTAATTTGGTCACATAATGGCCACAAATGCAAAGTTAGAAACAATTCTTTCGTGCTCATTCACATATGAAGCATGAGGCAGTTTACTTACTCATTGTTTGCTACCTCACTGGACAAACCTGAAAACATGTTAATATTATTACTTTCTTCTTCCTTTGATTTGTATTTCTTTAACAGTTGTATTCGCAAGCTTTTGTATGATTTTCCAGACACCTTATCTTTCTTGCCTCCACTAGCTTTCATTTCTGTACCAAGTTTCTTCCTTACTTTCTCAATCTTTTCCTTACTTGAACTGTTTCCGATTAAGAAATTATCTGGTTTAAGCAGTGGAGATTTATTTGGCGATCTAATTTGTTGAGTAATCTGAGCAGCACTGTTCTGAAGTTGTTTTAATAAATCAATTTCACCAGCAGTGCCTTGGGCACTCCTTGGGTTCGATTCATTCCTTTCACTCTGGGAATTATGCAGCCTGCTGGGTGATTTCTGGATTGAAATTTTCAATGGCTGATACCGTCTCTTTGGAGATATATCATAAGTGTTCAAGACCCCTTTCTTTGGTGTGTTTTGAACAGGTTGGTTACTACTTATTGCTTTATCGGGAATGTCATCATCCATATTACCATCGACATACATTGGGCATGAATCAACAGTTTTATCATCATTTGAATTTTCCTTAGCCTTAAGGCTTATTTGGGAAATATTTTCTACACCGTACCAATACAAATCATCCCATGAATCATCGCTGAAAGAAGAAAAAGTAATACAATTATTATAATTGTTTTCTATACATCACAACTTAAGGCATAAAAATTATACAGTTTTTATCCACTTGCTCCTTCCATAGTTAAATAGCTGAAAAATCAAGTTTAATTAATTAAAATAGTCATTTCTTAGGATATATATTTATTTTTTTCTGCATTGTGACTTTGCCATTATGTGCAAATATTTATATTAAATTCTGATTTGCAAATAAATTAAATAATAATGAATTCAGTTAACAATTAGAGATCAAAAACAGGGTTGCTTTAACAATCAGAACTGATTTAAATACAATCAACCAATAAAGTTAAATGATCATATTGATTTGTGCAAAAATAAATAATTGAATAATGCAAGATAACTATCAATTACACATTATTCTGAGGAGAGGATTCTGTTGGTTTTTGAATATCCAAATATTTACTGCTTTCAGTTTCTTCTTCTAATTCTAAAGGTTGGCTGAGATCAACTTTGTCTGTTTCCTCATCTGATTCTTCATCTTGTTCTTTCTGAGTACCCAAAATACTATCGCAATCAGCCTTTTCATGCTCATCATTCCCACCTGCCATAAGTTTATCAATGGCAAGGATTAATGAAATATCCTGAGAATCCACTGTAATAGAAATTAAGACATAAATGAATAGCTAAATAGGATACAACCTAATGAATTAAAAATATCAAGAAGAAATGTAAGCATAATTTCATAACAATGTCAATATAGTACATGATAAAATACTACCCACAGAAAAATGAATACTCTGGAGAGGGTTGTACATCATGTTCCTCATTAACATCATGGTTTGTATCTATATGGGAAATTTCATTACAAGCAGCGGGCAAAACTGAGTGTTCAGAAGTTTCAAGTGGATAGTCTGTTTCTACCAGATCCGCCGGTTTTTCCAACATTATCCTATTCTTAAAATAAAAGATACTAAGATTGATGTTACCTTGAAAATTAGGAAGGAGATGTAAACCAAAATGGTCTTTGTGATGCATCAATTTAATATGTAAACATTTTAATTAATTATTATTTATGAGGAAATAGTATTCTTATTAACATCAAAAAAATAATACCTCAAGAGATAGAAGAAACTGCTCTTTTAGTCTGAGCTCAAATTCATTAGGACTAATATCTGTTTTTTTTTCCAAACTAGATAGAGAATTCTTTAGATATTCATCTTCAACTTTCCTTCGTTTTTGTTCTTCGGCCCAAATATTAGCTAAACCAGGATTAATATTTCCTAACAAATAAAAACAAAATGATAATATCTCAAATATATGGCATATATACGGATAAAAACAAATGCCATTTGTTCATGGATTTATTTTATGCTAGTGCCTAACAAGAGATACAGCAGACATTTTTATATCAAAAGTGTAAAATCCGAAGTTCAAGAATCAAGAACTGATATAGCTCATGACATCATTCAATGACATCATCATCCGCAAGATTACAAATACATTCAGATTACATACATACATACACAAGCACACATCCACATGCATACGCATATGAGCACAAAAACACACAAAACAACTCAACTGTTCCATAAACTATATTAATTAATTTAGAAAATATATTATACCTGAAATATCGGTTTTGTTCTGAATACAATCAGCAATTGCATCTCCTTCCAATTCACAATATGTTACTTTAAAATTATCCTGAGAAGAAGTACACAGAGAATCTGTAACAGTAACATTATTGTTTTAATATCAAAACAAAGTTTGAAAATGTTCATTTGGCAAATAATATTACCTTTTTCATTAGTCCTTTTAACCCAATTAGATATATGAACAAAACTCATTCCATACAAGTTATAATCAATAAAGAACTGAAGAATAAAGGGTATATGTGCCTCATATGGTTGAAAAATTTTATTACAAATTGAACCATTCTGTAAAGTGAAAAAATAATTAGCAACTTATATTATACCAAATTAACAACTACAATTATATTTTTAAAAAAATGAATACCTGGAGTAAATGTACAGCTTTTTTAATAACTGATGGATTGTAAAAATATATTTTGAAAAAGTTGTGTTCCTTGGCATTGTAACCATAAAAAGGTCTGAAAAATAAATTCGGCATAGTTTAAACCAAATATTATTTTAGCAAACATACAAATACAAATTGGTAAATATTCTCACATTCATTGTCTTATCAGTCACACATCACACATCAATACTGATATCATAACAATACATATATATCTATACTCACATTCCACTAACTAATATTATTTTAAAAACATGTTGCACGGCAGGAGAACCAGAGTCCCTGTTAATAACTTCATCTATGCCATTTGCAATCTGATACATTATAGTAGCTGCATTTCCTCTCCCATCAAATGGTATATAAATGTACGGCAGAACTCCATGTACATGTATACAAGTTTTAACCCCTTTAAACATATAAGTTAGTTAAACGTAATGATTCTTAATCAAGTGTGTAGATTCATCATTTTTTATTTAAATTAACCTGATGGGGTGATTCCAAATATCCTTATGACAGGCACCAGTCTAACGGGGGCGCCTCTAAAATGAGAATAAGTTACATCCAGGCCACGAACAGGCGGATTTAAGTAATAGTCCACATTGACTATTCTTGCTGAAACCATTGGAAATTATCATCCATTAATTGGCGACACTGAACCTTCAATTACAATTACAGAACGTAGAAAAATACAAAATTGCGGAAGGTTAAATGAGGTTACTCTATTATTCCCGCCATAGATGTCTCCCGTGAAAAAATGATTCAAAAAAATGTTTCAAATAACTTTTGTTTATTTTTTGTATTTACTTCCCCCAAAGAATAATACGCATTTTTTAAATTCAATTATTTAATTTTTTATTTATTGCTGATAAGGTAAACGGCGTCTTATATTAATTTACCTATAAACAATTTAACGAATAAAAAACTATTACATCTATCTTACGATATAATAAGAGAGATACGGAGATAATATTTAAAACCAAAGAATTTCCTAGTGTTCTGATGATCTTAAACGTATAACAGAATTACGGGAAAGACATACTTCATTTGAAAGTATGTATTTTAAAAATGTATTTATTTTAAAATATGAACGTTGCGGTATACTAAGAACTCTAAAAATAATATTAAACTTTTAATAATAATTAAAGCGATAAAGCGAAATAAACAAGATGACTTGATAATTATCATGAATAATTATGCATTGTTTTTAAATAATAATCCGTTGATTAACTAAAACAATTAGTAATTTTAATCAAAACCGGTAATTATTTTTATTATAATTATTCCTAAATTTTAAAAAAACTACTGTACTAGATATTTTTAAGAAAGTGTTATCAAAGAATACTATTTATTTATAACTAAAAGTTCCTTTCATTTTATTTTAAGTTAATCATAACTACAATTTAATATTATATTGAATGGCAATAAACTTTCCAATGGTTGAAATAAACCATTAAGATAAAAAGTCACACAAAAGTATTTATCAGTTGAAAAAACTAATGACAAACGTCAATGATTTGATAAAATCAATAACGTTTTCTCTAATGAGAAACGTTATTGATTTGATAAGCGAGGTACTAACAAAGTTGTACTGTGTGTGAAATGAATCGTAATTGAATTTTTTCTAAAGTGAAAATGTGTTTTCACAAATCTTATGCAGGCAATTTAAATATAATTCGCAGGCTCCTTTACAAACAGCTAGACGACGATACGAGTCACTTTTATCCGCTGCGTCATATACCAGTACTTCCTGATATAGTGTGTTTGTTACACAGTTTAATCACTTCACTAGCGAAATCGCGGTCACAATACTATACATATACAATAGGGGATCCCATAAAGGTTAGATTAGTTCTCATCAACACGTTAATCTTAAGTGGTGTATGACTCTATTTTTTGGCCAGTAGAGTTTTTTTTATTAAATGGCCGAAAGCTTTGTAGTTTCGAAGTAATTCGGGTCAATAACATCGATTAATTTGGAAATTTTGGTCACGGAAAGTAAAATGCGGCAAGTAATACAGTTGTGTTTCTCCTCCACAATACAGTCTACTTATCCTGAGAAGTCCTATGAGGTCGGGTGGGCTGGGTGGCTGGGGGTCTGAGGGCATGGTGAGTTTTCTTCAGTTTTGTTAATTGGGCCTTCTTTAGTTTTGTTAATTCAGAACCTGTGTCACATAAATCACGTCTGTAAATATAGTATACTAGCTGGTGCTGGTTCGGTTAAAGAACTTGCAATGTTAATTCAATCACACCTTGCACGCTGACTGTCTGGATGATGATTTTGAAGAATTGAATTGGAGACAAATATATTTACTTTCCTTGAGTAATCTAGGTAATTGTCTCTTCTCCACGAATTACAAATTAATCTTCACATTCTCATATTAATGCTTGTTTGTACGTTACATTTTCGGTAGAACTCTCGTCAGCCAAAATAAATAAGCCTTGAGTCACGTACTCTGGAAGAAGCAACGTGAAGCTGACCGCGCCCCAAAACATATTGGTTCCAAATGTAAGCCGATAACATTAAGTGATTACCTCCGTGCTTTATTTATTGAAATGGCAAACAGCAGCCTAATGAGGAACTGTAGTCTCGAACTCAAAGGGTAAATCACTGGGAATAAGTGATATTTTCGGAATAAAATTTCCCTTTCACACAACCCGTTAAAACTGTTGCATGAGTAACGTTTTTTGCACACAATCTAGTTCCATTGGTGCCTTGGTGGATCTAGATTTCGAAGAAATATGAAATTAATCCTGTTTTCAACTGTAAGTTATACTGTATAATTTCAACTATTGAACGACCTTTGTTAACCGATCGTTTTTATCGAGCCTTTTTTCAGTTAATCAGTCAAACTGAGTGGTTTTTATGAGAACATATATATATATATATATATATATATATATATATATAATAGCCCCGATCACCTCAGCGCTGTCTCCTTGTTACCTGCATCCATTGCAGTGGTTGTACGTACATATATATGTTGTTTATAACCATATATATACTGTACATATTTATTCATAAATGAATCCTTCTTGTTCCACGTCGTTAGGATGGATTCCCACAACTTTACCGAGCTTTTTTACTACTGTAAGTTTGCATAATTTTTTAAAAAAATAATATGTTTAAACGGTTTCGCATTTAATCCCTTAGTACCGAATTTTTAACCTAACACTTGGCAACTCTCGAACTCTTCATTTTTGTTCTCGATGTCTCTTAGTGTAAGTCGATCAAGGCAAAGAGGGGAGCGGATACAGAAAATAGCACAAGTGTATAACATTAGACATACAAAAAAGCTGAGAAAAAAGTAAAATAAATGTTATGTTGAAATATATGATTAATAATCCATATATGCCATTATCGGACACGTATTAGTTTAGTTCATCGGAAGTTCTCAATAAATCCGTCACTACTAACGACGCGAGCAGTAATAAAATTGATTATTTGTTTCAACAGCTAATTAACAGGAAACTTTTCAACCTTCCATTTAAATAATGCAGGTCAAAATTTTTTAAAATGCCAATAAATAATTAAACCAACGTATGTTATGACCAGCTGTACTTGTCCCGAAATCTACATGTCGATTCAAATAAAGCAATACAAAAGACTGATATTGACTTTAAGACAACTGAATATTGAGATTATTTATTCTGGTTGCATAACGCAGATTCATTATACCCTTGCGGTATCAATGATTAGAATTGTACATTCTGTACAATTTATCACTTCGAAGAGTTATTTATTTATCACTTCGAGAAGTTACTTTAGCCTGACATGTTGTGGGTCTTATTAGATGGGAAATGAAGCTGGCTATTTCAAGATTCAGTTGACTCTGCGGGAATCCCAAATGTCACAAATGAACGCAATGCGCCACGTAACATATTAAATAACAACTTTACAAAAAAAAGAATCACGTCTTCTGCTCATTAATTTCGCCACGTTCTAATTTGAATCTAACGCGTACACTGAAGTGAGTCCTCTCTTTTAATAAACTGAGTTTTGCAATTTAAAACATTTAAATCTGCACCCCACCACTGGAAATTACTTCGGCTATTTGCTTTGGCCCGCGAGGGTTCGAATACTGGCATATTTTCCGACTATTAATTTTACCAAGGTCAGTAGCATTCCATTAACAATGTAGGACGGTGCGCAGTAACAGACAGTTGCACTTTTTGAAACCGCAATGCCCTAGTGTCTCACCTACAGATTCTTTTTAAAACTTTAAGTTAAGTATTTTAATCCTTAGGCTTCTGACCAGAAGATGGCATTCACGACTACAAACGCCGTTGGTTGAACCCATTTACTATATTTCATGTGTTCAAAGGCCTGTACACCTTTATTCGTGTTGACTTGTGGAAATCAGTCACTTCTAACAGTTATAATATTCTAGCCGTTTCAAATTCAAGTCAGGATTAATGTCCAATATTTGCCTGATATTTTGCAACTTCAAAACAAATCTACAGCATGGAATTGCGCGTTATATGTTTTTGTGAACACAGATAACTACTCTGCACTGATTGCGATATCAAATGTGTGATAACATTATACGATAAAACCCTCCACTCCAAATACCAGCCTGTACAAGTCTCACTCAATACAAACGGTGACAAAAGGCCGTTGTAGGAATAAGGTTTATTATTAGCATCTAACAGCTTACATATTCTTCGAAATAATAAGCCGCTATATTTATACACTTGTTTCAACGCATCGTTACATTTTCTTATATCTGCAGCAAAGTCCACGGACTTAAAAGGCGAATGTGGCAGAATCTCCTGATCCCATTTTTTAACGTTTCAAGCGCACCGCAGGTTTCATTTTATTTAAATTCTTTTTTTTAATTTTCATGTCCGAGTGCCGATAACATTCGGCCGGCTATGAAAAACAACTGAAAAATCCCAAAAGGTCGTTAGCATCACTATACCGTGCCGATGGTTGATTTTTTTTGTTTTTAATAATAGTAGAACATGGATGCCTGCATTCCATTTATAGCCAAGACCTCGCCCAACCAAACCTCTTTTTGTTTGGCCAGTTGTGTAGGGTCGTTTGATAACAAAGAATAAGTTTAAACTATGTTCACAACTGGCTCAGATCGCAAGAAAAGAAATACTTCGCTCCTACTGGTAACCTAGTAGTGCTTAACTAGTTGTTTACAGTTGTAAACAACTGTATGAAAGTAGCACGGGATTGAAATATAAGTCAAATCTTATATTCACATTTAAAAAAATATAGGTTTCCTGTTATTTTAACCGTTAATTTTTTTGAATGACCCCCTTATATTAACCACTATGTTTTTATAATAAATAATTTGTATATGTGCGTTAAATTATACAAAAGATCGAAACTTATTCAGTTTATATATGTCTATTCTAACTTATTCCGTTTATGTTATGATAACACACAACAAATATTTATACGCTTCTCAAATACACAATTTATAGAAATGCGTCATTAGTAAATAATTCCTAAGGAATGTGAATGGAGTGTGTTGGTTGTACTGCCTACTGTGTAATAATTTCTGCTTTCTAGTGTACTTTGTTGTATTGTTTAGCTTTAGGTTTAGGTATTTAATATTAAAAGTAACCATTAATCACTATTTGTGCGTTATTTCGCATTATTAAGTTTAAACTAACTAAAGTATTAACAGGAGTTATTTGTTTTTTGATTGTATCAAACACTGATTTCAATATTGTACTAGCACGGATTGTCTCGGTCCTTTAGCAGAACACTTCCGTTTTTTAGACGTTCACAACATTTTATATAAGTAAGTCATGGTCAGATAGTTATATTGGCCGAAACTATATTCTAGTTAACAGAATAGCATATGAACTGCTTTGAGGAAGTTGGTTTTTATATCTGTGAATATGGCTGCTCTTATTATAGTGTTCAGCCTAATGCAATGGGCTAACTTCATTTTTTGAAGATTGGAGAACATTTCAGATTCAATTTTTCATTTATTTGGTCTTTGATTTATGTTATATTTGTTTTTATTTATGTGATGGATAACTAAGATTATTATAATTGTCATTATACCAAGGGAACCTGTATTTCCTTCACAGTAGTCCTATGTCTTATGGCCGATCTCATAAAATGTCACTGATCTCAGGGACCACTAGGCTATTTTGTTCCAATTACATTTTTCTTCATAACTTCCCCCTTAAGGCTATTGTAAAGAATTGTTACAGGTAACCCCAATAATATCCACTCAACTATATTATTGAGATCTAGCTATTACTTATTAGGACTATATTTGCAATTATAACCAATGTGTCATAAAAGTGTATGCCAATTTGGATTCTCCACAGAGTATTTAATATTCCTATTTCTGTAATGACAGTTTTAAATATATGTATCCAACACCATTAAAAGACTAGTGTTATTTTTTTTTATGATTGTGAGCTTAAGGTCAAATACAATCGAGTATTTCTTTTTCCCCCATTAATTTTATGATGCGCGCATATTGCCATAAGCACAATTGCGCATTATATAAATTCAACCAAAAAACTTTTTTATGAGCTCAGTATGTTCACAATTATACTTTAGTTGTAGGGCCTGTGGTTTAAGTAAATGATATATTGAAGAGTCCCACTAGTTCAGGGTGTTGAGCATGAGTCTTGGGACCCAAAGGTCAGTGGTTTGAATCCACCTGGACAAGTTATTTGCAAGTAGGGACAGTGATAGGAGGCAGTATAAGCCACTCACTATGTATCACAAAACATATTACTAGCTGTAAAATGTCGATTATGATATATAAACCTGAAAAAAATATATATTGAATCAGCTCTGTGCATGTTTGAAATTGGGGAGTGATGATCTGAAAGATGTTAATAAAAAAACATTTTTATTTCATTTTAGATTTAATAATGTAATATTTTAATAAATATATAATTTTCTTCTCAATTTTTTTTTTAAATGTGGTGCTAAAAACAACAAAACTATCATTGTATAACAGTATCGAATCCCCCCCCCCACATATAATTGAAGCTGAAGTATATCAATATTATAATTATTTTTATATAGATAAAATTTATTTATTATGATTACATCATATGGTTATCATGTGGCAGGAAAATGAAAGTCTGAATTATTTCTAAGTATGTCCATATATCCTTGGTAAAGTATTTTCCTTCATCTTATTTTATATATACTATGTTCATAATGAATGTATGTTATTAGAAGATATTAATTTCAATTTATTTATACTGTTCCCTTTTTCTTATTTTTAAATTTATGTACATATCCACTGTATTACCATTTCATGGAAAACAGTTTTTTTTCCCCATTTTTTTGGTCGGCCCTAATATGTGCTGAGAGGATGATAATTAAAGTACAAAAATCAAGGTGGCCAAGGATTATCATTGATAACTCGATATTTTTAATATCTCGTATCAACACATTTGTTAAAAAGATATAACTATGACTGCATAATTAAATCCTTATAACAAGTTTCAATTATTAAAATTTTGTTTATATATGTCTGTATTATAGCTGATACAGTTGTGTGGTATCATTTATTAAATTAACTCCTCAGTGTTGGTCTATTTTTCAAGATGCCATCGACAAGTGCCATGCACGCTTCATCCATCGCCACAATGCCGCCAGGTAACCAGAAACAAAACCAGGACAACAGGACGACCGAACTGCCAAGAGGCGCGACAAGGGAATTGGAAAATGCGACCAGCTCGGAGCCAAAATACAACAGGGAATCGGAGAGGCTTAGCACGTTTAAGAATAAATGGCCGGTTGCGTTTCTTACGCCGAGACAGATGTCCTCTGCGGGCTTCTATTACACGGAGCGCGAGGACATTGTCAAGTGTGCATTTTGTGGAGTAGAAGTCGGGGGTTGGGTTTTAGGCGATGTTCCGATGGATGATCATAAAAGGTGGTCGCCGGCGTGCAGGTTTATACGACAACAAGTTGTCGGTAATGTCCCCCTAGAAGATAACACTCCAGAAGAGGCAGGACCGAGTGGAATTAATAATGGTATAATTCATTTTCTTTTCTTTTTTTTTAAATTTATAAACGTAAAGCTAAAAAGATTGGAAGTTAACAGACGATACAAGTTACTACATAGATTACTAGACAATAGATGAAAATTAAGCGTAAACAACAAATTATTATTGTACAACACTATTCTTAAACCGATCTGGACATACGGACTCGAACTGTGGGATTCAACCAAACCGACAAATATCCACAAAATCCAAACCTTAACAGTCAAAAATATTAAGGACCAACCAACCTCCAACCTTACCCTACACACAGATCTTAAAGTCCCGTTTGTCCGAGACCTTGCCATACAACAATACAGCAATTTCCACTCACGACTCAACCATCCACTAGTCCAAACCCTACCATCACGTTCCTTACAGACACCTGAAAAGGAAGTGGCCATGCAACCTAAATGTTTAAATAAATAAAATTTAAAAAAATAAAAAAATTTTAAAAAGTAATAAAAAAGGGGGGAACCAGTGGGTTTCTCCTCCAGTTGTTGTCTATTGTAGTTAGTGCTTGTATCAATGTTGCTTATTGTATCATTTTACAGTTGCAACAATAAAAGAGAGAAAACAATTTATAAACTGAGGTGCGAGTGTCTGGTACATTATTATTAGATTAATTATTGTAGATTTGCTTTAGGTTTGTATCATACTGGTTGTGTTTTGTATTAATAAAATGTGCTGACTGAACATAGGGAATACATTTCTGGATGTTCTGAGTTGAGGGCAGGTGTACCTTGGAGGCCAAGTGCTGGCTATTGGTCTAAGGGTCGTTTGATCTTTTCTCCAGTAATTTGAAAATTTTTATTATTTCGCATACATTTTAAAAAAATGTTTTTTCTGAAATTAAAAATTCAGGCATTACAGGGTTAAATACTTTACTTATGTTGAAGTCCTACACAATAATGTACTTTTTTTTGTAGGTTACGATACCTGTGGTCGATATGGGATTACTCCAGTTGCTAAGAAAGCTGAATTCTCCATTGAAAAGCTTGGTGTTCAAAAAATACGGGCAGCTTCATTTCCCAACTATATGACATTGGATTCCAGATTAAACACTTATAAATCATGGCCTATTTCTCTTAAATTGAAGCCTAAAATGTTAAGTGAGGCTGGATTCTTTTATACAGGTTTGTATGAATTCAAATATTTTATTTTCATCGAAATGTGACCCAATGTAAACTGCAATTAATCTCAATAATATTATATCGCAGTGTGAGACCAAACCATTTTGCATTTCGATTGATTTTACCAAGCGAAGAAGCTTGTTTTGTAAACTTACAGAATATTTATTTCAGAAGATGTTGTAAAATTTGAGTTTAGTATGATGCCTGTACCCAAATACTGTTCCCCTGTAAAGAGCAATCCCTCTACAATAAAAACCCCACAGACCCAGCAATGCAAACGACAACACAAAGCATATACAACTACACAACTTGTAACTACTTTGCCTGAAGAAAATCCTGAGCAAGATCTTAAAAGGCTTGGTTTACAAAATAGTTTACAAGAAACAAACGTAAGGTCCGAGGACCCAAACTATTAATACTGTAACCGACCGGTTAGACTTGATAAATTAATAATAAACTTAGACTCACCATTGGGATCGCCCGCCAGCGGAAATCACCGAGCTCACCGCACAGCTGGGCCGCGGTGAGTACAACCCGATAGGAGGGGGGGGGCGTCGTTGTGACGCAATCTAACTGGCAACTCCTGCGTAAGATTTCTCGAGTAGGCCAGCCAACCACGTGCGGCTGGACTCATCACCTCCCCGAACTAAGGACCCCCCCGACTCGGTGGTCGAGGGGGCCGCGTCGGTGTGACCCAATCTAAAACCCCTATGAAAAACATCCGGCCACCGACGGTGGGAACTCCAGCGTAAGAGGTTCCGAGTAGGCCGCCTAGCCACCTGCTGCTGAACTCGTCACCCTCCCGGGTCGGCATGACGCAATCCCCCGCGGAAAACGACCAGCCCCGGGGTGGGAACTCCTGCGTCAGGGATCCTAAGTCGTTCCGCGAATCATGAACTGCAGGAATCAACCTTTCTGGGCTAGGGACCGCCCAACCCGGTGGTAGAGGGGGCCGCAAGGGCGTAGCGTTCCCCCGCGGGAGACACCCGACCCCGAGGTGGGGACTCCTGCGTCAGGGGAAGAAAGGGGCCGACGAACCAAAAACTCAACTCTTTCTCAGTGGGACTCAACATTTTCTGGGCTGACAACCACGCGTAACACCCCAGCAAGAGTCCCGGCCCTCCCCGGGGGTGGGGACCACCGCGTCGAAGGGGGGAAGGAGAAGGTCCCGGAAGGAAGGGGGAAGCCCCTGGGGGGATATATACGGGATCCAAGACCGAGAAAAGGAGAGAGGAGCGAGAAGAAGCGGACGAATGAGAGGAGCCGGAAGAAGAAGGGAAGAGGAGTCAGCCAGTGACCGGCCGAAGGATCTTTCGGGGTCGGCCAGCTAAGGAACACTTCCGACAGCCGGAGGACCAGTGGGAGAACTCATCAGACCGCCGGAGGGTTCAGCAGGGAGCAGGAGGAGGTTCGACCAGGAGGGCAGAGGGCTCGCCAGACAGCAGGCAGACCCAGCGGGAAGTGGACCGCGGACCTGGCGGCCTCTACTGCATCTGGAGTTAGGCGAGTGCAGCCCAAGGCCTACTCGCTTCACCCCGAGCGGGACTTGGTCTGATATATACTCTTTAATTGAATAAAAGGTGTCTAACCACGGTTCGGAGTAATCGTTCTTACAGCGGGAAGTCGCTACAGCCCCGCACCGGGGGGTTACAATACATTACAGCAACAATAATCTTATAATACAAATAAAACACGACATTTACAAACACGATAGAAACAGATGTAACAGACATAAGAACACTACCACTATTACAAATGCCTGCAAAATAGAAAAATACCTGCCAAAAACAAACTATCCAAAAAAACCTTTCATAAATTCATCATAAATTACGAGTTGTTTTTTTATTGTTTAGGCAGTGGAGATCAGACTCTTTGTTTCCATTGTGGAGGAGGATTGAAAGATTGGGAAGAAAATGATGATCCGTGGGTTGAACATGCCAGGTGGTTCTCAAAATGTATTTTTGTACTCCATTCCAAAGGGAAAGATTTTGTTGATGAAGTTTGTGGAAGAAAATTTATGAAGGTAAAGCTATGCTTTTTTTCTCGCGTTGTTCGTATTTGAAATTGTAATACAAGTATTATTATATAGACAGATGTGTCTAAGTTAATTGTTGTAATTTTAATTTTCACATTTCTTTTAGCAAAATTCTCAGCTGTCTGCTAGCACTGGTGACCTAGAGAAACAGCCGACCTGTACTTCAACGATGGCAGAAAATAATGCAGCAAGTACAAGGTATTACAAACTCAAATTTTCTCTCCAACACACTCTAATTGAATAAGGTTCATGCATTTGTTACAGCCCCTAAAATTAAAATCTTAATTTTATGCGATAAAAACAACTGCAGGTACTGCAGCTATGATTCTGAAAATTTCTTTGGACACAGTACGAAAAGGTTTGTATAAGGAATTCTTGTTGGAAGAATATTGAATCCTACATAGATTATTTTCTTTTAACTTTATTTATTGCACATCAACATTGGTTACATGTTATGGGTGCAAATGATATGGTTCACATGATGAAGAAATCACCCACTGGTGGTATGTTGTGTTCATGATGAAGAATGTAAATGGAAACATACCATTATACTATGAACTTCAATAACCGAGGATAATGATAAATTTTGAATGCTGTATAATCTTGTTCTTCAGTGTTCCGACTATTAGAAACTCACAATGTATATTTTTTGTTCCAAATTTCAAATGTTTTCTCATCTAATATGGGGTCACCGTTTTTTGACAGTGTGGAACAGGAGCCCACTAAGGAACAAGGGAAGTCAGCTGCTGGTCCCTCGAAAGAAGCAGTGGTCATAAATGATGCTCGCCTCTGCAAAATATGTTATGAAAATGAAATGGGAGTTGTGTTTTTACCGTGCGGTCATTTGGTAGCCTGCGTCACTTGCGCTTTCTCACTTACAACTTGCGCTGTTTGTCGGAATCCAGTTACAGCTACATTGAGGACTTACTTCTCTTGAAACCTCTAGTCTTAATTGTAACTATTGTAAGTATAAAATACAAATTG
This sequence comes from Lethocerus indicus, assembly GCA_019843655.1. Taxonomy (NCBI): domain Eukaryota; kingdom Metazoa; phylum Arthropoda; class Insecta; order Hemiptera; family Belostomatidae; genus Lethocerus; species Lethocerus indicus. The sequence continues at coordinate 12,024,987 of JACDQD010000011.1, forward strand.
TTTTATTCCCTCTACAATACTTTTTTAAATATTTGCATCAAAAACATTTTTTTGAAACTTTATAATAAAGAAATCAAATTATTATCTAGCCACTAATATTTTTTTCTTTGTTGGCTGACACCTTGTTTCTTTAATTTGTCTTGAAATTTTGTGTTGAATATGATGACACGGTAAGTGTGTTCCTATATTTGTTCTGATTTTGATTTTAAATAAACATTTTGTTTCATATTTAGAACAGTTTGAGTTATTCCAATTTGTACAGTTTGAGATTTTTATTTATTAACTGCATTTATTTGGAGTTTGAGATTTAAAATCTATATTTTAAATTTAAATCTAAAAATTAAAATTTCTTTAATTCTTTTTTTATACTCTATAAGTGATTCTCAAAATATGGATAGAATCAGTGTTTAGTTCTTCCAACTGTATCATAGAATCATTACCAAATACAGAAAGAAAATATGATAACTTCTGCATATAACTAACAGGTATCTTCTACAAAAGATATTTTATTTTATTTATTTGTGTTTTGTGTATAAAAGTACAAAATATAATGCTTGAAATATCTCTATCACAGAATCGGCTTTAAACAGATGCATTTAATGCCAGACGAAATGCGATTTCCACCATATTTTGTGGACAAGAATCTTGGTAACAGACATACACTTCTCTTGGGTGAGGCACAAAGAATAATCTCCTGAAACAATTTTTAATACATTGTGTCAATTTATATTGTGTAATCTTGTTTAACACATTGACATAAATTTCCCTTACTACATTCATTGAACTACAAATATCATAATTGGATTAATTCCATAAGCAATTTAATATGGAAATGTATGAATCAGTATTGGTAATAATTTAATATCATTTTAAGAAATAACTTCAATTTAAAATTCATACATTGCTGTATATTAATGAATATAATGTATAAATTACATACAAGAAAACTGTCTTACTATAAATACAATTGGGACAGTTATATTTTTTTAACATTCTATCTTAACTGTTTCTATGTTATCACCTTTGTACAGATTAATTATTAGAATAGTGTAAATGAATTGTGTTATCAAAACTTATAAATGCTTATGTAAAAAAGTGTAATAATAATGCACATCTCAATCATCATTATTTCATAGAAAATTTCAAACATTTGAACTAGTTCCTTTTTTTATATTAATTTTAGGAATAATTTACCCAATAATCCAATATGTTAATGGCTCAATCCTCTCATTGGCTTCATTATTATGTACAAATAGTAGACCATGTTCTTTAATGGCAGCCAATGATTTATTCACTACATTTGATGAAATTTCCTGAACTTTGAGTCTCTGAAAAATAATTTATTTTAACAGAACAATAGTTGAAAAATACTATTTTACAAAACATTATTATTTTACAGTTTGTAAATATTATTACCACAAGGAAATGTACAATATTAATTAAGAAAGAAGCAGCTTTCTGTTCCATTTATTTGTTGTACTCTTAAGAGGTCAAAATAAGCTGTATAAAGAAATGGAGCGTTTTTCTATCATTAATTCATTAGATTTTTGTTTTATTATTAACACTTTTCCAGGAAATTTTAAAACAGCACAAAATACAAACTTATACCAAATTTCACAATAGTGTATTAAAAGAACATATACTCTCAAATATTAACGGATGCAGAAGTGATAGCCAAATGAATAGATAGTATATCTACTGGCACATAGGCCGAACTCTTGTTTATCAAATATGGGTTATTATGAACATTTCTTACTTCCAATATTTATAAAGCATTTGCACATTTCAACTTTATATTGTGTGAATGAATTACAAAATCTGAATATCATCTTTGTCACTGCGTAAAGCATGACCACACCAAATTAAAGGTCAATTGGGATGAAACTATATTGTCACCTATAGTTTAACACATTTGTTTTAAATATAAAAAGGCATTTCTTTAATGGGTCATCTTAATAAAAGTTAATAACTTTGAATTTTGTAGCTGGAGATGGCCTGAAATAAATGATGAATCAGAATTATTCATGACATTTTGTGCCAAATGTACTGTACGAACAGTATATTTTATGTGACAAATCACCAATGGCTACAACAGTACACCTTAGTGACGTATGTTCTGCTGAAGTTATCATCATGATAACCTGAATGCACGTAACACTTTATTCATCTGAATTTTGCAATTATCATTCCCTGCATTCTTAGGTTGTTATCTATTAATTTAAGAATGTAAATAATTCACAGTAAATACCTTGAAAGAAACTGTATTCATAAGGATGCTGTGAATGTGATGAGCGTATAGTCTAAAGTTGTGCAATATGTGAGATAAATTGGGAAATTCCGAACCGGATGAAATTCCAGACAACAGAACACCCTCTGAATTGTCCAAGTGAACATAATGAAAAAGAACATTTTCAACACCAGCCGTAATCCTGAAAGATATATATCACTGATTGCACACTAATAGCATTAGCCTGTCACTATTAATGAATTAGTTTTTATATACAAACCCTTCTAACATTCTTATATACAAAAAATTAATTTTCATTTAAATATATAAATGTAAGCTTTATATTTTTCATATAATATATACTGAAATATGAAAAATATTTATATGCACTAAATGTACTAATATAAAATATCAGTTAAATAGGTTGTGCATATCCAACCCAGACTGTATATTATAGTTATAAAATAAAAGAAATTTATGAAAGTAATGTTTTAAAAATTATATTTACCTAGAAGGTGTAATATTGTTGTCGGTAAACAGATTTTTACCGAAATCTGACATATCAAAAACACTGCCGCCATCACATGATTTTCTATCCTAAAATACAAACGAATAAATATTAGAACATATATTACATACATGTATGAATATATTTATTTAAATATTTTACGCAAAAAATTATGTCTAAATGTATATTCCTGAAAATTAAAAAAAAATAACTAGTCCCACAGTACTCTGAGGATAATTCAGTAAGTAAATAAATAAAAACATGCTGTTAGGGCACTAGGTGCGATTTGTGATATAGTGGGCAGCTCATATTGTCTCCTATCACTCTCCCTATTTACAAATTAAGCTCTGGGTTCCACGCTGCACGCTCAATTCCCTGAGACACTGGGATATAGCCTCTAATAGGCGAGTGGAGATAGAACATCAAAACAGTGATGATATTAAAAAAAAAATAGGACTTCAACAATCACCTTAAATTCATAGAAATCATTATTTTTGCAATTGTGTTAAACAGCATAAGTAATGGGATACTTTTTGTTTTATTAAAAATCGTATATGTAGTAGGTAGTTTAAATTCCATTTAAATTTGGGAATATTTTTTTTGCATTGTGGAAGTTTTTTTTTTGTTTAAAGTTCAGCCAGCAACTGAGGCTATATTGTAGTTAGTTAATGTGGAAGTTACCTTCAACCAATCAGAATCATCGGAAACTTCTGATTCGCTAATTCGCGACTGGCTACTGGTTTCGATTGCCCTCTCCCTTTCTGCTCTGCGTCCAATAACTGGTCCATTACTGGTTAAAGAACAGGTCCCATCGGCGGCATCATACATAACTACAAACAGTTACTTTACTTGCAACATTCTTAATAAATAAGAAAATGCTATCTAATGACGTTATCCTTTCAAAAGGTCCAAGTTGAGTGTGTACAGTGGTAGGTAATAGGACAGAAATTTTGAATCGACAGAAACATCTCCCTCTTCCTTCCTATAGAAGGTTTAGTTAGACGAAATTTCAACCTCGTTTACTCTTCTAAATCAATCAAACTAAAAAAATTGAATTTCTGTCCAGTATGCTATTTATACAGTGAATATTTTTAGCTATAAATATAAATATTCTTATAAGTTTTATCTCCACCTGTTCTGGAAGAATTTTAGCAACTTTATAAAAAATATACATACATAAATCCAGAGAAAAAACAAAAGAAATATAAAATATACCTGTTGTTTGCAATTCTAAATTGCTTTTGTGCTTTACTAGTGGATATAAGTCAGGTGTTTTTCGCATGCTCATATCTGCAACAAAAATCATAATTGAAAAAACCTTTTCTTACATATAACATTTTTGGAACATATATAGGAAACAGTGTATGAAATTTATTAATGCACTTTATTGTCTTAATTTACTGCAGAGCATAATTTATTGATAGCAATAATCCATTCTATGTTCATTAAAACAATGAAATATATAACAGATTCCACTTAAATATAAGAATGTGAGTGAATACAAATGTAAGTTAATTGACACTATATATTTCGGGGGATAAAGTATTTTAGGAACACAATGAATAGTAATTATAATAAGCATAAGGAACATATTACACTGGTTCTTTTCATACTCACTTTGTGTGCTTCTACTAGTTTCAGCATTTCGGATCAAGCTACCCTGTTCAGCACCGTTAACTTTTAGAGGTGATAAATTTACTTCTCCCGGTCTCGCATTGGTTTCCAGCCTAAATTGAAAAGGTATTTAATGTATAAGTGAATTCATGTATTGAAAAGGTAATTTAAAAGGTTGCTTTAAGGCTCCTTAGAGATAATTTAAGATAAATAACTATAAGGAGCATAATAAGTTTGACAACTAAGATGTTTCTAGTATTAGTGTATACCATTTTTTCATAAAACGTGGTATTCCAATTTTATGAATATGCTCTAAAGTGGCTTGTGCTTCTTCTACATAGTGAATATCTGGACCAGGATTTCCATCATACCTTTACAAAATATAAATAAATGTAAATAATAATGATTCTGGATACGATTATATATATATATATATATATATATATATATATATATAAATATGTAGTAAAAGTACTAAAAATGTATTATTTTTGGAAATATAAAAATAATTTACAACATATTGCATTAAAATAGAAATTAAATTCTTGTACTTTATTCATTACATTTGATCAAATATATAATCCTATTTTCTTTAAATAATTCCTAATTGTGTAAAATTGTACTTTTTTACTTATTATATTACATAATTTAGTATCTTTTCAGATCAAAGAACTGAAAGTTAATGAAGTACCTGGCTGTGCAGCCGCCTGATTCCAATAGAACAACTACCATATCATGATCCTGTAACAACAATTTTACTCTTGCACTATGATATCAATACAGAGATTCACGAGAATAGCAGGCGGTAAGAAAGATATGTTATTAACGTACCTGAGCAACTATAAGAAGGAACCACCTTCCTTGAGGCGTTGAATAAGGCTGTGTACAATAAGGAACGAACCCCCTTTGACAGGAAGCGGGAAACACTTCTTTCCAAAATATTAATTTCTTTACTCCATCATGGGACAATTTTAATAAATTGCCCTGGCGACAAAGGGACGTAATATCAATTAAATCTTCTTTGCTCAAATGAGAACAGATCATATAGCCCTGAAAATAATTTAATCATTGAGGTTATCATTACCAATCAGACCCTCAGAATTACTGATTTCAATATCCAGTATGGCCTAATTTTGGCATAACCACTGCAAGAATAAATTGAACATACCTTATGATAAAAACAACTCCCAAGAACTGTATACAATCTCTGACTCTCCTAAATAAAAAAAAAACAGTATCAATAAAAATTTATCTAAATAAATATTCATGTAATAATAATATTCATGTATTTGTAATATGCTTACGTAAGCCCAAATATCATTGGCCTCAAGCTCATTCAGCGCATCATCAATATGCATCTGTAAAAAATCAGTATTAGAATGAACATTGTATTTAGTTCATATATCAAACTTTCTTGGATTAAAAATAGTGCAAAGTGCAAGAATTTATTACAATTCACTTCACTTTATTTCACTAGTGCTTCAGTTTCAGTTTGTTCACATTCACTCACTGGTGTGTTACAATAAATTATTGTTTCAGACATACAAATTTTTTAAATTTTACTTGTTTTTTAACAGTGATGCTACACTACAACAATGACGGTACAATTTACAATAAATTGTCTAAATTAATTATAAATATCTGTTCTTAAACAGACATTTAACTACAGCATGTGGAGTTGCATAAACTGGTATAAGATTACTGCATGGTTAAATTAAAGAATTTTAATATTGTCCATTTAAAACTCAAAAAAACTCATGTAAAACATGCATTGATAAATAGACCTGGGCTTCCTTAGGAAGTGGCAGCCAATGCGATACTGGTAGAAGATCTTCAAATTCGCTAGAGAAATAAGATTCCTCAAGGATTAAACTATTCTGCATTCGGCAAATAATTTTTTTGAAAAACTCATCCAAGCATTCCTTGTTACCCTCAGTGCAAAAACACCTGCAATTAGTATTTAATTAATATGACTACAATGAAGAAAAAATCAGACAATAAATACTGAAAAAATATATAAGTTCGATCAATTATAAAAACCAATTATTCCTCAGAAATAGGAAATACTGTAACCCAAATTACGAATACAAGTAATAGAGTTCATACCAAGTATTTTCAGATGTAATGCAGTAATAGTAGTCTTATATACTGTAATGTACTCTTTCACACATAACATAATACTGAAATACTTTTATTCAATATTTCCTTGTTCAGGTTTGTGTTTTTAATGAAGAATTGAGATTAAAAAAAAAGATTATTAAATTAAACATTTTCATTACCTAGAGAGAGACTGGTATGTGAAACGGAGACATCGGACTATATCATTATTCACCCTAATAGCTTCCCTAAGTGAATACCTATAACAAGTATGTAAGCACAAAATAACTGAAAATTACATGGATGTTAAAAATGGACACAATCTAGCTAAGGATGTATAAATCTAGGCACCTTGTTAAATTTAGTCATAATAAAGTGTTAAGAGGTAATTATCAGAAATTGAATTCAAAATTTGCAATGTACATAAAAATTGGCCCCGACCATTTTTACACATAACAGATTCAAATATATTGTTGACGGAGGTTACATAACTCCAAAATACTAATTAAAATTCAGAGTGATAGTTTGTTACAAAAGATTAGGTTAAAAAAGATTTCAATTAATCACAAGTGGAGCTCAAATGACTCCAGACCATCCATTAGAATCCAACAGAGAACTGTCTCACAGTATTTATCATTAATGTATTAATTGAGCTAGGCTATATCTCACCTGTCATTTGGTAATGATAACATTAGAATTTCTTTTCCCTCGTGAGTATACATAACATGAAAAACTTTATCCTTCATTTTAATCGTTGTACTGAAACATTTAAGATTGCCGTTGGATAATTTATCTCAGAAAAGTGGGGTATTTTAATTATAAATATTAAAACAATGCAAACAAAACAGAGTTCTGATTTGAATTGTTACCTTATAGGATGAGCTGAAGTTATTTCTGGGAGAAGGTGATGCAATGTTAAACAAGAGCCACAGATTGAGCTAAGTGATGAGTTTATGTTTGGGTAAGAATAAACTATTCCTTGTCCAGGTGGTCCTCCTTCAGTAATATTTTCTAATTTTGCATATATCACAGCAAAACCTTCTCCCTTCTTGTTGTTGCGTCCCTTTTAAACAATTTTAAAATAAAACTGACATTAAGATAACTAAACAAAATGCACTTTATTATGAATAAGTGTAAACACATATCATAATCCACTTTTTGTGCACTAAGTCCAGAAAGCTGTATCTATCAAACATTATAACGTTTACTTCTTTAGTGATATGAAAATAACTTTGAGTAAATATTAGAGAAAAGAGATGATTAACTAATCCGAATTTTTTCTCGGAATTTTTAATAATTTGCAAAAGCTCAACTAAAAATCACCTGTTAGTAGGACAAATTAAAATTGTATCTAAAAATTATTTATATATATAAAATGTTCACTTTGCAGGAACTGATCATGCACAATCAACTTCAAATGAAATTTCAAGATATTGTCATATGCTATTCTTGCAAAAAGAATAAGGTAATTAAAAGTAATGTAATGCTATGAAAGGAATAAATTTCCTGAATACAAATAATTAAATCAATATTATAGATAATCATTATAATCTGACAAGTACAAACCTTTGTCCCTGTATGGGTGGTTGTTGGTGGTACCTGATCACCTTCTTCAACTGCTTGTATTTTCAAAACAACCTTAAACAATTATACATTCTGGGAGTATTGAAAGTGCTTGATAATGTAAAAAGTTGATTTACTTCTATTAGTTTAAATATTATTAGAACTGCAATATGTGATTGAAACTTTTAACAAAGCATAAATACTACTTCTAATATTGCACATTGGAAATAGACAAGCAATGAGTTAAAATGAATACGCAAATAATTAGAAACAAAAATACTTCTCTAGGTGATGTTATGTTACTTAAACAAGTGTTGACATTTTCTGGTGTTAGTATTCTGCCATCGATACCACGAATGTAATCTCCTGGAATAAAAACAATATGAATCCGCACTTTAATATTATTATAATATAAAAGTAATTTTGAAAGAGTATTGAGTAACTTAACTGCCCTTATTTGTAACGAAAGATAATAATAAGTCATGAAAATTCCAGAAAGTTATTTAAAATAGATAGAAAAATGAAGTAAAATAAAATAGATATTTAATACCTATTTTTATCTTGCCATTGTACACTTTATTAAAGTTGGATATGAAACCAGACACTACAATTCGAGAACCATCAGAAACTGTCATCAGACCAAGTAAGTTTTCCAGAGGTGTAGCCCTCCGTCCCAAATTGCAAGAATTTTCTGGATCAATGCGAACCGTAATTTCATGGATATCGGACTCCTGAAAGAAAAGACTATATGCATAAAAAACTATGAAATTAATTTTGTCCCTTAAATTTAATATTTTTTCCTTAATATACAATTTAATTAATTGATAATCAAATGATTATAAATTCATATATTAGTGTATTGTATACAAATCTAATTTATCATATATGTTAATTGTCCCAATCAAATGTTTGGATTCCTCACATAATATAAAATAATGTTCCAAAGCTTTATGGTTCCCTTTTAAAGTAGTAAATCTTAAAAAAAAGGCTAAAACTAATCCCACGAATCCTAAATAAAATATCTTTTATGTATTGTGATGTGTTAATAGCACCCCAACAGCATGATGTTTACAGTATGCCTGAACAATTATGAAGTAATGAAATGTTTATAATTAACTACAATAACTGTACAATTAACTTTTTATATAATTAATGAAATCAAAATAATCTGCGTTATTGAATGCATATGAGTAGCATGTACAAAAACAAACAACAGGTTATTTTTAAACTGGCTGATAATTATAAATTGCATAAGCAAAATTGTTTGCTTTTGTCATGTCAAATTGAAATCAAATCAAATTGGACGTCTAAATGTATACAACCTGCTCAAAACACATTAAAAAAGAAAAGAAATATGAGCACTTAATGTCATATATTGTTATCCATAATGTACAAATGTTTCATGCTGGTTTAACTAATCTCAGGGTGCATTTCAAACAAAATTTTTTGAACATTTCAACACGTTCATTATTTACCAATTATATACCAATATTCAGAAGATACCTGTGCATAATTCTTTGTACTGTTAAAAGGCCTTTTAATTGCAAATTTCATCTGGGTTTTTGCCTGTTTGTTTTCGCCTTCATCCTTCCTTCTAAAGCTACGTCGGTTACTCCGCCTCCTAATTAAGTGCACTGTTTTTGTCCTAAAAATCATTGCAGATGAATCATTCCCAGCTTATTAAAATTTTTACCAAATAAACTGTACCGCTTTCAAATGATTAACTACCCGTGGAATTTCCCTTCTCCAGTATGCCTTCACTTTTCTGAAGCCCGCTCGATATGAAAGGGTAACAGAAACTCTGAGCACTGTTTTTTTTCTGTGGAAAGAATTCGCAATAGAACAATTCCCCATGTGCATTAACATGATTCTCCCATTCGGCTTTGCTGCTATAACAATAAATTAGACTTAAAAATAATTGATGATAAAAATAGTGCAGTTTTGAAATTTGGAAATAGCTAATCTTGAAAGGTACAAATATATTTTTATACTCCACTTAGACGTTGTTAAATAAAAACACGATTCTTTAATTCCAAAGATGTAAATATGAAATTATATTGATTAATATCATATATAATAATACAAATATTATATTATACTATATATAAATGTTAAATGCCATAACAACATTTTATGATATACACATTTCTTCTGTATTTTAATATATTAATGATATTTATATACCGATGTCCTATGTGTGAACTATCGGAAGAAGAAGTGCTCGAACCGTACTCTTCAATCCACCACTGGTCATCAGTACGGCCGAACTGAGTCTTGTTTTTACTGTTTGTTTTCTGGTCCACATTTTTTGCACCGTGAGCACATTTTTTAGACAGCAGGGGATCCGTCTTCTTATCATTCATATCACAAGTGGTAATGAAAATGGAAGGCTCAACACTTGTCAGAGCACAAGGATTTCCATTTAACTGAATGGGTGCTTCACACACACATACAAACACACAAAATGAAGACGCGAACAGAGGCTCTTCTGTCAACCTGACAGATTGATCTTCAAATTTAAGCTGGCCAACTAATCTGACAATTTGGATCGTCGATTACATCATACGAAATGTCTAACGTTTTCGTCGAATTTCATTCGATAATATACTAAACGATAATATAATAACGATGTTTTAACTGTCCAACATAAAAAGTGATTGGTTTTAGTTGGAAATGAAAAAAACGTAATTTGAAGGCCTGCAAAGTAAAGGTTATTAACGGTACAAGACAAAGTATGTTGTTTCCAGGTTCCAACAACCTCTGCTAGGGGAAAAAATGAATTCCGTTCACGTCTCATTTTCGGCCTATCGGATTCATGGGTGTGGAATCGGAAAATAACTGACTGCTTGAAAAATATTGAGCCCCATTTATGCGAACACGGTTCAAATTTAAATATTCGATAAAAATAGTATAGACAGAGCCAATTAGTAATACGTGGCCAATTAGTAGTACATATTTAACTTGAATTTTTAAAGTTCAATCCGCATAAACTGCATGGCTCGTTAATACCTAGATCAAAATTTAAAAAAATGAAAATTATTAAAATTTTCCAATCGGGTTCGGAATTTATTTTACTTTTAATTAGCGTTGAAAATTCTCGAGGGAACTATCACGGCGACGAGGAAGGAAACATTTTGAATATTTGTCGCTCTTCCAACAATTCGTTGGACAGGTATAGCTGTGTGAACGCGAACGAGAGTTGCCATATACGTGCGAATATTTCCTTTTTTCATTAGCTTCTTTCCTTATGTACACTTTCCGTCAAGGAAATAACATTTAACGTCAGTGGCAAGTTTCAATTGAAGCCTCATGGCAAATAACGGGGGCGCCAAATCGTCAGGCTCGCCCAGTCGGGAGGTCGGAAATGTCCGACGGGACGGTCGAAAATCGCGGCTGCTACTATGGAAATTGGTCTGCCGAATGTTTGAACCCTTCTCGGTGATCGACGTTAAGTGCGGTTCTGAACAGAACTTTTATATTTCAAAGTTGACCAGTTTTAAATGGGGCGTTATCCGTTCGCCAAGAAGGTTATGTCGTTGGCCGTTGTTGGCACGGTGCGGCCGTCTGGGTGACGCACAAACACTTGTTCGGACGTGCAAAATTTGAATTGTCGCTTGCACCGACGCCGTTTTGATATTTGTACAGTGCCAAAAATTCTAGTCAAGAACAACTATAATATGGAAGCGGGTAAGTTGAAATAGTTCAATTTCAGTGCTAGACTCATGTATGTTAGATGTAATGTTCGTATCGATGTAGGAATAGGAAGGGGAAGTTAAAATGCTAGAACTCGGTGAATCTATTTAAACTACCCTAATAACCCATTTTTATTTAAGTTTAAAGAAATCTCGGTTTATTAAAGCACTCATATGGTTCAGTACTTAATATGCTTGTTTTATAAACTGATAGAAACTGGTAGGGATTAGTTTCTCAATATTTTATTATATTAATAAATACATTATCGCACAATTATTTACCATAACCGTGCATAATTTCAGTTGCAAGCTGTTCGGGATTGTCTTCTGACAAGAGGAAACGTGACAGCTCTCCTGAAGGTAATAACATATTCTCTTTTTATAGTAGAATAGAAATTCCATTCAATATGTAGCCATGACACAGTATGAACTGCGTTAAATAATCGAACCCAGATGTCAACTGGTTTTCATGGGGTTAATTTGTGTAAGCAGAATGTTCAAGTTTGAAATCTCAACATTTGTATGAACTTGCAGGATATTTGGAACAGGGGTTGTCGAAGAGAAAACAGACTTGGTACTACGTTCTGGGCTCTGAATCAGAACAGGATACGGACGGACCTGAAAGTGTTTACAGTATCCAGGAAAAATCTACAGGTTTGATTATTTAAGACAATGTCTTCTATAGTAGCACAGAAATGAGTCTTTATTGTGTGATTTATATATACAAGATATTAATTGGATTTCTTGACCCCTACTGTTTGTTTCTCATGGGTTATCTTATTATGTTATTAACATCCTCAACTGTTATGAATTTGCATTTAGGTCCGGAATGCGCACATCTTTATTGGGCATTTTTTTTGACCGGATACAAAGTATAAACATATATTCTCATTAAAGAGTACATAAAAAAGAAATATAAAATGACAAAATTGACCGATCTTTATAACCAAGATTAAGCGAGTTGAAACTTACAGATTTTGAATAAGGATTCTCAAGTCTTTCTCCGTTCATCATCCAGGAAAGAATACTATACCTTTGGTTATGCATAATTCTAAACAGGTTTTTCTTTGCATTAGCAGTATGCAATAAACATTTATCAGTGTTGATAACTTCTACACTACACCTGTTCTTGTATAGATTATGCAAAAGACACATCTGATACAAGTACAAAAAGTCCACCGAATGATGACCTGGTGCAATATGAAGTTGTATCATTTTCAGAAGATGAACAGGCCCATCCATTTCCCTTGGATGGTGATTCATCATCTCTACCCGATGTAAGTATAATATGAACAAGTTTTTTAAGTTGCAGACAAGTATAAATTGAATTTTTATCTGTTTTCTTTGTATAATCAGGACTTTATTTTAAACTGACATGTTTCTAAGTTCATAAAATTTTATAGGATGTAATGAAACCTTCATTCCTTTTTGAAATGAGCGATGAACCAGATACATTTGTTGATATTTCTTCAATATCATCATCAAGTGACACTGTGGATCGTGAATTGTCTCGAGCTGATTTCTGGACGTGTATTCGATGTAAAGAAGAAAATAATAATCCAATGTTCAGATACTGTGAAAAATGTTTCAAGGTAAACTTATTTATTCTATAAAAGGTATTTCTTTGTTGTTAGCAGCCAATAAGAGCTTTAAAAACTGTCTGTTTCCAAAGTGAGTAAACAAGCTTTAATCACATTTATCATATCGTGAAGGATCACATCAACTCAAGTGTTATTAAGTTTTTTTATTATTTTTTTATTAAATAGCTATTTCAAATTATTTTTACATAAATAAATAATAAATTTAAAAAAAATAAATAATATTTGGAAGCGATATTTATTTATTTAGTTATATTTTAAGTGAGCAAACATTCGAGGAAACTTCAGTCCCATGAGTCCTGCTCACATCACATTTTATGTTTTAAAACAAAATAATGCAATACCTATCTCTGACACTGTAGTCTCAACTTGAATTTTGTGATGAATGAGCATGTGAAATTATCACACTTGTTCAAGAAAATACATGTAAAGACATTTTAAGAAATGTTAAGAAATTAAAAAAAATTTTTAATTTGTTTAGGTCAGAAAAAATTTTTTCCCGCCCAGACCGCGAGGGAAAAAATTACGCAGGAAGCCTCGTAAACGACATAATAAGTGTCGTGACTCCCTGAGTCCTGCAGCAGGCAGCAGTGGGTTGGGTTCATCAATTTTCAGAGACTCGTTGGAATTGTCTTCTGAACAGACTAAAGACCTATCGCAAAATGACACTGTAGCTCAGAGATCTCAAAGTTACGAAACAGACATTGACCTGTGTGGAACATGTTTCACTCATCCCAAAGACGGTGGTTACAACCATGGAAACATTGTTCATATTTATAACTGTTACAAGTGTTCAATTAAAATATTGAAGCAGAGAGGAAAGTGTCCAATTTGCAATGGAAGAGTTCGTCAAGTTGTTAGACTGGTGACTTTCTGAATGTAATTAATGTTTTAAAATATGTTAATAATGCTTTTTACATTTTCTAAATTTTTACTGAAAAGTTATAAACTTAATATAACTACCTGGTATTAGTAATATCATATTGATATTGCTGTATTTGTTTGTTGGTAATGACAAAATTTTGTTCTTATCAATAATGTATGATTACATAACAATCAGTTATTTCAATGGAAACCAAATTATTAATTCAGTAGGAGTCATTAATTTATCAAATTTGTTGTGTTGTAATTAGTAAATTTGTTTATTTCTTGTTAAGCATATTTTTCGTGTTTGTAAGTAATTCTTGTTTTTTCTCTGCAGTATTTATTATTGTTTAAAAATTCATTCTTATAAAATCAATCAGATTTTAATTAAAAAAAGTATTTATCACAGTTTGTGGACTGTGCAATAAATAAATTGAATGGGGTCAATTTTAAATATGTCTATTAACAAATTTAGCAAAAATTATTATCTTAAATTTATGTAACTTCATTTCATATTTTAATTCTTACAGAACTTCATTTTTCATTTAAAAAATGAGAGGACTATATTAAAATCTTTTCTGTAAGATCATTTATTATAAAATTTGTTACAATAATTGCTATGTGGAACATATGATAAACATATTAGCATATTGTTAATTGTTATTTTCACTTCTAATGAAAAAATTGCCTCCATTTTTCATTGTGGAACAGATGCCACAAAAATGCATCAAAATAATTTGAAGGAAAGTGTAGTTTTATTTGATTGTGTAAACTTTTTGTTTGTTATTAAATTTCATGTAATGCACAGGTGTATAATGTGTGAAACTCTTGTTCATAAAAAAGTATTACGTAATTTCTTTGAAAGATGGAATTCTTTAAACTTGGGATTAGTAATGTTTCCTTAATCAGCCTTCCTTATATATTTAATTTTATTTGTTCGTGTTCATCAGTAGTTTTCTGTAATTTATCTTTCCATTTTTGTCTCTTTTGATTCTTTCAATATGCTTTGATTATTAACATATTACCAACCATTCAATTCATGTTATTACAACTACCCGAGTGAATGTCTTTTTGATATTCAGGCAATAATTCATTATTGTATACAGTAATATAGTATTGTAATACAGAGTTGCTCCTTTTCTTTGACTAAAAACAATTGGTGTTTATAGTGGCAGTATGATCAATACATTTTTTATTTACTCTTGCAATGAGTTTATTCCACGGCTTGTAGGTTTTATGGGGGAAATTGTTACATAATGAAACATCCCCATGACAAGCATACTTTAGAATTCAATTATGACCCTTTGGCCACCAAATTGTTTTGGTGGTTTTTCCATGTGGCCAATTTAGTAACCAGCCATCTTACTGGTCGAATGTACTTTGAACTTCAAGAAAATTTTTTAATATCACCACCCTTGAAATATGCCCACTCCATTGGAATGCATGATTAGTCAATTCTCAGTATTAATCCCTGCACTGTCTGCCTACCTTTTTCAATCAAATGTTCATTATTTGTATCTATTATGCTCATAATTATTAAATACATACTAATAATTATTCGCCCCCTAAGATATCCAATATTTTTACTTTGTAAATTAATCCTGTAACTCTTTTTATCTATTGTATTTAGCATCTCAGATATGTGAAAGGACTGCCCAAAAAATTCGTAAGTTATTTCGTGAGAAAAACAGAGATAATATATTCTACGAAGTGGACCTAGTTTTCTCAGACTTGAGGTCATTTGAAGGAGAAGTGTTTGAAAAAACATTTTGTATAAGTGCAGCGTGATCAGTTAACAGGAAATGTGCGCGTAATAAGTAGCATGTAGCATTGATTGTGATACCGTGTAAGTGAGATAGTGTGATACGTTCAAATTCACCGGTCTTTAGTTTCCGATCTTATATATCGTATATCTTAGTATTGTACACCGTGTCGCATACCTTAACTAAGTTATCTGTATGCCCTGAATAAACTGTATGTAATAAACAGCACAACTGAGATCGCCCTACTTTCCTGTTGGCGAGGTTTTATCTCCTGTTATCAAACTGTTTTTCCCCGGGCTCCTTTTGCTGTTGCAATCAAACTGTAATTATGACTCTAATTTGACGGTATTATAGAAAACATCGTCATGTTTTTGGGATGTTTTATATCTTATATTCTGTTACTGAACCCATGTTTGTTTTGATAGTCGCATCCGTATTTTGTGACGCGCCCAAATATAGATCGTGGCTCATTTTACTGTGAATAGAAATATTCCTATCATCGAGATGTTCCTTAGCACGTCCTCGAATAGAAATCACCGCTATATGGTTCTAATTTCTGTAGGGCCAGTCAAAGAATCTCTTATAGATGGTCTCTTCGCCTATGTCATTTTCATTTGACGTTGTGTATCCGGCATCCGGACGAATTGTACTGCTAAAGGATACCTGGAGTTGGACTCCATCTTGATCCTGCAGAGTGTTAATCCTTTAGGTGGGGAGGGATACTTAAGACAAAGACATACTGAAGACCTTGCCGTCGATGAATTTTAGGTCGTAGAAAATATAGCCGGAAGTAGCCCGGGCTTAAGGATGGATTATTTTAAGCTCCAGACGATATACTGTTTAGTAGGCATTTACCCCTTGCTTGTTCTGTATCGCTCGCGCATGCTCTCTAGCCAACCGGGTACCTATAGTTATCTGCGTACTTCTCCAGTACTCTCTGCAAAAACTACATTCCTGGAATAATTTAGTAGAACGTATGTCGGGACGAGCGTTTGCATTTATCTTTATTTTATACCTGCTCTAGTTTTTTCATTTATCTGGGGTGCAGCGGGCTATCTTGTCTTCACTTCTTGTACTTACCCGAGGACTTACTCCATGGTAAGTCATGAATTTCAACCTCCAGAAATAATACGTACCTAAAATTGAAAAATCGCCTAGATCTAAACAAAATTTTTTATCGAAGAAAGTAGCCTCTGTGTTCTGGAATAAATATGCCTTAAATATATCTAAACAATATATTGCAAAATATTGCGTATATTTAATATAGATATTGCTATAACCAATGACGTATTGAATAAAAAAATGCGGATATCATGATAAAAAATGAATTAAAACATAGGACTCATATTGAATCATGGGGGATGTTTAGGTACAGTATACTTGTTTTACACCTGTTACTAACAAGGTTGCTATCGTGATCTTGCGCATAAAGGGTGTTGAATTCAAATTCGACAGTTAAGTTATCTCTTCTAAAAAACAAGCTTCTGTTACAATCACCGAATAGTTTCAACAAGTTTAATTAATAAGTATAATAAATGTTAGGACAATAGCAATGCTAGGGTGCCAGTAAATAATCAAATGTTCCCTCATAAACTTTTCACCTTGCTCAGGTCACTTCTTTGTATCTTTTTGAGGCTGACCATTCTATTTACTAATATACACTTGGATGTAGAAACGAATAAAAAATTGCAACAATATTAAATGAATGATCATATTTGTAACACTTAATAATTGTGTATTCTTCCATTGGGTTTAAATATTTAAATAATCTTCATTGTTGTGTAGTTTTACGCTTCTTAAGTACTTGTATTGCTTGTTGCAGGAAAAGTAAAGTTTCCTGTTACCATTATTGAACCATGGCTGAGCCCAAAAGGTTTTACTGGAATGAACAAAAAAAATGTGTGGAAGAAATGCTGATTGGAATAAAGGCTGCACATCCGGGCCTGTGTGTCAACACGGAATCTCGAATTGTGATGTTGAACAGGGTATTTAATTCAACCTAAGCTATCAGGCCGTTGTATTATAAGTTAAACAACAGATAACGCAATATTCTCCTGATATTTTTAGGACAGGAAACATCGGGTTGGGTTGATTTCTGGAGGTGGATCTGGACATGAACCATTTTGTGCTGGTGAGGAATAAAAATTAGGATAGTTATTTATAATCTAACTTGATTAAATTTGAAAGTAAAACTTGAGTGGTTTGATAATTGAGAAATAATGAAGATTTTTGAATGCATATAATACTTATTGAGTAACTTTAAAAGTACATAAATTATGATGTGTGAAACTAAATGCATATTGCAATATAATGAAAATAAATAGCATTAATTGTTGTATTACAAACAAATTATTTATAAAAGAAATATCTCTTTCATTCTAATATTTTTAGGAATTTGTTTTCAGGTTATGTTGGTGAGTCTATGTTAACTGCAGCTGTTGTTGGGAATATATTTACATCTCCTTCTTCCATGAGCATTTCAATTGCTATTAATAATGTTGCACATTTGAATCAAGGTAAAGAATATCTTCCATAAAAAACAAATAAAGCTTTGAACCTTGTGATCTGGGAATAATGATAAAACTAATTTCTATTGTTAGGTGGAGTACTTATATTTGTGTTAAACTATACAGGAGATGTTTTGAATTTTGGCCTAGCTATAGAGGAAGCGAGAT
This sequence comes from Lethocerus indicus, assembly GCA_019843655.1. Taxonomy (NCBI): domain Eukaryota; kingdom Metazoa; phylum Arthropoda; class Insecta; order Hemiptera; family Belostomatidae; genus Lethocerus; species Lethocerus indicus. Next base: position 12,043,588 of record JACDQD010000011.1, read on the forward strand.
GTAGTGGAATTAAGGTATTTTATAACGTTTTTTAAATATTTACAATGTTTTCTTCCAGTTTTGCATCTTAATGAATAAAGTCTCAAAATATACATGTAAAATTGTCTGTATATGACTTAAAACACAAGTGCTATTAAATTAAACATTTAATACAGAATATTCTGTATATTTTGTTTTCAGATAGATAGCGTTGTCATTAATGATGACTGCGCCATGTCCAGTGCCAATATGCATTCTATCGCTGGAAAACGAGGTATATGTGGAGCTGTGTTTGTATTCAAAGTAAGAATAATTTATTTCTGGGCAGCCATACAATGATGTACAATATCTATTAAATAGATATTCATTATTGTATTCATACTTCTTGTACATTTAGTTTGGGAGAGGAAGAAAAACTATATGCAGCTATTTTTCCCATCGAATTTTCAGTGCATTATATGCTTTTATCACAGAGCTCAAATTATCTTACCTCTATACTTAATCAAATTCATGAATGTTAAATATATATAAATATAATAAAAGAACATGAACTAAAACTAGTCTCATAAGGCTGGACAGATCGTGAGATATTACAGAACCAAACAATTGTTGACTACAGTATTAAATTTATCTGTGACTGCAGGTTTATATTTTTTTTTCTCATATTTTCCATATTAGATTGCAGGTGCGTTGTCAAGTGCTGGATGTACTTTAAACGAAATAGCGACAGAAGCAAGGGCTGTTAATTGTCGAATTTCAACAATGGGACTTTGTTTAACTCCTTGTTCATTACCTGGCTCTGGCCCCTTGTTTCAAGTCGATGATGATGAAATTGTCGTTGGATGTGGAGTACATGGCGAAGCAGGTGTTTCTGTTGTTAAGGTAACAAAAATGCAATTTAATTTGATGAACTGTTCACCGAAAAATCAATATTTAATTTCAAGATTTGATTCAAACATGAATACTGCAAGATGAATTACTGATTGCTATTTACAAACCCGATTGGTAATTCAAGTAGTAGAATACCCTATAAATTTCACAATTACTTTCAGATAACTCTCTTCCTTGAGTTTTGTAAATTCACATTAGCTCTCAACATACAACATATGAAATCATCTCATAAAATTGAAACTTGGATGAACATTTAACCACACAATATAAAAAAGGAAACTAGACTAGATACAACAAACAAATAGACTACATAAAATAAAACCGGGACATAACATTATAGACAACAGAAGATTCAATATAGAAAAGAAGAAATAGATATAGATGCATTCCCAACCAACAAAGACCCATGTGTCTCCAACAGCTAAGAGTACATCATGTTGGAAATTCAAAAAAACAAAGAACGTACTAAAAGAAACTGATATAAACAATACTATGAAAACACTCAGAAACAATATAGAGAACCTAAGAGACAGGACTGATAGATAAAACATAATGAAATACAAGAGGTTTCCACTATTCCAGGTGCATGATTGCCCCTAAAAGAAATAGAGAAAAAACATTGTATCATCTTTTAATTTATGTAGTATAATGTAGTAAATATGCAGGACTATTGGATGATTAATACTGTGTCTTGGCTGGCCATCATAAAGCTATATTCAACTGGTAAAAATTATGCTCATAACTGTCAACCTGATTGGAATGCAGTCAGTGGTTATTTGCATAGACCTCCACTTATCTCAAGAGAGTAGATCACTCTCTCTTTTGCTGCACTACGAAGATATTATGCCAACATCATTTGTAATATCTTTCAATGTTTTCTAGACCAATTCTTGGTTTCTTAAAAAAATATGCCAGTTAAGGTGCCCGGGAAAATATTCTGAGTCTGGTTATATTTTGTTTTGAAAATTCATCGTACATTCCCCTACTGTCATTCATCGCTTAAAATTCATGGCATTTTAGGCTTGCAATCCTCAGGAAGCGGTGAAACTGTTGGTGACAAGAATTATTAACAATATGGTTGTTAAATCCGGAGACAATCTATGCGTTTTGGTAAACGGTATGGGATCTACGACATCAATAGAACTCTACATAGTAGTTTCTGAGGTCAAACGCCAACTAGGTGAGCATCAGAGCATTTGTTCGAGTGAAGGAAAAAAGGCGAAATGGTTTTGTCTCATTAGTGCCAATTTTCCTCCTATAAAAACTTCCCATTCTTCCAATTTCATGTAAAAAATATAAAAATTTCATTAATGTATTTCTTCACAAATTTCAGAGACTGATTATAACATAAAACGAATTTACACTGGTACATTAATGAGTTCCCTAGATATGAGAGGTGTACAGGTATCACTATTAAATGTGACTGGACGTGATGAATGGCTTAAATATTTGGATATAGAAACTGAGGCTTTCGGTTGGCCGGGAACAAAATTGTCTCGAATCGATGAAAATTATCCTATACTGCCTATAAACTTGTCCACTGATAAATATATGAAACCTACCGAGGTAAATTTCTATTTCTTATGAATGAAAAATATTGGATTCTTTCAAACAATTAAGTGTAAACAGAACAAGTCATAATTTATATACCGTAAATGGCTCAGTGAAATTAACACTGTTACATCAAACAATTATAATGGTGTAATGAAATGATTGAAAACAGACACAAACTGTATTGTAGATTAAGTAGATGGTGCCTCTTAGGTTTCAGGTATGGAAGTTGGTGAGAGTGAAAGTCTAATATTTAAGGAGTGCATAAAAAATGTATGTCTGGCTTTTAAAAGAAATGAACAAAGACTCAATCGACTGGATAGCATAGGCGGCGACGGCGATTGCGGAACAACATTCAAACATTTTTCAGACGGTATTGCTGATAATAATGCGAATACAAAAGAAATACACTGGTGTTTTAAAGTTTCAACATAATTTGAGCATTTTTAAAATGTCAATTACAAAAATATAATCGAAAATTTGAATACTTACAGCAATATTAAAGATTTATCAAAACTTACCCGTGAAACATGTCAGTTCGTGCTTTGTAATGTTGTCTCAAATTGCTAAAACTGAAATGGGAGGCACCTCGGGTGCCCTCTACGCGATTATGCTACTGGGAGCATCAAAAAGTTCTACTGACTGGATGACAGTCTGGAAATATTCTATAGCATTACTTCGCAAATATTCATCAGCACAACTGGGACACCGTACTATGGTAACAATTTCAATAATTAATTTAGATCATAGGTTCCCAAACTTCACAAAAAACTCCCAAAAAATCACAAGGCCTCCCCTGAGCCTTTTTTAATTGAATAAAATAAAAAAATGGAGCAAACATTTTTTATTCACATATCTACTGCCTCATTTTGAATATAGGTATGTGTAAGTTTACTCCTTTTTGACCTACCAGAACTCCCTTTGTTCCACCCAATACCGCTAGGGGAGCCAAGGACAGCAGTCCAGGAACCTATGCTTTAGATCAATAACTGTCTTGGATTTATTCTACTTCTCTAATTTTTTAAGCGATCATTTTTAGGCCCATATCTGGTACAGTTGAACCTGTCTATAATTAAATTTGTTCTTGTTACGAATTTAGTTAGATGCCCTACTGCCGGCATACGAGGCTTTTGAATCAAAAATGAAAGAGTTAGCAGAAGATCCTGCCGGTTGGAAAGCAGCGCTCGAATTCGCACTTAGTAAAGCTATAGACGGCTGTGAAAAAACAGTGAGCATGGTTGCAAAGTTAGTCTCCTCATGATATTAAGAAATATTAATACAATTCAGCCACCAGTAAACGGGAATGGGAATAACGTATTTTGTAATTGTGATTAAAATAGCATAAAAATAGAAGTTAATTATGAAAATTTTATTTCAGAGCTGGAAGGGCTAGCTATGTCAACCCTGCTGTGCTAACTGAAGTTGATCCAGGAGCTTATGCTGTTGTAGTTTGGCTGACTGCAATTTATGACACGCTTTCAAAACAATGAGTTTCGTGTACTGCGAAGAATATTAAAATGCAAGAATATACAGACAATTTTATAAGCCAGTTATATAAAAAAAATAACATAACACTGAAGAATCATGCATCCAATGCATGACTGATTTCCTGTTACTCAGGCATATAATTTACATAAAATGGATCACCTACAAAACATTAGGTACTAAATAACCCCTATATTAAGTATGGCAGTGAAACAACCTGAATATACAGATGGTGAAGTTCTATGTGAATGACAAAGTGTAATTTGTGTGTTAAAGTATGTTACATTTAATATTACAATGAATCGGGGATAAGTGAAATATATATTTGTAATATGGTACAAAAAAAATGTCTTAATAAACGGTACTAAAATTGAAAAGTTCGTTAAGTCTTTTGTATCCTAAATATGGCAGTAAATTCTCAATCGATAAGAATCTAAATTGTTAGTTATCTTTAATACTATCAGCTGTTATGACTCGATACGAAGCCACAAATATTGAATTTGTAAGTATACTTCACTATCTTAATTCCTAAGTATCAAATTGTACGTTCTGATCACATAAACAGTATTGAACCGTACTGAAATAGTCAATTAATAAGGTTGTTGGAACTCATTAATCCGAATGCTAAATCAGTCTTGTTTTTCTAAGCGTTCGATCCTCTGCAAAAGAGTCGGATGACTGTGATGCCAGGCTGAATAAAGCCAGTCATAAACGGGAAAGCTCAAATTATCTTTTCCAAGTTTAATGAGAGCCTTCTTAAGGTACGCGGCTTTTCCTAAGGATTTTGCGAACTGATCAGCTTGAAACTCATATTTCCGACTTAGGATTGTCAGCAGAAACGTCATCACCTTAAACGGAAAATAGGTTAACATTTATAAATGCAAAGAACATAAATAACATTTAGCTTCTGATGGGTTTACATATCTCACTATTCTACAATACGGGTAGATCAGAACATGTAGTCATTATATTTTTTATCAGAATATAAAAATAACGTAGTGACAAATAATTATTGTGTTAGATTTGACATTAATACTTACAGAATTATAAGGTGAAAATACAAACTGAAGTACAATGATGAATCCTATAACAACGGGTTGTTCATTGGTAAAACCGAATGCCCTGTACAATTGAGGATACTGAAATAGCATCCCAAAGGCAAAGAATTGAAGGAAGAGATTCACCTGAAAAACATAATAATTTTATTAAATGTTTTATTGTCACAACTGTAAAATACAATAAGCGACATTGATGTTCATGTAGCACTAGTAACAACGCAGGAAAACCACTGGCATTCCTATTTTATACACATTTTATTTATTCGTTTGTCTACTTTTCTGGCGTGTACAGATCACGTGGCCACTTCCTTTTCAGGCATCTGTAAGGAATGTTTAAGATATCAGGAGTATCGCATAATTATATACAATTTATTAAAATTGAGCCTGTTACCTGCATAATAAGAATTTGCTTTGAAACATGACTGCACTGCCAATGCCCTAACTCGTGAGCCAATACGGCTAGAACTTCATCAGTATCACAGCCTTTCTTGTCATTATTGTCTTTCTCATCGCTCTTGTTATATTCCTGTACCAACGTGTCAAAAAGAACTATGCGTTTGTTGTTGAAAAAACCGTAAAAGTAAGCGTTGCTATGTACAGACCTTTTCGATCCTGAAAGCGCATAAAGTAACATATTATACTTGATTGTATTGAATTTAAATAAAAGAGCCTTAGTGGCTGGGCCTTGGGACCCAGAGGTCAGCGGTTTGAATCCACCCGTATGCCATGGACGTTAGTTTGTAAGTAGGGAAGGTAATAAGGGTCAACATAAGCCAATCACTGTATCACAAATTGTCCATATTGGCAATTAGCGCAATGTATGCAACACCATGAAAAAAATTTAGATAAGTACAGATATGGATGTAAAGATATTTCTTTTGCACAACCTTTGGTCATATCTTTATAAATCTAAAAAATGATTAATATAATTATTATTTAGTTCGTTTCTGAATTTTCACCTGAGAATCAAATCATAATTTCATCTTAACAGCAACGGTGGATGAAACTATGCAATCAACTTTTGAGTTCTATGTCCATATATATTTAAAAAAATATAAATATGCATACAAATCTAATGCATGTAATACGGTACAGGAGTACAAGATACAATGTATAAGAGTGAAGATATCCAAAATAAATTTCTCTAGCAAATAATAAAATTAACAATCAATTGCAACATCTGAGTTATTAAATAATGGATGCTAATATCTTAGTTATTACTATGTTAAGCGCAAATTATAAGTATGAAACATGTATTGGCATTATGAATAAGTACCTTCAACAAGATAGAGTTTGTAGAGTGGGAACTTGATGCTTGCTGCTAGTTCCTCGATTTTAGTCCTGAGATCACCATCAGGCAAAGGAGTGTACGTGTCGAATAGGGGCGCGATGTAATCAGCATAAATGGTCATAAAGAATAACATCATCAACATCGCAAACAACCAGAGATAGATGAAAAAGTAATCGCCGCCAATTCTGACTATGAACACCGCCATACAACTGAGGGGAGCGATAATAGCCTGCGTCAAGATGTACCCCTTGAGCTTGTCCTTGATGAAGAAAACTGCGGTCTAAAAACAAGTTGGAAATGAGCCGTCAGAAGTTGAGGTCATCACTGAAAATTAGTGAACCGTTCTCACCTGTTTATTGAATCCGTGATTTTCTTCCAGGACGAACGTTTTATAAATGTTGAAAGGCAGCGTCATGATCACGTTAATAGTGTTTGTAATCACTATAAAGGTGGCGGTCTGCAGAATTTCATTGTTTTCCAGATTGAAATATTCGACGGTGCTACGACTCCATTCCCAGATTATGAATATCAGATAGAACCATATCATTATCTGCAAAGATATCAGAAATTAAACTAAGTGACATTACACCCTGCCAAATATAAATAGTTTAAAAAAGAAACTAGGCAACAAACCGATATACTAAATCAGTGATTATGCAGGACTTACAGTGGACAAAATTACGGAATATAAGTCTTGGACCATTGAAAACTTGTTCTTGTCTGAGCCATACAGTCTTGCTTTTTCATATGTTTCCTTAGAGAGGATGGAAGTTAAATCAGAAGGCACATCAATTGCTGTTGAATAGAGCTTTTGCTGAAAGTTTCAACATGGTGGTTTAGGTATGCAAAGGAAAGTTAAACTCAACAGGTCTCACTGTACCCTACATGTAGTAGGTTAAATTCAATTATAGGAATATGATGTCAATTACTAACTTGGCGTAAGGATAAATACATCTCCCATGCAAATTCTCCCCATATCATTAAAAGGACACCGATCAAAAGGGTGTCCTCGTTCAACATACTTAAGACCTGAAAACTCATCGCTATCAAGAGAATAATACCTAATCACAAATCAAATATTAAAGACAGTGGATAATGTCGTGAGAAAATGCAGAGCGCATTCTGATGCAAAATTGCCGATAACAACGAATCTATAACATTCGAAACGGGCGAAACAAAATAATCACGGGCTCTCCTGACTATTTTCTTGTATCAACAGTGCAGCCAACTATTGATCAAATAAATACTCTAAGGACTTTTTTTGGTGGTTTCCAAACTTTCCGCCCAACATTTTCATAATAAAATTGTTCCATTTTAATCCATTCTAATTTTATAAATGCTGTCCTGATATTGTAATTTATTAAATGGGCTATAAAAAATATATCATATTCTGTAAACTGCAGTTCTTATACATACAAAATATTTATTTATAATGATCAAGTATAATTTTTATATTTAACAAATGTTTACTGTAAACATTGAAATCTACGGTATTCCAACCCCTCGCATACCACGAAACAGGTATGTTAAATCAATCCCTGATACTTTTCAAATGTCGAAATTTGTATGTGTTTCTTTTATTTAGAGGCCATGGACGGTTATTTCACTATTATTATTTTTATATTTTACTAGTTATTTAACTTAAATTGAGTGCGGTATTTAACTTAAAGCTGTGGATGGCCAAAGAGGGTCATCAATCTTTATCCAGAGAATAACCATTATAGTAAGGTAATGGGAGATCCATGAAACAAAAATTAAATATGAAACATTCAATAACTTTATTTTTTCAACATTAAAGATCATCTTTTCTAACAAAAACAAATATTAAGATTATGAGAAGACTCAAATATTACAACCAACATTTTCATTAACAATTCACAAGATTACATACAAAGTGCAACAAATCTGACTAGAATAATATGTCAGAAGCAACAGGTATCATAATGACACATAGTGTACTATTAGAAGATATCTGTATGCTCATAAATATATTGTAGCAGCAAAGGATTCGTTTCAATATAGTTAAACTAAATCATCACTAAATTAACTTTTCATTTAAAATGAAGATTATTAATTTTATCATTATTTTTCACATTATAATTTATACAAGGAAAATTAATGAGAGTAACATCTGCTTGTATATACCAAACTGTACTCCAGGCAATATCTTATTACCGCTAACACATTACTATCAACAACAATTTGCCTTCAGAACATTAAATCTTAGTTAACTAACTTTGTTACTAATTCTAGCAAAAATAATTTATAAGTGTTTCATTTCCAATTAGATGCAGTAAGGCAGTGTATAAATGTCAAAAGGCAAAATGAGAATTCAGTGCATTCAGTATGCACAATATAAGATATTAAATGCATTCAGTGTGCATGATATTAATCCAAAATCTACAGCAATTAATCAGAAAAAGAATTATTCTCTGTACATTAATCCCCAATGGAGATAATGTAAATACAATAATGTAAAACATTCTGAATCAATATTTCAAAATGATAAGACATGTTTTAGCTTACAACACTGGAATTTTGTCATACAATTTCAGAATTGTAAGAGAAAAGAATTAGCTACTTGGAAAAATTAAGAAGCTCTTCATACATTTGAATTAAATAATGCTACAAAAACAACATATCATAAAATAGAGTTACAGAAATGTAAAAAAATATATATTAACATTTATGTTGATATTGAAATAGTTAATAATAATCAATTAATATATTATGTATTTAAATTTGGAATATGAAGTATCACACATTATGGACTGTTCATTTAGGCCATAAAGCTGAAAAAAATTAACAAGGCAAGTTGGTACAATTTTAATCAAAGCGTACCTTTTTCCTTAAGTATACAACACCTAGATCAATTCTAAATTTCTAAAATTTCTAAATACATATTTATATAACACTGAATCATTTGTATTGTTGAGACTTAAGTAACTTTCAGATCTTAAATCGATACAAACCAATGATGCTTTTTAGCCTTGTCAAAAATGTTTAAGTACACAAGGCGATTTGTAATTTTTCACTTAAAAGTTCACATCAAACTGTACCTATTTCATTACTTTCGGTAAAATCAAACCTGCCAACATATCGAACGAATTACCGTCAGACTGGATGACAACATCTTTTCCTTCTTGTGTCTGGACAGTCAAGTAACCGAATGGGTCAATTCCTTTAACTTTTACTTGCTGAGTCAAACCGTCTGAATTTCTAACTTCAATATCGGCACCTCTGAAACAACAGATAAAAAACTAGATTCAGAAAGTAATCAAATTATCTGTTTGATAAAAGTAAATAGGGCGAATATTGAGAGGTCAAAACAAACTTCAATATGTCTGAAAAAAATGTACACAATTTTATAAACAACTTACGTATGAAGCCAAAAATTGTAATAACTGGAATACACATCTTCAATGTTTCCATTTTGTGTCATGTAATATAATTCTTCCAATTTATTGAATACACTCGCAAAGTACTTCTCTGGAGATAATGGTGGAATGTTCGCTTTAATTTCTGTATTCAAGGCGCTGATCATGTCATTTATGCACACTGTTGGTTCCTTGTTGGCCAAATTAAGTCCACAACCTGAAAGGTAATTAGAAATAAAATTATAACTTTAACAAACCTGTTTAGTGGGTCCAAGGGCCATTAATTTTCGATCAGTGAGAAAATCATTTGAATCTCAAACCCATATTAGCATGAGGCCAAATCAGTGAATAGAGACAAAAGAGTATAACACTGATGGTAAGACTAGAATTATTTTATTATGTACCTACCTATATTTTATACAGTTATAACACTGTTCTTGGCTGATACATACAAAGTCATATTAAAAGTAATTTAAAATACTGTTCATTAAGGAAATTAGAACATCAAATTATACATACCAATATTGCATACTGCCTTATCCTTGCTTAATGTACTGGTAACAATCACTCCACCAATTTTGATGCGCTTGGACGCGTATATGTCGTTAGGCCATTTCAAACCGATATCCAAAGCCTGATAATTAATGAGATTTTTTAAAAAGCGGTTAGTACGATAACACAAGAATAAGAAAGAAGGGTTAACTATAAAAAAGTGATTACCTCAAGGCCAGGAAGCTGACAAATAGCGGTGACAACAGCGAGACTACTGAGATGCTGCACGAAAGACAAATGCTGACCGAGATAACTGTTTAAAGGGATGTGTAACTGAACCGTGAACATTGCACACCCTTCAGGACTAAGCCAAGTATTATTACCTCTGCCTGCACAATCATGTACTCATATGTCAGATACGTGAATATTATCCACAAACAAAAACACCCAAATATGTCCTTGGCTACTTTAACAAATTATTTAGTCATATTAAAATCGGAATGAGAGGTCTGTATTAACAGTTTTATTTTCTTCTAAATTTGATCCTTAATATTAAATCCTGTTTCTTCCATTGTTTTTTTTATTTGTAAAAGTTAGGGTTACATTTCAAAGTTAAAACTAGAATTTTTATTATTATTGTAAAATAAAAATATAGCACACAAATTATTTATTTGTCTAAAAATATTTGAGTTAAAATAAAAGAAGAAATTAATTAAATTTTTTATACTTTGAACAATTTACTGTTTAATGAAATTATACTATACCTATTCCTTTGGTTTGGCGCTGAGGAATTACAGTGAACCCATGCTGAAATATTGGACCCTGTACGATGGTCATAGATGATGACAAGGTTTCACAGTATAAAACTAACCTTCCAATACTATCAGTATTCAAATTCTGAAAATGGACAACACTTTGAAGTTGTGAAAAATTATTTGAGTATTTTTCAATGTTCTCTAGTTTAAACAAATCCGTTTAAAGGGGTCTAGGTGGAAGAAATGCAAAGGTTCTGTTTGCAGAAAGTTAAGGAAAGTAAATGTTTGATTTTTCAGTAGAAACTTTTTAACCTTTATTATAACAACTGAGTATAATAATACCCAGAACTGTAAATATGTTCAAATAATTAACAAATTTTAAGCTAATCTAAAATTCACATTATTTCTAAGTATAGCTCAAAAAAAATCTTTTCTGGTAGTCAATAGCCATTCAATAGTCTTAATTTTTTTAAGAGGTCTGACCAATGCTAGAATTCACTTATATTATAAAAAATGATTAAAACTAAATTAACTAAGTACCTCAAAATATTCAACTGTTGAGAAAGATTCTGGACATGCATGCATTAGCACTGGAAGCTGGGTGGCTGTTGCCACAGATGGTGTGACTCCTTTGCCACAAAACTTCAAACTGATATCTCCACATTTCAACATATTACTGTCCAAATATCCATCTTGGCTTAAATTATTTAATAATTCTATCTTTATCTAAAAGTATACAAATTGGTTTTTGTTATTTGGATTATGAATTACTTCATAAAAAATAATTTATATTTAATTAACTCAAATTTAAATATTATTTGGTACCTCATGATTTCCTAGAAAATAGGCTGGTGTGTATGTTACAGATGCTTCATGAAGGTAACAATGAAGATCAAGATGATGGCCTAATACATCGGACAAAATTTCTAACCTTGATTTATCACTTTCTTGAAGTGCAATACCATTTTTCTCCTCAATGTCATACTGACTAGGCTCCACTTCAAGATGAACCTGACAGGAATAATAACTTATGACTATAAGAATAACAATTGGAAAATATTCATGACCTTATTATAGTCTTCATTTGATGAAATAAAAACAATACCAAGTTATGATCCATACTTGTGAAAATACTATTTTGGCACATGTTGTACCAGAGGAGACTAGGAGTAGGCTTGGTGTTTGCCAAGTTTCTTCGACACCCAAAACTTCAACTTTTAATTTATGGACCTTTCCTTCAGTGTCCTTGAGATCCACAGATGCTGGGATGGCACTCAAGTTATTGCACCTGTACATAAATTACACCCATTATATAAATTGTTTTTTCCCACCTTATTACCTAAAAATGTATCACTTAAACATAAAAATATTATAAACCAACAAGTCACAGATATCTCATCAAGGTATCAACAGCAAAGGAAAAAAAATTAATATATATTACAGCAATATATGAATGAGGCCATCTGAGTTACATAAATTTAAACTTGGTGGTATGAAAACTATTCCAAAATCCTGTAACTTTTAAATGTCAAATATCCTATAAGCGGTCGTATTTTTTCCTTTCAAAAAATCAAACACTTCGAGAGCCAAAGTGTTTTACATTTATTACATCAAAAACTAATTCACAGGTGCATTTTTAAGAAAATATAATACCCCTCTAGAGCAGTATATAAGTACTCTCTAGAGTAAAGTAGAATTATTTAATTACGATTAATTAATTAATACAAATAATTTGATTATGGAACTAACTTGTTGTGCTCATCATGTGAGAAATGAGGTGCTGAAGGTGCTGGCTGATAGCAGAAGACATGGTGCATGAGAGGAACGTGTTTCCAAGATTTGTACGAACAGTGGACCAACTCGTTTGGACGTACCTCTGCAGTTCTGAACACGGGCAGTACAGAGCCTAACAGGTCCGAACAAAGGCATAATACTGAACCTCCCGAAGTCAGAACATAGTCGATGATGACCGGAGTCAAATCCGGAGGGACATTTCCATGTACAACCACCAGCGTACCTTGATTGAACCAGTAATGGGATTTGGCCTCTGTGAAATTCAGTAGGTGAAAGGTGTATCTGGGAAAACATGATAACAAAAATAAAATCTCTGATATACCTTCCATACTCATTAAATATTTTTTTATTTACAGTAGAATCATACTGTAAATAAAAAATCATACATATAAAATTTGAAACATACTAAGGAGCATTCGGATACATATTAAATAACATATACAAAATGAATGAAATTTGCACAAACTTTTCATTTAAAAAATAGGCTATTGTACTATTATATATCTGTTATAAAAAAAGAAAATCCATTGTGGCTTTCTTTTAATAGCCAAGATTTGTAAATGGAACTAGTTAAGAAAAAACATACATTATTCAATAGAATCAAAATAATTCACTTTTAAAATTACAACTCCAAAAAATATGATAATTTTTTTTTTAAAAAAACTGATTAATGAAATCCCTCCCAAGCCAAAGAAGACAAATAATGTCTGGAAAAACACAATAAAAAGACATGTATGTAAAAGACACACAACAAACACAACCACCACAGTACAAGTGACAGTGACAGTGTAGTGAGGATGCCCAAAAAACATCCAAAGTGCCAAAGTGACTAATAACGCTACTGAATATGGCGAGCAGCCAAAACCAGTCTAGCAGAAGAACAAACCAGTGAGAGGAGACAGAAACACACGAAATCTACGGTATTCCAACCCCTCGCAGACCACAAAACAGGTATTCTAAACTCTTATAGCACTTACCTGTCCTTTTGCAGTGTAGTTTCAAGAGCAGTCTTTACAGTGTCAGCCGATGAAGAACTATCCGAAATGATTATTATGTTCGGGGGCTTGATATGTTTATCTGAAATGTTAGTGGATATTGTTCTTCTGGGTGTACATGGCAATGATCGAAGAGAAGACATCGATGTTGTCAAGGAATCTGCCAGTCTATAAATAGATGTGAAAATAACACACACACACACACACACACACACACACACACATATATATATATATATATATATATATATATATATATATATATATATATATATATCAATATTATGTAATTAAAGTTAAGATTAAACTAGTTAAAATTAAAGATAAGAAATTCATATCATGTTTACTTAAAACAAAATTCTCTAATACTTAATACAAGGTATTATACTATTATATTTCCAAACTCAAAGTAAAGATTTACAAATATACATAATTTTTGTTAATGTATAGTTCTTTATAAAAACTTTTTCAGTACATAGAATTATTTTTCCATCAGAATTAATATCATAAAACAAACTACATAGAAATTGATTTCATTTGGCTATTATATAAATACTAATGAATGTTAGTTACAAAGAATTAGAATAGAACTAAATAAAGATTATAGATTATAACCCAACTAGGTATACTTTGTGTGCCTGTAATATTTTTTGTTTCTACTATTTAGTAAAGAAAATTGTCTTAATTTTTTTCTGTTCTATTTTTCTTTACCTTACCCTTTATTTTGATTAGAGCACTGAAATTTTACACCACTCTGATTTATTAAATCTGTTTATAATACCTAGTAGAACCTGCAGCAAGCATTGTATCTGTGCTCAGGTGGGATATAGATTGAATACTGGAGGGGGTTGATGGTGTAGCTTGAGTAGTATTGATATTGCAATCTTCCTCTGTTGCTATTTCTTCCACTGGCAACTTCATATCACTTTCAACAATGGGTTCTTCATCAACTTCAATTGGAACAGTAGGTACCAGTTTGACAGCCCTAAAACAGTATTACAGAATTTTAGTTATATTTTTGTTGTTTCACAATGCCTCAAGACGTCCTTATTTAATATTCTTCCTATTAGTTTAGTTCCTTTGAGGGAGTGTGTTGTATATTATATTGCTTGTGGGTCATTACCTAATTTCCTAAATTTTTATTGTCTAATTTTTGGGGCAACTTATTTCAGGACAATAGGCTAATTAAAACTTGAAGAACAATATTTCTCAAATATTACATCACAAAAACTATAAACTTTTAATTTCAACTTAAATATTAGATAAATTAATAATAGATTTCCTTATGCTTAAAATAAAAGTAACATACCCAACTCCAGATCCAGGATGCCTTACAGAAATCTCTTGACCCAGTTCTTTGACTTGTAAAACGGCATCACAAAATGTACCAAGCATAGAAACATGTGCTCTCCAACGAGACATGAAACATTCCTTAAGCTGGCCTTTGTCTAATCCTAGAACATTTGATAATTTCTTCATTCATTTGAGAAGCATAATTAGTTCAAATTGCATGAAATATTAAATAAAATCACATTATTTTATTATTTGAATAAAACAGGTAATAACTTTTGCAATGTTGCTTTAATACCTGTACTTAAAGGAGCGTAAGTTTCAGGAACTGAACCAACATTCTGAATTTTGTACGGGTTACCCACAACATCCACAGCTGGAAAGAAAATTATACTTAAGTTACAAATTAATAATTTGTACAAAAAATTTTAGTCTTCTTAACATGACACAATAAGAAGTCAAATGTAAAACTGGATATAAAGTAATGTAAAAGCAATAATATGTATTTTGACTCTAGGATCACAGATGCCACAAAATCTAAAATTAAAAACTGTTTCATTAAACTCTAGAGAGTTTACCAACACAGAGTTTAAAAGCACTATGCACGTAATTTTATATCACTACTCACAAACAATTTCAATTTACACTAAGTACATGTGAATGCAGTGTACTGAGTCTGAACTCAAAGGTTAGAGAATGACTTGAATAAAATGAGGTTAATAATTTGAATACAATAAAGAATTCAAACATTGTTATAAGTACTAGTTCAGGGTTAGATTAATTTATATTAGTGGGGACAAATAAAATGTCCCCATAAAATATATGTAATTTTTAAGTTTTACTTATATCCCCAAACAAATCTCCTATATGTTAACACTATACTAACAAAATATATGTTTATGTGTAGACTATATATACTCAGTCATTAATCTATATGACACTACTCTTACTACCATTTAACACTGCCTAAGAATATACAACTTACCAATACAGTCTCTAAAATAGAAATTATATTTTTAGCAGCAATTTTATAATGCAATTATATTATTTTAGCTGTTATAAGCTGAACATAATTTTTAAAGAATGAATTGAGATAAAGGATTTTTGTTATCTTACTTAGTATTAGGACTACTGAATTTGTACACTTACTTTCTATTCTGATAATTTGTATTCCATTTTCAAGCGTCACTTGATTCTGAAATGCAACACAGAGAGAGGCCAAATTTATTTCATCAGACTCCAACAGGATAGACATAACTACGCCGACGTGCCAAGCTACGGGCACACCGTATTTTTCAATCTGAAAAGCAAGAACGGGTTGATGAGGAATCGCAAAATTTCTCAAACCGAAGTGAGAATTAAGTGTTCGTACCATACCTCAAGTGAGTGGCAATAGCCGAGGTAACGGCAAGTATTGTAATCTGCCTCCAATAACACATATATTTTATTTTCTGAGTTGATGGCTATTTTTTTATTTTTTATCTGGATAGGGAAGTGAGTCCTTCCAGGAATGACTGTTATCCAACCTGAAATGTCTATGAGTTGCTGAAACAGAACAAGAAATGTCTTTATAATGCCCTTTGGGGAAAAAATCCAGTCATAATGTAAAATACTTAATTACTTTCTATTACCTTGGGGAAGATGGATACCATTTTTTTGTTCCCATAAAACCAAAGTAAATCTCCGACGTTGGCACTTGTGTGATTTACACACTGTTTAGAAAGTACAGTATCTACTTCTAACTTCTGTTGTGGAACTGTAAAAATTAAAATTTCATTCATAAAATTCATTGCATTTACCTGACAAATATAATGTATTTAAATATGAATATTCAACAATTTTTGTTTCATTTATAAACCAATTTACAAACCATTTTCAACCATTTGTTATGACCTCAATCTCCTATGAAGAATGAGTTTGTCTATACAAACTTCAATGATTAAAATCATAATTATATAAAGGAGTCATTTAAATGGTTTATTCTAAATATGTCCCAATATATTTAAGGAAATATGAAGTCAAGTGATTGTATCTTTAAATTGATAAATTTTTTTAAAATGGTAGATGAACTGTATACACCTTTACTATTTGATAATTAACTGGATATGTGATTAATAAAGATAGAAAATTTACAAGCATAAAGGATTAAAATCGAACTATAATATTAATATATATTTGGTCACGGATTCTATGTCACTAAACCATGAGTACATTAAGGTTTATAGTAATTTTCGTATATTATGAATTATACACTTTAATACTTAGAATATAAAACACATCCATGACATCAGATCTTCAGGTTTCTGATTTATAGAATTTTTTTAATTCTGGAAAGGGAAAACTGGACATGTTCCAAACAACCTCTAACTAAATGAAAAACTATTTTTTCCCCAATAGAAGGAATTGTTTTTCAAACGAGTTTTATAACAAACCTGTCCCAGTCATGTAAATGTAAGGTGGTAATTCTTGATGGACAACCAATGATCCGTTTTTATGCAAGACATTCCTCAATTTGGCCAGGGTGGAACTCAGCCTCCAGGACTGCAGCCAAGTTGCGGCCACATAATACAGTGTCAACATGGTGATGCAGTTTTCCAACGCCTTGGAACACTAAAACCTATAGTTCATTCTAATTGATTCATTCCTTTTTACCGGCGACTGAATAGGCCGATTGGAAAAAATGTTAATAAAACCCGTGACGAAATTTATCAAGACGGACAAACGTAAGGGCGTAAACGTTATCCGGTTGAAAATAAAAATTTAAAGTGGTTCTCGAAAAGGGACGAACTCTAATCGAAGAAGACGACTGACAAGACCCAGAAGTCGAGAACCATGTAACAAGGACCAAACCATTCCGGGAGAAGGTTACAGTGGTATAGGTTATAACTGTATTAATTGATCGATGCAACGAAGGTTTGTTTTGTTCCGAGATTTGTTTTCGCGGTTGTTCCCCTGTTTGAATTGACGACAGTTCCCGTTTATACAACAGTTTTATTTAACATTTCGCGAATTTGAGCGCACTTTCGGGTTTAAATTCGACCGACAAGAAAGTCAAAATGTTGGAGGTTAGTGTAAACACAACTCTTGCGGTATTTTTATGAATAGTTTTTTCATTGCGACTAATGTACCTGTTTTCGTGTTCTTCAGGAAGTCCAGCGCCATTCTGTCCACACTTTGCTGTTCAGATCTTTGAAAAGGACTCATGACATGTTTTTGACCAACCAAGGGATGCTGCCCCCTCCTGATGAATCTGCGTTAGTATAATGCATATTGTATTTAACTGAAAGTTGTTTTGCCTCTTGTAATTTCATACAAATACATAATCGAAAATGTATTTTAAATTCAATTATTCCTGTGTATCTTACAGCGAAAGAATAAAGAGGATGGTTAAAGCACGAGACAGTTACAGTTTAGTTTTGGACAAAGTAATGCAAAACAAGTTAGTGATTGCACAAAACAGTGAAAATAAGCAAGATGGGACTAATCAACAAGGTGTAGTATGGATGTTATCTATTTTTATTAAAACCATAATTGACTAATCCATAATTTTCAACACATCCATATATATGAGAGAAATAAAAAATGTATGTTTTTTTAATATTCCATGAATCACTCTGTAAAAAATAGTGTAGATAATAAATTTAAAATAACTGATCCTAAGAGCTTCAGTGGTGTTGAGCATGGAGAGAGTTGTGCTAGAAGTTGGTGGTTCAAATCCATATGCCATAGATGTTAGTTCGTAAGTAGTAGGTCAACGGCATAAGCTGCTCACTGGGTATCATAAAAAGAACATAATTGGCCTTAAGCTACCAATTCCAGTAGTAAGCTGAAAATAGCGGTATTGAGAAAATGATTCTGTAGTGTGTATTGTTATTGAAAGTTTGTAAGCGTGAAAATTGTACAACTGTTACAACATTATAACTTGACGATCAATTTAGTTGAAGGTAGTGAAGGACAGGAGCAGGGGGAAAGTGGGGCATTGGTTCCGATAATGGGAGCACTGACGGCCTCTCAACCGGCGACTGGCGTTATCACGCCGAGGAAGCCTTCAGCAATGCCGAAACCCAAATGGCACGCTCCTTGGAAATTGTACAGGGTCATATCCGGCCATTTAGGTTGGGTACGTTGTGTAACTGTCGAGCCGGGAAACGAATGGTTCGCCACGGGTTCAGCTGACAGAGTTATTAAGGTAAATAACTTTCAGTGAATTGCATCTACCCAGTTTCAAAAAAATATAGTTTGGAAAAATATGATCTGGTAAAAAATAACTATAAAAATAAGTTTAAGTTAAAGTAGCTCAAAGTTTTACAAAGAAACAACCTTTTAAATTGTAAAAAATAATAGTTTATCATCAGAACTCTTTACTTGAAGCAGGGCTAATAATATTCTTGACATGGGATTATCATCTTACTGCTAATAGAAATTGACAAACCTAAATCACCTGATGGACATTATTTTTATTTATCATCCAATATTTGAATATAATTCAGTTCCGTTGAAAATTTGCTATTTTGTATAAATAATGAAATGTTAATTCGGATAGTACCTGAATTGGAACTGTTCAGTTGCTCATATTTTCTGACAGCTTTGGAAATTTTAAAGCCTTAAAATTAAAACCTTAATAATTTTCTTTGAACAATAAAAATAATTAGTTGATCGTTAAAAATATTGCTTCATTTCAATTCTGTTTTAGGTTTGGGAGTTAGCAAGTGGGAAACTCAAAGTTTCTTTAACAGGTCACATAAGTAGTGTGAGAGGATTAGCGGTGAGCTCGAGGCATCCATACCTGTTCAGTTGTGGGGAGGACAGACAAGTTAAATGTTGGGATCTGGAATATAATAAGGTTAATACAATTGTAAATATACGTTGTGATTTTTATTTGAATAAATAAAATGTGAACTTACCTTTATTTGAACTTTTTTTTCTAGGTTATACGCCATTATCACGGTCACCTAAGTGCAGTTTACTCATTGAGTTTACACCCTACAATTGATGTTCTAATCACAGCTGGGAGAGATTCGACGGCTCGCGTTTGGGACATGCGTACCAAGGCCAACGTTCACACTTTGACTGGACATACAAATACTATAGCAAGTGTTATTTCACAGGCGGCTGAACCTCAGGTTTGTGGGACAGATTACTCTTTGCCCATCGAAAATATATGTGGATGATGCATTTGTAATTTTTAAAATGGTGTTTGCGCCAGGAGAATTGCCTAAGAATAAAAAAAAATCATTCTTTTTAATATTACTGATGTTACAGGTTATTACAGGAAGTCATGATTGTACAATAAGACTGTGGGACCTTGCTGCTGGAAAATCTATTGCAACGCTGACAAATCATAAAAAGAGTGTTAGATCTCTCATTTTTCATCCTACATTGTGAGTAGTGCAATTATTCTTAAATGCTTTCCATAAATTTTTAGTATTCTAAATCTTATTCTTATTTATACAAAATTAATGGTAAATCCAATACATTTCTTAATTAAAAAATTTGGTCCAATAATTTAAACAAATTCAAAAACTATGATTAATTTATTCTGATTTTTTTACTTTATTTTTGGAATTTGGTATCAATAAAAAATTGAATCCCAGTAGCAGACCAAATTGTCCTTAAATAACAGTTTATAGTTGTTATCATTTTTATGAAAATTAGATAAACCTTTGTCATTAATTATATATGTATTTTAATTTTCAGATATATGTTTGCATCAGCTAGTCCAGACAACATCAAACAGTGGAGGTGTCCCGAAGGCAATTTTATTCAGAATTTGTCAGGCCATAATTCAATCGTAAATTGTCTTGCCGTGAATCCAGAAGGGGTTCTGGTATCTGGCGCGGATAATGGTACTCTGTACTGTTGGGATTGGAGGACTGGCTACAACTTCCAGCGTTTACAGGTATCACTTTTTCTCCCTCGCGAAGAATATTAAAATTTAGTTGTTCTCAAAGAACAAACACTTTTAGCATCCAAGAAAAATCATTGAAAATGTAATCAGTCTTCTCTTCCTTGGTATCTAGCAATTATCTGATGAAATCTTGAACTTCTAACTGAAAAACTATAAAGCCCTTGCTAAGTTTAAATTGCAAAAAAGCATGGTTCTTGATGTAACAGTTTTTTTTCTTAAATTGTTCACAAACACTTTTATTTTGTGACATATTTTTTATTGCTGGGTTCTACACAAGAAATAAATTTTACTTTCTTCTAAGCATTTTACACTTGTACTAGTATAAACTGTAAACAAGATATACCAATAAAATTAATATGTGCATGGTATTAGACCTGAATTGAAAGTGACACATCATTCGAGTTTGTAATTTCTTTTTTATACACTGTCCTTTTAATGATATATCAAAGACAGTTTTGATAATTTAGAACATAATAAATTTGTGAAAATAAAGATATATTGCTTGATAAGCGTTGATTTTGTATTATGTCAAATCAATGTCATATTAAGCATAGAATATTGCTTAAGTATTTTACAAATATAATGAAAATAAATGCATATTTGAAATGTTTCTAGGCTCCAGTTCAGCCCGGCTCAATGGACAGTGAATCTGGCATATTTGCTATGACATTTGATCAAAGTGGCAGTAGACTTATCACAACCGAAGCAGATAAGACAATTAAAATATACAAAGAAGACGATACAGCAGTAATGATTATTTCTATTCTTACATTTTTTTATTTAACTTGTATTATGTGAGAAATTATTATAAGTTACAACAATATTATCTATGTTTAAATAACAAATTTATTTTTTTTAGACTGAAGAATCACATCCAATACACTGGCGACCGGAAATTCTGAAAAGAAGGAAATATTAAAAAAAAATCTTCCCAGAATAAATGTGGATTTAAACAATGTAATTTATAAGTACATCGGAAACTTTTGTAACAAATAAATTTTCATGCAATTTTTTACTTACTGCCAATGTGTCCTAGTGCTATTTTTTTTTATAAAAAAAATATATGAAAAATAATTCAGTCAGGCAAATGTTAGAATAAGCTTGTGTGAGAATGTTTCCATTTGGAACTCAAAGTTCATCATCAAAATTAATTTCTTCTTCTGGGAAGTCTCCGGTTTCAATATACATTGGTTTAACAAAGCCTCCGTATTTTGGGGGGCATTCAAAATATTTTACACCACCAACCCTTAAAACAGTAATGAAATAAATAAATACAAACCTAATTGAATTATCAAGTGTTAAAATAAGTAACTTTGTAAGTAAGTTTGTAATAAATTAATAATGTAACAATTGAATGTGTTTTGTATATAATCTTTTGAATGTTTTCTTATAATTTATACTTACGATCCATCATTCTTCCCTAAAGGCTCATCATATTTTATTCCAACCCAATAGCCAGGTTTGAAATTAACTTTTCCTGTAGAAACATAAATATTAAATTAAAACTGTCCTATTTACAACAGCAAATCAAATGGAAGTTACTAATCATAATAACATAAAAGAATTATCAAAACTTTAAGTACTTTCAGTTTAAATATTTATAGCTATGAATAATTATAATACCCATGAACATGACAGTAGCCCTCCGAACAGGTTGTCCTGGAACTGTAACTTGGCACCTATTGCCTATCTCCATGGTTTTGATTTTGGCTTCATCCAATTCTTCTTCCTTCTTACGTTCAGCCTCTCTCTTTTCAGTTTCTTCTTCATTGTATTTCCCAAGTTTATTCTTTTTTAGGTATGCATGAAGTGAATCTATTCGAAAACATGATAAATTTCAGAATGCAACAGTTATACAGTATTTCACATTCATAATTTCCATAAAGGTGTTATGTTATTAAAATATATAAAATTTCAACTGATTCCCAGTTTACGTATGTTCTTACAAGTATGTAGTTAGGTTAAGTTAGGCTATTATATAAAATATGACTAATATTGTTTTTTTTTAATTCTCACTGTTCAGCTATTTTCCCATTTCCATTATAGTGTGTATGTGAGGAATGAAGGTGATGGTGATTGATTAGGAATATGGAATACCAAAGCTAGATGTAGAAGTGAAGGGGAAACCCAGGGTGCATTATTATGATTTTTATTTATTTATAATATAAAGTGCTGTTACCTGTTCTTTTAGTATAATCTTCATCAGACAATTCAAATTTTCTTACACCACTATCATCTTCAAGCTGTTTCCGCAGTAAAAATTTGTCTTCAACCTATATTGATCACTTAATTATTCTTGAGAACTAAATAATAATAAGCACATAAAAATTAAAATTTTGAAAAGCAAAACTAAAACTTAATATTAATAAATGACTTTTAAATACTCATCCAAATAAAAAGCATTTTGCAAATGTTGCAAGATTTATGGACAGAGCCCAATGAGTTTTTCTCAATGATAAAACAGTTGAGGTAACAAATTCTTAAATTTTATTTAATTATGAATTTAATAATTATGAATTTTTGATGAACTGCAGAAGTAATTAGTTTAGTAGAGTTAAAAAATGGAAATATTAAAAGAATTTAAAGTGTTTGAAATAGGCTTTTAAAAATCCATTTCTTTCAGAATACCATGAAATGCATTTAGTGGTACTCACATGAATCCTCATCCCATCATCAATTGGAAATGATCCCAAAAGAGCGCTATTATCGCTGAGTGGGCACACCAATTTGTCATCCTTATCATAGAGTTTTACTGTCATTGTTGAAGCACTTCCACCAGTGAGCAGTTCTAATTTTCCCTGTTTGTATGTTAAAAACATTAATTGCAATACCACTGTTTACATAAAAATATTACAAAAATTAATATGAACTCGTCATTTGTAATTGTAAAACTATAAAGGTGCAGTTATTATTAATTAATATAATAAATGGTGTGATGACGGGGGAAAGTTTCTGTTCCTCTAAATTATTTGTCCTAAAACCAAATCTTTACATATCATCATCAGAGGCTATTCCAATAAGGAAACAGAGTAGTAATTATGTAGTCAATTTTATAAATATGATAAAAATATTCTTTCACTCTTCAACCCACAATACTTATAGAAATTGTACACATTAATTAAAACTTGTGGGCCTTACTGAAAAAGGATATGTTGTATACATGTATGAACATTTAATTCTGAAAATACATGCTTCTTATCACGAATACGGCCTGATCATTGATATGACGAAAACATGTAGAAAGACAAAATTGGAGTTCTCAGCTCTCGGCTAAAGTGATCGGTTGTTTGGACTAGATGGGAACCAATCTTGAAATATTGGGTATAAAGGCAACCCGAGTGAAAACATCGGATTTACTAACCTTCAAAGAATCAACTGTTATGCTTTTTTGAAATCTTTTTTCCAAACTGAAGCTGTCGCATGATGTCGTGACTGTAACATTCACAAAATCGCCAGTCTGCACTGAAAACGTCTCGGCCATCGCGACAATATATGCGGCGACAATTTAAAAAGGATTCTAAGAGGACTGTCGACCGGAAGTGATACCAATAACAACGTATTCCTAAGCTACGATATAACAATATCCGAATTTATATTACTAAAATTATATATTTCTGAGAGACCGGTCGAACACTGAATGC
The DNA here is from genome assembly GCA_019843655.1 of Lethocerus indicus. NCBI lineage: Eukaryota > Metazoa > Arthropoda > Insecta > Hemiptera > Belostomatidae > Lethocerus > Lethocerus indicus. The sequence goes on from JACDQD010000011.1 coordinate 12,068,095, forward strand.
GGTGGATTAAATTCGTACCCTAGATAACGTACTCAGACTGCAACAACGTCGATGCGCATGACGCACGCTGGTGGAATGCATTAATCAATAATTATAATTTTATTAACTGTTTAATTCTGTTTTTATTTGTGATTGCAAAAAAATGGTCACTAGAACATGCACTTAGTGCTGAATATAGTTCAGTTTAAAAATTACGGGATTACCAACTTTTCATACTTGGAATACCTAACAGTTTACTATATAAAATTACTTTTTGAATGTTATTTACAGTGTAAAACTTACAATATAAATCCTAGTATATCCTAGTATTTATTAAATAATTACTGATTATAAACATTTATAATGAATTCCAACTTTTATTGAATTATAAATTTATTGTAGTTTAAAAGTCATTAAAAAGACATCTAAAAGTCATTAAATGTTATTTGAAGCATAATAATGTTAGGTTTAGATATATGCATAATACATTCTTATTTAATTTATTGGTGCTTCAGTTCATTGTTGATAGAGGAAAAACTTGTCTAATTCACTTCAACAAAAATGTGAACTAGCGCATATAGATGTGTGTGTGAGATTTCTTCAAGTAATTTAATGCCAAATTGTTACCTATAAATATCAAGTAGAATTTGTCACAGTATTGTTAAATTAAACCTACTAAATTTAAAGTTTTTTTCAATCATCCATTCTAGTAAATGTGTACCTTAAAGCAGTTTGGTATCCCATGGTGTTTAACAACTCATACCTGTTGTAACATCATCATCTGTAATCTGCAGGTGTTCAAAATAAAGAACACATTAATATCCACATGCATTTTATTCACAACATGAACATAATGTTGAAACATTTATAATTAACAACATACATTGCCCAACTTAGTTGTTCTATCATTGTGTTAGATCTGAATGTACAAACTGATGCCTGCTTCTACTTATACACATTTAATGTAACTGAAAAGTTGACTACAAAAAAGTCCTTTGCACAGCTATAATTGGTTACTTATGTCATAAAACCTTTTTTGTGATTCAATAAATTGGAACTAAATAATAAAAAATGTCATGTAACCTTAACAACCAACAATCTTAAAAGAACTTTCATGTTACTACCCTGTACCAGTTTTGTAATGGGACCCATCCACCAGAGGTTGGCTGCAATATACTTCTTCATCCAATTTCATTATACTTATTTTTCTATATTCTTATACTCTTATATCCAAAAATAAAATCTTTTTTGTTTATGGCTCCATTTACAACAAGAGTTTTGTTTAACATCTTAATGGAATGCCACTATTTAAGTCATGGAAATTAAGTTTTATTAACCATATATTTGGAATGTGTTCCACTCAGACATTGTGCAATAATAGTAGAATATGCAAGGCCAAGTGTACACTAACAAAATTTTCCATGTATGTTTTTCATAACTAAATAAATGCACGACAATAATGATACAATTTAAAACAAAAACTCAGTAGTTATCAGTAGAAAAATATTTTCTAAAAATAAATTTGTTAGCATTAAGCAATACAACTACTTAGCCTTTTAGGTAACTAATTTATGTAGTTGAAGATCTCAGGTCAATGTGTTGCAAAAACGATGCCGACTCTTGAAGGAATATAGATCTGTAAAATAAGAAATAACATAAATACAAAATCTCTGTGCTTGAACTACACATAAATGCACTAAGCTGCAAAGATATTACTTTAATCAATTGTTCATTATAAATTTCAGTTTATCCTGTGTCTAATCAGTTTAGATCCCTTAGTGATCAAAAATGCAGTCTTAAAAAATATAAAATATTGAATCAACTATATTCAACTCAATTATTATTATATTTTCACCTGGAAAGAAAACTCCCTTCCAGCAAATGGTTCATGTTGTACTTCATATTCCACATCTGCAGATAATCTACCAAATCCACCAAATTTTCCTTCATCGGTATGTAGTACAATATGGTATTTCCCACTTTTGTTCGTCCCAACTCTATAATCTGGAAAGCTTTGGGTAGGATGAAAATTGAATGCAAACAATAGACCTGCTCTTTCAAAAACGATAACCTTATCGCTTTCATGTTTCCAACTAACATAGCCCTGAAAATGCACATAACCTACTAGAATTAAAAAATACATGGCATTATTATTACTAAAGAGTCAAGCTTAATTACTTTATTTTTTATTATATACTTGTGATATAATGAAGTTATCAATAGGTATATGTACATTATATCATACAGCATACAATACATTCACAACAATATACTCATCGTACTACTTCCTTCTCCCAAATGCACATTTATTAAAATGATTCCTACTTCCATAAAAATGGCTTGAAGATTTTTATACTATCAAATGACCTACTGGAGGAGCCTGAAGCCACTTGTACTTCTCTTCTGTTGCATTCATTGCTGCATCAAAATTGTTCAACAGATGATACCTTAAATTGGTATCATCAACAAGATGCCACTGTCTTCGGGCATAATGGTAAGATTCATTGTTACCAACACGAGGGAAATCAAGCCATTCAGGATGACCAAATTCATTTCCTGAGGGAACAATACAATGAATATAATAGTGAACATAAATTGTCAAAATTTTTTATTTAGTAAAAAGATGACAATGGGGGAAATCAATTTTAGTTTTACTTTGAAGAAAATTCATTTATTTGTTTTACTGAGGTTGATATTTTTTTTACCTTCTTATCAGTGACCTTTTTACTGAATTTTTACTTAGACCTTATAAAATTAACCAATTATAAGAAGAGGGAATTTATCACTCTTTGACTTTGGGGTGTACAACACAGTATATTTAAGCTTCTTTCTGCATACCTATAAAATTTAAATAAGCCTCTCCTCCAAGTCCATGAGTCAACAATCGAATCATTTTATGAAGTGCCATTCCTCTATCAATAACAGGAGTAGATTGTGACAAACAAGACATGTCAGTGTACATTTCCTTATCCATTAACCAAAAGGCTATTGTTTTATCACCAACTAATGCCTGAAATAGAAAACCATCTTGAAAATATTGACACACAGTAATATATTACCTGTACTATCAAATTAGTTAAACTAACTTGTTTTTAATTAACATATGAGAGAATATTTACAGTTTGATGGAATATCTGTGTATTCAGGCATGCAGAAGAATAAATAATAAGACTAAAGAATTTTTTTACAATGTTCTGAAAGGATATTAATTGTGTTTATTAAATTATATATATATATATATATATATATATATATATATATATATATATATATATATATCCAGGTTTAAATGGCAACTAGTTGTTAAGAAACAAACTAGTAAACAGAATTCTAATGACTGTCCTTGAGTTTTGTAATTAAATGAAAATTTGGTCAGCCACCAGGATGTTGGTGGAAAATCCAGTACACTTAGATCCAGTATATTTAGAAATCAATAGTAAATTTCAGTTGTTTTAATTTTTAGTCCTGCAGGATAAAATATTACATCCAGATATCTGACAGCATTTTTGGGGGCAAGGAACCTTGCTACCTGTTACAAATAGATTTAGAACTGTGTGTAGATACTATATAAAGATACCTGGTCATGAGATTCCGCATATGCTATAGTCTTCTCCATCCACCTTCTATTGGTAAGAGTATGCACTATGTTTCCTATGTTCCAGTCATCATCTTGTTTAGTTTTTAACAGTTCTATCCATTTGTCAGGAATTGCCATAGCAAGTCTGTAGTCAAAACCTATACCTCCTTCGCTTACTGGTCGACAAAGTGCTGGCATACCTGAGACATCCTAAGAGCAAAATCATTATTAACATTCAAGATTATTTCCCTCACATTTCAAAACTTTTAGAAAACACCCTTCTATGTCTGTGCACCCAGATTAAAAGTCTTGGGCTCAGGCCACTAATAGGTTAGAATTTATAAAAAATGACTGGGAATGCAGGTAAAACCAGACATCAAAATTAAGTTTGGCTAACATTTTTGTTCTATTAAGGTCTTATTATTCATATCTTACTCACCTCAGCAACAGTGATTACATCAGGATAAAGGACATGTAAAATTTGGTTGGCAAGCATCAAGTAAATGAGTGCATCAGTGTCAACATTTAAGCCAAAATATTCATTGTAATCACCAGAGAATCCTTGTGTCCCTCGATTGTGATACATCATTGAAGTAACCCCATCAAATCTGGAATAAACAGCACCTTTATACAGTGTTACTATAATAAATAAATCAGTGTCAAAATATGTAAAATGTATAAATAAATAAATTAATTAAATTATTTGTAATTACATTTACCAACCTGAAACCATCAAATTTATATTCTTCATAATACCACCTCAAATTTGACAGAAGGAACCTAAGGACTTCAGGCCTGAAACAAATTTTTAATTGTATAATTATTGGGAATTCATTGTATAATTAGAGAAACTGTTATTTAATTATATGAAATTGGTATTAACTGTGAATAATCAAAAAGTCGACTGTCCCATAATGGATGAACACCACGCAGGCCAGTATGAAAATAACAAGCATCAGTCCCATCAAATTCATTCAGACCATCCAGCACATTCTTGGAAGCATGCGAATGCACAATATCCAACAAAACATAAATTCCATTTTGATGACACACATCAATTAATTCCTTCAGATCATCTGGTGTTCCAAAGCGGCTAAAAATTAAAGAAAAAACAAATAATAAGAGCAGATTAAATTAGATGTCACAATAAAATGTAAGCATTATAAATTAAATCAGTATACCTTGAAGCAGCATAGAAACTGGTTACTTGATATCCAAAACTTGCATAATAAGCATGTTCCATTATAGCCATAATCTGCATAGCATTATAGCCTTTAAAAATAAGAAAAAAGTAGAATAAAATATTATATAATACCCAATATATTAATTTTATGTAAAGAAGTCATTATTTTAAGGATGTAAGATAATAATAATGGGCTACAATATAAAGTAACATTATAATAACATTTATACATTCGCAGCATGTTTTAGAAAATTATAGTTTGTGTTTTTATATTAATAAATTACTATAAATAACATATTAAAATAAACTGATAATAGATATAACAAATAATATTATTTAACAGGGATCATGTTCATATAATTAATAATTAAACATTATGTGTTTAATTAAACATTATTGCATCATTTCTCTCAAAAGTTATTGAAATACAGGAAAATGTCTAAACAGAAATATTTCTGCTGATGTTACCTAATTTAACTATACGTGGGACAACATTGTTAGTGAACTCTTTGTATGATCCAATCTTTCCTTCATTAGTAGCAATACCAATGTGACATTCATAAATACGAAGACTCTCAGGTTTTTTTGGCCTAGGGGCACTGGGAAAATATTTCTGCAATAAAAGAAAACATTGTGAGTATTATTTATCTATAATAGCATTATTAAAATTTATCTACATTAATTTTGAACTATGAACACAATATAATAAACAAATAATACCATGTAATGTGGGGGATTCCAGAATAGATGTTTGTAAGCGTGGCCCTGATTTGGACCTGGTTTAACAGCATATGTAGCCCAAGGAGAAATACGATCAACCAACTCTCCATTTTGAGTTTGGACACAAACCTAAAAGACCTTTTACCATTATACAGTTATACAATATACAGTTAAATTTTAACATGTTTTAAATAGTTAATACACATTTTAATTTTCTATTTTGATGAATTGTAATTAACAGTGTTGAATTCTTGTTATCAATATAACATTTTGTATAAATGTAGATAGTTTCAGACCTTCACTTCGGACAAATGATCAATTGGACATATTCCATTAATTGATGGAATATGAAGACTCCAAACTCCAAATTCACATTTCTTGAACGGATGACTATGTCGATTCCAATGATCTAATTAAGAGAAAATTATTTAAAAAATAAGTAATTCAAAATAATAGTGATATTTATTTCATCCCTTTGAGCTTACTAAATTCTCCAGTGAGATACAACTGAACAGCTCCTGGAGCCCACTCTTTACAGCTTATGCTATTATCTGGGTTAACATGGATTCCAAATGTTTCATATCCTTTTGTAAACAAATCTAAACCACCAAGTTCATTATCAATTCTTTCAAGTGAATCAGAGAATACTGCATACCTGTCAAAATTATTGAAAACAAATTATAATTGTCAATTATAACACAAATCTTATTTTCTCACACATAATCTGTAAATGAATAAACACATAAACTTTTTTGTCCCTTCTGTTCACTTGTGTTCTCTGGAAAGATTGTTTATATTCATGGAAAGGTAAATTACAAAAGAAACAGATTCTTATGTCCAGTACTACAATTTAAAATTAATAATTTTTGCTAAAAATACAAAATGTGTGAATATTTTAGTCATTAAATTTTCAGCGATAATTTAAATAACGAATAATTTAAAAACCAAAAATGACATAGTCAATTTCCTGCTTTTAATAGTACTTAAACTAAATCATAAAATAAATACATTAAGTTTGGCTTGCTGGTGTTGCTTTTGGTCATCAACTCCTACAATTGTTTCTCTCCAAGTCTCTTGTGAGTTGCCTTAGAATACTTAAAGTAAAATGATTGAATACTATTTATTTAATGTTACAAACTAAACGTTTTATATTCCCAATACTAGTAATTTCATTTCAATTTTTAAATTTTAAGTTAGGATCTTTCAATTGCCCCTAACCTAACTGGTCATTAATGGATACAAATGACTGCCCTATCTTATACTGCAACAAAAAATAGAACATTACCCGATTGCGCGGATATATTATCTAAAATTGCCACCCAATTCGTGTCTAAATCATTTCTATATTTTAAAATGCAAAGGCATTTTGGTTATATTTTTTAATATAACGTTGGTATCACTGTCTCAGATCGCACACACTCGAGAAACAGTGAGATAAACAAACGCTGTTAACTTACAAAACTGTTAACCCGTCCTTAGAATTGGAAATCTGGGTTATCACGATTCATCGTATTTTTCGATTTAAAATCGAACCTTAAGGAAATATCAATATTAATTACAAATTGACTTACCTTCTCCGTATTTCTCTTTCGTAAGGCTTGAGGTAGGGATCCCTTTGGAAAAGCGCCTGGATTTCAGGTACTTGAACTTCCATCGGGTCCAGGGCTGATAGTCGTCCGCCCATATTTTTAGGATCCCGAAGTAAACTAACCGTGAACGGACTACGCACGAGCTGCCTTCTAGTTTGACTGTTGAACCGGTTATCACGTGATCCCCTAGTGATTCCGACCTTAAGGCAGTAATTTATTTTTTAGCCAGTTTCTTATCAATCCTATTTGTAATTCACGGGTATATTACACGGGATCCTATTATGAACTCCTTTATGAAAGTCATGAACTAGTCGGTATATTTTTAAAATGTTGAAAAATTCTGTAATGTTGCGTCATCGAAAATGTTTCTTAAAATAATTTCTCGGTTCACAAAAAACCGCTCATATTATAAAATGGCACCTGGCTTCGAATTGATACTGAACAAAGAATTTACAGCCGGTTTGACTGCGCCTCGGAACTGCTTAACATTTCTTCCGCCAAGGTCGATCGATTGAACAATCAACATTAACTGGCAATTTACATCACTTTAAATTATTAATGAAGAGATTACTACATATTAAAGGGTGTAGTAAAGTGTACATTAGTCCTCTAACAAATTATACAACTGGATAAATCTTTGGTTAGACTAGTCAGAAAGCACCCCAGCCCCATAAATTCTCAAATAAGCGCTCATGATGTACAGCAGTTTAGACACAATAATTAATAATTATTAATAACAATTATTTATTTATAGTAGAATTCTACTGTAAAAAACAAAGAAATGTTTTAAGTAATTTTTTATATTAATATTACAACTTACTGGAATTAATGATCATAAAAACGTTTCTTTTTCTTATTTTAAGTGGACAATTTAGATTGGTGATATTGAATCTTTAATTTAAGTTAGCAACACCATTTATTCAGAATGCACACTGTGTAAATGAAAATATTGAAATTTATAGATTCATGAAAATAAACCAATCTATAATAAATAAATATAGTAAAATAATTTGTAAGAATGTAAAAAATTTAAAGTTTTGAGCATGACAAGATATGCAAGTATACACTTTGTATAAAAGTATTAAAAATCAGGGAAACAATGAAGTGTTTTTATCAAACATTTGGCAGTTCATTAAAAATAAATGAACTTAAAATAAGATTGGTAAATTTAATTATCTAATGGTAAATATAGGTTTATTGAGGACTAACTATTACCAAACGATAAGAATTTGTTTCCCATTCATAAGATATATCATAGATCTCAATTATGTGGCACTATTTTTCATGTTCAATACTTTCTGTGAATTAGTTGTCCAGAATAATACATTTTTAGGATATTAAGGATTCTAGAATCAAATGTTAATTATATTGCCATTATATTTCTACTGTCAGGACTAACCACTAGTATTGATATTTAATAATAATTCATAACAATAAAGGTGAAAAATGTCACTAGGTTCATGCTAAAATTTTCATGAATAAATAAATTTAAAATTTACTATAATAGAAGTAAGGTTTCCTCATTGATTCATGAAGCATTTTTTAAACAAGGAAATTTTAACTTTTTGGGCTTAATTTAGGATAACAGAAATAAATAAATGACTGATTCCAGTTCATTGGGACCTATTAAGGACATTTTGATTTTGATCTAATATGAAGTATTGTTTTTCATGTAATAATTTCTACCCACAAGTTTCATTGAATATTACCTATTCAATGCAACCAAGCAGAATGGTTTTATTCTATTGCATTGACCATTACTCTCCTGGAATTGACTACTTAAAAATAAACAAAAATACTAATAGTAATATCAAAAGCATCCTCCTAATTATTTAATACTTTTAAAATGCTCGTTTTTTGTAAATTTAAGATTAACAGGAAAGATAAAATCACACACAGGAAAGGAGGTAGGGAAAATAAATTATTATACAATCATTTGGGCAAATATCAATTAAAATATTTTTGTTTGTTTAAGAAACAGACGTATGTAGTGATGTAAGTTTTTATTAACACATATGGCTAATTGTTCATAAACAGTTAGTACAGATTAACATTGTTAAATTCATTATTTTCCTTCTTGGCCCACATTTAGATATATTCTATGAAACATTCAAATAATACAATAATTCAAATTTTGTATTAAGGAAAGGCACTTACAATTCCTACAGTAGGAAGACCATGCCAGAGTTTGTTGTTTTTATTTTTTTTTCACAGGTCTAAAGAAACTAGACTGCATATTAATTATGGTTTTCATATGGCTCAAAATTCATTGGTGTTCACTCGATAAAATTTGGTTAAAAATAACAAATAATTGGGCAATAAAAATCCTTAAGCACGAAACTGGATATTCAAAATCAAATATGCACCTGCCCTGGTAAAACTAAAAAGACAATAAAGCCTAAACAAATTCTTATGTTATACAAAAATATTTTAATAACGAATTTTAATAATGAAAGAAATTATGAGTTTATGTGATCCATAAACATTAATTAGCATTTATTATCAATATATAAATCTGTAATAATATGATCAAAATGTTTTGTATCTAAAATTTTATTTTAAACATGATATAGTACTAACATAATTAAATATGTTCATTGCCCAAATTAAGCATAATTCCAGACTAATTTGAAACAGGCGATCAATGACTAGAATTAATACACTTTTTTGAAAATAAAATAATGACCTAATAATGAATATGGCCTTTTAGGACTTATTAAAGTCAATTATATGATATAAAACAATGTTAAAAGTGCAATTAGTACATTTTAAAGCAATAATATTTTGTTTTGTTAAATAATTTCTGCATTAATAACATTATCCTTTTCATTCCTTATTGATTTAATCAACTTTTTTATGACTTTATCTGGATTTACGAAGATAAGATATAATCACGCTTGGATATGTAAATACGTATGCTATTTTTTAAATTGTGCCTGTCTGCATAAATATAAGCTCAAAGTAATATTAATAATACTTGTACAAATGTAATTACATTTTACTGTGAATGTAAACTGAAATGTATACTTCAAGATGTATAACAGGGCTCAGGAAAACAAGTCTGCATACTCTTTCTTAGAAAAAATTAACTCTATATAAATTATAAAATAAAAAGTATCATAAAAGATGACTAAGATACTTTGATGGTAATAGACCTCTCCATATGCTGCTCTATTTTTATAAATGTATAAATAAATAAAAAACATACTGGCATCATACAGTTATTTAAATAACAGTTATGACACTTATTAAAAATAAATAACATGCACTATAAAGCATTTAAATTTTGCACATACAAATTTAGTATAATATGTATCTTTTGTATGATTATTTATAGTTTCTTAGTATTAAACCTGTAAAAAACGATTTATGTAACAGTGATTTAAATAGAACCAAGGTGTTCAGTTCTAAACTGTTTCTAATCCTAATGATACATCCATGTTTCGTATATGACTTTTAACACATACTTTTAACGGTATAAAATTTACTGCATTTGTAATAAACAGTTATAATCTCATCTAACCCATTTTACTGTACTATAAATATTGTAAATAAATGTAAATTAATATTAATTATTTGTTATCTGTAATTACATCAGGAGAATTCGGTTACATGATTAATGTTTACAGTTAAATTCGGGAAGATATGATTCATTATCTTATATAGAAGAATAGTTAATTGCAGGGAACTTTATTGCTAGTATAGAATGCAATTATTTTCTTTACTGCTTATCTTTCAGAAATACAAATAATAATGAATGATATTTTAAAATGCATTAGAACAGCTTGTCCACTGCAATTTGTTTTAAATGTACATTTCTCTTTCCATTTCTCGAACAGAAAATAATTTGTTAGGTACAAATTATGCGATCATAATATGTTACATTTGCGTTTCGTGTTGTTATGCGTTGGTTTCAATGGGGGACGTTCCGATGCTTGGAATTTCCTTACGATTCTGACAAGTTCATGAAAGGCTTGGTCCACGTTTACTCTCAACTTGGCACTGCATTCGATATAAGGTAGGCGCAATTCTCTTGAAACATCTTGTGCGTCACCTGGTGTGATCTATAAAACAGTGGTATATAACTGATGAACACCTTTCCAACAGAAATACTACTTTCTGTGAATTGAAGGAAATGAAACAAAAGTTTTATTTAGAATGTGCAATCATATGCACATTACAATTAGGTACATTATGGTACACTCAATTTGTAACCTAAGTTAACCTTAACACCCCAGATGTCTAATCAGATATATAACAGTGATATTTATAATATCAAACTATAACAAAACTTTATAGTTAAATGATCAATTTAGCCAGTTTAAAAATGCTTATCCATTGCTTACACCCCAATAACAACTAAATAAGAAATAAGTTTTACTTACAATACGCTGATGTTCAAGATCTGATTTATTTCCTACCATAAGCATAGGAAATTCATCTCGGTCTTTGACCCTCAATATCTGTTTGTGAAATTTATAAACTTCATCAAAACTGGCTCTATCTGTTACGGCAAACACCAACAAAAAGCCTTCTCCTGATCTCATGTACTGTTCTCGCATGGCACTAAATTCTTCTTGCCCAGCTGTATCAAGGACTAAAAAAGAGAAACAACTTTGTAAACAACAGATAAACAGTTGACTCAGCGGCTTTAAATAAAATTAACTCAACATGATGATGCCGAAAACAGCAAATGAGTTTTATAAAAACCATGGAACAGAGGTTAAAAGATTTGTCTAGGCTACCACCATTGCTGAGAAAACTGGAAATCAAATTAATCACCAAGACTAACAATTTAAAACAATAAGGGTGGTCTAATAATTTGAATTATGCATAAATTAATAAGTACATTATAAAACAAGGACATTATAAAACAACTAAATTATAATTATATATGTTCTAACAGAATTATTTTAACTAAAAATTATACAATTTTATATACATAATTCAACATTAGGTAAGGGAAACAACATTCATTATAGTATTATTACTGGTAATACAGAGCCTAAAACTAAAATAAATACAAAACGCAAGAATATATCAAAATAGATAATACTCACTGTCCAACTTGGCAGGGACATCATCGATGACACACTGTTTTGTGTACGAATCTTCAATGGTAGGATCATAGTCAGTCACAAAATAACTCTATAATCACCAAAAAAGGAATAGGGCATAATTACATAAGAGCAAACACTAGCTTCTAATGTAGGCGGGCTTTATGCGTGGGTGCCTATTTTCTTACGGATAATTTGCGGGGAAAGATATGTAGTTTATATTATAACCGATACACAGTAAGCCTTAGGAGTAGCAGCTATATAGTAATACAAGGTATAGCAAGAGAGTAAGAGTATGAAAATACCTGTATTGTCATATGCAGGAATCAACTAGATGGTAAACCCCGGCCTTTTTCCGGGTGTCAAACTTAATGCTCCAGGTAATTTTTACTTCGAAATAAAGTTTCTCAATGGTATATACAAATATTAAGGAACATTAATGTATACATCGAATTATAATTTGACATACCTGAATAAACTGTATCGTTATAGCTGACTTCCCGACGCCGCCTCCTCCTACGACGACCAGTTTGTAAGTCTGAGCATAGCTCTGTCTATCATTTTGTTTTGACATTATACCTATTTATCTAACACTGACACATAATTTGATGGGAAACTCGGTATTTTTAGTCAGCCAGTGAGCATCTGTCGGGCACGAAAAATCACTGCTGGCCGTATCACGGCGAATATTGGCCGGCGCCATGTCAGTGCCATCTATGGCCGGGGGCGATTCGCTCTCAGCCCTTTTTGAAACTTCCCAAAGTATGTCGACGACTATCGGTAAAGTACCGGGCCAACTTCCGAAACCCAAGTCGGCCGAGTGCATCGAGAACGTCGGCTCGCTGTCGATGCCCGTACTGCTTGAGATCCTCGAGAGGCAGAAGAAACTGCTGGCCAACAGGTTAGAGGCGGGAGGCGTTCGTTTCCTGATTTCAACTCTTGTCCGAGTGTGCTCTTTAAAAGTTCTTTTTTGCCGGCAGGTCTTTCGTTTCGAAACTGCCCGACAAAGGCTCGAGAATTATCAAATTGAAGGAACGTCTCGAAGAGGAACTTAAGTCGAGACAGTCGACTGTTGACATCTGCGAAGTTATGTCTGGGCTGAAGATCGACGGCAAGGGGATCAGCGATTCACTGGAATGGGAAGGAAAGTGTGTTCCGGGCCAGATAAATTCGAGCCCTAAAGAGACGAATTGCAATGATGATGAGAATGACGTTTTGAAAATCCTAGTCACTCACAGCAGTGCAACTAATAATAAAAAGGAAATTAGGTAATGAATGAATCGAAGCCTAATGCGTGTGTAATCTATGTTACATCATTTTTGTATTACTTATAATAAAGGGTGCTGTTGTGACTCAGATGTTTGCCCATGATCGGTGGTTCAAATCTGCCCAGGTAAATGAAGTTAGTCATTAGCAGGAAAAATGATTGGAAAAATCAGCACTCCCACCGGTCACAAAAAGTGCATAGCTGGGCACATTTGTATGATATAAATACACAGAAAAAGCATGCATAATACTCAGAATATTTCATGCACAGTGTATTTCGGGTATCAGTTTTTAGCAATAATCATTGTAATACTGCTTTACTACAGTATATTATTCCAAAAACTCAAGCAAATTGTTGGCATCTTTAATTTACTGTCAGATTGGGTTGTATGATATTTTTTGTTCTATATATCCATCGGTTGTAAGTTTTATTATTGACATTATACGAAGAATGAATAAAGCTTGTCTAAGGAATTGGTAAGATAGGAAATTTATTATTCAGATTGATGGATTTATTTCATTTCATGTTTAATTCAATTATATGTTAATAGAAAAGCTCTTGGTGCAGAATGAATTTGAATACTTAGCATCTTATGTTTTTATAATTTTCTACTTTGAACATTCATTTGAAATATGCTAAACAGGTTACTAATTTTGACCTTTTTTTCAGGATTGAAAAACAGGAAGAATCTTTAGTCAAACCATCAGACCTTGTCGACTCCGAAGGGGCCGCGACGGATGACCTTTATGTTTTAAATTTGTGCATGAAACTAGAGAATGTTAGGGCGAGTGAAAAATTTTTACCGCACAAGACACTGAAACATAAACCGAAAGAGAGGGCACACAAGGAGCGAGATTTGTCGGCCATCACTCCGCCACCGATGAAACATCCCCCAGTCAAAACAATCAGTTTGCAACAGTCCATCAGTCTTCAGTTGGAGCAGGCCCGACTGTTGAAAGAGGTCCAGATTAAGCACGCCGCGGAAAGGCTCAAAGATAGGAGCTGTCTGATTGGCGACAAATTGCCTCCACCAGAAACGACAGCTATGTACAGAGAAAGCCCTGCCAGTGATAGTGAAGAAGAAATCCGCGATGAGTGTGAACCTGAGGACACTGGTGGTGTAGTGTTTACCATCACAGATTAGAACTGATTCTATGTTCATAACTATACATAATTTATTTATCCGTACACCCAATGAAATCAGTTGTTTTCTTCACTAAAGACATTGTATTTCCATTTTTCCTTTATCGGTTATTAGGACTTTGAAAATAATTTATACCTGTGATATATTTTATAAGATAAATTCATGGGTTTTGAATCATAAAATGTATGAAATCTGTATAAATAAAAAATATTAGTGACTGCAATTAAGTTATATTTATGTTGTATGTATTTATGAATGATAGGTAATAGCTGTATACTGCATAAGTACCTTCTATTCTGATAATAAATCTATTATCCTACTAAGCAGGTATATTAAGGTGGGCTTAGTCAACATGTCAGATATATTTCCTTCTTTGGAGGTATCAAAATACCTTGGTCTGTACTACATTAAAAAAGATTAGGGTTAGGGCAGAGAGTGTTTAAAAGCTATATGTAATTGCATTGTAACACCTAGCAAAAATCATTATACATTTTTGTCAAAAACCACTCATTTTAATGGGGTTTCAGTTGAATCCTTGAAATATTTCTATATACAGAAAGTATCTCAAGATTCTAATGTTACTCCAGGGTCCAAGTTAGAATACCATGTCACGAGATTTGATGAAGGTCTGTCTGTAGTATCCTTTTGGTTATAAAAGGTACTCAGACTGAACTTGTAAATCACTAGTGTTAAAAGGACACTATAATTAAAGCCAGTATATATAGCTGATCTCTATTATATTTACACTGAAATGTATGAGATCTGTAAAAAATATTTTATATTCAGAATATGAAGTAGCAATTTGTCAAGTTTTATATAGTTTTTGTAATTCTCTGGGACATTGAACTTTTTTCCTCACAGTGGACAACAAATATTCTCCTTTTTTATTCGAAAGTTTATGCAATACTATTTCTAAATATTTGGCCTTAATATTACCTGAAGTCTGAACAATTATGCTCAGATTATTATTTTTACTTAAGTCCACTGAGCCACATAAATTACAAATACTTTATTTTCCTTTATTATACATAGGATATATTGTTTACAATATAAAATGTTAGCTACAACATGCATACTGGCGTGCTGACCATTTTACATTTTATGCATAAATATTGGAACTTAATTATACTTGTTATATGTACAATGTTAGTATAATAATCTGTGTCCACTGAGCCACTACAACCTTACTTAATAATTGTTGAGAAATAAATTAATAATATCTTTGTTTATTTTTTATTTATCTAATGAATGTTTTAGTTTCTGTTCGTAAGAATTAGAACATTTTTATCTGTTTCCTTATAATATGTTCTTTTATATTTACCTGCATTTTGCGTCTTGTTATTTGTGATTTTCACATTTTTTTTTGTGATTTTAAAAATAATAAAAAGGTTCTCATGAAAAAAGTTAATTTAATAGAGATAAGAAAATAACTATGTAAAAATAATAATGGTGAAAGGGGAGGGGAATTATAATTTCCTACAATTTAATACTCAATAATTATGGTTGGGTTAGCATTCTTCGAAATGCCAACTCAAACTACCTGCATAAAATAGGTGTTCATTTTAACACATGAGAATAAAGGCATTAGGTAAATTTAAAATGTACCCTGTTAATCCTCAACAAGAGTTACACCTTTATCTTGTGCAAAGTCCCGACCTCATGGGACCTCTAAATCAAATATTACTGTGCAATGCTAAGCCTCAAGCTATGGAGTTACTAGCAGTACTAGAGCCAGAACTAGGACATTCGAGGGCACACACACACAATGGAGCTTAATCTCTAGAGTAAATGGCTGTAATTTATTACTGGTACCCCATTATAACCCCCAAATTAAGCAGGCCCCACAGGCTCTGCAGATCCTCTTGGCATTGAAATGGAGGAAATTGAACTACAGTTGTTTTTCTCTGCTTACTTTGTTTTTGGGAAAATTATTACAGGACTGCTGTGTCTTTCTTAGGTTCTTTTGCATTATTTGTAAAAATTACCAGGATTTGTTTTTTAACCTAAAGAAGAACAATTTAATTTCGACATTCGAGCATATGTACACGTATATGTTGTACACTGAATGTTTTATGTGAATTGTGTATCATGCCTCGAAGCGGAAGGCGTTCAGTGCATTGAGGGAGAGTATAAATTGTAAACGGTAGGCGTCGGGTGCATTGAGGGATAGTATAACTTGAAATCGGAAGGCGTCTGGTAGATTGAGGTGCAACGAATTGTACAAATAAATGAAAAACCAAATTGCAGGTAATGGGAAAACGTTTATGGTCGACGAAAGCATGATATGAATTAGTGTTACTATGCCATCAGGTCTTATAATTCAAGATGCCTATTTGTGGGTCCCTAGGAGTTCGGAATATTATCATTTTTGTAGTTTACGCGTTCTTCTGTCCCCTCTCACTGGTTTGGTCTTCTGCTAGAACGGGTTCGGCTGCTGGCCATCTTCAGTAGCAGTGGGACTCACTTTGGCACATGGGACACTTGTGCGGCACTGTCACTTAATCCACTTGTACTGCCCAAGTGAGAGTTGGAAACTTATCGACACGTGATAAGACACTTGGGTAATTGACGGTGCTAACAGGATGCCCCACAAGCGGACCATGTGCGAAAGTAACTTACACTCACTCTGCTACTGAAGATGATGAGCAGCCGAAACCAGTCTAGCAAAAGACGAAAGAGGCAAGAGGAGACATTCCAGTATTTATGCTTGCATAAAGCACGCTACCTCTATTCAAACGGGTTCAGTGTAGTGTAGATAGGATGCACAGCGCCCAACATGGTAATTAGTTGGTTAGTTAGGTGCCAAGTTAATTTACAGGCGGGAGGCTACTACTTGGCTACGATCTTAGGACCAAATGGGCGCGCGGTGACGTCAGTTCGCATGAGTGATATAATCTTTTAGTCCTGCCAGGAAGGAAAAACAATTTTACCGGTAACATCTCATGCAACCCAACCTGCGGTACGTAAGTAGGTCGGACCGTGTAAGGAAGGTAAACACATAAATTATACATCGATTGAGATGGAATTAGCCGCTCGAGTGGACTCGGGCTTCCTAGGTAGTTGTAATAATGAGCGGTCGAAACAGGGTCAGAATACAAAGGCCATTCACTTGATTTCGTTCCTTTGGTTGGAACAGGAGTTTTTCCAATTCTTCTGTTTAGGAGGCCTGCTCAAATTTCCGAGAAAATATTAAAGAAGTATTTAATTAGGGCGTGATGTACTATTGAGGAAATTTCTTTCACATACACCAATCAATAAATAAATTATACTATATAACGGATTGACAATATTTTAAAAATGTCGATTGTATTTAGTTCTGAATTACTTTTTTCGTTAGGGACACTTTTCTTCATTTCTGAGCAAACCGACCTATCCCTTCCGGCCACGTGGAGACGTTCGCATTTTCTACTGACGTTGGATCGCCGGGAAAAAGCCAGTTTTTTGGAACTGTACTCTGCGCTGCAAAGAGCGTTCGGGCTTAAAGCGAAGAGCCGACAGAGTTCGGGAAAGGACGAGTTACTTCAATTATGCTTATTATGAGTCGTTTCCTAATCCCTGAACTTCATTGCCAAAAATCTGCGCGGCCACCGATAAACGGAATAATTAAGGCGACGGAGAATTCGGCGATGGCCAGCCCAGGGCCGCTAACCGACTCCCGGTTTGACGAAGTTGTTTGTCCGCGGGAGTTGTGCGATATAATTCTTAGTTTGGCCTCCTTGTCCTCATCCCTTATTTTTCGCCGTGAAATATCGCCCGGCCACCCCCACCACTTTTCACCCCTCCCTGTCTCGTATTCGCCCCATGTTTATCTCTTTCCCTTCTCGCCGTGCGCCCTTCGACCTATAGCCTTGGGCCCTTTCTATTATAAAACTTTTTCCTAGAGCCATTCCCTTTTTTCAGTTATTTCACCACAACCGTACCTATTTTTTCACTGTTGTCTTTTGCGTACCGTTCGACATTCTTCGATTTGTTACGGGCTAAACAATTCTCTGGACTAATTCAAATCTGGTTCCTGAGTTAACCCATTATCAGAAAAGGAGCGGGAAAGGTTGCGGAAAAGCGTTGATAACCTGACACGCTGACACTAGTACATGTTAGGTGGTTTATTTCCCCGCGGTGTTTAAACTAGCTCTATAGATGTGATCTATGTACAATTCATTGCCTACACCAGTTTTCTGTATATTGTAGAATCAGTAAAAAAAATAATTGTATCGGAAGTTTAATTCATATTGCATTACATAAAATTATATAATTTTAATTAATGTGAATATACAATTATAGAGCTTTGTGTCAGAGTTGTGAACACCGCTCCTTGGAGAAAGCTGTTCTAACTTAATCGGTCGTGTTTTGCTCGATCTTTTGAATGGATACTGTATTTACATACGAGTGGATTTTACATGAGGCCATTCTTTTATAAATCATAACACTTAATCTTAATAACACAAGACTTCAAGGCCCAAAGGTAACATCCGTAGTTTGTGCATAGTCTAATTATTAGAGCTGTTCGGCATTTGATATTTACTGACTACTCAATACAATACCGCTATTTAACAGGCACAATTTATTTTTAGTCTGTGTTTATCGAGTCGGGAATTTATACGGAGTTTAATTAACCCGATTAGACCTAAAATTTAATAAAAAAAATAACGGAAAGGAAAGTGTATTTTCTAATTTTAACACAGAAGGGCGTTTTCACTGTGCCGGATTTTGCAAACGATAAATTGAGGTGGACGACGAAAACTGTGGGGGGCGGGGGAAGAGGAGGAAGGGTTGGGAAAGCGGTAAAGGGAGCGGAGGACTGTTGGGTTTGGAATGAATGTCAAAATTTGTAAAGGGAAGTTAAACTCGTGGCAGATAAGGAGGTCACTGGGTCAGAGCGAGTGGCGCCTCACCCTCTTGCTCACCTTTCGAATTCCACTTACAACCTTTCCTCCCCTTTCTTCTGACCGCTCCTGCAGTCTGTTTGTTTAAAAATTATTATTTTGTAATCACGTTATAAACGCCAATCGGAACTATTATCATCTCTCGGTGACCGCGATCCATGTTATTTATCGGTATTTGGGTCTCCTACCTTTTATTGGTGTTCGCCCAGTGGATCCCTGATGTATGCTGGTATATGTTCTTTAGATAGCAATAGGTTAGGGACCCAAACAGAATGGAATGAATAAAAAAAATAATCCACTAATACGTTTCGCTATTTTTGCGGATGGAGCTCACACGAGGGGTATCACACGTGTGGCCATCACTGATTTCAGAATTAATAACCGGATCAGAGAGGTTTTTCAACTACACGGAAAAACGTTCATCCGTTATTCAGGCGCGACTGTACTGCGGGTCTGCCTTTCTTAGGCTTTAAGGGCGCCAATTCTGTACTGAAGCGCCAATACTACCTAGTGGGGCGCAAAATTGTAATGCGGGTTAGCCTACCGTAAAAACAGCAAGGCGTAATACAGTTTTGTGGGTGCTCCTCAGTTGAGGGTTTTAGAATTTAAAGGAGCCAATTTATATTGGGGAACGAAAACGGCGGCAGTTTGAGCGCTCTATATTGGCTGAGTTAAAAACGAAAAAAAACAATTTCCATTGCATTCAAATCACGACCAATATCTTCCTATACACGTAAATATTGCCTGCCTGTAAGGCAATATATTTATTCTTGTTTAATTGGAGGAAATATTTTATTTTGTAACACTTAAATCATTAAGCAGGCTCATGAACTCCTCCTTCCTTCATCTATTACCCAACATAATGCTCTTACTGGTTCTTCCCAAATTCAGAAATTCCCCACAGAAATTCGCACGAGTGATGACTGCAGCGTAGTTATTACATTTTTAGGTCGTTATCAAAATAAACGCTGTCTGCGACTAGCTTTGTGCTAAATTTAACATTTAACATACCAATCGTGTAAGAGATGAATTATTTACTTAGCTGATTCTTTGGCTTATTTATTATATGAAATGGAATATTGTGCAGGAGTGGATGAACTGAAACTTCTAACATCTACAATTAGAATAAAAAATTACATTTTCATGCAATCTCAAACGGATTTTTAAGAAATTATACTTCTTTTATCATGCCATATTAATTAATCAACAGCTGTTTCACTTAGCGCACAGGTTAAATGAGTGAGAGAGGTAGAATTTGAATTTTAATTCCATCCCCAACGGGACTATCGTTTATCTTCGCGTTAGCATCCAATATTCAGGAGTCCGTGGGGTCTTCCCTTTGGCTCCCGCTGAATCCTTCAATATTGAAAACGTTCCGACTTACCTCTTTCGGCTTTAACTATTTTTACATAATTCACTCTGAGGCCTTATTCTTATTTAATTATAGCCGGGAGTAGGCCCGGTCTAATATTAGGTTGCAATAAATAAACAAATGGTCTACTTTTTGTTCAAGGCAGCAATGAAGTTTACTGCCCTTCCGCTAAGAGATGATCGTACTCGAAATTCTTCCTCCTCGAAATCCTCCTGTCTATGCTCTCACTTCACACAACCCTATTGCCCAATAAGGAACCGAAGATGACAAGCAGATATAACCGGTCTAGAAAGTGGTGAAATCAACGAGTGGAAAAAGAATACCGCAAAAATGTCAAAATCCTCTTTAACCACTAACAGGTATCTCAAAAAAATCTTAATCTAGTGGTAGTAAATGGTTCTTCTGCATGATAATGTATTTAGTATCTTAGGAGATATAAGTATTAATAGAGAGACAGTACAGTGTTAGACGTGTACGAAAGATTAATGTGAAAATTATTAAAATCATTTTTCTTCTAAAATAAATAGTCTGGCTTCGTTTTTTACAGAACAAAACACATTGCCTTGTGCAAATGACTAATGTCTTCAATAATGAAATAAACGATCAATACAACACCAGTAACAGTTAATTTTATATCTCTCTTAAATCGGATTGATGCACTGTTCACAGTTGAAATACTGAGGGGGGGGGGTTTAAGGACGGATTATTAATCTGTTGTCGGGGTGGAGGGCTAAGTACAGTGAAGGCATTCGAAAAAAATTAAAACGCCATTCAAGTAGGGATCAATTGACGGATAACGATGTTGTTCCAGGGTCAAAGTGTTATTGATTGGGTTTGGAATAGGAATAGAGGGGCAGGAGAGCGAGAGAGAGGGAAGGAGGGAGGGAGGGATTTTAGATCTGTTCTTGACAACATTTGCGTTACGTTTATGCTATTTGAAATGTGGTAGAAAAATTAAGGGAAGGTAAAATACTACCTCCCCCTGGGAGGGGGTGTTTTCACATTAGAGAAACACTTGTTTGCCCAGTTAGCTAAATTATTTATTGTCATATAAATCTGTGCCAGGAATGTTCAATACGACACTATTAATACGATGATGTTGTGCATACAACACTATAATGTAGCAATTACCAGACCTGTTGGACATACAAATTGAAAACAATTTGCCAGAACGCTATTTAACGCATTTAACTCTGCGTGGCTCTCCTCCAGCGTTTTCTTTAATATCTGTTGAATGCGATATTATTCCTCCGCAGAGGAGATTGGGCTTGAAAATGGGGTAACTGTTCAACAAGTCTAGCCTAGATCCGGCTCCGGGCACACAAAGTCTCGCTCCTAAACTCTGATCGTTGTATTAAATTAATTATATATGCCGTCAGCGCGTTTAACTTGTGAAATGGTGGAAATCGGTTGTGGTATGGTTCAAGCCCCAGTGTGGGAGCGGTTTCGTCCGTTCGAAGCGCGTTTACTTTACGAATGAATGGTCAGTAGATTTACGCGACCTGAATTTGTTAAGGAGAGCCGGGAGGAGGGTTCTCCCACTAATGACTTATGATGCCGTTGATGTTTCTCCGTAGTATTATAGAAAGCAATGCAACGCTGTTGAATAACCGCACCCTCTAGTACACCCCTCATCAAAAGATTTCACTAGGTGTATGAGTCTATTTAATATTTATATTATTAATTCGGCTAATATTCGAAAACCTCTTTGCCGTCAACATGACACATCCGTTCCCGGCCAAACAGATCACGCTACTCCAGACCATTTAATATCTTATTAGTCTGGAACAAATCTAAATTTCACTAAATTCGAATTAAGAAATCACACATTAGAAAGGTTTAAGAGTGTCTGAGTTTATTTATTTTTACCAAGTCCGTAGATTTTCTACTGCAATTTAGGCAACTTCCAGCCGCCAATTAGTCAAATCAACTTAATAGGCGGCTAACTGCCTTGTTATAGTGTTAAGCGCTTTGATGCATTATTGTAGGGCCTAAATAATAAGGAGACCAGGCAGCCGGGTAATCATAACTTAAGCTCCAGGTGTTTCCTTCTCCATTATTAAATACCACAGTATCGCAACCCGATCTCACAATGCAGACGGGCGCAAATTTCAGATTTTATCACAAAAAATATCCATATTAACCGAGAGACTATGAAATTTTAAAATACTTCACCTACTTCCTTATTTATCTTAGTCAAATACGACTCTGAACACGAAATTATAATATTAAAATAATATTTTGCTCGAACATATATTTTGATCGCTTAGAAATATTTTTCGAGGACTAGATTTAGAAGATTTCAGAATTACATACTTATGCCGTTTTTATCAATTTTTACTAATACCAGAGATCGTATTGTAGCCAAATGCTACACGTTGCTTCGTGCTTGCCCACCCTATCATTTTCTGTGTATTAACATTTGTACGTCAACTTAATTGGACCCAGTTTTTTGAGATGAGATTGCAGAAGAAGAACTAAGCAGAATGAGAATTTGAGTGTAATTGTGGTTTACGCTTAATCTAAAAAATAGTACAAACCACCATAATAATTTTGCGCCTTTCAATGCAAATCTGAACTTTTTTGAAATAAAAGTGCCGCGCATCTAAAATACAGGTAGGCGGATGATCATACTAGCAGCATATCATACCCCGTTGAGAAACCTCGATCGACAACTTCACGTTACGGATATCCTATACTCTGTTAAGATTTGGGAAAATAATCTACAAAAGGTTGAATACAGAATAGGGCTCGCCGATAAAGTAATAAGGTCTTTCAGAAAAACATGAGAGGCGCTGCAACCATAGCCCTCGCATTATCCAGCCTGTTTGTAGGGTCCTGCATTCGGGAAAACCGCACGATGCTTTCATTTCCCTTAGTCCATTATCTTAATTCATATACTGAGAAGGCCGGATTATTACTGGTTAGGAATTAATCGGACGCGGAGCGGAAAGATTCTAATTTCAACAAAACAAAATTTGAAGAAAGATTAATCTGTTGATAATAGCCTTCAGATATGCTATTTATAGTATTACGAGGGAGATTTAATATGTAAGGAAAATTTATAAGGTGAATAGTTATTTTACAAGGCGGGATGAAAAAATTGGAAACTCACTGAATCTAGAGTGTATCTCCCTAAATTGAGATTATATTAGAAAATAAAAATAATAATAATAATAAAATGGATAGAAACCTGAAAACAGGCAACCATCCATGTATGAATTTACGAACTTTATCTTGTCTATTATTTATGACAGAAAATGAGGTGCCGGCCCGGAAACGGGAATGAGGTCCGCCCTTTTTCTCTTGAATAATTGAGTCCAAGACTTGAGCCCTGCTAGGCCGTACTCTGTCGTTTCGAAACCTTATATAATCAATAAGGTCCCATCTCTCTCAACCCAGCGGTCGGTATACACCGAATTATAAACTGATACAAAAAGGTATATTCATTCCACCTGCCGGTGGCTCTCCCTCCGGTATCCGGCCGATGAAACGGGACCAATTAGAAAATTCACCGATGTGCGCCACCGATTACCACAATTGGCTCCAACTCAAACACGGTTCCGCAAAGGGCGGCTGGCAGTTTGGCCGCATTGAAGATTATTTTTATATTTATTAGTTGCATCAACTCTTTTCTTTGCTTTTCAGAGCTGTCAAAAAGTATTAAGGAGGTAAGAGAAAGAAACGCCCGCACGGGCCAGATCGGAATGCGTTGTTCAATCTGAGAAAATCTTTTCCACCGCGTGTACCGGGGTTTATATGACGCCTGTAAAAGTTCATACTCAAGTGCCGTGCATGCGTGGAGTGTGGCATCTAGTTTTAAAAAACAATATATAACGAAGATGATTATTTTTATCTAAAAAATATGTACCAATATGTAGCAATAATGGAATTGCTATTATTAATAATTATTAAATAATTTAAATTATAATAAGGTAAAAATTAGTCACTCGCAGCTGAGTTACTTAATTTAGTCCCTTGAGTTGATTATATTTTAACGATAGTGCTGGTAATATCAGTCATGAAAATAGCTTGATGTACAGGAAAATATTTTGACTTTTATTAAGTTATTAACTTTTTTCAATGGTGAACCCTATGATACTTGCCCGTAAGAAAACCGAAAGCCCGGTGGAAATTGACAACAGGAGTGAAATTATACCAAATCTTCGCTGACCCCGGAAATAAATCCTTTAAAATATCTTCTATCGTTTGTACTTAAACGCCTACGGACTGGCGACAACTTCGAGGCGGAGTGTTATTTTATTAATGCACATCTGTTCTTTGGTCGTGACCCGAAATTTTCCGGATGGGCCATTAGGCCTATCGATTACGGTGGATCGATATGGCTCGGTGGGGCTCGCCGGCCTCTCCCCCCGGGGCAACTAGCGGAGTCGGCGTTGAATTGTTGCCTTCATCGGGGTACGGCGAACACTGTCCTCAAGAGGGTCTCCCCTATCGAACGAACGTTGTATTATTTGATTTACCATTAATTTTTAAGTTTATACTTAAACCTGCCTTTTTAGGCAGATTTAAAATAATCCAAACTATCCGATGAAGCATGAGGATGTAACATCTCATATGGATTAAATTATAACAGAAGACTTTCAAACTACCGTTTAAGGCGGTTTTTTGCAATAAATCAGCCACGCTAGAAGAGTATTTTATGTTAACAAAATTTAAATTTGAGCTAATAAATTGACTAAGTATTTCATTAAACTTAAGTACATAATGCTGACGATAGTAGATATATATATTTTTTATATTTGGTTTAGCCCTCAACCACCAATATTAAATCACTCGTAATTTATGCCAGATTAATTAGTAAATTAAGAATCAGAATATTCGAATTCCGATTCTGTGCGGGTACCCATTGAAAATTGTAAACAGTACTCAATATTCCCAGCCGAACAAAAAGAAGAAAGCCTGCGAATGGTTTAGCTTTGTAAGGGCTGGGAACGGGGCCGGGTGTTAGCCATGTTAATGTTGGGCCTGGATTCGCCCGCGTTATCCCATATCGGTTTTTCCCCGGCAGGAAAACTCTCAACGCCTGAAACTTGAACTTTTCCCAGCGCCCCCTTTCTCCCTTAAATCCTCCCGAAACTTCGGCCTTCTTATAAATGAAATTTCTTTCATCGCCCGCTTATCCGGCGGTGGAAAGACGAGTGACGCTTCCACAGGGTGAGAACACGGTGTGTGTGTGTGTGTGTGTATAAACCCTGTGGGGAACATAGGTGATAATCGATTTGGAAGGGTTTATATTTCCTTTAGCCCTGAAAAAGTCCTATATTATTAAAGTAAGAGCTTATTGCCGGCTTTGCCTCATGCTTGAGACACTTGTCGGATCCGCTATTTGTAATACTGTCTACTGTTTATAGTTTCCATCGGATGGACAATATATTATCCCTGCAAAATGAATAATTTCCAACGCTTATCCTACTATCCAGTTTAAAGGTATTACCAATCCGCACAAATAACTTATTTACTGAAGCTCAGAATTACAACACTGGAACCAGATGCACGAAAATATTTACTTATTTCCTGCTGTGAATTCGAGTGATCAGTTATGCGGTTTGATTATATTAAGCATGGTTTAATGTGGGTACTGCGCAAATATATGCTAAATTTTAAGCAGAGTAAATTAAATACCGAGTGAATTGAATTCGTGCTATCCAACACCAGAGACCGCGTTCTGTCAAGTTGGTTCACTTCACCACAGCTTCTTATACAATTATAATAAAGTACAACTAAGCACGAAAAATATACAGCGAATTAAATTGTCCGTGTCGTGAAGTCCTTATATTAGCCTTCGTGATTGTCCCTTCACATATGCAAGGACGATAACAAAGCTATGAATTTCAAATATCCTACAGGGTTTTGGAGGTTATACCAGTAAACAGGACGCCAGCGGCCAAGTTATTAGCCTAACAGCAAATTGGAAATTAAAAATAGAACAAATATTTGTAAAGCTAGACAGGCGATTTAGTCTACAAAACGAGCACTTAAAATGTAAAATATTCGAACATTTAAACTGCCACCTAAGAATATTGTTTCTGTTAAATCCTGCTACATAATACCCTGATAATTATGTGGATCGCTAATGAAGTGTCCCGCGGGATAGATTTTCCACAGCAAATAATTGTTGGCGGGTGGGGGAGGGGATCTGCTTTAATTCATAAAATATTCAACCCGATTCAATATTCATCCTTACTCCCCATCTGACCGAGTTTGGACGAATGAGTCTCTAAGTTTGAGAAACCGATTTCTTTGTCTTCTTAGAGTCAAAATCGACGAGACGAGCAGGTGTTTTTTTTATATAATATAGTTTATTTCTAGATAGGTACATTATCCTTATTTATTTTCAGGAGGTACCCCATAAAAAAGCAGTTCGTCGACCAAGGAGTTTTACGAGCCTTAAAACTTCTGTACTGACTCGGAAGTACATGCACTTATATACAATTATTACCTTCATATATTCACTTATTTCCAGATATAGAGAAATAATTTTGCTACGAAGTTTTCGGAAAGTGACGATTAACATGAAATTGATGTTCTGCATTTCAGAATGGTTTCGGGCTGCGCCGTCCCCAAAATTAATGCATCATAATATGTTGACCTTTATTAATGTTGCGGAGTGTTTCTTAAATATTCACCATTACTAGCCATTGTGAAACATACTGTTGTGTTGATTCTGCCTGGATAATAACCGGTTAATGAATTATAAAATTTGTTCAAATTATTTCTAGATTAGTAAAACCCAATGAATACGTAAATTGCGATTGACAAAAACCGATGAATATGTCTGATCGATAAAATACGATTACGAGGGTTGAATGATCGGAATTTTAAGTTGAAATTCAGGTGCGCTCTAATGACACACATTATTATAAAAATATTCGTCGAAAAAAAAACCGATTGAAATCGAAGGGGAAAATTCCCCAATTCTCATCCAATTTTTAACACGAACATGTTATTACTTCCCTTCTCATACATGCCAATAATAATATATTTTGTTTTAATGTGGCCTTTCTAAAGAAACAAATTTAAATTCGCAATAAAGTGCGAACATACCAAAGCCTCTTTTTAAAATAGTCAACAGTGAATGTTTGTTGTCCTTTGGAAATCAAGGAAAACATACTTACTTTGATGAGAGATATTAAGGTTGGATCATAACATTTTAAAAACCATATTGTAATTACAGTCATTACGGGCTTTTTTAGAAAAACTAAATTGATTTATCAAATATCGCATTTATTTTAGTATAATGACCTATCAAAAAATATGGCTTTGTTTTTCCATGTCCAGATGTAGCTTAATGCATATACTATGCCTAGCTTGGTTTACCTAGATATAGACTACCTAGTAGCGGAATTATTTGATTTGGGACGATGAATGTCGTGAGATTTCCAGGAAGTAATTTCTGACTCAATTGAACTTGAAATCAATTCACGAAGTCCTCTTACTCATTACTTTCTGTAACTCGAGAATCAGTTGGAACTGTGTTACCCGGCAAATATGATTCAGTCGAAAGATAACTTAATCGTTCAGCATTGAAATGGGGAATATTACAACTTCCAAATAGAGGTAATCAATTTGAAGAGACGTCTAAAACGCGACTAAGACAAAAATAAATTTGTACTTCTTTAATCGTTCTCACGGAACGGTATTGTACATTTTAAACACGGCATGAATGCAATTTCATAAACTGTTTATACAATTTTTAAATTCGAACATCCTCGGCAATTAACGAAATATATTTGCCCCGAGGGGCCAACAAATGTCCGTAGCGGGACTGGCGGGCGGGTTGACAATGAACATGGGTGGTGTCGGGGTGAGTAGTGAGCGGAGGCGGTGGCGGGGGTGTGGGGGCGGTCATGCGCGGTAGGGGTCGGGGCGGACGGGTGGCGGCAGTGTGGAGGCGGCAGTGCGGGCGGGAGCGGGAGCGGCACGCGCAACGGGGGGTGGATGGGAGCAGGTGCGGGGGACAGCCACAGCACAGAGGCATCCCGCCGTGGAGGATGCGAGGAGGCAGCTCCGAACTGCTCCTCGACCCGCAGGCCGAGCTACGCAAAAGGAAGCTCCTCGAGGCGGCCGCACAATCCAAGAAGGTCCGCCGGCCGAAGCGGACCTGCCGTCAGAGGGCCTGGTTCTACGCCACTTCCTTCTTCACGGCGTGCGCCGTCTCGGCGGGCTCCTCCCTCCTCTTCCTGGTCCCTCTCTACGTCGACCCGGCCATCTCGACCCTGGTGGCCGACTTCGCCCCCGAGCCGGTCACCTGCCGGACGGTGAGGCGCGAGGAGCACACCGGCCTCTTCAATTGCACGTGGAGCTCCTGCCGCGAAGGCTGCACCTCGGACATGTTCAGGTGCACCCACATCTACGTCAACTACTCGACGGGTCGAAACGACACCGAGGACGCGGTCACCGACGAGGCGGTCCTCTTGGTCAACATCAAGGGATGCGGCTACCCTCCGGACGTCCGCTGTTCCAACTTCAGCCGCTCCTACGGCGAGCCGGGCGCCGAGTTCCCCTGTTACTACTCAAGGCAGAACCGGACCGTCGTCATGGTCTCCTACGACCGGAACAGGCAGGTGGAGGTCATCATCAACTACTTCGCCATCCCTTTTGTCATAACGGTCGTGACCAGCGTCGTCCTCTGCGTAATGCACTGCGACTGCCGTAGGTCCCCGCCGCCCGTCCTCAGGAGATCCAGGATACACGACCACAGGTACCAAATTTTTATCATTTCCGGTAGTTCGGATCCAGTACCACTCTGGGTCATCGATTATGAGGCTCCAATTATCCGCGGATAATCGTAACAACAGAAAAAATGAATTTTGAACGAGCCCAATGTTAAAATATCCTGCTATACAAGAAAACTATTTATAGTGTTTCTATTTAACGAGCATGCACCCGATATGACTTTTGTTCAATTGAGGTAAACATTGTTTTATTTATTACTTATAGAAATATTTCTAAAGAAGAACGTATATTACATAAAAATGTTATGTCATTCATTTCTCGAGCAGTCTAAAACTCCGCTTCCTAGTAACGAAGCTACCCCGCCGATAAAGATTTAATTTTTAAATAGGCGCTCCTTCCTCTACCGGTATTCTTACTTCGGACGATGGGAGCGGTGAGTGACACCCTAGGTGTCTAACATATGTTCTGTCTCTCCGGGAAACCCTCGGCCCCGAATAAGAATCCCGACCGATCGATGCTGTGTTTACTAGTATGAAATACCGACTGTCTATTCTGTCTATGTCTAATCAATTAGACCCTCATATTTGCGTTATTCTAGTCAGTCTCAAGCTACGCATTTCGGTTGAATATCCGAATCCGTGGAATAAAGCCGGTAGTGATCGATGAGATCGACCCCGGAACCATTCGTGCTCAATACTTTCTAATCGTCCTACCATCTAATCTTTATGACCTCTAATGCTAATTGCTATTCTCCAAGCGTACATTGTACCGTTAATGAACTTAAAAGGCTGCAGTAATTTGTTGAATATTCCTTAAATTATGGACCAATCCAGTAAATTACGCATTGAATTTTGTTAAGGAATTTTAATAGAAAATCGAACCGATGGTGAAACTGCTACTATTTTTGAAATTTGAGCATAAATATTTAACCTTGTTGTTGAGTGTGTGAATACGTATTTACATTACACATCTCTATCAGTTTTTGTATAGTTATATTTTTAAAATAAACTTGTAAAACATTTTTTTTACAATTTTTTACATATAAATTGAGAATAAATGTCGCGGGTATTCCGAATAGGCACTAAATCTTGGATTTAAACTAAAATATATATAATCCAGTCGTCAGGGCCTGTATTCAACGTGACTTACATTACAATAAATTTTTTCGTATAAAATTAATCGTGTAAGTGACTCTTAACTTGTGCTGTTATTCAAAATTATTCATTTATATCCGGTAATCGAAATAAAAGAGAACCGGTAATTATTTACCGGAGTTTCAACCTATAATTCAGTGTCGATTTTCGCGTCAGTTAATATCGGAGGTAGAAAAAAGTCAGTATTCGATGAAATAATGCGTTTTCGGTGCTCTCATTTATTTTCTGAAATTGTAAGTGATTCGCTTGCAAGTGCTCCAGTTTTTACCGTAATCCATTTTGTACCTACGTAGTAGAAACAGACCTTACTGCAAAATATCATTGATATGAAAATTAGACGTGTAAGGTAGGCCGAGAAATATCCTAGGTCTTATCCAGAAGGATCATCAGCCGGAGGAACCAAAACGTAAAAAAATCCTTTCCTACTCCCCAACAAAGTCTTTCTTCCGGATAGGGACACAGAATATGTAGAAAAATTTCTGTGGCAATCCGATTTTTTCTTAGTTTGTAATGCGTAATACGCTTAAAAATGTAAGCATTTCATAGTTTAATTTTTAAACTCTTATGCTTAATTCATTTGACTTTTCTTTGCAAGGCATATTTAAAAGAAATAAGAGTTTTATGTTATTTTCCAGTAACACACTGATTTCTTCCTAGACGTCGGCAGAAATGAAATGGGAATTATGATTAATTTTGTTAAACCAGAAACCCCTTTTTATAATAAAAGAAATGTCAAATAATTATGAGGCCAAGAAAACGTAAATGTAATCACTGAAACTAATCAATAACGTAATTATAAACCATTAAATTTTCCTTTTGTTGAGAAAACAGTACGATGTACGCTATTTACGGTCAGGAATTCGTCCCTTTATGCAATATAGGGCGTTGGTTAATTTATAGTTACAATAACAATAATATATTTATTAATATTTAATAACCGTGGGCGGTTATTCTCTCTTATAAGTTCACTGTATAAGGGTTGATTATATTCAGTTGTGTTGAGGTATTCTAGAGCTCGGCTGTAAACTCTCTAGACTAGTAAACAAAGTTGCAGACGCTAAAAACTTAAAATTCAAGTTTGGACAAAGGGATTTAAAAACTACTGAAGTTAGGAAGTAACAAAGTAATTTGCGACGGAGGTATGCACTATTATCTCTCGGGCGGCCAAGGTTTCACTGACAAAATATCGATCAGTCTAGAGAATGGCGGACAATAAATAAATCAACAACGAATACAGGAGGGAATGTGCGAAAAAGCGACAGGCTAACAAATCATACCTTCGGAGAACTCAAGCTTCTTTATGAGCGAGGGAAGGTTAATTTCATCGAAAGCAGAATCGTCATTTAACGATTTACTGTCTCTTGGGCCGAAATATTTCAGAATACCTAACTCATTCATATTTTGACGACGGACCGGCACTCTTGAATATTTCATTATCCCTTGAGAACATGAACTCCGTCCGTTATTCCATAAGGTAATGTTTTCAGTAAGACAGATCCCAATCGGTAGTATTTTAAACAAAAACCCTATTATTCATAAATTCGTACAACATAGAACTGAATATGCACAGTTAATAATACATACAGAAGTTATGGTATACAATATCAAATAATGATTTTACATACATTTCCTGAAGTGGCACAAAGGTACATCAAATGAGAGGGTTGGGAAAAATATTTGCCTCTTATTTATATTTTAATTCTAGTAAATATAGTGATGTGGAGACAATACATGTTGTAACATTTTTAATTCTTTTAATTTTTAATTACTCGAAAAATTAATAAAATATTAATTCCAACCTCATTTAAATAATGTAAAAGCGAGTGATTCAGAATAAACAATAGCGGTAATAAAAGAATAGAATAAAAATAATTGTTTCACTCTTTAAAACAATACTAGTATAAACACGGTCTAAAATGGTAGACACTGTATACCTAGATGGATTTTTATACAGTGTCCTCACCAATATTTATGTACGCGTCAGTGTTTTTTTTTTGAAACTCTGCCCGAATGAATCCCGAAAACGAAGGAACAAATAAATCCTACAGTACGACTCATTATATTCGAGAACATGGGCGAGAGGTTTCACCTCCCGCAATGATTTATATACAACCGGCTAGTTGTTATTCGGACAACAAGCGGCAATATAGGAACTGCCCCTTCCCCGTACCGGGGATAGGAAAGAGTATTACCGAAGTAATACTGTTCCTACTTTTTTTTCGTCTTCTGCCCCCGCTTTTATTTTCCACGGGCCGAAACCCCCGGCCATTATTTCAAGGTGGAGGGGGCCCGCCAACCCTTAGCCTTAAGCCCCGCGGCGGCACAAATCATCCCGCCCGAATTTATGTAAAAAAATTCAAATAATAACCGGAGCTCCACCACGCCACCCGAGCGCCGTTAAGTAATGAAATATTATTTTCATCTTTTACCAAGCCCCCGACCAACAACTCGGTCGGATTAAAAACCCAGTTCAATGGAGAGCGTTTGGGGAAATGGCCCTGACTCCAATATGTCCGGCCTTCTTCAGCTTCATATTATTAATTACTTAGACCTAGATTTTACTGGGTGTTAGTACTTAAGCATCCGGTAGAACGTAAGTTCATCCCGCCGTCTACGCGTTTAAAACTGTTTTCCTCCAATTTAGTCATGAATATTCCTCACAATACAGTTGTACGCAATTTGGCGTTTAAATGGATAGTGAAAATTAGTGAGAGACAATTTTCAGAAATATTCCTCATTCAATTATAATCCCAGTTAGTGCTTCCTACCTTGACTAATTTTTTTGTACCGCAATAGAGAAAGACCAGGTATAAAGTTCCAATAATACATAAATTGCTGCAAGCAACTGAGCTTCACGAAGGGAAACACTATTCACCAAGTATGAATTTTACAGTATGATACCTGAAATATTTTCGTCGCCCGTCCGCTGGCATTTATTTACTTACATACTGAAATAACAGCCGCCCATTTAACATGTGTCGAGACAACAGCGGTGTTTATTTGATGTGAAACATACACAGAGGTAAAATATAGCGTAAGGCCAACGGCGGACGCCAAATTCGAGCCCCTC
Source organism: Lethocerus indicus (assembly GCA_019843655.1). Lineage (NCBI taxonomy): Eukaryota > Metazoa > Arthropoda > Insecta > Hemiptera > Belostomatidae > Lethocerus > Lethocerus indicus. The sequence goes on from JACDQD010000011.1 coordinate 12,101,790, forward strand.
TTGAATAATTCATGCCCCGTTTTTCTTTAATTCCGGCCCACGTTTCTGTTGCCGACGCTACTACTAGGTCTATCGTTAGCGAGCTTTCGTGCCTAGAAAATATTTCCAGAAGGTTTTTATCCAACAAGTCCTTAAACCTTACTGATTAGGCAATTGGGAATATAGTACGGGAGTCATCAGAGAATCAAACTGTGGATAGTGGTCCTCCCAATCATTTAAAAAAAGGTTCGAGAAAAAAGAATAATGGCGAAGAAAGATCCACACAAGTGATTTTTTCAAATAAATATATTGTTAATAATTTTCTGTTTTACTTTTCTGTAACGCAGATACTGATTATTGGATTGTTGGCTATGATTCTAAAAACAATATAAAAAAGGGCGTCAGTGTCTTTTGATCGTGGAATTTTCTTGAATGTAGAACTGGCATTACAAAATTAGTGAAGCGTCAATATATGTTATAGAGTTGTCGAAAAATAGGTTTATTTTTAAATTCATTTTCGAAATGAATGAGTCGTTTGTCTCTTTTACTTAATGACGCATGTAAATAATATATAGTATATTAGTCCCAGCTTTGAACTAATAGTTGTAGAATATTAGTGTTTTTTATTTTTAGAAGAAGTGTCGGTGAAACCCGCAGGAGTGCACCCCATTGTTTCCGCTTCTGAATTCTCAAATAAAAAAATAACGGTTCGCTGATTCGTCGCTCGTTTAAACTTTCATTTTGGACACTTTCCAGACGGTTCAGTACATTCAGGTTGGTTCGGAGATGGGCCCTTCCAATTTTCCCCTCGGCCGGTTTACCTGAAAACGTTATCATTAAAAGTTGGCCACCGGCTTCAATCCTCTTAGCCCTTTTCGGGCGATCTATCGGAAGTTTCGTACCGCGCGACAAAACGGAGCTCTCGAAACAAGAAAAACCGACGGTTCGACACACTCGTCTTTTTATGTCTTTTTGTTTACACAAGCAAAAAAAAAGTCCCTGCCGGCACCCAATCCGCACAGTTGTCGGAAACGAATTTAACGATGTCTCTGCCAAAGAGCGGAAAACACTTCAGTGAGTTTTACAAGAAAACTTTGAATTAATTTTCCTCTAGATCGTGGGCATTTTTCTTAAAATGTGAATGGTAGGTGTTTTCTCCACAGGCGCAGTTCGCGGGAAGGGTTTTTTCTCCGGTATCCACTGTCCGAACAACTTGTTTTTTTCCGGAAAGTATCCATAACGAAAATTCGATGGGAGGAACGTGCAATGAGCCCGCGGTTATGTAATAGATTAGGTAGGTAGAGAAGGCGGAATAGGAAATAGATTCATTCGGGCCTTAATTACCAGGCAGTTTGAGAAGAAAACATTCACAGATCCCAGACCAATGAACCAGTCCTTTTTGATTTTTTGTCCTGAGTGGTTCCGTAATTAAAATGCTTGGTACTCGGTTTCTTCCGAAATAAAAGAAATGGTAACTCTCGTTAATTGCCAACTAGATTTATCGTCGAAATTCCTGTCTTGGTATCTGAATCTCGTTCCTAAGTCAGTTGTACCGAGGGCTTGTTATACTATCCGGTGGAGGTTATATTAGTGGAATCCGAGCATGGGAGCAGTTCATTTAGGAAACTCCTCGGCTAAAGAGCGACCGTGCTTAAACCTCCATCCAGAAATTAATTGGATATGCTGTCGGCGGCGGGTAGAATACATCTTAACAACTTACAACTTATGCGGGGCGGCAACCCCTCCACACTTCCGAGATCTGCCCCATGTTACAGAACGGATTTCGGCAGCCATTCTAGTTAACTTGTTCGGATGGCGTCTTCGGAGATCACATTTCCACAGACCTATTCCGTCGAGCGGCGTACTAAAGTTACAGAAACTTTAGTGGATAATTCCAAGAAATATACATTCGAACAGGTCGATATCAAAATTATATTAGTTTTAAGCTTTATTTTCTATGGCCGATGGTTTGTTTTCAATTTGAGAGAAAAGTGCCGGGCCCTGAATCTCATGGGACGCATGTGTCGCATCCGTTTTGCGCATTTCCTGTTACGCCGTCCCGTAGAACGCCTCGACACTCGCGCTGTCATTGTAGGGCGGGCTTTTCGCCACTTTTCTGAGAGAGGCAGAATTATTGCCGACATTTATTTGTCGAAGCCGTCCTCCGGGGGATGTCATCGAATTGGAATACTATCGTAGGGCTAGGTATGCTGTCGTTGGAACGCTTTTCAAACATATATTCAATTAACTATTCTAGCTTACCGTAGGCACTCAAATGTAGCCCAAATGTTTGTATCAAAACATCTCCCTTCCTTTGTATAAAAAGTTGTCCTTGGGGTCAACACCGTGGGATTTTTCTTTAAATTTATGTTGATGTTCTATAAATCCTTGCATACAGTGTATATTTCTTAAATCTGTTGGTGGATGAAACCACCCTGTTTTTGCACTTATTTGTTCCCTCCGTATTCCGAAATACTAAAATCGTTACTTTTAGCAAAAATGAAGTTAGCAATGTATTACTACTGTTTTTTTTAATGTACTGTTTTTTAATAGTCGAGCAATTATCAACCTGTTATTGAGATACCGACAATAATTGCTATCAGATAAATTGGATAGGAATGATGTCTTTTCGGGCCCCGTCTTTTCCGGCAGCAACTTCGCTGGCTCCCTTTATGTTTCCGAGTTCAAACGGGTTCCGGGAGCCGCCGGGAAACTCTGTTAGGAGAGGGGGCCGGATTTCAAAGACCGAAGACCCGCCCGCTGCCGAAGACGGGAAGTATGAAACGAGAGTTTTCCAGGGCCCGACCCCCTAAGAGCGAAATACCCCCAGGGAAAGGGCATTACCATAAAGATGGGTATATTTCTTCTTGGGCGGCACCCGACGCACGCCCCCGAAAACTAAGTTCGCACTCCGGAGCGGCATCAACTCTGTCCTCTGAAAGTATTGCCGAACTAATACATTCTTATAAGATGCTCAAAGTAAAAATCGATCATGCTGCGTACGAAGAAAAAAATCATTGTCCAATGAGCTAGTCTCAAAATATGGGTAAGCTACCAAAGATAGAATGAACGTAGAAGAGAAACAATTTAAATGTAGTAAATGGGTTTTAATTTTCAACTAGCATAAAAAGATATCCGATAGCCGATATCGATGGTTTCCCGACCCCTGCTGTATATAACAGGATCTCAAGATCGTTGAACTATTCTACTAGAAAAATAAGCTGCAAACAATTTTAAATGTATATGGGGCCTTATCGGTTAGTAAAATAATTATGGTCTACTTATTTAAATTATTCTATTAGAAATATCAGTTCTCGTTCTTGATATTTGTATATTAAATTTTAAAATTAGAAAAAATAAAATAAGCAATTGAGTATTGAAACCTTGGGCTTACCGTTAGATATTTGAAAGTTTCATTCATTAAATTACACCAACTCTGATTTGTTGTACTTTGATTACCTGTGACCATTCAAGTCGAATGGGAATCGTAGGCTATTATCATATTTTAATTGTCCCAAAAAAATATTCTTAATAATTAGAAGGGAACAACAATATCACCAGTTTTGATAAGGCTCCGTGTTCGAATCTATCGAATATATTATACAGAATTGGCATTAATATGTCGTATTCTACCTCTGGATGAATATTTTATATCCATCAAGCAGATTTTTTATGTTTTTCCGTGTGCTAGATTTCAGTCGTTCTCCCCATCGGATGTGAGCGTAGGCGTCGGATCGGAACGTGACGACAAAACGGGAAAAAACCATTTAATTTAGAAGGGGGGAGGAAACCGATGGCCGGTTGCCGGCCGGCCGGGGTTTGATTGACGGGTGTCAGGGTCCCGCGCTGGGAATTTATTGGATTATTTCACCGGGGAGAATTTCAAATCTACGCTCGGGACTAATCGCTTTAGTCCCCGGGCACTTGCTGGAAATTAAAAAAAAAAAACAATAGGGTACGAGAAACGCGATCCAACCGCGATGACGACCGACTCGGGGGAGATAAGTCCCAGGTCAACTTAGGGCACTTCAAATTTACGCGTGGGCCTTTTTCCGTCGGAAAGTTTTGTTCATATGAACCGGACAAAAAAGCCAAATGAATTTACAGGCAATGATTAGCCATGAGTCAAGAGGAAATACCTAAAATTGTCAGGAGTAAATATAGAGCTTAACTTCAACGCATATATTCTTAGGCCGCAATGTCGAGGTTGGATCAGGACCAGGAATATATTCTTCAGCAATCTTCACATTCTTCTGTATTAATATTTTGCATTTAGTGACAATAAGCCTATTTAGTATGGTTTGATATAGTGACTTAACTTAAAATGTTAATGAAACATTATAAGGATATGTACGACTGAGCAACGTGTTGCATGTTGGTGCGTAAATGCTCAGTTCTATTTTGTCTTTACCAAACATTTATTGAACGTTTTGAGTGCACCTCGCGCCAGAATTCTTGGAAAACTGACTACAACAACGCGGAGTTATTTATTTTGGAATATAAATTTTGAAATTTTTATGTATCCCTGACAGTAGTGCAAGCCTAGGCTCTACAGTTGGAAGAAACTGGGCTCTATTCCAATTGTGTTCAGCAACAAGCTGATATCGTGTCATCGCATTGCCCATCCGCTCTTGTAAGATCCGAGAATTTTCTACCATATATTAGGTCCCCATTCTTGTATTACGCGCAACTTGACGCGTATAAACGCGACAAGAAGACGTACCGACTCAATATAATATTAAACTATGACGAGAAAGAATAAACAAAAAAAAGAGAGATTCTCATACAGTTTGAAGCTTTAAATATAATCCATTGGGCAGTACAATGAAATTTTTGTATTCCTTGATGATTCAAGAAACAGGATCACAATGCTTTGTGAATCATTCAACTGTATAAAATATTATAATTATAAATAACACTTCGAACAATTCTACGAACTTTATCTGATAGTGATAGGGGCGATATGTCCTTATTTTTAGCTTTCCAAGAACTCCGAGACTGTCCACCACAGCCGGGGACCTCAATCAATGCCCACCGGCGACAGAAACGTTCTCCGAACGTCCTTATTCAATCGAATCAATCAGTTTTTATAACTCAGCCGAAACAGGACATAATATACATTTTATCTACTCCGAACGATTTTGTATCATTAATTAATATTTTCGGCTTTTTATATTTGATTGGTCTCACTCAGCTGGCACGCGACTGTTCTCCCCCACCCCAACCTTCTTTTTATCATCTATTTATTTATCTGATAATTGTTTTCGTTTTGGATTGATCAGACATAAAATGGCCGGTTTTTATTATAGCACTATAGGGTTTTTTAGTATGACCATTACAAAACGAAATGTAGACCGAAGGTGATTGCAATCGGTCAACAATCAGTGAAATGTTGATTTCTCTTGATTTTTCGGCGATTTCCTCGGCAGAATATATGTCCCAAGGAAAAGGTTTGTCAGGTGACCTAGAGCTGTACATCCAGCGCCCTGTGTTGGAGCTTGTGGAGGGCTTCCATATTTATAAAGCCGGCCTTCCTCCTCGGCTTTAAACCGGCGAAGAGAGATATCTCTCTGTTTCCTATAATAATCTATAATCTAATGTCGGCGGCGGCGGCGGCGATGGGGTGGCCGCCGTCACGCCAACCCAATTTAACCCTCGGCCCTTTGAAGGGTCTCTTCGTTTAAAATTTACAAGCCCCCCACCACCAAGCGTTGCCTCGTTACGGCCGCGGTTTGGCCAGTTTTTGGCAACTGATACAGTATAAATTCATGATTTGCTTCAAAGGCCGAGAATTGGAACGGGCGGAACTACTACTGAACGCTAGCAGCTAGTGTGGACCGCAACGTTTGAATTTTATATGATTCAAGACTGTACATGTTTAACAACGAACGGTCTATTTGAGCGATACTTGGACTGTCAATTAGAATTGATTATTTTATTGTATAATATACAATTGATTATATTATCATAATAGCGTGATCTGTATCTATAACTTTGTTATCGACCTAAAAAGGTATATTCGTCTTTTGCGATATAGATCCAATAAGTAAAGCCAACTTCAATCTTCTGCATTCGGGCGTTTCTGAAACGTTTCCTTCTTTTAAACAGAGAGACCAATTATTTGTTCGTGACTAGTTGGGATTACTGGCAAGTGTACAATGAGAGAAATAATTCTGATATTTATCTGCTATATCAATTTGTGTGAAATTAATTACCGCCAAGAGACATTAATAAACTATTAATGTGTACAATTACATTCAACACAAACAGTTGTCTTGGTTGAGAATCGTTATAGAATTGGATAAGAGAATACATTTTTATATCTAAATAAGGTCATGGCAGGATGATTTAGTTTGGTTTATGTTGGGTTAGGTTAGATTCTATCTGGCATTACATATATTGTTCTTATCAGTTAAATATTAAGAAAATATTTTATCTGAAACATATTGCGAAATTATGCAATAATTTACATTAGGATCGTGTTTATAAGAGCAATATGATGTTTATAACATTAGTTTAGAAAATTTGAAAAATATAAATCCGCACATGGTAATGGTATTATTTATTTTTCCATTTGCAATTTATTATAATTTATAATGGTGCTTATAATGGAGCTCTATCAACTAAAGTTTTTTTTTATATATTATGGTTATTCGTAGCCAAATATTTCATGGATTATACCACATTGCAATTATGTAACTAATGGATGACCTAATTTTGTTGTAGGAAAATACAACCGGTGGAAGCTTATAAAGCAGGTATTGTTTTTAATTTATCACACAACTTAATATTTATCCTTTTTCTTTTTCCCTCTTTTAATTTTTTTAATTCTATACACTGCGATCAATTTTCTCACAAGTAGAGATCACGCAAACCGTGAATCCACTGTCAGCTGTCTATAGATCTAGCGATTGAAGCAAATTATAGATTACACACGAGAGAAAATACAGGTCGAGAGCTCAGCGACGGTCGGCTGGGAGAAAGCTTTATTAGTTGTCTGCACCCGGGAGCACTAGCAGGATTAAATGGGAAGATTGAGACCATAAATTAGCGGCAATTAGAGGCAACCGCTGACCGCGTCTGAGCACAGGTGAACCATTAAGGGAACATCACGCTTCTTGCAACCAGATAAAAATAGCCCTTTGTTCTTTTGTAAGTCTTTTTTTTTCTCACGAGGGGCCATCAACACCATCAGAAACTACTCGGATCCCACGCTTCCAAACACATTACTTCACCAAACTTTGAAAAACTAACATTATTCGCACAGTATCATTAATCAACACCAGTCGGTAGTCGGTAGTTGGCAGTTACGTAGGCCATTGGCGATTCTCATAAAAACTTAGAATTTCTATGAATCCTAAGTTCAGTTTGTGTAAACTGAAAACTCCAGTCAATAAATCAGATTTTAAACGTAATTTTTTTAATATTTTATTTAGATAATGAACGAGGTAGATTTCTTCCGCAAGATGTATGATGTGAGTATTTTAGTGACATATATAAATATTAATTGTTATTCCTACACTTGCTTGACGTGAATTAAACATATAAGGAATAGAGAAAACCTAAGATTTCGATAGCTTTCTGTTACAATTGAGTCTGTAAAATTGACAAGAAATTTAACAAAGGCCGGTTAAATTTATGAAAATGTATTACTACACTCCATAATGCGTTAATGTATTCCTGGATATATTCCTGAATTAGAGATTGCATTTCTTTAATAACCGATCTATCTGACCAGAGTGTGGAATGTAATAATTGATCGTTTTTAAAAAAAGATCATTTTCTTATTAACAATACTTCTTTAGGTTCTACAGATGTATGGACCTGACTGTGGCCAACAAATTGTCCCTGCCTCTCCCAACAGTAAAGGCTTGCACATTCTGGTATAATAAAAGTAAACGAGGATAATTAAAGTCGCAATAGGATATTTTTAGAGAAGAAGGACACTGGCCGCTATCCTAGTAGTGGAAGCCGATCGTAGAGTGGGAAAGTGGAAAATGATGCGAAATTGTTGGGTGGTTTATTTTCCCCTTTCAAAGGTTGTGTCGGGTATTCGAGTTCCTGTTCACTCACAAGTAGTACTTATTATTTAGTTGTGCAGCTCGGAGCCGTCCGCAATTAATTATTCCTTCTATGGAAACGGACGGTTGACTCTCTTACAGTACACTTTCCGGCGGCGTTTTCCTCTCTGTTTTCTCTCATATTTTTTTCTCCGCCTCCTCCGTTTTATTTTTTCTTTTATCCCCTTACTTCTGGAGTGAGGATCGGTCAGGTGAAAAGGGGCATCGCATGACAAACAGCGCTCGGAAAATGGCACGACCTACTCAAAGCTTCAAAGCGGGACCACTTCAGAAGTCAGACGTCTGCGTTTATTCGGATCATTATTTATTGGACCGATACGAAATATTTTACCGGCACAAAAGTTCTGTCCTAGCGTTAAGATTGGGGGGAATTGATTAGGAAATGGGGCGGAGACGGTGTTATTTCATGGCATTTCTCTGAAAACTGTCGTACGACATTTTATTATCATCATTTCTTGTTTATTGCTATAGAACAAACATGATTTGGGAGGATTTTATTTTATTTTTTATACAAAAAAACAAAACATAACAAGAATTTGTTAAATTTAACTTTGTGATCAATTTTGAGACGGACATATTGGAACGAAATAATTTTATTAATTGATATACTACCGTAATTTAGGTTCATAATTCAGTTTTAAGAACTTGGAAACGTGTCAATGATTCACAATCCGTGATGTATTAATATATGTTAAAATATCGAAATTTTGGCGAAAAATAACTTCGATGTTCGTAACGGGTGTATAGGACTCTAGCCCATATTCATTTTAATATGAGTTGGGATCTGAAGTACTGAAAGTTTCAATTCCAGATTCCAGAACAAACTTTTCTGAGATTTCTACAGAAGATCCAGAAAATAAGGTATTCCAAACCAATATTTCGTTGTTATAACGTGTTGCCACATGTAAAATTTCGAGTGCAGAACTAAATATACTTTTTATAGTATGTATGTACAAATGTCCATCCCGTGAAAGATTTGACTCCGGAAATCGCGAACGCGACCCCACACCAGCTGCCAGCCCCATGACGCCGTTGGACTCGGATGTCTGGCAGGGTCTATAATTAAAAGCGTACAAATTAAAAAAAGTTGCTTCTCGCATGCCCCACTCTCCCCCTATCCAAGTCACAACTTTTGACGAACTGAAAACCCCAGTTTATAATTAAGGGCACTTTCTCTGTCTCCCGTTCTGTGTATCTCTCAAATTAGGCCCCGCATTCATAAATATGGGTGGTGCCGGGGTGGGGGAGCAGTGAGAGAGATGGAGGAGTCCGCAATTTGATTAGCCTCCTTCGCGTTGGAGTGTCGCCGTACGCCCCGGTGCGGAGAAACAAACCGGATAATCAGCGCGTTTTCCGCACTGGTCGCATTCCATGTACGCAAGTGCAGCTGGGGGACAAAGAATTAGCCTGAAAAATACGATGAGAAATGTCATCGTTCTTGTGATCTTTTCTTTCCGCTCGCGGGTTCGGTCTGTTGTATTAACACTAAAAACAGAGCTAATGAAAGAAAAATTTGAAATTTTCTGATGATTTTTAGGTATAAGCTATATCATCTCGGGGAATTATCATAGTAGTGTACTGTGCAAATGAGTCTAATGAGTGCGTGTGTGTATCTGTGATGTGGTAGCACATCATCTTCGTCTGTCCCACAGCAGATCCCATTCTCAATATTTCAGTAGTGAAAAAGCGCTGATTTCTGTATTTTAACTTTATTTTAAAAAAATAATATTGAATTATAAGCACGCATATGTTCGTAAAAATGCGAGAGGATCGATTTTTAAATTTCCGATTAATTAAAATATACTTCGATAAAATCAGAAATACGAATGTTTATTGCCTTGAACTCGTGACGTGAAAACAAACAGGACGACTAATCCTGAGATCCATATCGCCGGGATTTTTGATGGATCTGCCCTGTTGATGAATTTCCGACTGAGATATATTAAGGTATAAAATATTTTTCACTCCCTCTTTTTCTAGTTCATTTATATAAACCGTTCACTCTAACACTGAGTATATTTACCCTGTTTAATTCACGAAGTAAAATAATTTATTTCATACACCTTGTTGTGAAGAATAGTAAACAAATAATATAGTGTTTTTTCTGCAGTATAAAAATCCTAATTCATTTATTCTTTATGTCCCATGCAAATTTCGATCACTTTTTGAGAACATCCTATCAATTCTATCATAGCACTATAACAGTACTATTTCGATTTTTATTTGTTGGGGTTTCTATTTTTGCGTTGGTTTACGGTCGGTATTTCTTCAGCGTGTTTTGGACTTTTATCTCCACTACGTCCCCGTATGTTATCCGGACTTTATAGCATAAGCCGATTATTATGACTTTTCTGTGATAATCCTCCAATTTGGGAATAGCTTATTGGAAGTCGAAAAATTGGTACGCCGCTCGATTTGCGCTACTGGTCTAATTTCAAGTGGCCTTTGGTCAAATTCAGGTCGGTCCCGTTTTAACGCTCGCAGAAACGTCGCTTTATCGGCATGCAAATTGGCGCCCCCCCCCCCTCTTCGTCCTATCCAACCTGTATTTATTTAGCAGATATAACACGCTCGGCCCCCAAATATAATGTACTCTCCGGCAATTATTCGCCGCACCCTCCTCACCTAGCGCAAAACGTGATAATGTCCAAATTAATATTCCACGGTTCTTGTTACTCACCGATAGCGAACGGCTTTATTTGCATTCCATTAGCATAGAGAGCGAGCGTCGGATTACCGGACTCCGTCTCCCTTCTTGTAGGACCGCATTAGGATTGAAATCTTGTCTCAGATAAAAAGGTTTGTCATTAAATCCTCAAATACGCATGAAGGATTAGCTACGAGCGAGTGATCTGTGCTGCGAGTGTGTGTTATTTGTATACCACATTATTGGGGCCGACTCAGCATTTCTTAGGTCAGCGTTTTGAGAAAAAAAGTTTCTAGGATATGGACCGTGGATAGCGGAACCTGTTATCCCGACAAACCGAAAAAGGAAACAGTATGAAGATCAGGATATAAACTCGATCCATGCTGTAAAAAGGAAATCCTGCATATTCTTTCAACCTTATTTGTCCACATCTCTCGTCTTATGAAGCCTACACTTCTAGGTACATTTATCAATCATTGGCCGTCAACTATTCGTCCACCTGATAATTTATTCTCGTTCGCTGTGGAAGAAGTCGCCCAGTTATGGGTGTTGGCTGTTGGCCTCACCACAGTGGAAATAGACGAACCCATTTGGCTCCAGCAGACACGAAGTACCAGAAATTAAGTGAAAAAATAACGGAAGAGACTAATGGGACTCTGAGTTAAACTTATGATAACATCTTCGGGTGTAAAACAGTTTCTTTAAAACTTTGTCGCTTTTAATTATAATGGAGTAACATTTTTTTTAAATTTGCCCACGAACCGTGGGCAGTTTATCGTATCAATGTGGCCTGTCGATGAAGAAATTTCACGATTTATCTAGGAAGCCTCGATAAATGGGATTTCCTTCACGAATATGCATAATATTTTCATACAAATGAAACATTTCTAGTCTTACTACCAAAGATTTCTTCATTTAAAGCCCCAGAGTATTTCAGGTGATTCCGCCATTCTCTAGTATACAGGTAATTGAAGATACCGCAGGGTAATAAAGCAACGAGTGGAAATAGGAAACTCTTCCACTCTCATATATATTTCTCTCTCTCTCTCTCTCTCTCTCTCTCTCTCTCTCTCTCTCTCTCTCTCTCTCTCTCTCTCTCTCTCTCTCTCTCTCCCTCTCTCTCTCTCTCTGTTTTTAATTTCGCGGTGCCGTCTCTTTTCAACCGAAAAAGAACTGATTTTGGAAAGCCAAGAGAGAGAGAGAGAGAAAGAATCCGCCGCTCCTTTTTCGCCCTTATTAGAAAAAGCAGTCGACGAACCTTCTCCGCGCCTCCTACACCCCCTCCTCTTCTCACTCCGTTGCTTTCCGCACCGAAAACGGGACAAAAGCTTCATAAGCTCCCACACTTTATTACCTATAAAGCCCGGTCGGCTACCGTGGATGGCTTTGATCAACCGCGGCATGATCAAAGTTTTTCGAAGAAAAAGAAACGGGAGAAAGGGAGGAGGGGTAAAAAAAAGTGGAGGCGGCTTTCCTTTTAATTAGTAGCCCCTTCGATAGGGGCGAGACTGAGTCGATTAAGTACGAAAGATGGGCAGCATGACTTGAATTTTATCAATAAAAATAAATCCTTTGCTTTGTTCGTACTTTAACGGGTACATTTATTAATCGTCGTCTTTATTTAATGTCAATTTAAGTGTCGCTTAAAAACGTTTAAGTGTCGCTATCAAGGCGGTCACTGTTGTCTTGCATCTGAAGGTAGGAACATTCTACGGGATAATTAATTAAACTTATTTGTAATTACAATAATATATAAATTATCCTTGCCTCTATGTTCTGTCTCTATACTGATTCGTTTTTGTGATATGGAATTTTGTGTATTCCACACAAAATTTCGAGTATTGTGCTAAATTTGAAATAATTTTGTGGGTTATAGACGTATATTATATCGACATTTAGTATAAGCCTGTCTCGAATATTACTTACTTAGTTACCCATCGTTTATAATGTGTTATGATTCATATAAAAAACTGATATTATATTTATGGAAAGTACCGTACATTCGTAGTAAAATCTTTATGGAGGTTCAAGACCATCAAAAGTCATGTATACAAGACCCGTCACACAGAATCATGACACTAAATACATTATTTTATCCCAATATCCAGTGTATAAAAGTACACATTATAAAATTTATAAATTTGATTCACTATTTATGGGAGCATATTTCTGTCTTTATTTAAAACTTTGGCGACTGTAGTTTTCCGTAGCGCTTCACGAGCGCTTCGTACACACTAAGTACATTATGCTCAATCTAAATCCAGATCCATGTCTTCACCTAACTTAGTCCAGACAGTGGTTTCAGTGCTTCTAAAGCTTCAACTCTAACCACAGAAAGGCACCGATAAGAATTTAATTACAAATTTAATTATTTTGATTTAATTTAATAATTTCCATTTTCGTGTAAACCTATAATAGTGTGTTTCATTATAAATAGTTACTCTAACTCTGCATTAGTAACTCTGACTCACAGTAATGATATTCAGAGAGTTAACTTAAATAATATTCTAGCGGGACGATTCGGGCGCTGATACTAGACCAGCCACACGTCTATGAGGCTCGAGATGTTACAGCATTGAATGTAGTGCTGTGTAGTATTAGAAAGAATTACGGCGCTAGATACACATTAATTATTTCATCCATGCATCTAGGTTTTGGAATTAATTTATATATTTCAATATGCATATACATAACTAGGAATAGAAATACATTATTCGTATGTAAATACATTGAGGAATAAACTGAGGAGAGCGACTACCCAGGATCCGTTAATGTGACCTACTTTATTATACGATATTCACGTCTTATCTAATCGTCCGAATTTTTCGGTAACGCACAAAGCTCCTCCGTGCCGGATATGAGCCAGCGACCTATGGATATCTGCCTTGAGAGGCTTTCATGCCGACTACAGACCACCAGCTGAAAGCTACCAGAGGGGATCGATCACTTTTCATTCTCAACAAGCCCCCATTTTAGTGGGTTAAATATATTCCAGCGTGTTTAGAACACGGCTCAAAACAATGTGGCATCACTCAATTTTTGAATTCGGAAGAAAAAGCCAAAAGGATAGGAATAAAGGAGAGGACAATGATCTCACAAATCACGTCTGATTAAAAAAGGCATATCTCCAAAACGGTTTATAATATCATTTCCCCTGTATTTATCTATCTGTAATTGTTCTTCATTGTTCATCGAAAGTGAAAAATTCGACTTAACTATGTATTTAACTTAAGAGGAAATTTAAAGCGTGGCTGCAGGCCGTTGGGCGTTTTTATTTACGACCGGCCTTTTCCGATTTCGTATTCCGTTCGGACCCGTCTTTATGATTGGCTCGTAAAGTCGCCGTCCCCCGACCGTTGGCGCAGAAAAAAATAAAACCAAAACCCAATCGTCTCGTTTCGAACCCTTATTTATTTATTTTGCCTTCCTAACGTCTCCTATATGTATGCAGGAGAAAAAGAGTAAAAAAGGGCGCAATATTCGATGGGCGACCGGTCCCATCCACGCTGTTGTATACCACCTGCGCCGCTCTTGTATACTTCAGCGGCAGTGTCCCCTATTCTCCGTTCCATGAATTCCCTCCTTATGTCCCAAATCGTATTGGGCTAGCGGGTTGCATGTACTAGTATACGGGATCATTGCCAAGGACATTGGACTAATAAATGGCAATTTCGAATAGCTTACTGGCACTTATAGCTCATAAACAGTGGACACGCCATACAGTTTTTTCTTATGGACACACAGCCCAGTTTGTCACGGCTGGGGGGATAAAAACTTTATTGCTGAAGCAGATTGAAGGGTAGGTGAAGATCGAGGAATGAGTCCGGACTTCAAAGGACGGTCGTAAAAAAGCCAAAGCTTTTTTATTTTTTAATACGGCCAGATATTTGTTTAGTTCATTCTCTCAGTATGGTTGGAATCAGTCAATGTATTACTCTCAAACTGCCTGGCGAATACTTGTTTAAAATAAAGGTCTGAAATAATTTCCTCTTTATTGTGGGTTTATTTGAAACCGTTCCGGCAGATAAGTTTGTGCTGTTCTGCAAAACTAAATTGACAGGCTGCATTCTGTATCGGGAACAATGCGTAGTAACGGTTATATGGTATTCTTCGCTTTAGTTTTACCTTCAGTTTTCTCGAGTGAAAAAGGATTTTATAAATGTCGAGGCTTTACTACAGTACGGCACGGTCAACCGCACATGCAAACGTCCGGCCACAATGAGCCCCATACAATTATTAAGGAATTATGAGGACCCCGGCAAGAGACGAATGCGAGGTCGGGGCCCTGCGAATTATTAATCTCTCCGCAGGATGTAAATTCTGCACGAGCCTCGCCGTTTTACTGTGCCGCCCATTCATGTTGGATACCCACCGCCACTTGGCAGTTTATTTTAGGAGGCGGGTAGGCCTAAAACCAGAACAAGGAAGTTTTTTCCTCTTACAATATGCTCCGCGTATCCCGACCACTCTTCAGAAATCATTATGTGAAAGATATATTTAAGGTTAGAGAATTGGATATGTCCTTTACTTAAACGGGTACGAGAGGGGTCTTATCCCAACTCCTTAGTTCTTATCCTTAGTTAAATTTAAGATGTATTAATGCAGTATTACTTCATACTAAATTACACCCAATATCAGCTACGTGTTTATTTACTTACATTTAAAACTTGGCACATTCTAGCTAAACGCTGCGAAAACTGGTTGTATTTTAGACTGTTAAACCCAAAATACATAAATTTGGTAAATCAATTACATTATGCTTTAAGTTTAGTTCAGTACTCATTCCCATTTTAAACTAGTTCCACGGTTGAACAACACACAATTAATTACAGTGAATGTGTGAATTAATTAGCCGTTTAGGATTAACACGTTTATGTTTATTGGGGAGTGTGGAGGACAGAATACTCCACACTTCAGGTTGACTGGAAACTACTGCTTAGGCGAACATAAGGAAACAATTCGTCCGCGATTTATTCAGGAATAATAGGATTCTCCGGTTCTTGGAAACAGGGCGGAGGGGGGATTTCACGGTAATAGGGGGCTAAGAGGTTTAATTACGCCCCAGGCTCTAACCACGGCGGAATAAGTTCAGTTTCAATGCTTCGAGAAGTTGGAAAGTCGGTCAGGCCGGGGGCTTAAACGAAGGGTGAATATACAGCCGGAGCATCAGTGGCAATTCTGGAAATTATTTCTCAATTTATAGCAGATATTCACTGCACAAATCACTTGCAGCAATAAGCTGGCTGACATTGTTCAGTCGTCTTGACCCAGGAAATAAGGAACATTGTATACTGTTTATGCCTAAATTTTACTATTATTAATATCTTTATTATATATTGATTATTTGTTATAAGCTATATATCTTGTAACATACAGATATTATACTATTTATTAACAAAAACTATTTATTACTATTAATAAATCTGTTTTAGTTACAAAACTTATTTAAACTTCTTAGACAGAGTAGGATAAAGAATTAGTCATTTCATTCGTATTGTTAAATAATACTAGGAGAGGAATAAATGTTGACTATCTCGATAAAATGTATATATTTCAATGGAGTTCATGTTCAGCGCAACTGATATAATAATATTTCGTATGAATAAAAGGTAGTTTTATTCAAATTTTATCTGAATTTAAGGTTGGGAGAAATAGAAAACAGAAGGTAGAATAATAAAAGCAGAATAGTTCGGCTTCTTATACGATAAACAATTTCAACATTATTACTCCCATTTCTCGTCAAGGTGGCCTCCGTCCATTGCTCACTGTCAACATTGAACATGACAAGAACTAGTTCCCTTATAGGACTATCAGTCAGTCGGCCATTGTAATAATTCACGAGAATGCGGGAAAAAATGGGCGCCGGGACATAAAGGAGCTTATATATTGGCACCGGCGGCTCGACACATACGTCACGGACATAAAGAACTCTCGAATAGGAGTCGATTAGTTGAGTCGATAGAGTGGGGTCGGCCTAATTGGGCCGGTCTTACCGGTGCCGTCCCAGTCCCAATGCAAACGACCCCACGGTTAGGTGGAAGTTCATGGGTTCGAACCTCACATTTTCCTTTAATTGCGTTGTTTGAATTTGAAATGAAAGGATCTCAATTAGGCCAGGACCAATTAGTGCGGTCTCGGTAGTCTCCTACTTCCTTCTAAGAACCGCTTCCCGAAAATTTACATAAAAGTACAAGTGTAGGTAAAACGAGTATGGATAGATAAATAAATTGAATGAGTGTGCAATCTTATTACAATTATTGCCAGGTATTTTATGGCAGCCGATTTGCTTAAGTACCTCAGTAAATTAATAACGAAACCGTACTGAGACTGAAATTGGTTTTAGGACGAAAAAGTAAATGGCAAGGGCGATGATTAAAAACGTACACATCATAAATATTCCACACGCCTCACGGGTCACGTATTTAAACGTCAATTATAAGCGACCTGCCAGCCGGGATATGCCGTTATATACGTTCATCCAAATTCTTTACATATTTGAGTAATTAAATTTATTGTTGAACTTTCGCGACGGACGACCGACCGCTCTGTTACTCTGATAACGAATTAAGGAATACCTCTAATATAGAAGATAGAATGTGCCAAACAATACAGTAGTGGATTTCGTACAGACTTGGAATTTCTAATGGTGTAGGCAGTGCTGGCGAAACGGATAATGAAATCGATTTCCCAGTTCCCTTTCCAATGACAACGGGAATTCGAAGATTTGTAAAAAGGATGCGCAGTCATTTAGATATACAGTCGCGCGGCGAAATGAATCATACGTTGGGTGGTCGAATAATAATTCGAGAAACGATCTGATCTTTTAACAAGAAACAATTAATTTTTTTTTCCATCGTTTAACATCGAATTCTTTTAACACGAAAGAACTTTAGGTCCCCATGTGTTAAAAGATAATGCCTGATAATTTATATAAAAACATGCACGCCACCGAACTTTGAATTTCATTCTGCATTTCCAGCGAGTGTATTAGGCCTTTAAATTTCGGAAAACTGAACCGAGTAGGAGTCGTTTAGCCGAGTGGATGTAGGGGCCGACCCCCACTTAATTGGGCCAGTGGATCGGTGCCTTACTCGCCGTAAATGGCCTAATACAATTCCGGTTTGGGAGGGGTTTCTCTCGCCCGAGTCCATTCCTCCGCTTCGGTACTTATCGGAAATTAATTTCAATTTCATACCCGGATCGCTTACCGGGGCCCTCGCACCGAGTGACGCTTAACCCCTACTTTCGTGTAGGGAACCGCGTAGCCGATACCTATCAAAAACATATCGAGAGTTACTGTATTCGAAGTTTATTTCTTCTGCTATCAAAAGCAGCCTACTGCATGATTTGTTGGGCACTAATAAATATGTCAGGCTAAACGAAAGAAAACGCGAGAAGATTTTCCAAATTATGTTATTGTAATTTGGAATTTTTTCTCACATTTTATTGTGGTTTATTCTATTAGCCTTGATTTGTCTTATATGCATGTTCTGCCACCGTAGACAGAACAAAAACTGAATAACACCTTATTTATTTTAACTGCACACACCACTATGAGTAATGCAAAACATTACACTGTATTCACTGCAAACATTGAAATGCATACCATTTTATTAGATTATAAGTTAATTCACTTATTCAAATGTTATAATACATTTTTAAAAATACAACTTACGAATCAGTGATCAACTAGCACTTGTAGTGCTGTCGAAAACTAGTACTTTGGCCTGAACGTTTCTATCATTTCTTTATTGACAGCGAATATAAAT
Organism: Lethocerus indicus; assembly: GCA_019843655.1. Taxonomy (NCBI): domain Eukaryota; kingdom Metazoa; phylum Arthropoda; class Insecta; order Hemiptera; family Belostomatidae; genus Lethocerus; species Lethocerus indicus. The sequence goes on from JACDQD010000011.1 coordinate 12,120,266, forward strand.
ATGTCCAGCCACCGTTATAACGTCCTTCTGCAACTTTTCAAAAAGTCAAGTCAGATACCTAACGACACCCCAAATAAAAGTTAAATAAAACTTATATGGCTCAAACAAAAAATTGTCACCTCTCAATAGGTTTAAATTTTGAAATAAACTGCATGACAGTAATACATTATGATCTTCAGTGTACCCCCCCTATTATTAAAATCCCTACTTTAAAATTATTTAATAAAATAATGATACTATTATTACCCCCAATCAAAGCGATAAGCCAGCAGGTTAACTTGATCAAAGCTCCTACAATTATCAGGTTTCCACGGCCAATTACGTTACAATTGGTAGGCTTGAATGGGTAAGATTGTAGAGTGGATTAGTCTGTTATTCCTTGCAGGATCAAAAAATTAACCGCTTTTAACTCTTCAGAAACTAGCAGGGATATACATAGAAGCAATGTAACAGTAAAAAATAAACCACTATAATCGCAAAAAACTAGTTACAAAGCAGTTATAGACTTATACACCATCAAGATAATGGAACATTTTAAATTGTGCAAATTTTAAATGCAACGGACTTATTTTGAAATTTGTTTCAATCATATACATATATGCATGTGTAAACGTGTAAACATATTTAAACATTATATATGCAAACAAAGATATTCAGAATGATCTAGCGAATATTAGATTCATTGATAAAAATGCGCATTAAGAACGTTTCATTTTAGGCCAAAGTTTTTTACTTCTGCATAATATACTGCGAAACCGGCTTAATGAAAGAGTCGGTTGTGATCCACACCAGCCTATAATTTCAGCTCCAATGCAGTACTTGTTGTTATGCAAATGTAAGTGAGTTAAACGCATAGTTCACCTTCAAAAATTCAATTCCGGCTATTCAATTTAAATAGGCAGCAAAAAACATAATGAAAATATTTTTCTCTCTAGGCGTAAAAAATATCCGAGTTTATTTAATATGAAAATAAACACAGGTAAAATATTGTGGAACACAAACTCCCGAGAGGCCATAATACGCGTCACCCCCTTGAATAATTCATGCCTCGTTTTCTTTAATTCGAGTCGTTCTCTGTGTGCCTGCGCTGTTCCGGAGAACTATAGTTAAGGGCGTTTATTTCCGGCCCTGAACATGTTTCTGGAACGCGTACGGGGGTTATAAGGAATTTGAATATACCGCTCGGTACAGTATTATACAACTGCGGTTCAAGTTCTGAAAGCCCATTCAAGATTATATTGCCAGTTTTACGAGTTTTACCTCGGACAAATTCAATATCACTGGTGCCACTTTCTGTCTCCACTCTTCTATTAATCATGTGTCAGACCGGTTTCTCAACATGGTGACAGGAGTGGGCTCATCAGCTCGCTACGTGTGGGGGGGGGGATGCTTACTCACGATAGAGCCGATAACCGTTCTCGCCTGGCACGAAATATGAGGAGAGCGAGGAGAGAAAACAGCGGGAGTTATGATGTTCCAAACCCTTGTGAACTTTCAACAAATACCACGAACTCAATTAAAACTTACAAGTTATCATCCGTGTGGCTCTCTCGAGTTCGATATTTCGCCAATTTTAATTGAGAGATATAAAATAGAGATCAGCGTCGGCCTTTTGTCTACCGGCTATTTGATTTGTATAGGTAAATGCCTCACATATAACTAATTATATTTGTTCTGCGTTGTTTTAAACATTCCTTTTCGTTTTAATAAATAATAAATTTGTAGTATTTACACACATTCCTGCGCTAGCCGGTGTTTGACTTGCAAAAGCAAATGCGACATATTTGCTGACAGGGATCCGAAAGGTTTTCCCAAAGGGATTTCGGGGCGTGATATTTCTGTACAAAAAGAGTTTGCTCTCTCCCGGCCCTTAGTTTGCAATTCAAAGTGTTGCGCTTCCCCCTTGTCCCAGTTTCTCCCAATATGAAATCTCTAATATTAATATTCGCCACTTTTCTGGTCCCACTCCTGTGTGGACTGGTCGAAAACTTGTGTAATCACGCAGAAAGTTTCCGCTGTCGGAGTTCCATAAGGTTTACAAGTTTTAGATAGGAAGCCGATATTTCAATATGGTGCCTAAGTGTATTTGGAAGCGGCGCGAAAATGCTGTCTCGTTTACATATTCTACGATTAACAGTTGATGGAACGCGTTTACGACACTGCGACGGTACGATTTCGAACTGTTCACCATACTTGAATTCAGAAGTCAGAACTAACCTTATATGCCAAACCTTAACTATCTTAGTTTAACATACCTGTTTTGCGGTCTGAGAGGGGTTGGAATACCGTATATTTGTGTTTCTGTCCCCTCTCGCTGGTTTTCAGCTGGTGTTCAGTTCAAGTGACCACAGTACAAGTGACAGTGACAGTGCAGTGAGGATGCCCGAAAAACATCCAAAGTGCCAATAGTGAGTAACACCGCTACTGAAGATGGCGAGCAGCCGAAACCGGTCTAGCAAAAGACCAAACCAGCGAGAGGGGACAGAAACACAAATCTACGGTAAACTATCTTAAATTAAATGGGGCATCATTATGGCGTGCTTCGCAGATTTTGGTACAAAATTATTATTCACGTGAAAACGTCTTAAAGCCCTACTATTTTAATATTATATAAAGGGATTAATCCTTATTATCTCTTCCGAGTTACTATTTCTACATCCTGTTCAGCCTCTGGGGCATATATTCCTTGCAACATGCCGTGCTGCACGCCACATAATTCCAGGGGGGAATCAGTGGCGCTAATTCGACCGAGTAATTTTTTTCTGGTAAAGACTTGAGCCGGAGATTTTTGCGGGATTTTCATTTTCAACCTCGAAATTGGGCGTTATTTTGACAACACGTGCTGTACACGATAACGCGAATTCTACCGTTTCCTCTGAGCACGGTCGATATAAATACTGAAAAATTGTCTACATACAGGATCCTTTGCTTATTTCGAACTGTATCTGACATTTAAACTTTACTCATTAGAACATGTATAGTCTTTGTTTTTGGAATAGCTGATAAATTTGACTATATTACACGGAAACGGCAGTTATTTAAAATACTTTCTCTGAACTTAACTAAACTGGTTTTCGTTTATTTTAACTTTGATGCTTCACACCGGGTTGAAAAATTTTCCGGGCTAGTGTTACCTCCACGTCGGCTGAAAAATGGCGGCGAAATAACGAGAAGCGTCCGGGGTGGAAAGAGTCCACGGGAGTTGCGGTAGTTAGCAATTCAAAGCGTGGGTGGGGGAGGGCAGTGGCTGTCCGCCCGCGCCCCGGCTTAATTGCGTGGACCTCTCGCATGTCCCCGGCGCAGAACTTCGTCCACTTCAACTTGGCCGGACTCTATTAACATAAATCCCGAACCCCCGGGCGCTTCCTGCCACAATGACCCCGCCGGCGTCCGACACAGTTCCCCGTAATGTCTGCCCATCGTAAGAGCTTTAAAACTAATAACATACTAACCCCCGTAACATTATAAAATTAAGTCCACAACGTTCTATGAAACAGCCCCTTGATTATTTGGCGGTCAATTGACTATAAATAGTGAAAAGTCATTGAAGAATATGAAAATGACAATACTGTATGTTCAATTAATAATTTTCTCGATAGATTCAACCCTTCAACCTTACTTCATCCACGAGGTCAATTTATTGTACCTACCTCTCGGAGTACCTCTTTTTTCCAACCAATAATAATTATGATAATAAATATTCCATTAATAATTTTATCAAATAGTTTAAAGCATATTTAACAATCTCTGTATTTCAGGATTGAAAACTAAAAATATGGTAATACTAAACTATCTCTAATCTACTTAACTTTATAGCGCAAAACTCAAAATACCTCTTATCCCTTCATAACATTTAAATATTGTTATTTATTCTTCATGTTTCTGCATTTTAGTTTCAACTATTAGTTATGATAATGCAATTTTATTATATATTATTATAGTTGTGATAATAATAATAATAAAATTACAATGTTTATTTAGGAATAACAAACTATTGCCAATAATAATTGTTATTTATTTAACAGATAACTATTCCAAGTGCTGTAGCGTCAAAATCTTTTGAAGAGTATTACAGTTCTACACCCCGACATAACTTGAAGCCTGTTAACGAGCCCATTTGAATAACACCCGGATATGGGTCCTCCTATTCGGCTAGGGCGCCGTATATATTCAAAAGGCGGAATACCGAGCCGTAAACCTGTCTGTTTATAGACCAGGGCAGATGAAGTAACCGCAGTCAGCGATAAATTCCCGGGCGCGAAACCTGGGGAATAAGACTTGGCGCCGGGAGGAGACCGGGTTCGCATAATAGTGAAACATCTCCGTCGGTAATTCGTTGTTTTTTATTTTCTCCCTTTGGGAACCCGGAACACAGCTAACGCCACTCAGGAGGACTTACTTCCAGATCAGGTATCAAAACTAAAAACTCCAGTACAATATAATATACAAGTACGATATAATTATAAAATTTTTTATTTCATTATAAATTTACTGATCACCCATTACCAATCTTTGTCGAAATTAACAATAAATATTGACACTGCTATATGAATATTTGAATTGATTATTTTGACTTAATAATGGCTAGCTATTATATCATAGAGAATGCGTGAAAATATGAAATTCATATAATATAGGAAGTAAATTAATATGTTTATTGTAACTCGAATTTACGGATTGACCATTAGATTAAGCCTGATCTTTTCATTGATTACACTTTATTATCGATTAACAGTTCGCATTTCGCTAAGCGGCAGGCAATGCATTTATAAATCCGCTTAAATTCAGATAAATATGATTTTTATTACTACCTTCGCCATTGCCACTAGTGACAGGTCTGTGCATTGCTGAAAAAAAGGCGAACTGCCGGATTGATGATTTCTAAGCATCACTGTTGACAGCTTCGGTAAATCCAAAAGTCTGGTTTCCATTCAGCGTTTTGACATTAAGCCGAACTCCGGAATCGTGTATAAATTTCGGGGAATGTCCCGCAAATATGAAAGACATTCAGGGCCAATTTCCGCGAGGAAAGGTAGAGGGGAAATAAAATTATATTACGCCCTGTCTTGCCTTCCGTCTTGAATTTATTTCGTCAAAAGAGATAATATTATGCTGGGGCGCAGATACGACATACGAGCTCGAAATTAGTTTTTTATTCAATATATTCTCGACGCATATTCAAAATGGGATTGTAAAATTATTCTATGACTCCCCCCTTCTGTTAATGAAATGAAATATTTATAACGTAGATTTCGTGTGCTTCTGTCTCCACTCGCTGGTTTGGTCTTTTGCTAGACCGGTTTCGGCCGCTCGCCATCTTCAGTAGCGGTGTTAGTCACTTTTGGCACTTTGGATGTTCTTTGGGCATCCTCACTGCACTGTCACTTGTACTGAAGATGGCGAACAGCCGAAACCGATCTAGCAAAAGACCAAACCAGTGACAGGAAACAGAAACATACGAAATCCGTATTCTAACTCCTCGCAGACCACATAACAGGTATTCTGAGATATATATACTTACACACAATTCAAACATACATATATATATATATATATATATATATATATATATATATATATGCATAAAGTACATAGGAACATAAAAACAGCCAATTGTCCGGAAATAGCCCTGAAAAAATGGTGAAAGGTACCATTTATCACCTCGATTAAATTTTATCTCATTATTTTTTTTTAATTCCAAGCGAGAAAATCAGAAAAAGGAAATTAATTTTCGGCTTTCCCGTCAACGGGCATTAGCGGGACCATTTATCCTCGTGTCCCACCTTATCGCCTCCGTGTGTTCGGTGTGGGCCCGAGCAGTCCCCGATTCAACCTTAAACGCTTCTTAATGAAATTCATTGGATTAATCTAGGAGCCATAAATTGCTGGCGGACACGCCGCCCGGGGAGGGAATCCGGTGCCCCTCCAGGTTTTAAGGACCCGAATTATTCCCGGCCCCAGTTACACGCGTAATTATAACTGTCGCTCCTTTTCTTGCGACCGGTGATAATATATTACGTGGCCGGTAATCGGGGCCTGAGGAAACATTATACTAGAAATCCCCCCAAAGCCGTTATTTACCTAAGTATCTGACTAAGTTCGATTTTGATTAAAGTTTTGTTCTACTTACGGCCTTACAGAAGTTTGTTACCGATAGGTATTTCTCATAATGACAAATTGGAAATTTTCGAGGTAAATTTAGTTTCCAGGCGGTATGAAACAATCCGTATTTGAACAGTAATGAATTCTAGCTCTGTCCGCACAGTAGCCTGAGTCACCCTTTAACCAGTAAAAAATATAGTAGTGTTACAATTAGTAGCTGAAACAACGCATTTGTCGATATAAAACAAATATGGAGCCATTATAAAGAAAAAAAGAAATAATTCATACCGCGATTGTTATTGCGGTCATAAAGGGTAGCGGACGTATCGCAATAGCGGCGGCTGGCTGTAAAATACGGGGCATGTCGATGCCTCGTTGTTGGTTTCCGCACGAAAGACCTGATTTACTCCGGGTGAACGATCCCTATCGGAGTTTATCGGTCAGCCGAAACCTTCATTTAGAGCTCGAGAAAGAATGAATTTGTACACGTCTCCACGAACTTCCGCGTTGGTTTTCTACCCTAGATATTTCGGTATGCCGGAAGTTGTTTCGAACATTTACCCCCGGATGAATCGATGGAAACGTCTGACCGTGTTCGAACGATGCGGCGCACTCAGTATTATCATTTAGGTTTAATTAGTAATGCGTAGTTAATAGTTTGGCCACGGAAAACAGCCAATATATGAGGATACTGAAATTTATCTTCATTATTCGAACATGCTTCCCGTGAACACAGTGAGCAAAACTATCCTTGTGTAATGAGACAGATTTACTTCGAAATTTAAGCGTGACTCGAGAAACGCTTTTTAAATTTAAAAATTAAAATCTTAATTTTCGAAACATTAACACCATTGTCTGGTGTAGGTGACGTTTTGTAGAAGGAGGCCGGGGGTAATGAAGAAGGAGCCGGCACGCCACATTAAAGGGTCAATTTAAAATGCAGTGTACACACAGAGACGGTATCAGGGTCGCCTGGAATCCGGCAGTGTCGGTGGGGAATTTTCCTGATTGTAACGAGGTCGGGGAGTCAGTTTTAATCAGGGAATGGAAATCGAGCTCCGGCGAGCTGGGCATTGAACGGTTCAAATGAGGCTCATTTAAATACTAAATCCCCTTTCCCCAGGACCAATTCGGGTTCGGTTTCATCAGTGAAATCCGACACGGATGAAATCCCTCCGACCCCTACTTACGGGAAGGCCTCCGAAAACGGAAAACTAAGCATGGAAATTCGGAACCAAAAGTTTCTATCGAAATTAGACCCCAGTTCAACTTGTTATAGATGATTATATTTATGGCCCCTCGCTCTTTTTTTAATCGTTACTGTTCTAGTGCCTAAGATTTAATAGTAAACAGAATAAGGTAATCTATTTTTGGAAGTTTCAGATAATGGGGACGGATAATGCATTAAGTATATATAACCGATGAAGTATTTTTCTGTCTAGAATATTTTGTTCCAATGTATCGTTATGTACTACTAGTTTCTTGCGGGGGGCGCTAATGTACTAAACTAGTTGGTATTCGATTCCTAATGTTAGAAAAAATATGTGCAGGATACAGGCGAGTCAACGGATACAATTAAATTGATTTAGCTTCTATCTTTGCTCCCGGATATTGATTTTGTCAGTAACTTCTCCAAGAATTTTTAAGCCTCGAGTCACATTTCGTCCTCTGGATCACGTAGGAAATGCGAGTGCTTAGCGCTTTCGGGCTTGGCGCGGATTAGAACTCCGCACTTCCTTTCTGAAAGTCAAGTTGTATCAGCCAAGTTGTTAATCCAGTTTCATTAGCCCCGCTCTCTGTTAACAGCCAGAGGCCCAGGTGAATCTGAGCGGGCTCCTACAAACTCCCTTATATGAGAGTGCTTTAATAAGTAAGCCTAACACAGCGCATTATTAACACATCGGGGTGTACAACATTGACTTGCTAAACGGTATCATTTTCATTAAGAATTCATTAGCAACGGTGAGGTTACAAATATTACATTTGTATAACATTGTACATTGTACAACAACGCTGTTATTACTTCACTATATATTTTTAACAGGCTAATTAATAAAAATCTATTTGATGTCGCCACAATATAATCTGCCTTCAATCTAATTGTTACTATTATACAACCATCTCTTCATTATTAAATTTTGATCAATCAAGTCAGTAATTTAAATGTTATTACTACCATGTACTGATAATAATACATATATATATTCGTATAATTAACCCGTTCTGAGACAATCGTTCTATATAAAAGAAATGTTGACCATAAGATTTGGTGCTTATTCTAGGCTTAATTTCATCCGTAACTGTAACGAGCGCTCATAACAGTGGATTTTTCCTCATTATGATTGAACAGTGGCCACGAATGGGAGCTTCACCAATGTAATGGGAAGGTGGGGGAAGGGAGGCTTGCATTAAAACGACAAGGGGTTCCTGCCCCTTAATTAAACCTCGAAACTCCGCCAATTTTTAATTCTACTTACAGTATCTCTCTCTCTTACTCTCCAGCTGCTGGTAATTAAATGGAGCCTAAATCGTTGCAATTTCGACTGAATATAGTAGTACAAAGACCGCCATTCCACTGTCAACGAGAGTACAGTTGTATTTGCTAAATTAAAGTTTAGTTAAAGATTGTTACAGAGGGAGTAAGCAATTTTTGGAGGTAGTATGATTAGTGTGATTTTTTTCCCGCTTATTAAGCGACTGCGATTGAGCGACTGGTGCTTTATACGTAATTTATGAGGCCGAACCTATATAACATTTATCTAAAATACGTTCATACATACATGTAATTTTTTTAAATATTCTATTACAGTATACTATTATAATAGAATGGATTATACGTATCGATATAAAGATTTCCCTCATTCTTGTGATGTTTTCACATAAAAATATTTCCTTCAGTAATATATACCTATACATTTTCAAATATCTTTTTCGGAGAGTTATTGTAGGATTTTAATTGGAGCCAAGTAATATATTCTAAACTTGCATCATTTAATGAAAAGCATTGTTCATAATGGTATGTGCAATAGGGCAATAACACTTCGTGTGAATCTATTAATGGTTTTGATATGCTATTTTATTATTTGATATTTTATTTTAACACGATATCACTTGAATGTATTCCAAGGCAGGACGATCAATTATGTCGACGTATTTTAATAAATTACTCGTATATTATGTAGTAAAAAAACATATCGGGTTATCGACTTCCATAATGGAGCGTTACAACGTATATTCCATGGAAACTTCGCTTTCAATACAGTTTGCTAAGCAGTGGTTCACACTGCTGTCTGGGGCGGAATGAAAAAGCCGGACGATCCTTAATGCCTATCGATCGAGCGATGCATTATCGAAAATTGAGCCCGAACGAGGCCCGTTCCATTGAAGCGGTCTCCTATTTGCAGAGCCCCATGACAAGTGACCCCCCCCCTCCCGCGAAAGTCACGACAAAACCTATTTATCCCCATTACAATTGCGACACTTTTATTCGAATTTCAGCCTTTTCCATCACTCTTGAATAGTTGGTATTGGTTCTCGATTCCGGATTAGGTTATTTGATTGCGCGTAGTTGGGGCTCGTTTAATGCGTTCGTAAACATGGTCGCCCCGGTTTCGACATGCTGAAGCATCACTCTTTCTGTGAAATTGTTCATGAATAAAACAATATTTAATTCTGCGAACGAAATTCAAATGAATTGAATGATTGAGGCTATTAAAATCTCAAGTATTATACTGTACACTATAAACAGTATCAATGTTTTCCACTCCTTAATTAAGTATAAATAAATAAATAAAGTGTTTAATGGCTTAATCAGTTCTTTGAAACGAGATCTAATCTGAAAATGAAACCTACAAGAGGAAAGGCCTACTGGCTACCGGAAATGCTGCCAAAACAGAACCAGTTTACGCATTACTTTATTTTTAATTGAAAAGAACTATTTATACAGTAATAAGAATAGTACTTTCACGTTGTGAAATACTGCACAGATATAATAACTTGTCGCTTAAAAATACAGTTTCATATTTAAACTGTCTCTGGACTTTAATTTAAACTCGCTCTGTTACAAAAAAATGCTACAGCAAATATTTTTTGTCTTTAGAATTCAGAATGTCTTAGTGAAATCTATTCTGAACATCAGTGGTATTACAGAACGAAGGAATACAAATTAAAATGGAATTGGGGTAACAGACCGAAATATTGACCCCGTTCAACACGAATAGTTTTTATGCGGAATACCAACTAGATTATTGGCCCTAGTTTCATAAGGGGCGGATTGTACTACAATGAACTACACTTGGTTATTATTCACAAATTATAGTTATATATATATATATATATATATATATATATATATATATATATATATACATAATGAGTAAGAGTTCTTTCTTTCTTCTGTTATTATTTCCTCAAATTATAGAGATAGAAATTAATGAAGGCCCAGAGGAAGGTTGATGGAGCCCTCTCCATCTCGGGGTATTGAAAAAACTTATCCCCATGTAAACTGCCTCAAAACTAAGTTTTCATTAATTACCAACTTTAGGAGTTGACTCAGTGTGAGAGAGCCAATCAAACCCAGTTCATAATACTTCCTGCCGAAACTTTTTTGTTGCCTTAGCAACGGTTTTTGCAGGAGTCACGTGACTATTTATTCGGGCGGAGGAAATGAGGCCGGTCGGACCTGGGTCGTGCAGCGGAAGACCCAGATCGATTACCCTCCCATTAATTCCAGGTCTCCTCTTAACGAGAAATCCTTTTAATTTATTTTTTCCAAATCGTCCTCCGCTTTATCCCTTTCCATGATTATTTACAGACAAATAAATGTAATCGCAGTCCACCCGTATTGGAATTCATTGATATGGTACAGAGCCAATCGTGAATAGTACAAACTTGTTGACATAATTAAATTGTAGCTAATGATATATTCCCTTAACTTAAAAATGTTTAAGCCAAACAAATAAGTGTTGATAAAAAGTTTGTCTGTTGCCATAAATCAACCACAGACATTTCTCATTACTAGTATGAATTATAATTATTATTTTTTTATCCTAAGAGTTAAGAGTTTGCAGATTCAGCTTGTACACCTTTGATGAGTCATTCCTGTCAATACAATCGTTCTACTCTTTAATTTTAAAGGGCCGGTGGGAGAAAATCCCGTTGCCTCTGTTTTCGAAGGAGTTCATTAGACCGTTAAGTTTTGGGCCGTTGAAAAATACACGTAGGTTGAAAATTAAGTTCCGGGTGTTCCAATTACGCTCCAATTATGCGAAATCCAATTATGCTACCTAAAATTGACTGGCGGCAATAGCCATTACGCAATTTCCTCTGAAAACAAAGGACGGGCGATGTTGGGATACTCAATCAACGATCCGTCTGTATAATACGACTCTGTGTATGATAACGCCATGTCACCGTACACAATTCAGATTGAAGATCATTACATTAAACAGGCTTAATTTCTCTTAATTTGATTAAATTTTTTAAAACACATCGTTTAAACTGGCGTATCATTTTCATTCACCGCTCCACACTTATATCCAATATTCTCTCGCACCTTCTCATTATTATCCGTCCCCATTTTATATGAATCTATATTTTAATCGAAGAAGAAAGGTAATAAGATGAATTATTTACATAATTACAGCCATAATTTATGAATACCAGTTGTTGAATTTTACAAATTTATACCCAACCTTTATGATAAAAAAATCAATGATACAAGTAATTGAGTGAAGAAATTCCTATATGGGGTTCCCCCAATGGGACTGTGCCTGTAAATAAATGTACTAATTTCTCGTTTAAAATACTCAGAGATGATTAAATTTCACTCAGCCCAGAGTGAAATGGATCAACAAGAGGCGTTACCTTGGTCATGTTGAACCAGACTCTGACGAAGCTAGTCAGGAATGAGGAAATAAATTAGTTCAGAACTTAATTATAAAGAACCAAATGCCGGTCGGTTTGAGAGCAAAACTTTCACTGATGCCAACTGGCCGAGCGAATGAACTAAAAAACACAATTAAAAGTGCCCTATTGATAAGGATTGTGTAGGGATTGTTTCGACACCTTGAAATCCCCTGCTTGGATTCCTCCAAGTATATAAACACCGGAATAGAAAGTAAGAGTTGGGCGAAATCCGGGCGATCCTCCGGAGAAACTTTCATTAGGTTCCTCAAAGAGGAGAGAGCGGAAGGGAGTGAGATAGAGAGAGAGAGATAAATAGATAGATAGATAGATAGATAGAGAGAGAGAGAGAGAAAAAATAAGAAAGTTGGAAATTCGAAGGGATATATGTCGCGCGCCGGATTCTTATATGGGAGAAGAATCCCTTTAATATTTATTGGTCTCCGGGACTCGGGACCTACTCGAGTTGTTTGCGAACTCCACCCGGCGGGACATAGGGACAAAGAAAAAAAGTCTAACTTCTAACTCGGATGCGAAGATGTAAACTCCTTTGTTTCTCCGATCGGGGTCGGGCTCCGCCGATGTATATAGCTCCCGCCCCGGGGCTATAGGCTATTTGAAATATTCTTTATACAATATACAAGCATAAAAATAAAAATGTGCACTGGCTTACAGGTTTACAGGTGCCACACATTCAAGATAGGTTGGAGGGTTTATATTTCTAACTTGTCGAGAATTATTTAATGACTAAATCTTGGCTAGCAAGTTGAGACTCTCCTCAATACTCCTGAAGTCACTTAAAACACACATTCTATAGGCTATCCGTTGTTCAGTATTACAGTCGTAGTTCTGCGAAAAAAAAATATCTGTTCTTACGAATTTATATTGAAACGGTTTCAATGGGTTTTATTTACGAAATATTAATAATAGGCGAAGGTAGTGTCAGCCAACTATATCCGGCACTCGCCGGCTGAATGAACGCTTCTTCAGTTCTAAAGGGCCCTACAGATCTTCGACATTACTGTCAGGCTTAACGATGACAATATACATTCGCCGCTGAAATGTTTCGCCAGTACACGCGGGTCCTATTCAAGTCCCCTAGCAAGTCATTCCCTTCCAGTATTATACCAGTAGCGAAGTAGCAAAAAACAATAAGTCCACATGAAATGTTTATTTTCGTATTTGACGTCGAAAATCCGATATGGCTACCGAATTATATTTCCCGAAACTGCTGGAATTCACCGAATCCACTTGATCTGTAATCTTTCTATTACCAGGAAGGTTTAGTTAATTTTTTTTCTATAGACAATTAAATTGCAGTCGGTTTGTTCTAATGATATTAATTATTTTATTAATTATTATTGACCCAAAAATACTTTCCGAAAATCTCTGGAAATAAACGAAATAGTCAATTCTAAACGCGTTCTGTATATACTAGTTTTGTGGCCTTTCGGTCAACTCTATACAGGAAGGGGTGCCGCCCCTTACCTTCAAGAATGTATATATTCGGAGCCAGATACACACAAAAACACAAACAAAGATATACAGAGATGCAATTGTAGGAGTCGATTCGGATTGTGGGTTCTGCAGTTGCCTGAGCTCCCAACCGAGGTTTCAATTCCGTCCACCGTGGGGTATTTGCCTACCCGACTCTGCAAATAAACCCTGGCTCGAAATTAATAGCCTTCAATGTACAGCCGATCGAAAATGTTTGCGCCATCCGTTTAATTAAATATATACATTTAATTCCGCCGGTGTTTGTCCAAAGGTTTTAGCAAATAGAATTTCACGGACGACCCCTCAGAATGAAAAAAGTGGCGTGCGCATAAATAATTTTGAATGGCCATTAAGCTCAATTGGATATGATAATGTAGGCGCGGCGACTTAATTTAAATGCAATTTCGTCTCCCTCACAATTTACAAAGCCATATTGAAACCGACGTGGACACTATAAGTTACCAACAAGATAGGTAATAAAATCCCGGTTCCTAAAGTTTCATTCCCTTCTCACTCGTCATCCTAATTCACTCATTAAATTTCTCTCCTCTGTTACCAATCCATTATACCTATAACGATAAAGGTTTTTACAATAAATAAAAGAAAATAATCAACCGAGAAGCCGGTCTTGACTTTTCTCCATCGTCAGTTGTATTCCGTTAGAGAGTCTTGATATAACCTTTCTGTATTAGGACTTAGAGATGCTGGAATTGGTTTAGCCTTTAGAATCAAACAAGCGGAACGAGTGATAAACTCACTCTATCTGCCGAGCCATGTCCGACCTCTATCTCTGGCGACTTCCCTTCAATCACTCCTTGGCTTTTCCCCGGTGGTGGAACCAATCACAAATTACGACTAACTAAACGGCTAGGGCGTGCTAAATCCTGTATACTCTCTGGATTTGAAAATTGTTTTAAATCATTTAACTATAATCAAGTTAAACAGGCGGGCGAATCAGTTTACAGGCTTTAAAGCAAAGATCTTAGAAGTAATCATATAGATCAGGGAGAGATAGTTCTGAATAACAAATATCGGGACAGCCATTAGTGAAGTGAAACTATTGTTATGGGGGCTTGCATCTGGAGGGCTCTGGGAGTCGTTAGCGGAGTCCAATAAAAGTTAAGCAATGCAAATAAGGGACATTTGTTCCAAGTGTTGATCTCAACTTGAATTAAGAATTCCTTGATCCTGACGAACGACTGAACAAACTAAATCTATTTTTTGCATTATAGTATTGTAGAGCAGTTAACCGTCCCCAAAGATTATATTTATTCTAAATATCCTACAACAAGTATCAGAAATGTATTAATTTATGTACTGATCCTGTTTTATTACTATTATTTTCTTAATCAGGTAAATTTAGAAGATTTGATAGAATTTATCGGAAAACCTTTTTTTATTAAATAATAAAACAAAATAAAAATTATGAAAGCAACCACAAATTCGTATATTTCAAAAACGTTGTATGTAGCTTAAATTAGGGTTTAGTAAAGAGAATTTGTTATAATTAGTAATTAACACTGCTTGTATTTGAATAAAAGAACTTAGTATTATGTAGTTATATACATAATGTACAACGCTGAAAGCTAAGTGCTAATTTCTCACTGAAGAGATATTTTGCTGTTACGGAAAGTTAGAATCTACGAAAAGTTATTCTGATTAACTGCATAATAAATTTAAATTAGCGCATGGCGGCAATGCACGATTAGCGCTATAAAAAATAAAGTTCAAAAATTATTAAAATTGAATTGTAAACTGTAATATACTGAATTGAGGAAAATGTTATCATGTTCCCCAGTTGGATTCCATTCGTTTATTGGCCCAATTGACTTTACGACCGATCGTCAGATTCCAGTGGGCGTCGATGAATGAAAACTCGGTGATATTTCAGAGCGTAGTGAATTCGTACGATTTTGTCCAATAATTAAGAGGGCGGTGGCCTCTGGCGTACCGACTGCGCAGGCACATACTCCCACTTTCGACAGCCAACATCTGTTTTGTCACTGAACCGCTTTCATCCGTATTCTCTCGAAACGGGGCCGCATAATAAGGATGCAACTTCAAGATGTGTTTTGTGTTAAAAAATCTCACACTCTACTGCATTTCCCCACAGCGTGCCGAATAATTGTTTAATTAGATAAATTCACCTTTTAGTTGTTTGAAAGATCCACACCGTACGACGGAGCCTTGTTACAACTCGGATGACGCATTATAATGTGAAAATCATTCGTATAGATGAAGAAAAGCCAAGGTGTAAAATATTGAAAGCCACAAGAAACGATTAACACGCAGGGTTGTTGGTCAAAGATCAGACCGACTGGATTTGAAATATTATTACCAGTTTCGGCCCTTGTGACGGGGTAACGACAGGGCTACGCAGACAATATACCTGTCCTACTTCCATGTGCCCTTGATTGATGGATCGTCTTTTCACAGTCCGCGTCAGAACTGTTATTGCATTACAGTTCCGCCGCAACGCGGACAAACACTGAGACCCTACTAATCGACGATAAAAACAAATCATTACAAGTGGGATACGACAGAAAGTTTCAAATTAACCGTCGATTTACTGATGACAGCAAAAAAATTGCGGGGATTAAAACCGATATCTATCTGGGGCGGGACACGTTGACGCTTCTGGACAGGTTTTACGGCGCTAGACGATCCGATATCATTTTACCGACTGTATGTCCCGTAATGGAAAATAAAGTGGGGGATTGGCCTACTTTCGTTAAGCCTGCCAGATTTACAGGTACGCCTCTATGTAGTGATTTACTCCGATCTCCGCTCACAGCTGGGCGCTTGATCATTTTCCAGCGTTCCACCCGAACGTCTGGCGGGGATCCCGTCATGCCTAAGGACATCCGGTTATCAGTGTGCACGCCGCTGACTAATCTCTGAAATAACTGGCAAAAGAGAGACCAATCATAGTGTTGAGAGGTAGAATGGTTCCGATCGCTCTGTCCCTGAACACCACGCTCAGTCCTTAGGCCTCCAACTCTTGTCCGGGTAATGTAAAAGTTCCCATTTTTTCCGGCCCATAGATATTAGACAGAGGAATAGATCTGAATTAAACACAAATAATTTAGTCAATACCTTGAGCATTTCGCTCCCCAGACAGGTATATGAGAGAGGAATTAATTTATCTCCAGCTTGGTGCCTCTCCGCTTTGCCATACCTTTCATAATGGTTTGCAAAGTGAACGCTAACACAGTGCGGTTGTTGTATAACGCCTCCCCAGTCTGAGACCACCTCGTTATCCTAACAGTCTTAAGCCCTTCCTGAAATCCCCAACCCGCCCGAACATATCTGACCCCGGGCATTCGGATTCGATATTCCAACACATTCTCGCCCGTCTGCCTGCGAATAATTAGAGGAAAGGGACTCTCCGCAATCGTCTATCCCGCGTTAAATAATTAGGAATTAGTTGGAACCGGTTTGTCATCTACAATTTGCCTACCGACATTTATTATATAGGACCTCGAAATATACGACTGAGTATACTCTAGTGCTAAATTATTATTTATTCAGGGGCAATAATTACAAACTGAATCCCGACATTGGTTATGTTTTACCATATTTTTTTATGTAAAACCTGAACTGTGAACATTGAAAAACGCACCTACAAAAGAATACCACATTGACAAAAAACCATTTCAATAAATGTATATTATCAGTTACTCTCATTAAATTAAGTTATTTAATTAGAAGGGTACCTAGAAAGAGAATAGAAAGAAGGTTTGTTTAAAATTCCTTTTCATTATATAAGACGTTAATTTTATTAATAAAATAAATTTTGTATGTTATAAATTGCTCTTAATCACCTCTGAGCAAGTGAAATTAATTCCTGGCCGCTCATCAGGTTTTTGACCTTTTATATTACAGCCAAATTAGACTGAATATTACATTGCTGAGCCTCTTGAGTAGCTGTACGTTGTCTTAATCTTAAATAGATCTGAATTTATTATTCAGATTATTTACAAGCCGAATGGAGAATCTCTTAACAGGGTGTTATGTAATTTATTTCGCAGATGTGCGGACGTAACGTGGAAATATTCTCGAGTGTTTTCGGAGTGTGGAGTGGAAAATTCACGGTCGAGCGACGAGACCGGCCGGGGACAAATCCAAAACAATCGAGAAGGGTCTCTCGAGTTTTCAGAACCATCCCAAGAACTTGGCTCGTTATAATGGCGAATTGTAAGCAAGTATTAATACCGGCGGTTTTCAATATACCGAACTCCCCCTTCATTTGGACTTCGTTACCGAGGCCACTAATAAGGGAAGTTTATTAGGAGCCAGACTAGCAGGGCGCTTTGCCCCTGAAGGAAATTCTGCTTCCGATCCCCAGCCTAATTATTCCATTAGGCTGATTTTCAGTGATATTGTGGAGCATGATAATTTTAATTTCATACAGGACTCCCGGTCCGGGTGTCCGTGTATATTCTAACTTACAAAGAAATTCAACCACTGTTTCGTAAAATACGTAATATAATATTAAAGATTAATTATATACATAAGTAAATATTGGATTGGCAACTAAGTCATTGCGGATTTCTACGCCATAGCTGGTGTTCATTCATAAAGTATTTGCTTCAACATTTCTCCAACTTGAAGTATTTCTAAGTATACTATGATAGACATTTTGTTAATAGGTTAATGTGTTCGAAGATAGTAGTGTGCCGAATTTCGGCGTTCTATCTAATTATGTAATTAAATGACCAGACAGTTGTAGCGTTCGGTTTCATATTTGAACGGGTGCGACATTAGCATAGTTTCTACATGTCGCTATAAACACTAATTCAGACGTAGAAGAAACATAATAATCATTATTGGCAAAGCATGGGCCATTGTTAAGAGGTATTCGCATATGATCCCTCCTTCTGTTAAGCTCACTGTCACTGACTGTCTCCTCCCTTGGCTTTATAGGCTTGCCTAAGCCTAGTCTTCTGATAATGCTTCAATATATAATCTTATAATTATCCACATGAAACAATGATACAAAATGATAAATATAATATGTTTTATAATAAATTACTTAGCGTTAAAATTATCTAATTAATTTATTTTTTAAGCGCTGATATTGAGCAAATAAAAACTAAACGTTTGAGCAATTCTAAGGAACTATTTTCATTTCATAAGTTAAAAGTTGAGTATTCCACATTCGATCTTGCTCCACGTTAGTTTATGGCTCGGAGAGTACGTCTTTTCATCGCAGCCACTGAAGCATTCGGCGAAGTTTCCAAACTCAGTTTCGGCACCGAACCGGCAGTATCATTCCGCCCGGCGAGCACTAACCGGACCGTAACCGGAAACCTGGAGAATTACCGTTGCCCGTAAATCTTGTAATTTACGACAGTAATTCATTTTGCGCAGTCTTGAATAGGTGCAGCCTAAGAACCATGACCCGGTTACTGGACAAATTTACATGCGTTTGGTAAAAAAGAAGTGCCAACAAACGCTGGGTAGCAGCGCAGACCACAATTTTATGCCTCACTAATCGACTGACTTTTTCTTTTTAATTCATTTTCTTCTCGTCGGTATGTGGAAAAGTTTTTCTTTCAATACTACTTGACGATATGTACTACCTTCTGAACAAATTTATTTCTCTTCATCGTGTGCTCATTGTTGCCCTTGAATCTTCGTTAGGAACACTTTTCCTCGTTTCAAGCAAACAAGCGTTGTCTATTGACTGTGGGAGAAATTATTGTTACAAAGAGTAGAATTAGACATCCAGGATCTAATATAGCTAAACGAATGAATATTACATTTTCTAAATAAAAACAATATAACAATAGATTTTGAATTATTATTGATTCTTAAGCTTAAGCTTTTCAATAAATTATTCGACTGTAAAAATTCGCTTCAATAAATTAAATGTGGCATTCTAATTCTGTAGCGACTTCTCAAAGTGGGGAATTTGGTTCTTAATGGTTCTTAATACTAATGTCATAAATTGCAGATTGTTGTTAACTTTTCTTATTGACTTTTATTCCTATATGATAAAATGTGCACAACCGGTGCTGTACTATTGTTTTTAAATTATATTAAACTAGGAACCGAGGACACCAATGATTTTCATTAGTGGGTATCAACAAATTCGCTGAAATTTTATCCATGAATAATTAAAATTCCGGCTGAACTCAGTTGCAGTTTGAATATATCATGGGTAACTGCTTATTTTCATGCGATGAACTCCTTTCGGAGTATCAGGTATTAATGGGACCGCTTTTCATTAACCCCCTCCCCGGTATAAAGTTTTCCACAGTTTTCCCAGTGTAACTCTCGGCGCCTGAAGTGCGCGGCCCCTGCGTAGGGTGGTAATGAATAGGGGTCCCCCATCCCTCCCGCCCTTAAACCTGGTCACGATCCTAATCTCCGGCCGCAATATAAATTTCTGAAGAAAATACTTTTAAAAGCCCCCATTGTCGGCAGTTTCCTTTTGTTGACGGAATTAAGTTTTCAATTTACCCCCCACCCTCCACCTATCCGCCCTCTTTGAAGGACGTTGAAAAAGTTATGTATTAAAGATGGTTCCCCGAAGGGAGCGTTCAGACTGGCGAGGATTCAATCTCATTGTTCCTCGGCTTTAATACGCTGCATGATTCATGAAATCTTAAAGCGATTGTTCAATTCAAGTTTAAGCCAGGCTAAGAAAACCGTACTATAGTAGCATCCATTCCTTTAGTACATAAAACTAACCTGTATGAATCAACTAATTGTATGCAGGAAGGTTTACCGCGATAACCTTGCATTGATATTAGACTTTGCATTAAAAATCCGAAGTGTTTTCTTAATATCTCATTGTGTCCTGTTTTGAACTATCAGGGCAACACACATCTATGGATCGATAATTGATAAAAAATGTTTTTTAGATTTGGTTGTAGAGCCGACACATTATAGTATGCAATAAACGACCCACTGCATTCATCCATAATTGAAACATTGAGATTATAATTAAAAACAAGGATTAATCTCGAAATGAATTTGACGGCTGGTTCTATTTTTTCGGCAATAGACATCCATTGTTTCGTACTGTAAGTGATCCTCCATCGAGGCGAAAGCCCTTCTTACGTCGACGAGTCACCTCCACTCTCCTACTTGAATTTTCTCTGGAAGGTTCACACTCCTAAGACTCTTGGCCTAGTTACATTCGTTCATCCGTCCCGTGTGTCCTTCGCAAACCTCAACCCACGACGGCAGTATCTCTTAGCCCAACTCCCCCCAAGCGAAGTTTCATTTCTTACGATGCTCTCCAACTCCGGAGTTACAATTTATATGTTTTATATGTTTTTATATCAATGTGTCCACTCAGTGTATAAAACTGGAGAAATTTTATCCCACGATATTCTAACTAGTCGGTGAAAACTTTTCCGTGTAAGATATTTATTATAAATATTTTAATTCAGATACGACTATGTAGAAACGTTTTGGTAATTTCGTTAATTCGGTGGAACCAACAACAACTATCACTAGACAGACTAGAACAACTATTTCAGCATTCGGTGTAATATAAACTAATTATAGCTGAATCTAAAGATTCAGCTTTCTGGGCGTGGGGGTACTAACATACTATTGTTTTAGAAGATAGCAAAAAACTATAGTATTCCAAGCCTTGTAGGACTTCCAAACAGGTATTTCAAACTATTTATAAGATAAGTTCTGACAAGATGCATGCGGTTTATTTCAATGCGAAATGCTATATAACACATATTATAACATGGGCTATATTCTACGACAGTTTCACACCAGAGTTTTCATTATTAATATTGTATCCGGTTAGCCTACATATGTTTGTATTTTATGGTGATTTCGTGAGATATTGATTCTGAACTAGAATGTCTAGCTTTTAAGACATGGCGGCTGGAGGGAGTACAGTGCGGTATTCAATTTTAGACCTACAGAAATGAAGTTAAACGGAATCTGGACCTACTCCGGACGTTTAAACGGCAATTCGGGTCCGAGGCCCCGGCGCTAATTGGTTCAAGTGGAGGTTTTGTATTCGGACCGGGACTCCCGCCATGGTGCCCTGTTCAAACACAACTCCTTTAACCACCCCCTCCCCCACCGCTACTTTTTTCCAACTCGTTTTCTCCTAATGACTCCTTCAAATTGAAGTGTTTGTACTGCCTTTTTAGCCCTTTTTCGGTTTTAAATCCGTAAAAAAAAGAAGAAAAGGGAAGGGAAATAATGGGCCGGTGGGAGGAGGATTTACAAGAGAATTTTCTCGACTTTCGGGACTCGAGCTAGAAGCGTTACTCTAATTAATCCCGCGGACCGATTCCCTTTCCCTCTAGGGCCCCCTATCGCTTTAATTGCGGCCGGCGCCGCTGTTTCACGCAATTTTTATTATTTAACGTTGCCGAGCCGGCAGAAAAATTTTCCCTTCCGGGTTTGCTGGCAGTAAATTCTTTTTTGTAATGGCTTAATTGGCCGGAAACCGTTAACGGCTGGAAATTATTTGTTATTACACCGACCACGGGGAAAATGTAGAATTAACTTTCAGAGAGGGCCTTACTGACTTTTGTTTTTAGCGGCCCGCATCTCCGATACAAGGACTAGGGTAAAATAAAATTAAATAAATTTCCATATATAATTTTCTCAAATCAAAATTCGTTAATAACGGCAGTTAGGTTTTTCATATTTTCTAGCTTCATTAAGGATGTACTACCACTATATAATGACCGTATGTCAACATACTGCAGTTTCTTGATCTTGTTTCTCCTCTAGCGGGTTTGGTCTTTTAGTAAATCGGTTTTTTGAGCCAAAACCTGTCTAGCAGACAATATTGTAATATTTCAAATCGAGTACCTTCTAGTATTATATTCTATATATTGTTACGGTCGATAATCCTCAAGTTCAGTATGAATCTTTTTTGGGACATAACTTTCATTTCAAGCAGGTTCCCATTATAAATTTCCGGACGGTGGTTCGTTAAATGTTTACGGTCAATTCGTCGCCGGTAATAGAGCGGCCCTGGGCACGCATCCCCCACATCCAGCCGGGTATCCCAATATATTCGGATGGTATAGTCGGGTATCCATTTGAATGCATTCCGCCTTAAACGCCCCCCAATTTAATTCCCTCTCCAAGAGGAAATTTAAACGAAATACCCAAACCAGTTTATTTTACCGACCTGTGCCATTCGATCAGTATCTTGGATACATTAAAGGTTATTAATTTTTCTAGTTTGTATTTTTAAAATCGCGGATCTACCTTTTTTGACAAAAATTAATAATTCATTAATAAAGCTACTTGAGTTATAAGCAGAAAAATCACAAAACGGAGCGAGAAAATATATAATAATCCTTCTTTTAAAGATACTATAAAGAAGTAATACCGGCGAGTTGTGTGATTTTCTGTTCCATCTCTCTTGAGGAATGGATCATTCAGTAACATGAAGCTATAACTTTTCGTTTGAATTGTTTTTAAATAGCATCTTCCCTTTCGAGATTTTCTACTTTTCTTTTCGTTTTCGGTCCTATGCTTCTCCTTTTCGCTATCGTCAGTAACATTCCGTTAGAAACATAACAAGTTCAGTTTCAGTATGTTTCAATATATTTAATTATTATCTTCAGTCTTTACAGTTTAATACCCATGGTCTTACTTCCGTATTACTTCTATTCGATACTATAAAATACCATATTTATGTCGATATTTATCCGATCGTAAGTATTGCCCAAGTAAAGGAGTTTGAGCTGTACTCTATAGCGCATTTATGATTGTGCCGTTATGCGCATCAAAAATGCAGTTTATAGTATAACGTTTAGTGAGTGCCGAGCTTTCAGTCGGGTATTTGGACCCGATACCTCTGTAATTAATTAACACTAGTGGATGGGGCCCTCTTTCCAGGAGCGCACCTGAGCTCAGCCCCAGAATTCCTCTTCGAAAAGGACAGTAAAAACGCAGTAAAGAGGATCGTGAGGAAGATGAAGAACCGAGAGGAAAGCAAGGGCGATAAGCAACTTCTGTGGGGCTTTCGATGAGGGCCACTTAGGTTTAAGGGTGGCGACACCAACCCCTTCCCACCTGCATTAATCATTAAGCTCGGCGACCGCTTAAGCAACTTTTCCATTAGCCTCATAAAACAAGTAGGGACATAAAATGAAACCAATATAATCCCGATAGCACATGGGTTATGAACCCACTAGCAACACTTGTGAAATATTATCTATCGTAAAATGGATAAGTGGTTGGTGTTTATAATGCATACAAGGTACACGTTGTTTACTACTCAACGCCGGCGCGGTTGTGTTTAGTATTATGTTAATTATTAGAAAAAATAAAAGTAAACGTGTGTGGAAGATGTTCGTTATGGGATTGATTACAAATTTATATCGATCAAAGAACCTATCATAACCACCGCATTACACGCATCTAAATTATCCTGACTCAAGAAGATTTATGGGTAACTCAATAGACCACGCCGCACTAATTTAGTTATTTGAAGCAGCTCGTCCATCCCCGTGAAAACTACCTGCGTGCCATATTCTTAGAATTGGACTAAAATTGAATTTACAGTATATGATGAAAAATACGACGGTTAGAAGTAGTTATCTGTTAGCCATCTGAAAAATTAGGCCATTTGAAAATTGGTTATTGACTTTAGAAATAGTTTGTGTACTATTCAATAAGGCACGAAGGTAAATAATGTATTGTAGGAGTAATAACGAGAATTTAAAATAATCCACTATCCCCCCCCGTAATAAATTGGAAACTGAAATTGTGACGGACGGTTGAAAATATCTGCCGCACGGAAGTGGGGGTACAGGGCGTGGTCGGAGTTAGCTAAGCCTGGAATTGGGGACCTTGAGGTGGACGCTGTTCAATGTTTTCAGTCCGTCCTTATTGTAACGATACCGGCGATCTTATGTCGTCATGTTTAGGACCTAATTACCTAATTATTATGTTATCTAGTCTTCAATAGCACGCCCTATCACCGAATCAATTCCAATATTCGGCAGGTCCCAAGTTGTGAGTTATAGGAACGCACTCGGCATAACATTTCTCTTGCCTGGAAAGTCGAACTTAATAAGTTGGCAATGGTTAATTGTCCATTGCGACCCACACTATAACGTTTAAGTAACCAGAATAGCTTTGCTGGTCAGTACATTTATTAGAAATTATTGCCTTCCGAATTATTACAAATCTTCCATTGTGGGTGAATGAGAATTTTTCTTGAAATTTTGAAGAAACTTCTCTAGAGGAATGAAGATTATGTAAGCAACCAATATACTATTTGATATCTATCCTTATAATTTAGGTTATAAGCCTTCTAAATATTGCCGGATAAGTCCGATTTGAGTGACATGTCTGAAGAAATGCCAGCAATATTTAAAGTAATGATCGGTTTTATCTAAAAACACCATTTCGACAGTTTTTTTTGCGTATTCTGCCTGCGTACATTCCCTGCCTTCAATTCATAAATAAAACAATAATTTTGTTCAACAGAAAACTCTGTATAGGATAATTGACTCGCATCGTAAATAAAGTTCACTGAATTATATCCTGTATTAAATAGAGGGGGGGGGGGAGGGGGACAAGATATAGTGAGGTTTGTGGCGTGAACATTGGAAGGGGGAGGAAGCGTTGGCTCAGTTCCCCCGTACTGGTTACGTGTTACGAATAAGTGCGCCGACCACCCGCACGAGGCTCCAAAATAAAACTAGGGATTGTATCCCGTAAATCAATCCATTAGAGGGCTTTATACGATGGCAAGTGTTCCGGCCCCTGCGCTCCCCCACCTCCCATACCAGCCAGATATTTTATTTATGGACGGGATTTATTTTCTTCTATTTTTATTTTTTTTCAGCTTTTGGGATTTCTCCGACACATTAGGTCCACTTTAATCGCCCCGACACGGTGTACAGTAGCGAATAAATGTCGCTCATAAAAGGGCGTGTGAGATGATTAACATGGTTCTTTCAACAAAACCGTTTATTTTTTTTATTTTATTATTAAATACCACCAGAGTTTTCGTTTGAATAATTCCGTATAGTTCAGCAAGAATTTTACTGCACATGACGACTGTAACAATATAATCAAATGTTCCAATCTTGAGCTTTTAATATAGGAACTTGTTTCCTACAGGACTACATTAACGAAGTCAACAAAAAATGAGCAAATCTATATTACTGCAAACATCGGCGAGACGTCTCTAATAAGCCCCCTCGAGTGGTACGGAAGTTTGAACTCACCTGGTACTTGAAGCGTTCCAAAACGGTCCCCGTCCGGAAATGGGACTTGAACTGAGGAAAGGGAAAGTCGGTTACCCCGTTCCTAATTGCTAACCCAACTCAGAACCGTTCGTCCGAAATGGCAATACGTTTATAACATTTATTTTGAATTATCTGCCTAATCACATATAGCCTTCGTCATAAAGCGATAAAACTTTATTAGGAACACCCTAAACTGGATGATGTTTCCTGGTTTCAGTTCCTACCCTTTGTCAGAAACAGCAGGATTTGATGCTGAACGGAAACTTCCTCTCGCAATAAGCGTTCCGGTCGTCCTTTGATAATAGCAAGAGTTCACAGAAATTCGAGCATTATCCGGAAATAATATCGGGGACCGGTAGACAAGATAGGCGGGCGGTCCTGAGTGGCAGGAAAACGGAAGACGGCGAGAGAGTAAGAGAGAGAGGGGGATCCCTAACGACCAGCAATTAAACCCGAGTTAAGGTGGTTTATAATCAAATGTGGGGGGGGGGGTAATTAAGGAAACCCCTGCTAGACGGAAGATAAATTTAGGATTATTATCCGTCAGTTGAGTAATCCGTGTATTAGAAGAGAACTGAGATTAATCCTTCTTGTATGGGATTCAGATAATCCTGGCGCTGGTCGGTGGCTGTAAGCTAGGCGCGGGCAAATACGAGGGTGAGCCCTATTACCAGAGTCCGCTCCGCATTGGCCGGCCGTATTCTCTCAAGCGTTGTTTAACAGGATGTACTCCGTAGTTCACCTATACTTAGTTCCCTTTTACTATACTGTAAACTGTAGATTGAGAACTATTCTTTGAATGATTTTATATCATGACTGTCCTACTTCAGATCGTCCTAGGGGAATATCATCCGCGGTCTTTCTTTTCTTTTCAAGATTATTAACACTTTGTATTAAGCTAATTAACGCCAAAAACATTAATAAAAAAATTAATTGCCCATCACGCGTACGCGTACAATTTGTGAAAAAATGATAACTTCACAGACCTAATACATTCTACCCAATTACTCACTTATATGATCAATTATTCATTTATTGACGGGAAGTAAAATTCATGTCATTGTTAGGAAGCAACGGGAAATTGTTAACTGTAGGGTGTTACTATTCTATTGCGGTAGGATACAGTAACCCCTAGAGCACAAATGCGCTCAACAAATGTTTATTTAATTAATTTCATTTTCGCACCTTGATTAAATGTAGAAAATCTTATGAGCAAGCGAGTGAATTATTGTAATTTAACTGTGATACTGCTGGAATATAGTGGGACTAAAAAATGTATTGTGAAATTAAGTTTAAATCGATGGTAATTGCGACTATGTTACGATATTCTGTCAGCGTTCTGAATTATTCTGCGGGTTACGAAATAAATTCATTGACCAGCGGGGCATTCGTTTATCCACTCCATTGCATTACCGCACGCGAGGGTTCCGACCCATGTCGATGTGCGGGAGTGTCCAGGCCGTGAGGCAAATGAAGAAGCCCTCAAATTTCCTGGCAGCGGTCGGCGCCGCCCGGATTGCGGGACAGACAACGGTGCCCGGCCGGCGTCCCATTTCCCAGCCCAGGAAATGGAGATTTTAATTGAAACCAGATAATACCGCCGGCGTCCACTACAACCGCGCCGCACCAATAGATGGCCGAAAATAGAAACTAATCTGGAACAAGCCGCCGTGTATTTTGTAATTGAACGAGAAATTATTCCCTTGTTTTTGCAGTAATCCAACGTGCGTTATTGCAAATCGCGTTTACGCCACGCTTACTTTGCGCAAATAAACAACTTCCTACACGTTATTAAGTAAATTTTCTGTTTGTTTATCGAGATAAACAGAAACATATAAATACTTAAAATATAAATGGTTTCAATCGTTTTATCCAAGACTCCCATCTTTTTGCAATGGTACGGTAATCTTTTTTATTTTCTGACTGTTTATCACTGGCACTAATAGATATGCATTTTATTGTTATATAACATAATGGGGACTGAATCAGTTCCGCAACATGTTTTAAACGGCATACTGGCAAACGGCAGCACGCGATGCAATGTACGGTTAATGCAAATATGTGCTCTACTGTGACCGCATTATTACACCGCTCTCACTCACTCTTTCTCTCTCTAGTTTGACCATGGGAGAAAGCCTAGGGCACGCCAAAGAGAATTTTCTCTCTCTCTCTCTCTCTCACTACCTAGGTTCGTCTAAAGGCCATTTCACACACAATTAACAATCACAGTGTCGTTTTCCAAATAAGAAAATAAACATTGGAAACGGTCCTCAGTTCTACTATCGGTACACGGGAAATGACAGTTTACAATAAATTAATTTTTCCTGGCTATCCCTAAGGCCATTGCCGATTCGTTCTCATACAAAAAAAATTACGGGAATTCAAAATGAAATTTTCCCCGCCGTCCAGTGGCTTGAAAGTTGGAAATTAATATCTTCCCGCAACGTAAATATGATGATGGCCGGTAGCGATGAGGGCGTAGGTGAATTTTAATCATTATTGTTGGTAAACTGTCGGCGGATGGAAGCTAATATCCGGGCTAGATCGCGCCTCAACTTGGCCCATTAACTTCGCATTGTATATGTTCATCCCCTATTGGTACCTTGTTTAGTAACTGCGAGGATCGGATATAAGCCATAGGCATTTATAAGCTTTTTTTCAACTTCGTATAACTTATATGAATTATAATTTATACATATTTCAGAGTAGAGTTGACAATTATAAAAAAAAGATAGATATTGTTAGAGATTTTTATTAGAATGTCCAGTAGAACACTTCTAGTATTTTCAATGTATTCAATTCGATCTACCTTTACTCCGCTTTATTTCTTTCCGAACATCAAGGATCAGTAATTAATTGTTCACTGTGAACATATCTTTCTGTCAATATTTTTTAGCTAAAATATCATCGTGAAATAATTGGCCGATATAATTAAAATAAATATGGACCGAAAGTCCCCTAATGTTTACTTACAGTATGGGAAAAAGACCCACTGAATAACAATTGACCAATTGCTATTCAAGCAATTAGGTCAATTGTGTTTTCAATACACCTTCCGAGGAAAAGTATTGATCTCTTAGGTAGTCCCTTGTACGATAGATTCTAAGCAATCAATTTCTTTTCCCAAAGTTGTATTGTAATATCAATTATTTCTTTTTGTTTCAGGTGAGAAACATTCAGTTTGCTCCAGGAAGGGATATACTCGAAAGTGAGTAACTTATTATTGTCTTAATTTAACGGCGACAATAATGGTCACCGCAGATTAAACATCTATATGCATTTGTTCCTTAGATAAATCATGGACAACGAAATACTTCATAAATTCCATGGGTATTCCCCAAAATTCAAGGAGACCATTATTTAAATTATTAGTAATTTTTAAATGTTGTTACCTAATCTTAAAAAAATAGTATAAAAACGCTCATAATTTGCAAGTATGTAATCGCGCTATATAAATAATACATTAAAAAATGCCGCTCTTTACCTTTTCCCGGGTGTGGCTAATCTCGCCGACGACGTTGAGGGGACCGCAAACAGGGGGCAAAAAACTTCAGTGTCTAGCACAAAAAGAGGACTTTTAACGTCCGCTGAAATGGAGTTATTTGAACGTTGGGCCGGTTTATAAAGAGGTTGACGTTTAGCCGTGAGTCAGCCCCCTTCGTCCACAGCACAAATTCAATGGGTAATACGGAACAAAAATCATCAAGTTTTTTCTCTGTCGGATCATTCCCTCGTCTCGGTGGTATGTGAAAGTTTTACTTTAAATACATTCCGCGTTTAGATCATTGACATCAATGTATGAACTAATTTGTTCCCGTTGATTTTGGGCTCATCCTTGCCGTTGGATCGTCCTCACGAATATACTTCAGGCATTCATTTCCTCGCTTCTCAGTAATTTACCCTATCGGAGTCACACTTTTACTCCGCGTCATACATTTAACACGCTCAATTTCGTAGCAGGTATACGAACACCACTAATGATTTACGAATGTCTAACGCATTGTCCATGGACAATGCTATTCGTTGATTTTTCGTTCGCAAATGTTTAGTAAAAACTTTATTATTCTTCAGTATTACAACGATTGCACAAAATGCCCCATCCGTTTTGCTTAATTCACTAACCTATCAAACTTGAGATGTCAATCCGCTGAAATTATATTTTATTCTTAGCAAATTTTGGTCTTAAAACTCTTTGTCGTTTCGCTGTTATTTGTTTGGTTTCGTGACCAGAAAATTAGGGGAAATTCATCAATCAAATATTGCGGATAATCGGAAAAATCGACCCTATCCATTCGATAAGGGCTTAATGTGATATCGATCATTGCTCCCTCTATACAAACTTCGCTATCGTTTTATATTCAAATCACAATATTTGCATGTGAAATATAATTAGCGATTCGGATTCGCTAATCTGATTAAGAATTGTTTATTATCAATTTCACTATTTCCTTGTAAATAGTTCGCTCCCAGATACTTTTATTATTATCGTTACTTTAGCATTCCATATTGCTGGTAATGAATCTGTTGATATTTAGTAGCTTTTCAGATTTAAATATTGATATATTGATTCCTAATATATATATAATCGTCACCAAAATCGAATTTACTTTTCCTATGATTTTGGGTTCGAGCTGTAATCAAGTAGAATGCCGTTAATAACAGAGTGAAGACATACGCTACCTTTTATCATATATACACTTAATGTATTCATTACTTTTGTTACTATCATACAAAGGGGCCTAAAATTAATTAGGCGTGAAATAATCCAGGGATAAATGGACATTCGAAATGAAAAGCTTTTATATTATAATGAATGGTTTCATTGTCTCGAAAAACCCGTCTGGTCTTTTTTGCCTTTATTCTTGGGTACAGGGCCCACTTTGAATTTTTAGCTCGGTGAAAAAGTTTTTGCGGTGGAGGCTCAGCAATAAAAGTTGATGATGCCGGCCTGTCATTTACAAAACACAGGCGACAATTTCTTTTCCGCTGAGGGAAGACATTGTTTTTAATGTTAGTTACATATATTGTCATGTATTTCTAAAACAGAGCATTTCTGAGTGTTATCGCGCTAACTTATTTCCTAACTTTACTACGAATTACGAAGTAAAGCCCAAATTGACCAATCCATTTAATTAATGGTATTAATCAGGAAAGTACATTAATTTTATAATAAAAGTTTTTAAACAAAATACAATTTCTTTTCTGTAATTGTCTTTGCACTATGTACCTATAACAAATTGATCTACTTTAAATATTGTAAGATATAATTTTCTAATGGTAGGATGGGATTACCCGAAAAAACCTTATAGTTCCAAGGGTTTTAGATTAATTTTAAATTTAAACCGCAATAGATTAATGCTGATTACTGCTGGAGACACCTACTGACGAAAATTATTATGGAAATATCCAATTTATTCGAAAACGGAATGTTAATTAGTTAAATGGATTCAGGGTGTATTTTTACTACAGCACATTTTTCAGTGCGTATTCAAACGAGTTATTTATCTTTTTATAGCCTGTATTATATGTCGGCCGTCCGATCGATATTGTAATGGAATTTCAGCGGGCGGCCGTATACAGGGACTGTGGCTGATGTTAGCTAGTTTTCCTACTGGCGATAACCGCAGTACGGGGTGGGACTAACTGACTGGCGGTCTCCCATTCCAGAATGTTAAATGCAATATTCAATTTCCTGTCGGAGAGGAGGCTCCCCGCTGAAACGCCTGAATAATATCTGAGCCCGGCAATGATTAATGCCCCGCCCCCGGACGACTCTACCGCTAATTGACCAAAGCTCCTCGCGGCGTTTCCGAACGTTTGGCCCGAAAATGAAATTGGCAACTGTATCATAGTAACGAGTATGCGAGTCAATCGGACTGATTGACTTTTCATTATTTTTTTTAAATAAGTAAGGGCCCAGATGCGAAAGTATTAGAACGAAGATGAGAGGGTTTCGCGGGGCTTCACCCCCGGGCGCACACCTAATGAGGTTCCGATTTAACTATTTATTAATCATGTGTTATTAGCTATCCGTCTTGTTTAGTCTGCCTAGGCAGCAATGGAAATTGTTTATAGGTGTAATAACACTGAACGGCTTTCGGATAATTCATCTTGTCTACGTCTCGGTTAGCAGTATTACTGGTCCGGTATGTTATATCCAGTGTGATGTACTGCCCACATTCGGATCGGATTGTGAACGGGTCTTGTAGATTAAATCAGTAACTGGAAATTGGCTCGTGGGATGGAACATTAAATGACAAGTTTGTGTAACCTTACATTTTCTCGTAGTGTTCCCAAGTTCGAAAAAAATATTTTTACACGCTTCTCAATTCTAAATGAAACTAAACGATTGGTCTGGCTTAGTATTACACCTATAATATTATGACTATTCATGTCTATGTAAAAAGGTCTGAGTAAAAAGGTTATTTCTACACTAAAAATGAACGCTGAAGGTCCAATAGATGGCACTCTATGTCAAATTTATTATGGAAACCCGTAATATGCACCTCGTAAATGCGGTTGACAGCGTAATAATTGAGAAAACTAATTTGGCTAATTGAGATTCTATTCACTTGTGGAAAGTACCAAACGACAAGTTAACAAATGAATCAGTAAATCGGCCTCGATGATTCACAATTAATATATTTAGAATAGTGAATCTCACAGGCGGCCCCTCACCCATAGTATAGAAAGGGCTGAATTCGTCCAAAAAATCATGAATTGGATGGTTAAGCGTTTTCACTTTTTACGGCCTTCGCTTGGTAATTAATCTGACAATGCCTAGGCCCGGAAATTGAGTTTTCCCTCTCATCGCGAAAAACCAATCAGCAATATCCGATTTGAAACTGCGTCGATTCCATTGCCAATATGGGACCTCGCTAGTAGGTCGACTAATTTATTCTCCTCATTAATTTATTATTTATGGAATTTCTAATGTTTCGTCCCTTCGTTATTTACTCTGTCATATTATGTAACTTATTAGGAATGCAGACGGATGTTTAGATGTGTTTCTTATACCTACAAATATCCCCAGTTGAGCTTCTAGTGAACTTCAGAACAAAAACTGAATTTAGGGAAGATCTATGAGTGGTGAGACAGAGCGATGACTTTTCTAAGTAATAAAACTTTTATATAAAGCTAAGTTACACTGGGGCAGTTTTCTCGTTAACCGGTTCTTACGAAGGGTGTTAAGGGAACCGTTCCTAGAAATAGAAACAGTCGGCGCGATTCTAATCTAAGATGGCCTCCATAAATTGCGTCCACCTTATCGGCCCCCTCCCTCCTACAGGCTTCCCCGGTTTTTTTTTCTCTACGTACTTCCCCGTTCTCTGAAACGGTCCCAATGGCTTCTCCTTTAATTAAACAAATGTTTGGATTAGAAGGGGAAAGTCGCGAACGTGCCGTTTCACGATTTCGGCCGAGGAGGCCCTTTTTAGGATTACACCAGTTATTACACATTTAAAATTTATAGGTGCACATTTTAGTTGTCACAGCGAAGAAAGGAACGGATTTTTCCCAAACATCCTAAAGCATTCCGCTACTAAAAAGGCACACAGAAGCCAGAATGCTACACAGCCAAAAGCAGAGCGAGCGCCTTTACAGCGGCAGGGTGCTGGAGCTCAGTGTCCCCCAATGTCCCTGACTTATAAAAATAATATTTTATTTAAACATATGTATATGTTATTGTGAATGGGTCAATGGGAATATAAACTAATGGCAAGACCAATTAATTTAGATGAATTGTGATCGTTAACTTTGGTTTTTTGCAGTAAATGGTGAAACCATACAACTGCCATACAACTATTGTCCACTACACATTTTTACAGTGCAATACAATATTTACAGACTTTCTAAGTAAATATTTCAAAGTAAAATAATTGAAATATCTTCATCACGAGCGATAAAATACTTTCTCACCACAGTTTAATACTGTTTATTCGACAGCATTAAAACAACACGACAATGGAACAGAATTTATAATTTCGGTATCCCGTATGCGAATGCACGTATGGAGTTAGGCTTAGCCGCAAAAGGCTCGGGCAAGGTAAGCCTCTAATAAATAGGTATTTGGAAAAAGGGGGTTATCTCTGTTTATATTGGGGTGGGTGCTCCCCCAAAACTCGGCTACCCCAATTAAGGGGCGTTTTCCCAGGTCGGCGCCTTTGGAGGGGGCCACTCGGTCGACCCCCGGCCTACCTCAGCGGCTACTTGTAAGTCGCATGTTCCAACTTTGATTTCGGCCTCACGCAAGCCCTCTGCCGCAGTCACTTTGGCGCAGTAACCCGCACACACACACCGGTCGGTGTAATTCACTTCCGTATTTAATTCTCCTTCCTGTTTACATCGCGGGGGTCATTCCCCACTTAAAATTCCATTATCCACAGTCGCCGTTAACATTAAATAACCTGTTCAAAATCAAATCACTCCCAGTATATTTGCGCCTTTAACAGCCCTCTGTAACTCATCAGAAATTCATAAATATTGCCAACGAGAATTTCCTAATTTCTGTCCCTTTCTGGTAATGCAGTCTGGACATGGAATTTATTTAATAATTGGAGGCTATTAAAGTTTTAGCCGGTCAATTACTGTAGAAATAACAGTGCGCGGAGTGGAGCCCGGGCTCATCTTTTTAATTGTATTAAAAATAAAAGGTAGTACCATAAACGTATGATATAGCCGCAGGCAGAAGTTTCACAAAAGGACAGAGGTGCGTGTCCAACCGACATTAGGTCCTAAATTTATAGCCCGAAAAAATTTTCCGTGCCCCCATCTTACTTTATATTTCTTCAGCGTGAGCTACTGCAGAGAAATTGGACAAATAATTTTAATAATATTAAGAGAAGTCATCATAATCATTGAATCTTAATCTAAATTATAATATTTTGGGCGGTAAATTACTGTGGAGCAAATAGTTCTTATAATTTTAAATTGTTTTAATTAAATCTAGCAGAAAATTGTAACTTATTTTGTACCTCTGAATGTTCTATATCGTGAATGATTATTTTTTCAAATGTCAAGTATAAAGAATTCATAATAATGTGAAATATGTTGCAATCTACCACGAAAATCTGTTATACGAAATGAGGTAAATTGATATAAAGACATGCTCTGAGTTTATTGACTCCTCCCATATTGCAGGCTAAATTCGTATGATAATGAAGACGGGTAATAAGGCTGATAATTAGGAATTTGTTTATTGCTGGTTTGAGAATTTTTTATATAACTCCTACAGTTAGGAAGTTCAGAAGGCAGAGTAAATATTTGATTCGATTACGGTAAGAATCAATTTCAATAAAACCTAATTCACGGGGTATAAACATGTCTAATTGTGATGTACAAGATCTGCTTCGGAAATCCAAAATATTCATTCCATCGTGCTCTATTATGTCGTGAAACGTTCGCTGTTTGCATCAGATATCTGTAATGGAAAGTTGTTTATATTGGAAATGGCCGGTGGCCTTTTGGCCCTGAGGGAGGACCCTTGGCCCCCGTCTTCTTCCTAAATCAGGCTGGCCAACGCCATCTTCATTTATTTCCTTAATGTTTTCCCTACTGGCCTGCGCTAGGGACACGGGGGAATTACTGACTGAGTAATTTTCAACCCTCTTCCGTATAATTTTCCCATCCTTATTCCCACGAAATTCATCAGAAAATAAATAGGGGAGATCGTAATTCTTAAAAACTGTAATTTGCAAATGTACAAGTGAAAGGAAAATTGAATGAGGTTTGGTCATTAGTGCGGGAAGTTCTGGTGAGTGACGAGTGTTTATCGGTAGACATTACATTAATTAAATACCACTGAAGACCACGAGGTCAAAAACGGTCTAGCAGAGTCATATAAGCGGGAATACTATTCCAAAACCAGGCGTACCCCTTTGCCTTCACAAATACAATTACTAATGAATTTAAAGCTTGATGATAAATGAAGAATTAAAATCGATCGTGTGCCACACGGATTAATCAATCGTGCCAATTCGATATCTCTAATCATATTGTACTAATCTGAAGATTGGTTGCCTAAAGGGCTAAAAGTTGATTTGGAAGGGCTCGGTAAAGGCGTTAGAAGGGGGACAATGGGCGGGCCTATCTCCGCTCCTTTTCACCCAATCGTTAGAGCCGGAGACTTTTCCGCCGGGGCTATTTTCTAGCTCGGTGGACTTTGGAGGAAACCGATTCCTTTCGGATGTGAACCGGCCGGAAGCCTCTTTCCGCGTCAACGCTTACCACCGTAAACCTATCCGAAGCCATTTTTATCCGCTGTAAAGTTATACGGGGAAAGAAGCGCCTGTTGGAATTAGGTCAACAATTTCAGTAGGATCGCCCGCGGTTACTTGAAAGACCGGGAGATTGCCAACAACCGGAAGAAAATATGGGATAATGAAAAACGTTACGTGGCGTTTAACTATTACATGGCGCAGATTAATAAATATCTAAAAATGAATATTCCTTCCAAAGTCAAAACAATATTTGACTTTTATTTACTAGATTTAATATACCAGGTTTAGTCATATAACTTGCCAATAATAAAATATTGTTCATGAAGTATGTAAGGATCACTAGTGAATATCTAGTAATCGTTTGCTGTTTGTGGGATTTATTATTCTTTACAACCTAAAAATCACTCTCAATTAAATTTCTGAGTATTTTACTATCGCTGACATTCAGTACGATAACGAGAGCTGAAACGAATAAATAATAAACAGATCGCAGATATTGAATCAGAATCAATAAAGCATTGTGTGCCCAGATTTGAATTGGAGCTCAGCCGTGGGACGTCTCCTGGCTGCACAGTGCTTATATAATTAATTAATTAATTAGCGGGTATAGGTCAGCCGGGAGTGGATACTACGAATACAGTATGCATGAGGAGGCAACTCGAACTCGCTCGCGGAGTTGTTTATTCCTCGGATAATTGAAATTGGAAATGGTCGGCCCAGTGCACCTCCTCGCCACCCCCCCCCCTTGTGACCGCCCCGCCGTCAATAATAAATGTGACCGGATTAATTCGAAAACCGAGCGAAATTTTCGTTTTATAAATTCAATTCCCGGACCATATTTAGCCCCCGTCCGCTAATTGTATAGCAAGGTTGGTCTATCAATTCCCAAGGTGGCTTTTTCCCCAATGAATGAGCAAGAAACTAAAATTTTCAGTCGTCCTAATGTGACGGAAATTTAAATTTTACATGGTACAAATTTATCCGCGTTTTAATTCGTACAGTTGAGCGTTTATTATGCATTTATAATTTTTAAATCCACTACCCTTAGTTATTGGTAATTTTAACACTTATCTTTTATTGATTTTTATATGTACCTCTCTTTCGTCGATAAGCACAATATAGTACGAGAGGAACTCAGTCATTACACCGACTAGTACTGGTAACGGCTCAATCTAGGTATCTCTTCGAAACTCGGAGAGTGGTCGCGGTGAAGAACGCTCTTTGAGCGGGAGACAGTCAATACGCCGCAACGTTTCTTTTCCCAGCAATCCCCCAACTCCGGACAAGTGGATTAAGGTTTTCCCCCCTGCTACGTTTTTCCTACCGTAAGTAGAGAACGCGAGCGCCTCCATCTGGCGGTAGACGGAAAGGGTTGTTGTTCAAAAACGTGGAAATGAATCCTTGATGAAGAATCTCGTGGAGGAACCGACGGCAAGAACTAGCCCACGATGAAGAGAGAGTAAATTAGTTCAGACCTTAAAGAAGTAGGCTATAGAATACAAGGCTGTATGGAAGCAAAACACTAGTTTTTATTTTCCTCGGGTAAATTGCCTCTGAAGTTGCCTGTTTTTATGCGAACAAATATTAATTCATTATGTCTCCGCGATTTTACGTCACGATGCGGCACAAAGGAAAAGAGACGGAGAAGAACGGACGTGGGAATGAAAGACCGGTAAAGGAGGCAAGAGGGAATGACAGACAAGCGGCGTCGCTGCAGTAATTTTCAATGGGACAGAACCAATATTTCAGCTCATCGCTCTTTCCAAGAGGAGTCGAGACCTTGCCGCGGCGCCCAGAGAGAATTTAATAATATTTTCCAAGCCGAGGGACCCGTGATGAATCGTTTTGTCACATCGACAAAAGGCCGCGGGGGCCCGCGTTATTTGAGTTTTCTACCTCATCGCCTGGTGGAGTTTCTTCGAAACCGAGCCCATGTATAGTCATTACCGGTCGAACGATATTTCCAGACAGGACCAGATCCGGCCTGAATAATAATCGTCGGTTTGATTTTTTTTAGATTTAACATCTAGCGTCGTTAGTGTTGGTCTTACGGAGACGCCAATTCCCTTTCTGATGGATAAGGCGAGAAATGAAGCTGACATTCAGCGTTAATAGTAGGCCGTTGTCTCCAAAAAAAAAACGTCCGATTTGCTGTACCGACTGCGAAATTAATAATATAAGAATAACAAAAGCAAGTCGCTTAAAATTTGGATTTCAAATATTAGTTCATCTTATCTTCACATTAACTGGTTGCTGTATCTATGCTAGTATTGCTTTTTATACGATTCTGATAACCCTGGAGCCATCTCTAAAATGTAGTATCATCATCTGGTTAATTTTTATACTTTATTTGCATCTAAATATAGACTATATGCCGTTTCATTTCCATGATTCCAGTGGATTATTCGTAATTAATCTAATTAATTAGTTTAATAGTACAAATTCATTGAGCACCAATGAGGTCAACACAACTGTTTATCTGTTAATTGTTAACCGGTTGACCGATATATTTGTATCTGAAATCGTATATAACAATCTGGGGACTTGTGTGTTGTATTGTTTCGTGCGCGGCCGCGTATTGTGACGCGATATAAATCTGGGATGATAAAATATTACAGTATCTGACTGGGACATGAACGATAGGGTGAGTGAAACTATTAAAATTCCAATCGTATTTATCAAAACTGCTGAGTTACGTGCGACTGGGGTGAGAAATTCTGAGTTAATTAATTCAGTGGGTGGGGGGGGGAGAAGGGTTTAAGCACGGTAAAAGTACATTGTACCCTACAGCATATCTTCATCGATCTTACTATCCAGACAATGGGGTGAAACCAATGGGCCTTTAATCCCTCACATATGCACACAAATATTTTTAAATTTTATAATATACTATTTTCATAATATATTAGTTTTCAATTGTTTATATAATATTTGGATAATATATTTGTACCGAATTGAGAGCTTTCCGGTCATATTTGGACGCTGATGCTAGACCGGCAAAACTTCAGGACTATAATCTATATATATATAATCTCACAGGAATATAAGCTGTCAGTGTAAAGCAGTTCCCATTGGAATTCAATTACTGGACTACATTCTGTAAGGTGATTAAATTAGTGATGATAGTTTTCAGAGAAACCGAGGTAATGATTACTTCAGAATGAACCGGCAGTTTCATGAGAGGATGACGCTATTAAAATCTAAAGTAATATTGGCAACTCACATTAACACTACGGACGTTTCTATGCGCTAATTAGACGCCTATTGTAGAGATGGGTATACCACGTAGAGAATTTCAAAGTTACAAACCTTTAGAAAAAATAAACTTTGATATATAAACAGTTTTTGTAATTTTACTACTGAAATTCGAAATCGTCATTTTGATGCGTCCCGAAATCCTATTGTTAAACGCTTGCCGGGTTTATTGACCTCATTTACTGTAATTAATTTAAATAGTTGAGCATTTATAGTGAATAGATAACTGGCGAGTTTACTACAGTGCATTGTATGGTTTAACGCCTATAAAGCGGCCTGCATTGTGTATCTTAATTCATTCGGTTTCTAATGTCACAACTTTATATTTTATTGACTAAAATCAACTCCTCCGGGCCGGATTTGAACCAGCGACCTATGGATGCCTGATTTGATATTAATTAATCGAGCCAACTACAGTCCACCGCTCTACCAACTGAGCTACCAGAGGATATAGGGCATTTATACGGCCGGCAGCTTTCACTTGGACGGTGCTCGCTTTTTCTTTAGATAAATCTGTTCTACCAGTTTTGAGTTCTCAGTTAGTAATTCAAGGAAAACCACCCCAATTTCTTCATTATTTATTTACACATTCATAAGAAGTTTCTTAGAGTAATCGGTTATATTATTTAATGAACCGCGCCGTATAAAACATAAGTTTTTATTAAAAGACCATTCACCATTTCAACTACTACTATAATTTTCCGATCACATGATTCGGGCGCTGATACTAAACAGGCAATACGTCATTAGGACTATAAATTGTCCACTGTTAGTGTCATTAATGAAGATAGTTTTCAGGCGAGCCGAGGTAACGATCATTAGTTCAGAATGATCTTGTATTTTCATTGGAAGATTACGCTATTAGTATCTAACAATTATTGGTACCTTACAACATTTAAAGCACGTCCGGGTTATTTGCCTCATTCATTTAAATTAATTATACTATTAATTTATTCAGCCAAGAAAATAAAATCCCAGTCCCATCGGCTGAAGGTATTATCGAAATTTATATATGCTTCATTATTTTGTATTCAAAATCTAAAATACCGTGTCGTATTTAATTAACTTGGGCTGAATTATCTGAATCTATGGTAGAATATTGGCGGTTACTACGTATTATATAGTTTGACCTCTACAAAGCGGCCTACGTTGTGTTTGATACAATCAAAAGGCTTTTAGTGTTACAACTTTAATATTTATTGACTAAAATCAACTCCTCCGGGCCGGATTTGAACCAGCGACCTATGGATGCCTGTTTTGATATTCATTAATCGAGCCAACTACAGTCCACCGCTCTACCAACTGAGCTACCAGAGGATATGGGGCACTTATACGGCCGGCAGCTTTCACTTGGGCGGTGGCCGCGTTTTTACGGGATAAATCTGCCCTACCACTTCTCAGATCCTAATAAAAGGGAAAAATTCATTATTTATTTGCATATTAATAGAAGGTTTCTTAGATTAATCAGTTATACTACTGGATGAAAGAATATTCTAGACGATTAATCAATCCTCTATGTTTAAATGCATTTTGCCTAACAAGTCGGCCATAAAACGAGTTTAGATAAGTATTTATTAACATTCTTGTTTCTATAGTATGGTATAAAATCGATTTTGTACTTTCGGCAGAGGAATTCTGTTAGGTAGTAAATCAAAATAAATAATTTTCCGGTGAGATAGTTCGGGCGCTAATACTAGACCGGCAATGCGTCTATGAACCTAGGGTTTTCCACCATTCAATGTATTGTGGGTTAGTATTAGACAGTCATTACGGAGCTAAGGGCACTATAATAATTTCTTTAATGCATGTGTATTTAGGAGTTATAAAGATTACAATAATTATATATATTTACGACAGCACACCGTTCGTCTGTAAATACATTGAGTCAAATTCCTAACACCTATCTGTACTCACATGATATTTATACTGTAATACTTTAATTTTGACTGTAAAAAAGGTACTTTTTTAAACCTTCAAACACGCCCTTCTGAATAATACAACACAAATTTATAGATTCAAACTGAATTTAGAGAACTATTGACTTCCAGATACTATTAGTTTTTTAATATTTCGTAAATTGTAGGAATAATCTAGGTATCTATAATCTTAGAATTAATGTACAACAGGTTATTATTAGAAACTTATTACGGGGATGGATTCCGTCTAATTATTTCATGCATGAATCCGGGTTTAGGAATTAATTTAATACCTCAATGTGTATATACAACATTCGTTTCTAAATACATTCAGTAATGAATTGAGACGAGCGATTATCCAGGATTAGTTAAAGTAGCCTACTTTATTCCGAACTTGTTATCATATACCCGAATAAGCATTGCCTGCGCATAACGGCCCGGCGTGCACATGGTTTGTTCACCGTATTTTTTATTAGTGCTATTTTATTACCGTTATTTTACGCAGTAAACTCTTGCTGCGAAAAGGAAAATCAATTCAATTTGTTACTTCGGAATCCGATAAGCCGTCCGTAAAATTCTAGCGGCGGGGGAAGTTCTAGGAGTTTGTCAACGTCAATTGATTTGAGGGAGTTCGATAGTGGGAGCCGAGCGGGGCGGCTCCCAGAGGTTGGTTGGTGGTGGCTAATGGGCCACCAATCCAACTCGCCAATCGCCGAATCAATCTCAGGAACTGCCTTTACCGACTTTCCCACTCAATAATTCCACGCCGTACGGTTTATCGGTCCTTGAACCATGCCTAGAAATTTTAGGATTTTAAAATTAATCGCTTATTCCTAAATGACCGTCCTCGTTAACAGATAATAAAGGTGGCATCCTTAACGCAGGAATGTTAAACTACGGTATTTTAGTGAAATGAGTTTTCAATTTATCAATTTCTATGTACCACAGTATCACAATAACAATTATTATTCTCAAAACCGAGTGTACAATTTTATTAATTATTTATTTTTGCAACTTAAGAACTATCTTATATTCGGAGACTTTATTCACAGTGCAACTAATAGGGAAGTATTATCATCATTGTTCATGAGATTAGGATCCTAGTCGGGAGTGTTGGTAATGGAAAGGGGAGCTGGTAGTGGACGCTATCGCGACCATAGCTTACTCTCTCACTCTCACCCTCCACACTACTCTCACCATCACAACTCTCCACTCTCCAATCTCAATTCTCACTTCGCCCCTCCAATCCTGTCCAACATCCTCACTCCCATCCTCTCCCTCTACTCTCCTTTCGCCATCACTCTCATCTCTCCACCACTCTACTCTCTCCGAGTGAACACTGAGGCCAGGGGTGCGTTCAGCATAATTAGCATAGATTTATCTCGCGTTCGCGCGTGTGTGTGTGTGTGTGTAGGTGCGCAATAGAGGCCACACCCCCACAATGGATATTCTCCCATTAGTTCAAGTCTTAGCCCGCCCACACCCGTACTAATACCCGGCCGCTACTAATTCTCTCAGCGACCTCCTCCTAGACATCTCCAACGATCTAGGCTTTCAACAAATAAAGTTGTTTTATTTAATTTCTGATTATATTACTGCAATTTTGTGTCTCGTTACACACAGAAATATATAATCACACAAATAATTGTATTTCATTTATCTAATCTACTAATACTTTCAACTGAAATAGACATAATTAATTAGTAAAAAGAAACGAAATTGGGAAATATCGATAAGATTACGTCTCTAATTATTTATCTACATATAAGATGGCTTATATCTGCATATCATTATTTTCATCATTTTTTCCGCAATACCTCCCCCATTATTTATACAGGTAAGTCCTTGGCCGACGTAGATGGCCATTTATCTGCGTCGGATACCCTCGCGAGACACCCTACATCACTAACTCACCCCTACCAGGTTTGTTAATTTTTTATCACATCCGCCTCCCCCCCCCAAACAGGCTGTTTAATAACCCATCTTATGTGCCCTTTGATCAACTGGCCCGCTCGAACTGATGGAATTGACCTACGGCAGAGAAAAATTGCGGCACCATTGTCCATTCATTTCTATGTTATTAAAAAAACAATGTCGCGGTGAAACCCTTACCTTGAAAATAAGAACACATTAGACTGAAAAAAAAATTGTTACCGGCTGCATAAACGCCTTGATATGCCTCAATAAGGTGGCACATTAATACTCAACGCCCCAAAACTATAAATTTCTTCGATTTTGAAGAAAATATATATTGAGTGTTGTACTATAAACGAGGGCTGATATTTGTCCCGGCACTTATTTCTGTTCTATGACTTGCAACTTAAAAACAACTCGATACAAGAGCGCCTAGAACACCTAGAAAATTGTTCGTTGAGAGGGGGGACACTGTCCTAGGTGGAACTCAAACGCCGGGCCGTTATTTTTTCGTCCAGTCTACACCTCGCAGACATTATGTAAAATAGCATTCTAAAATATGTGACAGGTGTATTATGCAAAAACCTGAATATACGGCGGCTTCGGCTCGGTTTATGTTCTTGGGAGTTGAAATTCATGGCCGGTGCTCAAGCCCCGGTAGTTTATTTCGTACCGCGACACCTCACCTCCCCACACACACACGCAACTGATCCTCCTCTTACAGTCGCCTTTCTGTTTGAGGTTTTCGAAAACGGTCCATTTGCATAACTTGTCCGCGATTCACACCCCAGTAACGCTGGGCATATAGTAGAATACTGTCGTTTCCTAAGATTTATTAGAAGTGTTGAAAACAAATATCTCCAAGCCAATTTCCAGGAAAGTCGTTCTTATTTACTTTTAATCCGTATATTGTTGGGAATGGTCAGAAGAATATTTTCCTTAGCGAAAGATCCCAAGTCGCTTGGGATGAAAGGATATTAACTGATTAGAGGCAACTTCATTGATGACAAGTAAACAGTTCGAAAAGGTCGTTAAATATTTTGGTAATCAGAACAGAATAGAAAATTTAAAATTGCGGTACTCTTTCACAAAGAAATTTCTAAAAAGATTACTATAGTATATCTCCGATATTAAAATATCTACAGGAACCGCTTAAAGCCGGCGTTCTTAATCTGCGCATCTTCGGGATAAATATTAATTAAAACTCTGTTTCATAACGAACAGTAGCTGGCTCCCTCCTTTATTTTTCTTTTTGTAATTGCTGCTTTTTACCCTCCGGAGCGTGGCATTATTAGAAGTTTATAGTGCACCACAATTCCGAGCGCAATGCAAAGTCTGATGTTATGTTTTAAAGTTAACATATAAAATTTCTCCACACCATAATTTGGAGCTTTTGTAAAACCCAGAATTTACAGGGCCCCGGAAAAGACAGCTACTGAGACAAGATATTTCCGTTGTGCTATTGTGATAAAAAATGATTATAACACACTGTCGGGTTAAAAGAGAAGATACGTATGTTGCAGAACCGTAT
This sequence comes from Lethocerus indicus, assembly GCA_019843655.1. Taxonomy (NCBI): domain Eukaryota; kingdom Metazoa; phylum Arthropoda; class Insecta; order Hemiptera; family Belostomatidae; genus Lethocerus; species Lethocerus indicus. The sequence goes on from JACDQD010000011.1 coordinate 12,164,817, forward strand.
ATTTCGTCTATAATCCTAGAATGATAAATAACATAAATCTCCTTTAACATTAATTTAAGACATATAGAGTTAACATTTTAACTTAATTTCGGTTAATTATGAATAAAGATTGTATCGTAAACAAACATTCGAAGTTCGTTACCGTCATCTGACCCGTTTTATGATTGAAACGACCCCACTATTTGGACTCCTCTTCACCGCTAGTGGGCAGTCATGACCAGATAATAGATTGACAATCTGTAGGTGCGTTGATTGAGTGGTCGGGCGGGAGCAGGGGCGGTTGAGGGAGTGAATTCTCTCCCCCGGGCATATTGATTATATTCCGAGGACTGGGGAAGGAGGGGGGGTGTGCCACAGCCCTCCTCAAACACAGCCACTGACAATGCCCAAGCTGGCACCATCACTGACCGCGTTATCTACATGCATCATCAATCGTTACTACAATCGGGCTGTTGAAATTGTTATAGGGGAGTTTTGTTTTTTAGTTTCTCATCTGGCCTTTTTAGAAAAAGATTCGCAACATTCCCTACTGTTAATAATATTGAAATTTTAAATTTCTACGGTTAATTATATATCGTACGGCTGATAGAATTATGAGGAGATTCGAGGAAAGATTCATGAGGGGGCACTTTCAAAATAATACCAAAAAGAACTGGTTAAGGAAGATATTCTCTTTATGTCTCGACTCTCTTTATTCCCGTGAATTTTTTCGGCAACTGCATACCTCAACCTCTTAATATTTTTTCAGAATTGCGCCCAAGGTGCAAAGTGTTAGGCAGGAGAAAAAACGGCGTGAACCCTGGACCTATATTTTGCTTCCGCGCGTTGGGTTTATTTTCCCAAGTAAACTAGCAAACTGTCGACATTTTCGGACAACGCCGCGTTACTCTGACGGGAAAAACCTGGTTGAGGCTCAGACCGGACAAAATAAGGAGGGAAGTGTTTTTGGTCGGCCCCGAAAACTGATTTCAATGAAGGGCGGGAAAGCGTTAATAGGGTTATACACTGTATTGAGGGGTGAGGGAGGGGTAGGGGGAAGCAGCGGCAGCGGCCACCGGTTAGGCTGCCGCCGTGTTAAACCACCGATCGGGGGCCTGAAATAATAATGCCTTCGGCGCACATACACTAGTGCACGTACCCAAACCCCCCCCCTTATCCCGTAAACCCTACATCGAGAACACGCGAGCCTGTCGGAGTTGATGTTTGGCCCTGCTAATACCCGCGCTTGGCAATGTCAACCTCATTAGACTCTGTTCATCTTTCACCGAAACCTATAGATCGCTATCAATTATGTTTCATCCGTCTCCAATTACCACTGGATTGTACGAACATTAATATAGTTACTACACAATATAGGCTTTTCAGATTTCTTATCAGCATAACTGTTCCAAATTTACATTAATGGAAGCACCTAATTTTTCCCTAGTTTTTGTGACATATATACATAAATATAAGGAGAACGAGATACTACACAAAAGTAAAATTTTCCACATAAAAAATATTATGATTTTCTAAATTTGTTTATAGGACAAACCGCAGAGCAATTCATAGCCGATAGCTTAGTCACTAACTCTTTTACGACGCAAAAAACAGCATTGTATAATCATTTGTTTTGTAAGCATTGTGGTCGGACTAATGCCCACGCATTTTAATATAAATGATCTTTCTTTCGTATTATAATGAATTTTTTCCTGAATAGAACCCGCACGTATATTTAATAGTTATTACACACAATTATATTACACCGTAAACTATTATTCCAATTTGGAGTTCCGCGTTTGCATTCGAGGAAGTAACTAAGCTATATCAAGTTTTTGTGACATGTATACATAAATTCTACGTATATATGGAGAACGAGATACTATAGAAAAGTAAAATTTTTCACATAAAATTGTGCAGAATGTTTATTTCAAATATTTCATAAGTACAATACTTGAAGATAATATGGTATTGTTGCTTCAATCATGCAAACGCCAAGGACAGTGCTTTTGAAGCCAGGACATTCTTTTAGCTGGCCAACTCTTACCGTTTAGCATGAGAACATCCACCAGATCTAGGGCCCGTTGAATTTTCTTTTGTTCCCTGATGTAAAAAATCGCGATGAAGTGAACGCGCGGAGGTTATTTATTGACGCAATAATAAATATGAAACATAAAAACCACTATATTACGTCCGCCTTTGGTGATACCGGGAATCCCATTTCATTTACATTGTGAGTTTCTGGAATAAACTTTATATAGCTTACTGGGTTATTGTATCCCCTGAAAATATTCTATTTCTGTTTTGTCCACTCATAATAGCTGACCTTTCATGCGTGAGCAGCTCTTGGCAACGCTCATGACGTCGCCAGATACAGCGACACGAGATTACACTTCCTTTTTTAAATACTTTATTTGCTTAATATCGGACTGCTAGTATGTCTTACGTATAGTGATTTTGTACCCATGAGATGATCATTCAGTTTCGAAATTGTTTACACATTTAAGTTTTAGAAAATTAAACTAGTAGTCGTAACTGCCACAAGTAACGACACATATAATAGTTCCATAATTCATGATCAGAAAAAATTATCAATAATTTTGTTTTTTAAATATGGCGTTAGCTATCTATTTTTTTATATATGTACTTATACGAACTGGTTCTTATCTTTGTGAAGTATAATTCTAGCAACTCTGTTCAATGGATAATACATTTTCATTTTTCAAAATAACACGTGATCTCCGGGCGTATGATACTAAACCAGTTATACGCCTAGAACTGCGGGTTAGTATTAGAAAGGAGTTCTAATGTACATGTACAAGTTCTTGTTATGCGTATACATAACTAATAGCAGGGACAGGGACATCTTATTCGTTTATAAATACGTGAGTAATGGATTACTACATGCGGCGCGGGACGCCGCAAATTCTTGTGGGCTATTAACGTAACCTACTCATTATATCGTACTAATCGAGCTACAGTAATTTTATGCTTTAAATTCGGTGGTAGTGATTGCCTATACTCGTAATATGTAATAAAATAATCGTATATATGATGAGTTATATGGAAAGCGTACCTACTTCATTTGCAAACGGGTTACAAGCCTATTTTATAAACGCATAGTAAACGGGGTGCTAAATTAAGTTACAAATAAACAAATTTATTGAAATCTAAATAAAATGGGGACTAAAAAATGTATAAAAAAACAGCAGTTACACTGCATAATATCATAATTTTTGTCTAAAATTGGGAACGGAAGTAATTTCCACGTGACCTCTTATCATCTAAGGTTGTTTATGCGGTCATGGTGAAATTTCAATGGGTGAAAATAAAAAGATTTAATTTCTGATATAAGTAATTCTTTGTTCGGACGGCTGTAAATTGCGACGCTTTTTTTTTGGAAGTGAAAGTTAGACTTGTTCTCGGTTATTTGTACCTTTATGGGATATCTTTTGTAATTTTTTTGATTATTTTAAATATGATTGCAATATAAAATATGTACATACGTGTATATAGTTATTTGACTTTGGTGAAATACACGAAATTATCGGAATGACCCAGTAAACAATATTAGAATTTTCCCTAACGTCCTCGAGATGAATATTGAAATATAGATAATCCTATAACGAAAATCGACGTTTATAAAAGTAGTGGCGACCATTAAAAAATTGTGGCGCAGTTTTAAAATGTGATTCGCTTTACGAAATACTGGAAGTAATATAATACGTCAACAGTTTAGTAAGTTAAGTTAATCCAAGTTTAAAAAATGTTCTCCCCACAGTAACCGCAGATGCCTCATTTCCCCTTTCCCGCTTGAAGCGGGAGCCTTATCGTAATCGTTATTAATTACATTTATATTGCTGGAAGGCCCCAATATAAAACTGGAAAAAGTATGGGCGAGTGAAAAATGCTGTTCAGATTAATCGGCAGTTGCCGTCCGGTCTAAATGATTTATGACTGCGGTTTAACCGAATTTCAGCTTTCGCCCTAATCACGCCAACTCCTCGAAACCCAAACCACTACTGGGCTTCCGAAACAAATCGATTAAATGTATTGATATTTACCGCAAATGATTTAAAGAGCGTTGAAATTCTTGAAATTGAATCTTAAATTATTATACTGCATTTGTCTGTTGCCGAATATTTATCGTCGGATTTGATGATTTTGGAAGCTTGTTAACTTAAAAAGTATTTTCTCAGGAACAATACCTTGTAGTACTTATTTAACGATAACGAATATCAAGTACAATAGTTGGGAGAGTTTTCAAACCTTTGATAATTTAATTACCAATACTACTCCTTATCACTGTTATCGATAAGGAGATAATGCGTTCAGGGGGTAGGGGGGGGGTCCCCTTGCGGGAGGAGGGCCAACTAAACAGAGGCGAAGAACCAATCGATGCTTTGTGAATGAGAGGAGGGCGAGGAGGGAGCTTGGGCTGAGTCCTGTCCCCATGGCAACAGACCAACCCGCCCACCCCTTCAGACACCATACCAGACCCAGGGATATTTTTAGAACAAATATCAACCCTTACTATCCAATATATTCCAGCTGTTCGCATGTGTATAAATATATATGATTCGTCTTTGCGAGCGTGTTTGTTTTATAAATATCCTTCGGAGGGAACAAAATTAGTTTGCAAAAAGTATGATTGCTCTTCTTATCCCCGAAACAATGATCCCACGTATGATACTCAGCAAGAGAAAATTATTTTAGATTGCAAAATCCAGATTGGACAGAAAAACACGAGAGTGATGATTCAGTAATTGAAAAAAACTTGATTTATCGCTCCGGGACGGTTTTAACCCGTGTAGCTACAATGAAAAAAATAATAATAAGCATTCAACATATAAAGTATACTTGAACCAGGTCAATACTTAAGCCGGACTGTACTCAGATACACTAAGTACACAGCGGAATAGTGTCCCCGAAACTTTCACTGTGTACCCTATTCACCGTGTCACCGTGCATATAAAAAGATGACTACGCCATCTAAATCGGTTTTTTTTTATTGTTTCATTACTGAAAATGATCCGCATAATGGACAAATTGATTGGGGACAGTGCTAATGGAAATGCCAATTATCGGAGTAATTTCAGTTTAACTATCGTACAGTACCATACGGGCACACATTAAGTTTTAATGCCTCTGAGCGTTTCCCATTGCCCAATACGAATAGCGATAATGAAAGCTAGTAAATATATGTGTAATATTCATTTACCTCACCATAATTTTTAAATTTTTTGGTAATCGATGAGCTGAAGAAGGATTGACAAAACTTGAGTTAGATAATTCGTAGGAATTGAACCTTCATTACAATAATGGTCGCGCGGAAATGAGAGGTGGGAACTGATTTTTACATTTAATTGAAAAATAAACCGTTTTCATGTTACACAATAATACCAACAGTAGCATTTAATAATAAGCACCCAATTAGAATTTTATTATGGATCTATACATCGTAATGGAATCCTGTTTTCACAAATGAGCAACTTTAAAATCGATGGTTATTCATACTTGTTTTTTCTAGGTATTAACGTGGTGTAGAGATGTTAGGTGTACTGATAAGATAGGAGTATGACTGGCTTATCGGGGGGCGGGGCAGGCAGTCGCCATGGCGACAGGGCTCATTCATAGGCAGCGTCATTCACAAACGGTTTCCCGTATCGATTTATCCGGGACTCCTCCGGGATTCTCGCAACCCGCCGCTGATAAAAACATCGCTAACGGAACAAGCTAAAACTGAATATTTAATTATTTTACATAAATGTACTGTTGCTGATTTCATTCGCCCAGAAAGGGAGGGCCATATTATCTTTCACAAATAATTATCCACAGACGAGTATCGATTAGCCAAGGCCGTAAATGTGTAGACACAATCATATACTTGGAAGAGCCTCGCCTATTTGTCATAACCACAAGTAACGTATATCAAATAATATCGTTTATCTTTGTCTCTATGTCGACAACGAATTTGAAACAAGAGAGAGCAAATTAAGCAGGCCTATAAGCAGCTATATAATATATAGAACAAAGTACCCCTACGGAATAGAGTTCAGAGGCTCCACCAATAAATCAATACAAATACAATCATAAATATTACAGACAACGATTTAGTTCTCCTTCCTTCAGATCTTTGTATCACTAGTTATAGTATAGAAATTGCAGCATAAAATTTACTCTCCAATTAAATACTTTGATCAAAAGTTAGATCTCCTATATGTTCCCCCAAAATGGTGGCTTCTGGGTCCTGTGCCAAAAGCACGGTCAAAACGGCGTTATAAAAAAGGGTACAGAAACGAACATTTTTGTGTCATAGTATATACGTTTTGGGGCATCGCACGGAACATTTTTATCAAATAAGTTTATTTTTTTTCGAGGTTCAATCGAACGCCAAATTTTAAGCGGCGTTTATTTTGGCACACATTGAATTAGTCTTCCGAAGACATTTGGGAGTAATTTCCGAATTAGTACACTCAGTTTGAATTCTGATTCCCCCCGTATGTTTTTTACAGTTTTTGCCGCAGGGAATATTTCCGCTTTCAAATCTCCACGTTTCTCCCATTCTCCCGCTTGACATTCGCGTCTCCCTCGCCGCCAAACTGGGTCAACCTCCCGTAGTGCTGATCCAATTAAACCCGAAAAGGAGGATGGACGACACCCGTTTTAATTTCGTCCCGAAAAATTATACAAGGGCCGTCAACCTAACCAGGTTATAATAATTCCCTCCTCCCCTCCAAAAAAAAACTTCTATGAACAACGATTAATTTCGCCAATTGTATACGAAGTCCTTTTGGAATTACATTTTGCAAAATGAGAAAACTTTCAGTGGGCCTGAATTAGTGGGGAATAAGATTTCTAAACGGCGGGAGTATTTTCTCCAATTGTGATGATTCAAAAATAGAATTTGAAAAATTCCATTACCATAATATGATTAAATGAATATGACAATATCAATGATCAACTATATTAAGATATTGCAATCTTCGATTTCCACTCGCCTATATGGGATTTTCTTGAACCACAAAAGGATATAATATTTTTGGAATAATTATAAAACGGGAAAAGTGTAAAAAACGACGCGATACCAAATTAAAACTATTTAATTAATCCTTTTAAGTAGTTTTTATATCTAACCTCTTTAATGAAGATATATCAATGTGTTAGTTTTTGTAGGAGTTGATATCTCTGAAAGTGACCCCTTATATACGTTTATGATTTAAAACTAATTAAAGAAACAAGAATAGTTGCAATACAGAATGGTGGACTTTTCGCTACCTTACTTAGCGCACACATTCCAATTACGAGTGGGCGACATAGGACTGACTTGTTTAGTGTCTTAGTTATAAAATGTTAATCTTCACTGGGGAAAACGAATCCATTCAGGGTGAGATGGGTGGAGACCGTTTATTTCCAAGGCCCGGGAGAGGGAGTCTCAGCTCTCCAGGCGACAGTACACATATACACAAGGGCGTCTTTCCCCACTTAGCTCTACTTTACTACTTACTATATCTACTTAACTTTCCCCCCTCCTCTCCCCCCTCTATCTCTCTATCTCTCGCTACGCCGCTGCTATTTTCTCTCCTCCTCTATCTTGTTCTTGTTTTGCCCCTCCTTCTTTTAAACAGAACTAACGGCGAGTTTCCGCCCAGTCCTATACTGTCGGTTTTCTCGTTAACCGTAAGGCTGAATTATTACCTCGGGTCGCCGAATAGCGAATGAAGTCCCAGAGGGGGATCGAAATTACGGTTGGTTTTAAGGTGCACATGAAACAACGAAGTAGCCTTCTTCGTAGGAATCTCGGTGCACTGGCTAGAAGGTGTCGGCGAAATTGTTCATTCCAATAAATAGATGTTATGTAGGGGAAATATCGTTAAGCATCCACGTTTCAATATTTCCACACAAACCTGTTCAAAGACAGGGCAGCGTTTTGAGGATATAAACTGGGAATTTTTAATGACTAAATAATATTGTTTACCGTCGCTTTCAACAGAATAATTAATATTTACTTCATGTACTTTTTAATTTTCAAATGTAACTTACAGTAAAAGTTAAATGTAAAGCCCAATCTAATAATTTCAGATTGACCCTTTCAACGAATGATTATTTCCATTTGTACGAATAGTCCTTTTCCCCGTTTGAACAGCTCTGAGCCGAAGGGTCCTTTTCTGATAGAATCTACCCCAGGGGATGCCTTAAGGATTGTGGCAGTGAGGTAGGGGAGGGGGTTGATTATTTAGTGCTCGACATAAGGGCCCCTCTAGTAGGGCGGGTGGATGAAGGGTCGCTCGCCGCCCATCCCCCTCCCCCTTCCAATATAGAACTTGAGGTTGCGTGTCCTGAATAATAAAACCGTGGGCGAGCCCTGGAAAATGGAAATCTTCCAAGATGATATCCCTCCGGAGAATGGGGGTGAAACTCCACTAATTAGAGTTTCAACGCAATCCCGAACCTACTCCAATCAACCCTTTGTTGTGATGTACCTTTCCTAGAATATTCAGTGAAGGAAAAATTCCGCATGATTAATATGTTACGACCTTTACGACGTAGTAATCGTCAATCAAATACAACGCATCATATTTAGTTACGTAAATATTACGTAAGAATAAGTGAAATAAAAAGTAAAAGCCGGTTCGGGTTACGAATGGAACATGGATACAACAAAAGGATTGCGGCCATTTTGATAAACTAAGTGACTAAGAATATATTATAGATTAAGGACTATTCGTTGAAAAGTTTCTTTCTTCAAGTTGACACTATGCCATCGGGACCTGGTTATACTTGGCGCCCCTTGGTATTAAGGGGGTACTCCCTTCCCGAGTAATTAGTGTCGTGATTAATGACCGTCGCGGCGGGCTTGAATGAGGTCGGAGGCGGCAACATGAATCGGCCCGTCGTATTACAGGATGGAAGCCTAATAACAAAGAGTGTGTGTGCAGGGTAGCTCTGCCGGGGAGTGAATGAAGTCTGAAGTGTTTCAAGACCCTTCAGCCGGGCCGAAGCTATTCAAGGCCCACTCCTCCGTTCCCGGGGCGCATCGTCCGCCCGGTGTTTACCCCCATTCAATATCTCCGCCCGACCTCATTATACCTTCATACAATCCTCCCCGAAACCCTCACCCGCCGCGCTAATAAGCGCTCCGCAATTAACCCGGACTAATGAAACTTTGGGAGAAAAAAAAGGGTTGGGAAACTCGCCTCGAGGACATTTATTGGCGGCGAAATGAACTACGAAATTGGGTGACGTAGTCAAAAGTTATACAAAAAATGTGAAACAAAAAATACCCACGAACGGGTTGGTTCAGCCCCCATATTCGAACTTTGCCTTCTGTACTCGAACTGATCATATTATATTTATAATAGCCACGCCTCCGCTAATTTACTTCGCGCTGATGCTCCTCGAAGATGACGTTTCATCTTTCCTTGATTACGAAACGGACTACGCAATTAACCCTTTCGCTACGGCGGTCTCCGCCGCGGAGTGGCTTGCGTGGAACGGAGCACCGTGCCGAAAGTGCGAACATTAAGCGCGCACAGTCTTTAACATTCGGAGCCAAGACTTTTGTCTCAAAAACGGCTTTGTAACATTATAATTTTACTTTGTAATTTAAAATGATATTACCACAATTTACAATATTTATATAAATTTAATGCAGTTTTATCACGTATAGGTTTCGTTCCTATCTTCTGACGCATTCAAATTACGACTAACTATTATTATACATTCGAGTGCCAGAGGCCAATGACAAAGCACTGCCGAAAGAAATAAACATTGCAATAGCGCTTGCAATTGTTTGCGAAATGAAAAAATCGAGTTTGTAGCACCTGCCTTGATGTTTGGCTCCATTTCTGTAAGAAATGCGTTCGTGTATAAGCGGCGTTTTCTGGCGGGTGACTATAGTCACCCGTCGCCTCCATGCGGCGTTTTGTGGCGGGTGACTGTAGTCACCCGTAGTAGCGAAAGGGTTAAGAAAAAATGTATCTAATTGTTCTCCAAGATAGCTCCCAGCCAGTAAGAGTGAAGATTTGGGCAGTGATTCCATATTTTACCGTAAGGCAGTCACCCAAGATAGACGCGTTTCATATGTTTTAACAAGAATTAAAACCTACTGCTGAGTAGTATTGCCGGTCAGTTTTGCTGAAACGCTTTCCGACTTTCGGAGAAAATTAGCCTATCTCCGGCCGGGTTTCCCGGAATCATCGTATCTCCATTGCGATTGGACGTGCGCGATTGTTGTCGGACGGTGTAACTGATGAGTTGCCGAGTTTGGTGGGGATTGAACGACTCTCCCTGCCGCCTCTTCCATCACAACGGCCCTATTCCGATGATTGAGTCCGCCCGTTTTCCACGTTGGAAACATCCCTGTTTGCAATCGAAATGCCGTTCGCTGGCGGGGAACATCGCCTGGCTTTCACGTTAGCCAGAAAATTAATTACCAATTAACGGAAAATAAATATATATTATAGCTAGCCTCTATTTTATACAATATATTACATACACATACATAAATATATATACAAGTTAGAAGGGCTCTATAAGGAATGTTTCCCCATCTTAGTCTTTGATAAATTATATATATAATCCATTAAAATCAAATTAATTGCTAATAGGTTGTAATTCATATTTAAATTACTGATATTTCACGGTGATTACCGCCACAGTTCATGGGTTAATAATAAAACACGTAACTTTTATTTTAAAGAATCATTGTAGATGGAAATAATGATAATAATTTTCTATTCAGTCTTCAAACCCGTGGGCGGTGGTAAAATTTACGGTTTAATGAAGCCCCATCTGATGTTAATATCGGAGCGCGGTGTATTTTACGATACACCGGGGATTCAATTTAGACGCGCGTAAATGTCCGGATAATTACTTCTTTTTTTTCTTTTTTCCCTTCCTTTTTTTTATGAAGAAAGTTATGAAAAACTCTAATATTGTTTAGAACAGATGAAAAACTCGGGCTATGTATATTTTCCCTCATCGGTTCGTAATGGACAATTAAATTCTCAGTGCTGCTAGCATTCCTCTAAGTGTGTGATTATTATCACTCTAATATTTGATAACTGACGCATAATGTTTGCAATGCAAATGACCAATTCATTTGGACCGGTAGTGCCAACAGGTTGGTTTAACGAGCATGCATACATCACTATATTTCTGGGGCAATGGTACTGTTATTGAGAGATCCCAAAACCGGTCTAGTATTGGAAAAGTAGACGGAAAGGGGAATTCCGGAAACGGCGTAAATCTGAGCTATCGACTATATATAAGTAGAAATATTATTTGAGTCTATTTCATTAATATCCTATTATTTATATTAATGTCAAGTATTTTAGAATAATTATGGATGACTGTTTCTCTTCCTGGAAGTCTAGTTCGGGCTTTATTTTTTAATAGTATGTTGAAAGGCGTACCTGAAGTGCTATTTCTTGTAGCACGTATATTTACGTGCATTATATAGCACGTGTATTTACGATTAGCGATCGATCACGAAAATGTGTAATCTAGTTAAAACGAATTCTATAGCTGTGTAACTAATTCACAGAAAATGATTTATAAACAATTAAGTGAAAGTTGTGCGATGTAATTTGGAATGTCCATTTCGTTTCATGCTTTTCATCTAGATTTTAAGAAAGTATATTTTTTGCAATTGTTAAATCTCAGTTTCATATTTGTTCAATCATTACAACCTAGCTAGAAATGTGGAGCCAGAGCTTTTACGCTGGAATCGGGGTCATCCATTTTCAGTTTTTATTCAGCCTCAGAAGGAACCAATAGCACGAAAATTGGGTAAAACCGGGTTTTTAAAAACTCCGCTCAACGAAAACGGGCAGAATGGTCGGAATCCGAACTATTTTCTGAGTTGAGATGAAAAAAAATTCCCACCGCTAATATTGAAAGGTTGAAAATAGTGCCCGGACTTGAAAAGGCCGGGGGACCCGTTTCAATAGGCTTTGGTGGGATGAAATTCGGCCTCATTTCCATTCGGGCCCTGGGAGAAAAACGGTACGGGTTTTACTGTAATATACAGCGCGATACTCTCCTGAGGCTTCGGCAAAACTGGAACTCCGGGGAGAACGGGGTTTGGAGGGGGGGGCTAGAGTGAAAAATACGGGTTGAAAATCTCCCTGAAACCAAAACTTTCTACAGGTAAAACCACCGTTGCTGGTCACCGCGGAATTGTCATTACTAATATTGTACAAATATTAATATGTATTATATTATAATCACCGCCTGCGATTGTGTTCCGACACTGGCTTTTTGTTGCGAAATGAATTTTTTTCAGTTGCAAATTTCAGTTGTTCCAACTATGGAAAAATGCCTACTAAGTGGAATTTCTTTCATTAACCCCTACGTTTACAATATAAACAGGAATATGTTTACAGTATTTTCATTCTGCTGAATCGACGCCCGGTATTTTATACCCAAATTAATTGGAATTAGGTCGGGGCCCAAATACTGATCAATTTATTCGGGCGGAATATTGCAAAGTTGAAACCGGTTTCGGATTGGAAGTTTTGCCGACATGCAACCTCGTGTGGCCCCGAGCCCCCGGTCCCGAAGCCCCCAGCGGAGTAACCTCCTCCCTCGCCTATAGCCCCCAATGAATTATTCAGGAGTAACTCCCATACCGATTAATCGAGTTGAGATTATTCGGAATTACATGGAATAAATAAATCAAACTTATTTATTGCTAGCAATAATAATGTAGCGGATCAAGACATTAGAAAGGAGGACAGCGAGTACATTTCTAGTGTACCGTAAATAATAGAAATATTTAACCGCTTAATCCTTAAATCGGCTGTACTATTTTTTAAGGTGGGGAGAATTTAAGACCCTCTGCGGCGAGATCACTATTTGTTCCTTGCTTCATTTTTGAGTAACTCAAGAAAGCATCTTTCCAAAAAAGAATCCCTCTTGATCAAAAATGAATGAAAAAAAACATTTCCCAATTCCAATTAATCCTAATCCCCTACCCACTGGGATAAGCAATAAAAATACGGTTCCAAGTAGTAACAAACGCAATTATAAAATAGCCCAAGTGGGGGTTCATTATGCGGGGGCACGATATAACAAAAGACTCCGGAGCCCAATAACGAAAAAGCGAATAACGAAAGGCGGGTCTTTTATTTACTTTTATTGAGAGAAAATTCACCCTCCCCTCCCAGAAAGCCTCTTCTTTTGTAGATTTAGTGCCGTTGACCCGGAATTTTCGCTTGTTTTTGTGTTCTGGAGAATGCCCTTGTATAATAAACAGGGCCTATAGACGAAACAAAAAGGTAAATGTGCTTCCTTTATCGAGCAGAATATTGGCTTTTTCTTATTCTTTCTACACGATCTTGGTGAATTGTTTGAAACTTGTGCTGGCATTCTCAGTTTCAAGTGCAGGAGAGACAAAAAAATCATAGATCCCCTTTTGGTATAATACCATTGTTTGGACATAATTTTAATGACCCAGTGGGTTTCATTTAGGTAGCGTCTCAACCAATTTGGAGCACCCTTTTTCCCTGCTGCCATTTTATGACACCTTCAAAAATACTATCCGTAAATTCCACTTCGTTTATTGCCAGGGGCTGCCTAAAAATATGAGTAAGGGAGCACTAATCCTGGAAGGCCACGACTCGGTTATTCCATTAACGCTTCGCTCACAGAAAAACCGCACACTCCCTGAACAGTGTCGAAAAAGGCTGTTTGCAAAATAAAAATACAGTTTCCTTTTTTTATACATAATCCTTCATATTTTTCGTTGGTTCGGGCGGGGAGGTGGGGTTCTAATGCCTCTTGTGAAAAGCTTTCCATTTGCAAAGAGCGTATAATAAACACCTTTACTATTCACCAGTTTCGAATACCTGGAGGATTTACGAGGTATTATTTTTTTTCATTCCATTGAACCAGACTGAACTTGCTCTGTGAAAAGTATACTGCGCAAATGATACGCTTAACGGATTACCAACGACGTTTACATTTTGAAAGGAAGTCAAACCTGAGCTTGAACATTTTCAAACTCCGCGAGTGAGTTTTTTATATTACCAAATATACGCGAGCCATATATATTGAAATATTTCGATGGAAAAATCACAGTTGTATTGAATTCTTTGAAGGTATGTATTTGAAATAAGTATTTGTGAGTAATAGAAGCATATGCCGTCGGTTGGCATCCTACCCACGTATTTGTGGTGAACGTGTCAAGAATAAGATGGTAAAAGTACCCTTACGTTAAGGGGAAGGCTGTTCATTCGATCACTTCAGCCTCACTTGCACGTTTGCATTATAATTACAGTACAGAAGTTTACTTGGATAAAATTAGAAAATTAAACTGACTGATAGGTTTTGACCTGAAATGCTGATAGAGAAAGTTTTAATCAGGATAAACTGAGGGAAAACCCGTCATAAAGGCTTTTAGTTAATCTTTTAATCAATTGATGTCCACGTTAAATTGTATTGTCACGTGTCAAGCTCTGTGCCTGGTCAAGGTAAAGTAGTTGCTTGTAGTAATGAAAAGAGTAAGTTCCAAAATATTCAAGTGCATTTACAGCAGCTGCGAAGTTAATTGCTTAACAGTTAGCAATCTGAAAACGATTAGAGATTTACGCAGTCGTCTTCGGGCGCGCCCCGACCTCAGAAAACTTTTCCTTTAAATAAAAAAATGTCCGGGATTTAGGAAGTGTAACATTGCCACTTTAATTTGTCTTTATTTCGGGGAATTTGAGACATGCAACGTTCTGTAGGTCAGGGCCAATCGGTATCCTATACCAGTGAGTATAGTTTCTGCACAACTCAACTCTTTTTCACATCATTTGAACCTAGTCAAAGATTTCATTAAATTTGAATATAAACATTTCACTCCCGCATGATTATTATTGTATTTATTATTGTCTTCCTCGTGACAAGATGTATAATATATTGTAGCATTTTAAAAATTGTTTTTAGAAAAAAATAGACAGCCACAATAATCCACAAAGGAAATATAACTGACAGAGCAATTAACTTGTCAGCGTACAGCGATATGAATATTCGTTGGTGTTGACTATTACTTCATCGTCAATGCTCGTTTTAAACCGCTCATTTTTTAAACCAAATAAAATAGAAAAGCATAATTAAATGGAAAGAGGAAACGAATTATTTGCGTTCAGCCGTGGGCAAAGGGACAGCTCGAGTGTTTGCGTCCGTCCCAGAAGTAGTTGGAACAACAATGGCGTCAAACAATGGCCAGTATGGTAAATTGGACCTTGTAATTATCTTCTCGCTCCTCTTCTAACCTGTATTGTTGTCCCCATTATTAAATATTTAATTAAGCTATTCCTATTTTGTAGTCCAACAATAGTAAAACAAGTTTATTTTTCACTCCTCGAATGGATCGATTGAACATTACCTCGAACTTTTAGTTTTAAGGAAGATACTACATTTTATAAACCAGACATTAATAGACTGAGTGATTATTACAATATCACGATAACATAACCACTGTCTGATTTTTAAACGAGAAAGCCTGCATCACCGAAAGACTGTATGCGTTAAAACGACGACTGAAGACGGTGTCAGATCGAAACCGGTCTAGCTTATCAAACACTTTGTTTTTCGTTCGTAAACAACTGATTTTCATGCAAGTCGGAAATTGAGAGATATGCGAACTCGGCGGAGTATCGCGTGACAGAGGGTTCGTCCAATTTCATCACGGATGACGAGCGCGGTACCAATAATCGTTGGAATTTCGCTGGGCAATAAAAACAATTTAATTTTCGAATTTTCATCCATCGACGAACCTCGAATTAGTGTCATGCCATTCACCGGGCGGCTGTAATATATTTACCGGATGGGAACGCCTATCGGTTATTAACCAGGACTTTTATTACTTATTATAAAAACTATTCCACCACATTCTAAAAATCACTAATTTTTCTTCACGTGATAAAACAATGGCCCAATACTGTGTTCTTTCTATAATTGCTACTTTTTCAGTACCATTATAAAATTATATTTCTATTTTGTCCTGCCAAAATCTGTTTACTTATTTCTTTTAACTGGGCGTCCGGAGGCCATTAATGCTGATTGATGGGAGAGAAGGGATTGTGTCGCGGAAGGGGACAGAAGTGGAGCGCAAAAATAATTAAATGCCGCTTCTGGGTCAATCCCAACAAACAAATCCATTCCGGCTCAAATTTACTTCGACAATACCCTTAAGCGGTTTACAATAAAGAACGGCTTAGCCCCGATTTGAACTTAGCATTAATCACGAAATTTCCTTGAGCGGAGGGAAGGTCCTTAAACTGACAAATAGCAATGTCGATCATCTGTGAAAATCAAATTAATTCGTTTTTGTATTTTCAGACTGATAAAGAATTTGGCCGTTAACAGGTTTCGATTCTCTGAGCTGTACGGCAACTCGGTTGCTATTCCGTCCCATCCATCAGCGCCTTTTCCTCTGAACCTACCCCTCATTGCATTAGTTTATTTCCCAACTTTGGAAGCGGCGCCATTATATCTCACATATATTCATATTCAGAAGCGAAATTTGAATTTGAATGAGCATAGAGGGATCTCTTAATATCCAAAGCCTCAATAAAAGTTCCAGTTCCGTAGTTCCCTTCCATAATTGCTTCCTAAATATGAGCTGCAGAAATAGGTGCCGCCTCTCTCAGAATGGCGAAATTCGCAGCAAAAGAGAACAGGTAGGGAGGAAAATGTGAAGATAGTGAATCGCGTCATGGGTGGGAATCGATCTCGTGTAGCTCCTATGTAATTCCCGGTTTAGAATATCCGAGTGAAACGGGCTCCCCCCTCGAGTACTCTTCTTCGGTGAGATTTTTTGTATTACTATAAATTTAAAACTGAATATAACAGAGGACCTCTTAAAACTCCAGACCCTCATTGAAAATTAAACTTTTTCTTTATTGCTTTGGATTTTTTAACAGGTTTTTTGTTCGATACATAATAATCTTAGATTCAGTAAACTGTATTGGGATAATAATCTGTAGTTGTAAGAACCGACATTACTAACGGACGATATTGACCACCCTCAATTACCCTTATAATAATGCAGATACCCCCTTCTATAATTTGTTGAATATCGAGTGTACTTATAATTTTGTCATTTCTAGTCTAGTGCAGATCGGAGCTAATATAAAGAAACGGGTGTCACGTTCAGGATGATTTTGGTTTAAATTCACTCTAACATGTTCTTACAGTTAGGTTAATTAATATTGAAAGAACAATTTATCTCGGAGTAGTTGAGGCATTGGTTTAATCCATATTTTATACATACTACGCCGTTCTACCAATTTTTCATTCTTTTATTAGATAATGCAGAATTTAAAAAAACATCAATTCACTGAACCTCTTATCCGTTTGAACCAAGAAATTGTTCGAACATAAGTTATGTTGAAATAACATTCAAAAAGTTCAAAAAATAATGAAATTAAAATTACTTTATTCTTCTGCTTTCTAAAACTAAACTAATATTCAGGTTTACACTCTGTAGTTACGAAAATGTAATGCGTTTCAAACTAAAGCGAACAAATTCTTCCTGTTGTGTTGAAAACAATAGTGACAATTTAATTCACAGTGACAATTTTTATTTGTGTAGGTGTATTTAAGTGATAATACAATAGGCGCTCACTAGAAGGAAAATCACTAGCTGGCATTTTTGAGCTACTTGTTATGGTGAAAAACCGAATTGTATTTAGTACCCTGGCAAACGAGCACGAATGCTGTGGCAGCTTGACAAGTGGGGAAATTGCATGAACTTCAAATTTATTGTTCAAGTTCTTGTTAGTTTATAAACAAAGTTAGAACGAATCCTGAGTACATTGTTATAGGTTTCACAGGAAACTTTACTATGCAACTTTTATTTAATAACTTAATATTGTCATAATTTTCCACTCGCCTAGTTTATCTTAAGTTCTTGCCATAATCGTTGGTATTTTGATATTAATACAATGATGTCCTGAAAAGTTTCGTTACTGAAAAGTGATGGTACTGAAAACTTGAGGCAGAAACCGGTGTACATTCATGCCACAGTATGCGAGTGTGAAGAAAGAACAAATCATTTATTTACTTATTAAGTAACATTAATCATAGGCTGTTAAAAAGTTTCTGCTATACTGCTATAAGGTATAAATAACTCAATATAATATGCATAATTCCTAGTAGAAAAAAAATGTTGATGTTAAGGCCAACAAGCAGCCCAGACCGATTCCCTGTCAATAAAATAAGTTTATAGTCGTTTTATAAACTGTGCCTCTCATTTATAGTCTAATGATAATCGTAAAGACTAACCAGAAAACCTATTTCTATGAAATTTATGAGAAATTCCACAATTTACCAAATATTTAGCATAAATAACACACATTACTGTATTACACATACGAGAACTTCTATATTATTTAGTACGATGTCTTACTACTGTATTTTTTAATTGCTCTCCCAATGTGAAAAATGTAATTACTGGAATCGAAAAATAGGACATATCCGGGCGCCCGTATTTAATCAGAAGTCTCCAGTCCCACCCTCTGAAGTGTCCCTCGTAACAAGTTGAAAAGCCCACGGCCCAGATCTAATCTGGAAAGAATTTTAATGAAAGTGTGAATCCAGGCGTGCAATCTCATATCTCCTGTTCTGGGTTCTCTGTAGAAAACGCCGCCCCTCTATGGACAGGAATGCTTTTATTATAGGTCGAAATGTTGGCTTTAAGTCCGGAAGATAACGAAATATCTCATCCCTTTCGGTAGTATACCCTGGCCTACTATTACTTAAGCGATTTTAGGGTATTAATTATTCGAACTATAAGCAAAAAAAAATTATTAGGTATAATATTCTTTACGGTTAGAGAACCCATTATATTCCTAGTTAGTTTAATGCTGGACATGGGTATGTATTAATTTCAATAAATATGTCTGTTTTGTTTGGCCTTTTAACTAAACTGTTACAGTGGGTTTGCACTACTACACGTTCGAAAGAAGAAGAAAATAATAAAATTGACTGTATAAATACAATTCTTACCTTTGACGTCTCTTCGGCTGGATGAGCTGATCCGTGGCCCTACCTAAAACCAAAAGTTTGCAATTAATATATTTCATTACAAAAGCACACAACAGTAATAATAAGAAGATCTAATTTGAAATGAAATTATACGGTCGACTGAAATGTTATCGGTTTGCCAGATATATCTATACTTGGTAAAACCGCTATCGGCATAATATCTACCAAGTAGATAAAACATTGACATACAAGCAGCGATGAGAGAATTTTTCTAATGTTCTGATGTAGATGATCCAAGTTAAGTGACTCGGTGACTTGACTAAAAAAAGAAATCCTTTCCCCAAAGTGAAGTTGACCCGAATCCACCGCCTGGAAAAAGGAAAATAATAGCGGAAGTCTTTAAAAAACGTTTTCGCGTTGGGAAATTGCGGGTTAACGTTCTCCCATCGCCGCTCGAAACCAGAGCATTGTTCCAGTTTGAGGGCGATGAGGAGGCTTATCGGTCCCCCAAACAGTCGACTTAACTCCGAGCCCAGTCGATAAATCGATACGCCTACAGACAAATAGCAACGATTTATTGGGCGTTGAAAACTGCTGAAGCATTGCTTGCCAGCATTTTACGACTAGATACATATTTTTTACAAGAAGTGGAATTAACAAATATTTACCAACTTAAAAGAGGTCTGAATCTATGCGGGCCTTCGAAAGGTTATTGCTCGTATTAGCTACTGTTTTTCACCCCCTATGAAATCAGTACACCTTATAAATGTAATGAGTTCGCAGGACGGATTCATTCAAGAAAGTTATAGCCAACGAATCAGAAGTGCTTTATTGACGTCAATGAAATTTGACTATATGTTGGGACTTGTATTTTTCTGTACGCCATATTATTGAATGTGCATACTAAAACGGTTTCAACAATATATTTAAAGTGGAATACTGAATTACTAAGTCATAACTGAGGTTCTGTTTCCTTCTGTTGTGACTTCTAAAGGGAAATGCGACTTGCTGTGACCACCGTTAGTTAATAAATCGATCGACAACTTGACTGGGTATCTCTTCCAGTGTTAATGGGGGTAAACCTGAGCGTTTAACGAGGGTAATTTTGGTCCTCACCCCCAGGTACCGATCACGGCCGATTATATATTTCTCCCTGTCGGCGGTTCGGCTCCAACCTATTAAACGCACGTCACGTCCGGTCAAAACTGAAATGGCACTGCAAACATCGCACCACCCTACGGGTCCCGGATCGCATTAACTGCAACCTACATACAGAACAATTACATCCAGTCATGTAACACTGAACAGCACCCCTCATAAGTACACACCTCAGAATCCCTGTCTTACATATATATACTCAGTATTAGTGTTTCCCCAGAGAGTTTTCCATAGTAAATAACCGTTATCTTCAATTAATCGGGATATGTAAAATACGAATTTAACAATTCCAGAAATAATTAAGTTTGTGGCCGTTTCGTGAAACAATGTCCTGTTCCAATTCCAAGAATGAGGAGTTCATTAGGGGCGGGGTGAATATTTGCGCGGCGATAAATCGAACTTTAGAACTAAATTTAGCGCGGAATAGGTCACCGAGGATATAAATAACTCAGGGCCGGGGGAGCGGGGGCGGGGGTCCTCTTATCTCCGAGGGACTTCGACCCGAGCTCGGCCGCTAGATAATATGCGACGATACGGGCGTCATATTTAACGGTCTTCGTTTATATGCGGACGGGCCGCCAGTGTTGTGCGTGAGTGTGCAGCGTGCAGTTGCGTGAGCGAGTGCGGAAATCGGCAGAAAGGAGAGACTTTTTCCCCCTTATTAACGCGGCACTGTGGGAAATGGCAGAGTTGACGCAATTACCATTGAATTTAGAGCCTTCCCCAAGCTAAGAATACAGCTTGATAGTAGGAGAGTTACCTAGTTTCTTGCGCCATTCGAGCCTCCACTAGTTGATTTAATCAGAGGGGCACTGCACAGTTATAGTTACAGGCGTTGGGTGTCTTACAGAGACAGTGACAAAAGAAAAGCTTCGTTATATATCCGAATTTCATTGTTATAATTCTACATAAAATTGTAGGTTCGTGATGTTTCTGTCTCCTCTCGCTGGTTTGGTCTTTTGCTAGACCGGTTTCGGCTGCTCGCCATCTTCAGTAGCGGTGTTAGTCACTGTATATATAATATAGTATAAATATAGTATATATATATATATATATATATATATATATATAGTATAAAATTGTTTAAAGTAGTAATTGTGTAGGCGAAACAAATTTAATATTATAAAAGACAGAAAGTTGAAAGGCTGGAGTTATCAAGATGTCATTTTGAATTAGCCCGGGTCTGTACACACGGGACCTAATGGAGAGTAAGGTCGAGATGGATATTTCTTTTTCAAAATTTGTCTAAACCCGGGGCCCCGAAAGTAATTATAAGGGACACCTGACGAGGCGCGTACCGACACTATGCCTCTAGGGGGGAGGCCGCCATTAATCAGTCTTCCCGGGGCATCCCACCGTCCCGGACTCCTCCTTACTTCGTTCGCCTTAATTCAGACTAATGGGTCGTCTCCTGGGACAAACCCTCCCCCCAAAAAAGACAAATCGGCTCCAACTATAAGGGAGACAAAATTAAAATAAATATTAAGCTGGACTACCTGAAGTTACTTTGCCTGTGTATAGAATGGACAGGCTACCCACCCTATAAATCTTAAATTATGCCAATTTGATCTACGAATAGCTGTGATTGCACGCTTACATAAAGCATCCAGACATTTTTTTATAATTTATTTTGACTCTTTGTAAGTACATCAAACAGAGATATGGAATTGTAAAATAGATAGTAATAAAGGAATAAATATAATTAGAATCCAAATCCTATAATCCATGAATTACGAAACTAATAAAATATACAACCTACTGCCTTTCTAATGTTTGAGATTCACTCTGTTCGTTCATTTTCTAATCTTTCTTTGAACCTTTTTTTCATTGCACAATCAACATCAACGTGGGAGCAAGTGATCTTATGTACTATTCTGATGTGATTCACATGGTGAATTAAAAAAAACAAATGGCGGCGATACTGGCGAAAATAGTATTCAGCGTCTGATTTCATTATATTGCTCTTGTGTCTATGTGTGTGTATTCATATAAAGTTACAGTTGTGTGGATTTGGGCCAAAATTGAGAGTGTGGGCAACAGGTCGGTCAAGATATTTTGGCAAGTGGCACAACATAAGCTCGTAGCGGAGCTGGGAAGGGAAGCGAAACTGAAATATATAGCTTACAAAATTGAATAAGTAGTTTGTCAGCAATTGGACCAAATATATTTCCTGACTTTTTTTCAAGGGACTGGCGGAACGAACCAATGAATCGTTAAGACAAAGCTCCTCCCTCAGTTTTGGGGTTAGGTAAATTGTAAATTAAATTAAATTTTATTTCCGAGTTCTTGCCAGAGAAAAAACTCAAATAAAATATGCGATTTTAATTTTCCTATTTTTATCGGAGGGTATCTGCAGATTTCTATTGTTATTTTTGCACCACTCCTTGAAATTTATACCTGGTACTACCCCCAAACTGGAATATGTACTTGGGTGTAAAAATCATCATCATATAATATGGGCATTATTAAATTCATTAATACATTAAGCGAATTTTTCCCTTCCTCAAATAAAAGCGATTAAAATCAATGCCACAAACTGTAATTAAAAAAAAATCTTCCACTTAAAAAAGTACCTGCAATTAATGAAAAAAAGAGAAATATTATTCGTGGAATAAAAAGTAATAATTTCAACGAAGCAAATAATCAAGTCTCTGGCCTCTGACTGAGCTTCTCTAGAAAAAAATAAAACTGTCCACTTTACTTAAATTATAATAATAATGAAAGTCTTGAAACCGTCCTTTCCATTTTTTCTTCATTTAAGTGATAGGAAGGAAAAAAAGGGGCTGGGAGCTTCTCGATGCCTCCTGCGGAGCTCAGGAAAAATAATGAATAAACAGAGCCCGGGGCTCTCCTTTGGGTTCTTATCCTCGAATTCAGGATTGGAATTTTCCGACGTGGCTTTAATATTTTTTTTTATTTTCCCCCTCTCCCTCTCTCACTCTTTCACTCCCTCCCTCGCTCTTTCTCTATCTCACTTTCTCAACCCTCCCTCTCTCTCTCTCTCTCTCTCTCTCTCTCTCTCTCTCTCTCTCTTGCAATCACTCTCTCCCGTATTTTTTCATGAAACTCTCACTAATGAAATGTTCACTATCATGAGCCTGTTATACTGGTCAATAGAACAAGACGGATCGCAGTATTTCAATCCTTCCTAACTGTGACTAATGGGATGCCAGTAATTACGCTAACCGTTGTGGACGGTTTACAGACTACAGAATTTCGGTAAATCCGAATATAGAATCACTGTTAAAAGAAATATCTGAGCCTGAAATAGTTTAATATCTGTAATCTTGTCACGGACAGGAACGATGAATTAGAATTCACTATTCTATAGATTTCAACCATAAAACTCTTTCATGAAATTACATTCTCATACATTCCCCTGAAGTCATTATTGTGATCTTTTGCCTAGGCGGAAAATTAAAAAGATATCCCGGGCATTAAATAGACAGTTGTATTTGCCGAGAGTTTCTTTCTTAATGGCCCAGCTACTGAGGCCTAATTTACGAGCTTTCCAGGGATTGGCAGTGGGTCCAACCCAATTGTACCAATAGAGGAGAACCGCCCCAGTGCCAAATTTCAAAACATTGATTTTCTGTTTAAAATCAAACTGATAAACTCCACCACTACATATTGTGTGACCCAGAAAGATGGATGTATCGCCACATTAGATAGACATTCATGACAAAAAAATTACTATAAAAGATATGTCTGCTTTCACCTCAACCTAATTTTTTGGTTTTGTCCTAAACCAAATGTTTTTGCCAAACCTTTTGTCAGAATTTTTCTTTATTTGAATACCAGATTTCTCAAAAATTGTTGGTAGGGCAATCATCATCAAATAATTACTATATGGTCCATACAGTACGGGTATTAATCTGTCACTATGTAAAAATCCTAAAACGTATAACCGTCAACAAAACAAATTACAATAAATGGCTTAAATTAAAAAAGTAATATAATAAAACATCTTTTATTATACTATTTTTATAGTGAGCGGAATCTCCGCACGAATTAGAGATGCACATGGAAATTCGAATTAACAACAAAAGGACTTCGTTTAATTACAGAACCCTCCACATATTTCTTGTTTTATAACATTCTTTTTTATTCAGAGCTGAAATCCCTGCGGCACTGCAGTTGGGTCATTTGCAAAACTAAACCTGAACTTATTGTTCTCGCCGGGAAATTGAGGAAGTAAAAACCGAACAGAATTAGCCGGTTAGGAGAGAGAGGAAATATGGAACGTGAATATGGGGGCGGACCGCTGTGGCACATATCCGCTCTTTGTTCGCACCTGCCGGCCTCGATATTATATATATATATATATATATATATATATATATATATATCGGAATACCATTTGGAGAAATTTACATTCCATTCCGTATTCAGCCAGCTGGCTAACCGTAAAAACAGATTTTTACAGTAGTGACGAAAACAAAAATTCTGTATATAAAAATAACGATTGACCCAAAGGTCCACGGATATGCATTGGGAATATTGCAGGGGCGAGGGTGCCCATATATTTTGGCGACACACCAGGTGCGATAGGTTTATAAATTACTGCTCGAAAATAGAGAAAACTGACCGGGCTATAAATTTTATTGTATAAACCGATATTCAGGAACAGTGCATTCCGGTCGAAAATTAACCTGAACCGCCGGACAATATTTTCGTAAATTAATGACTGGGAACGTTCTCAGTGAAGCGTTAAGTTAAAGCTGCAACATAATTCAGGTAAGTTAGGTGTACCTTTCACTTTTTTTCTAGCTTGGATGCTGTTGACGGGCGAAAAGTCCAGAGTGTCTTTCAGATTAACGAAAGACACCACCGTTAGTCAATACCGAGAATAGGAAAAACATGTATGACATTTATAGTTTAGGAACGAATAATAGAACAAACTGAAATCCATGCTGATGTGAGTAATTAAAACGTGAGTTATTCGAGATTATTTACATGAGTAATTTACAGGTTAGTCAGTGTGAAAAGTAAGTTAGTGTGCTGTGTTGATTGTATCATTCGAAAAGGTACTTTCGATAAAATTATTTCTATTAGCGCTGCGAAGCGTTTTATAAAACGTCTCATTTTTGCTCGCCAAAGGTTTTTTTTTCGTATAATCTTGAACAGTCTTATCGGTGGTTGTTGCGGTTAGCCTGCAATTACAGTGGACCGGGGCCGAAGGCGTGGCCGCCGCCCCCTCCCCTGCACGTTTTTCGCATGTCTTTTCAACTTTTTGCCCGCCCTCAGGGTGGACAGACGCCCTAAATATTCTAATCGCTTTTGAAGTTCCCTCTTGCAAAAATGTTTTAAATTCTTTGCAAGTGTTCGACCGCAGTCCGCCATTCATGGCCCATTTGCTTAATGCCCTCCCCTTGGGTTTCACTTTAACATTGAGATTTACACGAGAGATATTCAGAAAAATATGGATTTTGAGAAATAAGAGGAATGTTTGGATATAAACTGAGTATTTCGAAAACAGTATTCTGAATAATGTAGGTAAAAGTATAGTATATATATGTTGTGCAACCGTTTTCTGGGATAGGCAATAATTACATTCATGTTACATATACATTACATATATATATATATATATATATATATATATATATATATATATATATATATATATATATATTTATGTCCTGGTTAAAGAGTTTCATCGCGATTGTATTGTTATTACGCTCTAGGCCTTGAATTTGAATTGATACCAAAATTGTGCAATCATTTAAGCGCAAGGTGAACAACAGACGGCGATTTGTTATTTACTAGCGATGGGTGACTGTGGCGCAACATGTGGCACAATGCCAAATATTTATTCAAATTATTTTCAGATTTAAATAAGCCAATTTGACTGCCCGCATTGGATTACATGCATAAAAATGGTAATAGGAGTTATCAGAATCGTTTTGATTGGTCTCCGCGATGCGATACGCTGGGTGATAAATGCTCAAATTACGTGCTGCAAACGGAGCGAAGGAGGAAATGAAACGTTAATACAGCGGCCATTATGTATTTGGGACTGATGGGATTAAAAAAACATTGACGTCATTCCCCGTTTAGGGTAGTGGGTGGGGGGGAGGCGGTATCCAGAACCAAAACAAATATTTAGTCCATATTAGAATGTATAAGATCTCCACATAAAAACACGTTTATTCCGCATCTCTTTTGAAAGATCCATAACTTGTGTTTCTATACTGCAAATGGGCGGGCGGAAACATAAAGTCGCACGAGTAAAATAAGTAAGTTCAACACGCGTAGCGTAAATTTTTTTAATAAACGTTTTTAATAGGGTTAACAATAATTAACTTTATAATTTGATCGCCTTTTTCAAATAGATAGTCTAAATTATGTTTTCTGTGCGGCCCGAATAGGTCACGCTCTGTAGGTGCTGCTACTACCCGCTCTTAGTAGATAAACGAACCTTCGTTTTTCAATAATATATATTGACTTTATTAGTGAACTAGGTAAGTGAAAATATTATCGGATATCGAATATCACCAGAATTCGACAGCTTAAATACTCCTACGTCATTTTGATAAACAGACATTACGCCTTCACTGTTTGGAATATCGATCCCGCTTACAATTCACGTTTTTTTTCACACTCCCGACTTTCGTGACCGTCGGCAGTATCGCAGGAGCGTTCCCAAAACTACCGGGACCGTGAAATCTGAAAATTTGTACTCGCATGTGTGTAAGCGCCCCATTTAATTGATGCAATCCTCGGTCATTTCGCGGAGGCCCATCATCATCATCATCATTCCCTGCGATGAATATTAAAGCGACGATCTCACTCGAACCCCCCCACTTCCACCCCACTTCATGTATTTAACGGACGACGCTGTCGCGCGATAGCGTGCTCGCGTGACGGGACCGGACGAACAAAATTGCTCGGACTGTGGCCAGATATAAAAAGAGACAGAGAAAGGAAGAGTGTGAGTGTGTGTGTGTGTGTGTGTGTGTGTGTGTGTGTGTGTGTGTGTGTGTGTGTGTGTGTGTAAGAGAGAGGCAGAAACAAAAACTAAGGGCTAATTTTTACCCAACATTATTTATTTATAATGCAGAATCAACGGGTGACATTTTAACTCTTTATGAATGTTCTTAATTAAACTTAATTGAATCCTGGCGCAATAATGTATTCAAATGGTACATTAACGGTAATAATATGTAAAACACGTAGCTTTTGTATTGCTTATCGGACAATATAATTAAAATACACAGGTTTTCCTAAAATGCATGCCGTAGAATGTTTGGATAAGGTTAGACTAATTGTTACCAATGGGTGATTTGTCAAAACAATTGTCGCAATTGTCAAGTCGACAGTGTAACATTACGTACCGAGAGGAGACAGAAACATCACGAATCTACAGTATACACTCAACACTTCTACACATAATTATGTTATAATTGATTGTACAAATAAAAACAAAAAATGGCCAATAAGGTCAATTATACTGAAAGGGGCTAAAAGATTATTAATAAACCGTTCGATTTTCTGTCTGTTCCAGCGACTGTTCGATAAGCACGAGAGTAGAGAGGATGGCCTCTTCGCAAGGGGACGTTAGCAGCCGGCCCCTCTGACAAAGGGAGGAGACTGTCGACAGTCACCTGTCGCAGTCCAGCGATCTATAGCATCAAACGAACAACAGCGGCAATAGCAGCAGCAAAAACAGTTCACCTTCAATTAATAACAGAATAACACTACAAGGAATTGCTTATTTAATATTGTTCCATATCCTGTGGTCGGGCGGCCGCCGGTGGCCGTCCCGCCCGTCGCCGCCACTCCAAATATTGGACGCTCGGGTCGCGGCCCAATTTGGTTTTTTCGTCTAAGACTTGCGATTTGTCAATTACTTTTTTTGGAAAACGAAAGGGAAACAAATAATAATAAATTCGCATAACGAGGTCGCCGCCGAACGCTGGAAAGTTGCGGGCAGCCTCGGGGACGCGTGAGTGACGAACTCGAGACTCACAGACCACACGACCGCGATACATACCAACTTGACCGTTTCATCGCCTACAGTTCATACACACAAATACACAGACAGCTATGAGGCTGACGTACGGGACAATATGGCTGGAATCAGATAAGAAATTTGGTAAAGTCTTGAACTGTACGCGACTGTACTGACCGGGAGAAAAAACAGCATTTTTTTAGATTCTAATCGTGTGATTCTCCGGTCACCGTTTTTGCTTCCATTTCGATACAACGTAACGAAAAAATTCATACTCTCCGACCCAATATCAATTAGGTTAAGTGCTAAGTTGTTGAGACACCATGTACTGAACTGTGAAGATTAACTCCGGTGAATGGACATATTGCTACAATTATTAGTCCCCTCCCCTTTGTTTTGCGGTCTATTCAACTTCACTGTTGGCAAACTTTCAATTTACGACCGGCTGTAATTCCACCGACCGTTTCCCACTAAATGATGTTTTCGGGTGTTTAATTAATTTCAATTTCCATCGGGTAGCTTTTAGAGTAATTCGGAGCGCGCTACTGTCGATAGAACCAACAGAGGATAGTGAACTACCGAAATTGGAAATGCTTATATCAATTTCAAAAAGTCGATCAATTCACAGACTATCCCACAGTTATATTATTTGTTGATGAAAAGAAGGAAGACAGTTGAAATGGATCCAAAGTCAATAAAACTGACAGCAAACACGAAATAATCATTTCGATGGCGTAGCTACTTAATTTTTCGTCTGTAGAGGAATATATTTGTGTTCGAAAATAATTTTCATATAATATTTATTTAAGAATCTTGCAATAAATTATTCCATAACTGTACTCTAAAGTTCAGAATACTAGTCCTGTGAGTTTATGACTACCGTCATAAACTAGCGTTGAACTGAAAATATTACTTTCCTTTTTACGTAAGTTCATTTCAAAATATGAAAACGGTTCATATTAATTAATATTACGGTTCGTAAGAAAGATATTACCACATTAACGAAGAATTCCCGCTGGTTGATTAAGCTATCGTGGGTTAGTTTCAGAACCTAATCGACAGTAACTTGATAACATGTCTAAATTAGAAAAAAGTCTCCTTCTCTGTAAAACACTTCGCATTAGCCGCGTTCTTAAAGCACGCATGTGAGGATGCGAGAGGGAGAGGTTATTTGCCTTTTTAATTATTCATACTAATTCACTATATTTAGAAGGTTCCGTATACACTTTTGTGTCTCGAAATAATAAGGGGATTATTATTCCAACCAAATCAAGTCAAAAACGAACTATCAGAATCAGAACTAATTATGAGAATAATAAATAGAAACAGAAACAAGAGATGGGTTACCCAATGTTTTAATTTTTTAAAATTTCTATTTGAGGTAAGGACAGCTCACTAGATCGCATAACACTGATCTTTCATCGTCCAAATAATTCACACCAGATAAAAATCTCCATTCAGATTTGCTTATTAAATTGTTAAAGGTAAACAAGTGTTATTAGACAAAGAAAAAGAAAATTACCATTAATTACAAATATCATTGAGATTAGAACCTCCGTTCTTTCGATAAAATCATTCACATGCTATAAAAGTCAGTAAATGTCATGTTTAATAAAAATAATTTAAATATTTAGCTCGGGAAAATTTGTCATGCCTTTGCTCGTGCTCAAAACTGTAAACACATTTTACACGGTATGAATACATGCTTTTAGATTCATTATTCTTACATTTTCTGATAAATGAAACAAGTGGCCTTCAATAAGTTCAGGCATTGAAAAGTTATAGGCGCATAAACCAGTGGATATTATAAATTTTAATTATGATTGTTTTAAATTTATGGGCTTAACATATATAATTTCAACTCTGAAGTGAATCTTGAGTGGAAAAAGTTAATTTCGTCCGAGGATATTTCTTCTGTCCGCGTTTGCCGAGAGTTAAGAACTAGGCGATTTATGCAGCTTCTTCTTTCCTGGGTTGAAGTATTGCACCTTCTCAGCGAGGTCATAATTTCTAATTTCAGCACCCTTTTCATTTTATAGTTTGAACGAAAAAATAAAGTAGTCGGTGGTACATCACCCCCGCTAAACGCCTATAAACCGGTCGTTGCTCAGCGCATTTTTTCTGTTTCCTGCTGCTTGTATGGAAATGTCTCATTGAAAGCTTTCTAATTTCTAATGTAGCAGCTAACTCATCAAGCCACCCTTGTTCGCCCTTGTTCAGCATTCATAGCACTGATCATAGACATTTAATAAATGGACAATTAAGATTGATAGATTTTCTCGACTTCTTTAGATTTCATTATTTTACAGAGGGGGCCCTGGCAAACCATGCGAACTGACACTTGTGGCTGATTGTTCTGCGGTGTAATAGGGCTGTTCCTATCTCACTCTGACACTATTTTCCCCCAAATGGCTCCGACTCTGAACCTCTCCCCCTCTCTGTCTGCGGCCCACCACTTTGGCCCCTGTCCAGGACGACGTACGCATTACGAGGGGTGTGCGGACACTCACAAAAACGACCACCACTCACGAGGGGTAATGTTGCAATTAAACACGCGAATCACGACGCGCGCGCGCACCTACACGCATGGATGGTTCTCTAAAAAAAATCTAGATTCCACACCAAGCTTAGACTGTGTTAGTTTGGACTCGGTTTAAACCATTGGCTGCCATTCACCTCTGATAAGTTAGAGAAGCATTGTAGAATTAATTTGAAAATATTTAGTACTCCATTAGGTACATTGCGTCATACTTCCAAATTTTGCTGTTCAATTCAATTTATGAAAACTCAAAAAATTAAAGCCTTCGTATCATCATATTTGCTTTTGATTCAGAAACATATAATGGTGTACAGGCATCGAAAACTGATCCATGTCTGTCATACAATCATCCCTACTAGAAAGCTTTCTTTCCGAATTTGAAAAATAAAGACATCACAAAAAATAACATATAATGTTTCTAGAATAAGCCAGAACTGTTTCACTCTTTAACAAATTTTTAATAATTCCCTCTTTCAAAAACTAAAAATGCCTTTTATAATATTTCAACACAATCCCATCGCCGAAATAATGTCAATTTGATAACAGCTGTTATACAATCGAAAATTTATAAGGATGTGTTATTAATCGATAGAATGCTAGTTGAACACTCAATACTGTTGATATATCATTTTGAACTGCATTTGAACACATCACAGAAAATCATGCTTTCGTCAGGCATTCATACTTGATCCAAGAGGATGGCAGTCAAAGGTTCTGGGTTTTCTGACACCTATTTTTCGACACAACCTGAACAGCATTTCGTGTGATTTTCAGTTTGTAAGAATGTTTTCCACCTCGGGAAGGACGAAAAACTAAAAAGGACTGAAAAGAAATCCTTGTAAAATAAATTGCCCGTTACTTAGATAAGACACACTTTTCAGGATTAAGTTAATGAAAAGTCATATATAATTACCAAAAACCATTGACATAAATTGGAGGGTTACTCTTGAATCTTCTGGTTCTAAACCAGATTTCATATGATGCGACAAGAAATTGTCGTTTCGACTCTTTTAAATAAATGATTTACATTTAAACAAGAAATATTTTTATTACTGGCTTCAACAATTAAAATTACAATGAGGCAGTACAACTTTGTCTTCCACTAACAGTCATCCGGGAATATAACTAATAGCTGGTAGCTAATTTGTTGCATTAAATTCTCTAGTTACGGAATTATTATTCGTTCTGTATTCAGAGATAATATATTTTATAGGCAGTTACACTAACATTAGTGAGAAAAGAGAAGAACAGCGAAATTAATTATACAGTTAAAATGGAATACATTTTATAGTTTATCATGCATACCAAATTAGTGAAACGTATATCCTTTTCGGAAATTTTCGTTTGTCTGTCAAAAAACTAAACTCCACCCTCAGAAATAACATTGATGCTCTAACGGGCCATTTATCATTATAAGGATCTTCAAAAAATAATAATTGCGTAAAAATTGCATTTTTATAAGTGTTGTTTTTTGTTTTCTGAAGGACGCCCGTTCTTGTTATATTTAGATTTGGGTGTTGGTTTCCTGACTCGTGGGATAATTTGTTTCCTGCAGGGGAAAGAATAGTGTACGTCATATATGACGCTAATAGTAATTATTATTATTATTATTATTATCATTATTATAAAATATTAGAAAGATAAAAAAGACAAAAAGAAAAATTTTTCGCTTCTTACTTGTAAATATTTAAAAAAATGAATAACATTTAGCGCGAGCCAAGTAGATTTTAGTAGGGAATATATACAAAAAAGAAGCTTTGAAGAATATCCCCAAAAAATAATAATTATTATAACATTACAACAAGTATAATAATAATAATAATACATATATATACATAAATGTATGTGTGTTCTATCGGTAAGCCAGAAGCGCTTTGATTTTAATTTGTAAAAATTGGGAAAAGTGGGGAGGTTAAAATGAATTACTTTAGACGGATCGCTTTAGGCGCATCACCGAATTTGGTTGACTTAGGTAACACAGTTTTGAAACAAAAATGCAAATACAAATTGTTTTTTCTAACCGCCGACGTTGAGCTTTGCATTATTTGTTTCAAGTTGAATTTTTGAATTTGGAAAATGTCTCTTGTCCAGAACACAGCTCAGACTGATTACGACTCGTCTGTTCACTAATACATAAATGCGATTATTTTAAATTATTCAATTTAATTATTTTTTGACCTTATTACGGAGAGCTGTTTCGCCTTAAGGTTTCAGCCCACCAACCATTTACCAGCCTATAAGAAATATTTAACCTAAATTCAGACAAATCTGAAGTTTTATCAGTAACCGTAATCAGTAACTTGTACAAATTTCTGGTTATAATGAATATAATTTATTGAGGATATACACTTTGAGGATAAACTAATTTCAACGTTGAAATATTATATTGGTAGACAAATCCAGGAGGGATGATTTCTAAATTCAAAAATTTAACATTAGAAACCGCAACTTCAAATTGGCATCGCGAGCCCCTCCCCCCCCCACACACTTTATAAGTGTCCAGGGACGAAAAAAAGCAGACTATTTGTACGCAAGCGCGCCTCCGCTTACCCGCTTCGATTGGTCAGGGAAGCAGAACTATATAAAATATATATATAATTTTATACCTTGTAAAAGTATAGTGATTAACAAAAATTAAAAATAACATAAAAATACAATTAACCTGTACATAAACGTACGCTGTAAGTGTACGGAAATTACACAATATGACAATATTACGTGTTTACGTTTAGGAGCTAGAGCACGATAACAAGAAACTTCATTTTGGTAGCAGAAAATACAAAGGGGGAATATATATACAATATTCTATTTTGTATAAATGTTAACTATTGTAACCACCATGATTATTATTATTATTATTATTATTACTATAATTGATAAATAGACGTGTTATTGAGTGTAATTTAAAAATATGTAAAAATAAGTAAATTGTGTTGGCTTTCCTCGCAGAAGCTCAAGCATTTTTCTTTGGCAAATCGATAATTGAACGAAAACTAACAAATCACCAGGCCCGAATGGAAAGTTTATTGTTTACAAAAGTTAATGTCAAATTCGAGTCGAACACAGTTTACTTAATTTTCACAGCGCGTTAATTTTCCAAGAAAAAATAATCATAATTATATAAGGAAGGGAATACATTGTTTGAGAAGAAATCGTTTTAAGAGTGAAATCTTTGTTGTGGGCGACAGAGGGACTCTGCTCGCGTCCCTTAGCGCACCTTTGTTAGTAGTCAGTAAAAATGAAAATTTAATAGTTGTGACGATTAAAGCATATTAAAAAAAATTGGTTGTCAATATAGTTGACATTGTTTAAAAAAAAATTAGGAAACCAATTTACAATAATTTGTCGAATTTCAGTTTTTTTGTCTATCCCTGGGATGAAAACTTTGTTCAACAAATTACTGTAATTTTGTTTTAATGAAATTGTTTAAATATCGGACCTCCTTTTGGATTTTTGGGTGCAGTCCGTTGAATTTTATGGAATGAGGAAGGATGGATGATTTGTGGATTTATACCCTAGACTTTTTGTATGTCTCCTTGGTTTTTCTATTATTATTCTTAGGCGCGATGTTCCTATATTTTTATATGAATAAAAATGAAAGAAATAACTTATCGGTATGTATTATTTAGCGAAAGAAGAATACATTACTCGATATAAAGTTTTTTTGTATTTACTGAAGTCATAACGCCAAACAAAATAACAGGGACATTGTTTCGTTTGTTTTCAATGCTTCGCGTACACTAGTTGGCCTATTTACAAAACAGAAAATAACAGACGACAACGAGAGTCTTTCATTATTCTTTTTTTCAATTTTTGACAAAATGAATACGGGGAAAGAAAATAAATTTAAATTTTCCCCATTTTTCGCCTCCCCCTCGACGAAATGGTATCGACGACCCCATACATATCCTTTAAGTTACCAAAAACATTGTTTCGAAAAAAATAAAAACAAGTGTCAATTCCTATTTAGACATGTCTGTGCATATATTTATGGAAAAATTGTTATTCAAAATTTACTGAAGATAAAATAAAAAACTTTACCCCTTATGGACACCTGAATGTGTTTAAAAAATAATTTGATAATATTCTATTTATTGTACAAGGAGCAAAAAAGAAAATTGTCCACAATTATTTAAGATTATAATTATTATTATTGATTATTATACGATGTTTGTTGTTCGATGAATTATAGATTTGTATCTCAATTTAAAAAGTGGATAAACAATTGAGTATTTTATATAAGCGAGCCTAGATTAGCTTCGTCATTGGCCTTTGACGTGTTACTTAGGAAAATAGCGTCCTAATTGGTACTGTTATGTTTTTATATAGATTATAGTGAGTTTTTTATTGAAGGCTGGACCTTCGATATTTTGTAGTCATGCTACATATTGGATGTGTACGTTAAATTAGTACATAATATTCAAATATGAAGAATAATTATATTAATATTGTGAAAAAATTTAAGAGGAGAAAAGTTAACCAAAAAAATTAATAGATGTTAATGGAATATTTTTAAACATTTTTTTAAAACGACTAAAAATGCTTAGCACACGGTTTTTTCGTTGGTTGAGAAGTGCAATAAAAATATTGTTGAGATGGTTAATATATATATATAAATATATGGACATCTATATTGTATATATAAAATAAATATATAATCTCGGATTGTGAGATTTATTTCCTTTTTCGTACCGAAATTTCATGAAAATATATGATATTTCATGAATCATGTTTTGGATTTATTTTCAGGCACGAATGTTAATTAAAAATCCAGCTACCGAAAGTTCATTTTGGAGACGTTACAGCCAGGCATGTCGCAATAGACAAGTTGAGTTCATGTAAAACGAAATTATATTTAAAATAAAAATATGCACAATATAATGTTATAGATTGTTACTAGATGTAATTCCTTCTCCCACAACAGTTTATACTATATAATATGTGTAATACGTAGGCTGCGGTTAAAATAAAATACTTTGTTTTAACGTTATTTTAAAGTGGCAGTTTTATATCTTTAGAAAGTTTTATAATTTTGAAAATAAAAAAGGTTCCTACCAAAAAAAAAATATTTTTCGCTCTCTGCGTATCCAAGTGCTTTAAATCAATCGCTTTAGAAACAATACAGTATAATATTTTAAAGCTTGTTCCAATAGGAGATATTGGCGGCGTCCGAGCTATCAGTCAGAATGTCGGTCGATATTTTAGAAATTCCAACCCGACAGTGGGCGTTGTGTCCCGGGGGAAACCCAACACGCCGTTGAACGAGTCTCTGATTGGAAGTTGATTGTACAATAATGTAAAGGAAAAAATATCGTTACGTATATTTTGGTTCAAAATTGAAAACGTAAAACATTTTCTGTCTACTGAAATCCGTACGTTCTATGCATAATTAACCTATAATCAATAATATTACTATACTTATATTCCTGTACAGCATTTCTGAAAAATATGCATGAAAATTGATCGTGAATACGTTGGACTGCCGGAACCCGCGATAGCTTCTCTCGGAAATATTCAATGTCGCCAATTTAATGAAAATGTATTTATTACTTATTGTAAAGAATGTATAGAGAATACATAATCGATGTCTATGTTAACATTAGTGCAAAACTCCGGGTTTATTCGACGACTACAATTTCTGCTGAAATCCTCATCCTTCAAGTGCGCATAATACCAGTGTGTATTCGAAAAAATATTAGAGAAACAATTTGCCTCACGGGGTGAAATTGGCCGTAGGCAGACAATTTTTTTGTTTTACTCTCAAGCACGGTTCCGCGAATAGGTTTTTCTCAAGCGAACGGGCGCGCTCTACCCTGATAGTGGAAAATCCCGGCCTAAAATTTTCCCTCCAGCTTCCTCCCGTGTGGATTCGCGTTTTCCCATCTCGCTTGCACCCCCCCAACACACACTCACTTGCGATCCAGAAGAGCAATTTCCAAGCCTAATCTCTGGGACCCTCTCTTTCAGAGTCGCCGCCGCACAGAAGGGGGGCGGGCAGGTGACTTAAGCAGGAGTTTCGAGAACCCCCGAATATTAAGAGTTCCGAAAGCTCTTCTTTCCACGTGCTTCGTTATCTGCATTTTGGGACACTATTATTAATAAGTCGGACAATCGTGGAATATTTTCAATAAATAATATAACAGTGATCTTAAAATAACATAAATTATGATGTTTAAATACTAATTTTATTATCATCCTCATGAAATTTTAGGTAAACCTAATATATTATTAACCCGTGAAGGAACTCTGATTCCACTTTTTTAAACAAAACAATTGAAAAAATGGAGCCTGATTTCGTGTCGACCCGAGAGTACTCGTTGTCACCAACAGTTTTACACAATTTCACTCGCACACCTGCACTATATGCTGAGATTTAATCTACGCGCGAACAGGGAATTTACCTCCATGCTATGGAATTCGCAATTTCAATCTTCGCTCGGATGTCAGGGAGGATGATTGATTGGAAAGGAATAGAGTAATGGCATCAAACATTGGCAGTCGGTGAACAGATTCGCAGTTAGGTTAAGCCGGGGCTAAATTCTCTCATGCGACTAAAACCAGATTAGAAATTGTCGATGAAAAATAATATTTGCAACAAATGAACTACTCCTTCCAGCTCCCCAAAAATTTCTGTAAAAACACAAATTCAACTGCATGAAATACTAAATATAAATTCAGAACATACACTACTCGATGATGGTGAAACACCCAAACCGGTCTAGCTCAGACCACCAGAACCATAACGAATAGCTATTCAACTTTTGATCGGTAGAGGTGACGACGGCGTGAATCCGAAAATTGTAGAATCCTAGCCTAATTAAACCAGTCAGGAGGTTGAAATTTTCAATCGGCCGAAGTTTTATCGGGTAGTAAATACACTCTCGTTAATTCCTCAGACCGAATAATGTCCATAGTCAATTTAACACTGAAATCAAGGCTGTAAACAAATTGACCTTTACAGGCATTGTGCGTCCTCTTGTAATGTCCGGAAGGGGTGTGTGTGTGTGTGTGTACTGTTAGTGTTTGGAATCGCGTTCCCAATTTCGTCGGCTATTCCTCCACCAGTGAGTTGTCTGTCCCACGGGAGATGAGGGGGGGCCATGTTCCCTGGGGAGCTCTCTGGGTCAGAGTACCAACCAAACCCGCCTTCCCCTTACCCGAAACTCAAACTCAAAAGGGACTGTCGCTCCCATGTACCTTACCGGGTCCTGTCCCATATCGCTCCCGAGGTTTGTAATAACTTACTAACCGATGGACCGCAGGGGCCATTTTGCAAACCGTCACAAAATCTAATACAGCAATATTTTCCATCTATATTAAAAAAAATTCAGTCCCTACTAACGTCAAATATTCGGTTTTCACATAGGTAACAAATTAAATTTATAGCTTAAAAATAATAATTAATGTTACGTGCTTGTTTTCCTCCTGCCAAGTTTCCTTACATGGGTTTGAAGGAAAATAGTAATATTCATGACACATATTTAATAAATATTCAGGAATTTCCCTTATACGTTTCAATTAGCAATGAAAATAGGACAGACTATTTCTATGTGTCAAGAAATAAATGTTTTATAAATTAAACATTATGCCTTAATAGTGGTAATTTGATTTCATTTATTCTGAATACCTACATTTACAATTATTCGCATTCTATACTAAAACGGGAATAAGAATATTTAGATGTACGTTGAAGACCTCCAAGACCTTAAATATACAATACCTACCAACAAATTAACCTTGTTGTTGGATTCTCCTTTGGCCTGTTTGTCTTGGGGCACGCCCATCTGGGTCGTACCTGACACACGTGCGACGGTTTCAGATATTCGCCCCTTATCAGAACAGTGTTTTTGAGCAACCGACACACGTGTCGTTATTACTGAGACACTAATCAAATAGTGTAGCCAGGAAAATATTTTAGGCCACCCTCGGTCGAATTCAGTTAATGAGGCATTTTACGTACGTCTGGTAGTACAAACGACTATTTCGGCCGGGTGGTTAACCGATATATTTTACTGAAATTATGTACTACTGTTGAATTTTCAAATACAAATCTATGAATAGCACTCTTCGCATTAACCTGACGACTAAATATATTTTGCAGTTGTATTTAGTTAGCTCTCTTGGGGGTCAATGAATATAATCACTTTAAAACCATACGTTTCGCTACACCAAATATCGACTCCGTTGTATCCATCAAAATGGGCCAAATACATTGATTTTGAATCTGTTTCCAGCTCATTCAAGTTCAACCACTCAGACCAACTCCCGTCGAAGACCCTAGTCATAAAATCCAGGTGGGAGGGGTTAAACTGAATAAAAATTCGACAGACCGGCCGAACAAGTCCATTGTCGCTCCGCAGGGAGGAACCGGATAGTGCGCGCTCTTGTATAGTGCCTCGATTAAATGAATAATTAGTGCGGAAAGGCTATGTAGGGAGGGCGGGCTTTTCATTATTCACTGACGTTGAAAAAAGTGCAGGACAGAGCAACGCTGTTTGCCGGAGTGAACGCGTCGAAAATTAAAACACCAGGCGACCTGGGCAATACTTGTAGCCGATTTGTAATTGTTATATTCTATCTGAGAAAAATAATTTTTTCCTTATTAATCAGATTAAGATATTAATGGTGAGGTCACACCCTGGGTCTCCTGTTGGAATTTTGGTCCAACGGATAAATCGCTTCCAAATAAAATAAATTAACATTCGATTCACTATTGAGAGTTGGAATTAACTACGGGGCAACGCGAGCCGAACCTCTGAAGTAACTCTGTTGAACCAGATGGGCCCCACCTCTGTATAATTCATGGGTACGAGCTAAAGGCAGCTAGGTAAAAACGCGTTCCGACACGTTTCCCCCAACCAAACAAGGTTAAAATTAAACCGCACACGTAATTGTTGGCAGGTAATTTAGCAGGCAAGGTATGTTTTTTTACTCTTGCTCAAAGCCAAAGTATGCCTGGGGGCTTTAGGCTTTACTTAGGAGCTCCTTTAGTCGAAGAATTTGGGGAAAGAGGCGCAACTTTTTAAGCCGTAAATATTTTATAAGCAACAACGTTGTTATTTTGCGTGTTATGATTACGATGACAAGATAATGGAAAACGCAATTGGGCTATAAAATGTGAGTTGCGTAACTGGTTATAAAATGCCGAGAGACCGTATTACCGGTAAGCGCTATTTAAACATTAATGCATTGTTCAAATTTTAATGGTACATTAATACCAGTCTAACTGCATAACATTAAGGAAACGACTTTAATTGTGGGAATTAACGAATATACTCATTTTATAATGTGGGCACTTTATGTTTTCTAAGGAATACTTGCGGAGGGTGTAACTAATTTCTTGTGTTGAACTAATTACTATAATATAAAATCTTGACTCCATAACAGCCTATAAAATTATAGGAGAGTATCAAGTTATAATCGAATATTAAGATTTGATGGCATTAATATTTTGTGCATTTCCCCCGACCTCATTATTATAAGTTTAATAAATGATGGTTCAACAAAAATCAACATATCTTCAATTGCCTATATCAATGCTCGCCATTGTTGAACCGACGTGGTGAAGTAGAAGTTCATGTAATTTTTTAAGTGTTCTCCGCCAATATTTATTCATAAGTATGGTTTTGACTGAATTACTGGACAATTGTTTTCTTTGATGACCTCTAGCGTTTAAAAGAAACTTATGTTAAGTTAGCCATATGTGGAAATCTGCATGCTTTGTAACAAAAAATTAAATAAACCTAAATTTTATTATAAGAATCACCGGATGCTCTCTCGTATGAGTGGGTTAACCCCTGGAGTCCAATTTGCTTTTGTTCTTAAATGATGTAATCCACAAAGTACTTTCCTTAGTTCGGCTTCTGACCTTTGTTCACCTTTCTACGGCTTCCCACAAGGTGTTAGGGAGCCGCTCGCTCGAGCCTAATTACACAGTGAAAGATTTCGACTCCTTGATTTCGATATCTTAAAAAAACGCAGAGCAGATGTGATTGAAATATTGTTAGTTAAGGGATTAACGACGGTCACATTAGCAATATATATTGAACCCATGAAAAGTTGGAAAAAATCAGATCGCCTAAGATATTATGTATTGGCTTTTCTATGTTAGTCAAATTCTTTTTTCTATTCACGATCGGATATCCGGAAACCGGTCTATTCTTAGACAAATCAAAGACCGTTGTCTGAACGACACGCTATACTTTTCATATCCATAGTTAAGGGGGAATTCCCTGTGATTCCAATCACAGTTTGATACTGTGAATGGTTGGGAGAGAAGTAGTGCCCGGGGTGTTACTAATGCCCCGATCGCTTTCACACATCGTAACGTAGCCAGGTGCGCAATTACGAGAAACAGAAATATGATTCACTACAGAAACGTGTTTTTACACTGGTAACTGATTTTGTCTTATTGGTGTGACATCATACACAATCAAGAGTAGAACATTTATGGATTAATACATCACGCTATTTAATAATATTACTGTCCCTAACAATTTAAATTTTGAAATGACAGCAGGTAAGCCTGAGTTGAGGCGTTTCTTCAACGTCCAATTTCATTCTCTACACTTCCATTTAAAAATATGTAATCACCGCAAAGTAATTATAATATTTATTTTAAGTATTTCAATATTACTACTATAGAAGCGTCCACTTTGTGTAATACATGAAATATATGTAAATATATATAATACACGGAGTTTTAAATATATACGCAAATGTAAGCTACAACTTGTGTTAATAAAAGAAACGAGCCTCAACAGTAGTAATGAATGTCTTCCTGACGTAGATCGCCAGAAGAACGCTTTCTTCTTTTTTCTGATTTTTCACGTCTGAGCCCTATTGTTTCTTCGACACCTTGTCTTCCTAGCCGCTGTCTCCGGGGTAATGCAAAGAAACCTCCCGGACTTTGTTTCGTATGTCTCGCTTGGTGCTCGGAGATACGCGAAGCGCACCCGACCCCCTAAAGAAGGAGATTGACAAAGGCGGGTTTCGAGAAGACTTGAGAACGAGAAAGGGAAAGCACCGGTGAAGAGGCGGAGGCGGAGGCGGAGGCGGAGGGAGGAAGACCGAGAAAGGCAAACAGAAACGAAGAGAGAGTGAGACGGTAGAAGGAGGAGTAAGATAGTGCAGGAAAGAGATAGAGATAGTGTCCTTGAACGAATTGATCGACACCCCCTAGCATAGGGGGTGGGGAGGAGGAACACCCCTCCTCCTTTCAAGCGCCCTCCACACCCTCTTTGCCTTTGCCGTAAACAAATATTAACCAGAAGCGCCTTCACATCCTATATCCAGACAGTCTAAGCCCCTTGTTATATCATCCAAATACTTTTCATTTGGCCCTACACGAAAAGATTACTACAATATCGCGATGTGTGCCAGAGTACGGTATATCATCGCTCTTGTGATATTTTTTGTTTTAATTATGTTATTTGCAA
This sequence comes from Lethocerus indicus, assembly GCA_019843655.1. NCBI lineage: Eukaryota > Metazoa > Arthropoda > Insecta > Hemiptera > Belostomatidae > Lethocerus > Lethocerus indicus. Next base: position 12,206,866 of record JACDQD010000011.1, read on the forward strand.
AAATAAAAATACTATTCAAACGAGATTGTTACAACGATTCGCTAATCAATACCATTTGAAAATGGTGTGAACCCATTTACATTTTAAGATATTAATGGGATGGTATGCGAGGATTCAGGATATCAGACGTGCGAGTCTCAATCCGCCTAACAATAATAAAGTATATGCGGCAGAATTCATGCGACGATTTATTAGTTTCTCAGACAAACGACCTACGTTTTTAATAAATGTGCACGGTTTTAAACAACTAAAACGTTCATAAAATACAACGCCAACCTGAACCTGGACTTCTGAAGGAAATCATAGTTAGGTTTTATGTGGAGGTAGGTTATATGTTACCAAATATACGTCTCAAACATTCCAGACCTCGGTTTTAGTATGTGCATGGTAATAATAACTAAATCATAACATAGGATGAACTAGAATTTTGTTTTATAACGTGTTTATTATTCGTGTTCTTTTCCCGCGATTAGCTGATGGTGTATTCGATAACGAGGATCGGGCGCCGGTTTGTACATGAACTTTGAGGGAAAACTGAGAAGAGAGGTCTCGAACTTCTTCATGTTATCGACTAGAGACGGATCCAACTGCAGGGTGCGACCTTCTAATAGGGGCATCCAGGGTGTGGGGGCGGCGGGGGCCCCGGGCGGGAGCGGGCCCTGAGTTAGGGATGGAGGCGGTGAGGCTTCCTCCCAGCGGGCCCTCATCGCCGACCTCTCTTCGCCCAGGGCCCTCCTCAGCTCTTGGGCACGCCGCCCCACCGCCTCCCGCACTTCCCCGGACCCCAATTCCGCCTCCAGCTCCTCCACCTCCCTCCTGATCTCCACCAGACGCTTCTCTCCAGCCTCCAGGGCCGCCTCCAGCCTCCCCTCCAGCCTGGCCAATCTTTCAGCCTCCCCGCCGGCCACCGCTCTTCGCGCCCCGCCACCCCAATCACCTACGCCCTTCTTAATACATTCCGCATTCCAAGTATTCGAAACTAGAATGAGTCTAAACAAAACATATCAGAACATATATAAGAAATAAAAAAAGAAATGATAATCTATTGTTAATACGCTTACTTCCGTACTGGACAATGAACTGTTTCGGTGACTATCCTAGACAGGTAAATCTTCATTCTCAGGAGCATATTGAGTACAGGTTACAATACTGTAAACTAGGTAATGTTTTCATACTAGTGTAATCACTTTACTAGCGCCCTCAACGGTGGCACTCTGGAGTCGATACCGTTTTTCCAAAAAAGTCAATCACAATTTTACGATCTTGTAATCTAATGATCTAATTTCATTATCACCTAAATTAGATCATTAACTCATAATAAAATTATTATTTAAATTTTGATTATTACTGATTCTCTAGAGCAGCTCAAACAAACCTAAATAGTATCCCGCTAAAGGACCTGTTCAGGGTTTCGCGTTAATAAACCCATATTTTCGATTATTTAACTCAGCATAATTACTAACGTGAGTACAAACGCCGTGGACGAACGATTCATTACAGGTGAGTTGCGATAAATCAAGTATTTCAGCTTCTGACCAGCTTCTCCAATTCAGTGAAACGTCAAACACCATTCCCAGTATTATTCGCATCGAAACTCTTCTCAATCTACTGAAAAAGCTCAACATCTTAGTTCTTCTAGGCCCTAATCCTATCGTCCGATATTCTTAGATGTTTTTTACAATGTTGGTAAAGTGTAATCAATTAGAACAACCGGCTATGCGTAGCCGTTTACAGGCTGTTCATTTTTTAAAGAACCATTATCTTTTATGGCAATGGTCAGCTACAAAACTGGGTGCTACAGCTATAATGCAGTTAGTTTTCTCGCAAGTCAGTTTAATATTTGCCTAAGAGCCTCCTGAAAGATCACAAAGTTATTACCTAAATAATATTTATCATTTTGAAAATTATAAACTGTTTTGCTAGTTAAATCTCACTTAATCCTTGGTTGAAATTAGGTAAGTTAGTGACGAGTAATTAGCTGACGAGTAGTGACTATTCGTGAAGTATGAGAAGCATGAAGATTAATTTTCTGGAATTTCTGCATCCCAGCTATAAAGATAATTAAAACTTAGTTGATTGCACCCATTTTCATACGTTCAAGTTTCAGTTATATGGTTATATGAGTGGATTAGTGATGAGTCAGTGGTATGCAGGTAGATTCTGATTGACTGTCGTTTTATTTCTGGTAAATTTCTTTTCGGATAGTTTTGTAATATCTTTTTTCCTAAATTCCGTCCGACAGGTCTGATGAAACGCGAACATACCATATTTATATTTGATCTGAGCGAAAGAAATTATCGCGCACGTACATTCGATAAAGGGAAGATAAGTGGAAGAGGCGAAAAGGTTAGACCGAGGGTTCCCCGTATGACATTTAAGGTTTGCGCCAAAACTCAAGTGGCATTTCTCTCTGACCTTAAAGTGCGGCCCGTTTCCCGCCTCTCACAATCTTGTGCAATCCTGTTTTGAGATTAGGATACTTGAAACAAAACAAATGTTTTGAAGGATGCTTCATTGACACCCAATATCAAGGAGTACCACTTCTCCATATAGGCATTGCCTTAGTAATCTACTGGCCGAAAGCTGTGACAAGAATAAATTTATATCGGTCATAATTCATAAATAATCATTCCTTATATTCTCCTCTACCCCTTTTAATTCCATTAATTTTTATATGTGTTACATTTCGTTTAATGTGGGTAGTCTTACCAATAAAAAACTCTAACAGTACAGTTCATTAAGAAGACAGTCCAATTCATCAACGAGATCAATTTCCTATTGACCTAGCCGGTGCAAGCAACTCGAAATAAAGCACAACCATTAAAGCCAGTGCCACGATAATCGATCAAATACATATAAACAGAAACAAATAAAAATCCACTAGAGGAGATAGAAACCCTCTCGAACCTTCACCAGTCCTTCACACTCTTACAAGGTCTATCGCAAAATACTTCCCGCTATTTTTTCCTTGTTACGGATAATAAAATACTTCAGTTCTTTGAGACCACGCTTCCAACAGTTCTGAAGATAGTACACGTTCGCGAGTTTCGACAGTTTTAGAAACGTGTTTTTTTTTAACTGCCAGAACATTCCAGACAATGTCTAATAAACCATGTAGAACTACTTTCAAAACATAATGTATAACATTTGAAATGTTATAAAATGATAATAATAATTTGTATTATAGTTTCCAAATGATCCTGTATCATCTGCAACTGGTAATAATAGTCAACAACGGGTAAAATTCAAGATTTTCCAAAATAACACCTATAAAATGCCTGTCTTATATTAATTAAGTTATATGCAGAATTTGTTAATAAGGTTAAAACTTTTAAGTTCGGAAAACAATTCTATTAATTTTACCTTTACAAAATTGAAATCGCTAAGCGAATCTGATTCGTTATTAAAAAAGTGCGTCTGAACGGGGGTCATTAACGGTCGTTTGTTATGAAAGGTTCCATTATATTTGTATGAGGATGTGTCATAAGTAAGTTTAAATTGTAAATGATACAAAGTCCAGGCACATTAGAGAGCTCTCAGAAACATTGAAAATGGAAAAACAGCAAATCCAGATTTCAATATCACAGAAATGAGAGAATGACTTATCATTTCGTCTGACAATCATTTCAGTTCACAGGAACTGACTACTGAGGATTTTGACTTGACCTACGAAATATCGTAATTTTTTTAATACATCCCGACTTAATTTATCTTAACTCGAGATAGTATATAACTACGTTAAAAGTGATTCTTCGCGAAGTACAAACTCAGAAGACACGCACCTTCATGCACAGGTCATCTTATCCATCGTGATATTAACTGAACAAAATACACGCTCTCGTTCACATAAATGAATTGTCACTACGTTTTCGTCGAAATCGCGACCATGTTATTTACAATTAGGAATTGAACCGATATTCCTTAAAAATTGCTCGAGAAAAATGTACTGAAAATGCGACCAATATTATTTTGTCGTCATGGCAATGAGGAGCGTATTGTTGAAGAGATGTTTTTCGCCCTTTTTTGTTAAAATTTAAACAATAAACCACTACTGATAACGGACTTCGGTCGAATCTGTTATTTTATCTCAACTAAGTACCATTCATTCGTCTTTCTCTGATTATCGTTTGTGTTCGATTTTTAACCACCAGTTCCCAACTACCCTATTGTCTATTGTTCGTTTTTTAACACGGTAAATTAGCAAAATATTACTAAAAAGTGGTATCATAACTTATTACTTTTGAGTTTATCTAACTCAGTCAAAGTTTTGAAAATGTATAAATTAAGTTTATGAATTACATTATGGACAAAGTCTTGTTCCATAATTTGAAGCTCGTGAGTAAACGTGATTGCATTAAATGGAAATGTTTGTTCATAAAATGCAACACTCATGTTTTATTTATGTTTAATCGGTTAATCCTTGAAAGTATTACCATGATTCTAATGCTTCCCTAATGTATTTATTATTATTTACCTGGCATCAATTTACAAAATGGGATTCCTTTTTGCAAATTATACCCTGACTGTGGTTCATTACTATTTCCCTTTTTGTTAAGATAAATTTGATTAGAATATTGCCATTTATTTCAATTATAAAATGCTGCATCCATAGTAACAAAGAAAATAAAATATGAGTAACATCAAAATTTCTAATTAATAGATTTTTCCAAATTGTTTTCAAAATTTTCAATATTTTTAATTCAACATTTAGTAAAAAAATAATTTTGCTAAATTCTATCAAAACGTATACCAAAGGGTTTTGAACTTGCGTTGAACTTTGTGACAATTGACATATCAATATAACTCCTGATATTGTCTATTCGGAAAAATGCCTTTCCAAGAGAAGTATGAATATAAAGGAAGGGAGGAATTCAATGAAGCATGGGCAAATATGACTAGACAGATACACTTGGAAAAGTTGGCACAACCTAGGCCCAGAGTTCCATGGCCTAATCCCCAACTTATAGTAATATTCATCCATTATTCCGTAGATTTACATTTAATGACTAAATTCAGATTGGCTGCAGTCAAGGGAACAGGTACCTCCAGTAGGTTATAGGGGTGACGTCATCCCTGTACTAGACTAGGTAAAGGGGAAGGGTCGTCCCCCTCTCTTGGCCATTAGTACACCCCGAGGATATGACGTTAATTTAAATAGAAAAGGTGGAGAGATTGTCAACCCCCTGCGGCTAAGAATACTGAATTAAAGTACGCTAAATATATGAAAGAAAAAAAGGAAAATAAGGGAGGAAAGGTAATGGACGTGCAATATTCTCAGATTATCTACCGTTGTTTCGCTAATTTTCCCGAAGTTGGTTTTTCGTTATTTTCAGGGGATGATGTCGCCCCAAAAGCTCAACCTGATCCTTACTTATTAAGTGGATTAATTAGTATTAAAAGTGGGTCTCAGAAAAGTTTTAGTTTCACGTGAAGACGATGTTGTTTATTGAGCGAAAAAATAAAATCATTCTACAGAAATGAATAATTAATGTCCCAGAAATAAGTGCATAACAGCAGGTTGCCTCACACCAATTAATATTTATGAATAGTTTAGCGGTGTCTGTCTGCCTGTAAGGTAATCGAGTGTTTTTACTCTTCAGTCAACATGATGGATTAAATTGGTACTATTAGATTCGTCTTGATCCCTGTACAGTACAGCGGTAAACGTGACCAGTGGTAAACAATTTTTTCTAACCTCAAGATAAGTGAAATATCACAATCAAAATCACTGTGTAGAAGAAATAAAGTTTCTGTGAAGAAATAAAGTTTTTCATTCTGCATCAGCGGTCCTTATATAAAAAAGAATCGCTCTACAGTGTTGTATACTATATGTCTATGGAAAAAATATATCAAAATAGAGATTAAGATAGAGATGGTCGTCATAGTGGTCATGGAGGGATACTATAATTAACTATTAAATTAATTAATTTACTGTGTATGATAATTCAAATTATTAGAGAAGCGCATAACTGGCCATTTTATTGCGTCTTAACATGAATCATTTGCGCAAGTGTTTTACCTAATTTCAGAAACTAGATCCAACAGAAATATCGCGGGCGGCTTTGAAGTACAAGGCGAGCAAGCGAATCACACTCATGAGTCAATGCAGACCACAATTCCGTCGAGAAAAATTTGATTTGAACGCGTAAGTACGTGTTTCTGTGATATAATCTCACAACAGAGTACAACCCTTTTCTATAAAATGTTTCACAATGTATGGAATTAAAAACTATTAGTGCATGGACAGATGGTGCAGATATTCTTAATAAATAGAAATTCAAATTATTCATGCTGGCAAGTGGAGCGACTACATTAAAAATATAAATTTGGAAGATGAGTAAAGAGATTTTTCAATAATTATTCTTCCTGAAATTTATTGTGACTTTTAAATATCTTTTAAGGTAGTCTCAACATCACATTGTGCAACTGAGATTATCCAACCAAGTCAATTCAAATATTTTTATAAATAGTTAATCATATTGATTATCAAATATATGATATTAGAACCTGATGTATAACAATCAGTAACCATTATCTATGATATGAGACAAATAATAGCCAGATTAAAAAATATACTATTCTACTTTCCAGAAAACTATAGTGTGATCTATATTCCCATTTTCAATGAGAAAATATTTGCACTTAATACTCTATTTTATGCCTTTTCCTTTTCTCCCTTTTTGAATTATTGTAAAGAGTTAAAATCAAAATACTGTTTTGTGTCAGATAAATGAACACATTTTCAGGCCATATGAGGAGCACTACGTGGAACCAAGCGCACTCAAGTACGTTATCACACCAAGAATTAATGAACTTGCCTTGCCAAGACGTCAACCCAAGTAAAAAAGAAATGGCTTTTTAGACAGTACCAAAAAAATTATTGGCATCTCAGATCAATAATTTTAATGATTTACCACTTTAGGCCAAAAAAACCTATCAAGTCAGCCAAGAGGAAAATGAAGGAACTTCGCTACAGGAATAACAGACAGAATTGGTTGGCTTTGAGAGCGGCACCCAGGAAATACCCTCCCATGATCAAAAAAAGGAAGGTGTGTCAAAACATGAACCAACATGCTCTTGATATTTACTAACATTAAGTAGCGTATTAATCAATATTAATTATTATGATCATAAGTCAATAATATATATTTTTACCCCATATATAGTAACATAGTCAGATTGTGTTGCTGAACAATGTTAACTCTACACCCACCCATTGTTGAAGTCTGTAAATTGTTTAAAAGAAACGTATATTATCTTTTTCTTAATATATTAAATAATTTTCATGATTTTTTATCTCATAATTGTAATTATAATAATTATTCTAATTGTATAAGGGATGTAGGTGTTACATTGTTAAAACCAGGTGGGACATGAAGTACATAAACTGCACTAATGATGCCAGCCTAATAATTCATTATGGTAATTTATTATTGACTGCAATATATTTCAGAGCAATGAATTGCTTTTGTTAATTTACATTTTAACAAATTACTGGAATAAAATTATAATATTTAAGAAAATGTTTACTTTGGATAACTACAACAAACTAGCTATCAATCATCATTACAAGGAATTGCAGTAACTGCTAACCAGTTATGATAACAGGTAAAACAGGGTAATCTATTATCAAGAGATTTGCATAGTTGTCCAATTGTGTAAAAAAAATTACGGATGGAAAATATAATTTGTTTACCATTTATAAAATGATTTAAGAATACTGAATATGAACTATTGCGTCATACCATACTGTGGAAATTTATTGAATATTTTTTCTTTTAAATTTCCGCTTTTGTTTTAAACAATTAATTATCCTTAAATAAAACTCAATGATTTATATTCTAATACCTATCATGTCTAAGTCATAAAAGATATCTGTCCTTCTAACGGTCAAGCCACACAGAAATGCTCACACAGTTGAGCCTTAAAAAAAATATTAGATTTCGAGTAACAGACATTGAAACTATTTAAAAAACCCTAAAATAAAGTTATAACAAGTCACATTGTGCAATCAAATGTAAAACAGAGATGCTGCTTCACCGAGTTATTTAGTTACCACTAATTAAGAAATAGCTGTAAGAAATCAATTTAAAATCGGTGAAAATTATTAATGAAATTATTTTCATTAATAATTATCTAAGTACATTTTATTTATGTCTTTACAACTTTATTATAGCTAAATTTGGTTTTACTTAAATATTTTTCATTTTTCACCCCAGCCACTCATAAATGCTTTAGTTTCAGTTTTCACCACACCCTCAGTCATCACAAAGTGTAATTAATTATATTCATATGGTGTTTTTGTGAAAATTCAGCCCTATTTAAGTTGATTTATCATAATATATTTCAGGGGCCAAAACTAACACCAGAAAAGCTGAAGGAAATAGAACTAAGAGCACAAGAATTGGCTATCCCAACTCAGGTTACACTAAAATACTCACAAAGAGGGGCTGCTCATGATGATTATGAAGTCAGTGAGAAAATCAGTGCTTGTTTTTTATAGTAGGAGAATAACTTAATAATAATTATTCCCAAATAGCTATAAACTGAAGACTCAATAATTATAGAAAGTTCTAGCAAATTGTATGGCAAATGGGAAGAACTAATCTTAGGCATAACTCTGTATGCCTTTAATATTTAAATTGTTTACTGGATTTATTTTCGGAGTGTATTTCTCCAATCACTTATCCCTACTTAAGACTAACTTCCATTGCATTCAGGGCGGACACAGGTGCACTTAATATGTAAATTATTACAAAAAGTAAGAAAGGATTTATTTTTTAATAACCCTTTCCTGATAATGTTCGTTTGTATTATACTATAAATTAATATAAATAACTTAAGACTACATTGCAGAGTATTGGAGATCCCTATTTTCCAATTAACTTTTCCCTGAAAGCCCAATGACCTTGAGATACTAAGAAAGAAATACTTCCTAATATTAATGATGATGAAATGTTATCATGTATTCTGACTAAAGAATAAAACATACCTTGAGTAATGTGGTGCAATAATCATTTGTATGACCAGATTTCAAAGGCTGCACTGAAGCACAAAGCGTCGGACCGAACCAAGCAACTTGCCGAACCAAAAGAACTTCCCGAAGAAGCTCTTCTAGACTTAGCTTTTAAACCTTTCAAAATCAAAAGAGCCGCACTCAAATATCAACGTGAGTCGCACTAATTACGCAAATTTAACACTCACTCGCGCACTCTTATTCTTTAATTTAACTAGGTGACCGTTTTACTTTTCCAATATGTCCGACCGATGCGTAAGCGCTTTGAGCCTTCCGCAGGCAGGGATGCACCATCGGCAACTGAAAAGCGTTAAGTATACCAAAGCCGAAACAGGTCTACATAAGTGAAATAATGTCCTAATAATAATAGTCCTAGCAAAAATAGTTATATAATGTAAAATAGATATGTATTAAGCATAATTAATAAGCTGTAGTTACCGCAGTGTTAGTGAACTCTTACGCAAATAATCCCTCCGAGCCTTCTGAAGACATTGATATTTCTTCGTGTGTTCACAGCGCACATCGCACTAATTTTGATGCGAAGAATGTAGAATTTTTGTGAACGAATTTTATTTTCGCTTTTTATGAATAATTTCCCAAAATTTATAAATTATCTTAATAATTTATCCGTAAATGTGGTACCAACCACAGACTTTCCGCATACTTCGAATTGTTCGTTTTCGAGCATTGAAAAATTATTGTTATATTTTCAGATTGTTCATAATAAAATTAACTTCTTAATCGTGGTCTTGGGTTAATCTCTTTCTTAAGAATAGTTTGAACTAACAAAAGAATATATTCAGAAGGTTCAGTGATTGTTCTTACTCAAGAATAAAGATGGAAAATGTTATTAATAGGACACGAATGTGTTGTAAGATATATTTTTTAAATAAAATTTGATTTAAAAAGGCTCTTGGGGCCCTTCAGCGACGTAACTAATATGATGAAACAATTGTTGCGAGAGATTGTGCGGGCTCTAAAACGTCAAGCGTAAGTCGCTGTCCATACTTCGCGAAGGCCAAGATCTCAATATCGCTTAGTCGAGCTGTGCACGTTTAATTCCCTTAATGAACTGGCATCTTCGTGTTGTAAATTTGTGACATCGTTACAGCCACGGAGAGGATGAAACAGTTGGCAACGCCGTTTGTAAGGACGAAAGCCGTCGACTCGGATTTGAGAGATGACGCGTTCACTGTGCCGCCAAGAGCCTTGAAAGCCAGGTGTTCAAAGAGGACCAAAGAATTGGCCAAACCAGTCATGAGAGAGTGAAATTCACAGTGCGAAAGGCACAGTGTTGTTACTTTCTAACTACTGTATTTTTTATTTATTTATTTCTTGGCCATTAGGGAAATAAATGCATTGGTTCTTTTAAACATAAGTTAAAATATGTGCTTTCCATATACTATATGAATAGACAGTAAATCAGCTGTAAGCTCAACCCATTTAATATTTTTTCGTAGTTAACTTGGAAGCAGTGATTGATTCAATATAGTTCTAATACTTTGTGCCCAGTGTGTCAGGAGTACAGGTAATCAAGTAATTAAAACAAAGTTTGTAATTGCATTAAAAACAAAACAGAGTTTTAATTGATAATCATTTATTAAGATAAAAATAACACTATACTAAATATAATATTGAAATAAATGTAATTTTAAGTCCATCCAACAGTTGCATAACAGCTACTTATTACATAAAAATCGATGGTTTTGATATATTGCTTCTGACAATTTTTTTGACATAATTGTCATCTTTTATCTGAACTATGATATGGCAAAAGAAACCATATGAATTCTTCTGATTTCCCAATGAAATTATTATTAATTGTATCATTTAAATCACTAATATAACCCATTCACCAGAAATATTCATGGTAAAACAAAAATTAATTGTTTTAACTGAAATTATAGGCACCAATCCTGTGCATAATTTTCTAGTTAATTTTACAGCATTCAATATTACAGGAAATACAGAAATATGAGCAGCAAAGGATGATAGTTAAAAAACATTAAACCAATTTTTCAATATCCTGGAGGTTTGGAACTTGGCAACAACTTAAATGAATCAGTCTGGAAGTCAGTATTGGTATTGTACACCACCCTGGGTAAGTCTTATTAGTATTGTACATATCTGGATTGTACATTCACTTACAATCAAACCTATATTGACTTACCAAATTCGACATTGTAACTTCAACAAACCCCTATAATTGTTATTGTAACAGTCTTCACAGTCCTCTGACAGTCATTGCTCCCTTCTATCTCTATTTCCAGACTCCACAAACAATACCCCCGTATGTAATAGATCTAGTGAAGTCACTAAACACCTCCATTCCCAAATACAAATAGATTTCCAATTCATGTTATCAATATTAGCTTCCTTACCACTCCTTATTCCTTGCAAAACTTTATTTACAATTGAATAATTACACCGATAATAAAATCAACTTAGCAATTCATGATAGTAAAATACTTTCATAGTGGCAATCCAATAGTGTTAAAACAAATAGAAGAGCCTTTCAGAACTTCAATACTCTGAATAACCACACATCACATAATAAAGGACACCCTTAATAAGCAAAGATGGATTCTGTAAGGCAATAATATAACAACCAAATTGTTCCCACCTGCAGTCTCACAATGTGTACTCTAAATTTTGTCTATTGCTACACACATATGGGTATATTAAACATATTTCAGTTATTGGAAAAATGTTTAAGTAATTAATTAAAAATTGATCAAAACTTAACCATTATTCTACTGTAAACTCTGGGACCTATTTAAAAATAATAATCTGATCCTAAGCTAAACACTGCTAACTTTGATCTTAAATTTTAATGTCTCCCCAACATATTTCCTTAAGAACAGTTTAATTATTCCAAATGAATCTCGTATAACAGCTACATGTGCAATGATGAAAAAAGTGAGTACGTGTTTTATGTTGTCTTTCATATGGAAGTGTTTCTTGTTTCACATTCCAAAAACTTCATGCCAAAATGTTATTATTTCTGTTACATTTTTTCTGCTTCAAATTCACAAAAGGATACCTTAAAATCCCCTAATTCCATATATTAAAATAAAAATGAATTCATACACAATTCAATTAAGTCTGCATGAAACAAATCAATAGGACAGGTAAATTAGAGGAAAATAATCCTGTAAGGAAATCATTCATAAATTAAAACTCTATAATATACTCTTAAATAACTTAATTATTATACATGACTCAATAAACAAGGAATGTGGGTATTGTACATAAACATCAACAAATATTTTTCGATTGTAGTAATTAAAATATTTACTCTAAATTATAATATACTGTCCCGACCTTAACAATTATTTTTTATTTCTTTTTACACATATGAACTGACAATTTACAAATGATACAATATCCAGTGTCACTTTCCATATCTTTGTTCACAATTGCTGTACTCATCAAGCAGATTCAAATACTTTTCAACTGTAACGTGCCAGTGAGTATCCAGGGAACTGAAACATATGTATGAATGAAGAATGAATTATTAATTTAAAATCACAAATTCCAGCTTAATTTATAAATATATCGGGAAAACATGAAATCAGTTTGCTATCTATTATTACATACTTTTTCATACATAATGATTACTTTCAGTTATAATAGTAATTATGCTAATTAGTACTAAATTCATGAAGCATCTCAGAATGTAATCAAGCAAACATTGCAATTTATTAACAGAGAGTTACAAAGAAAAATAAAAATGATGCACGTTCCTACAAAATGATTTCGAAATGTACTTTACACATGTACAAAGCCAGACAAATGCCAAAGTGATAAGGAAGTCATTAAAGACAATGTGTAGCTCAGCACTTATAATAGTAGATACCACTAATTGCGATAGCCAATTTGAATTGTTGAAAGAGATAAAAGATCAAAAAAATATAAAATAAAAATTTTGTACATTCATTGACCACAATTATTAACAATTATAATTTTAAAATACTTACAATAAATGTATTAATTTTGTGCTATGATAATCTGTATTTTTACAAGCTGATAAGATACATTTAATTAAAACTTGAAATCACTTAACCTAGGTAACAATTAAATCAGTTGTATATTTGAACTGATTGTGAAAATTTTATTACCATAATAAAATGCAACAATAATTAATTTAGTGCTGATAATAATTACATCTAAATTTTTTTAAATATTGTCATCATTAATTACGATGAATAGATTATGATTAATAGAACTGATCTAAATGAGAAGTAATTATTTACTTATGAAACATAATCTTTATGAATAGTTCCATTTTTAATCATATATGGAATGGAATTTTACACAAATAAATTATAAATATCTGATTTTTTGTTAAAGAGATCATTTGTTTCGACAAGAATTCACTTTGCTTCAGAAAGAAGTAGGTAACTATTTTTATTTGTGCATATATTTGGAACCTCAATGGCCAAACAATGGTCCAGGTGATTTTTGTTTAAGCAGTTATTTATTGTGATAAATTCAGAGATCAACTTTACACAATGTATTTTTTTATATCTGCCCATATGGAGAATTAAGTGGTGTACAACTTACAGAAATTGTGTGATGCGTAATTGCCAAGGTAACAGACCATAGGAAGAGAAGCAGTGTTGGCCACACACTACCACTAACTCAGGATCTGGGGCTGAGAGCCACTTGGACAAGTGACTGTTCATGGAGCTCTGATCCACGGACTTCAATCCGGATTCGTGAAGGTCTCCCACTATGTCCAGGAAGTGCTCGAGTCCATCCTCTCTTCTGTATATGTTCACCATTAGCTTCGGTTTCCACGAATACCCTGCATGAGAATATAATAAGTGTGAGTAAATTATAATAATTATAAATTAAATTTAATGGAAACAGGTAACAATTATGACGAATTAGAGCCCCATTTTCTCCAACTTTCACATCCTTTGTTATCAATTTTGGTTCCCACATCTCCAAATGTTATAGTTTTATAACTGTATAATCATTAAACCAACAATACTTGATCAAGTCATATGTAATATTTATCACTAATTTTATTTATTAATATATTTAATATTTGACTGTTAAGCACTTTAATTTTTTTTCATTAACACAATTCACAATTGTTAAATTATCAACAAATACATTCAAGCTTTAATTAGACTGTGCTTTAGTAGCATTAAGTGCTACTACTTTCGATTATTTCATGTTTCCTATGATAAATATTAAATTATGAAAGTGATGTCAAAAGTAATTTTATTTGTAAACCTTAACCTTGCAATACAATGAGCAGATTAAAAATAGTGAAGGACTCAGTTGTAGCACATAGAATTCAGAACAAAAGGATCGGCTCAGTTTAATGTTCTTAATAAATTCAGATGGCAATGAACTAGTCCGAATGTTTTTATCTCAATAGATTTTGAGGCAAAATTTACTTTGTGCCAATGTACAGAATTTATATCGAACAACTCTAAGGTGTAGGACATGGCCAAACATTTTTATTCTTAATTAACTGCGATAGACAATCAGTCTTAGCAATGGTTGCATCATTTCCATGAGGTGACAAGAAAATTGAAATGCAAATCATAATTATAAGTTAAACTCACCATTTATTTGTTTTTTAGATTCCTCTTTAATTGCTTGTATAAATGACTTGCCCCATTTTATATTCTGAACACTAGACTTAGCAAGTTTGCAGACCGATTCGAATACAACGTTAGAATCAATTCCTACAAAAAAATTATACCAATCACAAGTACGAAGATAAAATCAAATAATTCATTGATAACAATTCATACAACACTCGACAAATTTTATCTGAAAAACAAAAAGGAGTTAAAGTACACACCATTGCATAATGAGTGTGAATAATCTGAGGATTGGGCATGACCCCAGGCTAATGAATAATAAATTTGGTACCATCGATGATTAGTGACATGTCACTGACGTGTTAATTGGAAAGTCTAATAGTAATTTCAAATTAAAAAGTCTCCTATTTACCGTTCCGATAATCGTAGAGACTAATAACCGGTATTCCGGCCGGTAAACACCACTCGATTATTTTGACAACGTCCGCGTAACTCACGGTTTCGGAACCGATCACCAAAACCAGGTGAGAAGGAACTTTCTTCAGAGCGCCCACTCGGCAGCGCACAAGTTCGTACTCGGACCGTTCGCCTTTCGAGACGGCGGACAGCGACGCCCTGAAGGAACCGTATTTCAGTTTCAGGATGAGCACAAGCGAGTAGAGAAGGTGGAGCAGGGCCAAGAGTTTCTTGCCGAGGCGGAGGGTGCAGAAATTGAAAGTCCTCCTGGCGGCCGTGCCGAACCCAGCGATCAGGTCCCAGCCGGGCAGGCCCGGGTCCTTGCTCATTTTAGTTTTTCGTCTAGCCCCCGCTGAGGTTCACTTCCGATGAACGATCCTCAGGATGAATCCATCTCCGAGGACGGAACACTACTGACAGAGCACGACGTCCAGCTCATGGTAACGAGCGCGGAACAGTAGACACGGTGGCGGACCGAAACTCGACTGGGGCTACACGTTATCTGGTTCGTGTAACGAATCAAGGTTGAAATCCCGCTCCCGGCCTGTCATCGGTACACGCCCTAAACACCTTGCACTAACGTTAGACTTAAATTAAATTGAATTCGACATAAAAAATAATATTCGAGTCCGCCACCGAATACCATTATTCAGTTTAATACTCGTAGGCCCAGGTGCCACGATGCAAGTTTCAATTGTCCTCTCCTTACTTTTCGCTTCTAATTATAGACGCTTCAAACAAACGAGAATAATATACCAAATTTGCGTACACGCGTGCGTTAGCACACGGCGTGCATACAGGGTTGCGAGTGTATTTCAAATAAGAACGTAGATAAAATAAATTAAAAAAAGAATATTACGAATATGGATTTAAAAATGTACATAAAAACCGAGAAAAAGCGTTGCAATCTTTTGTAATAATGGATATATTTAACCTTGAATTTAAAAGAGATATTTATAGGACAAAAGTCTGGATAGTATGTCCACGAGATATTGACAATATACAATTTATTTATGGCTGTTTAAATTTCCGACGATCTTATATTGTTGTTTTAATTAAAATTAAAAATACTAGAAATATATCCAATTACCTAATTGATTTCTGTTATTACGGTAAAACGATTAGTTTATACCTCTAAGCATCGATAGCAACTTAAAATAAGGCGTCCAACTATCATATATGAAATGTATCCAATATTTTTTGAATTACATAACAGAATTTGTTTATAATATATTTATTATATTAACCTGTCAATTGTAGAGATAAATTTTAAAAATCACGAATATTTTTTAAAACTTCGTAATGTAAGTTTTTATGTATTTATGTTTTCCCAATTAGTACATTTTGTAATCTTTATTTAATAATTAAATATTTAATATTTTAAATATTTATATTTAAATATTTATTTATATATTTTTAAACTAGTTCTACAATATTAAATTGTTTATAAAAACATATTATCCACTTTATGGATCAACACAATACAGGCAGCACTGATACTTCCTGCCATTTCTATTCCTTTCGTAGTGAAGCTGTGTTCTTGTTTCACACGTCGTTCAGGTATTCTCTATTTGTTGCTAAATTGCGCGTGCTTATACTACATTTGCATTAGGTTAGTGATTAATTCTTAATTCTGAGATCCCGTCTATGCCTAAGATACGTTCAAATTAAGTGTTGTATAGACTGTCTGGTTGTCGGACACGTTGTTTTGCCACCCCGATGTTTAGTCACGTTTGTCGCATTTATGTTTCAGATTTCTTCGAAAATGCAGCTCCAGATCAGAGGACAGAGTAGCCATTTCATCGATTGCGATGAGGCAGAGACTATTGCTGCCGTTAAGGTGAGAGTAGTACACGTTTACACCGAATGGGCTAACATTTTGGTTAGGTTATAACTAGAGTAGGTTGGGATATCCGCGGTTAACACATGTGATCGATTGTGACCCCTGAATGTATTTACTCCACATTTATCTAACGGTCAAACGGATAAATTATATTTATGTTGAATACAAATTAATAAATACTTTAACAGTAACTCTTATACATTGTGATGTTTTACCCATCTTCCTCAGACTTCACAATGTCTCACAAAGGTTAAATCTTGAAATTTTATCTCAATATAATTATGAAATTCAGATTGAATTATTTAATCTTTGAACACATAACTTAATTTTGTAGGAAATTATACTAAACTGATTTACTTTAACAACAATGGCAATATATATACCATTATGTAGCTCTTATGTTTCAAACATTGGTTACATACATGATTCAGGCTTAAATATCAATAGAATTCGGAGCTGTTATTATTTTTTCAATAATTTCTTGCTAGGAAGCATGCATTTTAACAGTTTTTGCAATCCTTAGGTTAGATTACAGGTAATGGGCTGTTATATATAACTTATAATATATATGTTAATTTAAACCATAAATTTTCAAACTCTTTATTCTTATGGTCCAACTTCTCAGTTCAACCGTATACACTAAGTTGTCAGTAACATTTTGTCTAAATAGAATGTCCTTGTAACATATTAAGTAGTATTTCACTGTTTTGAGAAATTTTTAATTTCTTTTAAATATCTACCAGTTATGTCTATTGTAATTATTATAATCGTGTAATAAGTATTAAAAATATATCAATGTAAATGAAGATATTGTTTCATATTGATATAAGGTTTTATTGAAATAGATTTCCAGTAATGTACTTTTGTAAAATTGTATTATAGAAAGCTAAAATGATGTATTCGTATGTCTTATTGTAAAAGTGTTTCAAATTATTAAATAAAACATTATTATTTAAGGCGAGAGCGGCGGCCCTTGAGAATATTCCTGCTGAATTAGTCTGCCTGTACAGTGCTGGTGCTCCACTCAGGGATGACCTCACCGTATCTCAGTTGGACAACTTCAACATTGATCTTACTATCCCACTGCTTGGAGGTATAACTCATTTTCTACTCTGTAATAATGTAATGTAATATAATAAGGAAACATTGTCAATTGAGTGAACACTTCAATCTAACCTACTGGCTACTGGAAATGACTGTTGCAGTTAACACTATTTTTGCTGTTCTTAAATTGTTTTTCAAGTTTGTTGAGAATTTTATTAGAACAAGATGGAAACATGCTAAAAGCGATTAATATTTACACATTGTAAAAGCAACATTGTTTTATATCTTAAGAAATAAATAGTAAATTACTGGTTGCAGTGTAATCAGGATAAACATGAGAGTTTAATGTTTATTAAATCTCTATACATCTTTAGATAATAAGACAGTGTTTCATAGTTATTACAAGATAAATATTTAAATGCCAGGTTCAATGCTTTATCTTGATTACCTATTTGTTGTTATTTGTTTTTTTCATAATAATAATATTAATTACAGATTTTGAAGAACTGTTCTTAATTTAGTATACCAAAAAATTCCTAATTTATTATCCCCTATTATATATCCGTATGTAATTAAAATATAATTGTTAATAGTTTTAAAATTTGTATTTTTTATATTAAAAGTGTAAAATTAATAATTCTTTCTTTATTTTAGGTAAGGTCCACGGTTCTCTTGCTCGTGCTGGAAAAGTAAAAGGACAGACACCCAAGGTAAGATTTATTTTAGATTAATATTGATGTAATTCTTCCATTGTGGAAATATATTCATAATGTTGATTTAATACCAATACTTAGATATTTGTGTGTATTAAATTTAGTGTAAAAAGAATTAAGTATTTTTTATTATATTTATTTGAGAACATTTTGTAGAATCTAACTTTAGTGTAAAATTTTAATACAAAAACAGGTCATTCAGTAATGCTTAAGTTCATTAAGGCCATTATTTTATTTGTTAATATCCGCCCATATCTACATGCAATATGAAATGAAAAATTATTTGGACCACATTTGTATAGGTTATTTACTAATACATATTAAGAATTAGTATTTTTATTAATGAAACTTTCGCAATGATTGAGCTTTGTGAAAAAGAGCTGTGTTGTTACATTTTTAAATAGTATGTGAATGTTTTTCTGCAATATAATTCCATATATGTGCCCATAATTATGAAAGTGGTCTAAGTCAATTAAAACTTTAAATACAACATTTTCATATGAAATTCACACAAAATTACATATTCATAGTAAACTTCCATTAATCAAGACTAATAAAATTCTAAATTAAAATGTTGCATAATATAAAAATATTTGTTAATTTATTCGCAAGCAATTCATTAAATATCTCGAAACCAGAAATATATGACTTAGATCACTTTCATAATTATGGGCACATATGGTCTGTTATCAATGTTATCTTTTAATTTGTACAAATGTGATATAGACCAAATTATTGGAAGGAAATAAATGCATTTACAGTTTTGACCAAGGTGGTTTTAAAACCTTCATATGTTTTGAAAAATTAAGAATGTTTGGAAAATGAAATCATTTCACACAACTGAAACTTTTATTCTATTTAGAGAAAGCAGTGGACAGCAGCTTATGGCTTATTTTACTTTTATAAATTGTAAATTTTCAAATCAATTTTATTTTTATTTTTTTAGGTTGAGAAGCAGGAAAAGAAGAAGAAGAAGACTGGTAGGGCCAAGAGGCGTATTCAGTACAACAGGCGTTTTGTCAATGTGGTACAGACATTCGGCAGAAGGCGAGGACCTAATGCCAACTCATAAATAAATATTTTCAATTAAAAAACCTATTTCAAAAACATGTAACGTTTTTTAATCAATAAACATCTTGTGTACGTTACCAAATCATTTCCTACCAACAATTCATGATCAAATTATTTTCTCTCATCTGACATCATATCTAGGTTCATCAGAAAAAATCAGTTTCTGCCATAAAGGAGGCATAAATTAACAAGAAATGTTTCAATCAAATGTTATTCTAATTTCACACTGGGGTATAGTTAACATATATTTTAAATTACATCAGGCACTGTAAACAGATATTATTTTTCATGAACATGTTTATTTATTTATTATATTTAAGATATTTGCTTTACACAAAATGTACAGGTTTGATTTTTAATTAAACAGATTATTTTTATTATTATGGAAAATCTCCATACATTTTACATATTACATTAGGACAGTATTTTATAGTTATATAACCACCAGTTTCTATATGCTTCATCTCAATTACTAATTTATTAATGACTTACCACTTGAATATTTGTATTGTAATTCTATTAAGGGCACAATACAAAACACTTGAAAAAGTATAGAATATAGGTTTGTTTTGATTATGTAATTTACTTACTTAGTCATGTGAATATAATTATAATTGTATTCAACAATTCATTTATTTTGTACAGTTTAAGTCAATACCGTATTTTTTTCGTATTATACTTATGCCTAACAACATGGTTTTGTAATACAAAAATCCGTGAAATTTGGTAAATTTTGTCGTTGAAACAATACCGCCCACGCCATCTAGTGGAGATTCGCCGAACTACTTTTGAGATGGCAGCACCATCTAGCGGAGATTCGCCGAACTACTTTTGAGATGGCAGCGGCATCTAGCGGAGACTCGCCGAACTACTTTTGAGATGGCAGCGCCATCTAGTAGCGATGGTCTGAACTAATTGCCCGATGTACCAGGATCAAGATGTCTACCTCCTGTGGCCTCATGTTCTCCTGTTACAAAATTTCAGGTATCAGGGCAAAAATAATATAATTTTTGTATCAGGAGAACATGAAGATACAGGAGGTAGACTATCCTGATACTTCGGCTAAAGTAGTTCAGCCCACGGCCGCTAGATGGCGCACATAACCGGCCATCCGAAGTTCGGAAATTTTCCACTAGATGGTGTGGCCTGTATCGTTCACTGAATTCATAATTCAAATTCACAATTTTTAAAATTATTTAAACCGTTTAAAGGGCTTGGAAATCAGAACTGCGGGATTATAGTTTCTCAGTGTTTAAATCATTTTAGTACCCCTTGAATCATTAAAGTCCTGTTACCATAGCTTACAAAATTTGTCTTTGTTTACAAAATAGCTACACAAATAGACTATGTATATTAACTGTGTATATATATATACACACACACATATATATATATATATATATATATATATATATATATATCCTTTTTGCATGAATTAGATTTTAATTTGTATTTTACTTATCATGCTTAGATTTTATGTGAACAACTCATTCAAAAAAAGGTCATAGTGGATTCTTCTTTTATAACTTATCTTCAGAAATAAAAAAAATGAATGAAAAATTATGGAAGGCCGTTTTGCATCAACATTAATTTCTTTTTAATTGACTTAAATTTCCATATGAGCCCAATTTATACCTTTATAGTTTAAATGTTTTAAATTGTATGAATAAATTTGAGAAGTAGAGTTCTTGTTTAAATATTGTTAACAAATTATTGGACCACAATAATTTGTGAGACCAAAGCTCTCTTATATTCGTTATTATACTTACATTGTTTCATAATTCTTTATGCTTATTAATAAGACAGAACTGTTTTTTAATTCTTAATTTAAATGCTGCTTTGCAATCCATTTGGTCAGTTTGAATATTTGTCAATTGATGATGACACTAGACTATCATGTGGCAATCATTTAAACTAGTTTTGGGTTTATTATATTGTTTTTTTGTAATAATTATTTTGTTTGATTTCCTTATTAAAATAATGTATAATAATTACATTATACAGGCTATTTTAATAATCTACAGAATTGTGCAATTCCATTGTTTCTAGCAATACATATTAACATTAACAAGTGTCCATAGTTCGTACAGAAGATATTTCATTAATCATAAACCCAGATTTATTACCTGAAATGCTATTATAGTTTAAATAAATTAATACCGTTATTATTTATAACAGTATTATTATGTTATATGGAAAGGAATAAGTTGCAATAGAAAAGATCTGGCAAAAATTACCGTAATAATTTATTAACGGTATTATACATTTAAAAACATATTTAAACTTCGGGCTTGTTGAAAACTAAAGTGTATCCGCACTTTCCGCAGTAATGCCTGTCCTCCATGGCAGCCATGAAAACACCACCGCCGCACTGTTCTGAAGGGCACTCACGCCTCAATCGGCTGATCTTTCCATTTTCATCAACCTATTGAATGAAAATAAACAAAAAAAATCATTAATAACTCGATATATGAACCTTGCAACATTAGTAATATACTAGGAACTACAACACAACAAAAGATTTGTTTATATTTTAAGAACAAAGAATGTTTCTATCGTAAATTTTTGACCCTTCAAATAATAATAACCTTCTGTTCTACTGCTGCAAATAATAAAGTACGTTTCTTATAAGAATGTACTGGTTGTCAAAGCCTTAAAACGTGCTCCGTAAATATAAATCTTATAAGTGAATGAGCCAAACTTTATTTGCAATAAGGTCACTTGATAATATAATGAAGTGTTGTAGAAATGCAATAAAAATAATATTAAAAACCAAAATCAAGTTTTTTTAATTATATTAATGAATTTTACGAGAAGAACCTCAACACTCAATCAATTGGAAAAATTGATCCTACCTTATAATATTTAAGAACGGCGAGCTTGACCTTCTTCTTCTTGTGCTTAATTTTCTTGGGGGTCGAGTAGTTCTTCTTCTTCCTTTTCTTGGCTCCTCCTCTAAGCCTCAGTACAAGATGAAGGGTCGATTCTTTCTGAATGTTGTAATCAGAAAGCATGCGACCATCCTCCAGCTGCTTGCCAGCGAAAATAAGTCGCTGCTGATCAGGAGGGATACCTGCCAATTGTTGAATTCAGATTAATGAACAAACAAATTTGAGGTCAACTTGTTTTTTCTTTTTTCAATTAGCTGCATCTAACCCTGAACGGATTCGAACCGCTAACCTCTCAGTCCAAGTGCCAAGTTGCACACTCAACACCCTAAACAACTGACTCATAAATTGTTTTTCCCAATTTATTCCAATCTTAAGAATTTATAAGAGCCTGATTAACAATGTTTAATGTGATTTTTTATCAAAAAATTAATTTCTTTATACTCAACACAAATCTAATAATCATTCAAGGCAATATTAACCAAAAAATAAATAAATATTGATAAAGTTAAAATATATAATACTTTTTAGAACAAGTAATTATACATTGTCCTATAGCTTATTACACATAATATGCTATTGCATGTGAAGCTCTAGGAAAAATAAACACAGAATATATTAATAATATGTTATTCTGACATACCTTCCTTGTCCTGGATCTTGGCTTTCACATTTTCGATTGTGTCTGACGGCTCAACTTCAAGAGTGATTGTCTTGCCAGTCAGAGTTTTCACAAAAATCTGCATCTTGCTTGTGGTGTTCACCCACCTAAAAACAAACAAAGAGAAGGAGATTTAAAGAGAATGAATATTTAAAACAATGTGCACATCGATTGTTGAATGAATTATGATGTTTCAACCGTCTACTTCATAAGATGGTACTTACCGGAAGAATTTTAGAAGAAAATATTGATATAACAACTAAAAAAAAGGTTAATCCCAGAGCCATTGTTTGGTATGGAGAATAACATAGCAAGAACTACTTACATTACTTCAAAAAATTCTTATTTAAATTACTTCAACAGAGTGGAAAAATATCAATTTAAACATTGCTAACAAAAACAAAAATTGATCAATAGCTTAAGTCACAAAAAATAGGAATCTTCTAAATCCAAAGGGACTTTTCATGAAACAAAGTTTACTATTTTCAAACCAAACAATGACACAAACAGGGTAACAAGCACATGGAAATGGAATATGTTCTGTTCTTTTTTTTGAAGTCAGAACAAATCAAAACAAAGTTATTAAAAAAAAAGAGAGGAGGCTTCTTTATTTTTCAAATAATTACAGATACAATTTAACGATACGATTTATACAAGCAATACAGCATTTATGCATCCATCATTTTCCGGATTGTTGGTGACCTGAGCGTACTTTCCCCAGACGACTTTACCGCCCTGAGTGACGAGACCAAGCTCGCTGATGTTCACCTCAATAACGGTACCCTTGGTGATCACGCCCAGCGAAGTGAACATTGGTGAACTCGGATTTTTCTTCACACCGATTATCGGCAGGTAAAACGTGGCCTTCAGTTCGGGATGAGTGACGTGCGCTTTGTTGAACCTGAGGGCCATCGGACGTATGAAACGCTCGAATTTCGGAGGCTTCCGCGTGAACCCCTCGCCGACGTAACACACTTTGGTCACCATCCTCTTCCAGGCTTTCCTCTTGGTTTTGCCGGATTTCAATACTTTAAATACTTCGGCGTCGCCCTGAGCTCTCACTTTCGGTATCGGCACGTCCCACTTGCCCGCCTTTTCTTTCCTTTTCTGTTTGATCATGTTCGACAGCACTTTCGCCCTTGACTGTACATCACGATCCAGCAGATATACGGGCAACGCGCCCTCTTTGACCTCCTCGTGTTTCTGTTTCACTTGTTTCTCTTCGTGCGCTTTAATCTTCTTCTTCATCTGTATTTTCTCGTTGCGCCTCTCCTTGTTGAACAGCTTCGCTTTCAGCCCTCTCAACTTCTGCGCTTTCTCCGCCCTCTTGTGGGGCTCTCGGGCCTCCCTCTTCCTTTTTCTCTCATAATAATCGAGTCTCCTCCCGTACAGCTTCTGGTGACGCTCGATATATTCGTTCTGCGGCATGGTGGTTCAGATCTGGAAATTCAGAATCGATATAAATCATCGGTGGAAAACAGACAGTTTTGATCAAACCGCATTCATATTTAAAATTTATACGAAGGGAAACTCACCTCTGATTGTCCGTGAAATATACGATCCTCTTGGTAACAATCACTGAAATAAAATATGTTCCACTTTATCGGCACCTACTTCATTCGTAAAGGAATACAAATGAATGAGGTACTGATCAAAACTGCTGAACAAAGAAGTAAGTATAAGCCCTTGGAAAATAGGTGAAAGGCACACTTGGAGAAGTTTACTTGTCAATCAAATATTAAACATATAGTGCATCTTAAATTAAAGCCAAAAGTGAACACACACAGGCACATGGTCATATAATAAATTGAAAGGATGTACCAACTGAACACATGCATGGTTCAAAAATAATAAATATACGCATCACAATAAAATTAGAATTTGTTGAACCCAAGCGCTTTTTCTGTATTAGTTATGAACAGAGGTAAGACTAAAAGCATGTTATGAAACCGTCAAACATTCGGGTGGTGTATTTTCAATTGCACTCAAATAAATATAAACAACTGCGACGACCAAATTGTAAAAATAAACCGTTCATTAAAACAAATATATGGCGAGATTGCGTTAAAAAACATAGGAAAGTCTTTACAACACGCGTACCTGGAAGTTGTTCCAAGTTATATTAGAGGCTTAAAAGAATGTCTCGACAATAAATATTAAAGCAGCCCGTGATTTATTTCTACTCGAAATGGAAGAAATCGTAAGTAAATTACCGAAAAGATCAAATAGTCCCGAGTCGACCTCAGGCAAACATGTGGTCCGGCATGTTTACACAAGGAATGGTCACAATTCGAATATTAATCCTATTTAATGGCTGTAATATCCACACAAAAACGCTAAATCGTCTTAATATGTATAGCTAGCTTGCAAAAATCAATGATCGAAACTAAAATCACTGTAGGGAATGTCGAAGACTCACCTTGTTGAACACCACGCACACAAAAAGGAAACGTAATGGAGGCTTGAGTCCACCGAATGGCAGAGGTGCTGCCCGAACGGAAACTCATTGCTTTCGATTAATGAAAAAGATTTATAATTCTGCAAAGTAAAGAGAGTTTTGTTTACATTTTTTAAAATATTTTTTCCTTATGCTTTTAATTATAATTATATTTGATATTTCAATTAATTGCGAAATGTATACCAGTTAAGTATGAACGTGTCGCAGGTACGGCAAGTATGAAATGGGCGCTAAATTTGAATTTGTAACAATTTGAAAATAAATAGTTGAAACTGAAAAAATGAATATAACATTAAAAAGTAAACATTAAAAATACTGAAATACTTGTCTTCATTTTCGTTTCTAAAGTTAATGTACTTTCTGTATGATAAAATCACATCACATGGTTTGTAAACAATGATTAAAAAATTCCCAGAGCAGAAGTATAGTAGTATTGTGGTCTCTATATTGGGAACTTTTTTCTAAATTAAAACCTTTGAACTATCCTGTTAAGGAAAAATCAATGACAAAATAAATTTGAAATTGGGAGTTTCCCAATAAAGCAAGATGAAATAACAAATCACTGTCCTTTCTTATTATTACTAAAAAATACGTTGAAAATGACATTACCATAAACAGAGAAAGGTATAAGTATAAAAATAATTCAAATAATGAAGAATAGAATACAATTTATTTTCAAACAACTACAGGTACTATATCACCATACTAATGTAACATCCTGGGTGCAGTAAAGAGATCCCTTATAATTTACTGGAATGTAAGGGAAATCATTATTAAAAAAATCATGTTTAATCAAAAAAATAATTTGTGCAACTAAAAATATACAATATATAAACCAGAAGGATAACAGAGAATGTATAATGCTGAATATTAACTATTATAGACTGGTCTGAATAGCATGTTAATTATTTTCTATTCTGGATTATTAAAAACCTAGTGGCACCGAATGTTTCAATATATTATTTAAAATACACTACTAAATCTTACACAATATTTTACCCTTATTACTCTAATAACACCATTATATATATAATAGAGAGATTGTACTTGATTACTGAAAATAGAGGTGATATTGACGCATGGAAAGAAATTCATTAATACTAATGAAAAGGAAAAAAGGGTATTGTACAACTTGGAAGACAATTTCAATAGAAAATGTTCAATTAGAGCGCCTAAACTTTTAGCAATTAGAAAAAGATTATTCTAATTAATATAATTGTTTTTCTTTTGTCCATATCTCACATTTTAATGATTATATAGAGGGAAACAGAGAAAAATGGATTTGGGGGGGAAATTATGATTTAACAGTATATAATAGGAACAATCAGGTCATGGAGTTCATTGCATAGCAATGCACCAAAACTAAATTTTGTCATACAGTTACTAATTTTGACTTAATTAATAGTTTGTTTTAAAAAAAATAAATTAAAATTCTACACTACACATAAATGTCACTATTATCATAATACCATTTAAACACACTAGACTTACAACAAAACATGCGAACGAAAAAAAGGAAATATTTTGTGAAAACGACAAGACAAAAATCTCATTATCACAATTAGTAGCCAAATATATATGTATATATTATATAATTTGTATAGCTCTCGTTAATGTCACACAATCTAATTTTCAAAACAAATAATTTAATACTTTAACCACCTTATAACCAATGTTTACATATAAATGTAAATTAGTTAAGTTCTCCACAGCTACTTATATGCAATCTAAATTCATCATTCTTTTTTTTGTTTTGATGTTTACTATTTTCTAATAGGCCTCATTCTTAAAAATATTAACATTTTTAACTATATAAGCTGTAGACTGTATTTATTGTTTTATATTTGGTGCTTGCTGTATGAAAATAGCAAACATAAACAAAACAAGCAAATAAAGCAAGTTTATTAAAACATTGTTTTAAAGTAAATACTGCGACAAAATCCTGAACTGCATTTATGTTAACTTTCCTAGTATAAAGACTAATAAATGTTCTTTAATAAAAAACCTTTCTAATTTAACAACTGCAATTCAAGTACCAAACTATACAGACAAATATTTTTCTCCGACAAGATTACAAAATTAAATTTTTACAAAAAGGTATTTTTACAAAAACTTTGTTTTGACTATTCAATCTATATCACTCAAATTCATTAGATACTTCAATAACAAAGTAAATAATTTTAAGACCACTAAATTAAGAGTAATTTGTAATTTAGTACAGAGATCTCAAAATTTGATGAGCCAGGCAAGTTATTACTTTTTTCTTATCTACAGTGCACAATTTACAACAATGTTCTTAAAAACAATTTGCTCAAAAAACATGTGCGCGAAATGTGTTGTCAAAGGAAATCTGCTGAATACACAAAGCTAATATCCTGGTAATTTAAAAAAAAATTCAGGGGCATAATTTCCTCTGTTTGAAATACATTTTGGATTTAAACTAATTGATTATTCTATATAAAAATCAATGACTATGGCAAATTTATAATTCTCTTTTTCTTCAACAATAACAACACGTAACCATTAATAATTACATCTGGAATAATAATTTAATATTTGGTTCACCAAATATATAGAAATAATTAGTATTAATTAATATTAAATCTTTGGCAGTATCACATTTTTATCACTTTCTGTGTGCCGCATTTAAAATATTTTCTTATTTATTTACAAATTTCAATTTTTTTCATAAATCAAATTTTTATAAACACTATATACAATATTATAATGAGTAATTTCCTATTTATTATTCCTCCTTTTTCATTACCTATATCCAATATCTTTCAAAATCACTACAGCAAATATTTGGTTTTATATCCAGAATATATGTGGGCGCAGTTTCCAACAAACTCAGGCAGTGCTAAACCAACTTCATGCATTAGATATAATTCAGGAAGCTTGCTTCATACGTGTGTGTATGTGTATATATATATATATATATATATATATATATATATATATATATCCAGTGAGAATAGAATTTATCTAAAAAATATGCACCATGACTTCAGCTATTTTAAGTATTTTTACATTGTTATTTACAATTCTTATTTTCTGATTTTAATTACAATAGAATTATACACTGTGGAAGCAATTTATCTGCTCAATACATGAATAGGTTGCCTCTATGTGAAATTACTAAAAGTAAATTCAAATCTTTATCAATAACCCACATTTTCTTTAAAAAATCTACATTCAATCAGCAGAAAAGATTACATATGTTCTGTGGTTTTTTCCTATACATAAATTACAATTCCGAGTCCCGAGGGGTGTTGACTGGATTTTGTTCAGCAGTTTCCTTCATGACTGCAAAAGTGCTTTCTTCCATCATACTCTGGATGCTGGTCTGAAGAGCACTCAGGGAATGTTCGACCTGTGTAAAATAGAAGAAACAACATTTTAAAATTTCCTGATATCAAAATAATAAATTAATAAACCTTACCAAAAACTGTAACCCAAGCTGGCACAAGCAGAAATACCTGAAAGTGACAAGGGCCTCTGGAATTCCTTTCAATAACAGTTTACTCACTAAATACAACACTTTTATTTTTGAGTTCAGGTATGTGAGTGTTTGAATGAGGGAAGTGAAGTGAGCATAACATTTTTTTCTTAGTATTTATAAAGTGTAAGAAATTGAAAATATTCAATTATCTATATGTGTATAACATCAAGTTTTAACTTTGATATACAATTTAACTATATTATACTACCTTATATATCAATTATAAGCTGAATATGATGAAAAGTATATTCTATTATCTTTTATTTTATTATAATAGCAGGTTTCTTAACATTGAGTCTATAGTATTTAAAGATGAAACATACATTTCCATAAAAAGGAAAGTATGCAGTTCAAGAAGCACAAAAGATATATGCAAATAATGAGACAAACAAGAAATAATAGAATTCAATCATATAATACCTCTAAGCAACTTGTAACTTGTTACTATTTTTTCATCTCAAATTTTCAAATTAAATTAGGTTTAATATTTTAAATCTACCTGCTGCAATAAATGAACTGCTGCTTTTAATATTCGTATCCACCTGTGGACTTCTTCAGAATGCAACTGTTCTTGCTTTTGTAATAACTTTCTCCATTCTTCCTCATTTTGTGGAGTTTGCCTGCATGAAAAATAAACAATTTATAATTTACCAAAACTCTCTTTTAATGTCAATACTCAACAGAATTGTTGAATTAATAATAAGTATTGCGAAGTGAAAAACAATAAAAATTTAATTCATTTCAACTACTGCATTATGATTGCATCAATTGTTTTCTTTTCTTAAGCTCAGGAGATGTAAAACACACACATAATCACCAACCTAAAGGTTAATAAAATACAGAATTAATTTTAAAAATTAGTTTTATATCATGATGTTAACTGCATGATAATCTGATATTTTCATTGTCAGATCTGAATGATCAAAGTTACCTCAATACTTCCAAATCAATCGAATTGGGAAGAGGATTCATCTTTTCGAACTGTTCGAGCCCCCAAAGTTTATAGTAGAGCGCCGCATTCAGGACCAGGAGCGCTACGAGGATCGCAAAGACAACCCAAAGCAGAGTATCGGTCGAATGAGCGTTCGGTTTGATCGGTTTCGGCAAAGGCAGAGACTGAATCAGCGGCTTATCCTCGATGATGGGAGGCTGCAGCGCCATCGGCTTCAGACACTGGCTCCTCCTTCTGCGAGAAATTTTTCTCTTCGTCCCAGCAACACCCGCGGCCATGGCTTTTCGCGTCCTATCGCATTCACTTTCCAACGCTTTTACCAACGACGTATAATACTCTTCGAGACCCGACCAGCAGTTTTTCTCAATGAAAGCTGTGAAAGTTAAAAACAATTATCAGTGTACCATTTTTTTTTCGGATACAAAAATAAGAACAAAAGTTACGCATGCAGCAAAAGTGTGAAATTCCATTCGGGTCAGCCAGTCTTAGTGATCAAAGACAGGGGTGTCAAACTCATCGCCTCCTGAACAGGGCAGAAATCGGTGTTGGTATTTCACACATGTGAACGTGGATGGTCCACAGATCCAATGGAAATACAGCATTAAGACAACTATCGTCAAAGTGACAAGAGACAGAAAACTCCATCAGCAATGAATGATAAGTGATGCTGCATAAAATAAAGAATTTGCCATTAAGAAAAATCTACTATTATTCTACACTTTCATAATTTACTTTTTGTGCTTATAATAATTATTTATTTTTTACATGCTTTCAAGTTGTGGTTGCTTATTTTATTTTATTATACACACAGCAATATCCTAAAAATCATGATTTTTGCATGATGCATTTTGACACCCCTTGGTTTTATTGGTAAAATAGACACAGTATCTGTTCTCTCAGGAGTCCAGGAGTTAACCCATCCTGTCATTAATTTTTCTTGTTCGACGACAGCCTTCACCACAAAATAATATTATTAAGTCATAATGCCAGTTATTATCATTAAAGGCATTATGACCCTCGCTAACTACTGTGAAATCCATTCCAAAACCACTAAAAGCGTAAATGTATAGTGACAAGCCATAAGAAAAACAATAATAATAATATTCAGGACTTTTTTGATAGAATATAGTCAATGCTGAGAATCAAACAGTAAATAGCAATTATAAAACTTAATTAATAATAAATAAAAACAATTAGCTTCACTCTATTAAGAATCATGAGTTCTCTCATTCTGTCATAAAAAAAGCCCTGATAATACTAGTAAAATAAATATACATTACAAAGGTTCAGAGAAGCAGAAACACATGGGTTGGTATAACCTGAACAAATTAAATCAAAACACACAAAGTAATGAACAAACTCATCAGCAGTCAGCAATGAATCTGTCCTGCATTGATTTCTTCTTAATAGGATTCATAACTAAACAGAAAGAAGTAATCAATTGCCGGTTTTTTATAGACTGTTGATGTAATAAAAATTCCGTAATAAATTCGGGTAAACAAAATTGGCATGACCTCATTGTAAAGAAAAATCAATGATGAATACAGCTGGTGGGGTCATTTGTACCAGAAGACAAAAAACTCTACTAATACTGTAATTAAAATTCATTTTTTACTGTACAGTTTATTGTACAGAAATAAATAAATAACAGTTATGGATCCATTTTAAATGTATTCATAATTAGTGAAGAAAAAAATTCAAAACTAATCTAGATGAGAATGCTCCAGAAATATTTACTATTATATAATAAAAGGATTACTAAAAACCAACTATAAAATGTTTAAAAAAGTGCCAAATGTTACATGAAGGAATGAAAAGATGAAGGAATGTTCAACATGTGTAAAAGCACAACAAAAAAACATTGCCAAAACCCAATGGTGTTATTAATTAGTGAAAAACTTACTCTTAACTATTCCCCAAACTGACTTTCGATATTTGATCTGACAATACACGGCTATAGTGGAGGTACCGGCATCCGCTCCCCTCGTAAGACAATAGTGACTAGTTATGTAGAAAGACTCTGCGTATGGAACACCTGCATTACTTGTTTCTATCTCTATAGCGTACATCTCACCAGGTTTGCTACACGGAAGCATTTTCTACAATAACACCAACAAAGTTTCGTTTTTGGTTTTTGATTGCTTGCGTCCTTTTTATTTTTTAAATCAAACCAATTATATTTCGGTTAAAACATACTAGGCGTTATTTATATTAGTGCCTTTATTTTTCTTTGAAACAGAAAAGCTTAATTAATTTGCACTGCTTTTTCTTTAATGCACGCATTACCGTGAAAAATAGTGACTGTATTTGACGGCATACAAGACATACTTTAATATCTTATAACAATAGTAAAATGGTCTCCACTGATTTAGTACATACTGCAAAAACAGTAGGAGGTACCTCAAAATCACTCTGTTAAAATTAATAAGGCACAAAATATTATTAAATCAACAAAATAAGATCAGAAAACATTATAAATGAGAACGAAATTTGACCTCCGTTATATGGCTTTAGCACACAGAACTCAGACAGTGAAATACTAAAATTTGAATATACAACTTGTACTAATTTGTAATATTGTCATAAATTATTACAATGCTACAATCAGAAAACACTTAAGTAAAGACTGTAAAAATTATATTTTTAATTAGTTCAACCTACAGTTGTATTACTCTTGTTTCTATTGACATTACTTTATTTTCATATGATGGAATTCTTAATTTGTATTCCTGTTTTATGCTCTTATTGAAGGAATTGCATTTTATTTCCACCTTTATAAAGCCAATTCATAATTTCCTAACAAGCTCATGTCATATTGAAGTATAATGTATACAGAAGAAGATATAAAATTTATGTTAACAAAAGTCAGTGATAATTTAATAGGTTTCATTGTTTTTTACATTTATATTACTAATGTTTCTTACCATTCTCTTGCTGTCTTTTGGAACATTTTCAATCCTAGTGGTAGATTACTTCAATAAAATATTTTCCAACTTACCTACTAGTATTTTACTTAGACTTTGTTTTACAGCTATAATGATAAATTATAATAATTATTAGTATCTTTCTTTTTGCTCTAATTATTTGTTCAGCATTTTTGTAATATAATATTAGAATGACCACTAAATGCCTAAATATAAGCAAGTATCCTTATTTTCATTTCTAAAATCAGTGTACACGCCATGTGTCCAATATGCCACCAAATTTGGTAACTTATGTTGTAAATCTAATCCTATGAGCAATAATAAATCAAACAAACTTATAATAAAACAAAAAATTAACCTGTGCTTCTGTGACTTGAGCATGTTTGGATCCGACAGGTTGTCCAACCAATACAGTTAGGGAAACAGTCCTTCCTTTCTGATTTGTTGAAGGATTAAACGTCCAAGGAGACTGCTTTATTTCTACAAAAATATACACATGAAAAATTAGTAAAATTTTTTAAAAAATTTGGTAGATTAAATTGCATCACACAGTAAGAACAAATGGTAGTAACTGACCTGTAGATCTCCTTGTTTCGTGCAGATCAATAAAAAATTGAGAATTTGTGAAAAGAAGTGTGAACAACTGATCTACATGGATTGGTACTTGCATATGAAGCAATAATTTTCCCTCATGTGACACAGGACATGTAATAATACCACCTGAAAAAAAATTGAAATATGAATAGTGCTTCTGTTCTTAAATATGAATACCTAAATGTATATTTATATAATGTATACATACCCTAAAATAACCAGATCATATTATACAACCTTGTTGTTTCAATTCTCATGGAGTATAAAGCTTTTCTAATTTAAAACTATGAGCTGGTCTCATATCTAAGTACAGAAGTGTATTTATCTAATGTAAACTAAAGGAATTGTCAAATAACAACACTATCAACGTTATCATTATATTTCAAGGTAAACATGAACACAGACATTTCATCAGGAAGTCTGTAACCACAACAAATGCAAAGGAATCTGGATGATTTTTTAAACTTCTATTTATAAGTTTAAAGAATTCCTGTTAATACAGTAAGCATAATCATCCTTGTGGTATAGGTAAGTATTATTAAAATACCTTTTTTGTATATGATATTAATTTAACATTTCAATTTCTATCAACAGAAATGTACTGGTCATGGGTCCAGGAACCCCACAGCCTCACTTGTGATTAATTTATTTTTCACTATTTATTTTATTTGCTTTTAACATGTGTATTTGTGAACACATTATATTATATGCGTTTCTCTGCTAGCATGCATTTTATTTATTATAGCCAGTTTAACTATACTATCCAGGTTTATTATTTGTCTTATATTTGGATTTACAAAATGTATTCTTATGGTCAGTTTGAATTTGTATGGGCTTTGGCAACAAGTCAAATAAATTTATATTGTCATTGAGATAACTGTACATTTTTTTATACAGCTTATTTCTTGTCTACTAGTTTCTGACTTTTTTAAAATTTTCTAGTCTAATTTTTTGTGACAAATAAATATTACATTGCAGGAATCAGCTAGTAATTCTTGAATTCATGTTTTATTGTCATACCAGTGTTTCTTTTTTCTGCACAATGGTCCATAGTAATTTTATTTTATAAAACAAATTTACTTAAATTTTTTTCATATCATTTGGAGATTCGTGGCCTACATGCAAAGCCAGGTTAAAATCAATCTAGTAGTCTACACTGTTAGAAAAGAAATGAACGAAACTAACTCTCACTGTGCTTCTCGGATTCAGATTCACTTGGAGAACTGTCACTGAGATCAGTTGGAAGTTGATCAGAAGGCGATCTGGGTACGGTACTGGTTGGCCCAGGTGAAATGTTCAAAAGTGGAGGTGGTGAGTGCCTGCCATCCCCAAGTATACTTGCATCATCTACAATGCTAACACTCTCCTAGAAGTTAATAATTAATGAATTAGTTCAACGTAGATCACTAGATGATGCTATGTAATGTTCAGGCTATTCCACAATAGTAGTCTTCCATTTTTTGTGAATTTTTTTAGATCACACCTTTTTTTAATCCTTATATGCCATATGTTTAAGAAAACGATAATTAAGACATTCCAAATCTAAAACTGATTGACTGACATTTCTAAAACTGATTAAATATAAATCAGTTTAGAGTACTTGGTTTTTTAAATTTCGTGAAGACTATCAGGGAGTACTATCTGAGAATAATAGGAACTTTTTTGACTGAAGAAGAGCCATTATTAAAACTAATAAAAAAATAAAAATAAAATTTAAACGCCTGTACTATACAAAAGTCACTACAGCATAACAGGAATTCACATCAATTCAAATTACAGTTCTATTTCAAATATAGTAGGAAAAATTAAATAAACTGTTAACTCAAAAAATTACGAAGCCTGTAAAAATTATTATTATGCTACTTTTCGTGGTATACCATTCATTCTCCAGGAGTATTGGTATTTGTTACCAAAAACAATGAACTAAAACACATTATCACTAAAAAGTCAGTTTACAATACCGATTAAGTCAGCTAATAACTAACAAGAATAAATGATAATAAATGATTTATAATTATTATTAAAATGAAAGCGAATCATTTACTTCTGAAAAAGATTCGAGAGATTGCCTGTCACTTTTAGACAAGCTCTGCTTCTCATCTTCTGGGTTGCTAGGGGCAACATAATCATCATCATCACTCGTCAAACCAAGTTCTTCACCATAGCAAGAGTGAACCCATTGCCACATTGCCTGCATAGACATTGGCTGTAATATTAATAATACAAATAAAATCATTTATATTTATGAAATCACATAAATTCATCAAATTCATATTTTATAATTAAAATATAACTAGGTAAAATATGTGAATTGACATTCCTGGGCATCGTACTCCATTTTAATAGCACCAGTTTAAATAAAACCATAAATAATAAATTAATTTCAACAACTAAATCAACACAAAGTTAAAATATTATTACGAATCACAATTAAATTGAAAATAATCTTAAATGCAAACACTAATGTATTAATGTTCTTTTATTAGCCTGCTTTTAAAAATAGAAATCTGCAACACACAACACCTCAATGACAACCATTCCCTAAAATTGCAGGTCAACTTTAAAAGAAATGTAAATTCAAAAAAACATATTTTTGTGCTTGATTTTATATTCAAATAATGTGCACCTTTAGCCAATGATATATTGAAAATTTTAAAAACAAAAATTTAATTTCAAAGCACATTAGTTTTTTTCAATTAACTAACCTGCTCCATTAATGCATTTTGCCACACTCTAAACAGCATAAGATATGCCTTGTCTCTGGCAGTGAACGAAGTTAGAAAATGCTTTTCTGCATTTGTATGCACAAGTATAGCATTAGGAAAAACTAAAGCAGTTTTTTCCTTTGTTAAGGAAGTCACATCTTTCCATCGAAGCACGACCTGATAAAATAGAGCAAAGAAAATTGTTCAAGGGCCATTACACAAACTTATAATTTGAAGCTAATGACAATAGCTTGTGATAAACAAAATACTAGGCCAATACTTTCATGGGGCTTAAAATATACATAACCACTTCAATGTCTGTCCATTAGAACTACTATTTTTAAATATAAATCACAAACTTTTGTATTTATAATAAAACTTTCTATATTGAAATATTTATAACTAAATTTAAACCTTTATAGTTAAAGAAAAAAATTTAAGTTGCCAGACCTGTGTCTCCCACCTGAAGATGTTGGCATAGAAGCACAAATAATTTTGTGAAACATATAGCCGACCTTGCACTAATATATCTCTTTGAATAGCACAAGAATAATCTGTAAAATATATCAAAAACCAAAATCTATTATTTAAAATCAAAATCTAAATGTTATTTAAAGTCAGATTTATATCTATAGTAATAAACATAAATACAGCAATTACCTGGAGAATAGTGACAATTATGGAAATGAACTGATGAAGATAAAATAAACTAGTACAACAATGAATGCAGGATATAATATGCCAAAAATTGACTGGAAAACTAATCAACACAAAAGAATTACCCTTATCACAACTGTGACCAATCGCAAACGCTTAAGATAAGACATAAGAGAATACCCAATATCAAGTATTATTGCACCAAGACAACCCATTTTAAACATATCTCAACTGAACTGCTATCATCATGACAGTAAACTGTGTGAGTAATTACATGTCAAGTACATTATTTCTAAAAAAACAAAAAATTAAACATTGTTTTCATTAACAAAAAACATAAGAAGACTTATTGAGTAATAAAATAAAAACTGTTGGGTATTAATTGATAACCATATTGAAAAAATTCACTATTCTGACAATTTAGGCTGAATGATGCTGTGGCAAACACAAAATAAGTAATACAAACAAATTATTAATGAGACGACATACATATTTTTGTTGAAGTCAATTTATTTTTTGTTAATTACTCATAAACTCTTCTAATTTATTACTACAAAGTATTAAAGACGTATTAATATTATATAACAAAACACTTGATGATGAAATTATTAAGCAATCATGAAAATACTTAAAATGTAACATTCAATGTGAGCTAATGAAATCACAAAACTTTTTACACGTGCATATAGTAAAAATAATTAAATATAAATGCTTACCAGTGAAAAAAATAAAATCATAATACTATTTTAAAAATAAATATAAAAATAATGAACCATAATAATGTTAAATATTATTAATTTATATTTATTACTTAATGTATTAAATAATAAAGAATCAGTTCATTTTTAACCTTTTAAAAAAGACAGTTTTTAAGGGAAGCAAACTTTATCAGGTTAAAACATAATTCCATACAGGGATAATAAACTAAAATGATAAAAATTCTGTTTTAGTTCTAATTTTAGGTTGCAAATCAAATAACACAATACCTTTGATTAACATACTAGTAAATTCTTTGAGTTTTTCTATAAAGTAAACGGACATAAAGAAAATTGATAGATATGTTTGAATTTTATAAACATTAACAAAGGTTACATAGATAAATTTAATCTGTGATAGAAGGGAAAAAATACAAGGAACAATATTCCTACATTGTAGTGTCTACATATTAATTAAATTAATAACCAGCAGACAGAAAAAACTTGCACAGACAATGAAAGCAGGAGGTGAAGGTTATCATATGGTTAGCTAGGTACTGGATAAACTATCCTAATTTTTGTCTAACTGTACATTAAGTACATGCAAGAAGCAAATTACACTAACAAACCCTCCAATTACACAACTGAGTATGTAAAACAATTATATAATTTTTAATATCTAATTGTACGACATTTAAGTCGTAAACAAACTACTTTATCTATGTTTAACAGTTTTTGACACTATTTTTTCTGTAATATAATTTGTTATATTTCGTGATCATTATATTTCTGTTGCAACTATAATTCTCTTAATAAAAACAAAATGGTTGAAGATTTTAGAAATTGTCATCTTGAGAGCCTTGTCAAAATCAAATGGACTGCAATGTATAAGTAAGATGCACAATTAATAATTATTAGCAAATGTAAAATTGAAATATACTTTTATTATTGTTCATGATTAAACTGCTTTCAAAATTAGATTTCTGACCCAAAACATATTTCAGTAAAACTAAATTTACAATTCTCCTTTTTTATCAATTCCACATGTAAAATATTAATTTGTTTTAATTTAATATGTTGGGTTTTAAACATTCATTTAATTCAGTTATCAACTAAACAATTTCACACAACCCATTCATAGATTGATTGCTACCTGCTACTGGAATATATATTAACATGATTGACACAATATGCAACAAAATTGAATTGTACAATTAAAAATAGAAACTGAATTGAATGGACAGGACGATGACTAACCAACTATTAGCCTCTCTTCGGGAGGTACGTCTTTAAATATTCTTTTGAAATCTTCACTTCTCGATTTGTAGGTAGGATACAGCGCACTGTACCATGGTGTTTTTTTCTTCACCCTATCCTGACCCCTTCTATCCCTAATTGGTTCTTGGCTATTGCTTCTGCTGAGATCTCCACCAGAGCCTTGATCAGATACCTGTTAAAATATTAAATATTAATGAAAAAGTGATAAATATAAAGAGTGATATTCTATTTAATAATTTTGTAATGTATATATATATATATATATATATATATATATATATATATATATTAATTATAGTATAGTTGTAGTGGTACTTGCAAGGATTCAGAATACAAACAGCCATAAAATTTT
The DNA here is from genome assembly GCA_019843655.1 of Lethocerus indicus. NCBI lineage: Eukaryota > Metazoa > Arthropoda > Insecta > Hemiptera > Belostomatidae > Lethocerus > Lethocerus indicus. The sequence goes on from JACDQD010000011.1 coordinate 12,246,242, forward strand.
CCATGATTTTAGTCTTTGGATGGAGTATCAGTTTTATCAAAATCATTTTTAACAAAATATTTAAATTGACACTGCATTTGTCTGATATCACTGTAAGTTTAACACTTCTTAATACTTGCTTTGTTGCATTCAACTCACATTGAAAACAAAACGAACATTGCTTCTACGGCAGTTAGAATACCAGCATTTTAATAAAAGGAAAGAAATTCAAATTTAAAATATAAAAATAACAACGCAACAACATTTAACTCAAACAGCAAACAGAAAAATTGAATTAAATCATGTACCTACAAAATTATGGTCCCGGGAAAGAAACTGAAGCCACAAACTAATACAATTTAAAATTATAATTCAAACTCCCACAAGTGAATATTAAAAATGAAATTAACTCATTCCATAGATTAGATCTCAATAAAGGTTACTCTAGAGACCCTAAGCTTTAATTAGGTCATCTGTTATATTTGATACTGTTAAATGACCAAAACTATTTTCATGCTATCCAAACTTGAATAATTAAACTAATACCTTCGTTTAATTTAAAAATATTAGCACATGATTAGTAATAAATGTAACTTAATTAATGTAAAACTAGATCATTAATATTTAAATTAGTTGATATTCTTTAAAAGCACATGCCAAATTGTATTACCTTTAACAAACTACTGAAATCATTGGGCTCCTGTTTTTCCTGGATGCTTTCTTTAATACTGGTTGTGGAACTTTCTCTTTTGTGCTGGGTCCGACTGGGCGGCCGAGGGCTCGCCTGTGGGCTGACATTAGGACTAGATGATCTGAAAAGTATTAATATTAAAGATTTAAAAAAGAGAACAGGTAATAGGTTAAAAATTTTATTTAAGCAGAAATATATTCACCCAAAATCTAAGCAAAAAAGTCAATCCCAAATACTGGGCATAAAGTAAGCCACACTAGACACACTAGGCTAGAGTATCCAAAAATATAGCAGCAATTTGTGTAATAATAATACCTAGATAAGAAAAGTGATCTAATGTTATACTGTGCCACAAAAACAAAAAAATGCAGAAGAGATTTTGCTTTAAAAAAGATTAATAAATCGAAAGCTACAGAAGAAAAATTAATTAATACCTCCATAAGTTTACCCTGATTTGTTGCACGACTCCTCTTTTGATCCATATAAAAGGAATACAATGTTAAGTGAGCGTAAAGAGTAAAAAGAAAAATTAAAATTAGATAGCTGTTCCTTTAGAAACAGATCAATTATACTAATATAAGACAATGACTAGTACAAATCATCACTCATAAATAGAGCAATCAACAGCAATATTTTTCTTTGTTCAGCAAGTATTCTAGTTTTCAATTTATGTGTCATCAGTTGCAATTCGGACCTTGTGAGAACAACAAGTGAAGAAATGCATTCATATGCCAATCAATAAAAAAACCTATCTATCTTAATGAATCAAAGCTTTTGAAATTGTCAGTGGTTCAAAGGTTTAGAATTGGCTGTTGTACATAAACAAAGCAGCACATTTTAGTGGTAAAAACTTTCATGACATGTGCACAACTGATTCTTGAAAACAATTGATCAAAAACAAAAATGGAACATGACTCAAATTGGAATGTAGCTTTGTTCAAGTAAATTTTATTTTACCTGACTTCCGATGTTAATTACAGTATTGAAATAAATGCTATCTAACTAATAGCTTTTTGTTCCACTAATGCAATCTTTGTTTCTTTATATTTTTTTAATTAATATGAAATAAATTAAACATATTTTAATTATAATATACAAATAAACCTATAATCTGTAAATTAAATAAAAAAATAATATATTATACATCAGCATGTATTTTACATTCAAATAATGTAAATTGTAAAGCTATCTTAAGAATGAAACTATTCCATAAATTGTCAACATGGCTAAAATGCTGAAAAGAAGAGCATGAATCAAATTGAATAAAGAATATTTCGAATAGCTGAATAGAAAGAAAGGAATAATATTTTAATATAATTTGAAGGAACCATTGTTTTGTATTGTTTAACAAATAAAGATTAAAATAATCCTGGTTGGAAACCTCTCATTTAAAGGACCAAGTATAAGAAATAATAACACATGATGTTTTATGGTAATTCTTGAGGCTCTATGATCAATACCTAAAAATAATTTTAAAATAATGAATATTTTGACCGAAAAAATAATCCTTGTCAGCAATAATAATTCTGATACTGAAATGTTTTGTAACTATAAAACAACAAATGTTTTAAATAAAAGTTCATTTAATTGCAACATCCACTTCTCACTGGCTACAGGTGTATTACTTGTCAGTAACAGGTGCAAGGCACCAGGTGTTAACTATGAGTAAGTGATACACCTGTCCAGAAACAGAATTCAAGGAGTTACTTGACTGAATACACAATCAGAAGAAATGAAATTTCATAGCGAGTATGGCAATAAAATAAAATTTAAAGAAACATTTATAGGTCAAATTTATAAATAACTCAATGAGCCTGCAAGTTTATTTTTGCTTAAAGCATAACCTATTTTTGTTAGTTTAATAGGTTCATAAAAAAAATTAAAATAACTAACACAAGTTTCTGCAATCATCCAATGATATAGTTCCTAATATTAAACTCAAAAAATTTAATAGTTACCTACATTTTTAATGTTTTTTTAAATATTAGTGTCCATTGAACAAACAGATTTACAATGCTGTCCATTGTGTATATAATATTTTTCAGAACATTTTTCATAATGTAAGCCACAGAAATATACTAATGATAAAGTATTTTTAAAAGCAAAAACTCAAAGGTTAAAAAGCTAACAGTTATTCCACATTAAACCACACAGCCATATGGACAACAAAGGCATTATTTAAGTAGTAAGCAAGTGATCACTTATCTGAGTGATAAGCAAATCAGCAATCGGGTCTCTCACCCCCCTGGGGAAATTAACCTACAAAACATACCAGCCTTTATCACTGGTTGTTGCTATTTCTCTTTCTATTTGAAATAAAACTTTCATTTGTTCATCAAATGCCAGTTTATTTACTTTAAAAAGAAAATTATTAATGGAAAAGAAATTGTGAATGGAAAAGAACATTTATAGAACAAGTCATAGTTTATTAAAGGTTTCAACATCTCATTAATGAACTGGGATGTTGAAACAATATTTTAATTGATGGAGGGGGTCGAAACTGAATTAAGGCCATGACTGGACTTAATAAATATGCAACTCTTCGTCTAAATGAAGGATAATGTACACATCTATTAAATACAACCAGTTAAATATTCACTGAAAGTGGATAAACAAGTAAACAAATTTTAAATCAAAATATTTTATGCAAAGATCGTTTATAGCCAGGCTTGGCAAATGACTCAAAACTAGATGAATTAAAGTTTTGTTCATGAATGTATTTTCTATGATTAATATTGTTTGGTCACATATTCTAATAAAACAACACTATTTGAAATATTTTTTTTAACATTGTGCTGTTACCATAAAACAACACACAAGATATTCATTATTCCAGGAGTATTCAATTTGTAAATGTTATTTTGCTAGTACTTCTCCATTATATAGATTCAATGCATAATTCAAATTGTATTTTATTTTATTGATAGAGGTTATCAAAAGTGCATGTTATAAAATGTAGTATTTTTATATTTAAAATAAGGTATGTTAATCTATGGTGAATAATCAATATTGAGTCAAACATTTAAACATTTTCTAAATTATTTTTAATGCAAATAAACCAAATTAACTGAATTAATTTCACACTTTCAGAAAATTATAATGGAATATAGCATTAAGAAATAACATATAATTATACAGTATATTTGTTCAGCTGAATAACCCTTTGAATTACCAAATTAAATTTGTTTTCAATTTTATCAAATAAACCTATATTCATAACTGAAATTGGTCAAAACTGTTGACACTTTTTTTGGAGGGAACTTCAAAAATAATATGTAATCAAATGATAACACATAGTTTACCTACTGCAGAATAACATACCAAATGAAACAAATGTATTAGTGTTAAAAAGTGCAGGAGGTATTTAACATTAGTTTTGGTGTAATAAAACAGTGCTATTTGACTGTATAACAAAATCAGGTATTTAAATTTAATCAAGTTAAATAATCAGTGGAGTCCTTTATTATAATTATAATATGTTCTGTTTATGAAATGTAAAATTTTTATTCTATTCAAAATTAACTTTTCTGAATGAAATCTTCAATGATGTTCAACCTCAGATAAACTTTTTTCTATTTTCAGGTGGAGCATACAATAAATTAGGTACAAAAAATGGTAGAATCTGTTTAAAACTGAGGCAGTTATTAAATAATTACTATCAGAAATACTAAGAAGTGGGCAGAAAACATGGCAATAACCTTACAGGAAATTGAGGATAATGAAACAAATTTGTTAGGCCTTCACTAGTTGCTTTTAAATTAATTGACTGTAAGTATGATGTCCAAATCATAACTCTGTTGCTGACAGTAACCTGTATATTTTATCATGAAGGACAAACAAAGCAATATTCATTATTTCTTGTGTAGTTGCAAAATGGGTATTATTAATGTAATTTAAAAAACAGGATAACATTTAAATATAATAGCATGAATTTTTAGTAACTTCAAGCTGTTGAATATTTCCAGATGAAGTATACATTAAACAAACATGACTAAGTTATGATAATTTTAGCATTGAAATGGGTAGAATAAAATATAAATAGGGCAAACAATTATTCAAATGTTGAAAAAATGTTTAAATGTCAATATTATCTGTCCTATAGTCCCTACAAAGTTTTTTTTCATGTTATTGGCTTAATATTTTAATTAAATATCTTATACTTTATTGTACTGAAATTTTTGGGAAGGATAAAATAACATATATTATTTATATAACTAACAGGAGTTAAATGTAGTAAACATTACAATGGCTAACATTAACATTAACAGAACACAATAGACTGTTTGCAAGTGTTCCATTGGTATGTTATAAAATGAATTTTATGGAAATCATGTAAATAAATGCCCCTGCCAAAAAAACTACTCCAGAATGTCTTTAGAATTATCAGCTGTATGCTGAGATTATCAAACAACTGTATCACAAAATTACAACACCTGAACAAATATCAACAGTATTGTTATGGCTCAAATCTTTTCAATGACCTTAATGTCACTCCAGATTAAATGGTTAATTTCATGCCGGAATGATATGGCAATTCATGATGCAAAAAATCATAGATGATTGAAACTAATTTATTCATTAAATACACGGAATGACTAAACAAGAATGGAAGGAATTTAATTTATGAAATGGAACCTAAAAGCCAACAACCAGCAAGGTCCAGTTTTTGGCCCATTTGAGAGGCACATACACTCGGTGTGAACAATAAGTAATAGAATCCAACCTACTTGACATCCAAAGAAGTTGAGGGTGCACTATTGTGGACTTGATTCGGGTCGCTCTGGTTGCCAGGAAGAGTCATAACTTCCCTTCCCCCTTTACCTGTACCCAAACAGAAACAGAAGATCAAACTTCGGAACTTGTTAGAGGAGGCGCGTGTCGGCCGACTTATTGAAATTCAGTTGGCCGCAACAATTGGCAGGGTTCAATTTCAACATAGGGATCTCGGCACAGGAAATGACCGGATTGTCGTATTAATAGGGGATTTCCTAATCGCGACCGTACAGTGACTGGACGAGAGGGGATTTGGGCTGAAACTGATTTCGTCTGAAAAAAAACCGGTGGGAGAAGGCCTCGAGTTGCGGCAAGAGCCCGAGTACTTACATATATTAAGAGTCCCTAACCCTTACTAGAACTTTAAAACATTGCACACTCGTCTCCACTTGCTTGTCAATAACAGCTGACGCAAACAACAGTCGCTATTGGTCAGCTGTAATAAACGCTGAAGAAAACTATATAAGGCAATATAAAATCGTTATTTCACCATTATTTCGTTAATTACATCAAAGCTTTCTTTCTTAAACTGAGTTCCAGATATTATAAATTAATTTAGGGCGTTTAACTTCTCGTATACATAACATCCGTCCATTCTTCAAAATAAAAATAGTAATAAAATATTATAAATAAAACTAAATATCGCGTCTATTATTTTGATTTATCAATATATCTAGAAGCGAAAATAAAAATAATGTGCATGGTTCAGTTTGCCGGGTTGACAATTTTGGCGCCATAACCAGCAACCTTACTCCTGGTTACAATAGTCACTTCGTGGGAAGTGTATGTTAGCTGTTGTGTTTTTTTAAAGTTTGAATTGAGCTATCATAAAAATGAGTCTCTGGGTCGACAAATATAGGCCTAACTCACTCCAGAAATTGGACTTTCACCTGACTCAGGCCCAGCATTTGAGAAATCTTGTAAGTTCAAAATGCCCTTCCTGTCGGATGACATTTCGCTCTCAATTTCATCTTCTTCACCCAACTTTTTTGACTGTTGCAAATAGATTCAGCAGGGCGATTTTCCCCACCTACTCTTCTATGGCCCATCCGGTGCTGGAAAGAAGACTCGAATAATGGCATTGTTGAAGGAATTGTATGGTCCCGGAGTTGAAAGGCTGAGAATGGAACAGCTTAATTTTACTGTATGTACATTTAATTTCTACAAGCCACATTGGCTATTAATTTAGACAATATATAGACAAAATTGTCATTTCAACAGATCCACTTTACATTAATTTGTTTCTAAACAGAATAGTAAAAAATATAAAGAAAGATCTGACAGTACTGAAGGATGCTGTAATTTTGTATATGTGATAACACTCCATAATTTTATGATGTAAATCTTCTGAAATTAAGTCCATTATAGTATCCCTAATAGTATCATTAGTCCTTTCTTGATATCTTTTCATTGTTATTGTGCTGTATTAATTCTATGGTATATCTTATTACACATTGAAATTGTGTAACATTTGAAGTGAATGATCAAAGAATCCAAAACTGCTACAATTGAAATATCACATATTTTGTTACTGTAATAATAATATTTTTTTAGACACCTTCCAATAAAAAATTAGAAATATTAACGGTATCCAGTAATTATCATATTGAAGTGAATCCAAGTGATGCAGGTATATATGATCGAATTGTTGTCATGGAACTTATTAAAAATGCTGCCCAGACTCACCAGTTCGATGCCACTAGTCAACGAGAATTTAAGGGTATATTATTTTCCCATAATTTATTTTTAACCTATTGTAATAAATTAAGCATATTTGTTTCATGAATACTACAATCTTTTATTCTAAATTGTTATTAAAACGTTTTCACACATTACCAGTAACAGCAAATCATCTTATTTTTGTGATTGTGACTGACTGAATTTTTCTCCAAGAACATTTAAACCCAGGAATGCTAAGCAAACATTGATTACATTATTGTAATAAGACAGTAGTATTTGCCTCTTAAAGGACAGATAATAAATTCAAATTTAATGCATGTTGAAAAATTATGTAAGAACAGTATCAGGAATAGAACTAAAACATTAAAAACAAATAGTGGATTATAATTTTGATTGTAAATTATTGATTGTGAATTTGATTTAGATTTGTCTTTCCTATTCATTATTAATATAGTTTTCTGCAGTCATTAATAATTACAATTTTTATTTATGTTATGTTTCTCAGTTATAATTTTAACTGAAGTTGACCGTCTAACCAAAGATGCTCAACACGCTCTGAGACGAACCATGGAAAAATATATAGCCACATGTCGTCTTATACTCTGTGCCAATTCAATTTCCCAAGTTATACCAGCTATAAAATCAAGATGTCTGGGAATCAGAGTACCTGCACCTACTGTCCCTCAAATTGTTGCTGTGTTACAGGTTAGACAAGTTGAATTCAGTAGTGTTGTATTATTTCCCATGTCGATAATTGTACATATAACTTACAATTTTTTTTAGGCTGTTTGCAAAAAAGAAGGCCTGACAATCCCTGCAGAATTTGCCGAAAGGATAGCAGAGAAATCTGATAGGAATCTGAGACGTGCCATTCTTATGTGTGAAACTTGTAAAGTTCAGCAGTCAGTATTGATGCAATTTTCATTCTTCATATATGTTTCAAAACCTGAAATAAACTTGTTTCATAAGTCTTGTGTTTAGATCCGGCCATAAAATTTCATATTTCATTGTCATTAATTGTTATTTAATAATTTTATATAATTTACAGTCAAAAAATTATACACAATTTGAGGAAACATTTTCAGTTTAACTTTATGAAATGCTATCATTTTTTTTAAAGAATAGTAAAGTGTTATCTGAACTGTTATCTTAAAGTCAACAAGAACAGCTTGTCATTTTTTAGCTTGTAACTTCATTACTTAATTTACTAAAAATGTTATATTTTTTATCCTTATTTTTTCTGATGGCCAAATGGTTAGAACATTTGTTTTTTGGGACCACTAGTTGCATGAGTTTAACTGCATGCCTCTGGTCCCTAGGTAAAATTTAGGTTTAGATCAAGCAATATCCACTGAGCTTACCATTACTCATTAAACCCTGCAGGAGAAAAATCTAATGATTTCTAATTATTAACTGCAGTATTTTTTCAGGTATCCTTTTAAAGAAGATCAGGAAATCATGGAACCTGACTGGCAAGTGTTTCTCAGAGATACTGCAAAACTTATATTGTCTGAACAGACACCTCGGAAATTAAGTGATGTGAGAAACAGACTCTATGAGCTCTTGGTTCATGGGATACCTACTGACATCATATTTAAGGTTTCAAGAATGCAAATTAGTCTGGTGGAAACTTATTTATCTCTTCTAGCCATTCTCTAATTAAAAATTTTAATGGAGTACTGAATTGATCTTTACTTAACAAAGTTCTAATATCTGTTTCTACAATTTCAGGGACTGCTGAAGGAACTTGTTAAAAGCTGTGATGTACAACTGAAAAGCCAAGTTGCCGAACTTGCGGCATACCATGAGCACAGAATGCACCACGGCACCAAAGTGATATTTCATATTGAAGCATTTGTTGCGAATTTCATGGCATTGTATCTTAAGTTCATTGAAGATAGTGTTGGAGAAATGTTCTAAATATTTTTTGTAATAAATTGTATATACTTTATAAAGCAACATTTTATTTATATTTTTTAAAACCCAGTTAGTATGTTAATAACTTTTTTTGCATACCTAAGCATTTTGAAACATGTAAATATTGAGTGATTCAATAAACAGCATTATTATTTAAATTTTAATTATACCCAAGCTAATTTATTCTGAGGGGAGGCCTTTAAAACTATATTTTCTTTAACATTAATATAAATCTTTAACTAACAAATAAAATACATCAGTCTTAAGTGTTATATCCTAAGACATGATTTAAATCAATCTTAATGATTGATCTATTCTATAATACGTTATTTCTTGAAATATTTCTTTCTATCCTCTTCAATTTTGGCGAGCAACATTTCCTTTGCTTTCTCATCTTCTCGCATTATCGCTTGTTTGAGCGGTTCGATATCAACGAAATTCTTCCTGAAATAAGTATAAAGTGGACACTTTTAAATCGGAAGTACAAACTATCATCCAAATTTTATCATCCACGAATTTAGCTACCTGTAAATAAAGGCGGTTGCCAGTGCGACCAGCACACTGCCGAAAATCACAGGAGTACGCAGCGCACTTGGCATTATGTTAAATAATGATCTTTATATTAAATATAAGCTCCTATTTACATTCGGCTAAATTTGAATCACTATCACGTCTACTCAATAACAAACAACGGTCCTAGTTTCAAACTGCTACGCAGAAATAACAGTTTTGCCAGTCTAAAATCACTAAAATTCACTAATTTCAAATTGGGATATAAATAAAGGTATATTTTTATCAATAAATTTTCATCTACATCAAGTCCTTATGATAAAAGTATTTGACGAAATAAGAAATGAATGCACGAATATTTTCAGACGACGAAACTATCGTATGACGAAAGTACGTATGAAATGATGGAATACACATTTACGGATTGGAGCCCTATTGTTAATTTCGACGACTATTTATGCTATAAAGGATTTAAATAATTATAAGAGTTGAGTTTTAAAAACGAAAAATGTGCGATAAATGTAAGATATTAACCGGAGAAATAATAAGAGAAGGATAATAAGTGCCAAATATATCCGAAGTTGGTCACTAACCGAACATCTGCCAGGTTATCTAACAACTGAAAGGCAGGTGTGCGACAAAATGCCCGTTGACGAATACGCACTAGTTACGATGTTTTAATTTCAAATCTCTCGTCCTTGAGACTGTGTATACGGGTTTTAATGTTTCAACTCATTATAAGCCAGGCGTCCGGTTGCAGTAAAAAGTTTTTCGACAGTTTGTGCCGCTTTTAAACACATCGGAATCGTGCGAGATATATTTCGGCGAACGTTATTGAATCACCGAATACGAATTGAATTTTTGCAGGCGAGGTTTTCCCGTTCGGTGGTGTTACTCCCGCTATATTTTCAACTTCGCTTGACTGAAGGAAGGTTAATTCTGCAACTAAGGCGCTAATTGCGGGAAGTATTCATCGTAATTAATAATAATTGTAGATTCCAAAAAGTGAGAAATTCTTTGTTCGCAAAAGTGTCAATAAAAGTATTTATTTCTCGCCAGTTCAGTGAAGCTATTTACAACTCTGTATTGTTTTGGAATTTTGAACGATTGTCATAAAGAATGACGGAATATATCAGTTATAAAATTAAGTGAAAATCGTAAAATGGGCACCTCAGTGGTTTATGAACTCGAAATCGAATAACTTATTTAATATACATTCTCTAAAATGCCTTTTAATTTATATTTGTCTTCCGTATGATGTTAGTACTGTTTATTAACATGTGTGGCAGAAAGGAATTTTTGTTATGTGATTCAAGTTTCCATTAGGGCCACATAGATATATATGACTGTAGGACTCTGTTGTCTCAATTGACAACAATAAAATCATTGATCAGAATATTATTTGTCAATTTGACAATTCATCAAATTTTAAATTATCACAGTTTAAGAATTGTATACTTATATTTAATATAATACATTTATCAGCTTTTATATTTAATATTTTATTATCAATCGGCCATTCTTAATGGTAATGGGATACGATGGCTTATCAAGTATCAGACCACACGGTGATTGTTAAAAAAGGGTTCTATAATGATACATCACGGTCAGGGTACGAGAGCAGCTATAGTGATGACAATGAACCCTCCGATGACACCCTGGCACTGGATACGGGAAAAGCCAGAAAATCAGGATCCAACAAAGGCAGGTGGACCAAGGAAGAGGACATGAAGCTCAAACAGTTGGTGGAAGAATATCAAGAAAACTGGGGGGCGATAGCCCAATACCTACCCCAGAGGACGGACCTCCAATGTCAGCAAAGATGGCACAAAGTCGTTAATCCGGAATTGGTCAAGGGTCCTTGGACAAAGGCAGAAGATGAAACGGTGATGCACCTTGTTGAAAAGTACGGCCCCAAAAAGTGGACCCTCATAGCGAGGCACCTGAAAGGTCGGATAGGCAAACAGTGTAGGGAGAGGTGGCATAATCATCTGAACCCCAACATCAAGAAGACCGCCTGGACAGATGACGAGGACAAGATAATTTACGAAGCGCACAAACAGTGGGGCAATCAGTGGGCAAAAATAGCCAAGTTACTCCCGGGCAGGACGGACAATGCAATAAAAAATCATTGGAATTCAACTATGAGAAGAAAATTTGAACACGACGAGAAAGGGGATAAGGAGGGAGGGTCTGGGAGGGGACGAGGGAGTAAATCCAAAGTCAAAGTAAATATCGTACAGACATCGGAACAGATTGCTCAGTTTCAACCGGCAACCGCACCCAGTGACCACAGGTACCACTACCGGGTGGTCTCTCAGGAGCAGGTCAATATGCCCGAAGGATGGAATGCTCAGATTGGTCAGACTGAGGATTTTACAGAGGTAAAAGCCGAGTCACCGCGTAGACCGGTAACAGCACCTCCGTACACCGTCGGCAGCCAGGTCCTCAGGGCGAGGGAAGATTTCTTCTGCAAACTGACCCCCGAAAAAGAAATGGGAGAATTGGCTGTAGCCCAATTCATGACTACTAGAGGAGGCAGCTTCCCTCCTTCTCCCGTCAACTTCCAGTTCAAACAGCGTATGCAGTTTGTGGACATAAAGCAAGAAGTGGAAAATGCATCCGTGAACCTTTTCGATAGAGCGGAATCGTCATCACCTCACATACTGCGGAGGCCGGGAAGGCGAAGGAGGACCCACTCAGATTCGTCGTGTTCCCCCGAGAAACACTACTTGAACGGAAACCCTTATTCTACCATTTCGGATCATTCCCACTTGGAGGACAGAGACTCGCTCCAAGTGTCGTTTGATATGATTACCGAAGAAGTCAAGCCCTCGGAATACTTGAGTGGTCCCAGCCTGTCGTTCGATGTCAATCTATCGACGACACCCAGGAGTGGGTGTACCCCGGTCAGGCCCAAACCGGAATCGCCGGGTCTCCTGGTAACACCGACGCCACTTCCCCTGCACACGGCCAACCACAGTCCCACGGCCGACTATCATACCATCAAGAGAACGGATGGGGATACAACGCCTGTGAAATCCCGTTCTGCACCTCCTCTGGGCACTCCCAGGACACCTACCCCCTTCAAGAATGCTCTGGCCGAAGTCGAGAAGAAAATAGGAATGAAATACCAACCTCAGACGCCCTCCCGTCTGGCCGAGGACATCGATGAAATTTTGCAGAGGGATCAGTCAGACAATTCTCAGTACGAGAGCGACGCGATGCTCCGCGGTGGCGATGACTGCTTCTCGAGAAAGCGTAAGCTGTGCGGTGGGGGATTTCATGACGGGAAAGAGAATACTCAGCCCCACAGGCGACCTGTCCGCAAAGCCCTAGCCTCTTCTTGGCCTGGTTCCACCAACGCCATGCCGTGCATACTCGACGTGTTGACTTCTAACAAGGAGGAGGGAGAATCGTCCGGTGAAATATCTTCTTTAATAATTGATGATGAACTGGAAGTGTATCAGACTTCTTCTCTTCAGTCCCCTGAAAAGAAAAGTTGGAATGAAACTCCGCTATCGCCCAAATTGCCGGTCGTTAAAAGGATCAACTTTAGAAATTCTTCCAGGTCAGATTACGTTCTACCAAAGGTGGATACCAAGTGGGAAACTGTCGCTTGTGGGAAGACCAAGGATCAAGTAGTCCTCACTAAATTGGCTTACAGGTACCTCAATGACCCAGAAAAAATGGGTAACCATTCGCCAGAAAACATGCCGCACGTTTAAACGACGTCTAGTCTTTACAAATTGATTAAATTAGGTTTTTTAGGCTTTTTTGATTTCTTGTTTTAGTGAAATTTCAGTTGTATGTGACTGGAAGAGTGATAAATTTAAAACTCAATGTACAAAATAATACCATTTTGCCTGTTTAACATTAGCTTAACTAATATTTATTATGCGTAAATTAATTTTTTTTTTTAATTTTACAAACTCCCAATTTACCGAAAATGTGAGTAAATAAATCTTTTAAATAATGCATTCGAAGAAGGAATATATGTACGTACTATATTGACATTAATGCATTCTTCACAGTAATCATTTTTCTAATGAATTGTGGGATCCAATTTATACACATAGACTTGTGTAATTCAAAAATTACTGAGCATAAAAATGGATCATTTCTGTTCATATTGGTTCATGATTTGTAATTGTTTCTATTAAACAATGTTATGTGGACTTTAAATGTTAGAATTTTCTAAACATATTTATTACTGCCCCAAATTTTAACTGATGAAGCAATGTGATGTATTTAAAAACAAAACATGTAAATTTCCCTTATTTTATAGTTGGATGTAATTGATTGAGATCGAGTGGAAATATTGTTTTATCTGATAGTTTAGTTGTAGGTAGTTTTAATAATAGTTTTAAAGACTACTTTCGAATTCAATAATCTAGTTAGAGTTTGGTACGGAGGCCAATAAATAAAAATTATAGTTGCTTTAATAAGTTTGTGTGTTTTATTGAATTTTGTGTTGATAATTTGCTATGTAATTTTTTAAATTTTAGCTCAGAATTCATCCAACTTTTTTATTGTTCTGGGTTTTAACTTTTATGTGAGTGCTAATTTTATTTCTGTTCTTACAATGTGTACATATGCTAATTTAATAATTTATTCTTTTGAATGTTAATTTTTGTAACCTATTCTTGTTTAAGGATATTTGTTTCCTTAAGTATTGATTTAAAAAAAATTGTGTGCCTACAAATGTTTGAAGTCAAAACTGTTTAGTACATTCAGTTTATTTATTATTTGAATGGAATTTGTTACATGTGTATTGTTTATTCCTATTTGTACATATTTATAATGAAGTGAATTTATCTGGAATTCAGATAATAAAATAAAAACCATTATTTGATAGTATCCCAAAGAAAATTGTATACAATACAGTTTTTGGTAATTCATGTAATTACATAGCAAATTACATTTGTTTGTTACTCAATGAGTTATTTTGCAGTTGTCAGTGTTTATTTTTTAGATATTATATTTATACTCTCTTTAATTTTTGTTTAAGAATTGCACATTAATAAGTAAACATAAAATTGCAACATTTCAAGGATTATTTTTATTTTCTTCAACAGTGGTAGTTGTTTTACAGAATGGTCTGTATTTCTTACTTACATCACCTTTTATTGAACAAATATTTTTTTCTAGCATAAACACAAAATATCTTCTTCTTTTTCCTCTTTTTGTTATTTATTTTTCCTAGCTGTATAGTTTTATCTAAAATGATATCTTTTAACAACTGTTAATCTTCTTCTTTGAATAAAATAACTATTTATTTCTTGATATATTATTGTTTCTGTGTACCCTCATTGATTTCCCAATTTTATAAGTCCACCTTATTATTATTAGGGTTTTTATTTTATGCTTTTATTAATTTTTTAATATTTATCAAATCTGTTAACCTTAAATTGTTTTCTATTGTATCCTAGATCAAGATGAATATTTTTAAAGTGGTCTAAAGGAAGTACATTTCAAATATTCTGCATTATTAGATTGTTTAAAATATTCTGAAAGATGTAAAGAATTGTTGCTTTACTTTTTGGGTTTAATTTATTTTTGTAAATTTAAAAATATGTTAAACAGTATTTTTCATTAAAAAATAGATATATCATTACCTTTTTTTTCAACAACTATTTTTTTAGCAAATCGGTATAGATGTCAAACTTAATATTAACTTCATTACACCCCAGGAGTAAATGGTCGGTCTTAGGTTGGGTTGGTAGTTGGTCTTAGGTTGGTACCTATTAATGTAACATACAACATAGTGTAGACTCATGAGGCATTTAAATTATTGTACACATTAATTGGGGACTGTAAATGTACATAGTCAAACAAATTACCTTATATGCAACCGCCAACAAGGGAAATAGTTCAAATGTCGACAAATGAAGGGGAGTTCGGCCGACATAAGTAAATGTTTACTTATATATAATAAGTATATATATATATATATATATATATATATATATATATATATATATATATATATATATATATAAATATAGCACAATCGACAGTTCCACCGAAGGGCAGGATGCGTATGCGGAATTCACCTTTCTCGGCAGGTCATCAAAGGATGGCCTTAGAGAGTCTTAGACTACACTAATAATTATGATGTAGTTTGCAGTTATTGGCCGATTGGATTATGCCGACACTTTACACAACGGTAGTTTTCTGGGTTTTATTAATTTTTGACATTTAATCGTGAACGCATTTTGATTTTACCCTTTGAAAGTGCAGCATTCTGCCATGAACCGACTTTGAGCAGTGCAAAAGCAACAAGTCGGAATAGAATTATTTCTCGACGGCTTGTAAAGTGTGTCATGGCGCTACAAACAATAAAGGCTCAGAATTCCTGACTGGATGGCGGCGCTAATTACATTGGCGAGGTGTCTAACTCGATCCCCCTTGTGTTTTGACTGGTTACACGATATTTAACATTCCCGTCTAGTTATTTAAACTTTAGTGTACCTTAAAAATGCGATTATTTTGCTAGTTGGCTTTCATCATTCATTAGGTGCCGAGTTTGAAATAGACCTCTGGCCTTGGGTTTGTAGTAGGTGTCCTTATGAATACGCCTTTACTCTTTGAATTTAGTTGTCAATCTGTGTTGAAATGGATAACATTCTGTTTTCTTTTTCACGAATTTTGTCATTATTTCCGCTACTACCGTTTAAAGAATAAACGACAGTGATGAACAGTGCTCGAAAATAAATAAAATACTCATTGCGCTATATAAAAAATACATGAAATAGTCTTTTTCTCCCATGTAGATTTTTCTGTGCATCCCAAGCCTGAATGAATCAAGCAGATTTTGTGGCCACTTTTTAACCGCCTATGTTTAGTGTTGGTAATGACGGGAGTGATGTGACGCGGTGATTGGAAATGAGGTCGTACATGTTATTATATTTTTAGATAGCAAGGTCATGGAAAAAATAGGATTTTGAGATTATTGATGTATTAGGATTTTGACTAATTTATCGGCATTTTCACGTTTTCCGGGGAATACTAATGCAGGAAGCGAAAAAGCTTTTTGGTACACCTTTCTCTTATTCAGGTCCGCCTACCCCCCTAATCGTACCCGCTCGACTTAGCGTATCCTATTGTTCGAGAAACTCGAAGCGAAGTTTTAATTTAACGATTTATATGAAACGAGTTGTGGCCGTATTTCCGGAAAATTGGGAATAATATGGCGATAGGAGAATACAAAGG
Organism: Lethocerus indicus; assembly: GCA_019843655.1. Taxonomy (NCBI): domain Eukaryota; kingdom Metazoa; phylum Arthropoda; class Insecta; order Hemiptera; family Belostomatidae; genus Lethocerus; species Lethocerus indicus. Next base: position 12,263,007 of record JACDQD010000011.1, read on the forward strand.
ACGAAAATAAAGTTGCGGACAGAGGCTTTTTGAAAGGGGCGCTCGAGAGACTAAACATTTATTGTAATTGTTTCGATCTTCCTCCTCCTGTCGCCGGTTTTCGTTGACTGCCTGTAACGAGTTTGGTGGTCTGCGAGTATTTTGAATCCTATAGTTTTTTCAATCTTCCGTCTCCTGAATCATCCCTATTCTAGACCGGTATCCCCACTGTCTACAGTAGCGTCCCGACAGTAGATTAATTAAGAACTTAAAGTTGTAGTCAGATGTCTCAGGCGCAACCAACATACTTAAATGTCTTTCGAGTATCCTGCTGCTGAAAGTAGCAATAAGCCGAAACCGGTATAACATAAGACCAAATGGAAAGAAACTGTCACTTTTTCCAACTTAGTTGTATACATAGTCGTTTTTTTAGTTCTTTCTTTAGTTGGTTGCTATGGGTGAAATTTTTCGATAATGCATAAGTATCCTATCACAAGACAACTGTAATTTTTTTCTTGGTATTTATTTTACGCGAAATTGTGCTCACAAATTTAAAGTCGAAGGATTTTTGGTGGCCAGGCACGTCTCAGTTGTGCGTACCTTCATGCCTTAGCTGTTACGAAGCTCGTTGTTCAACGTTGGTGTGTAGTTGTTCTGTATCTCTGAGGTTGCTAGATCCATTCACCAATGCGACCCTGGTGTCCCCCCCTAGGGGGTGGCATAGTGCGAGATAGGAGGGACGAGGTAGAGTGAGATGGAACGTATCTCCTCCATTCACGTGATCGACTCGATTCAATTTCAAATAATACCGGCCTGATTCATGAGACGGCAAATCCTTGTGTATCAGTAAATTCTTGCCAAGTTGTTTTTACCATCAATCTTGCGATCTTTTGCCTTCAATCGCTAATTTGGCCATGTCCAGTGGCAGGGCGTCATTTGTAACCGATTCATTATGTATGTAAATATGTGTATATATATATACACAAAGATACTAATAACCCAACTTACATTTAATGGATACAATTATCGTTTCAGTACATTTCAAATGTACCGATTTTTTTGCCCAATAATCACCCAGATCTAGGAGCCAATAGAATCATACAACAGCAACAGATTCCATGAATATTAAAAAATGTATCAAAACAAAAAAAATCGGGAAATCAAAGAGGTTACACAAACAATAAATATCCAAAAATAAATAAATAAATAAATAAATATATATATATATATATATATATATATATATATATATATAGTATATGGACTATGCTATACTCTATAGACCATATAGTCTGATCAAAGAAGCGTTCTGCGGAAGGCGGAAGTAGATAGAAAGCATGGGCAGGGAACCTCCGAGCCCATTCAGTATGAATTTCCAATCGGGGTATAATGTTCAGCTTAAGCATTCTTTCTCTCCCTTTTTTTATTTATTGAAAAAACATTAAAATTGGCTATTTGAGGGGGGTTTCGGTGGGAGGAAGCGGGAAGTGGCGGGGTTCTCAGGTGGGGGTGATCAATACGTAGGGGGGTAGGCCCCGGCCCCGGCCCCGGGATGGTTGGCCGGGCCAGTCCCTTGCGAGCCAGCCCCGGGACCGCATGCCGCCCCCGCCCCCCATCACAACATGGTATGTACAACAATACTACACAAATAACTAACTATCGCCCCCTGTTTACCTAAGAAGGGTAAACCGCGGACGCCGGGTACTGAAAAGTGCCCGCTCTATTCGGGCGGGAGAATTAACTGGGTGGGAGGGGAGGGTGAATTCCCCCCCCCGTCAAAATCGGATAACGCATAAGGTCATCGGAATATTTGATATTGCAGGTGTAATTATGTATGTATACTGAATTATCTGCTGTCTTGTTACCGAGAACAAAATTACCCCTAGTGTTTTATATAGCATTTTTTAAATACGTAATCCCTGCGGTGCATTTTAATTATTTTAAAATACTTTAATGACAATTTTATATATATTTAGTAATTTATTATATATTTACAATGAAGTACAAATCATGCACCCAAAATATGCCTCATTATGATTTTTAAACTGACAGAAATAACCTACTGTCATAATCCGTCATCTGGTCAATGAAACAACTAGGAACAGCTTCAATAACTTTATAAATGTATATAAATAATAAAATATGATAGCTTATTTTAAATTTTCCATTAATTTTTCATTTTCTACAGTTATGTTATTTCAAGGAAGTAGACAGGAATACAAAATAATCATTTAGTATAACTGCAAATCTAAATATTTGATTTTCAGTATGAACCGGATAGTATTAAATAATTATAAGGCTCCACGGCGGCGGAATAATATACGTGAATTGTATTTGAGATTGCACATACGGCGAGCCCGATCATTTCGCGGCCAGTATCCTAAAGGCCAATTTAATTTTCAGTCAAAATTGATTTCAGCGTTGGCAAACCCGTCCGCATATTTCGGTACAATCGATGTGTACCAACGTTCATTCGGACGAAAACCCGGTCGGCCGGCCTTGTATATTGCAGTAAAAATCCCGAGCGGTTTAAAAGAAATTAAAAATGACTGCCCTTACAGCCCTATTAGGGGGGCTGTAAGATATGTAAATTGTTTCCGAGGTTCTTGGACGGCGGGGAATACTATTCGGTCGCAAATCCGACAACAAAACCGTCGTCTCTTTTTTCCGACTTTACAACGAGGTAATCTATAACTGGGGGCTGTCCGACATTGGTGGATTATGCTAAGTGGATTTTGCCGGACGCAATGGCACTGATCCTGTGCCCCCAACCTCTACCACACCGGCTATGGTCTGACCCGCATTGCAATTTAGAACTCTTTACGGGAATTGCATTAGGCATTCCAGATCTCCATTTGAAATTAGTACTCAGATTTCATTAAAATATTATAGAGTGGTGATAAGCACCATTGTGTTCTTCTAAGCTGTAACTGTGACATTATATTTTATATTTGACATTTATTACTATATGTGATATTATATTTATTTTTTTAATAGATAGAAAGATTTACAAAAATGGTAGTTCTTACAAAAAACTTGCCCCTCGCGACTTTCCTGCATGTCTACAAATCAACGAACACTAACGAAAAAAGGGGAAAGAAAAAAAATTTTTTAGAATGATTGCGATTTAAGTTGATTGTATCTTTCATATTGCTTTCACGATTAAAGTACCATGGCAAAGTTTAATCAATATATAGTGACCCGAGTCCGAACCAATTTTTTCAATGCTTCCGAGGATCCAGAAGATTTGTTTGACAAAATTATTAATTTCACTAGCCTTTTTATGACTTTCTATGACTCATCATGAAATTATGATATACGTTTTCAAATATTTGAAGTGTCCCTGCTACGTTTTCTAAGCCCTATGTAAATCAAAACGATTTGTTATTCCAAATGGACTAGGAATATAGATTTGTTCTCACATCGTTTGTGTCTTTAATTTTTAAATATGAGAAAATAAATTAAACACAATCTAGTCTGTTACTAACACAAATTTTCACGAGGTTGATTCATCAAATATTTTACCGCCGTCAAATTGGGTGGAAAAAACTGTAGTATTTGTCTCGTCAGAAATTCGTGCGTTCATTTTTCTTTGTATTTTCAACCGAAAAAAGCGGAGAGTGGAACATAACTCTTTGATGTAAGCTCCTCTGAAGTACCGGCTGTTAAGAAGGCTACTTTTCCACTGCCACCTGAGCTACACGAGAACCGCTGGGGCTGGTGCAGAATTTATATCGCAGGATTTTCCAGCGCAAAACCGTTTCTTTCAACTGTCGTTTAATCTCTTTATTAACATTTGTTCTCGCCATAATTATTTTAGATTTACCCCCTTATGCAAAATCCCACAAAAGCGTCCGCAGTATTGGTATTCTCCGGGGTGAACGCACAGTACATTGAAATATCCTCTCTGAGAAGAAATCTTAACGATAGCTAACGTTGAAAACCTAGACACTGAATTATTATAGGCCTTAAAGTATTCACCGCTTAGGAGAACCTTTCGTAAACGACCGAGAAGAATTTCATTACAAAAATTAAAATATTCAGGGGCGTATCCAACCAGCTTATTTTCAGAAACAACACTTGTAATACTGCGAGGTATTTTATTCGTGTCGACAACAATTTCTCTCGCACTAATTGTTACCTTGGAAACGGGATTCTGATTGGAGCTCCACTCAGAACTCATTCAGGTTCTCCACTTTGTGAGCAAGGAAAATTAGTAATAATAGTTTAAAATTTTATTGCGATATTAACGCATTTACAAATATTAAACTAGTTCGTGATTATATATATATATATATATATATATATATATATAAATTAAAAATGAGATAGCTTAAACCTCTGTTGCTCAGAACCTGTTGAAATACCCTTATGCCTTTGGTTCCCAATTGTTGAATGTAGTTTTATATACGGGCGGTTTTGTCGGCATTTCTTGGCCGGCGGCCAAAGCTTGATCTTTCACAATATCTGGGTTTGTTTCGACTGGGTTTTTCGCGTCTGTAAATACGGAAATAAGTATTAGGCCCCTACTGGCGCTGTTCGGAAGGCTCAGCAATTGTAAAGAGTATACTGTACATAACGATGTCCGTTTATCCGAGTACAAAGGGGATTGATCTCTCTGTAACCGATTTATAAAAATTATTTGTTCCTACTCCTAGGCCTGGTGATGAAAATAAAATATACCAGGGGTATATTACAGCGGTGGTCCAGCCACGAAAACTGGTATGCAGTTTTTGTCGCATGCGGCAAAGATTTTGATGCAGCTCAGTGCGCAGGGTTACCCACAGCCCCCAACCCGCACAACAAACGGATCTAACGATCCGATCAAAATGCCCAAAATTAGTTCTGATACTTTAATCGGTTAAAACGACAAACGGAATACAGCAAATTACGAATGCTGTACGCTTAAATGTGCTTGTCTCATGTCTCGAACTTGTCTCATGATGGCGATAGTTTTTACTGTGGACAAAACAGTAACTCGTTCTTCAGTTTTTAAATCAATTTTTTTCCAATGGTAAGGTCGTTTATTTTTAGAGAGGACAAGTTAAGTTGAAACAGAAATTATCGAAGAAAGAACATTAAAATATAATACATTAAATTCGGCATGTGTACATACACTTTTAATATATATCAAAGTCAGCGAGCTACATCTCATTTGTCATTGTCCTCTGACCGCACTGTGGCATACGTTTTCAGTAAAAGTTGATTTTTTCAAGTTAAATGTTTATAATAGTTGAAAATATATAATAGTTGGAAGTCTATGGACGTTCTTATAAACAAATACTCAGAATTATTTGATATAAAAGTCAAATTCTTGTTGATTGGGCAGTAACTGAAGATAATTTATGCACTTAAGTTTACGGTATTTGATGGGGACTAAATGAGAGTTCGGAATATACCCGCGAGATTTTCTACAACGGCAATTGTAAAAGTGCATTTTAAACGTTGCCACGTTCATTGACAAGAAAAGTAAACATATATGAATATAAACGTTGAAAAACCTGAGTACGTGCAACTAATATGTTTCGGGGACAGCAGCCCTGAGTTGTGTACCGTTATATGTTGTACCTTAGCGTTATATTTCGGTGCTTAATTCTGTATACTGGAAGCAGTTAATGTTAGTGGGTCCAAACAGAAATGCAATTCTGACGTCCCCATACGAAATATGCGTGGAAAGGAGGAATTCACGCGGTTATCGAAAACGCAATAGTAATTCCCCCGGAATCACATAACGCGGTCGGGCGCCGCATGCGAAGCCGGCGGGCGTCTACCGGTCTACACGCGTTCATAATGATAGGGAGAAAAAAAAGAATCTCATTAATAATAATATTATTGGGGGTGTCAGCCTTCGTTAGAAGCGAAGGGCCACCAGACTCGTGCTATGTAACGTGCGGCGCATCGATAAAATTAGTATAGGTCACGTGATATATTTTTATTTCCCTCAATACAGCCTGGCTACCGGTTCTTCAAACTTTATTGCTAAACAAATTTATTCCTGTTCATCGTTGGCGCATCCTTCGTTAGGGATACTTCTCGAGTAGCACCCTATTTAACGGCGTGAGAAACCTCGTACGGAGAAAAATCTCTTAATTCACTCATCAGTATAGGCGCTATACAATTTGACTCTAAATATTCTCTGTTTGTCCACGAGTTAGTCGTTAGAATTATACACTTGCCTACAATTATCAAAGTACTGGTTCGGCTCTAATTGCCAGAAAATTTCCGGAAGGAATACGGACAGGCATGATGATGACGATGACAGGAAATAAGGACGGAGGGTTGGTTTGAAATAGTAAGGTAAGGGATGAAAGGGTGTGTAGAGCTCTCTCTCTCCCTCTCTCTGTATAGGCGATGGGGAGGGAGAAGCCACCCCAAGCGGAATAATTCTTAGTCAGCGGTGGCTTTCATTCGCTGCCCACAGCGCGCCTGAAAGGCTCACTCCTCTCCCTTTTATAAGCTACCCTGTTTTTTTCATGTTCTATCCTCTTCCATTGCGATTTTAAATCACTATTTTCGTACAGCAGTAGGCCGCAGCCATTTTAGGGGGCTTTTGTGAGGTCCGTCCCATTTTTTACTGTCAGTCCAAATTAAATGCAATTGACTTTGTCGCCCCTAACGAGTATTACGTTTGACAGGGCTGGTAAAATTCTATGGCTTGCAGTTTAAACACTTTTTTTTGGAATACAGTCGCTCTCGATGTTTTCTGCCTCCGCTCGATTATTCAAAGCCGGCCGGTATCGTCTTCTCGCCATCTTCAGTAGCGTACTTAATATAAAGAAAGTTCCGAAGGTCGGCCGACGAAAATGAAAAATAAAATCACGTGTCATTACTGGAAAAAAACCACCGCCGCAATAACATCGCTGAAAAGATTACTAATGCGGTCTCATTGTCAGGAAGCACGCTAAAACAATTCACAAACAGGGGATAGAGTGGAAGCTATACTCATGCCATGTAAATTTTAAAATAAATGAAATAATAAAAAAATCAATAATAATACAAATATATGGTGTACTGTAAAAAGAATCGTAACTATCATTCAGGAATTACATATGTTTAAACGCATTTTCCAATATAAGATTCTCTCCACCATTAAATTATTTCGTAAGACGACTTATTTTTTTAAATATTCAAACTGGAAATATTTGTCTTCAAATATTGTTTTTTCTTCGTTGGAGTGGGAAAACGTGATTATTTTCTAATCCGCCGCTCTCGACTACGTTAAATATTAATCTCGTATTTTTGACGAGAGCCGAGCAAATATGAACAACGTTGATTAAAACCTCTGACTTGCGACCGACAGATCTTGTTTATATTTACTTTAGATATATCGCAGCCCCTTCTAAGGCGACAGCGCGTTTAATAAATCTTTTGGCGGTATAATAAAATTCCCGCTTCAATTTGTAATGAAACTAACAGAAGAAGGCTTTGCGCCCTGAAATGCATTGGTACAAGGTGTGTCCGGACCCACTAAAGCTCCCTTAATAGGCCAGTATAAATATGTTTCTGTTTTGAATTCTATGAGTATTGAAATATCGGCTGTCGGTGAAAAACCGCAGAAGGCACCGCAAGACGGCTCGCTGTGAACGTTGTTTATGTCCCGTATGCTCGCTCTGTTTGTGCATAACCCCGATACTTTATCGGCCGTCGCTAAGCTGAATGGAAACGTTTCCAGGCCGTGCACATAACAGGGTTTCGATTGGAATTTATTTCGGAGGAAGAGAAATACAGCGGGGGCGGTGTGGCGGGGAGGGAAGGAATTTTCGATGGCCGGATCCGTTTGGCCGTTGGTAAGAGCATCCTGAGAATTCCCCGCTTCAGGTTTTTTCAATAAAAACCAATACACATTGGACATCTGTTATGCGCGTCTGCCCGACTGGGAAATATGCTTTTTTTTCAAACAAATTTCGCTTTCCTTATTGCTCCCTCCCGCTGTCATATTTCTAAGCATGTTTTGGGCCCTTCGTTGTAATTTATTTGCCTGCATTCTTTCCGCTCTCGAAGAATTCTCGGCGAAGGATTTACGGACAGTGGTCTGAAATGATTCTGACCAAATGAGTCCCTTTCCCTGAGTAAAAATAAAATAGGCATGTCACTTATTAAGTCCGATCACAATATCGCATTGCACATTCTGTGGTATTTACTACAGCGTTTGGAACTGGCATATTAGCCCAGAAGAAAGGTATTTTATAAATTTTGACAAAACGTACGTATGTAAGTAATCAAACTAACATAGTTTGAAACATTGTGGTAAATTTAAAATGAAACCTATATTGAATGAACCTAGCGAACATGAAAATTAGGTAGGCTCAGTTTTTCATTTGAAGAAAAAAATATTCCACGAGTTAGGGTGATTACCAATTTAACGAATAGTCGACTAAAAACCTTCTACCCTTCAGAATCGAACTCGATTCATGATTCTTTTTCATGAATAACGCCGGTACCGATTTGCATTTCAGTTCTCCCCCCCCCCCCTTGTAGGTTCTGGATAAGTTTTCCAGGCCTGGAAAAATAATTGAATACAATTACCGGGGGCGACTACGAGGGCCATAATAATTGGTGAAGTCGCCCTCGGGTTAAATCGGGCGTTCACTAAACTCTTTCCAACTGCTATAAAACAGTTCATTAGTCCAGTCGCCTACGCCGGGAAAAACAACCAGCGGCAACAGTCCGCCGCGACAATCTGAATAACACATCTCAATCTAGGATATTCTCTAATTCGAGTCACTTGGTTCTTCGCAATCGGTACTATCGAACGAACAATTAATCCGGTTGAGATAAAAAAAATAATAAATAAATTGTTTATATATAATTATAAATATAATTCTGGTATTAAGTAATTTACTGACACTCGCATTAGTAGTTAAACGACTATTGACGTCTCTACCTTGATTTCACCCGAATGATACGAACAACGAATTGTACCTTTTTCGAATAAGCAGTTAAGAACCCAAACAGTTAACTTAGAAATGACAGCGTTCCTATATTATTTCTAATCATGGTGTGTAATCCTACGTAGAATATTAAATTCTTCCAGCGACAATGCGAAATTAATACAGTGGATATCTCGAAACTCTAGACTCTCATTAAGGGCTGAAATCAATTGTGATAGAAAAAAATACGGGTTAGATAATACGTACGAAAGAATAATAAATTTCTTCCAGTTACCTAATTTTCCCGGAAACTGTGGCGTTTTCCGGCCCTCTGTCCCGCAGTCGCATTTGCGGTCACGTGGATCCGGGGAGGGTCGGCCACGTGATCCTGGCAACAATAGCGATCCGGGCGTACATAACAGTCGAATACATAACTGGGATCGGGTCCGGGGCTGGGAATACACAAACTGGAGGAAACAAACGGCCGCCAGATACAATAGGAGCCGCCCCCACTGCATTAGCGATAGCTTTCATTCCCCATTTATTTTTTTTTGTTTGTTTGCGAATGATACAAGTCGTCATTTTATTATTCTGCACGACACGATATTTTACAAACGGAACAATAAAATATTTATTTCTCCAGAGTTAATTGAGAACAACTTTTCTGGTCAGCCGCCATCGAGACAATCCGTCAATGTATGATGAAACGTGGAAAAAGTTTGTTTCTACTTTTTAAAATTTATAATACAAATTGGTATAAGTGTACACGTAATTTTTATCGAATAATCAGACCATAGCCAGTGAGAAATTCGGTGTACTCCTATAGTTAAATCTGCCTCATTAACCTACCTCTTCAGGAACTCTCCTGATTGATCTAGCATAAGACCAAATTATGGAGTGGAGCTTAATGAAATCATTCTATATCTATTGGTATATAAGAATTGGCAAATTATAAATTCCAATCCATGCTAAATAAAATTTTTTATTTCTCCTTTCTTTATTTCAGAGAAAATTATTACTTTTGAGCAAGACGCATGTATAGTCCATAAAACCTTTAGTATCAATTCTTAAAAGTGAAATTAAAAAAAGAAATGTTAAACGTAACGGCCAACAGGTTTTGGTATGTCAGACTATTCAAGGAAATGTTTTTTTTAGCACGATAAATTTAACACGGGCAAATAAAATTGTTTGCCCTTTATTTTACAAGCGGTACAATCTGTGTGTTGTCTGTGTGTGTGTGCGTGTGTTTTCGCTCTATCTCAAGCGAGACGAAAATCTGTCCAGGATTAAGACAATTCAAAGCGGTGGGTGTAGGAGGGGAAACTGTCTCAGAGAAAAATTAAATCAGAATCTTTTGTCTCTTCTGTAAGACGTGAGTTCTGAGTTTGTATTTTGTCTCAGCAATGTATATTTCCTGTGAACAGATATATTTGTGGGATGCAATTGGAACCATGTGATAAAGCCAACATGTTTAAAAATGGATTGGTAAGTATTACCGGGAAATCAATTATTATTTGCATAATTTATGAAAATGTCATAATGTTTGAAGATAGCAAAATATTCAGAACCAATGTTATATTTTACATTTTTATCCAAACATTTTAGAAAAAAAACTTGAAAATTTCTGTTGCCAAAACATAAGATTTTAGTGTATAATGAGAAAAAGCTAATTCTGAATCAATATGGCATGAAATCTTATGAATCTCATAATTTTGGGAGCAGAAAATGCTATTCTGATAACAGATTGTCGTTTCAACTATCAGCTTTGCTTCCATATTTACAATATTTCTTTAAACTAGTTCCCAAAAACGTTATTAAATTGAAATTGATTTTTCATTACAAATTAAATTTCGGTACAACTATAGATAGTTGAGTATCATATTAGTTCCATGTCATATTAACAACAACTCCAAAACCTAATTGCATCCAAAACTTACTGGTTGTCTCAGAATCAGTGTTGGGAGGGAGTCATGCATGGAGTAGCATAAAGGAAACGTGACAGGAAGTCTTTAATGACCATATCCTGTGTATTTAGAGGTCAGGTAATCTAGATTTTGACATAAAAACACCTGCTGATGACTAATTTTGTGATGACTGGTATCTGAAGTGCACTAATAAAACAAGGTGGATTTCAAATGTAAATTTGATACACTGTAATTGGCCTCATTGTTGAATTTTTACAGTGAAAGTAACACAGTGGAAAATAATGTTTTATGAATGGTTACTTCATACCTAGTATATATAAATAATTCATTCAAAAGTAGTTACAAAAAATAACAAATGCTACAAAGAAGGGTGACTGACCTGGTCTGAAAAATTATGACAGCAAAGAGAAACAATAGTAACTACATAATAAGAATATTAAGAAAATTCTTATATGGGTCACATTCTTTAATTGGAAAAAATGAAAATCTGGAATCTCTGTTTCAACTGATTCAAGATCGAATGTTTAATAATCAATGAGATAGAAGTAGTTTAAGAATTAGAGTAAATTAATATTATAAAACTATAAATTCCAATACCTATTGTATTATGTATTATTAACATTCGTGCATTATGTATAGCCCACATATTTATGCACTGTTAAAGTATTTTGAGAGACAAAAAATGACTATGATTTTAATTAATGTGGAAGGTTTCAGCATAAAGAAAAGAGTACATACATTTTGTATCTGAATTGGATTCTGTGCGAAGTGTAAATAACTTGATAATAAGATATAAAACAATCATGTTTTAAACTTATAATAGTATACATTATACTTAGTAAATTAAATATATAGGACATTTAGGGCCTGAAATTATTATTTTGGAACATGGTACGAGAAATATTATCTGGCATTTGCATTTGCCTTGATTTAGTATTTTGAGGAATTATGTTTTAGTTTTTCACTTCATTTTCATAACTTTCATTTAATCTTATAGATCTTTTGAAATTATTTAATATATGATATATTAATTGTAATGTGTTTAACACGATGTTCACTTTCATATTAACATAGTATCATTAGTAATGGTGGTTTGATGCTTTGGATGCCAGTAAGCATTACCTGGTAATGTTCATTTGTCTTTTTATAATTGTTTTTAATTTTTATGACAAATAGTGAATTGAAATGAATAATAAAATACACTGCTAGTTTTGTTAAAATGTTAAAAAATAAGTGCGATTACCTGAAAAGTTCTCCAAAAGTCTGGTAGATGACGCCGCCATGCATATCTAAAAACCGCCATTTTGTTGTACTCCATTTTTTCGAGAAAAAGTACTAGTAGTGCCAAACTTTAACAAACGGATATTTCAAACATTGTTTCACGCGATAATTTCATTGTTTTTCCCGTACCCTTTAGAGTTTTGATATTCAGAGTCAATGTGTTGCGATCTTAAATAATGAAATCAAGTCCTAGACGCTTTGAAATGATTTGTAAAGGTGTTAATTATCATAGTGTTAACGGCTTAAGTTACGACGCCGGTAGGCAAGAAAAACATTTTGCCAGTAGTCGCCAGGGAAAAGGTAATTGAAAAAACACTCAATAAAACGAAATGTATGTAATAATCACGATATATTTCGTGCAAATTTGAAAGCCATTCGATTAGTATCGAAGTATTGTATGCACACATTAACCTAACCTCATCGGACTGCAGATTTTGGCGTCGTTTTCGTCTGTTTTATGAGATATTTGTTCACAATCAATTTCACTTTCTTCTAATCAAACATCATAAATGATATTATCAAATAATGTTTTCGAAAACTATGAAATGTAAACTCTTGCAATATTTTGTTTAAAATTGTTATGGAATCATTACGTTGGACAAGATTTCAACGTGGTGGGATCATTCCAATAACATTTCAGAGCAAAGTGTAGTTAATCTCGACATAAACCGCAGTTCGTATCTCAATATCAGTCCATTGGAACTATTTAACACGCCGCAATTATTCCTTTCTGTAAATTAAAAAAGTATATCGTTAGTTATCTCGTTCATATTAGCTATTAGCCCAGTGATAGTCCATCTGTACTGTGAGTCTTGTAATAACGATTATAGAGTAAATTGTAACTTTTTCTTGTGTTCTTCCTAAAAGAAGCATTGGAATGGGGTTCTCCGTACTTTTCAAGGGGGAATATTAATTAACACTGTGTCTATTGTCAGAATGACTTTGCAGATTTCCTTTTTCCTTGAGGAATATCTGAGTTCATGTTATCGCTATGTGAATTAGGTTTCTCGTTTTATGGTATTTGGTTTCTAAATATTTTCACCTTTAGAGTAACTCTCTAAATTATGTATGGGAGGGGGTATGGGAGAGATTGGCTAGAAAAGTGGGCATCTACTTGACGTAGACTACAAATACAATAACATTATCAAAACCAAACAAAGTTGTTGATTTTGACTCGCGGGTAAATCAAACAAGTAGTGAATCGTCTATAAAGGTCGGCAATATAAAGTTCCCTTCTTCCAAGTGTGTGAGGAGAAATTTATGAATTTGGAGAGGAAGAAAATTCGCCCAGTGAAGTTGGATGAATAATCAACATTTTTATAACATATACCTTCAATAATATACCTTCAGTGATATATCAAATGTTTTATTTCTACGATTTTGAAAATGTGGGAACATGAAAAACTGGAACGCATTTAACCTTCACAGCTTTGGGTCTACGGGCTGAAAATTTTCAGAGGTAATTTTCCAGCCCGGAGGGCCGCAATTTAAATTGCATGGAAACGGAGTTTCCAGTTTCGCCCAATCGATATTCACCACTTGTCACGCGAGCCTAGCGAACGGCTATTGCGACTTTTGTGACGCAGGTTGATTTCTAAACATCTACCGCGGAAAATGTATTACCGAGATGAATTGATGTAAACGCATTTTTCGCGTCCCTTTGTTATGATTAGCGGACTAGGATAGTCTGTTGGGATCACTCTGAATAATACCAATAATATGTTCTGAGTCAATGGATTTGTATTCTATATAGATAGATATTTTATTTCTGATAGGATGCTTCATCGGCAGCTATGGGGAAAGAAAATCTCTGAAGAAATAGCAATTAATTACGATTGAAAATATCCAGCGTTATTGGAATTTAAGAAACTCGTTGGTGGACTCTCTGATTAGTTCGTTATTATATCGGTATCGGCCTCGTTAGTGAGGCCAATGAAGCATCCTGACTGCACTGTTTATGTTCTAAGTTTATTATTTTGCACGGATAAAATGACCTAGTTCCCGAGTTTCGTCGCCGTCCAGTCTATATTGGAATCTTAATATATAGCGAAATATACACAGAACTGAACAAAAAAAATATTAAAAAGCCAAGTTTGGAAATACAGAAAAGATAGTTTCCGAACTCTCGCACATCGTAAATACTCGATTATTGTTCTAGCATTATGACAGGCTCTTCTATTATATTAACAATTTTAGTATGCTCATACAGCTGTCTGCTGAGTGCAATGAGCGCTATTCAGTGCAGTGAAAAATTGCAGCATTAAAAGCCTTGTAGAAAAAATTTAGTCACCATTTTATTGGGCATGTAAATCTGAATAATTTCCTTGAAATTTAACAATTCTGATGGACGTTTGTTTTATTTCGTTTTGCAGTATTGGGATGGCATCCGACCAATACGACACTAAATCTAAAATCATGTGATGGGTAACGTTGCTGAGGTAAGTCCCATTCGTAAATTACCCCAGTTTCCATAGTTTGAATGATGCTATTGCAGTCCACAATTGAGAACTAGAAACCCTCAAGGAAATCATTTTTAAATTTAATATTATTATTAGCGAACGTATTATCTGTTATTAGAAAACGAATCTTTTCTACAAAAAAAATAGTATTAGTGATAAAATTATTCGATGCATGAATTGTCTTAAACAGAAGTACATCGTTTATGAATTCCTTGATGATTAAATATATATAAAAATATTATATATATACTAAACACCGGCTTATATTTTTTACTAAAAATATTTTATCACAGGTAAAATAACTTTGAATATTCATTTCTTTAGTTTCAAATGAAATTTGTAGTTATATAATGGATTTTTACTGTTTGCATGATGACCCTTTCGATGTATGAACCAATTTAGAGTAGCGCCCATCGACATATTTCATTTTCGGAATTTGTATATACGTTTTGAACCATTTTTTCTCATACGTATGAGAAACGCCTTGCAGTGAGAGTAACTATCAACCGTAGTGAGAATGATTATAAGTAAACTTTCCTCCTGCTCTGTGAAAAAAGGTTCCTGGATTTTTAAGACATCTGTAGACTTTGATGGCATTAAATTAGTTAACTATTCCCAATCATGAGCAGTATTTAGCAGTATTGAAACTTACAGACATAAATCAATTTAGAATTTAAACTCATATTTCTTGTAGTGGCCATAGCAGTATTATATGTGCACAGTTTAATCATCGCATAACTAAATATTATGTTTAATCCTTTAAGAACGGAAAGGTAAAACTGATAAATCGTCTAATTGAGCAATGAAATAGGTTACTGAAGAGGAAAAAAGAAATAATGGAATCTTCACATTTAATCCATTACCGTTATAACTGTCGAATCAGTTTTTAATGTATGATTGATTATATACACCTAGAATTAAATTTTAATCAAACATTGTGGGAATAATTGTGCTAATGTGTCGAAAAAGTTTTATAATATATTTTTTATAGTAATTCTAGAGAATTTTTAATAAATTCATCCGCCTTAACATTATCGATTCGTGCAATATAAGAAGCCCTATTTACGAGATTATAATATGTCATACTATATGTGAGGTCAATGGATGTATCTTCCATTCACGTCGACTCTATCAATATGTCAAATTTGTCAATTCCTATAAGTGGAGAATATATAAGTGGCAGTTGTGGATTCCCCGTGTTTTAAGGCACCTTACTTTGCCCCCGCCCCCCTTTGAACAGAAGAAATCGCGTGAAAAGAATTTTTTTTCGATTGCCCACGCAACAGGCTCCTCGAAACCGATACGAATTCATATTCGGTGTCCAATTGAAGAGTGATCGATTGGTGTCCCTTCGCAATAAAATCTAGAACGGTTATTGCGCAACAGGCCCTTATCAACTGTACCGCCCTACTTGTCTCGCTATCGGTTGAGCCCCAGTATCTTTTTCATGGAGAGAAATCAATTTACATTTCAATTAAATTATAGTTACAGAGCTTTAGTTGAGATGGCAGCCGAAACATGCCATAATTTATAAAAAATTATAATATATAATAAAATTTTTCCAACCCGTGTTTCTAAAAGCAAGGCAAACAGGCCAAATCTGCCTATTCCGCTATATAAGAAAAGAAAATAGGCATTTTACTAATTTTATAACCACGCAGTGGGAATATAACGCCCCTATTTGTCAATTATTTTTTCCACTATTTGTATCATTGTTAAAATCGATAAATTTCTCTATCGTTCTTCTTAGAATAATCTTAGATATTTCAGAGTATCTAAATTAACGATATTACTAAAAATGCGAGTAAAATTAACAAAATGTAAAAATTCCCAAGAGCGAACTATTCGCACTTGCTGTCAGCAAGTTTTCTCGGGTTTTGTTCTCTCGTGTGTATTGACCTGTCGGGCATTTGATATATTACAGCCCGAAGTCAAAACCGGTCTAGCGGCTTGGGACAAAATGGACGAGTCCGAAAGCAGGCTAGTTTTTGCCTTGTTCCCCTCTTCCTCTTTGCAGTTCGTATGAGCGGTATAAATACGTATTAGCTTCGGCAGTTTCTGTTTACGACACTATTATATTTGTTCTTTAATAGTTCCGCATTTTTCCCTGTCTGCCAACGAGCCTCCGATGGAGTTCGATTCTATGGAGCTGTATTTAATTGGTTTTAGGTTGTGTGAACCATTCGGAAATTTTTGTCCTATTTATATTTCGTTACAGCTTTTACATATTATCTCCTCTGTGTGTATGTATTATTTTTACTAAAAGTTAAAGAATCCAAGAGTCCAATAAATGTGGACTGGCGATGATATACGCCATTTAATTCTGAGCACGAAAATGGGTTAATTTACAGGCTTATACTGTCCGGTATTAATTATTATCTTTGGACAAATTGAATTTGTAGTTGACCCGGAATTTTGGGCCAACGGTCGTTGTTTAAATGCGTGACTGCTAACAGGTGTCGAACTAATGACAATCTGATTAGGAAGGCTACGCCAGACGGAGCGTACAAATGACCAGTTATTGCAGAATTGGTAAGATTGAGTTCCTCCGATAATTGGTTTCCTAACAAAACGGGCATTTCGGCCTTGATTTTTCCGGTATATTTGCTTCTATTTTTACATTGCTGAACAAGTTTTTCCTGAATAAATACGAACTAAAAAATGTCTCAATTCCAACACCATTAGGAATATTACTTCTACACACTGTGCTTAATTCAAGTTTTACATACAGATATTATTAGAATTGACAAGAACTTAGACTTGAGAAAACCGAACAGAAGAGAACCCTGTAGGGTATCACTTTTATTTGAATAGAGCTCTTTATATAAAAATTAACGTAATTTGAATTTAAGGGAAAAACGGAATAAAACCACGTTTGTTCAATTACGAATGTTATTTATATTGAAAATTCGTTCAATAAACTTGTACATGAGGCATTTAATAACATTTTTTAAACGCGACTTAATGAAATTTTAATTAAATATTTGATGCTCTGTACAAATTGTTAAATTAGGCATTGCTAAAGATAGAGTATACTATAATCCTAGACGTTAGAAGAAAGAAACAAAATTTATTTTTCTCACTTAAAAGAAATTTTAAAAGAACTGGCAATGTTACAATTTAAGTGTGAATTAACAGAGTGCACAGAATAATAATTAGAATAATTGCTTTTATAAACGATAAGAGCCATTGAAGTTTATTTGAGCAGTTTTAAAGATTAACAATTTTTTTTAATAATACAGATTAAACCTAGAGTTCTTTTTCAAGAGCATATTTGGAGGGTCTCCACTGATATATAAGTTTACATTTAACAGAAATTCGTGTCCCAATTGAAATGTTTCGCAATGGTTGAAACGTAAAAAAATACCACGTGTCTGACATAAATCTTCAACTTTACGGTGCTGTACCTAAGACTTTAGTGGTGTTCTACTGCGAAGAGATGTTTTGTTGTATGCAATATTGCGCTCTAGGAAAAAATGCAAAGATTTCATCTATTTGACACTAATGTACTGAGTGTACACAATGTGAAATTTCTGCCATTGAATATTGGCCGAACGCCAATTTGAACTAGATGAGAAAAATTTGGACAGCCAGGTCTTTTTTTGCATGTAATAAGTCTGATTGTGCAATATAAAATGGTTAAGCATTTTTAACAGTCATTTCCACGTCAGCCGCTACAATAAAATACTACATTCAAATTTCATTATCATTTGTTAGAAAACATTGAAACTCGCTGTTTAAAACGGATCCTTACCTATGATACCTTCGATCCTTGCAATTTCCACTATTAATAGACTTTAATTCTACTATAAACATTCAGAAGTACAAATGATATTTCACGCCGGCACATGCACAGACGCGGAACATGCAGAAAGTTGTGAGAAGATAAAGCAAGCCCGATTGTCGCAAGCGAAAGACAGTGAAAGAAAAGCAAAACTACACGCGCTATAAATGCCCACATAAATGAATTCTGTATTGATGATTCACTGTCGTCACAGGCTTCTGAACCATTACTCAGTCGTTCTGAGTAAACACGATACATTATCGATTGATTAAAATAGAAAATAATAAAAAAAGGAATAGCTCCGCCTACAATGCCATAATTCCATAGGCATGTTTGTAATTCCAAGTGCAATAAATTCGAATCAAGAGAGTATATAAATAATTGGAACATGGTGGCTTAGGAAACCTATTTGATGGTCCGGGCTAGTATGGAAACAACAAAGAATGATAAGTGCTTTTGTTGGTTTTTCACACCTAAACTACACTAGGATACATAGCCATTTATGATAATTAAGAGAATATGTTCCACTTCATTCGGACGGAGGTTCGAAGTTTGAGTTCTCTCGAAGGTGTTTCCTTAAGAATAATTTCATTTAAGATAAGCCCGAAATAGTGACCAAACCAATGCCAAAACTCGAACAGCTGTCCCACTTTTGGCGTTATACACAGGAGGAACCAAATTCACAGGAGGAAAAAAGAAGAAGAATTAGACCGCCATTGACCGGTGATTAAACATATTTTCGGTGAAAAATGTCGGTTTACGTCTCAGAATTTCCGGTTACGCTTTTGGCCGGCACCGTCAAATTTTCAATTTCAAACAGGAAATTCTTTCCAACTGAGCTACATATATTTTTACGTTATGCCTCAAATTTCCGGAATTAATTTCGGATAATGGCACATATATCAATTTCTTGCGGTTGTGGCTTGACAATTTTAAATGAAACATTATTCTGTTCCTCTCGAATGTGAATCTAAATATAAACCTAGTGTTAATTTAATGGTAATTCATGAAAATCCTTCTACGAAATAGATTCTGGCTCGCATGTTATCTCAGAAAATGGTTTGGCCTTCGTGTACATGTCTTTTGCAAGAGGCACTATTATAATTACCTACATGTTGACTAAAATATTTCGTCAATTTTGTCTACAATTGAGAGAGAAAAAGCGGTATTTTCTGGTTCATGGAGGTGATTTTGAAAAAAATGTGAAAAACTGGCGTTTCTCTCATTCAGAGGAACAGATCTATCTTTCTCTCTTATCCGCAGTTATAGACAGGAGATAGCGACAGCAAACAAATTTTTTCCCTGCTTTTGGGTCCTACCGAGAAAACCTAAGAAAATACTTGTTTATGACAAGGATTATCTTCTATTGATTTTACCGAGATTTTCTCGTGCTCGAACAAGTGAATTCAATAAGACATTTTAAAACCCTTTGAGATGATTTTAATCCGCAGAAATTCGAGACGTTATGAATCAAGGAGTAGCGCGAAACGATATTGTAATGACGATTTAAAAGGCTCACAAACGCCGCTTTTCAATAGGTAAAAGTGGAGAAGAGCGATGGTAACGTGAGGAGATATCGATAAAAGCATATTAAAACTTTTAACTTCCCACTGATAAGATAACACCGGCCGTGTAAACACTGATCACAAATTCAGTTCAGAAATCGAAAATTAATATATATCTGGAATAAAGTTATTATTTTATTCCTTTTTATCTTATAACAATATAAAAGCATTTAAGTACTAGAGAACCGGCCTAGTGTAAGGGATACCAGGGGTGTCCAGCAATCCTACTGACGCTGGTTGTGAAGCTGGACAAGTTAGATTAAATTTAACGAAGTTAAAATCTTGGACATCGGATAACAAAACGAACCCTCCCGTACAAAATTATTATGTCTAGTCTGTTTTATGAAATTAAAAATATTATGATGTCAGTACGCAATTTTTAGCGATGAGAACATTGAATATAATACTGCTGCGATCTTTTTCATTATTAAATTTGGGTATTAAAAATCTGCGATGTACAGGATTCCCTATGGAGTCCTGTTTGGAGTTGACTACCTTGGGTTTTTTTAATGAAATTCCCAGATTGGCTCCTTTTCCACGTTCTCGTGACCCAACTATGTAATCAATTCCGCTTTACTCGCAGGGTTTAATTCGATGAATCTGAAATCAGAAATCCGTAAAGGAAATGGGGAGGAGGGGAGTGGATTTTGTCAAGGGGAGAACCCCGGACTCGCGCTAACTTAATGGTAAGGCCCCACCGTCAGACCACGAGTCCCTTGGAATTTAATTTACGAGCACCGACCATTTCTACAGGTTTCCCCCTGGGTTGAAGCGCTTACGGCAGACTAGAATCCGAAACCGGTCTAACGTAGGGCCGATTAACCGAGTGGAAATCAAGGGTGATGATATTCTAAACCCTCGCGAACTCCAAACCAGGTAGCTTCAGTTATTGTGACTTTTGGAAATAATTCAATACAATGCAATATTTGAGTAGCTTCTGGCGGCGTTCTCGCTGTCTCTATTCCAGTTTCAATTCTTCCACATGGCCTTTCCCTTTTTTAAATAGTATTCCGGTTCGAGTGCACAATCCCGCGACAGTCATAATTTCTGGGGGTGATATTATAGCCGCCTTTTTTCTCCCCCCACCACGAGGCCTTCACCCTAATGAGCGGCGAGGGCGAATTTATTGAGCGTGTTTGTTTTAATTACAACGGTCGAGCCTGCCTAATTGATGGCTCACCCTGCCACCAGCATCGCCTCCATTAGATCAGAAAATTGGGAAGCAAAATTATACAGAAATTTATGACTTCTTTTATCTAACGGAACAGGCACGGCGTTCACTCGTTTTTGTCTGGTATTTTCTATTCGCACGTTCTTTGTATCCTCAGCACCAATATTTGTTATCGTGAAGTATATTTTCTTCTCTGAAGATTCCGAATTCTTTTTTTTAAAGCGAATTGTGTTGAATGTCAACATGCATTATCGGATCCTAGTATTTTCTTAATGAGTTAAGTTTGAGTGATCAATTTTTTTTAAATTTTACACTCATGAATTCTTCATAACTGCACAAACGTAATCAGATTTTTACACATTTTTATCAAACGGGTATAATTTTGTAATTTAATTTGTAGAAATCTGATCGTAATTTTCTCTGTAATTTAATTTTTGTTATTGATGAATTGCCTAAAATGGACGTATCGTTTTAATGAACAGCTTACTGCATGTTATAAGACAAAATTTCAATCTCATCAAATTACTTTTTATGCTCAAACGACATTTAAGAAATTTATATTTATTGTAGGACCCAAATGGTTTATTTTCTTCGTAAAATAAACCAGGAGCGGTGAACTGAGGTACCTTCTTGGCGCCTGTAAAGTCACTATATTTTAGTGTCATCGATTCTCCTTCATTATCAATTGACATTGTAATTTCCTGTGAGCCAATTCGGTTGAAGTGCATAATAGAATTATCTGTAATAGTATCTATAAGATTTTTTGCGGTAGGTGTATTTAGTTGGAGGGAACATTGGAGAACAGCCGCTACCATAGACTGGGGTTGAAAGACTACCACAACGCGGCGCCAGTTGCCCCTCCCTCCCATTCTCTGTCGCCATAGAGACCTAGATAACTAAGGCCGAGACAAATCAATGGATCAAAGGCCTTATAAATATTGCTTCGGAGGGACTGAATCCAGTATTCATCGTATGTACCGAACTAGGATAATAAATCATTATAAATTACTCTGCAGCGATGTCGTTGGGAATTACATATGAACTAGACTGGAGGAACAAGCGGAACATATTGAATTAAGACAGTTTAGAAATAATTAGAATTCGCGACATATTTTCTCGACCTTTCGCTACATTCTTATTAGTAACCATTATGGGAGCCAAAAATTAAGGGACTAAGTCATAATATTATTGAATGGGTGTTGATTATTTGAATTTAAATCTTGAACATTGCTTTTTACATTATATTTTACAAAATTATATATAAAATATAATTAACGTATACTATAAGATACACGGCAATAAAACTGTATGCTACTTTACCATATTTAATACGAACTATGAGTAAGCCGTACTATCGATTCATTATAATAATAAAAATAATACAGTTGAATGATAATTATGGACTGGAGTTTTATTGCATACTTTCGACCAGCGCATCTAAAAAGAATAGGTAAAATAAGGAGGGAAATTCTATCGGCCGAGGTTGGCAGTAGGGTAGAGGGGCGGACGATGACGTCACTGTTGGCCGCGGGTCTTGTACCTAACCAGAGATGAAGGTGGCACTGAGTGGGAGTGGGACAGAGACAACACTGGCAGTGGCCGTCCCCTTCGTCTATATCTATATATACATATATATCTATATATATTTCCCTCTCTTTCCCTCCCTCTACCGCTCCCGGTGACTCCTTCTCACTCCCTCTCGTTGCGATCAGCTGATCGTGGGGGGGACCCGACCCACCTCCATCCGCGAGCGCCTGGGTCTGTTCAGTCCTCGCCCGTTTACCGATAGGCGTCTGTCGTCGCCTCTATTCATCTACTCTTCTACGTACGCTCGTTGCCCTTGCTTGCGGACCTTTGCCCAGAACCGTTCCGATATCTGTCGGCCGCACTTTTTGCCACATTTCAAGGAAACTTTCGAAGGAGATGTCAGGTCCCGTCGCACAGTTTGAGGACCGGCAGTGGGGTGAGCCGCGAATAGCTTCGTGACAGTATTGCCGAGCGGGGAGTATTTTGTAAAAACAGAAACGTGACTGTGATAAAACGCCCGTTCCAGTGAAACGTTAGGCTCTCTTTCGTTACATTGTTTTCTTCTGCCTCGAAGTTACCTGTGTGCGCTGTTCTCTTAAATTAATTTGTTATAGTAGTTCCCCTTAGAAAAGATGTCTACGTCCAAGCTGTCGACCAAACCGATCGCCAGGAGAGTGCGAAAAATCAGCAGAGTAAGTTGCCACATAACATTGTTCATTGATGTCAATTTAAATTTTTTCTTTAAAACAAAATCAGCAGTTTGTAGTCCTACTCTGTATTACTGCCTCTGTGTTAGTAAGATGCATAAAGCAGAAAGCATTATGATAAATATTTTAATTTTCGAGCCTAATTTGGTGCTTTGAAATTCGATCGCCTTCATATTTACTAATTGAACCTAGTTTTTTCATAACTCAACGAAAGTCATCTCGTATTATATTCAATTTTTATTTTCTGGCCCTAAGTGTATGTAACTCTTCGCCCGAATTACATTAAACTGTATCTATAATTGTTTGTCGTCAGGGAAATGTATTTAGGGAGTATCATTATATTGTAAAAATGAGAAATTCTTCGTATAAAATCCGAGCTGTTAACCCAATACAACGAAGTTACATTGTCGCCATTATTGTAACGATAACCTTTCGTTGAGGTTACAATGCAACTGGTTTTTTCGGGACGAGATCGTTTGGAAATGCTATGGTTCAAGAAAAGTTAAACTTTTTGTTAAAGATTTTTGGCATCAATTTAGGTAGAATGGAATATCATGTGGAGTTTTATTGTACAGTCTCAAAATTCAGTTGTATTTGACTTACAAAGATAAATTAATCCAATAATTGGTCCACTAAACTAGTAATTTTTCAACAAGTAAAAAAATGGACTATTCAACTGAGAAAATAGTTACCATAAAAATCTGATCATAAATTATTGAAGTGGTTAAATAATATATACTTCATATTAAGCATTTATCGAAGCGTTTATTCAGCACAAGTTGAGTATGAATAAGTCACTTTATAAATTTGGTTTAGACTATAAATATACAGAAATAATGAGTCAAAATTATTCAAAATAATAAATAGAATATTAAAAAAATATAAAATAAATTTGACTGTTTCCCACAAATGTCAAGTCTCAAATTCTTAGCATTAAAAAGAAAAAAAAGGTTTATTTTGTATTTAGCACATTTATTTAATTTTAGTTCTTAATATTATTCACTTCTTTAATTATTTTTTGTTAGTTTTTTGTTAAATGGACTTCTTTTGATTTATAGGCCCTCGTGTTAACATTTTTACAGTATAAAAATTTACTAGTAAAAATTATATTATTTTAAAGTCAATGCTATAACCTACATCACTAGTTTTTGGTTTGCATCGATGACTGAAAATATGAAATTGATTGTTCTAATTTTTGGTTATTTTTATAATACATGGTAGTATTTTTTCTTCAGTTGAGAACGATTTAGAGATTTATAAATCAAGTTGCAACAAAATAATTCATCAGTAGTGTTAAAAAGCATTCTGGAATAATACATGTAAGGCTTGCCCCTCCCAGATGGCGAACTTTTATGAACCATATTTACCCTTTATTTATTCAGCTAAGATATCGAGTTTGCAAAACGACGAAATGTGACGAGTTCGTACAAAAAAATTGTTTTAATTACTATATGTCCATTCAGCCTGCCGTTCAACAGTTGCGTGCCCATTTTATGGGCCCTTCTCCCCTAGCCATAAATCTCGGCGGTAATGGCAATGTCCGACATCTCTCGTTATGTCGATCCAACATCGTTTAATAACGGTCATATTAAGTCTTGAAAAAATAACATTATTCAACCAATTTAGAGAAATGTTATTAAATGTCTTCAAATTTGGGTCTTTTCCGTCATTTTCCTCATGTATTATTATTCATTTCTCATCAGTACAGTAACGATTTACAATAATGTTCTAAAACCTTAAACATATTGTTCAGTCATATACATTGTTCTCCTACGGAGTGTTCTATTACCCCAAGACAAGTTGATAATCGCGATCAATTGGAAGTGTTTATTTAATTTTGAAAATAATTTAACATAATTTTCATATTATTTATTGTTTACACATGATAAGAAAATTAATAAAACATGATATTTAAATTAGCAATTTTATTAATGACTGAATTCGAATGTTTAACTATATAAAGTTAAATTTATAACAAGGTTCAGATACTCAATAGAATACATTGTTTCCTTATTCAATAATTTTTTTTTCTCGGGCCTTTTCATACAACGGCGAAAGGCCGATACTAAATCTCATGATTGACTCGCCAGAGTATGACTTCAGTTGCATACGATTTGGTTCGTTTAACCTGTTTCGTGTGCGATATCCTTACCATATTTAAGAAATATATATTATCAGTAGGAACATATCAAGTTGGATATGTGACATATTGTTAAAATGTTGATTGCTTCAATTTGATAAGCAAATGTGCAGGTGGGTGTAGATAGCGCTTGAAGAGGTTTGGAATATATTAAATAAGATTATGACACTCGTTAATATAATATTATTAAATTATGTTGGTCGGTAAGGATCTTAAATATTTTTTATGGGAATAAATAATTCTTTACATAACACATTAAGATAAATATGTTTTTTTATAGCGAAAATGTGTAGCATCTACTGTCCGCGTAAATTCTATTGTGGTATCCCATCGGTTCCCCTCCCCGGAGAAATGCTTAGTCAAAAATTTAGTTTCGTAAGTCGATTTTATTATTTTGCGGAATTGCACGAATGGCTAAAATTAACTATTCTTCGCAATTCGTAATTGTTTTGAGAATCAAGGGCGATAGATAAATTTTGTGTAAATAAATGCTTGAGAAGTGCATAATATCATAAATGCACTGGACGGCAATGTTTCCATATATGGTCATTCATTCTGTTTGGTGTGACCTAGGTTTGGTTTGTGATCCCACGCTGATCCATAATCATATTATCATTTCATACTATCGTGAGGACCTGTTTTATCTGCCCGAGCTGACACATCCAAGGGAAATTTCTACAAACCTGAGTATTTTGTCAATTTTTTTGCAATTCACTCTGGAAACCGATTTCTTATTTGGGAAAAAAGAGGAAATTCGGTGATGAATCGGGTCAACGACCCTCCCCAACTTAAGTTATTTATAGCTTTGAAAAGTAAATCAATAGTGTAATTTAAAAGAGTGGAGGTTGACACTGACCGTGGGCCGCGACAATTGTCATCGCATTATTTTAATATTTCAGCAAGAAATTAGAAGAAATCAATCTAACGAGTAAATTAGTTTAACGTTCATCGAGTAGTACGTAAAGTATATCAATTTCTGCGACGGCGGAGCCTCGTGTATCGAGAAACTGCAAGGCCGACAATTGTCTAGACTGAGACTAGAATTTCATTCACAATTAGCAAAACTGCAAGTCAAATAATCTATACCGGCAATAGAGACAGGCAATAGGGTGAAAAGTGTCCCTAACGAAGAAAATTAATATTATTAATAAAATATTCCTGGAAAGATCCTCCGCTCTAAGAATATCCAGATGGCATTCTGTTTCTATAATAAATCGAAATGTAAAAACAGTAAAAAAATAATTATCAATAAATAACGTGGTCTATGTATCATGTATGCATCACCATACCAGAGTACAACACAATATAGAAAAGAGGAAAGAACAACACAGATTGTTATGAGATGGGGTATTTATAGCTCGTTGTGAATCATCTTTATCAACTGTTTTTCAAAACCAAAATCCAAGTTAAATATCTCCACGGTAAATAAACATTTTCCTCAGCTTCCAGGTTTTATAATTATGTAATTTGTTTGCAAATGCAACTGAGACGTCCTTCAGCCGTTTGACCGAACCCACCCGAATTGAGGTTGAGTTGACCGTAATAAATATTCAATTACCGATCGATGGTTCGAGTCGATCGAAGTACCGCTGTATCGATTAATGAGTCATCGCACGACGGAGTGACGCGATGTCGAGAAAATCGAGAGGTGCAACTATAAGTCGTTGCGCAAAATTTAAATCGACTTTCTTAAATTGCGAAATTCCCGTTTTTTTAAACCGTGTCACGCTCGCCGGGGACGGCCAAGCTGTTCGCACGTCGCAGGATTTGGTTTTTGCAGTATTCTAATCCACTCTTTGGTCCTGGACCAGTATCGGCTATGCTCCATCGTCAGTAGAACTCCGTTAGAAATAATGCGGATACTTGCACGTGTTGGTTGTAGACAAATACTCCCCTAAGACAAATGGTGACGGAATGTAATCTCTTCAATCGATTGGGTATTTGATTGATAAGGCCGGATGACTATGGATATCACTATGGTTTTCACATATATATAATTATGATTCCGAGTTGTTTTTTGTTTATTTGTTTAAAAAGTGAAATTCTTATTCGTTCGTACATTTTCCAGACACTCGACGACACTCATAACTTTTCGGAGGGTGAGACGGCGTCCTTGCGTTATTTTTATTCACTGGCGAAGCTTCGCATTCAAAATATAAATATTTATAGGACCGAGCTTTATCTTCACGTCCGCATGCCGATTCTAAATCTAAAAACGGAGATGGAAAACGGGGGAAAACCGTTTTAAAGTCAAAGCCTGCAATTATAAATTGGAGGTTTTACTGTCTTTCTTTAAGCCAGTGAGGGGACAGAGTGAGTCCTAAGATAGAAAAAGAACCGACTAGTCCGACTGAGAACAGGAAAGGAAGCAAACGACAAAAACCTGAGAGAAACGTTTACAACCTTGGCAGCCAAATCATAAAAAATAATCTGCATAAAAATTTTAATTTTTTTTTATATGGTACTGATATCTAACAGTTATGTGTATTGGTCCATCGCGGTCGCTCCTACCAGGGCGAGAAAAACTAGCCTCAAGAGTTTTGTGCTAATATATTTCTTTGCTGAGCAACTCTAGGTATAATTTTCAAGTACTATGTGTTTAAGTGTGTAAATTATACTAACGTTGATGTTAGTAATGAAAACTTCTTACCGTGGGATAATTATTACTGAGTTCGACGTGTAATACCAGTCATTAGCTTGTTTTATCGCCGCGTTTTATACCTCCCGGACCCATGTTCTGCAAGGGTTATGGCCCCTGATTTCGGTTACGATCACAGCCGTACCTTGATTGACGTCTGACGCCGTTCCCAGTTCATTAAGCTAATGAACAATTTCAAAGGGCCGTTGTAACATGTTGCCGCTGTGACAGTTTCGCGGGAAACCAATTTGATTCATCGTTTCAGCGCTCCCGATATTTTCGGCGGATAAAATACGTTCGAGGCGATCGGCGCAGGCGGAAAGAGTGCGTTTATCTGGGTCAACAGGCCTCAGGCTTCCGCCCGGCCTATAAAAAGAAGAAAAAGAAACGAAATTCGCTCACAGACTCCGCAAAAATAGATACGGGCCGATTTAAACTATCTCAGTGGCATTTCTCGGTGGGAGGGGTGGACGTCGAGCTAAACATCCCCTGTGGTATTTGTTGTCATGGAGGCTTGGAACATCGTACCTTTCTACGATTTCCTTTCTTAACTCACTCATTTTGTCCTAGTCTAGACTGGTTTCGGCATCGGCGTAGTGACTTAGGACAAAATGACAAATAGCATTCTACGGTATAGTAACAGTGTGGACAGTGGCCTATTTTTTAGACGACGTGCCGTTGACGGCGTACTAAATTAGACGCAATGCAACTTTCAGTCGGGAGAAGCTGAAACCGGTCTGTCTTTGGGCCAAATCGGCGTACTCATTGCCTTGAACTCGTCGAACAGATGAACAAAAAATTTACAAAACTATTCTGCCTTATTTGTGATGGTATCTAACAATTACGGGCACTGACCCCTGCATACCCATACCGTGGTGAAAATAACTTTCTCATAATTTTTTTGGAAAATCTCACAATTGCTGATATTTGTAGATACTTAATTCTTATAGGCGCTTGAATTATATTTACATTTTCTACGGTTTTCGTACTATTTGACATGTTTAGTGTTAAGCGTTTTGGGGAGCGTACTTTTCGATATTTTTCTATTAAACGTTCGACGCACACATTGCTGTATAAATCTTATAGTTCAAGTTGTGTTTTCGTTGGGTTAGTGAACCGGATATAGTTTGTTGTGCGATTTGAAGTTTGTTCAGGTGTTCTGTCGCGTGCCAGATACATATTGCGTATATCATCGTTATTTCTATATGACGCGATGATGTAACTTGTGATGGGAACACCGCCGGTGTTATATTGTGGTTGGGCAGGAGTGTTAGTGATTTACTCGAACATAAAGAACAAATAAGCAATTTGGCCCGCATATTTTTATGCATATTTCTATCTGCCACTTTATTGCAGTGGCAACTTTTGACCAACAAAACAAACGTAACAGAGATAGAGCGTTTGTGACTTGCCGACGTCACCTCTCGTTACCTCATCTGGGCGTATTATGATCGCGCTACTGCAATTAAATGTAATATTGAGCCCGGTAAACAATCTTACAAGATTGCATGGATTGTATCTCTCAATGCCCTTTAATTTGGCGTTACTTGTCCGGGGAACTTTTCAAGCACAATTTAACCGCGGTAAATCGTTTTTAGCCGAAAGGTTTACTAATGGCCGTTTTCTACGGACCGGCAAAGCATTGAAGAAGCTCTGATTTTATATCTTGATGATTTCCGCTTAAACTACAACTTGGGAAATACAGAAAGTTATATGAGAATGTCTAAAATATTGGAAGCGTCCTATTATTCCAAAGATTTAAAATGGCATACGTATTTAAAAAAGATTGATTTTTTCAGTCCATGTCCAAAAGAATACTGTATTGTGTACTATGTAATGAGGTAGTGTAACTAGAAATGAAATAAAAGTTTAAAGCTCGGACTAAAGGCTAAAAAAATATGTATATTTTTTTCCCGTTTAAAATTGCCTCGCATTGAACATTCCATTGATGGGGACGGATAGGTAGAACGTGACGTTGTGGTATTAAAATCTGGAGGGAATGGTGCGGTATGAATGCCGAGTACTTAGCGATGGCCCAATTGGTTGATGGCTATCGCCGTTCTGCCCGGTCGTCTATGGCGCAGGCCTCGCACTTCGTATCGCCAACCCCGCCCTTGTCCCAGTTTCGATTGTTGCAAACAACGCCCGCGACAATAGTTTATTCGCGGAGCGGTTTATTTTGTTTTTGTTTTTTTTTAGTGTCCGGAATGTCTGGCAGACGTTCGGCCGTTCGCGTTCCCCAAAACGGTTCCCGACCTCATTTACGGCCGGTACCGCGACGAAAAAATCCAGGACGTTTATTTGACCGGGCCATTTACTGGCTTTAAACCACGCGGTAGGAAAGTTGGAATTTCTGGTTCCTACTGTGCGGTGGTTGTAAGACAGTACTGTTTATATGTTATAGAATTATCGGGTTGGACCGTTCATTTCGGAGCTGTTATCTTTATTAGTATAACCTTCTCCCATTTGCTGACTCAGATGCAAATATTGCGATTCGTTGGAATGGTATATTCGATTTTTGCACTATTTCCAGTGCTTGACTAATCAGACAGGCTTGTATTACTTGATGGTCATCAGAGCTGGATATCTCGTGGATTTTTTTATCAGTTGCTCCGATAAACCGAGTGGAAACGCGTCTGCGTCAAATGAAATAAGTACGGAACTTATAAATGTTGGAACATCGGATTTATGGCCCTTTACTTCTCCGAGTCATTTACTTGCGTCACAGAAAACGACGTGACGACAAATGACTCGTATCTGTAAAAAATTAATTTCCCTCAGCTATTTTCAAAGTCGTTATCGTTCTGGCTGCGGACTGAAAAATGGAGGTAAATTATTAATAGACCAGAAAGGAAAATTTTTAATAGATCAGAAAAAAAAAATTACTTGTCAAATCGAACAATGCCGAAAGAAGATTGCAAGAATGATGGTATTTCAAACCATCCGCGGATCGACAAATAGAAATCTTAAACTTCTATTTATTTATCTAATAATTGTTTTCATTAGTGCTTCCTTGTACTTCTGCTTATGTTTCATTCGTGAAATGTTTTTCCACTTGGCAAGATTAGTTTGTTGACGTCCTTATTGGACGTTTAAATTGTTTATAAATTGTATACTGAAAAACATTGATTGATTGAACGTTGACGGTTGAACGTTTACATACGACTGGGTTGAATGACCCAGAGCTTATTTACTGACATCGAAATGCGAAATGAGAATAGATATATTGACAACAAACACTTTTAGTGTAGTCTTTGTACTCCAGGACGTAATTTTAAAACCTAGGTTCTGATCCAAAGTAATTGCATTGGAAGTTCAATATAGCAATATGCAGATGCAATTAACAGCGACCTTGGCGCAGATCCGTCATCATTACACAGTTGTTTCTCCTACTCAGGTTCAAGAGGTCTAAATATATACCCATAGCTAATAGAAATTGTCAATAAGGTCACTGCAGGCATTTAGCCTTTAACACTTGACAAGAGCTCTGCACAAGGTGCTTTAGGTCCCGCCTAAAGTGCGAACAATAATACAGTCCCTTCATCAACTCCTACAGTATATTTTAATAAAAGACTAATTTTAGACGTTTGAAAAATTACCCAATCGACAGAACTGTGAGGACTAAATTTAAAAAAATCACAGAAATTGTTTCGAACATTAATGAAACCGGCAATTAATGATAATTATGGGCCAAAACGGTTTGGTTCAGGACCAACAATGCAGTCGATTCTGTTATGAAACCTTAAACGTGTTCAAGTAAACATAAATTAGTTTAATAAGTGAATTAAGCAAATGAGCAGTTAGAATAGTATATGTAATTAAATTGTATTAACAGAACAATTAATAGGAAGCTATCTACAGTGTTATAGTGAATAATTATGTTTAGCTTTAAAGGGGTTCGGATTAATATAATCTGTGTGTTTCTGGCGGAACTCATAATTGGACTGGGAATGATTTATGACATAATGCCTGTAAATAATCTTATTGACTATAAGAAATCAGGCATTTTTTTTATTAATTCCATTACGTTGGCGTTTCTTAGGCGAGGCCCTTCTCGGGGAAGGTAGAGACTATTAATGCTTTGTGTTGTTTAGTGTTAAACCAAAGCACCTATGAACCTACGTAAATTGAGAAAAGTCTAGGAAGACTCATCGGGGATGGGTGTTATCTGGTACTGTGGTCAAGTTAGTGTCATGTTTCGCCGGCGCCTGTGGCTGGCTAAGTGGGAGGGCTTTTCCGAAAAATTCCTTTCTGCATTTAAATGCCTTGGGAAGTTTCTTCCCAATAAATAAAGACTCGTCGCAAAAGCTCTCAGTTTATTGTTCGACCTTTTCGTCCTGTTGGAAAGTGAAACAAACAAGGTGAAGGTCGAAGCTTGTCTCCACGGTGCCAGCCACAACTGCGGCATTATTTATCACTACGGCTCGTCCATTGTTTTTTTTTGTCTTCAAATGTATCCCAGTGTGCCCGAGTCACGAAAACGCGGGGCGACATAAAAGAAGGAGGAACTCGAGCTGCTAATTGAGGCCACTGTTACAGATAACTGCCTTGTTTAGAGACATTGTTTCCTAGGAAGACTCGTGTAGGATCGTTAGATGGCCATTATCGCCCGGGTGATAGACGACACCTTTGTTTTCGCCGCTGATAAGCAGCGCAGTTTACAGTTTCTCGCTTGTACTGAATTTCACGGTTTAACGAGTAATATATCGTCGCTGCACGCAGTATCAAACTGTATATGAATGATGACGGTTGAAAGTGTTCGAGGACACTTTCATTGAAGAGCGTTGACTCTAAAATATCTTCGAAGAGGTTTGAGTTTAGGTGAATTCAGATAGAAAGCTCAACCAACGTGCGCATAGAATACCGCTAGTGATATTATACTACTCATAGATGACAAAGTATGTAAGAAAATAGTCTAGGAATAGGTCAAGCTGTTCAATTTAAGGTTAAGTAATAATTTTCACAAAAAGGGGAATGAATTTAAAAAAACGAAATTAAATTTCCCACTTTGGTGACCATCGTAAGATCTTAAGGCGAAAACTGCACAACAGGTTCCACGTTGAGCAAGTCCAGGTTCCACGTTGGCGTGACGCCGCTCTCCGCCGAAGCAGCCCGAACATTTCAAGCCGAAATCAGTCGAAATTGGTTTGTTGACGAGTCTCCGTCATCCGACAAACAAATTAAACGCGTTCCCCCCGCCCTTCCCTAATTAGCTTACAATTGACATCAATCTCTCGATTTCAGTTTCGTAACCGCCCCCGGAACAGTCGGGTCCGACTGAAAAAACACACCGGACGACTCCCACCGGTTTTTCGGATATTATGGTTCGATTATTTTCTCAATAGCGCAGGGCCGATAAATACCCTGGCTGACGCTTCCTCCTGGCTATTTTCGAACATCAAAGCGTGGGGGGTTAAAAAATAACCGGCCTGGTTTTGGAAAACATTATTATTTTTTGCTTTACCGGGCGATTCAAAGAATTATTGACTCGATATAGTAGAATTTAATTAGTTTATTTCATTTATTTATTATCAAATCAGTAAGGCAGAATTTGTTCGCATAGTGTTCCTGTTCGAAAAACTAATATGACTGAATTACTTGATTTCGGGATAAATACACCTATGTTCCACCCGAAGCCATTTCGATAGCCACATTCTAGAAACTGGAGGCAGGAAAATAAATCTGGATATTGATTTATCGTGGGATTGAATTTCAAACTGAATTCACAGTCTGTTTCCAGTATTGAATATGGGGCGGAGTTGGAATCTGCGCAGGGGCCACTTCTACGAGTTCTCCTTTACTGGAGATATCCGCCCGGGAAAATGAGAGCGTCTCTCCCGAGGGAAGAGACGGCTATTATTGTGACGATGATGTTGCGGGTCTGTCTGGTACGAGATAGGGAGGGCCGGCAAACAAGATTATGCCCCGCCGCCTCCCATCTAGGTCAACCGATTGTTTTTATCCCGGCCGTGATACAGGCTACACGATACAGTTTTATATTTCGCGTACAATTATAATTGTCTACAGTGCAATGAAAGTGGCCTACAGCAAATTGCCTCATGCCTAGATAGACGTGCTTTGTTAAAATTGGCATCTCGAGATTATTACATTTGTGGATGAAAAAAAATTTTCTTCTCTGTATGATGGGATGCAATTCATATTTCTTTCCCTCTATTTATTTTTAAGTGCACTATAAATAAATCGTGATTGGAAAATGCAATTATCGTTTTATCTGAACCATTTATAAGTATGGACTGATCCTATCTAATTTTCCTCAGTTCTAACAGCATAGATACATTAGTGTTTTTTGAGTGTTTTTATTACAAATAAATTCTTCTTTATCACTAACTTAATTTAGAACGATATTCGACTATGATAAATTAAAATTCATAAAAATTGTGGAGCTCATATGTCCATCTGGTCGGGTTTCGAGTATTGAACCAGATGAAGAACTGGATGGAATCAATGGACTGGTTGATTATGAACGTACAATGTTTCAATAAAAACTATAGGGACAGTAGTAATACAAATAATAAACCATAGAGCAATAAAACGTCGTAAGATATATTGGAATTGAGAAATGTTCGGACCTGCGATACGAGTGACTCCCCAGCTGTTCAGGAGGCAGAAAAGGTCGAGTCCCCACCTCATTTTGACCTACCCTGGTAATTTTCCGTTAGCGAAATATTCCATTTTGTCACGTGACTTTCCTAACATTTATAATAGCGATTTTCCGCTCGGATACCGGATGTAGTGAATTTCCTGTAAAGCGTCATAATATGGGCAAAGGAAAGTTACTGTTACTACTTACAGTTAACGATAGGACATGGAAATTTCCATTCACGGCGCGTATCATCAATCTTTATTTAATAATTCCCTCTGTTCAGATACCGGACCTATTTGTATGTGCCCACCCTTGTACCCTTGACTGTCTCCTATTGACCTGTTTATTGTAGACATCCATTTCACCATTGGTCGGGTTTCACTTTCCGATTTTCACCCAACACGGTGCTGGCAAATTGCCCCCTCCCGCATTGTGCAGTCCGTTGCGCAACCCGGCGTTTATCTCTTCCTGTTTTTGCCAACTTTGGCGTGTCGAAAATAAATACCTGCGGGCTCTCGCTTTGCCTCTAATGCGAGTTTAATTACCGGGCGGGTTTGCCGCGCGTAGGGATGCACACTGTCGTCGGTAAGGGGGACGAGTATACCCCCCTCCCATCATTGTAGGCGGGGTGGGTGGAATTCGAGGCCCGATGATTGATACGGCCCTCTCCCGGACGCTTAATGAGGCCTTCGCGTTATCTCCCGGCACACTCTCAAAGAACGGGCTTAATTGAGTTCTTCCGTCGTGATAGATTATTTCGCTGAAGACTTGAAGTGGGCTCTCCGTGTACGGTACACTTTCATCGCAATATATATCTACCTATCTACCGGTAGAATTTTATACCACAATTCTTTTCCGTTCTTCAGGCTACTCTTTTGGAGTACTCTTGTTTCCTCTTAAATACTATTCTAGAATATATAACTTTCTATTGTATAATCTTTCGTCTGTAGAGCGTAAAATAAAATCGAAAAAGTGATTCCGAATGTAACTATGTTTAACTAGTCGTGATTTCAAAATTGTTACATGCCTACAGGTCCAGTTAGGCAAATACTTAGTTCCGTCTGGCATTGAACTTTTGCCAGTGAACAAGCTCCCTTTGTTGTTTGTTTTGAAGTGGGCAAAAGTGTTGAACTTGTGAAAACTATTATTAACGTTGTCCGTGATGCCTCTGTGAGAACAATGCGCCAACGCTAATGACTCGGCGAAAAGAGCGAGTTTCGTCGCTTTAATTATATAATGAGTTGCAGTTTCCGCATTGTTATTAAAAATATTCGTGCGTCATTATGTCAAAATTTTACTTTTACGCAAATATGTCCTTCTCTGACTATGAACAAACTTTCCTAATGGCGTAAATACAACGTATATTACTGGTATTCCAAAGCTAGAAGTAGACCCTTCAAAAGAATTGATTAATTAATTAAAATCTAATTCAATGTTTTACTTCCGAAAATAAAAACTTAATAAATGAAATTGTATATATCTGTATGGTGATGTATAGTATTCGTTTAATTTCTGAATACATTACAACGTTTTATGTAAATAATCTCACTTTACAAACAAGACTGCGCTTATGCAAATTTTTTGGCGTACGTGAATTCCATATGAATGGCATGATTCTGACCTGAATTCTTTTAAGGCGTTGCAGGGAACAGCAACTTTCTATCGCTGAGGAGGAGTTTTTTTAGTTTTTTCCCCGTTCTCCGCGCTCCTCTATTGGCCATCGATGCGACCCAAATTTATATATCTCGCGGTAATCGTTACAAGCGTACGGAAATTAGTAATATAAGTGACATCATCGCGATATAAAAGAACCAGAGTATTTAATACTCTTAATGTGTTTAATATTGTAATATGTGTTTGTATTGTAATATTCTAATATGTGTAAGATGAATGCGCAAATAATTTATTATACGATTTAGAAAATGCTTGGTATTCTTGAATTTCCACGCTACATAGTGCTGGCCTTAACAAATGACGGTATTAGATTTTTTTTAAATGAAATTCAACTCTAAAACAAGAACTCTAATAAAATTTCCCATAATTTAAATAAAGTGTTTTAAATATCAATTCTACTATTCTCAATTTGATTCTCGTCAAAGTAATGACAATATCAGTGTGCCCCACGATTTGTTATTTGTTCCAATTGTTCTTCTCCCGTCAGCGGAAGTAATATTTATAAGGGGGTTCTGTTTAACTGAGGCTAATTTTGCCTCTGAATTTAGCGTAACCGCTTGCGGCTTCTCCGTGTAGCGGTCTTGACGGAACTGTTTTCCATACACAAATAGCTCTTGAGCTATTGCGATTCTAACCACGTTATCTCTGTCGGAAATGTTTCAAATAATAGGAAATATTTGGCAGTATATCAAATTTATACTGTCGTCGCGTAAGGTTGATGATAAAGTGCTGTCGCTAAATTTAAATAAATACAGTGTTGCGTGTACAGTAAAATGTATGGAAAAATTGATTATGTTAAAAAGATTTAATGAATAGAATTGTAACACTAAGATATGAAAGTAATAATTTTTTTTTTATCTTTCAGGTAAGTTGACTACTGCATTTTATTACGCTAAGTATCTCATTACTGTTATGAAGAAGTCGGTGAGTACAATAATAAAATTTGAATCAATAATAAAATTAAATGTTTAATAAAAGATATCAGTAAGGCTTCCGTATTGCACTTCAATATTAATTTGTATAACTAGCTGTATGTAAAAGTAGCAACAGTAATCTTTTAGTAGTATAATATGCTTAATCTCTAATATGAATAGGGCTCACATATTTCATTCTAACCGCACTAATATGTGAACTTTCAAAGTACATTTATAATTATTGAAATATATATAATAAAAATTTAACTTATTTCTACAATTAATGTGCCATTGTAAGCCTGTTGGCTATATTGCATAGTGTGTAGAATCTGGAGTCATCCGACATCCGTACCAATCAGTTCAACTATGCAATTTATTGAAATTGCTTGGGTGTGGTTCTCGCCTTGTGCTTTATTCTTCTCGATGACAGGATCTATGGCGATTTTTCCTATGCCCGTATAATAAATATTTAATATTTCAAAAAGAGCTTCTTCACTTTTGCATAAATGAAGAATCTCAATTCTTATAATTGATTTTAAAAGGGGACTAATCCCATATTGTTATCTCTGGTGCGATTTCGCGGTTGAAAATCCAATTTACGTCCCTAGAGGATTATCCGGATCGGCGTAAGACCAGAATGAAGTAGGTCCCCGGATTACTGCTTTTCTGTTTGCCGGGCCATCTATTAAAAGACCGAGTGAAATTGAATTCCCCGACTGTTGCGGGCGAATAAATAAAATAATAGGGAGGTCAATCTGTTTCGGTCCCGTTCTGTTTCTTTTTTGCGTCTATTGTAGCGGCAATATCTTCGTGGAATTCGTCGGCGCTCGTTTATTCGGAGCCGACCCAGTGAACCCCGCTGGTTCGGACCCCCGCCAAGGTCGCGTCCCCTCTGCCACCGCTCCCACCCATTCATGTTATTGATATGAGATCATCCATGGAACTATGAATTGCGGAACGGCATCGAGTATTGTCTTTTAGAATCCTCTTTCCGAAGATTAGAGTTTAATCCCTGTAACGCGGAAAAGTGCCCCAAACGACGATTCGCAAGGAGAGACCAACAGCAAAGCGATGAAGAGGAGCAAACTAGTTCAGAATTTAAGGTTGAAGAACGAAGTCCTCCGCTGGGTATTGGGCCCACTCGACCAAACGAATACAACCGACGGCGGCGAGAAACCGAAACCTATTTGGAGTCGGAAGTGATTACTGAGAGGAAATTTCAATTTGCAACTGAAGGATTTACTCCCCGGAGGATAGGTTCAATCCCGGTTTGCTGTTCTCTCCAATTGCCTCACTATGTTACTGAGTGGCCAAATTATTATATTTACGATATTTAGTATGGTTTACGTATACTCAATACCATTGTCCTAAATATTTTTGAAATTTCTCTAACAATTTGCCTATTAACTCAATTTTCAATTTTGTTTTATCAGTTCGTACATATCTTGTGATCCTGTGTCATTCCTGTGATAAACGACTCATTTATATTTTTTTTTATGAAACATAGGTTTCGTACCTTTATGAAAACTGCCATTTATCATTGTTATTTCGTGTGCTCCTATATAATAATATGGAATTTACGAAAAATAGGCCCAGAATGGATGATACTAACTTACTGGAAGGATATTGTCAATCGTTCCCACTGTTTGTAATCCGGCTAGAAAAATCCAGTTCCGACCAGCGTATGTAAGCGTTGCGTAAACTATTAGTTTTTACCACCCTGATAAAGGACAATGGGGTAGGGGTATCTCCGAGTCAACAAAGGGCGTTTTGAGACAAATAGGAAAGTGTTTCTGGATTCCCCGTGGAGAGAGGCATCGATGGGAAAACAATTGTAGGGAAATGATAAAAAAAATAAACGCCGTCACTTAAAAAACTGCGCATAAAAATTCTATAAAGATATCTACATTGATACCAAATGGCCAGATACTCCAGCTGTGTTTTCTTTATTTCAGTTTACGTTATGAAATTTTGTTCCTCTAGAAATATATCTGTTGTTCCCCCTTTTGAAAAGAAACCAGCAATCAGATTCTGAATTATGTAATACGATTGAAGTATTTCGGTTATTGTCACGATTGAAAATGTTTTCTAGCCTAACTCCGAAACATATTAAGATGACATTGCAGTAAGGACTGGTAGCAGCGTTTGCTTCAGACTAATCTAGTTGTTCAAAGTTTGTAGTCCAATATACAAGCGACGGCCGAATCGGGGTCGAGGGTACTAAAGATTAATCTGTTATTTAAAATTGGTACATGAATCCAAACAATTATATATTGTTGTACGATTCTTCTATCGTCGTAGAATATAACTGAACGTGTCCTCACAAACGATGTAAAAGCAGTCCAGAACACTAAACTGGGCTTCGATAGATACAATTTTAAATATACAAAAACTAAATATAAAAGTACTGCCGAATATCTCAAAGCTGTCTGGATTTAGACCAAATAGGTGAGTGGATATTGAAAGGCGCTAATATGTTTTATATATTAAAATATTAAATGAAAATTTTACAAAGGTATTATTTTACACAAAAACGCGTCCGATCAGCTCCAGGAAACACTGGCCAGGACGGGAAAGGAAATCCTCCCCTTTTCATGAGGTTACAAATTATAGCGCACAGGAATGAAAGCGGAGCCGTTTGTCATTTTCGTGGAAGCTTCTCATTTCGCATTTATTTTAATACTCCTCCCGACATCCCATTGTCTGGGGCCGGGCTTTTGTTGTTCGCCCGGGCAGTTAGTCGGTCTGCCGACCGTTAGCCGCCGCCGTGAACCCAGGAGAAATTCCCTGCGGAGGATATAAAAGGAGGGAATTGAAGGGGAGGAGAGAATACAGGAGGAGAGAGAAAGAAAGAGAATTCCCTATACCTGGGGTGCCCCGAAGAGGTTGCTAAGGGAGTGGCCCTCGGGCCCGCCCTTAACGGGGGAGCACAATTGATTTACAGCCCCCACGGATTTTATAACCCTGACGCTGTGTTTTTCAACCCGGATGACAATACATCACCATTCTAAGCGTCAGCATCCATACTCTGGGTTCTTAAATCAACTACCGTTTATTAATAATTTGGACAGGTGGAAACCTATTTGCACTTCTATCGTAGCAGCATGACGGTATTTTTGAATTTTAGGTATAATTAATGTTATATTATAATTTAATATTTGTAGTGTCATCAATTACTGTCCGTAAATAAATCCTGCAGTGTAAAAATGAAATAACATAATAGGGAATGACGCCCCATTTTATATAAAATACAGCTTAGCGGTGAGGGTGGTGGCTCGGATTTTCGTTCATAGTATATTATAAATATGCTGTTAGGAAGAAATTATGATAAAAAAACAGCCGAGTAAAAACAGGAACAGAGCTACAGCGCGAAGATTGTATCAGTCTCAGATCTCGTTATGATGAGATCAAGGCATATGGGAAGTTTTCAAACTGTGTTGTGCGCTTCAGTCACTTCTCTCATCCCATGTTTAACGCCGTTAACAACTAATATTTACGCGAACGGCCCAACTGGCTGGGCAAATGTTCCAATATTTAGTGGGTGAAAATGTTGTGTGAAAAGTTTTTTTACTTGTCGATTAAGCGGTTAGCGTACTAGCATCATGGACTTTGATGACCGGTTCCTGGTTGAATCGCGTTAAAATATTTCGGCTCCCACTGTTTCGTGTTAAACAGCTGGCGGCTTCGGAGCCTGCCCGCTATTAGCCGGAATATTCGCTATTTGTTATACGGTTCCGTTGAAAGGAAACCACGAGGAGGAGATTTCGTCGTCAACTCAAATTGTGTAATTTGGAAGATAACACCGGGGGTGTTTTGTTGGGCGAAAGAGTTTTTTTTCTTTTCGGCCGTAAATTGAAAATTTGCAGGAGGTTAAAGGGTAGACGAGAAACTGGGTTGCGGGATGCGACCTACATTGGTCCCCCACGTGATGTGTAGGAGGAGGAGGTGGTGGTGGTGGTGGTGGGGAGGGCGTGGTGTGCCGACAAGAGGTCGGCAGTTGGGTCGGGTTAGGAGCTCGAAAATCGATGCTCGGGCTCCTGGCCCGCCAGCATCTTCCTCCTCCGGGTTTTCCCTCCTCCCCCTCCACCGTCCGTCGCCCCCACTCCGGGGGTCGGCTCTACCAACAATGGGGGAGGACCCCTGAAAATAAATCCGCAGGGCAATAGCCTAACAGATTGGACCACGTCCCTATCTCGTGCAGGCCTTCGCTACCCGCGGGCCTTCGCTTTGATCTCGTATTTCCTGATATAGTCCCGGCGAGACGATACGATGTTTGCAGGTCAAATGGAGGGTCTTTGGCCGCGGGGGTTATATGCGAGAGTGTGTATCTCTTTCCCGAATTCTCATTTTTTAAATAGAACTGAATTTTACCTAGCGGATATAAAATACTTTTCCGGTTCATAATTACTCTGTACGTTTTGAATTTAATTAAGAAATAGATTCCTTTTACGAGGACCAACATTCGATTAGAGTGGGAGACAACATAAGAACACTAGGTATAAAACTTTGTCTTCTTTTCCAACAATGGGAGGAGAACTCATAAAAATAAATCACCGGAAAGGTACTCCCCCGGTTCTAAATAGCCTTGCAGATTGGACAGCGTCCTTTTTCTCTATCTTGTGCAGGAAAGACCCGAGGGCCTTTTCTTTGATCTCGTATTTCCTTGTAAAGTCTGGTAGGACGAGACGATGTTTGCAGGTCGAATGGAGGGTGACTTTGACCGGGGGTTGTAAGCGAGAGTGAGTATCCCTTCCCCGAATTATTATTTTTTAAGTAGGATTGAATTTTACATATCGGGTATAAAATAATTTTGAAAGTTAACAAGTACTCTATTCGTTTTACAATTTAACTAAAGAAATAGGTCCTTTTAATGAGGGTTAAAATTTGATTATGAATTTTATAGCCTACCTCCAGTGATACAATCTCTAGTCTGAACCTTCATAGTAACTGAGAAAAGAACATTTCATTTCAGAAGTTAACTGGTTGCTCGTGGAGCTCGTGTAACTCCAGAACGCATTAGAGGTCGTTGCACCGTCGTTTGCCTTCACATTTGCATGAAGTACGAAGTTGACGTTGGTGGAAACACGAGGCCAATCTCGTTCCTCTATTTCTTTTTTGCGCAATTTTGAAGGTCGAAGTGGCCTTAATGTTAAAAAAAATTTAATATTAAAATTCATATTTATATTACTATAGTTTATTAGGTCTTCTCTTTCCTTCCTTCCGAAAATTGCTTAACACGGGCTAAGTGGTGATGCCACCACCAATTATTTCCAGTAGTTTCCCTGGTAAGTGCACTGCAGTTGGAATTGGAACTGCGACGGGAAATAGTATGCAAGTCATTTCAATCCACTTAATAAACAATGAGTTGTTGTTATGTTCCGGTTGAAAACCTCTCATATTTCAGTGTACACTGAAGCGTTGGTAGGACATAGGTTGATAAATATCGTCGCGTCATAAGTTCGTCGCGAATAATGAGAGTCGACTTAATTCTTAATGCCTCGGAGGAGTCTTGGCAACAACGTGCTGTAATAAATTCTT
Source organism: Lethocerus indicus (assembly GCA_019843655.1). Lineage (NCBI taxonomy): Eukaryota > Metazoa > Arthropoda > Insecta > Hemiptera > Belostomatidae > Lethocerus > Lethocerus indicus. The sequence continues at coordinate 12,305,783 of JACDQD010000011.1, forward strand.
GCCATGGCGTTGATGCGGATGGCAATCGGTTTATAAAACGCGGGGGCAAGGTGCTGTTTATATGTGGTGCAAGAAAGTGGAAATCGTCTCGGTGAATTTCTGCAATTTTTTAACAACGTCGAGCTCTTCCAACTGAAATAATTTCACCCACCGAATAAGGACTGTCTTCCGGCCGTATAAAATTAGAACCTCGCATGTCCTTATTTCACCGGGCGGGGAATATTAAGCGAGCTCTCCTACAACTCGTAAACACCTGAGCCCAAGTTACTGCCGCCGACGCCGGCTCGAACGTATTTACGTGTCCTCGATCCGTTCGCTCAGAGAGTTTAAACTCGGAATTCAGAGATAACAAACGATCGTGGGAATAGACACGATGGACGATTCAACTTTCAGAAAGCGTTTCCGTTCCTAATTTATAAATAACTGTTCCGGTAATGTCCATCGAAAAGATCCTTCTATCAGACAACGAGGGCACAGTCCATCACACATGCCTTACTACGCCCCCCGGTATATTGCGGGCGTATGGTATATGAATTTAAATTTAATACCTTGCGCGGATACCGGCGAAAGAACAAATTGCGCGCAGTATGAATAACGATTCGAATTTGTATGCGTCAATAAATATTTTGTAGAAAGTATTAGTTTACTACTCGAAATTGTTGTTTTCGTCCCTTGATTTCCTTCAATTTCGTGTCCCAACAAAATTACTCATCGTCTTTTTGGCATCTTCTCGTCTGAACGTCGGATGATTTATCGGATATTGGCTGAAATCGGATATTGCTGATTCCGAGCCAGGATGAAGTAAATAAGAACGCATTAGATAGGGTGACAATGGGAAAACGTGCCATCTTGACTGGGTTTGCGTCTTGGAGCATTGCCTTTTTCGGCATTGCATAGACAGTTTTTTCGCTGGTCAACTCGCAACTGGTGAGTCCGATTGGGATGACTCTGCGTTCGCCGTCCACTACGTTCTTACAGCATCTGTCTTATACGTTTTCAGATACGTCGCTTGACAATTACTATAATTTCATTATATTGCCTCAGTTTGCACAGGCATCATTCGTGTAAACTGCTAGCATTATGAATTATAGTTAAACAAGTTTGGTTTTGGAAATGCCCTTTCAGCACTGTCACTACGATATTATTACACACTCCTTAAATGTAAAAACGTAATAGAGAACCCGGTATCTGCAACCTCAATGAAATTATGTTAACTAAAAGTTGGATTGGCTGAGTCGAAAAGACTTGACGGGGAATGCTCAGAGAATTCAGGAAGCTGAAAATTGGTTATTTTACTGGTGGGAAATATCCGATGGCCGTGGAAACGGTCCCCGCGTCACCAATGTAAAGGCCTAGGCTCTAGCAATGTTTATGAAATACTAAAGACAACACCGTGTGTCGTGTCAGTTTTACGACCCCCGCGCCCAACCTTGACTTGTATTGGATGAGCGGGCTCGGTCCCCCGCTTTGGACCTTGAAGTTATCGAGGTCAGACCTGCTCCTCGTCCTCTGAGCCAGTCGGTTTATCTCACCTTTCCGCTCGCTTGTAGTCTTTCAGGTTTTTGTAAAAAAAAACAAAAAACAAATAAGAAGTGTTAAACAAAACGGTTATTATTTCCGTCATGTGTGTGTGTGTGTGTGTGTGTATGACTCAGAATTAATCGGCCTGAAAGCGCCCGTGCCCAATCCGCTTATCGGGCGAGATAGCGTGATTTTATTGATTTGTCGTCAGTTCTTTTTTGGGGTTCAACGCGAGATGATTCTACTTATCTCTTGACCTGCTGTCCGATAGAATTCTACGGGCGATTGCGTAAAGTCAAACTTTTGGTTGTACAAAAGTACTAGCAATATAAACAGTAGTCGCTGTACCCGAGTTACTCACCCCCCTACTACGCACCCACCAGCCAAAGATGAAACCTCGTCTCGTAGAATTCCTCTCGTTTTCATTTCAAATTTGACACTAATTTTACCAGTCTAGAGATGTACGCAGTACACTTACAATATCTTATTCACCCACTGAACTGTTATAGATCTACGCCCTCTCTCTTGGGGTGGTAAGTTGCTCCTTATCCGCTTGGAAACTTTTCAAAGAGTTGCCAAATGGAATTGGTGCTAGCGGATGTCGCATAACTCCTGAACTCGCGTGTAGACTTCACAGTCTAACATCGTTTATTTATTGGGCTTAATAAAGCCCTGTTTGCGTCTGGCCGACGCCTGCTACTATTCTTACGCGGCGATACTGGAGAGCCGCCCGCTATTGCAGAAATTGATCTAGGCTTTGGTTCGGTTCGGAATTTTTTTTTTGCGGCCTAACCAGTACTATTATTAGAGTGTTGGGACCACAAGCCTGAATAGGAGTGGGGAGGGAGGCTTAGCCGGTTTTTTGCCCCTTGGGGTCGGACCGCGAGCGATCGTGGTGGTGGCTATGGCGTCATTACCCCTCCGGCCTTCCGGATATAGTGCTACCCAGTACAACCAACGGGCAAAACGTTTTTACGTTTAAAGTAACTCCGTATTAACTGTTAACCTATTTTTTAGTCAGATCTGGGGCACTTTTTTAATGTGGACTTCCAAATCATACCGGTTCTTCTGTACTGTCGGTTGGCTCAGGCTGAAGAAAGTAATTGTAGTTGGGGTACGCCTACATTTAATCTCATTTAATAACATTGTGGGTAAAATTTATTTGAATATAAATAAATTGCTAATATTACTATTATTTATATGGTCAAATTGTTCTAAAGACGGTTGAATAATTGAATTAGTAAAAATGTTAATTTATGAATCATTCATAACGTCCATACGTTCTATTAAAAGTTTGTTGATTTTGTGGGTTTGGACTTTGAGGAAAGTTCGCTTTAGGTGTTCAACTTACAGGCTGTAGGTCTTCCTGTTTCGCCTTTACTGATGTACGGCGGGTTAATCGTCCAATTAGGCGCCGGTTTTCCCCCCGGGCCGAATCGCTAAGCGGGGCTTGCAAGCTGGGCCAAAGGTCATCGCCTCCTTCAATCCCACCTTCCTCCTCCCACCCATCGTCGTTTATCGTATAGGTTTTTCCAAAGGATTTTCCTTGACCCCAAGGTTTCGTCATTTTTCCTCGATGACAGTAAAATTTTAGTTACGCTTGGACGTGACTAGCGAGATGGCCACTAATTTACTGCTATTATACACGTAGTATTTGCATGACCTGCACATTATTTGTATAATGTTTGGTCCAAAGTTAGGCAGGTTCAGCGAGATCGGTTCAACAGCGTTTGAGATAAATAAAATCTATTGCTTATAATGATCATGATAATGAAGTAGTCATATCTTGAAAATATTTCTGCACCTCTTCATATCCTGCACATTGTTCTGTGCATTTCTCAGATATTGCTGAATATGGCCTTAAAGAAATATCTATAAAAAAACCTATATGCAATCAAGTTACCTGGAGTGGAAAGTACCATTATTATTTAGCGATGGCCTGGGATTAAGTGTTCGCGTGCGATATTTTTATGATACAAAAAGCAATTAACCTAAATAGAATTGGAATTGAAAGAAATAAATGCTTTATTGTCTGGGATCGATCGCCGCAACGCTAATTTTGGCCCAAATCCCGCGGGTGCGGCAGTTTTCCTTTTTATTTATCCGAGCTGATCCCGGCCGGCAGTAAATCGCAGTAAAGTTTTATTCGCGCAATAAAAGATTGATGAAATAAAAGACGACTATGACACTTCTTCCGGTCGTTACCCGATTGATAATTTTCTCAGACAACTTTTTAGACCTTCCCCCGCAGTGCGTTTGTAAATCACGCCGACTAAGATGGCCTCATCCAGTGTTTCAAAATAATTAAAAAACAAAGTAACTGAAAATAATTCAAAACCCTTCAAGCGGCTCTCGGACCGTTGCGAAAAATCGCGAGACGAAATAAGCACAAGTTATAAAAGGGGTTTCGCTACGACCAGAAGTGCGGGCGAGGGGACGCGACCCGAATTCTAATTCTGCTTTTTTAAATTTATATTGTTGCTCAGTGCTCTAAAATATTGTCCGGTATGTGGAGGCGACCGTCTGGGTCCCGACTATGTCCCCGTTTAACCCGCATACCCTCACACTCCCAACCAAATACACACTGGCACAAACACACTATCCCGGGATATAATTTTAAAAGGGGTCCTCTTAACGGAGTTCCTCCCCGATTGAAGACGCCCAGCAATTCTCTCCAGTCTCCTATTTATATCAACTGCCACTCATCACTCAATCATTATTAATTTTGGATATTAAGTTTTGGACTTTCATAATATTAATAAAATATGATTTATTTATCGTTGATTATAAGGTTCGTTTGTTCGCAAGTAATAATTCAGATCTCGATCGATTAGTCAAAGTAGCAGTTTGTGTACGAAAAACTAAATAAATTTGATCGACGAGTACAACAGATAATTATTGAAAATTTATTAAGCTCTAATTTGCGCTTAGTTAATGCCACAATTGCAGCGTTATACTCCAGACACAGGAGGCATAGAGTGGACTTTTTTCTGTAGAAATTGGAGATTGTTTCAAAAGCGGGAAACTGTGAATTTGAGACGTCGAATCGAAACGTAATAAATTTTCGAAACGGAATAAAGTCGGGGACATGCTGCCGTACTTTGAGTAATTTGAATCTTGCGCCCACGCATTGTGAATGTGTTTATTCCTGTATGCCCTGAATTAATGCGACTGGCATTAATTAAAGTCCCCTCGACTTGGGTCGTGACCCCCTGAGTAATTAAGAAGCGACGGCCCATGCTGACCGCGCGTTAGGCGTATTTAAATGAACCAGATTAGATTCTGTTATTCTGTGAATTCTAAATGCGGAATACATTTTAATGCACTGAAATCTGCTTGAAGGCATCCTCTGCAAGAGGAAAGTGGCGAAAGGGCCCAAAAGTGTTAAACGAGATCTTGACCATGACAACAGTTATTCATAGTTTTGTAATCGTGCCGACAGGACTGTTAAATAATAACTGAGTATTAAATAAATATTAAAAATGAAGATAATGATGTCATATTATTATATGAAATTATAAATAAATGTTATTAGAAAAAATTATAAGACAATATGTAAAATAAGCCAGTAATTAGAAAAATCAAAACATTCTTTTTTGAGCTAAAATTGTTTTGTACGTCTATATTCGTATATGCGGTAAGGTTTCACCGATTCGCGGTTGAAAATCTGTAGTCTGTTTCGTAGATTTCGCTTATTTGTGGTAGCCGTGCAAAGTAATTCCCCTGGTTTATCGCTTCCCCGTACATTTCGGCATCGGCTTTCTGCGAACTCGGTTTCGATCATCTGTGACAGTTGTTTGAACTCACTAGTTCCCCGGCGGTTCTTTTCTAGCCAGTTGTAATAAAAAACATTATTGAATTTTTAAAGGGTTGACAAAATTTGAACCTTTCTAGAAGAGTTTTCCCAACGTTTGGAAAGGGGACTTCTGGTCTGTCGCACTACTTCAGGCCAGACTCCTATTTCTGGGAGCACATAAATTTTTATAACAACGCTTACTCTCTGGTCCTATTTTTATAGCTAGGATAGAACGAGGAGCGAGAAACAAGTCCGGGAATTTGAAATAGCTGGTAGTTTTTGCTGTGTTACAATTTGGTTTCATATAATAATAGTAGTAGTAACAGTAGTAAGTACACATATTTTATCTCAAACAAAACTGGGTCAATTGCTCAGCCACCTAAATTTGATAAGTGTTACATTACTATTCATTTCATTACAAAAATTATATTTTATTATTATTGTTACTTGCATTTTAATTGGGAAAATATTATGTTGTGTAATTAAAGACTGACACCGCTCCGCACTCATCCGCGTCGTTCCTTAATTGGGACTATAATAGCAACTTCAGCGCATTAGTGATAAATAATCTCTTTTTTCTTTGTTTCAGGTAAGTTGACAATGGCATTATTTTTCGCTAAGTATCTCTACATTAATTGGCAATTGAAAGGCATTGGGTGAGTAAAGCTGTAATTATAAGGCCTAGAACTGATCATTTAATTCCTTGTTTTTGGTTTATTTTATGAAAAATCGTCAGTAAAAATAAAATAAATTCGGTTTTTTACGTTCATAAACCTCATTTGAATGTCTGGGACTGATATAAATGAAATCATGTCTGATCTCAATTTTTGACGGAATCCACTTATTTTGGTCGACCAGGGTATTGTAGGGGCCCTACAATGCCTAATAGGATATATCAGGAAATACTAGGTATCCGTTGGGATTTAGAGCTTTGGTCAATGTGAGGGAAGCTTTGCTTCCTTATCGTCGGGGCAGGTCCGAAAGGCCGGCCAATGGGAGCGTGTCCGATTCAAACGTCCCCCACCGCGTCCGACGGCGGTTTCCGTCCGAATCGTTCGGTAATTGATTAAATAAGCCGCTCTCTGTACCTCCCCGCCCCCACCCCTCACAATTGACCCTATTCATACCAGCCCGTACATAAATTGGTTCGATAAAGATGCTTCTATTGAACAACCGAGGGGGAGAATTTAATCACGGCTCAGATGTAACTTCAACTCCGTGGTTGTATCCGGATTATAATAAATTCAAAAATTTCATTTTCCAAATGTTTCCGATATATAAACTCTGCAGGTGATATAGTTTAACATTAAATGGAAACAAAGAAATGCTACTACAAATATTGGAAGCTGAACAAATTTGACAGTTTTAATGCAGTACAGTAGGAATTTTTCATCCGTTAAACGTTTTCAAATTTCATCGTTCGTATTATCGATATAATTATTATACCACAAAAAACTATAGAAGATTAGAATTTCAGAAGCGAATTTACCAAATTTCAATTTAGGAACGGTATGGCTAAATCGACGTCATTTAAAACCAATGTGTCCCAACCGGTATGATAAACGATAAAATGTGTTATTCAATAACAGAATCATGGACACAGCTATGAAGAAAATTGCCACAATATTATTGTTATGTCTTTGTTCAAGCTCCGAATTGAAAATATTTTCAGTCAATTTACTCGGACGAAATAGAATCGTTTGTGCCCATTATCAGTAGGGTCCGCGAATGAAAAATAATTCGTGTAAATAACGGGTGTTAATCGAATTCTCAATTGCAAATTAATTTTTATTTATTTAATTATTTTTATATAATCAGATCCATGTAGGAATAAAACCGGAAGAAATAAATCCAACGGACGTATTTGTAATTAACGCCGATCGAGCATTTTGAATTTCTTTACATTGAGTATATCGAGTTGAATTAAGACAACCTTTAACAGTGTTTCTTCATAAAATTGTAGTTATTCCCGAAAACCTATAGTAATATTCAATTACAATAGCAAAATTATATAACTAATATCGTCTGTAGCATATGGTGAGAAGGTATTTATGTACCTAATTCAGAGTCTGTCATATAAATTCACCGTTGCAGTTGCGTCAGAGGGATTGATTGGCAGAGGTGGTTTTTGCGGGGACTTAACGGAGTTCCTCCACCCCCCCCCTTGCTGAGGTAACAGCCTAGAGATCGGTGCCATTAATTCGGGGTCTGTGGCGTATGTGCGTGTGCACGTGCGTGTGGCTGTTTCCCGGCCGCGTTGGGTCACTGGCCTCGGGCTCGGTTTCGAGTCTGCCAATTTTCGCGCTCGTTTACGATTCGCGGAACCGGCCGTCCCGCACTTAGAACCGGGCCGGTTTTAAAATCTGCCGCTAATCTTCCCCCCCATTATCAGTTCGCAGTCTTCGCCACTTTACTTCCACGATATATTCTCATTGTGCAATTCTGCGCAACTGCAGTCGATCGCTTAATCTATCCGAGTCTGAAGGCGGTGATGGGCCACCTATGCGGACAAATTCTTCAGCAACTAGTTTAACTACATGTCGATTCTACGCGGAATAAAGGTCAACGGAATAAAATATTTAACAAAAATAATTTATGGTTTCAAAATGAACGTGATTTTTTATTTAGAATACCTGTTTTGTGGTCTGCGAGGGGTTGGAATACCGTAGATTTCATGCGTTTCTGTCTCCTCTCGCTGGTTTGGTCTTTTGCTGACCAAAAAGACCAAAAGATAGCAAAAGACCAAACCAGCGAGAGTAGACAGAAAAAAACACGTAATCTACGGTGGTTTTTAGTCTCTACTGGACTACCCCGGTCCTAAGCTAGACAGATTTTGGCTTCTCGCCATCCTCCGTTAGTAAAATAGTGTTGACGCATCCAGTTAGCAGATAAAAAATTATGTATATTTGTATATACTGCTGAATGCCCTAACGACATCCACTATTTGTTATGTCTAATTAACAAATTAAAATGAATGAAATATCCTTTACATTAAATGAATTATTTTCAGCTCAGTCTTTCATCGACATTGTTACCTTTTTTCGGTCGAGCGAACGGGAATTTGTAAACTGATCTGCGGTATTTTATTCGACGTAGAATCGATATGTTCCAAAAATGTGATGGAACCCCTGAACGTAAAACCGCGGTCCGAAACTGTTTACTAACACAAGCGTACAGATTCGGGATTACAGCTTGGGGCTAGTTCAGGCTCTTTGGTCAAGTTAATAGTTTTCAAATTAGTTTTTCGCGCAAATTTTAAACAATTTTGATAATACGGTTGTAGGGCAGTCTCCTATAGCTTTAGTTCAATGTACAATGTACTGGTCTCGTGAACCGATTTGGCCGAAATTCATTGACGTTGTTCCAAAATGCGTCCAATATTAGTATGAAGTGGACTCGGCAGTTTAATTTTAGAAGGATATTGAGTTATTTTCGTCACTCGTAGAGACAGAGACGCGTCTCCGACGTGCTGGACGACGACTGGCAATTGAAACGTATTTCGTGCTGAACATTTTCATATTCACACTGAAGTAATTGTAACCTATTCAAATGTGCAATATTATTGCATAATTGGGTGTCATAACTTCTAATTGATTACCCTGTCGTCGTTCCGAGCCAACGGTGATCGAAGTCGTCTCCCCGTTAGAATATAACATAAAACAATAATATGAATGGAATGAAATAACACACATTTCTGTGACTTCATGTTAGTCTAAAATACCAACATACATTGCTTAAATATAGCATAGCTATTCCTTCCCTTCATTTTTCCTTTATTCCCAGTTTTGGGACTTTCAATTCATTTAAATTCAGTAGAGTTTCTAAATTTCAGACAATTTAAAATTATTAAGCTTTATTTTCTGAATACATAATTAGGAATATTTAGTGTTAGTTCTACGTTTGAAAATAAAGAAATTTGAATTGGCTATATTGTAATGCTAACCATATGCTTACTGAAATTTGTTCAATACACCTGAATAGTTCTGTTATTGAGTTTTCACTCAAGCCTAAAAAAAGACTAGATTAGGGCGTTGGCCAAATCCTGTTTGCCGGCAATAAACTAACGTGAATCCGAACGTTAATGTGTTTGCCCTTTGTAGGGCCCTTAAAACTCGTAAATATACATGTCCAGCTCAACCCTTTGTGTGTTGAGGACTTGCGCAGCCGGACTTCGAATTGGCGTCACAACACCAGTAAATAAAAGCATTCGAGTTTTCCCCCACCGACTTACACCAGGACCCTTTGTTTGCTTACGTTCTCTCCCGTTTTCATTAGATCCTACTTTTTCCTAAAATTAAAATTTATAAATATGTTTATGTTGATTTATTGCGAAAAACTAATATTTAAAACCATTGTAGCCTAAACGGTCACTCTTTACAATATGATCCATGGAAAAATATATGCGATAAATTACGGAATGTTTCTATCAGGAAGTGCAAAAGTACTAGATACGAATTCTATATGCCACTGTATTCTGTTAATAATTCAACTTTATGGTATTATTGTTCCCTGAAAACAGGAGATATATTCCTGTCCTGTACTTTCTTTATTATGAGAGACTATTTATTGCACTGACCTAGATTTGTGCAATATAATGTTAGACTGGACCTGTATTTTTCAAACCGCTTATTTAAGATTCAGGATTTATCGTCTGAATAATTAATTTGTTTACTGTTTTTAATTAAGTGAAAGTGCTCATCGTGGGCTTCGTTACAGGCTATTAGGCAACACGGTAATAATATTATGTAAGTTATTGCTTCGATTTCAGTAGTCTTTATTAACGATTTTTTAAGGCTGTTATTGCCTCGCGGGGTCGTAAAACTTAATTTTACGGTAAATGCAGAACTGTATAAACTTTCGGGCGGATAAGCGAGCACACGTGACATGTATAATTAAGGGAGCGGACCTTACGCTATCCTGTATAGAATTACTTCTGTTAATCGGGTTCCGCCGCCCCCGTTTTAATTACGGCACGAGGCGGACTCCAGTTTTAACGACCGTTCCTCAAAACGTAAACCCGAAGCTGGAAGACGCCGCCCGCATGCTAATCGGCGCTCGCCTAATTACCGCCATAAATATCTGGAGTTGTAATTCTATTCAGAATGCATCGGTGGCCCGGTTGCATTGTTATGAGGCCGTCGCGTGCCTTGGCCTTAAGTGCCGCGGACCTGCACCCTAATGTCGGCCTATTGAAACCGAAGGACGGCGGAGAGAATATGAGGGGATGTTAAAAGAGTTCCCGGAAAGTCGTTATCTGCACACTGAAACTCAATATTGATAATGTTTTCTTATATTGATAATTCAATCAATATTGATAAGTTATTCACGGCAGTTTAAAATATCCCTTGTATTAGCGAACTTGGATTCGGTGGAATTCGAAGTAGGCGAGAATATTAAATTCTTAGTTAAATTGGGGCGTCACAAACCTGATATTATTAAGGCAGATGTCTAAAAAAGAGCACTCTTTATGAATGTTTCTATCGTTTTACTTTACAGGGAAAGGGCTTAATATTTTCTGTATTATAGGATCAGTATAAAGGGCTCTTGACTGTCCAGAAAACGGTCTGGGTCTGACAAAGCGCCCGTCTGCGAAATCTCCAATCTCTGTTACAACCCACTGCCCTATTCACTGCTTCGAAATGACTGCATATTGGTCGGTACCGGTTTTTAAGTTGGAGTTGGTCCACAGTGGCGCCTTGTCCCAGTTAGCGGGTTGCGTTCGCTTTGCGAGCGCAGCAGGCGCCGCCTGAAGCCATAAATCCGAGCTGCGATTTCTCTACGCTCGTTTTATCTTTTTCACTCATTGCTCTATCCCGACGGCATTCCTTTCTTTTTTATTTTTTTTCTATTCGGCTGTTTCTATTGCGGTTTCAGTGTAGCGCAATTGGAGGCTGGCCTATTCAGATTGCAATAGGCCCGGGCTCACGTCCCAGTTGCATTGAACGGCCCCGCGTGCTGTTGAGCCTCTTATTAAATGTTACCGCGAGATTGCGGTCCGAATGAGATAAATGTTTTCTTCGGGGATTTCCAAGAGGATATGCTGCGTCATTTTTCCTCTAGAACGCAATTATATTTTTTCCAGTATTTGTGTGGTAGTAGTAGTAGTAGTAAAACGAGCATTAAAAAGCTTTAATTAAGGAGCGCTTAAACGCTAATGGCACCTGATTTTAGTACAGAAGATTTTCCAGTGGGGACCGTTTTATAAACATTATAAATGTCTTATTACAGAATTAGTAGTTTTTGAACCTATCAGTATTTCTAATCTTTTAAAAGACTCCAACTTCTAAATGCTAAACTTTCGCTAGACCATGATACTTAATTTCTCTTTATAGTTTCATCAATTTTATGAATCCATGGTTTCATCAACACAACGACTTTGTGAAGTATACTGTAGCATTTTCATTTAAGAGGGGGCAGAGATTTAAATTGTAAAAATAAAAACGCGAGTTGTTTTGAATCTAAACGGCAACGGCTAGCGACGCCCCGGCGTCGGTTTTAAATTAAAATTTGCAATATTATCTCGATACTTTGATAAAAGACGGACGTATTTTTTTTGGAGGGCCGCTCATCGATCATCTTCAACCTGTATATTTGATCGCGCTGTCGAAACACTCGAAACGACCGAGGCTCGGTTATCTGGAGTTTTTCAAATAAAAGTGTTCAAAGTTGAGAGGGCGTTGCGCAAGCGGTAGACCCGCGCGTGGCAAGTGGACCGCATAATTAATTATCATCGAGGTCGTAATTATTAATTTTAATGATGAAGGTGGGTTATTGTTTACCGATGAGGACTCATTTGGGCATTGAATTGTACGGAATGGAATAAAAGAAATGAGAGCTAACAAAAATGTAGTATTTATGAATTTAAAGTGAAGAATTAGTTTCTGAAAGTATCATTTTGTTATATATACATGAATCATGTGTGTCATTTTAATTTGTTTATCGCCAGTTCTTGTAGAATAGATTGTACCATTTCCAGCGTTATTGGATTTATTATAAGTTAAACAACCATCATATTGTAAATAAATTTTCTTCAATCAGTTATCAGAAAAAACTTCATTGGGTAAATCTTATAATTAAAATTGTAAGGGTTAATCTCTAAATGGCATTAAGTAGGCGCACGATGATTGATATTAATTTAATGATCAGTTAATTCTTTTTATTTTCGCTAAGCGTTTTATGAGTTGCAGAAATCACCTTTTTACACACCTCATCATAGGCCTAGCGTCTTTACAAAACTATGTTAACCAAAAGCCTCGCTTACATCTTTTTTTTATAAAACTAAGTTTGAACTTTGGCAGCAGTCCCTTCTGTTGAAAGTACACTAAGTGCTATTTACTTAGAGTAGATAAACTTATGACTTTTAAACTAAGCTTTATTTAGTAACTATTTACGCATTGTATCTTGTATTGGAACGTTCTAAGAAATACCGAAGCATCTGTACAGATTTGATCTTCAGAGCCACAAACTTGAGCTGGTTAAGTAATAGAGTTCGATCGCTGTCTGTATACTAATTGAATTTACATTGTCCGTTTAATCTCGTCTTTAATCTCGAGGGCGGGTTTTATTTTTAAATGCTCCAAAGGAAAGTGGGTCGCCTGTAAAGAAATGTTTCATCCGCCTTTAATTTTACCCCGAAAATTAATTTATTTAATTGAATTTTCTCCGGTTTTTCGGTCCACTTTCCATTAAAAACTCCTGACGGATTAATGCCGGTTCGTAAATTTACGCGGAGAGATATTCAATAGGAACGATTTCAGAAATTCGAATAATTTGTAATTCAAATATTATCTTAGCTACCGAATTAATGTTTTTAGCGTTTTGGGACACGAAACTTCCTTTTTTTCATTTATTTCAACTCGATGTATATTTGAGGTCGCGAGTCTCATCAATCACGACTCGAAAAAAGCCATTGGCCTAGCTCATGATTTTGATTTCAGAAAAACTTGTATATCTTCAGTTTTTAAATATAATTTAGACAACAATATATGTACAATAACGTACAAACTTATGCAAAGAACAATTTATGTCCGGGTTTACGCGTGTTGGTCTTACGGGGCAGTGATACATTGGAGTTGGGTCTCAGGGCCTGTTGCAGTATAATTAATTGCTTTCATACCGAGTCTCAGTAACTGCTAATAATTTTGTTTTTAATTAATTACATATATTGTTGGATTTATGAGTAAAATAGATGTGTAGGCCGGTTGCCGGTGGGGCATCTTGTCAGCACTGTCACTGAGCTGTTTACATTTATCAATTACACGGCGACTCTCGTTAGCATTGTTAGAAATCCCGCTTCTCCGCCAATAAATCAGACGATTTATGAGCCGCGCTGTTTAACAGTGGAAGGATATGACGTTGGCAAAAAAACGGACAAGTTTAATGAACCTGTTTTTTAGGCTGCCAACCGCCAATGGCAAGGCCTCTCTCTTTGCGTACACGTGCCTGGATAGTGCGGTCATTTCGCTCCCCGCTGTTTTTTTAATTCGCGGCCCGTTTTAATTGTTGACTGTTTAATTGTTAGAAATTTGCAATTGTCGTTTCGCGGAATTCCGCCAGTTTTAATGAAGCGAAATCAGGAAACGGCAATGGGCCGTATTGTGCAGGTTCTCACGCTGTCGGCCGAACAACATGTTGGGACCATTTGTGATCCGCCGGGAAATTTTCATTCCGATACGTTCTCCGACAGGAACATGTACAAGTTCAGCACACGAGTGTTCATGTTTGAAAAGGGTTTTTTTGTATCTCAGTTAAAACTAAGCGTACTGTAGCTTGGTGCCCGATCCATCCCATAATGGGTCCATTTGTCGGCACCCTGTGATCGAAGCCCGCTCAGAATGTAGTTGATAAGTTGGGCCGGACTGCTCGAACTTCGTGCCCAGATAGATTGAACTGGAAAAGGAAACTTAGACCCGGTTAATATTCGAACAGCTATACGTTGCACCGCACGCTTGCTCGGGGGTGTAGGGACGGGTGGGAACCGAAATCACATTTCAGTTCCCTAAAGTTAGGAAACAACGGCCCAGTGAATCTTTGAGGATGAACAGAAGATTAAACGTAAATACTGTTGGCAGCATGAGGAATGTGTTTACTACACTTCCTGCGTTCTTAAAAACTTATCTTGTTTCGCTCGGGAATCACGCAATTTTACGCCGCGTCCTGGAATGCGGTTGTTTACTTCGAAAGGACCAATTTTGTAGATTAATCTGTTGCTGTTTTCACCCGAATATTCAACCCAAATATTCATGGAACTGTTGCGATATTAATCTATATTATGTTATTCTGAAAAATCAATTTCGAAATTCAATTATTAGCTTTTTAACGACGTTCAAAAACGTGATTGGATGTCTGGAGGCGTAGGAGGCGCCATAGAAAATCCAGTTACAAACCGACATAATTGCAATCAGTTTCGCGTCCTGAATACTGAAATGTCTCCTAAATTATTATTCTACCTACACAGTGTTAATTATTCAACAAGTGTACATTTTTGGCCTCTGTTGGAATTCAATGATTTCATTCAGTACTGTACTTTTTCAGTGGATAATCCAATAATACTAAAAATCTCGCGCTGTGTAATTGAAAATGTCTGGAATTATTGGGTGTGCTTGAGTGACTCCAACTTAAAATTGTATTGCAAACTATATTTCAGCCAAATTCACATTTATATTAAAAACAAGGAGCCACTACTGAATAATGTTCTGTGTTACTGATAATACTTGAAAATACTGAAATATTTGAGACAGTTCACTCAACTCGGCGTGTTTCTAACGTTTATTCCGTCACCGTTTTACTGGTATTAGTATTAATTACGATCCGTTTAATTGTAGCGGGACTTGTAGAGTGGGAGCATTAGCCCAGATTCATTAGCGGGTCGTTAGCCTCGCTTTATTTATTTTTATTTTGTCAGTTATAGGACTTTGGCAACTCGCTGCCATTTAATGTAGTTTGTCGCTGACAGTTTTCATTCAAGCACGTTTTAAGATAATTATAAGAAACGTGAGGAGTTAAGGAAGTGGTATTAATAATGTAAAGCCGTAGATTTGTTGTTGTTCTGTCTCCTTTCGCTGGGTTGGTCTTTTGGTAGACCGATTTCGGCTGCTCGCCATCTTCAGTAGCGGTGTTAGTCACTGTTGGCACTTTGGATGTTTTGGATGCACTGTGACAGTACAAGTGACAGTGACAGTGCAGTGAGGATGCCCGAAAAACATCCAAAGTGCCAATAGTGACTAACACCTGTACTGAAGATGGCGAGCAGCCGAAACCGGTCTAGCAAAAGACCAAACAGGCGAGAGGAGACGGAAACACAACAAATCTGCGGTATTCAAACTCCTCGCAGACCACTAAACAGGCATGTTAAAATAATGTGAAGATTTTCTGTCTGCGTTAACCCATAGTCAGTAGCATTCGGTAATTATTAGCAATAGAGTACACTATCTCCCTATATATTTAACTGGTCCCTAACGGCTATCTATAACGTCCAAGCTTCGCGTTGGGAAAACGGATGGTCCGCAAAACTGCCTCCGGACTCCACCACAAGTAGGTCGGTGCTATCAATCATTTTATATCCGAATGACATTCGCCGCAAAAATTCCCTTTGTATCGCAGTATTATTAATGGGGCGCGGTTTAAAAATTGTAACAGTCATTTATCTTTTTACAGTTGAGATCTTATTCACTATGCGCGGGAACATTAGCAGGGGTGACTCAATTCGAGTCTGGCATGGCTTGGATTTGGCGTCGCGGCGTCTCACCAGTCCGCGGAAATTCTATTTATACGACTGAGAAATAATAATTTCTCTCTTTCAGAAGATCCGAACCCGATTTTCCGCGCCAACACGCGCCACCTTCACCGAACAGTAGGTGACGGTCGGAAGCCGACCTTTTTATAAAGCCAACAATTGGGACGGCGAAGTTCTATTTTCGCGTGAGAAAGTCAAATTGAATTCAGAACGATAATAATATACGATGACCAATTTTGAAATGATGCCCCAATTCATGTTCTTGACACGCAAATTTGAAGATTCATCGCTCTTGGACTCGCCTGGTTTTTGCTTATTATCTGTTGTAGTTATGACCCGAAAACGTCGGCGCGTACGCGGTGCGATAGTGTCGTTACCAGCGTATAGGCAAATGTTGAATCTAAATTAATCCTTAATTATGTAATAATTCATAAAGATATTTTTAAAGATCTGTCTGTATTGTAGAACTCCTGTTTATTACATCGAGGCCAATTTTTTTGGCCTGCGGGAGATTTCACAAGAGCGGCCTCGCTGAAGGTCGTCCGATGTTCATTGACTCGTGCTCGTTTACACTTCCGAACTCGGTTGTTGACGTTAAACAAACATTTCGCCGGAATAGTTATACCGAAATTCGATTCAGTAATTTTATCACCAGGAAGTTATTCCGACGAATGAACTTCTGTTTTGGGCACCGCCGAATCTCCAGCGCAGTGGTAACTGGCGCGGAAAAAATTTCCATTTAACCAATTCACGTCGGGGCCACTTTATCTACTGTCGCATTAGTAGTCGGGGACCATTCGGTTTCGGACTTCATTCCCATACTGAATACTGAAGACAATGGCGAGAAACCGGTCCCGGAAGAAAAAAAACAGCGAGATGGGAATGGAAGTCGTAGGATAATAATACCTCACAAAATGCAATTATTAATATCATAGCGATTTTTTATTTATAAACCAAAACTTTTTAAAAAATAAATAATTTTTTCATTCTTTTTCAAAGCTTTGTACTACATTGTGAGCTGAGATTGAATTATATTCGGGATAAGGGAGTGGTTAGAGAGCGATTAAGGGAAGTGAGGGGGACTGCATGGTGTTATAGGAAGGAAGACGAAGTGCCCAGTCCCCCGGGAGTGTTTATCCCGGGGATTGCTCCCAGGCCGCCGCTTCCGCCGCCCCCACTCCATAACTCGAAACTGGATCCGATTTATACCGGGATTCATCAGTATTTTTCTCGGCCTTTCCGGGTTATCCCTTCCGTCCTCGAGACGATTCGCTTTATTTCCAGAAAGCTCTCCGGCGGCCGAATCGACTTTGCGGTGTAATAACTTGGGTTTCAAGCGAGCCTCACTCCGTCAGTTCCGAGAATTGAAAATGTATATTGGCTGGGAAAAAACAGTGTTGGCGGTAATCCACCGACGCTTAGCTGCTGACGATGACATATTCTTAGTACTGTCCCTCATGACCTGTAGCTTACATCATTTGATTTTTATACTCGATGAAATTTGCATAAAGTAATCTGCAAACAAGATCTTGAATTGCAGTGTTTCATACAATTTATGTATTAATTAATATGACACCAATAGCATATAGTCATATAGAGAAGCTTCTGAGATGTATATATGGGACATATATAGATTGAGTCGTACCTATTTTACTCACATAAAATGAAATTCAAGAATACGGTCTATGGGGGATTTTGATTGCTAGTGCTGGATGGCTAATTAGAGTACAGTTGTGCCTCAATTCAACTTTTATTGTTTATAATATTCTTATATGTTGCTCTTGGTAACACTCAACACATTCACAAGCAGTCTAGGACCTAATTTTTCCCTAATTCTTTACATATAGGATCAACTTTTTTCTACTGGTTCTATAGTTTTGATTGGTATTTTTCGAGTAACCTAGACACGAACCATCCGACGTTTGGTTTTTTCCATGCGACCTCGTACCTGTGCGTTGTCCTTAGCCTTACCTTCTTATGGTAGGAGCTAAAAATCGCCGCGTGAGCCTTGCGGGTTTTGCATACCAGGGGTGCCGTTCTCAACTGTTTACAGCAATCGGCGGACTTAAGTTAAAGCAGCAGCTCTATTGGTGGTAGAGCGATAATTCGAAATTTTCTTTATATATATACATTTCATATATCTATACAAATAATCTAATGATCTATTTCGTTCGTCATTTCATCAAGAGGCTTTTGTCCCGGGAGTGATTATTAAATGTAGCCCCGACATTATCTCCAGGCACACAATGGAATTGGAGAAGGTGCGGAGTGGAAACTAGTGTTAAACAATGGAAACACTTCACAAATATGTTCAGCAATGAATAATTAGTATGTATTACATCGACTAAATACAAACTTGGAGCATAACAAAATAAAGTAAGCAAAAATGAACAACTTGGGAAGGCTCCAGTATGATTTATGTCTAAACGATGACCGCTCGATAACTCGGAAAAACCCTGCCGTGTTTTTCTGATGGACTTTTAAGTATAACACCGACTTTTCTTATTCGAACCGAGAACGAGTTCTCCGGAAAACAATTTGCCGGAATCCGGTTCTGAGTTCTCGGAAATCGTTGGATATTGTACTCACGAGCGCGCGGCCGCTCGTTATCCCCGCGCTCCCTCTCACCATCCTAATTGTATGCCGGGGGTTCTTCCCCGGAGATTCTATTTATTTCTTTGTTTTTCCGTTGCCCGAACGATGCTAACAACGCTTTTCCACTTGCGGACCCCGAGTGACCCACTCGAGAGGGTACTCACCGCTTGGATTCGCCGTCATATTTTTAGACGGCGTGCACTGGACGAAATTTCAATTAGGTGGAAACAATTATCCAAAAAGGGGTGATTCTAACGTTGAATGGAGTAACAGAGTAGTGACAGTGAAGTTAAAATATTTAAGGATGTAGAAAGTTTAATTTAGGTTGGTGCGAACAATTTTGAACGTTGCACAACAATAACTGTGACTATCGATATGCCATATACTACAATATTTGTTTAGACAGAGGTTCACGACTGAACATTTTGTGTGTGAGAAATCTGTAGCATTTTAGCCATGGAAATAGACAATTGCTATATTAATTCTGGTTTTGAGGTCGATAGCCGCATGTTTTGACGAGTTATGGTACCCCCAACCGAAACCACCAAACCTAAATAGTGCGTACCGTTTGTATATGCACGTTCACTTGCCGTATTGTGACGGCCGGTGGTTTCGAACAGAGGCGTTGATTTTAATTATTTTCTCTGGCGACAGTTTCGCTCCGAGCCCGCGGTCCAATTAGACGAATTGGCAAAGGGAGAGCCGCGGTTTTTGGTTCCGGAACGCCAGAATTGGCGGCATTCCTCCGACAACCAATCCAAGTTTCTAATTCCGTCGTTAATTTCCTGCGCAAGATGTTTTATATTTGTGAGAAATTAAAGGGAAAAATACGCCAGAGGGTTGCAAATATTGGTAGGGTATAATTTTGCACATACCCCAGGTCGATGAAGCTGGGTATCAACTCGAACCGACCTGTTAATGTTTCATTCATTTCTGGGTTCACTGGGAGTAAGGTATTTTTTTCCATTCTGAACTGCTTTGAGGCCTCGCAGTGGTGGTTAAACTCTTTTCAGAGTTTAAGCTGGGGTGTCTACTGTTAATCCCTTCGAACTTTTGAGGTGTTTTTTTGGTATTTTTCTGTTATACTTCCCAATTTCGTCAGTAGCATTCTGTGTTAGATTTATCAAGCGTATTATTTCAAGCTGTTGATCTTAATAGTCACAATAATTGGACATTAATTTACCCAGAATACCGTGAAAATAATATCTGTTACGTTTGTTTTCTTGGGTTAAATGGAGAATGACAACGATTTTAATTTTTGAATTCCCGACTAAATAGGGAAAGTTTAATGGATATCGAAAGTCAATACATAAACCGGTGTGCGACTCATTAATAAGCCATGAGTGGGAAAAGAAATGTGTCAATGCTATACATCGAATGTAAATGGGACGTGTTTTCCCGGCCTCCCCGATTTTCTAAACGACCCCAATAACTCATTTGCATTCCCCGTTGCGGTCATATGCGATTCCGAATTGAAACACAGTTTACATGAGCCGTATATAGGCGAGGTTGGGAGGCGTCACGTTCACTCTGCAGGATCGTGTTACGAAAGCCAACAGGAATAGGAATTGATTTTTCAGGTAACGCAATAAATACTGGGTCCTTACACGCGCCCTTCCGTTTGGCCCTCCGATGGTGAAAGGTCGTGTGTGATCCCTTTGAAATGAAACACGCCTTCTGCCCGGGTCAAAGTAAGATGTATTACGATCCTCACAACACGGAGTATATTCTAAAATATATTCCAGAGATATATATAATAATGGAAACATTTTTTAACAATTTTAAACAGCGAGTAGAATACGGCTGCCGCAAATATAATAAAAGACAAATTTAATTTAATTAGCTAAACTACTGTAATTAAATTATATCAAGAATTACTTCTAACTTAGTTACCGTTTGCTGGAGATGCATAAGGTTTAAGAGTGTAGGAAGTGTTTCAGAAGAAGGGAGTGTTTATAAGAATGTGGTGTGTTTATAAAGCCTTAAAATAAATTTAAATAGTAAAATAAATATAAGGTCGCGAATATTCCGGAACCTAATTCTCGCGATAGACAAGTGACGACTGTATTCTATTTTGTATTGGTTAAAAATTAATTTCTAGGTAATATTTTACCTACCTTGACTTAGAACCTAAATTTTGACTTGTATTATACATATTATGTGAACTCAATAATATTACATTATCGTGTTAATATACATAAAGCAGTTAAATGCTACTATTTCATAATTCGTGACGATTCTATGTTATATAGAATATTTTGTCATTTCTTTTCG
Source organism: Lethocerus indicus (assembly GCA_019843655.1). Classification (NCBI taxonomy): domain Eukaryota; kingdom Metazoa; phylum Arthropoda; class Insecta; order Hemiptera; family Belostomatidae; genus Lethocerus; species Lethocerus indicus. The sequence continues at coordinate 12,326,704 of JACDQD010000011.1, forward strand.
AAAGGATAGAGTTCCGTCTTGATTGCGGACATTCAAGAAGTCTGTGAAGCCGGATTCGGACCGGCAACCTACATTGTCCCTGATCCCTGCAGGTATAGTCCATTCATCGGTATATTCTCGCCGGCAGTGGCTCGAAAATGGAATAATCTAAATTGGAGCGCATTGTCCGAGGACTGGAGTAAATGGGCCGACCGTGTATCAAGTAGGGAGGGCCGGCGGCGTAATTAACGAGTATGTAAATGGGCTTATTGACCTGGAGCCGGAGCCGCCCCCACTATAAATAGGCGGCTCCATTTTACAAAGTCCGTCTCGGTAATCGCAGAGACGAGACGAGGACGGGGAGCGATTGAAGTGAATATCGCCCGGTTCGAGTAAGTGCTTTAATCCCGTTGGTTGAATTTACATAAATGGAACTGATGTATATTCAATCAGCGGGTCATTTGTCAGCTCGAGTTCGCCGCACAAATTATCTCTTTCCGAGCGATCTGCATAACTGTAACTGATTGGGGGCGTTTTCCTTCTACAATAATTTGGAATAGTACGGACGCCTGTTGGTCTTGAGATAGACCGGTTTGTCCTCCCCAGTAGGAAGTTGTTGCTGGCTGATGATACAGTTAGTCGAAAAGATAAAATTATTTAAAATATTATCGCTCGTGTTCTTTAAGGTCATTTTCCTTGGCCATTTAGTAATGAGCTAGACAGTCGATCCTCAGTAGCTTTCTATATAATGAGGTTTATAAGAATATTAGCTGCCGTTGAAGAATTCTGTCAGCAGTTTCACGTACGATTTTCTCAGGCTTTTCCTTTTATGGTTTCTTGAGGTTGGCCGTAGTTGGGATTTATACCTATTGTGGTAACTTTAAGGTATCTACAGTGGGGACACAACTAGCAGAGGTGTTGTACTTTAGCCTCCCACTTAAGCAATTACGTCAACAGGGCCACGTGAAAACTTTTGGAGATTAAGAATTTAATATTAGAATGTATTAAAAATGTAATAAATGTGTCAAAATATTTACGGACGTGGAAAATTAAATTGAAATAACGAAATATTGAAGTATCATAAAGAGTATTATTGCTCAAATTTCTGATTCACCATTGAAGATTCAGGTAATAGAACTCTCACCCCTTTATGGTTTCTTCTGTATAGACATCTGGAATGTTGTAACAATGAAAAAACATTTCCCTTCGAGAAGCCTGAAAAACACCATGTTTATAATGGCCCCATCATTTGTTTGCATAAGTGTTAAGAACATGGCCAATGTTGGTAATATCAGTTTCGGTAGCATAAATCTGAACGGGGTTTAAATCAAGTACGATTTTTCTCGGGAACGGTTAACGTGTTGTTGACCTAGGCATTGTTCTGGCATCGGTTGTTCAAGTTCCAAATTGGGAGTACTTGAGCACTAGTTACAGCTAGATTCCGACAAGAGCAGCTTTCATCAGGACTTAAAATAACTGTTTCTCGGAAATTACAGCACCAAGAAGTAGAGTTTTCCTCCTGGGAGTGTGTTAAAACTTTTCCCCCTGTAACGCTCTCTCCAATTTCTCTCCGGGGCACCGAAATGGCCGCACTACTCCCTACTTTCGGTACGAAATTTCTCGGTACTAAAACACCGCGGAAATACCCTCGGTAATGCTCCAGGAAACTAGTTTTAAATGTCCACCTCGCTGTAGAACCCGCAAGATAAAATCTGCAGACTGAAATAAAGCCGATTATCTACCTAGGTGTCCACATTATACCAAAGAGGTGGTCACCATATTAATAATATTAATCTATAATGCATTTAAATTGATCTTAATTTGATTTCTAATGTAATGGGTACTGTGAAATAATCTTGTCCTGTAAAATAAAACAGTATTGGAATCATCAAGCGGAGAGAAGTTTGAGTTTTATTGTGCAGACATTTCCCGTAAATCACTGAATAGTTTATGGGAAGGAAGGAATACAGTCGAAAATGTTACGTAAAAGGGAAATTTCAATTAGTTTCAAAGGTTACCAAGGGTAACCTTGGAGGAGAGTTGTTTCCTGAAATTTTTGCTTAGTCATTTCTAGGATTGTAAATTACCGGTATCATCGCAAATAGGATTTGCAACCGGTTTCCCTTTTGGTAGGCGAACTCTAGCGAGGAAGGGCCGAACCCTGTCCAGCGACCTCTGGGCGAATGGGCCCGTAACTTGAAGGTATTCAAAAATTGAAGAGGTTAATACAGTTAGTTGAAAAAATGTTCATTTAACGGTTAGGAATTAAAGCAAAAATGAGTACTGCATTTCGTGTGTGTCATTAATGTCAGTTTTCCCGGAAATTGTTTCTAAATGACGACACAGTTGAATTTTAATAGCGCCGCTCCCATGAAATTGTTTCTAATGGACAGTGACATACTCAGGCTTCCTTAGTGCTCTGACACTTTTCTCGCAGAAACGTTTCGAAGTGGATCACGTGGCCGTGGCGGGGAACAATCAGGAGGTTTTTATCTGCGGTTTTTAAACCCCATTCGTCTCATTCCACTTCTGAGAATTTTATTGTCTCGTTTTTCGCTTCATCGGCCAAGCAGCCGCTAATTGCTTCTTTGATCTCGGACTTAATTGAAGCCGACTTGTTGTGTGTCGATTGTCCTCGGTTATTACTAATTCTTGTCGAGCCGTTCGGCCAAATGGGACTGTGCAGTGACAGTGCGTAAACGGGACGCCCTTATTGTGTGGGATGTCAAGTCACTGGAAGTGCAAAATGAACACAATTTAAACACTTCGCTAATTAGCGCTGAAACAGTTAATTAAAATTGTTGAATACAGTTCATCATAATTTTCCGCCTGCTCTTTTATTCGGGCCCAAGCTAGTCCGGTTTCCGCTGATAATCAGGTGGCATTCTCTGTTTGGGAAATAATGAGGTTATAACATCTCGCAACATTGACAATCAACTCTAGACTATAATATTTCATAAATACCCCTTTAATAATGTAATTCTAATTCTGTATTACGATACTATTAATAGGCACCAAAGATCAGCTGTACAATACTAACAAAAAGGAATGCCATTTATTCCGTAATGAGGTTTTATTCAATTTAAAACTTCATTCTTTCTAGTTCTTCGCCTTCGTGAAGTTAATCTAGTTAGCTCCTGTGAAAATCTCCTTCAATTACCACTTTGATCGTCCAATTAGATCCGCTCGGCGATTACGAATTCATAGCAAAGCCGCCAGGCTAGATGTTGAGTAACCGTGAAAATACATTAACAACATGATGTGATTTTAAACCGAATAATGCGTCCGATATTAATCAGATATTTTACAAAGTAATGGAATTTAAAAAAATGAATGAATCCTCAAAGAAACTTTGTCATCTCCTGGTTGACACGTACAACTGGCTGTATGTTGAGAGAGCGATTTAGATGACGGTAAACCGTAAATTATTTCTTTGATTAAATCGAAACCGTTTTTAATGGGCGGCCTGAAAATAATTAAATGAAACTGTTCTAATGCATTAACATTACAAAAGTTTCATTGCAAAAGCTTTCATTGGTGAAACCTAAAATTAACTCTAGGTTATTATTTTGTATTTCCCTTATTTATTGTTATAGTCACAACTACAATTTTTTTTTAGATTGTATCTAGTGACACTGCTCTTACTTAACACTCACTCACAGAACTCTCGAAGGAGAAGCCACCCAATGATGGTACTCCCGCTCCTGCCCTTACTCAGGTTGTAAGGAAATCGCGTGGCCATTTCCGCTTTAGGCGACGCACGGGATTTTCGGGAAGGTGAAGCGAGGAAAGTTGTCGAATTAAGGGATTGGAATGAAGGGATAGTTTGGAATGGAAAGATTTATACCGGGAAGCTGCTAATTTTCGAACGAATGGAACTTTTAGGTCATTGTGAATTATTCTGTTAGACATATGGTGGGGCGTTGGTAATTTTACGAAGGATTATGGATTGCAAGGATTGGAGTCGATAAGAATTAGACGGCTTGGTGGATCCCCACAGTTCCATTCCGTAGGCCCAGATAGGTTTCAGTACGCAGTTGTAAATTAAAAGTTTGTTCGAGAGTGATAGCTTTGATCTGTAGTCGAGGAGTCTTAGTAATAATTTGTAGCGTCGTTTCGCTTCTGTACGTTTCAGTCTTGTATGTGGGTTCCATGTCAGTCTTCTTAGGTTATTAAAAATTATTTTTTAACTGATATTTGTATTTTTTGATCCCCTTTTGTAATTTATATCTGTATATGCGCGTGTGTTTTGAAATAGGCAATATCCTCGGTAGCCTGACTAAATAGATTGACTAATATATTTTGCACCATGATATTAAACTTTGCACTATATTCAATTCTGGCCGCCGAGCGGCATCCTCTTAAATTGTCCGCCGTAATTGGAAAACTTTGCGAGTGGATATTAATTTCCGTATCGGGCCAACGGTTTTCACTGGTTCGGGCCGCAGACGGACCCCTCAGTGGAGAACAATAGAAACATAGTTAGTGAACATTGTCGCGGCCGCCCCCGGAACATTTGTTCCGGAGTTATGATTCGGGTTTGAACCCACCGCATAGGGAATTTGGTCTCCCCTATTTATGTTCCCGTTCCCAGGCGTCGTATCATCCTGTTCCTCTGCGGGCGCGCTGTTCCCCCGAACAAACGCCCCGTTGAGCACATTATAATTCATGTAATGTTAAAATTAAGCGAAAAAATCTTTAACGCGAGTAAATATTCAATCATTGTCAATGTTGATGCTAAAGGTGACCAATACAGTGTGAATATAAAGCAATATTTTACGTCGAGATTAATTTTATCGATTGTAAAACCTGTAATTTTCATGTATGGAGGCTCGTTACGCAGAATATAATTATGACATTGAGCTCATGATTGTGTTTACATTGTTGAATAACGATTGATATTTTATTGAAGGAGTTTTAAAGTGGTCGGAGGGAGAGAGGGTGAAAGAGAGATCACCTTGTACTTGAAGTATTTTGTTGTTTCCTAATGTTGTTTACGCAATTAGGATTTGAAAATAATATATATTAAAATGAAAACTAAAAATTAAGAATGCTTTTATAGTCATTCAATTTATGGAATTATTCGCTCTCTAGAAATAAATTATTCAATAAATTGATCCAGTACCGAGTCATTTACAGTCGATACAAATTATAATAAATGTATTATATTTAAATTAATAATGAGTATTTAAATAGAAATATTAAATTTAGTATCAGCATTCTAAATTTAGTTTATAAAGTTTCATCAGTGGCGGTCTCTCAGTTAATGTTGTAATGTTATGATGGGGGCGGACGCACACACACACACACACACACACACACACACACACACACATTCGAGTGTGAAATATCCGCACCTGAAATATTTGTTTCGGAGGTAACGCGTCTGTGAAGCGTGAAGTTTCTGGCACCTTTCCCGAGAGCTGTTCCTTCCAAAAGTTCCGTTTATAAATACATTCAACCGTCATTGTCCTCATCTCATCCCGGTTTCTCTCCCAGTCAAGGTTCCCTTTCCGTCTGCCCCTTCCTACCTTGCCAGAAACGGAGCGAACGAATTTTCACCCGCCGTGGGCATTTAAGTTGAAAAATTTAAAAAACAATTTGTATTATCTCACCCATCAATTATTATTTTACTAAAGCATTGTAAGAAGAGTACAGCGTTATTATTGTTGTATTGAACCGGCTGTTCAAAACGGTTTAGATAATAATAGGTATTAAACATTTGACTTCTTCGTGCCTTTAGATTGATTTGAAAGTTTTTGACACCTAATTGTCAAATCGATATCCCTAAGTATATATATGAGAATACAACTCACTGAGACCAGCCCCTATTACAGCTACTGGATTTACGGTGCACCGTAATTGGTAAGAGTAGGGGTTAATATGGGCGGTAAATACGCCCAAGGGGTAAATGAGAGTCCCATCGTACCGAGCGGCCGCCTTCAGAACGCTTTACCACCGATGTAAATACAGTTTCATCCAAATTATGCAGTAATTTATTAAATCGTCGAGCGTATAGTGTTGTAGTGCAATATTAATATAGTCTGAAATAATTCCTAGTCGCAATCTGGACTCTGTCAAACGATATGCCACCGTCCTTGGAGCTATGAGATATACCGCTCTATCGCGTATATGATAAATGGTTGACTCATCGTCCGGCCCCGTTACCTCCCGGGTTATTGTCCGTTTTCTTTCCCGTTTTCTTTGCATGATTATCGAATAAACAATAAAAGAATTTTTCATACTCATTTCATCGGACTATGTTATCCGTTTGAACCCCTCGCTCGATCCGAAGCATGTTTATCTTAAATTCTGGGCTTAAATGTAAGTATGGTAACAGTATAATTATAACTCTGGGTTATTCAGTTTTAGTTAAAAAGTTGAAAGAAAATGACAATTTTAACGTTTCCCTTTTGTATGAATGTAAATATTGCATAACCCTACGACAGAGATATGATAAGAAGCTGGAATAATATTAAATTAAATTTCAATTAAAATGAGTTCGAAAGTCATGTTGATACTACTGTCCAGATTGTCATATATAAAATAAATGTGTATATACCACACTTTAAAAACAAAATCAAATTCTCCTTCATACTTCTTCTATTATGCACCTTTACTTTTGTGCTTTATTTGACTCCCGCAACAGAAGCCGCTATGTGAGGGAGACGTAAAGAACAATTTAGTGGTTGAACATAAAATCGGGACGAGAGAGGCCGCGCTTCTCAGAACAACTTCATCCAATAGGCCGTTGGGATCGGCGTACTTTTCCCTTGCTGACTTTAACGCTTTGCCGAGAGCATGTAATGGCGCTTCGCGTCCCAACGGTAAGCGGTTAAGGATGACTGCTGTATTCTGCTATCGGGGCTCGTTATCTATTCACCCCCGGCCTCTGTTCAGCTGTATCGCGTTTCATGTGTACACTATGCGCTTTTCTACACTTAAAGGCCCTCTAGGAATATTAGTGTCAAATTGATAAGATAAAAAAATAACAGCACTGGAAGTATCGAACCGCGGCGTATAATATATTTCAACAAACTGCACTATTGCGTTTAAATGTGAACTTTCTGCGCCCCATCCCATTTTTGAAAATTTTTGAACAAAGTGAGTTTATTACAGATAGCGAAAGAATTTTTAATTCCATCGAAAATTCATGTAACAGTAAGATTGTTTGACGAATTTAATGGAAATTATATTAATTCAATTTTAGCCGAGATTAAATTCAATTTAATTTTATCGGACACATCGAATTAATAAATTAAAAGGGAATAAAGGACAGATTACTACTCTGGAAGGACCGTCATTGCGAATCGGCATTGTTTGCGGGGATACGATCTGTTTTTGCAATGTCCGTTGGCTCATTTTAACCTTGGACTAGTTCCAACCGTGTTGGGCAACTTACGCCCGAAACTGGGCTTTTAAGTGCGGCGACCCTGCAGGAGGGGGCCGATACGTATTCGAGAAGCGTCCGCTATGTTTTTGGCTATGTGTCCTAGAGACACTGTGGCCGGCCCGTAATGTAGGGCGAATCGAAGAGCCCGCCGAATTGCCCTAAGGTCGTTCCGGATGGGTGGCCTATTGAAAGTCGCCAGAGTACAGCGGTTTCCGACCTTTCGGACATCGTGAAACACTGAACAGTTGACTCTATCATGACTTTTTCCATAAAAGAGACAATCTGCATATGAAATTGTACGCGTTTAAAGCCAACAAATTGATATCATTGTCAATGTAAAACATGTTGATGTAAATCAACATTCCGGTTTATTTGAAATACGTTTTTGTAACCAATGTACCATAATTTTGTACTGTTTTTATACAGTGGAACGTGTGAAATAATAGAGTAACTAATTTTTATTTATCTTTGTTTCAGGTAAGTTGATAACCACACTTCCTACATGAAATTAGCGGGACCTTACTTGAGAGGGCATGCAAGAAACAATGGGTGAGCCCTTTTAGCCTCTAATAATATTTTCAGTGTTGATTTTTAAAAACATAGAACCTTCCTCTTGGCTTACAATCCGATTGATCATTTTCTCTTGACTGCTTTGAAAAAAAAAACTCGCCCAAAAAATACAAATCTTATTTTTTACTGCGATGTTAGTTGGGGAAGTATCTTTACAGAACCCGGGTAATATTTTTCTTGTTGGTACTAAAAACTAAAGAAGTTCTGCTTTGGGGTCGGCATGGAACGTGGCTCCGGCAAGTACTTCGCAAGCCCGCTCGATTTTCCGTTAAGAGCTTGGGCTTTCTTTCGAGTAGTACTGGCCCTACAAACTTTGTGGTGAAGGGGAGACGGGGGGCTTGATGTTCTTAGTTTGAAATTTTCAGCCAGCGCTGCAAGTTTAAAAAGCGTTAAAACCCCGCCTGAAGCCGGTCCGAAGAAGCACTTTCATACATCCTGGTACTCGGATGGTAACGGGGGGATTCGGCTTTTTCGTCGCGCCGTTAAATCGACGCAAAATGTTATTCTTGTCGAGAGAAAGAGAAAGAGAGACAGAGATGGGTCCCCAATCTGCAATTTAAAAGACACTGCGGGATACATATTTATGCGTGTTGGCTCTGGCGCGTGCGTCCTCGTGTAAATTAACGGATTTATTATTTGCGCCCGGGATTTATTATTTGCCGTTATCGCGGCTCTGCAAACAGAGATATACACCGCGGCCTCTGTAGTCCATCCCGGCCTTCTTCTCTCTCGCCGTTCGGAGGATTGGCTCGCAAGCTTTGATCCGAGCCCAAGTTGATTCAGTGGCGTTTGGAAATAATAAAGGAAACCCGGATTATGCAGAGGGAGGTACGTTGTAGACTAAAGACGAGCAGTCTCCGGACAAGTAAGAATCCTGATTATTATAGCGGATAATTGAATTCTGTGAACGAACTTTCGCTTTTTCTGTAGTTCATTCTCTGGCTGTGAAAGTTTAGTTCTCAATACTACCTCTTGGCTGGCTACTGGCGCTACTAAAAAAATAAATATTTATTATTTCACTTGTACTGCAAGTGGTGCCGCCCGAGATTACCTAATGTACGCGAAGCTTAAACCGTCCTTGACTAACAGGTGTTTGGCACGTCGACCGGCCGGTGCATACACCCGCAAATCGAGTTGGCACCGGTCGACCCAATGCAATTATGACAATATATGCCAATTAAATATGACCTATTCCATATCCAAACAAATATAATAATGATTTGCCATATTTCCGTGAGGTTTTTTACGCTTATCCTTCGTCAGTAATGCTCCGTAAGTTGGCATAAGCGGTTGTGGACATCGGTTTCGTTCTTCATAGTACAACCCGAGTTATCTAATAAAGGAGCGATCATATATCAACGTAGAAAAGCCTGATGAAATTGTATGTGATATTAGATGCTAAATTAGTACTAAATGTATGTAAATTATGTGTATCTCTTTAAACATGAGCACATTCACCATAATTGCCTCCGAACATTAATATAAATCTAAAAATTGGAATACTACCCAAAGCAGTGAAGCGGTTAATAGTTCCGTCCTTCCTTGGCCAGGGACCGTCGCATTCTCTCTCAACAACGACATTTACATACATCATAACTGTCCGCCCAACTACTTACATTTATCCGTTGCTGACAAGCCTCAAGTTTTCCGGGAAGGCTATTGCAACCGACTGAAAATTAATGAGATTCTCTGGACGTTTTGTCGGTTCCTTTCCATCATCTCTCTCTCTTTGGTTCCGTCATTTCTACTTAGCGATCATGGTGGTAAAATCTGATACTATAATCAAGATTTTGCCAGCACATTATTTCTTTCACCGTGTAACGAACACAGTAGTTTGTATACTTAAATTACAATTTCGATTAACGGTCTGTGCATTAGTCCGTAACTTATATTTTAAGGAAATTCGTCACGATATGAATTTACAACTGTCAATCAGACGAGGGAAGTCGAGGGTGTTATTTTAAGAATGCGAATTTCGAAATTTATAGTTTAGAATTAGAAATGGACAAAATGTTGGCGGAATATTTGGCTTTCAGGGCCGTTTGGCGGGCCAACCCGCAAATGATCCCTGCTCTTATTAAGACCGCTTCTCAGAATCGAGCTACCCCCTTTTCTTTTGTTTGGGTGACTATAACTCTATTTTCGTACTCCTGTTTCATAATCGGTTCAAATTAGAAATTTAGGAAGTTATATTCGGAGTTATTTTTGTCCACGACTTCAAGTTTTTTTAATGATTCTTTAATCTAATTATTGCAGTTTCCAATGATTCAGGTGTATCGATATATTAGACATTGAAGGGCTTGCGCTTAGCTTGACCAAACACTGTTGTTTATATTAAGAAAGTCGCATAGTAGGTATTGATGATATCATAATTCCACCATCCCACTCATTTTAATTTAATCCTGTCGGATTTACCATTGAATGATAATTATTTTTAGTAATTCTGTGTGATTGATTAGGCTGAAGGAAGTGCTTTTGTAGCTCCTGTCCAAATATAATGTTTTCCAAACTATATCTTCGTGGTATTGTCTCCATCGAATTGTTGGTATCCACTGGGAAAAACCAGCTTATAGATGGTCTCCATCATCTGTCGGTCTTCGAATAGCATTGTGATTGAATGAATATTCCGAGAAATGGTATTTTCAGATTTCTTTCCAAGACTTCTCTTGATATATTTATACTAATCAGGAAGAATTAAGGATGGTACAGAGTACTTTGGATTCTATTGGTAGTAATTGGTAGGTCATTTTAAAGGTATATTTTAAAAATAGGACCCGTGCCAATATCGTGACCTACTTTAAAACGCGGAAGTACTAGATAGCAAAATTACGACGTATTTTTCATCTCCCTTTCGAGAATCTTGAGATAAAGTTAATTTCAATAAAACACTCCTCGAACGATTTTTAAACACACTTGTGCTCTTGTCTTGTGGCGTTATAAATAAAGAGCCCACTCAAGGCACTACCTTGAGCTTTATCGGTGTTCTCTCTTTCTGAACTTGCATAACGTTTGCATTCGTATTAATTGATCGACCCCTTGAGTGTGATCGAACGGGAGCTAATTTAAATACGGAGTGTCCCAAGAAAATGTGTGCACGTTAATCATGCATTACCGTTCGAGGCATTAGGTTTATTAAATTCAATGTAGCTGGGAACCTCACTGTTAGTGTCTAGTTAAAATCATATCGACTACCATATTTCGCGTACCTGTGATTTTAATTACTATCACTGAGTACTACTGACGATGGCGAAATCGCAAACAGGTCGTGCTTAGAACTAACTAATCGAGTGAAGAGACAAAAAGATTACGTGTCACGTCTCCATATTAAGCTATAATTGAATCGCCGTTCAGATTGCGACACAACACACAGATAGTAATTAAATCGGACGTGTTTTACATTCGGAACATCGGCGGGAGAATCGTCCTAATCCTCAACGTGCCGCGTTGAAACCCGCTTATTTGCATACTCCCTGGTCTCGGTCCATTGTTGGCGGGTATATCACCGCGTTCGCTCCAATCTTATCGGAGGCTCGATTTTTCGAGGAAAATGTCGACGTTATGTCATCGCGATTAAACAATATGCGGACGCGGTCTAAAAAGTTTTTAATTAACTCCCTCACGTAAGCCGCCGGGCGTTTGTGTGTGTCATCGCCTTATTGCTCAAGGTGATTGATCGAGGACAGTTTTACAGGCTGAGATTAGCGCAGTTGTTGGAATGGCAACTAGAAAATGTTATTGGCACCGTGGAGATAAAGGGAAAACAATCAATAGAATTGAATCAATAGAATAAGCAAATTAATGTTTACCTTAACCTTATTTCAGAAAACAGGTTCAATTGGTAGGTGACACGTGGCTAGAACAAAGCAATTGTCCCAGGGTCCCCTGTCCAGGCTTGGGTCGACATTACTATGTCTATAGGATATAGTAGTCGATATGTCGATACGATATCGAGTAGTCGATCTCAGAAGACTCATGAGACAATTCTGAAAGGATTAGTTCATGACTAGTTAGTTCAATTTGGCCCTACGGTAAATCAGTTTCTCCCTATCTTCAGTAGCGTTCCGTCATTAGGGAGGGACTAAGGGCAAATTGGTTATTCCCATCTGCAATGCTACTGCTCTGCCACTGTACCTTTACTGTCGGAACATTAAGGGCGATGGCGAGAAGCCGGACCCGGTATAAGATCAAATCAGAGGAGAAGAGAAATAATTAAGATATTCCAAACCGAAACCCTTTGTGGGACCGCCTTAAAATAAGGATTCGACATGTAGTGTATGTGGGAAATCCAGTTTTTTTTTATCTTGCATAACCTTAAGATGGAATAGCCCATAGGGTTAATTTGGGAGCCCCCGGGGGCCAATTGGTTTATACAATGAATTGGCCCGCCGGTCGTGAATTGTGATCAATTGTTGTTCGAAACTGGTGACTTCTGGAATTGGGGCCACCACATATCGTTATTAGATTAATAAGAATTAATTCCCGAAGCCCTCTCCCCCTCCCTCTCTCTCTTTCTCTCCCTCCCTCCCTCTCCCGCTCTTGGTTTCGCGTGCATGTGTGTGTGTGTGTGTGTCTGGTTGTGCGGCGCGTGCTCGCGCGCCTATCACCCCGTTCCCAATGTCGTCACGCCTTCCCCCGGCATACATTCCCCGGGCACACTTTGCCCCACCGTGAATCCAGGATATGCACCAACATTTCGCCATATTTACGCCCCGGGAGCTCAACATTTTGGTTCCAAACGCCCTGTAAATATTTATAGAACGATAAGGTTATATCTATAACCCGATGACCGCTGTTTTTCCGGCGTTTTGCATTCAGTACACACCGCAGCTGTGGCCAAATTCACCGCTATGAAAAGCAGTCATCACTCTTTCGTTTAATATTAATGCCGGCAATCAATTAATATTTATTGACAAACACTCAACAATTCGTGTTTTAAATTTTAAATGCGGCCGCGACTCGGACATTGCAGATTGCCCTATGACTTCAGCAAGGCGCTGCTATGATACATTTGCAACATGGTGATAGTTCAGTGCGTCCCTGACACCCTACGAGGGGAACACAGTCGCTACTAACGAATATTTTTTTTACGTAATTGCTCTATTTCAATCTACCGGCCGTTCAAGGGCTGTCAATTACTGGGGACGCGTTTCAAGGTAGGATAACTGTAACGAAATATCTGGGTTGATAAATATATCGAAAACGTGCTTATCGTGCCGACGAAAAGTCCAATTAAACATCGAAGAATTTTAAAACCCCCTTAAATTATTCTGGTACTCTGTCGAGTTGAGGACAACAGTATATTTAACCTAAAATTAATAGTGTAAAGGTATTATTACCCCGAATTTGCAGTAATTTGTTTAACGTACATATATATTATATGTGTGTTACCTTATGAAAATGTTTTCTTTATTATTGGAGAAAAATGGGGTCTAAAGGTCCAGTACCCGTCTTGTTCCATTCGGAAACATTATAACGAGTTAGCAATGTTTCTTCTGCCAATTTAGCAAGGTTAAGCACACAGTTTTGTCCTATAATTTCAAATGCATGAGGAGGCGAGAGTGTTTTCGAATGTTATTTACGATAAAAATAATAATGGAAAGAAACGTACGGTCCGCATACATTTCTTCGCACTTCACGACGCGCCCAGTGGCTCGCTCTGGCTAGCAGCTTCCAGTTACTAGGGAGAGGAGTCAAGGATATCAGGAGGATTTAATATAGCGCCCATTCCCCTTCTTACAGGATAATTGAAATAATTTATTTCCAAAATTAACATTAAACGACTCTTAAGAGTTTTCGATATTTTATATGTATAACACCTGTCAATCTAAATCGCTTTATTGTAGACACATCATATCGCTTTCATGATATCGCGTCCTTATCGGTGCTTATAAGTAATCCTACTTAAATCTGGTTACTGTAGATATTGTATAACATTCTTGCGATCGAATCGACAACGACATTCCGTATGTGCCCTTGTAATAATCCCTAAATGATTTCCTTAATTTATAATATATTGATCGAATAAGTAAAATTATATCCAGTAAGGATTTCATTGAAGGATAACATTAAACTTTCGATTTTCTGTTACTGAAAAAAATCCCATTTTGTCCTAGTTTCTTCAGAAATTTCGTTTATTGTATTGTTCCATCTGACTTAACGGTATAATGAATTAAGTTTTGAGACAAAGTAATGAACGTTGTCCACCTCTCGTATGGCCGATGATAGCGGCAATCAGTATGTGATGTTTTCATTAAGTGCCGCGGGCCTCGAATACATCTCACGAGCACTTTACACCATGACTTTCGAGCTCGCGCTTGACCAAAACTTATTCCGAACAATATTTCTCTTGTTTTTAAAATCGTGTTCAATCCGAAGAATTTGAAATGTCTAAAGCATCCACTCTATCAGTATCTCACTTATATTACTAATCATATTTTGTGAATTATAACCAGGGCGACCTACTGTGTGGTACATTTTATAGGTTATACTGCTTAATTCGAATTTATAGTTATGTCTGAATTTGGAAAAAAATGAATGTCATGTGCTAGTTCCCTATAAGAGAAATCGAAATTGTGGTTGTCGTGGCAACGCGACGGTTATGTTGTGGCTACATAAAGGGACGTTATTGTTCCGTTTGTTGCCATGATTACTATATTTTAAAAATTTGACTCGCGGTTAAATTATCGGGCAGATTTTATCGCACAAAATTGGCTATATGTACTGCTTGTATTGATCGTCTCGTAGGGCCAGTTATTTCATGCGCTATCACTGCTACAACCTGGAGTGAATTCTGAACCAGGGTTCATTTCCTTGATTCCCAGGTACTTATTTAGGACGGTCTTCTGACAAATAAAAGTCCGTAAAAGCTTGAAGGAAGAAATTGCGAATGTAGCCTTCGGCCGCATTGCGCGAAGGTAGAAAACGGAACAAATGCTTTCCTCATTGTTCGCACGGGGAAGCCTTATTCGGATGCGTTTTAATGAGTTTCCATGAACGTGTTCGCTTCGAGTACTTACGAAATTGGGTGGGACTGCTAACGTGTACGGACTTTTTTTTTCATGTCCTTTATTTACAAATTCTTAGGTGCAAATTTCTTTCTTATATTCTCTACATTTGAGAAAGTTACTGTTTTTCCTCATCACTATTACTGTCGAGATTTGTGTTTACTCGGTTTTCCAAAGCGCTTCTCACCTTTCGTGCGCATTTCTTATTCTTCCTGGTACACCCCTATTGGTAGTCGGAAAACGAACAATACGTTGAACTTGGAGTCGACGGTCGGTTCTTTGACCTCAACCGATATTGGACTTGTAATAAGCGTTTAAATAATCACTCAACTCCCCTTCATAAGTGCTGAGTTAAGTTCAGTGCGAGGTGTCCCCCATAATGTTCCTGATTATAGCCTTTGTGATGGAAGTTCAATAATCCCCCTCCCCCCCCTATATAAAGAACAATTCATGTATTCTGAAATTCCCCTTTCGATGGTCGCCGCCATCTGAGCGGACCTGGGGGTCTATATTTAGACAGGAATCCAACGAATTCGGCCGTATTTTTCTCCTCGCGGCGCCCGTTAACGTTTTCCCTCTGAAAGTCGAATGGGGAAAACTTGCAACTTTTCTGATTCAGCAGATTCAGTCGGAGTTCAACGGACGGGCCCCACTGACGTTCCATAGGGGAAGGTCGAGTCCTGAAATAGCGGCTCGCCATTTTAGTCCCCACAGCACCATTTTCTACCATACTAGAGAACTAGGTCCTATTAAATCAATATAATTGAGGTTTCGAGTATGTTTATTTTGTGCTTCACCCTGCTTTTAATGACTCATATTTAAGATTATAGTAAAGTATGTTGGCTGAGCCAGAGTTTGGAATATTATTTAAACAATTTATTTAAAGAGAATGCTTTGAATCTCAATCAGGACTTACAAGAATATTTCTTTTGGACAGTAAAACGCAATGTATTGTACTACAAAAGTACCAGTGATTATATGTCATTTTATACGAGGAAATTCCGAAAAATATTATTTGTTTAATTTAAGCTGCTGTTTGTTTGGATGTCACTGAGGGCTTGCAGTATATTCGGTTGCGATTTTTTTGGTCCTAACATAAATATGTCGGGTATTTCGATATCGTCAGTAGCATAAGGCGAGTCTGTCGTATTCAAATAGTGCCAAGCTAACGGTTTATTTAAATGCAACCTGATTGACAGATTACCTGTGTAGTGGCAAAACAGACAGAATTCTTCATCTATAATTCTCTGGTTACTCTTATTGCCGGCAGAATACGGTCACTGCACTGTTACTGGTGTAGTGTTTGCCTTGTTACGATTGTTATTATCGGGTTTCATTACCTACATCCTGAAAATTGACATTTTGAAAGAACATTAAAACGTCGAAAATATAGTAATCTCGACAGCCGAAAACGCATTAGTGCAGACTCCCGATAACGGAGTCTGCAGGCTGGAAAACCTGTTACGGATATAGCATCACTTCAGGTGATGTTTGCAGTTGCCTAATGGCGGATACGCTACATTTGCGCCGCGATCCCTTCCCTTCCCCCTCGTCCGCTCCTCACTACTCGCCTCAATAATCCCAACCAAATTTTCCTTTGAATTTTCCCTTCTCGACACTCTGACAAATTGATTTATTCGCTTCAGAGATTCATTTATTGATGCCTCTGTTCGAAGCTTTGCATTAGGCTCTCTGATATTGACAACGAAATGATGTACAAATAAAGTGTGAAGTTTATCAAATAATTTTTCAAACTCACGCTTTGTAGTGTTCAAATTTTGAGGATTTGAATTAATTTGTGTTACTGTTCATTCTCATAACCCAAAGACATTCATAATTATAACGTTTTATTATTTTATTATTTATTAATTTAAGGTACCCGGATTACCCTTTGCAGTAAGGTGTCAGTCGACAGTACTCAGCGAGGGTTTGGCAATCTTTCACCTGGAGTATATATTACTGGGCTTAGATACGGGGAGTTCTCTCCAAAGCCCCTTCTTTATTTAAAAAAAAAACAGAAAAACTGCTGGGGTTTCCCTATTTAGATCAATCGGGGCTCCCAGTCAAGGTGGACCGCCGTCAGTCCCACGCCCCTCTTTGCGACACTGCAGATGCAATTTCAAATTGAGACCAGGCCCGCTGAATAAGGCCGAGCGGCCTACTATTCCCGACGATTGGCTCCATTGAAATTTGTACCATTAGTTCACGGTTTTCTATTCCAGGTATTAACTTACGGCTAATTGTATAAGACCTTATAAAGTGCAGTCGGATTTAATATCCGAGATTACTTGTTGTGACGACTTTCTAGTAGAGTATTAGAAACCGTGTCTACGTACAGGTTGCCAATAAACTAAGACGCATTCGTAATACATTGTTCTATAGAATTTGTATTTTATTTATTTATTTTTCAGTTCTTCGGATATAAGCAATAGGCGTACTAGTTTCTATTTGATGGCCCTTCGCGTCTGCTAACTGTAGTAATGAGGAACGCGTTTTGTTATTTTCATCTTGAGTATATAGAGCGGTGCCATCAGTTCACACGTGGACTATGCTACCCTCGGTGTCATTAGTGGATGGTTGAACGTCATACTTTCGTGCGAACGAATGGGCTTCACAACGCGTGCATAATTCGATTCCACCGAACGGAAGGAGGGCGTAGAACTATCCGACCGTTGAGCTGTGTGCGCCCTCCCTCCGTCTCTTTTCCCAATTTCTCTCTCCATTTCTTCATGAGGCCCTCATCAATGCTTTTATTGTCACTGTTTGTCCTATTATTAGAATCTTACTTTGTACCGATGTGATTTTCTGTTATTTGCACATTCGGGGCTTCAGATAAGTACTTAAATTAATGACGATAATTAATGGAATATTAATATGATTGTGTTTGGTGTTTTCAGACTGAGAGCGAGGGCTCTACGGGGGAGGAGGGTGGTCGTCTGACCGGGGGTGGGGATGGTGGCGGTGATGGGGTGGTGTGGAGAGCCCGGGGCGGAGGGGTGGCGGCGGGGCGGTGGGGGCGGCGGGGCCCACGAGTGCGACGAGGCCCTCTCCTACTGCGAGCTCCACGACGTGCCCCCGCCCCCGGACGGCGGCTACGGCTGGGTCATCGTCTTCGCCAGCTTCCTCTGCAACATGATCGTCGACGGTATCGCCTACACCTTCGGCGTCTTCTTAGGTAAATTCGACGACTACTTCGGCGAGGGAAAGGGCAAAACTGCCTGGGTCGGATCCCTACTCTCCGGAATGTATCTCCTAGTAGGTCAGTATCCTTAATTATATTACGCTTACATTTTTCCCTCACGTCTCCAGACATTTTACCGATGTCGTCTTAATTTGGTCCTTCCTAAAGGGGATTATGTACAAATCGCTGAGGTACATGGCTATGGCCCAGTATAAGTCCGTTATTGCTGGACTGTTTTAATCTCTAATCGTTACCGGACATTTATAATATATATATATATATATATATATATATATATATATATATATATATATATACATATAAATATATCCAGTATTTTTTACATAATATACATATTTCTGCTCGCACGCATTTCTGTAGTCTAAAACGGTGAAATCGGCATGTAACATTGAATATTAACCGTACAACCATACGTACTCGTAAATCTCTGATTACGATTCAAAAGGTATGAACCTCTCGTACCGGTATTTCCGCCGGGGCTCCGTTCGTTCTTATGAAACGACAACGTAGTTGATATTTAGATGGTTTTTCATTTAAAATGTAGGAAACAATAGCGGGGTCGTGACGGCGAAACAAACACTTCTGGCGAGTGGCTCTCGGTCGGTACGCGACATCAGAAAAACTGCGCCTCCTTCTGTGCCACTTCCCCCCTTGTAATTGTTGTACTCCGGAAAGGCTAATTACGAATAAGAAGGGACCGAGACAAATATTGAAGCTTTCGAGTGCAGAGCCTTTGCTTACAATCATTCCGGCACCGACAACCTTCTTACTTCTGTTTTCCTGTTATTTTCTTCTTATGTTTTTTTGTTTTTCTGTTGCTGACAAATTTTCGCACTATTTCTGACAAATTTTGAAGGCGTTTGGAATAATAATTATAAATTGAAGTTCAGGTGGTTGATGCTGAAT
Source organism: Lethocerus indicus (assembly GCA_019843655.1). Taxonomy (NCBI): domain Eukaryota; kingdom Metazoa; phylum Arthropoda; class Insecta; order Hemiptera; family Belostomatidae; genus Lethocerus; species Lethocerus indicus. Next base: position 12,345,758 of record JACDQD010000011.1, read on the forward strand.
TACTTCGTCAGAATTTTTAATCTTATTATTAAAATCAGGCGACATGCGTAGTTATCTGAACATTTTTACGGTTTTTCATTTGAATCGAACAAAACGAATCTTTCAAAAGGTTATCATGCCCTTTGAGAGATGTATTACTGTGTAATAACCTGAAAGCTTCTCGTTTGACCTGATTGTATTGCTTTACAAATCCCTTTGTAAAGAAGTCCCTTGACAAGAACCATGATGAATCGCGGCATCCACCGCACCAGAACGATGTATTAAGTTATTAAATTACACTTTCAGAGTTCATTTAACATCAATTCCATCATCGAGCCAGACCCAAATTAGATTTTTCATATTCCGATAATGTTTTTCTGATGGAGATTGCATTTTATTATTATCTTAAACAATTAATTTATATTATACGCTTTACGGAAAAGAAGTACTAAAATTCTTTTCCGATTATCGGCAGATGAAGGGCGAAGCCCCGAGCCCCTTAGTATTTTGTATTCCTTTATTAAATTCCGTTCTCTCCCATTGAGGAATGACTCGGCTGAATTAATAGACCGGTTTGAACTCGTTGGGGAAGGTCGGCCTCGGCAGAAGGGGAATAATTCAATGGCCTCACATCGCGTCGATTAGTTGACCTATCAATGCACAGGTTCATCTCACTTCGCGTTAAATAAACCCATTTAATCGCCGTCCGATGTACCGGCGGGTCAACTTTGACCGCGACAACTTCCAAGAAGAAAATATAAAAAGAAATATAAAAGTCGAAGCGAATCATTTTAATTTTGTACCCAAATATGGGTTTGATAATTTCGGAATTCTGACGCTTAACACTAACAATGAGTTTCGATTAAAATAAGATTTTCTTCTTAAGCTGATTTTTCGTTGAGTAAAAATAATTTTACTCTCTACCCGTCAATATCGAATTAAAAACTGTCTTGTCAATTTCCATGTTTTTTAATTGCAATTATAAAATTATAATTTTTTCTATTGCAGGTCCCGTAGTAAGCGCTCTGACGAACAAATTTGGGTGCAGAAGCGTTTGCATCGCGGGCAGTATAATCGGGTGTTTGGCCTTCGTCCTTTCAACAATGTCAACGTCGGTTAACATGCTTATGCTCACATACGGCGTGCTCGGAGGTCAGTTACCGTAAACGGTTTAATTAATTACCGAGTTTATCAATACACAACGAGATTGGACGTAGTGGGTTACGAGCCAAAATGAAGGTCCTGGCTGTGATAAAGGCAATAATAAAGGCTTTATCCTTGAATCAGGACAGTTTGAAGTGCTGAAAAAAACTAAAAAAACAGAATTTTACCTAAACAAGTAACAGTTGTTAAATAAGCTTCAAAGTATAAAAATACTATAAACTATAAAATACTATAAAAATAAGTGTTCTGTCCATTTCTAAGCATGACGTGCTTTTTTAATAAGTACTAGACCCCCCAAAACATTCTACTTTCATGTTTATTTCCTGATATTATCTTGAATTTAAAATTTCTACATCTCTATACTTTTCCAGATAAATATCATTTATAGTATATCGTGGGGAAATTTATATATAGGATATGTTAGTATTAATAAAAATATCTTGGAACACATAATGTTATGGAATAATAACATTGTCATAATTTTATAAAACTGAGCCACGAACTGAGAATACTTTCTATTCATTAAATGTTAATAAGCGAGATAAGCCAAATTTAGGCCAAATGCAGAGGCAAATATAATTTTTCGCGAATGTATTTTACGGGTCAAAGCCTCGTACGCCCTTGAGAATCCAGTAGGCGTAACCCGCTCATAAATGCAGTCTCATTCGTAGATTTATAGTTATCATTAACATTGTTCAAAACCAACCGAGTTTATTACTTGTGCCAACAATCGTTTTACTTTAAAAGGAGAACGAGGATCGTGATTGATGTTATGCTTCGTAAAGAACTTAATTGCAGCGTAATTAGTTGCCTTTGTATAATAAAGTAGAACGCTATTAATTGTAGAAGGCGTTTATGTATCTTTTTACAATATTTTTTAAACGAAAAATATATACATTTAATAAAATGTATTCAGTCTTCCACGGCGTAATTCATCTGCTAACTTATTTGACATTTTTGGGTATTCTGATCTGGGGATGAAAAAGATCAATTCTGAATATTCTTAAGAAGGTCTCGCATCGCTCTCGATTTTTGTAATCCACTTCTCTGATCTTATGAATTACATTTTTCCTTCTACAATCTTCTCCATCTTGGGGTATTCCTGTCGGACAGCTGCTGGGTATCCATAAAACGATCCCGCACGTGATCAATCGTAGGTTATAGTCTTGTTCGCTTCGTAAACAAAATTACGAACTGAACTTATAAGTGAGAGGGGCGCAAACTCATAACGGCCAGGGCTGAGCCCCTCCACCTGGCATTAGGGTTGGCCAAACTCCGGTTGGCAACTGTGTCAGCGATGCCGTTTCAAAACGAGCCCAACCTTGTTTTAAGTTGCACAATTTTTGCATTGGCCGACCGGCGCGGCGTGGAGTGGGAAGCGAAGTTGAGCAACTTCGCGAAGCCGCCGGTGGGGGACTTTCGTGACGATGACGGATGGATCGTTCTTTCCTCCCGGTAAGCTAAGCTGGCTCCGTTGAATGCGAATGGCTTGTTTCTTTGACCCGTAGGACGTCGGAAATTCTTCCTTCTCTAGGCCTTAGATTAAAATGTTTAAATTGCGAACAATTATAGAAAAAAGTTTATAACATTCTATGTCATTTGCACAATCTAAAACTTACAAAATTGCGTTGTAGTTTTTACAAAAATTTATACCATTTTATGAAATCCATCCAGCGAGTTGAATTCGCATTGACCTGAAGCAACAAGGAAACAGAAACATTGTTTACTGTGTAATATTTAGTATTTTCAAAAAGAACAAAACTACTAAAGGTTTTATTAAATTGAATGTCACTAATAAATAATAATATACTCCAATAAGTAAATGTAATTTGAATTTAAATGTGACTTGGGCAATGTGGGTTTCCGGATTACTTCAGATTTTCTATGCTTTATCAGGCGAATTTAACCTTTCGTTCACTCCTCGTCCTTGAAGGAGTAACTGCTAATTAAGTCGACCCTATTTATAATACAAACACTGTATAAGATAAAATGCCGTCGTAAAATCCATTTCGAACCCTAGATGTTTTGACAGTGTTGAGTCTTTAATGCAGTTCAAGACCAAAATGGAGACCTATAAGCCAATTGTTGAAGAATGGAAAATGAATGACTTAAAATAATTTATGACTTCCCTGAATACACCGAAATAATTAAGTTGGAAACCGAACAAATACACAACATATCGGAATTTTGCTAAATTTGGGTAGTCATCGAACGTATTAATAAAACATTCTTTAAATGTATTCAAGATTAAGTATTCTATCTTCACTCGGTCCTAATTTAGGCCGATTTCGACTTCTCGCCACAGTCGCTGGTATCGCGTTAGTAATTTAGCCAGGTCTTACGGCGTTTCGGCGTGCTGGCGGTCACAGTGCTGATGGGATGCTTCAAATGATATATTTCTAACCGAAGTGTGCCGAGTGTTGACCTTACGAACGCTGTCAACCGACAATATTGTACGTAACTTACCGTAAATAAGGTTACTTGGCACAGAGTACGACTCGCCAGCCTCGCCGTATTTGGTAACTCGAGGTATTAATTTTGTCCGGTTTCTGCCAATCGTAAAAATGCTATTGAATACATCCCGCACTCTGTTTTTCCTAATGCTTGTATACTGTAATCTTATAGTTTACTGTTATAATATATCATCAATAATGGGTCATATTAATGGTTAATATTCCGAGTTAACAATGGGGATAAACAATATATATTTTCTTATGTTTTAACAGGAATCGGTTTCGGTTTAATATACTTACCGGCCGTCGTTTGCGTGGGATACTACTTCGAAACGAAGCGCTCGCTTGCCACTGGTATTGCCGTCTGCGGTTCTGGATTTGGTACTTTTGCGTTTGCCCCTTTGGCCAACCTCCTGCTCGAGTATTTCGACTGGAAGGGTGCAAATCTCATCCTGGCCGGACTTATATTCAACTGTGCCGTAAGTAATATTTGCCAGCTGTTATATATTCGGGATCGTGTTATTCCAAGTAGTATTTCTGAAAATACACAGAATGAGGAAATGTTCCAGTAGGATGTAATTGAATAGGCTTAGCTTTATGCTTAGATAAATATTTTTAAAACCAGCTTTCTTAATGCTTAGAAAAAACACTTATGGCTTCTGTATGTCAGTATTAAGTATGAAGGAAAAGTGAAGGAATTTTTAGATTAGTTAAAGGAGAAATGTATATTTCTATCAATCCGCTAAAGTGTATCAACTGATGAGACACCGTATCGACGTTGTATCTAAGAATAGTAACTAGTATTTTTCCAAATTTTTTGTCGAGTCAAACGTACAAGGTGCTTTCAGTTTAATAATATTTGTTATTCTTACTTTTGAACGGAACAAAGGCTACGTGCAGTATTGAATACCTTTATGTCCTCCAGGTGTTCGGAGCGCTGATGAGGCCTCTGGAGTTCCCGAAGGGTCCCTCGTGCAAGCCCCTCCTGCAGAGGATGGCCGACGAGAAGCGGTTCCAGATGGAGCGCGGCTCCATAGGCGGCTCCTACTTCATAGTCCAGTTGCCCGACGGTACAATGGAAAAGAGGATGAAGATGCCCATCAACATCGACCCGGGCGTCCACTCCAGTTTCAACCTGGACGAGCTTGTGCCCGGCACGCCGATAACTCCCGTCCCGACCATGGCCGTACTGCCGACCATCACGGAGGCCAAGGTCCCAGAACAGAGCGGATCTTCGAACGAGTCTTCCAACAGCTCCAACTCCGGTAATTACCATTAAGCCGTTTCCCTACATTTTACAGTAATTCAGGGGGCAATTGAAGGAAGTCGCGAATAAAATAAATTCGTTAAAAGGTTCAAATTTGCAACCTTCCATACTCTCGTTAGCAAAGTAGATAATAAAGGCAAGATGTCCGTTTATGATGAAATTAATAACTAAGTCGTGATTTATTATCGAGTCCTTCCATCGCTTTCGAAATTACTATAATAATTGTATTATAATTTTAGGGAGAGGACATTGTCCATTGGTGAGGGACTCCACCTATTTTCTTCTAGGTTAGGTCGAACGATTTCGACTTCTCGCCGTCGAAAATGGCGGCCTAAAAAGTATATTTTGTTGAGAACTGTTATTATTATTTTAAAAGGGAGCAACGTCGACCTGAAGAAGGACGGGGTTACAAAGAAAGCAGACGACAAAGAAGAGGAGAAGGACGGAAAGAAGCCGGAACCGCCGAAACCTTCGATGCCGAGGAACGCCTCTCAACCGGCTTTCACTACTCACGTCCAGGGCCTGCCCAAGAACGGTTCTGTCCCGTTCTTCGATCGGATCCGGAAGACCAGCCAGGGGGACAGGTTCAAGCCAACCCTGCAGGCCATCAGAGTCTCCAGGCCAAACATCAGCTCAAACGGCGATGTCAGGAAATCCCTCCATTTGAAACTCTCCAACCCCTCAATTGTCGGAGGCAGCAGGAACAACAACTGTGAAGAGATGTGGTCCAAAACCGACGTTAGTCCTTAATTCTTTATATTATTATTATTCTCCTACTATCTTCTACCTTTCCTCCGCTAAATAGTGAAACACCTAACCTCACATCACACATCATAAGCGTGGAAACAGATCTTAAAAGTATGACAGTCTAAATCCCTGCAGACCACCAAACTGGTATCATGGAAACAAATGATTTGTTTTCCATTACTTAATATCAGAATAACCCGAAATATACACAAATTCAGTATTTGTGATGTGATGTTAAGGGCTCGAGTATTTCCTTAAATAATCATTATTAATATAATGTTTCACTGAAATGTGGACAATATTTATTCATACAAATATGAGTATCTGTTTTTGTCAAATAATTTTGATCAAGTTCTGCAAGAAGCAAAACTGTGTAATATGCCATCCATCTTTTTTTACAGTATAAAATCTTGCAACTATTTACATTGTAGTTTACTGTTTTAATGTATTTATATTACATTTAAATTTCAGATTGACGTTGAAAGCGTGGGGTTTGCCGCAAGCCGAGCCAGTATGTCTGCTAGAAAAGAGCTGATCAGACCACTGTCTCGTAAAGACATATTTTACTCTGGTTCCATTGTCAACCTGCCTGAATATCAGTCTCAGAGGTCTCTTGCAGGCTACAGACAGAGTGTGGTCTCACTGCCCAGATACCACAGGGGACCAGATGGAGAAGTGCAAGAACCACGTGAGATTAGATTACATATTCAATTTTTATTATTATAATGACAATAATAATCAGTTATTTATATTAGTCAATTATTGAAGTAATCATTATAATCTTGCAAGTTGAAACCTTATTTTTCATAAAAATTCTTTCATATTTTATAAATCAAACTGCAAATGTGTTTCCCATAACTGCATACTCTGACTTAATATGTATTAAATCTGGTGGAAAATTCTTAACTTAGTTATAAATGCAGTGAAGTAGCCAAAATGTATCTGGACATTATTAAACACTTTTCTATTATTAATGGCACACTAAATTCCACTCCAATTCCATTGATATTGTCTTGTTTTATTGACACCAATTTTATATTGTATGCTTGTATGGAGAAAAGTAATTTAAAAATTAAATTACAAAAAATAATGAGGGGATTATAACAATTATCTCAGAAAATCTATTATTATTTGAGTGTAGTACCAACTGACTTGCACACACCCATGAATTCTTATATAAATTTTAAGTTTATATTTTTTACCTCTTAGAGCTTCAAAAGATATTCAGTATTTTATATAAGTTGATAAAGTTATATCAGTTTTAAGGATTTTAGATTTCAGTTTTAATAACTCATTCATTTAACATTCTGTTTTTACAGTGGCTTTGTTGTATTTGATTTATATTACTGATTTTAAAATATACTTTTTCCAGCTGAACTGTGCCCATGTTTGACTTTGCCGGAATCCTTTAAATCAGCACTGGCAGCCATGTTGGACGTTTCACTGCTTAAGGATCCAGTTTTTCTTCTTATTGGCATCAGTAATGTTTTTGGAATGGCCGGTCTCTATGTGCCATTCGTGTATCTGATTCAAGCTGCAGTTGAAGACGTATGTAATTTTGTTCTTAAGCTCTTATTATCACTTAATATTACCAATATAATATTCATAAATAATAAGTGGACAAAATATTCTACAATATTATGATGATATTATTTTATAGTTAATATAATTATTAAAGTATTCTCAGTAATATTATTAAAGTCATAAGCATTATTAGGCGCTGTTATACATATTTTATTTCGACATTTCTGTTACAAAAATTAAAAAATTTAATTTATGATATATGTACTCTTAATGTTTACTCCTCTCATTCTATTTATGTTCAAATATTTATAAGAAATTAAAATTTTATTATTAGACTATTGTTTTATCAATTTCAATGTTTTTAGTATTCATTAAAATCCAAATGGATAGAAAACAGATCTAAGCGTTAAAAAATAAGAAGAAAAATAATCCTAAAGATCTATACATTTATGTTTAAATGAAACCAATAATTTAGACTTTTGTTTTTTGGGTTATTTACAATTAGATTTTAATTTGTTGAAAAACCTTCATTTTGAACTCTTATGAGTCCACCTGTAGATGGACTTAAAAACTGAGATTAGTCCAGTCCTGAAATATACCAGTGTGCATTAACTAGTAAGCATATCGATAGAAACTTTGTTTCATATGATACGCAGGGAATTGAGGAAAACACGGCCTCCTTTTTGCTGTCTATAATTGGTATCACCAACACTGTGGGCCGTGTACTCTGCGGCTACATCGCCGATTTCCCATCAGTGAACTCGCTGTTTCTGAACAACATGAGTCTGATCGTGTCCACTGTTGCAGTCACGGCCACACCATTTTGCAAAACTTATGCCGCATACGTCACGGTCGCTATATTTTTTGGAATCGCTATCTGTAAGTTAAAACAAATAGAATGCAATAACTTAATAATTTATGATGCCCTGTTTGTGTGTTGTTATAAAAATTTGGAGTACCATCACACTTGTTATCTTGTGCTACCTACTCGCACAGTTGGCCTAAGCATCACACTCTGCTAGTCATAGGATCCTCACTATTGCAGATGCAATGTTTCTATGATTTTATTCACATTAATGCTGTTGAAACCGGTTTAGTATAGGACCAAATAAGCAAGTTTCAAGTGTGTCTTAACAGATCACAAGAATGATAAAATTCCTGTTAATTAACCAGAATTAAATTCATTAAAAAAAAAAAATTAAATTTAATGTTACACTCAACATTTACAATAATGTTCAAACTGTGTTCAAAATATATGTTCCCCTTGTTTAATGTAGTCTTGTGTTTATTAATGTAATATTAAATTTATTTTTTTTTTTTTTGTATTCAGTTATAAAAAGTGAGTCATTTGTAAGGATATTTAAATGTGATCTGTGTAAGTTCATAATTGAAAATTTTATGTCATCTATTTTTTGCATATTTATTTTTTGAGTTTTATATATATTTAATAGCAACATTCTATACTAAAATTTGTGGGAATTTTCTATTAAAATAATATGCCCTAATGTGGCAGTGAGTATGGGTAAATGAATAAATACCAAGGTAAAATCTTTAGAATAAAGATTGTAATTAAAGATGATATAGTTTAACATGCCTGTTTTGTGTTCTGTGAGGGGTTGTTACTGTAGATTTCGTGTGTTTCCGTCTCCTCTCGCTGGTTTGGTCTTTTGCTAGACCGGTTTCGGCTGCTCGCCATCTTCAGTAGCCGTGTTTGTCGCTTTGGCACTTTGGATGCCCGAAAAACATCCAAAGTGACTAACACCGCTACTGAAGGTGGCGAGCAGCCGAAACCGGTCCAGCAAAAGACCAAACCAGCGAGAGGAGACGGAAACACACGAAATATACGGTAAAATATGATGCGATTTCGTCAATTAATTCTTGTTATTTTTCAGCCGCTTACATATCACTAACGTCAATCATCCTCGTCGATCTTCTGGGTCTGGACAAGCTGACAAACGCTTTCGGCCTTCTGATCCTGTTCCGTGGGGCGGCCGCCATCGTCGGCTCTCCGCTGGCCGGCGCCGTTTACGACGCCACGAAATCGTACACAATACCGTTCTACATGGCCGGCTTCTTCTTCTTCCTGTCGACCGTCACGTCGTTCATGGCGCCGCTGATGAAGAGGTGCACGACGCCCGAAGCGCCGCCGGTCATGATGGACGCCCTGACGCCCATCGACGAGGACGAGGAAGAGGAGGAGGAGGAGGAGGGCGGCAACAACCAGGAGGACATACCGGAAATCGTCGAGACCGCCCCCTCGCCCGGTCCCCAACAAACGGCCATCGAAATTAAGCAGATTGAATCCGTTCTGTAAGTTCGACGCGGGACAAAAAAATAATGTCGACTCTGAAAGAGATGTATATTGTATACACAGGCTGGCTGTAACAGAACAACCGGGAATCACAGTGCTAGTAATTGTTGAATGAAAACTCAGCTTTGAAATACAGAAGGTGTGTCCTATAAATTTGAAACTAGGAATTAGGTACATAAAAATTTGCGATATTGAAAGGATAATACTGTTATAATCTGTAATAACAGTCAGCCTATAACAATAGCCTTTATTTTTCCTATGTATAACAGTCAGGAGAGGGTAAGGCAGCAGGTTATATTGTAATTCAGGCGGAAGAGCCCCCCCTTAATACATCTAATGTTTTATTTTATAACATGGATGTTGCAACCATTTTATAAACATCATAGATAGCTTCGACTGTTGCACTACAGCCAGGTGAGAGAGAACATTGCTAGTTTAAAATAAATTTTAAGAAAAGTTGATGAATGTACTGTTATAATTTGTTGGCATTTCTCAGTGCAAAAAATAATGTCGAGAATCAAAAACTCCAAAACCTTGGTTGCAGTTGTGGGAGTTCCAGATGTTAATGTATTTTGTCTTTAATAAATCATCATTAGAGCCAGAGCTTTCCGCATGTGATAGATCCTGCATTAAAAATCATTCCCAAAATGTATTTAACACAGACTGCCTGTCATATATAGGAATGTACTGTATACTGTTTATTTCCTTTATATCCATTTCAACTTTGGTACTTGATTCGAGGAGAAAATGAACACAGGATACATGCGACAATGTGTGAATTAGAAATAAAATTAATAAGAATATAAATGCCTTTAAAATATGTCAGAACTCCAAGTGCAACATATGGGGTAACAAATTTTAAAAAATTTGTGAGGCATTTGCACAAACATTTTAAAAAAGCAGTGACATTAATACAGCAATTAAATTATTATAAATTTTAATATTTTAAAAAATTAACAAAGAATTTGAATTATAGAACAAATTTATAGTCAATTACATTATTCTCCTTCTCCTTTGAAATTGTTAACATATATATGTAATCGTTTTTGTTACACAAATTATTAGTGGGATATTCAAAAAAGATGTTGAGAGTTGTCGAAAAATTTGTTTGTGATACATTTGAAAATCATCAAATACTTTTTTATAAATATCGAATGACCGAAAGCTCTCTTCTGTGTTCTTTTTGTTTCCTTATTCTCTCAAGTTTCTGTCAGTCGGGGAAAGTACATTTTAGAGAATCAACAAGAAAGGCAAAAAGAAACGTGTGTCTCGGGTTCAATTTTTTGTTATCTCAATCATGTATTTTAAATTACAGGATTTTTCAAATATATTTTATAATAATATAAATGAGAGGAAACCAATATTTATCAACCAAACCGATTCTATATATATATAAATATTTATTTTTAAATATGTAAGGCATTTACCGATTTATTAATTGTAAATAAATTCCTGAGTCATTTATTTTGATTTTTTAACTTTTATTATATCCTGAAATATAAAGAAAGAAAAAAGTGTAGTACTAATTTCTGTTTGGATTTGTTGATGTTCTACATTTAAAAATTGTTTAAATATTTTTATTTTGTTAGTTCCCATTTGAACAAATTAGTTTATCTCTGTATTTTTAGTCGATAGTGCCATATATCTATTATATATGTATACCGTTTAAGTATTAATTGTACCTCTTGAGGAATGTGGATTTTTTAATTTTTAAAATTATGGCATGATAAATTTATGGAAAGAAACATTTTTCAAATTACAAAATGGAGAATATGGCGGGATAATTTTCTCTGGTACTAGTCTTATCAAGTACACATTGGTATTTTTGTTCTATATATATATATATATATACACATATATGTATATGTATATTTGTTTTTTTGTAATTATTACAGTCTGGGAGTTGAAAGTGTTGAAATATATTGATATTTTAATGTCATGGACCCAATTTCAAAACTGTAATAATTTTGTCATGTGTACTATTATTATTATTATTATTAATATTATTGTTTTCTGTAATTGTTATAATTTGCCTAGATGATTACTGATGATTTTCTTTCTATAATTTCCTTTTCTTTTTTGTAAATAAATAGTTTTTAATTTCTTCATATTTTATTCTCAAATTACCATGCTACGAGAATAAAGTCGATATAATAAGCTAAAAAAATTAAGGTTATCTTATAATGTAAACCTTATTTTCAATCAAAGGGTAACTGTGCAGTATGAACTGGGGACAAATATTAAATGTTAAGAATTGATCTCATTAAAAAAAAAATAAACATTTGAAATGAAAATTTATTTATAACCTTTTGAATAGAAAAATTAATCAAGATTGGAAGTGCCATATTAAAAATAGAGGCATATTGTGTAAATTAAAACATACTGATGAATTTCTAATATCCCTACAAGAAATAAAATATTTTAAAATAAATAATGAAATGTAAATTGGAAATTGTATTATTCAATATCACAAATTGATATTAAGCAATAAGAAAAATATTTTTAATTCAATTTTTCAAATTGTAAATATACTTTGAGCCAGCCATGCACTCTCCTTTAACATTGTACTTAATACAAGTATTTGTTTACATTTTGGACAAAAGTTTACAGCCTTGTCTAATTTGAACCTTGTGGAATGGATGAAAATTAATTGTCCCACAACGGGAAAGAACATTATAAAAAATATATCTTCCCAAATTGACAAAAATCTTTGGGTTATTTTAATGTTCATTCATCGATTGAAACTTGTTATTATAAAAAGAATAAAATATTTCTCATATAATTTTATTCTTCCCTTCAGAACTATTGAAACAAAAAAAAATTATATAGCTAATAAGTCAAAACTGTGATAACTAAATAGGTATATTGAAAATTTAAAAGAAAATTGAAAAACTGAATGAGAATGATGTATGAATATATATATATATATATATATATATATATATATATATATATATATATATATATATTGAAGTGGGTATAATATACTATTTTATGTTTGGTCTTAATATTTACTCTTGATAATTTAAAAAAAGTTAATAAATTTTATATGTATGTGTACATGCAAGGAGCAATTAATACAAATGGGATAAAAATGGCAATGCAGTCCATTGAATAAATGTATAACATCGTTAAGAGTATATGCTTGTTTTAATTATTGTTATAGTCAAAGAGAGAAAAGTTATTGTGAGAGAAATTGTGAACAATCTGATTGTGGAGTGCAAAAACATTTTTGTGTTGATAAATTAAATACTGCGTTTAGATTTTTAAAAAATTGAATTATTATGGCTTTTCTTAGTTGTACATGTTGCCAACGTAAATTGCCTGCACGTTTTGTGCAAATGAGCTCAAAATATTTGGTGAACTTGTTAAAATTGTTAAATTATACTCAACTGGTTTATTCATTTAAAATGTTTAAAATTGAAAACAGTTCCCAGCTATTTTTGAACTCATTTACATTGAACTTTTGTTCATACAAATTTCCGATTACTATTGAATTTAAATTGATGCTATAATATTTATCATTGTACAGTACTTTTTTTGAAATGACAGATAATGTATTTGAAAAAATGAATTATTTAGTGCTAAATAAGGTTTAGCTTTTAGGGATAGTATATATAGTAAAATAAAAGAATGAATTTAATTTATTTATTAGTTTTCACACATTCCAGGCTTTATATGTAAAATTATATCGATGTATTATATAATAAATAACAACTGTTATTTATCAGATTTGGTTAAGAGTTTAATGAGAAGAAAAAAAGTGCAAAAAACAATTATGACTATTTATCTTTATAATCTATTCAATAGTATTATACAATTATACTTAGTTGATTAGATAAAATTTAAAGGAAAAAATGAAAGTATCGGTACTAAATAGGGTAAATAAGTAATAATACATATATATATATATAACATAAAATATGGAAGAAAATATGGTCCACAAATACAGTGTGTCATTATGTGAGCCTGTTGAAATTGAAAGTGTGAAATGAGTTTTGAGAGATCGAGGGAAGTATAAAAACATAAATTAAAGCATTAGTTATTCAATTTTATTTGGATTGAAAAAAAGGGAAAAATTCGGTATTAAATCACCGTCTCTACTTCTCATGTGTTGTTTGTTGAATTGTCTTATAATAATAATGATAATTAAATATAATTATATTCTGATATAATTGAAGGTATATTTTTGTAGAAGAGCCCTTTTCCATCATCACCAAGGGTTTGTTTTTCAAAAATTGATTGATTATTGCTGTACTATAAGAAAAATAATGCAAAGTGTTTGGTATCCATAATCTCAAAAAGATGGACCTTGCACTATTTTTATGTTGGGAAAAAGTATAAGATACTTTTTTGTGTTTTAGTTTTTTAAATTGCAAGTTCAACTGTTTCAATAATAAATAAAATTGTTACTTTACACACAGGCGACACTGTTCCATGTAAACATTTGATATTTTATTTTGGTTTTACTCTGAGTTAACTATTTGTATATATTGATTGAAATAAAAAAAAAACAAGATATAATAGGGATTTGTAAGTGTAAAATAAATGAAAATTATTTCACGTTATTATAAAATGTTATATTTATGCACCCTACCTACTCATATAATAGACATTTTCTCTATATTCTAGGTTGAATTATATATATATTTCTTCAATAAGACAATAAAAATATAAAATGGTGGTGAGTGACTGCCATATTTTTACTTTACTTTTATAGTTAATACAGTTTTAAATTGCGCAAATACATTTTGATTTTTGATTTTATTTTTTTTGTATGTATTCTCTCATTGGGCCCCACTTTTAGGTAGTTGTTTCACTGGCTTGATAACACAACGCTTCCTTTCATAACCTTGCCTTGGGAGATAAGTTAACATTTTTGGTATTTTAATCGAAATTTTATCCACCTATTTCATTATTTATTCCATCCGATTATTTAATCGATTGTTGACAATTATAACACCGCATCATAAAAGAAAGTATTCAATAATTCACTATTTCAATAATACAAAACGAAATGGAGGAGTACTTTTATTAAAAAGGTTTAAAATTGTAAAATAAATAAAAATTGTAAAAATTTCCTCGACTGAAAAATTAGTTTTTAGGTACGGCCCGCGCTATCTAGCGGAGAAACGTCGAACCTAGATCACCGACTTTTGGTGTTGATAGCGCCATCTAGTAGCGATAGTTTGAACTATTGGCAGTGGAGCGTTGTACAAAAATTGGCTTTCCGGTACAGCCCACGCCATCTAGCGGAGAAACGTCGAACCTCGATCGCCGACTTGGGATTGACAGCGCCATCTAGTAGCTGTGTATTGAACTAATTGGCAGTGGAGCGCTTTACAAAAATTGGCTTTCAGGTACCGCCCGCGCCATCTTGCGGCGACGCCCCGAACTAATTGCCCACTGTATCAGGAGCGAATGGTCTACCTCCTGTGGCCTCATGTTCTCCTGATACAAAAATTAATTTTTTTTTGCAGGAGGTAGACAATTTGGTCCTGGTACATCGGGTTATTAGTTCGGGTCACCGTTACTAGATGGCGCTGTCGACCCCAAAATTCGGCGATCGAGGTTCGACGTTTCTCCGCTAGATGGCGCACGATGTATCGTTCAGGAAAATTAAACAATTTCTAAGCTTTTAAAATAAACTGCACCACGATTTCAAACTGTTTTCATGTTTAAACATGAATGTTCAAAGAAATTAATTAAATTATTATTTCCTAATCAGAATATATTATCTTAGCTTTTATAAATATTAAATTAATGGGAAAAAAGGAGCAGGAAAAAATGTAAATTAATCAATATGACTCAATTTATTTTAGATTAGTCACATATTGATTTTTATTATCAAAAATGTTCTATGAACAATAACTCATCATAAAAATAAACGAGGTAAATGTAACACTAAGCAATTAAGTAACATGTAATAAAAAAATACAAAACAACATTACAACTAAACATATATAACTTGTTTTTTGTAGGAGGAACTTTGGGGAGGTTGCTTTGACAAAGTAATTCTCTTAACACCAAATGAGATTCAATTTACCTCATTTAACTGAATCAACAATTTCTTGGATTTATGTCCACCTTAACTTTATAACAATATGTAAGGCAGATCCTAAATCATTTCTAATTGCTTAATTAATAGCCCTGTTATATATATCTATGGGCAATCTCGACTTACTTTGCTGTTGCAATTTTTATCAGTGCTGTAACCAATATTTTAATCAGGAATAAACATCATATGCAGTTTATGGTTGAAAGAGTATAAGGGATACAATCTCCAATATTAAATTTACAAATTATGACATAATTCCATTACATTTCACATTCTGTACATGGTTCAGTTTTAGTTTTTGATTTCAAACATCACAAGAATGATTATCATGATGACGTGCATGTTCTTCTTTTAATACTTGTCGGTAGTAGAATTAATACTGCATCTTTTGAACTGAAATAAGTTTGTCACTGGGTCATTCTGAACAATGCACAGTGTGAATACTCCTGTTTGTTTAAATTTTAAGAACATTGATATATAACAACAGAACCACTTACTGTTCATCGATAAAACAGCAAATGCATTGTGGTGGATCAGTGAAATGTGCCGAAAATTCATTCCTGAGCAAATGCACTCGATTGTAATTCATTACAGGCATATAAAAACAAACTAAAAAGTACAAAAATAATTATTCTTTCAAAAGCTTAGTGTTTAAAAGGAAAAGCTTTGTCCTGAGATCTCTTCTAATCCAAGAGAGGTGTTTTCTATTGGGGGGAGGGGGTGAACACAGAAAAAATTTTATAAAATTTTATATCCAAGGATATAAAATATTTAACTGGAATTCTGAGATGGCAGGGAAACAAAACTTCCTTTTTAATGCTTGTATTCCATTTTTCATATTCTGAGTAACTCACAAGTTCAGATAAAGCACTTCAAACCTTTGTTCGAAGAATATAAGTTTTGGGTGCGACATAAATAAAGGCAACATTAGAGATCACAATGATGCGATTATTTCGCGAAGGTTGGTCGTGGGAGCGAACAATGCCCTGAACAGCTTCCTGTTGTTGGCCTCCCTCTCGAGTTGTTTGGCGCGCGAGCTCCCGAGCGTTGTTATGTGCGCAGGAATACCGGCGAGGCGCGCGGCGTTGAAGCCGTAGGACTTCGGGCACGCTTCGGGCGCAAGCTTGTACAGGAATGTGACCGTCTCCTGTGAGCCCTCCTCGATGTCCTCTTCAGTTTCGGCCATGCAAGCCTAAACAAATGGAAGAAACCTATATAATTAAAATTTTATCGGCCTATCCTATTACACAGTATTATCACACTTGTGTCTTCACTTGTAGATTTGGTCCTAAACAAGACCAACTCCACAGTTACTGATGTAATGCCACTGACAAAGCTAGTAAGCCAATACTTGACTAGCATAGAACCAAAGAACTGAGTAGTGAACGTAAGACTGCATTTTTTAATTATTAAGTATTATTTAAATACCTTCTCTCTTTTCCCGATAACTGTGGTCTCTTTAATTTTTTCAACTCATTGAAGTTTGTATATAATATTTCTTCTGACATTAATATTTTACCACTCGTATTTATTAGGGGCAATAATAAACAGTGTACATTGTAAGCAACCTAAACCTCATCTGAGCTCCTAAGAAAAAATAGTTTCTCCCGGGAAGCAATATGCAATAATTTTCTAATTATGTCTAATACAGTCTTTATAAGGAGACAATTCACTCACCATATGAGAAAGAGCAACTTGAGAATTGCCTTTGAAGTCTTCGACCAGTGAATGGTAATGAGTTGAAAATATTGTCCGACAGCCCAACTCGCAAAGTTCTTTCAGTACTGCAGAAGCAATGGCAGTACCATCATAAGTTGATGTACCTCGCCCTTTAAATAAAAATCAATTACTGGATTAATCTAGATGTATAATAAATTAATATACATTAAAACACAAACTTTGTTATTAAAGAAATATTACGTAAACATTTAGTTAGCTTCATGTACCATACTATAAGCAATATATAATATTATAAATTCTAACATCTACTCAAGCTATTTGATTATTACTTAGTCTTTTAGTACAGAACCTTCTTTTTAGTTAATTTTCTAGAAACTAGTTTTCTCAGAATTCTCTCGGCAATTTTTTAAAATTGTAATAACACTATTAGTCTGGAGTTTCATTTACTGGAATTTGTTTAATACACAGCTGAACCTATAATTCAACAATAATTTGTCATTCAGAATCTTATTTTAAATCAATGCATAATAATAACCATTATAATTTGTGTTATAACATGTCCTACTGGAAATTAATAGAACAAATCTGAGTCTGATAGATTGATGAAACTGTTGAATGCAATGCCGAAAGAAAACAAATTGATAAAAAATAAAAACAGACTCAATATATTACCCAGTTCATCGACAAGTACAAGCGAATGTTTTGTAGCATGTTTGAGAATCGCCGAGGTTTCGCAGAGTTCCAAATAGAATGTACTCTCGCCCGCCATTATATCGTCGTTTGCTCCTATTCTCGTGAAAATGCGATCTACAACAGACAGTTCCATGGAGGCAGCCGGAACATGGCAGCCCTGAAAAAAAAAAGCTATATTAATGACCAATTGGACATGTTGAAAACATCTGAATATTTATTTTCTGAACCCCATTAACTTTTGAGCTTTCTATATACTCCTAATTTTTTTTTTATATAAACCAGTAGTCATTATTACATTTTCTAGAATATTCCTCCTATCCAAATTTTCATAAAATTAAATACAGTCAATAGACAAAAAATAGATTATAAATATACACATACATATACATTTGTCATTTTGACTGATATTTAGTAAAAAAAAAAACAAAAATAAAGTAAAATATAAGATTATATAAAATATAAAATAAAACTATGTCAAACAGAATATGATCATAGGATCACATCATTTTATGTTTCATAATTTCTCTTTAAATATTATTTATATATCGTGATAAAATTCAATTTAACCCTCTATGGGCCCGTGTAACTTTCGGGTCACATTTCAATTTATCGAGATTTTACCAAATAATTATAGCTTTTTTCGTGAGATGGAGCATAAATCTTCAACCTATATAACGTTGTCAAGACAACCAATATCAATATCAAATTTATTTTCATCTGCATATATAGGTTTATAATTGCTGATTTTTCATTCCCCCAATTTTTTTAGATTTAAAATAAAAATTTGGCCCATAGAGGGTTTTATTTGCAGTGTTGTTCATAGATGTTACAAGTTGGTTAATCCGTATTGAACTTGATGTGGTTTACACTACTTTCTATTGGAAAAACATGGAACCAAAATTTCAACAAACAACATTCGAAAGTTATAGCCGTACCATCTGCGCCATAATGACTAGAAGTCCCAGCTGCCTCATGAGCGTCGATTTACCTCCCATATTTGGTCCTGTCAGAAGAATCAAACTCGCCGAATCGCCAATCGACGTGTCGTTTGGAATGAAATTGTCTTCGCCAACAAAACAGGGGAATTTGCCATCTTTTATATTAACAAATGCCTGAAACAAGGATATATAATTAAGAAATAACAGAAGAATTAACAAGGATTTACAGTACAATATTATATGGTCCATAAATTGATCAATAAAACAAATTTTAGGAGCTCATAATTTATTTTTCCAGGTGCAATTATAAAGTTATATTAATGGTGCTATTATTATATGTAAATATTGATATTTCAGAATTCAGAACAACTTGCAAAGACTATGGTAATAATACATTAGTGTTCCCAAATAACTTACCTTTGATGCTGTTAATTAACACAGACCACAACAGTTAAAATTTTGAATGTGTATAGATCAATTTTATTAATGAAAGAAAGATAGATTTGTACCAATTAGTGTATCACATTTTTGTCTTTAATTCTAAAATAAATTGTACTTAGCGATATGCCATGTTCACCTTTGCTGTACAACATATAAAACACGGTATAACTTAGTGAAATTAACCTTATGATTTCTTACCTTCTTGCCAGGTTCAAGATTCTTGAATTCAGGGACACAAACATCACCATTTATGCTGCAGGCGTATTCGGCAAGTGACAGAAGCACATCCAAAGCTGCAGTACACTGAATGGCAGCATTCCAATCATCAAACCTATAGATTTAAATAAATTTCATATCTGAACCTTCCGTATGTAATAGGTAATATTGATTAGAGAGAAATGGTATAAATGTGTTAAGAATGAAAAATATAAATTCTTATTAGCTATCTCTATTTGCTTTAGTTCAAGTATGTGTATTGTACTTTTTAAGTTCCTTTCCAATTTAAGCTGTTATTGAAGTCATTATTTTAATTAACTTTTATGAACACAAAAAATTACCTTTGACTGAATTTAAAAAATATTCTTTTCCTGAGATTCTGGAGCACGTTTATCTTTTTATCCTCCGCCGCCAACTGCCTTTCCAGAAAGTCCTTCAATAGAATAAAAGCACAAATTGAAAAACACATATTTCCTAGCTATTTGGAAATGTATATATTTGCTAATTAAAGCATTTTAAATTATACTTCATACTTGTTGAGATAAATGCACAGTGGTACATGAGCATATTTATATACATTGTTTTATCAATAAAAATAAACAAAAACAATAATACAAGTACCAGCAGTGGCACATAAGCAATTTATAGGCAAGAAATTAGTTTATGGTGAAATAAAAAAATGAATAAACATTTATTTGCATTATCAGTATTTTAAAATTAAAGGCACATAAAATTCATTGATAATTGATATATTTCACTACTGTAGGACAAAATGTTCGTTATTTAATAGGTAGGTCATAGGTCATAGGCAATTTGCAACTTCCAATCAACTCAACTCTGGAAATTAGTACCTGAGAACAACTTAATGAATAGTTAACATCCATGAAATTCACTAACCTTACATTCTTCTGTGTAATACTTCTTGAAACCTTTCCGTTGACCCTGCAATTCATAACCTGAACCGGCTTTCCGGGAGGCAGACTCGGGTACTTCCAACTGGAACCGCTTTTTGTCAGTGCCAACGTATGTGACCTACAATACAATTTATTGATAAGTTATAATATCGTTAGGATTTCAAATTTTTCTTCACAAAAAGTATAATGTAACAGAATGGACGACCGAAAAATACCTTACAACCGAAATGATCGCACTGCTCTCTGAGATATTTTTTTAGTTCTTTTTCAATCTCTGCCAGTGTCTCTTGTGCACTGTCATACTCTTCATCGATGCCAGCACTCGGTATAATTCTGCCTTCCTTTTCAGCTTCTTCGTGATCAAAAGCATTCTGAGCCAATCAAACAAAGTGTATATTAATTTAATTATTTACTCCTAATTATTATATGATTTTGTCAAATAAGCTCATATATTGCATAAAAATCTTCAGCAATTTAAATATAAAAAAATTATACATATGAACTACCACAACAATTCAACTCCTTTCTTCAGCCATTACCAAGTCAAAATAAAGCAACCAGAATTTTAATTAAGGAAAAGAAAATTGTGAGTGCATAGAACCAAAAACAAAACAATTGTGCACTTATTGCTTATGGACTTATTTGGACATTGTGAATGAAAAATAATATCAGATAAGTCATTACCCTAAAGAAATTCATATGTTGAGTCAAATCTGGGAAACATCCCTTTGGAGAACTGTCGGGGAATTGCACACAGCGTGTCAGGATTTCAGAATCTTGAACAACTTTGTTTTCTGAAAAAAAAGAAAGAAAAATCAATTAAGCTAATTGTTAAGCATAGTACAACTCATGTATAATTAATTATACATAATTTTATAACATAAATTTTATAAACATCATACCCTGCATGAGTGTGGCAACATCCTGTAGTATTTGAAAACCATTTAACACGGATATAAACTCCATAATTTTTCTCTTTGAATAAGTTTTTTCTTCAAAGAGTATTGCCCTGTTTTCCGGGTGAGAATCGGGCAAACCTTTACTGCTCTGAGCATGAATACTGAAGGAAAAATTAAAAAAACAATATACTGTTTAAAACATTAAAATTTGTACATAAGTAATTTTCATTGGATAAGTAACTTTTGGGTTCAGCTTGTAGCCTTTCTATATATGCTGATTTAGTGATTATTAAATCATAAATTATTTGACAATAAATGGAACTATTAAAATTTGCAATGAGAGATATTTCAACACATATAAATAACAGTATTACAAAAATTTGATGCCACCAATACCAAGACATCATAATTAATTATGGTTTATTATTAATAAAGAATAATAAAATACTGTAAATTTATTTACCGTGAAAGCAATCTTTCTAAATCTGGTACTTTTATAAGGAGGGCCCTGGCTTCCCTGATAATATCTGCATTTTCCCGCAGCACTGAAATGGCTTTCTGTCGTTCCAGTATGCTCTTTATATTCGTCAATGGATTGCACAACCACTGGCGCAATAATCTGTGAAAAATTTAAATAAAATGTGAATATTTACAGAAACAATACAAATTAATATTTAACAAATTTCTTCTAATCGATTAAATATGCACAAATGAAAAAAAAATCATTTGAATACTATAATGATTCAAATAAATAAATATATGTATAAAGTATTTTGACTAACCGTTTTCCAAAAGGTGTACAACAATGATCCAGTTTGTGAACCAAAGTCCCTTCTTGAGGCCCACCAAAACTTTCAATGACGTTTAAGTTTTTCATTGTAACAGCATCCAATACCTGAAGGCAAAATTAATACATTTATAAGGCTCATTTCTAAACAAAAGGTCATTATTAAAAACAAAAAGAAATGTTCTGATATGCTGACATAAGTTGTATAACAGTCATACATATTTTTTAGAATGATCAATATATATTACTGCATACATTCTTGAATTGCATAAACAAAACCCTCACTATGTTACTGATTATCATATCAGAAAACTATTTACCAAATATTACTTACCAAATATGCATAACACAAAATATATAAAGTAATTATTAATTATGATGTAACTATTACTTATAATGTTAATCACAAACATAAAATACTGTTAATATTGTTAATTCTCTCATTTTTTAATCATTTCCATTTAGATCTTAATCTGTACTAATTGTTGTAAAAGCTGTACATTAACATGTACAGTGAACAAAAAAACTTTCACTCAAACTTCATTAGTTTGACTGTAACTGAATTTGGGACTCAATATTTGAAGAATCTATTATTTTTATTCAAGAATGAGTTGACCAATCTTCATTGCCACTCATGTACAAATAAAATAAGAGATTATAATTAAAACAGAGTGCCATCATTTTTGATATATTCAAAAAGACTTCAGGATGGCACTTTAACTTACCATATGTCTATTTTCAATTTCATTCACTTCCATTTTGGCCTTGAAAGACTCAGAATCGACGGGAACATATACCTCAAAATGAGCCATTGACAACAGCTGGTGATCAAGAAGGCAGCGTGTCAAACACCAGATGACAGCACCAAGAGAACGCACACCCAATTCACTCTCTTCTGTTGCAGTCAATCTCAATGAATCCCCTAGGAAAATTATTATAAAAAATTATTGCATATTGATTTGTCAAAAATCTCACTATCAAGTAACAGTAATTGCTAACATGTAATCAATATTAACATTCTTACAATCCATAAGAACTCCATAAAAAAAAATTATACAATGTTATGAATGAGTTATTAATAGGAATAAATAAAATGTAGTTTACCTTCTCCAACAAATTCCTTCAATTTATCAGGGAATCCATCCGTGAAATAATTCCTCTCTGCTAAATTGGTAAGGGTGGCAGTTGAAGTCCAAAATTCTGATTCCGGAGCCAGCTGCTCCTTCAGAGCTGTTACCAGCATGTTGAGCACTTGATGCGTTTGTTTTGACAAACCATTTCTCTCAAACAATACCTGTTAATATACATTATTATTATTGCTATTATTATTACAGCAGTCCACCAAGGATTTCCACTAAACAATAATCATATGAGCGAAAATTGCACGAAAGAAACATAATAAAACAATAATACAAAAGCCATCATCAAATACCATCATATTAAAAGACTATAATAGCATTCAAAATAAGATTACGACTGAATTATAATTTTTTAATTTGTCAAAATATTAATTTGGTCTAGTAAAATAGCTCAAGTGCAGCATCAGATTATATGGAATGTATCGAATCCAATATATTTTAAATTGTCATAACCTTAAGTTCAAATGTTTTGTTTAACATGTTAATGATGGCCTACCCACTTAAATTATGAAAAGTCATATTTCCAATTTCTCACACAATTCGAAATATTAAAAGGATAATTTAATACATTAATTCTTAACTGTATAAGGAATTTTCATTTCCCAATAATTTGTAAGATTATTTCCAATTCAATTATTGTTTTAGGCGCACAATGGGGAAACCATAATTACCCCTAAAATAAATATTGAGAAAATTAAAAAACTATGAAAAAAGTTTATGAATATTTAAAGTGTACCTGGGCTGGGGGATATTTTGCAATTAGTGTCCTCAAGCGCGAAGAATGCCTATCATCTGCAAACTGACCCAAATAAAAAGTACCAATTGATGTATCTACAAAACAGACGCCATAAGTTGGCTTACCGCAGTTGTCCTGAAATTTCAAAGAATTAACAAATTAGAGAATAGAATTAGACCAAAAAATGATGCATTTTTAATGCTATATAATATTAAATATATAAGAATAGAAAATACATTTGAACAAACATTGTTAGTGTTGTCAAGAAAACAGGGTGGTAAAATATAAACAGAAAAACTTTCCTCAAATTATTAAATACAGTGAAGTTGTGAACTTATTCAAGTATTAACAGTTTAAAGTATTTTCTTGGGGTGGGTGTGGGGGGGGGTTGGAATCATCACTCTTGAAAAATGCCAATAGCATGAACATATCTTACAACTGTTGATAATAATAATAAAATACCTTCTCAGAAATGGCCAAAAGATATTGACTTTCTGCTTCCTTCGATTCACCATCGGCGGCAGAGAAAACCCTTGTCCCTTTTGTCGTGAGTTGGCACACTTCTCTTGCTACAACTCTGTCAAATTTTGTAGGCTTTGAAACTGTGACACAAAATTAGAAAAAATATATAAAATACCAAGAAAAGAAGACTATTTAAAAACATAATTTGGCTAACATAAAACACATTACAGAATATACAATATCAATTCTGTATACACATAAGTATTTTTAATTTAATTGATTCATCTTCAAATATGTATTAAATATGAATGTTCCTTTTTTTAAGGAAGTGTTTTATTTCCTTTAACATGTTATTTTTTTTATCATAAATTATAGATATTAGTAAAAAATCATTCTTTTTATATTTTATATAATGAATTGTCATAATATTAATAATAATTATTGTCAATATTAATCAGTACTGTATAATAATGAAATTTTATTATTTGATTTTTTAACAATACAAAATTGAATATTGAATAATGTGAATATTTCTAATACTGATTACTACTGAGAGCTTACTTCTTTTGCAGCGTTCTGCCATCATGTCTGGAGTTTCAGTCTGTTCAATTCTGACCACTTTATAACCTTTGTCGACCAGATTTGCAGAAAATCTGCCATAAGCTATTTCAGGAAACCCACAGTGTGCATATTCACCCTGAAATTATTTGAGGAAATATTATAGAAATTACAATAACTACATGGCTTATTCACCCTACTATTTCAACACAATTTATAGAACAGTATTTATGAAAAAAAAATTATTATAAAATAAAATAAAAGTAATACTATAAATGTACATACTAAATAAAATGAATGTTTTCACTAGCCAATAAAATAAATACAGCTGTTATATACTTCAACCAAAAAAATTCAGTTAGAAGGAATA
Organism: Lethocerus indicus; assembly: GCA_019843655.1. Lineage (NCBI taxonomy): Eukaryota > Metazoa > Arthropoda > Insecta > Hemiptera > Belostomatidae > Lethocerus > Lethocerus indicus. Next base: position 12,371,094 of record JACDQD010000011.1, read on the forward strand.
AAGTTAGTATTTGAAGTTGAAATATCAAAAATTAATGTGATTCTAACTTACTCTCATAAAAGTAAGGGACAGCTCCTTAACACCAGTGACGGCATCCATGTGGTAAAATTCATAAAATTTTCCCACTTTAAAGAATATAATACAATCATAATATTTGGATTTCAGTTCCCACCATTGTCGCATACCCTATAAATTAAAAAATTAAATTATTATATTTATATATATATATATATATATATATATATATATATATATATTACATACAATTGAACCCCTAACCTATAAACTCATATTTAACATTTTTATGCTAGTATTTGTACATATACACGAGTTGCAAATCAAGAAGCTGATGTTAGGCAATGGCACACACTATATGCTATTCATATGTAAATAATAGTGACAAAGGGATTTTAGACAATACTTTAATTACTCCATGCCACTTAAAAAATACAAAATATTGAGTTTGAAATATTCATAAATATACTATTGAAAATAATTAAAACATATATTTACTGGTGTCTGGTTCCTCAGAAAATCATCAGGTACATAAAGAGTTCTAGGATCATAATTTGGATCACTTGGAGGTCTACGTTTTGCATCCCTGATTTTATCAGGTTTTAAGAAGTCATATTTCAAGTATGTCCAGTTTCCTCCATCGTTATCTTCTCCATTCTAGAAAAAATATATATAAATAAATGTATTCAAATTTCCAGTAACATGAAATTATATAAATTAATAAAAAAATACCTCTTCTACCACTCCTGATTTACTTGGTGTAGGAAGACTCGATATTAAAGTTTTTCCTTTTGGTGTAGATGCCTCTTCTTTGCTTGATTTCGCTCTAGGAGTCAACATCAACTTTTTATTTGGTTTGGACTGTTTTGTAGGACGCTTCCTTTTCTAAAACAATGTTAAACAAAGTGAATTTTATTCATAATGTTTAATTTTAGTTAAAAATATAGAGTAAACACTTTAAGATACATTACTACCATGAAACCAATCTGATAAACTAGATAAATTTCACTAATGAATAATAATATAAAAAAAATTGAAATACTTTTTTTACTGGACTGTCCTCTTCAGATTCTGTAGGCGGTTCTGGTTCAGATGGCTCACCCTCTTCTTCATCAGAAGAAACCCTATCCTTCTCTAAATAATATACACAAATATTAGAGTATAATATGTAAAATTATAAGACAATGAGGTGAGATGTAACCTATTACAGTTACATAACTGTCATGCTATTATCCTTATAATATTCCTTTGTTTATAATTACTGTTCTTATTTTTTGATAATTCAATTCAAGATTTTATATATATATATATATATATATATATATATATGGATTATTAACAGCTGTTCTGATATTTGATACCTTTAGTGTTTCTTTTGGAAATAATTTTTTAAATATGAATAAAATCTTTAAAATTAGTTAAAATCAGTCTGGAATAATTTGTACAATTGCAGGAAATATTCCAAAACTCTCTCTTCCATGCTAATTTGATAATTCAAATTTACATTTTTTAAAACACCACAAAAGTGGCCTTGCTCCAACTTATTTTTACACAGTGTTACTTTAAGTAGATGCCAAAATATAACTGTCAATTTTGTCTGCTACAGAGATCAAGTGTTACATATAGTTTTGTAACTTGGGTTGACTGATGTCTCTGGTAGCTTCTAATAACATTATCACCCATGTGATTTTCTGTTTCTTCCTATAGCCCTGTATTATTAGTTTGTTTGCCAATTTCCCAATTTTTGTGGAAATTAACATTGATTATGCTATAATAGCTCCTGAGTCAGGTCTCAAATATTATATATTCTGATCTCAAGGAGCAAAGGAGTATGAAATGTTTAAACTGTGCTCAGTTGGATTTAAATGTAATGTCTTATTTTTCTCATACCAGGAATGTATTCATCTCCAGAATCTTCACTACCGATAGGATTTTCCAGGCTCTTTTCCCCCAAATCTTCTTCACTTTCCACACCATTCTCGTATGAGTCATCTGGAATTAGTTTAGAATACTATTAAACTTTTCTTTCACAGTCCAGTCCTTTTAGCAGGCATGTTATTTATGAATACCTTCTGGTTCTATAAGCCTCTTCCTAGATTTCTTCGCCGGTCTCTCATCGTTTTCTTTGTTTATCACCGACTTGTTGTTCTCCTTTTCTTTCGAACGGGGCGACGACTTCTTCGCAGACTTGGCCGTGGACTTCTGCGTGCTCTTGGGCGACTTTTTCGGAGGTGTCGTGTCTGGTGCTTTGCTCTTTGTAGCTGATCCGGGCGTCCTCTGGAAATAGTTGAATAAGGTTTTCTGGGCCGACATTATTTAAAAACCATGCGCGAGGAAAATTCGTAAAACCCAACAAACCCGAGGCCGCAAAGTACTATTGACAATAGCAGCTGATATTACCCGCCTAAATATTCACGGCCTTCTTGATAATAAAATATTAGTTTTTTTCACTCTGCTATAGATTGGACAATTTTTTCGGTTATCCAAAATTAGTAGCTGAACTTAATGCAAATCTACCAACAACAAAACATAATCCCAAAATAATCACATAACATTTTATTATAAATGAATCATCAGTTGAAATAAATGTCAGCAAAAGCACAATACACAGAATAAATAACGACAAAAAAAATACCCAGGACATACCTAAAATATTCCTTAAAACTGATAAAACTAATTACTTTACTAATATAATAATTGTAAAATAAAATACACCACAAAACAGGCATTCCAAACTAATCTGCATAACTTATGGAATTTGAATGCTGTGCTTCCCATTCACTTATAGGTTCTTTATTGTTAATTTCGTTTTCCTGTAATTATTCCTATATTTTTACAAGCAATAATGTTTAAATTGTTCATCTCTGAATTTTTGTTACATTGAAAGAACACTACAGCAGCACCGATGGAACCAAAGAACTGACACTCACTTCCTCACATTTTTCCTTTATTGCCAAAGATTAAATTTTTATCAGCCATATTTCAAACTTACATCATTTCAATCTTCTTTATCTTTTTTTGGTATAGTACAAATAGGATCAATGCCTGTTATACGCTTTCATTCAATATTTAAAGCCACAGTACTAAAAACTATCATAACTAACAGAAACAGTTTGTTTTCTCAGTCATAATTATTAGACAAAAATAGAATTCATTCATAAGTCCATATCAAATTTAACTTTTTTTACACATCCATTCATAAACTACGTGGAATGAAAGTTTACTTACCATTTTCATCTAGATTAATTCAATTCTGGCATGTAGAACATCATTGTACCAGATTCTAATTGAGTTGTAAATAAAAATAGTTCCTAAAGCTGGATTATATAGATTTTACTGAAGAATATTCTTCCTAAAATGTATTAATACAAATTTGGTGAAAAGGAACACACAAAATTATGAAATGTTCTGCCAATGGTTTCTTGATAATGAATAACTCTAAGTAATAGTTTAAACAATAAATATGAGAATATAAAATTCAACCTACAATTTTAGATGGAGGAATTACTAAAAAAGTTATTTATCTTTTTAAAAAACTTGTAATAATTTATTTATAAAATAATGGAACAACATACTAATAACATGTATTTATTTATAAATGTAGTATTCAATGAACATGAGTCAACAAAAACTGGTTTCTGAATGACCCATGTATCTTCTAAATTTAACCCACAAATCATATTATATAGCTAATAGCTTCTATTATTCATAACTATTACATAAATAGAGTTGTGAATGAAATTATATTCAGAAAAAACACCCAATATAAAAATAAAATATGTAAATATTCACTAGATACAAGGCAATGTACATAATACATATTCGAAGATGATGAATGATCACTTTGTTAGTTTATAATTTTTTATACTAAATGGATTAATTGAAAAATAGGAATTTGTTTAATTAATAAGAAATGAGCCTACAAACCCAAATAATTATCATGTATTTTAAGAATTACCAGTAAAGATTTTGAACTGCAAACCAGTTTACAAGTTACACCTTCTTTAAGTAGGAATCATCAAGGTAAATATATCACTTATCCACATGGAATGTAAATCATTTAACAAACGCAAATATTTTTGAAAATTATTCATTTATTTTATTTTAATGTGTAAAAAAATAAATATTTCTGAATTCAATTAATTTTCTGAAAATTCAAGTGATACTGACAATGAAGGTTAGTTCATTTTTTTCTATGAACAAATTTATAATATCTAATTGGTGTCAGAAGGTGGCATTGCTAAAAAAGTAAGCATTCTCTATTCACAGCCTAAATTATTTCTATTTCAATCAATTACACAAGGCAATAATTTCTTCAAATTTAATTCTTTTTTTTATCTCAAAACAGAGCATGGCCATTTATTCTAAAACGTTTTATATAATTATAAACATCGTACTTTTCTTTTCAATCTCAAAAGAATGTTTTACTTCATAAGAAGAAATTATTTTAATGGAAATAACTTCTGTATCTTTACTATTTACAATATTAAGTACAAAACTGTAGTTATATATTATATATAATTATAGTAGTAAAATATTGAGGTCACAATGTTTATTGATATGAATCACTAATGCAATATTATACAATGGAAGGATGGATTAAGAAAACAGAATACTTGTTAACACCAAAAGACTAATGGAAGTACATCATTATTTCTGTGCCCTATCAAAGCCAAGATTAATATAACAATCTTAAAAACTACTGACCGGGCCATGGACAAATCAATAGAGGACTGAGGCCTAGGGTCAGGGATATACCTAAATTCTAGCAGTCATAGTGTGGGCACAGATAATATGATGTAATTTCTAAAATTTAATTTTTTTTAAAATGGAATGGAGTTAGTTTTATCAATTGCTATTCTTTTAGCAGTCATTATAAAATTTGTTAAAAATTTTCCTTTCATAATTTAAAAAATGAATTAAGAGAATGGATAATACTTTCTTTTTATGTAATATCTATAATGCACTTTCAATCTGAAAGAATAGAGGTACACCAAAGGCAGTTGAGGGTACACTATTATTAAAGGGATCGATGAAAAGTCTATATATAACTTTCTAATAATTCAAAATACGAGTTATGTTTTTTTCTACTTTCCATCCCAAGGCATCAACTGTCCATTAGCAAACATAAGATTGGTTATGGGCCATGAAACTCCTTTGGTGTTATTATTGGTTTCATCTTGACCCCAATCCTGAAAAAGTAAATTCAAATAAATAAATTAAATTAATTTTGTTACAAATTACTATTATTAAAAATTAAAAATTATTATCTAATTCACTTACCTGGACTTGACTAATAAATTTTAACAGTCTCTCAGACAAATTAACATTTGATGTCATAAGTTCCTCCAAGCTGAAATAAAAAGGGAAACAATATTGTTAAACTCTTAGTATTGCTATTCCAAGAAATTAATTTTCTATTTTTGCAAAAATAAACAGGCTCCTAAAATTATTAAGGACTTCAATTGAATGCTTCAATTATGCTCAAAGGAGCAACTTAATACGTACTAGTAATTTCCAGAGCGATCTTCATTATATAACAGCTGTCATTGTTGAAGACAACCACAGCAATGTTACACTGAATGATTATTTCACTAAAAAGATTTTTTGCCACTTGTGTTTTTCATATAACATAAATCTTGGAACATTATTGGCATTAATAGCAGTCAAAAACAAAAAAAATACCTTGCAGGATTGCAAAGTTTGTTTACAACATTGTTGCAAATAACTTTATTGACATCTGCATCAAAAAGTGGTACCCCAAAACAACAATCGAGCAGAGACCAATCAGACAAACTGATTGGTGCACATGATGCTCTTCTTCCCTCAGACAGACCAACTCTCAAAGGCAATGTACAAGGAATGTCTTCTTTTACATCATTTTCTCTGAAAAATTCAATAATGTTTTATCCAGAGTTTAAGTTTAATTTAAAATAATACATATTGTAAAATGTGATATATAAAATATAATATAATACATACTACACATATAATAATCATGAATAAGATGATGTTGATACCTGCTAGGAGAGCTCTGATCACTGTCACCCAGCCTATCCAATTCCTGCTCCAATATGTCGGCGCATTCTTGACTAGTAATTCCATTTAACGGTTCATTTTCTTCTTTGACTGGACTAGCTGAATAATGTTTCATATTCAATTCTCCAACTCCTGAAAATTCAAGAATTACGGAATATACAATACCTGGAAAAGATCCAATGTGAGATAGATATGTAACATAGAGTGAATACAGAAAAATAGTGTCAAGAGTATAAATAATTTTAATCAATTATAATAAAATGAAATAAGTTTAGTTTATAATGTTTGATGTCTAACCAATTTTTTCAGAGCCAGAAATAAATTAAATAGACATCTGATTCATTTAGTATAGGCCCTAAACTATATTTCATTATAATATAAATATTATATTTCTGTATTACTATTATTATTAATGAAGTAATGTGTAAAAAAAGATTATTATAAATTTTTTAATTATGCTTACACACTGTGTAATTAATTTACTTATATTACTTCATGTATAATATGATACTATCTTTAACTAATTAGGTAGTAATCAATAATTGTCTTGCTAAAACATCATACTTCAACAAGTTCACTACCTGTGGATATAGTTTGTATCCAAGCCTCAACACAAGATGGAGTCGCAGGTGTGTCCAAAGCCTGTATATCTTCATGCGGTTTGAGAAACAGAGTCATAGAGTCCTCTTTCATTTTATTCAATGTTGGTATTTCTTTTGGTATCACGACCAGTGGACTTTTTACTTGGACCATTGTTACATAACCGCAACTATGAACCAGATCGAGTTCACTGCACAATTTGCTTATTCCATTGTGCTTTGCCCACAGAGAACCATCATTACCTGGCAGAAATAAAATACAAAATAAAAAATTTGAGTACGATAATAAAAGTCGTTTAAAATGTATTACTGAATTCAATTTATGCACTCACTATGACCAATTTTAAAATGGATAAAGGAACAATACAGAACTTCTGTTTTAAAAAATTAAACAGTAGGATGATTCTCACTAACCTGGTTCAGGATTTTCAGAAAATGGAAATGGAATCAAGTGTGTTTCAGCACCTTTGTTCATTCCATAAACCTAATATAGAAACAATTCCATTAAATTTTATATAAAATAAAACCAAAAATACTGTTCATATTAAATAAAAATAAATATACTGTACATAGTCAATATATAATATTGATAGTGTTTCTCCAAAAATGTTATGGTTATCTGCAAACATCAACAGCTACAGGAATATTTATTTTATAAATTAATATATCAATGTTCTTCAGGTTTGGCAACATATTTAAATTTGCAATTAGAGATCTCATTTTAACCTGTAACCCTCAATAGATTTTAATAGCATAGTCTCCCAACACTTAGCAAATACTTAACAGTATCAAATTAAACTAACAATAAAAAATTAAAATGAGATAAAATAAATAATTAATATGAATGAATAATCACCTGAGCCAATACTGGAGCATAACAAAGAGCATCATTCAAAGCAAAAAGTAGGTTAGAAATTGGAATGACAGTTGGATCATGACCCCATGAAGTAACTAAGACACGGTCACATCCATGTAATATTGATGGTAACTTGTTTACCCGAGTTCCTGTGCAAAACAAAAATTATTAATGAATTTCAATACTGCTACTACACAACTATATCACAAGCTTGTTTTATATCTCTGACAAAAAAATTATTGTAGAATAATAATTTATCATTTGTTATGAAAATTCATTTATATTTGTAAATATTCATATATTAATGTATAAGAAAAAGTAATGAAAATATATTTTAAAAAATACTTGACATTTACACATTTAATAATGTTAAAACCTTAGAATACAAAGTTAAATTTTTCATAATAATAATTTACACTTCTCAAAATAAGACGTTATTTTAAATTTAATTGGAAAATGTGTGTTTCATCAATGTTAATGTGTTTAGTTATTTACACTAACTAGTTGGCCCACAATTACTGAAACTTGATCAAGTTTGCAGGTTCACCTGGTCATACAACAAATATGATCTCCCTTAAACAATAAAAAACCAGAAACAATAAACAAAAATAAAAACAACAAAAAACAATAACAAAATAGAAACAATAAATCTCTATTCCCCATTCTGTAATGTTGAAATCATTAGTCCTTCTGTAAGATATTACAAGATTTAAATTCCATTACAATTTTATCATTGTGAATTCAACATTTTTATTCACACTTTAATATCTAGTATTAGATAGCCAATTCTTGTTTTAAGGCCTTGTTTTAAATATGTTTTTATCACAATCATAAAATAGGTAATTGTTATCTGCAGAATTACACACACTAGAAGAGAATGCCTAATATTTGAAAATAACATAAACAGACATATCCATTTGAAAGCTTAACCGAGCCAATTTAGCAGTGATGAGGAATACTTTACCCCTAGCCAGAAGCAGAGATGGTGGACCACTTCCGGTCAAATGGTACAGAAAAAGTTTGAACCAAGGGGAATGGACCTGAGGGCATGCTGGACCCAAATGTGGTGGACTCCTGCTAGTTATTGGCATCACCTCTGCACTCAGCGGTGCCATCGACACTAGAAGGCTGTGCACATCAATACCAAGGTTAGCAAAAACCAATAACACCAGCACCTTATCATTAAACATTTCAAATTTATAGCAGCAAAATTCATTGATGTAGATGAAACAGAAATGAAGTGTTCATTTGCCACACTAATTTTTACAGATTTAAGGATTTAAAATAAGCTTTTATCTATGAAAGTCATGAAACATTAATTAAAATATTGTAATACATTCATAATAGCGAACATTGAAGAAACAAAAATGTGACATAAAATATCTAATTATGATCCACCAGAGTAATGCTTAAATATTTTTAAGAAAATTAATGTTGTAAGAAAATGTTTGTTATATAATCATTAGTATTCAATTGTATTAAAATTAAAATAAAATGACATGTTATATAACATTTAAAAAGATTACTTGCAGAGAGGATTTAACTGGAATTTCAGACAAAAGCTTAAATCTTGTAATATAATTAAAATTTTGTTTTCCATTTTGAAAAGAAGTCTGTACATTATTCACTAGTACAATTTTCACATAAAAAATAATATACTCACGAATAATTTTTGTTCAAAAGCCTTGTACATGTTTCTTTGTCAAGGGAATGAAGGCTTTCACAACGCACTAAATCGAGACCCTTGTGGCGCAATGAGAGAATGGTCGACCTCAAGACCAACGCGTGCTCAAAATATCTCCTAGCTTCTCCTTCACTGTCATCTCGTGCAGTGCTTACCTACGCAACAAACATATTCATCGTTTAATTTAAGATGATGAAATCTCTCAGGGTTAATAAATAGTCATGGAAAATAACGGTACTGAATCAAAAAATAACAGAGATAAACAAGATGTTTTCCTTTTCTCCATTGGATGACAAGGCAAATCCAGTGGTTTTTATACCACTAATGTATGGTTTATAATTCAAATTATCTTGAAGAAAAATATCTCAATAATCTGAATAAAAAATATCTGATTACTACAATGTTAAAATTTTAATACAAAAATTACACTGCTCAGTTAATTATAGCTATACTGCCCATCTAGCTTAAAATTTCATAATGTATGTATAGCACAATGAAAAAATGTTACATAACTTATGAAGCAATAGATATTTGACACAAACATAAAGATTCTTTGTTAACAAGGTTTACAAAACAGATGACGGGTTTGAAAAAAATATAATAAATACGTTGCTAATTTTGATTATTTTTATGGATAGGCTCACAAAATTAAAACAGAACTTTTTACCTTTTCCAATTCACAAAGAAAACTGTCCATGGATTCATCTGTAAGCTTGCCGACTTCAAACATTGTAACTGCATGACTTTTCAAACCCTAGATCAGACAAGAGCACATGAAAATTGCATTTTATACATAATATAAACATAAAATAAAAAAATAATACCAATTCATTACATACTGTTGCACAATAATTTAGACTAAATAATATTTTTTTACATTCTACTGAACTACTTGACCATATTTAAAACTTTTGTTCTTATAAATATAAATTCCAACAACTGCTATCCAAATATTAATACTCCACATATATTAAAGAAAAGGCAATCATACATAATCTATGTTTCAATAGAATTGTCAGGTTACAAAACAATATTAATACAGTTGAATCAATAACACAAGACAAAAATTAAAGTAAATTAGTTTAGACCAATAAATTCTAAAATAAGTGTACATATTCTATAAAGAGAGCATCGATTATCTGAAAATCATTAAATACTTTCATCAAGACATATTAGTAAATTTTTAATTAGTTGCGTGCAGTTCAAGAAGAAAAAAAAATTAATACAGAATAAAATATAGGCACAACAAAGTAAAAGGTTCATGCCTACTGAAAATATCTACAATCATCTGCATAAAAAACAAAAATATCTTCTGGTTACCTTACCTTAATCAGAATTCAAGATTCATCTGTAACTAAAAGAAAACAATCTCTGATGCAGACTGATTTCTGTTTTTCTTGATGAATATAAAAATTTAGCTAAAATAATTTTATAAATTAGTTTGAAATTAAAATTACACTCAGTTTATTGAAACAAATGAAAAACAACGACAATTAATTTTGTAATTTATGCAACTTTATTAGAACTATCTGTAGGGGTATCTGTTTTGAGCTAATTCAACAGTGGTCCAACTATTTCATATAATGGATGCTCTACTAAATATAACTATTTAACAAAATTGTTATTCAAGATTTGAAATGAATACTATATAAAATATTTATTCTACTCACAGGAGAAAGGTTCCCCATCATGAGAAATGCAGTGAGGGTTGAGTCAAACAGGAAAGCAATCCTCTTCGTTCTGGCATTTATAGTCTCAGGGTCATCATCCATAGGTGATCCCAAGTCACTGTACACTTTGCTGAACGATGGAATACACTCATTTGAAGGGCTAAGAATCCTGCAATATTCAAATAATGAGGGAAGATTATCCAATTACACATTAATCATTAAAATGTGTTAAATCAAAATAATTATACATTGATGTCACTCATGTTCAATTATTTATTACATTTCTTGAGATACCTTAATATAAATGAATGTTTGTAAGAGATTAAAAATAAATAAAAATATAATTTGAATAAATATATTCATAATTATTTTGTGATATCTTATCAAAATGGATTTATAATTAAACTCTTATTTATTTATAATTATTAATAATAATACAATTCTGTCTTCCTTCTTGATGAGGTAAGATTCAAGAAGCAAGAATAGCTGATTTCATTTTGTTACATTAATAGTTTACTGTGCCAAAATATGCAGAAGTCATCAACTGTTTTTTTTAATATACACAGATTGCTAAATAGTTATTATGACTAGATAAATAACCAGTGTTATCGGTATACATTTTAGTGTGGGCAGGATTCCAGGTTGGATGCCAGTGTTCTGTGTCTGAAACCTTTTTGCGTGCAAATCCCAATCTGCAGTACAATGAAACCGCCTGTTTAACAGCCTCCAGCTCTATCTGAAGAACACCTGCAAGCTGAAATCAGGATATTGTTAGATTAAAAGTCATAGATTGACTCATTCTTCTCATGCATGATTTTAATAGATGCAGTGTATTTTAAAAAATGTAGTCAGCTGTCTCTACACAACAATTTATTTATGTGACCCTAACTTTTTAATGGAGTTATAAAATTTACGATCCTAAAGTTCTCAAAGCTCTCACAAAAGTTCCAGTTTTATATATATATATATATATATATATATATATATATATATATATATATATATATATCTCAGAATTTAATAGCTAGTTACTTAGTTTCAAAAGCTGACATTCATTTAAATTAAGAACTATCATCTATGCAACTTCTAAGTTTTCTAGAAATTTAAATATGTCTGTCTGAATATTATTAACCTTTGAACAACACATAGTAATTTTTCTGTGGCCAATTCATTAGGTTATAATTGATTAAAAATTGAAAACTAAAAATAATTATACAACATACCTCTCCAACTGATGTATGTTCATCAATAGAAACAAATATCTTATACAGGAGAGTTTCAAAATAATCACCAAGAACTCTGTTCATAACAAATCCTTCAAGCGGTGGAACGACAATGTGATCTGAAGAGTCAATTGGTACTTCCAAATAAACCAATCCTTTCCTTTATAAAATGCAATAGGAATTATTATCAAAGTTGTAATGTAGTACATAATGAATTAGTATAGCAAATTTTATTTTGCACTGAATATTTCAAAGCCTTCACACACACAACACACACACACACACACTCATAAAAACATCATATTAATCTGTATGATTTGCTTTCAAAGTAATTTTCGTGCATAAATTTGATGACATACTTATAAAGACTTTGAACAAGGTTGAAATCTAAATCACCAGCTCTCTGACTTCCATCATCTATCAACAAATCGATCAGCTGCTTTTCTGCTTGTGAAACAATCTGTAAAATAGAAATATAATATTGGAAAAAAAGGAAAATATTATCACTGGGTCATTATATGCAATGAATCTGACTCACTTTCATATCCTCTTCCACTATATATCCAGTCTCGACATACCACCAGGGTTCAATGTGAATATCGATCGGTTTTACAGGAAGCAGATCTTTCACATTCTTTCTCCGGAACAATTTTCTGCCCGATCTGCACTGGTTCATTAACTCAATGTATTCATTGCGGCCAATTCCAAGAAGTCTCAAACCTTCAATAAAAAGTGATTAAACAGATTAATTTAGATGTCAATTATATACTCCATTGATAAGATACATTTCACAAGTAGGACAGAACTAAAGTTGCCAATAACTACATAACCAGGAAGTAACTAAATATCTTTGAATAGAAATTTAAAACTACCAGATATATACAACTATTAGATATATAAAAAGCTACCAAACAATGTAGCTAAATTAACAAACACTAAATGATTATTAAATCTGGATTAGTTGGAAGTAATTGGAAATTTCAATAAACATATAAACAGCACTACTGCTTTTTTAATGAGTTTTACTTATTTCAAAATTGTAAACTTACAATCGGCAGCTGTAAAATTTGGCAGTGAATCGTAGCTTCTTTCATTTTCCATTATACTTTCTAAAACTTGTGTGTAATACTGAAAAGGTGTGACCCGCAGCCCTTTGACCATTATATCACTCAAGTGATACGGGTAAAGTAGTAAACTCCCTCTGCTGTACCCAAGCAGTTCTTCATAATACCTTTGTTCATCTTTTCGTACATGTCGAACTGTTGACAAATACAATAATTCAACTCTATCCGTACTTTGAACAGATAAATCACAGTTCGCTAATACAATTTCAAAGTAGTTTTTGTTACCTAAATTACCGCGAAACCTCAACTGGTTCTTAATGCTGAAGTTGACTATGGCTTTTTCATATTCCTTCTGAGAGTTGCCAAGGCTCTGGAAAACGAGGACAAGCCAATAAATAATCGCCGCTCCCAAACGCAAAATGTCTACAGCACTGGATCGGCTAGAAAATGCAAGCTAGAACACTGTTAGAATATCTTACCTGTTTTACGTTGGATGGCAGTCGGTGCCAGCTCACATTCTGCCTTATATTGAATTCAACTTCGACGTTCATACTCAAGAATGGATTCGACGGATTGTATAAACAAACAGAAAGACGGAAAAGTCTCGAACCGAGCTACGTGATGAAATGACGTATATAAGTACGCATTGTAAGTGTTGTAGAAAATGTTTATTTTGATTAAGAAGTACCTTGACAGTATCAGTCAGCTGTTAACCGGTTCAGGCTGCCCGTTCAGTTCGAAAGTTGCAAAAACTTTTTCTGAAGGTTATTTCGTTGACCTAAAACATTATTTCATTTATTTAAACTAGATGGTTTATTCTCATATTAAAAATAAACATACTTTTTACGTCAAATAAATTAAGGAAAGTACGTTTTTCAGACATTCACAATAGTAACTGACGGAAAATATCTCAAAAACCGCGCTCGCTGGTTATTTAAATCGAAATACATCCCTTAATAAATCGATTCATAATCTTCACAAATTAGTAATTTAACAATACATGGAATTTTATGTTTACAATGTAGAATTCTAATCATTTAATTTTAATCGTTACCTCACTGAAATCTACCTCAATTTACCTTTGAAATTGCTGTTAGTGAGATCTGAGAATAATTTATTTGGATTACTAATAATTTCGCTACAATTTGTACGATATATTTGTGCCAGTTTTTGAGTCCTCGAATTCTAAAGCGACGCCTAAATTGTTAACTAACTGTTTTGGAATGCTTACTTAGTTTGCGCAGTACCAAGTAACAATACTGCCAATACACTCAATTAATGTGAGACAGCCGACTTTTGTTCACATTTTATCATGTACAGTTTTCAGCAGCCAATAATTATGGTTTATATCATGATTATATTATAATTTGGCGTAGTAATCAACCAGACATTCGATTATACTAAACGACAAATACTTTTTTTGTATATAAATACTTAACATTAAGTTCCTTATTGAACTTTATAATTTCTATAGCTAAAACTGATTAATTAACTAAACTTGATATGAAAGTAAGGTTTTTATTTGATTTATCTCAAAACTACATTAATTCCAGAGTCAATAGTCCTAATTTATTACAGTTTTTCTGTGATAAATGCATCGTTGACACCTTTTTATGGGAATATTTTTTGGGGAGGAAACAAGGTTTCCTTAAAGGAAAATAAGGTTTTATGATCATAAATAAACTGTAGAAAGTTTTATATACATATTTATTTTATTTTTAAAATTTACAAGTGAAAAATCTTAACATTACATTTCAACAAACACGCAACATTCACACATACAAAATGGCAACACATTTAATTGGTTGTACAAGTAACATTGCCAAATTTATTAAAAAAGGCAGCTTCCGCTATGATAGTCATTATGTTACTAGAGGAAATACGGTACATTTTTCGATTCTTCTTCTGCATTCAGGTGGTAAACATTTACAATAGGATTCATCACATAAACAGGCCAGACATTATTGTAGATAAATATTTTATATTAAATTCAATACTTCAGCGTGGTTATTACATTGTTTCTTATTTTCGAAAAATAATTATAAAATTATCAATATTACAAGTACAGGGCGGAGTCACATATTCGACAACAGTGCCATATTACCGTAACTGAATTATTTCGAAATATCATTACACGATTCTGCTCTTCAGATAAGATCTAAATTATTTATCGTATAAAAAATAAATTCGCTCATGGAACTTTTATCACGAAGCATAATAAATATATAAAAAATAATCTATTCAAAATTTCAGAACGTCTTCTAATTATAGCCTAATAAAAATAATACAAAATATAATTTCACTATATTCAAGAAGGAAGATGTTTTTTCCAATTCGATTTTTTTTCAAGTTTTTAAAAAAGTCACGCTCGGCAGTTACTATTTTTCGAATTAGGAAAGAGTAAACCAACCAGGATCAAGAATACTTCTTGTGCAGCGTGGTAGTTGGCTTCACGAAGTACATATAAAAAATACAATACAATCGAAGAGAAGTATAATCGATCTTAGAGGTTTAACGAGGAAAGTCCACGGTAACGTCGAATAAGTATTAGTGATTTTTATCCCCATTTGGCGGCCAGGTTGTAAAGGGACTTGAGGAGTTCGACTGCACGGGCGTCAGAGTCGTAAGGCAGTTTTTCTGAACTCGAAGACGGTATGAAGAGTTTGGCAGCATTGATCCTGTTGGTGATTTCGGGCGAGGATTGGTCATTGCTTCCGTAAACTGCCGTCTCGGAGTCCGTACCGCGGTAGAATTTACTCTTCCTATAATTGGGAGTATCGTAGAAGTTGGCCGGTTTTGTCCTGGACGCTTTTCCTCTTCTGAAGGGCCTGGTCGTCGTCGTCGTAGTCAGCAAGGTCGTAGTCGGTTCGGTACTGGTGACTGCGGTGGTGGTCGGTTCCGTGTAGGTCACTTCCGAGCTGGTTACTTCGGTGGAGCCTCTGTCCTCGTCCTCGGTGGTCAGCAGTGCCTGGATCAGGCTGCTCCTGGTCTCCTCCGGCGTGATGTTGTCTTTGCTCATGTCGGCCACCAGCAGCAATACGAGCCGCCTGATCGTCATGTTCGATTCCGCCTTTTCCATCATGTCCATCAGCGCACCGGCCATCGTCTCGTTCAGATCGCCGAACATTTCCTTCGCTTTCTCCTCGAACATGGTCTCGGTCATAACAGTGGTGGTGTCGGTCGCCGGCGTCGTCGTCGCCTCCTCTTTCATGGCGCTCGTCGTTTCCAAAATCCTCGTCGTGTACTGCGTTTCCCCGACAGTCGTCCGCTGTCCCACCGTCGTCTCCGTCTCTTCTTGGGGCTCCGTGGTGTGGATTTGCGGCAGACGGAATGGAGTAGGGCGGAAACTTTTGTCGGTCGAAGACTGTTCGGAACTGGCTTCTTCTTTGGTAGTAGTCTCGAAGGGGGTGGTGCTGGGCGCGTAGGTGGGCTGCACGGTCCAGGCCGTCTTACCGGCGGGTAAAGTCACTTTTACCGTCCTCTCGAGGGTCACTCCGTTGCCCAAGTTGATAGCCTGGTAAGTGACATTGTCGTCGTAATCACCACTGTCGTACTGTTCGAGCAGTCTCGGTTTCCTGCTGTCTGTTTCGTCTTCCTCCTCGGTGGTAAGTGCGGTCACCCGGGCAGTTTCTGTTGTAGCGAAAGTCGATTCTTCTTTTACCGTCGTCCGGTGCTCGTAGCCGGAAGTAGTGGAGGGCGTTTCGGTGTCCATTTGATTCTCTGTTCCTTCCGAGGAATCTTCGGATTCGTCACTTTCCCTTGTCGGGGCTTCCGTCTCGCTACTAGGCATTTCGGTCGTTTGAGTCAAAGCTTCGGCGGTGTAGGAACCGAACGAGCTGGGAGACGATTTGAATGAAACTCCGTACTTACTGGACGATTTGCCCGTTTTCGGAACATAGTTAAAGTAGTTGTCGCCGGAGACAATGGATTGACTACCGGAAGCGATCAGTAACTTTTCCTGGTCTCCCGAAGGCCCGTAATAGTCCTGCTCTTTTTGGAGGAGAGAAGGAGTCGAGGAGGATTTATCTTCGCCGCTGGCTGTGGAATACGGGCTGAACAGAGAGTTGGCGTTGGAGCCCAGTAGGTTGTTGACGTCTCGAGCTTCGGGTACGTCCAGGTTTTCGGGTATCTTCATATTGGAAGCCTGTCCAGTTTCTCCTTCGACTACGATGCTAGGGCTGACGTCGTTGAGGCTCTGGGCGCGGGGGAGAGGTGTCGTCGTATAGGCGGTCAACGGGGATCCCGTTCTATTGGGTGACACTTCTGCTCCGTACGGTATATACCCGGACGACTTATTCGTGTTGTTCTGGAATCCTCCGTACCTGGGCCTGCTGTTGTCGTCGACACCACCGGCAGTCGGAAAATAGGAATTGTCCTCGGAAGATTCGGAGGGAGGAGAATAGAAGTAACCCGCGTCCAAATGAGATTTGTTGTAGACTATATTGTTAATATCCATCGCGAGAGAAGTCGGTTTTAATGTCGTCGTAAATAGTTTGGTCTGATCTTCGTTAGATTCTGTGACGGTTGTGGTTTGTTCGACCGAATTTTCCAAATCGACGTTGTCGGTCTGACTGGCCAAATCGTTGATTTGTCTGATGTCGATATTAGTTTTGCGCGGATAGGACGGTATGTCTGTGGAGGCTATCCTGCTTCCCGCCGCGTCAGAGAAGTCCAGAACTTCGTCCTCGAGAGAGGGAGTGGTGTTGTCTTTCAGATTGGGCTCAGTGGGACGGACCTGGGCCAGTATCTCCTTGAAGGTTTCCGGATTTTCAAGATAGGCCGAAAGAGCTCTGCTGAAAACCTGAGCCAATTCTCTCAAGTCGCTCGAGTGCTTCAGTCTAAGGTCGTCCGAGTAGTTGTCCCCGAATGCCGATACCCTATTCTCAGTAGTCGTCGGTATTACTCGGCCACTCTCTTCCCTGTTGAAGTAGTTGTCTACGTCCTTCGAGGTCGTCTCTCCGCTGCTGATGCTGGGATTAACTGCTTCTGTCGAAGGCGACGAGATGGCCGCTTGGAGTTTGTGTTCTTTCTGGCGCTTCTCCGAGAACAGGAGACTATACGAGTCTTTGGTGGCTTTGGTGAGTACCGAAGGTAACTCTTCGGGTTCGGTATCGACTTCCGTCCGGACGGTGGTCGTCATTGGGGTCTCGTCCACTTCTGTAGAAATGTCGGGGCTGCCGGAGTGGGTACGGAGCAGTATTTCAGAAATTGGCGGGTGGGTGACTTTTGTTGTGGTCGTCGGGAACGTAGTGGTAATAAAGGTCGTTGTAGGGAGAACGGTTGTGGTGGTAGTGGTCGGGAGGGTTGTTGTGGTAGTGGTTGTCGGGAGTGTAGTTGTGGTGGTAGGGCGGGTGGTAGTTGTAGTGGGGGCCGCAGTAGTAGTGGTAGTGGTTGTGGTTGTGGTTGTGGTGGTTGGGACTACGGTGGTAGTAGGCAGCTGAGTGGTAAAGCTTGCCTCGCTCAGTGCTAAAGGACCGACCACCAAATTGGAAACGGACGTGCCGTAGTAAGAAGCGAGAGAATGGAGATTTTTGGCTCCGGCCGGGTCCGGGTGCACTGGGGACTTGTTGTAGACCGGCTTGGGGGTAGAAAGCTCGATCAAGGCGTTTATAACTTGAGGACTGATACCGCCGAATGATTTCGGATCGCGGGTGGGCGGAACTTCGGTATTGGCCGGAATTCGGACGACGTGCTGCGTGGTACCCGGCAGGTAGGCGTTCTTTTGAGTAGTGCCGAAGGTCGAAGAGGACAGGGTCCGAGGAGTAGAAGTGGAAGGAACGAAGGGTGTAAATATTTTGGGGAAGGAACTGGGTAACCTTTCGGTAACGTGGATGGAGACGGGAGGCTGTGCGGTGGAAGGTCGGAGTGTGGTGGTAGGGAGAGGGGCGGCCTCCGGATCTTTCTGGCGGTGGAGTTCCACGTACGAGAAGGCTTTGCTGGGTTTGACGCGGACAGTGAATATGGGTTTGGCCGTAGAGGAGGTCGCGGTTCTGTAGTCCTGTCTCGAACGATAGGTCGATGGTGGAGTTTGAGTAGTCGTGGTCGTGGTCGTTGTCGTTGTAGTACTAGTGGAAGGAGTGAAGAAGCTCGGCCTGTGATAAGTCGAAGGCCTGATCGCCTCCGGAAATTGGTACTTGGGAGTGTTATAGGAGGGCTGTGGCGTTGTCGACTTGGGATAGTAATTCTGCGGCTGAGTGAAATGATTGCTGAATCTGTGCCTGCTGTTGGTGGCGAACGAAGCCGTCTCGGCCGGGATTTGCCTCTCTCCGGGTTCTTGGCTCAGATGGTTCTTAGTTACCGCCAATGGGGGATAGTTGGGTGGTTCTGTGGTCGTCGTTGACAAGGGCGTGGTAGGTCTCTGTCTCCTGCTCTGTAGACTGGCAGCTACCGTTTTCCTCTCGTACGTTTCGTCGTAGTAAGCCCCGTTGTTTCTTATCACTTGTGTAGGAGTTTCCTTCTTCTGGTAGGATTCTTGCCTGTTGTTGTACCTGTTGTTGTGAGGTGCCTCCGTAGCGTCCTTTTTTATTTCTTCCTGCATCGCCTTGGCCAATGCTTCGGCTCTCTTCTTGTAGAGCATCTGGTCGTGGGCCAACTGTTCTGCACTTTCTTCGTACAGTTCGACGGAGCGGCCGCAGTCGACTCTGAACCACCAGTCGCAGATCAGGTGCGATTGACGGAAGATGGTGCCGTTGGGACACAGGAATGAAATTTTCCTACCACCATCGCAAATGTGAAATACCTGTAGACAAAAAAATAAAAGTTTGTAAGCCTGTATTAACTTTGGAGCATTATTCTATTAAGCAATGAACGGTGGCGAGAACCCGTTGCCATTCATGTTTACATAGTTAAAATTTAACAACTTAATTACTTTTCTTATTCTGAACCATTAATTTTTGAATTATTAGTTTGGAAAAATTAATTTACATTCCCAGCCAGTTTATAGTAATGAGCTATCTTAATGATGCACGGGAACAACATTAGGCCAAGAAATAAGTCTTTAACCGCATGCTTTTTCCTCGAGTGGGAATGTTTTCCCCCTTCCTTCCGGTACAGGCCGAGCGTTAAATTCAGCCCTATTAAAATAGGCGGCGGCCTCTATCCTTCGGCCTTCGAGGCAACTGAGGTATCACAGTCGAGTAGCCTAGGCAGTAGCAAGTCATTACTGACCTATTGCTAATTCTCTTTACAATTTAGCCAAGAACTGGCAGAATTGTTTCTCAAGTTGTATTTGGAAACAAATAAACTACCGATATTTCGATTATCCACCCATACAAGCTTGAAAAGGAGCGTACCCCGTTAATTGAAAAAGCAAATCTATCCATAGATCAAAGGACTCGACAAAGCGAATGATTAAATATTGAAAACAAATTAATGGTGCAGAAACCCCTGTTTGTTATATTGTTTCATAATTAATTACGCTTTTTGTTCATGCGACAAAGCTGTATTTTTAATTTAAATTTATGATAATTAAACGCTGTTTTATAAGGAATGTACACCGATGGTGTAGGCGATGGTCGCTAGGTGACGCTATCAGACAGGCTTATCTTGTAGCTCTATCTGGCGACTACAATTTAAACTACTGTGTGGCCGCTGTTTGAAAAGATGTATTTTGTTTATTAACATATCTGTTATTTACATTAGTTATTTTATTAACATTATTTATAGATGAGATGTCAAACTTATTTTTTATATATGTTTATAATTGCTGAAATATCCGTTTATTTCCCGTTGCTACAAATATACTTCCAACGTATTGTGTTTTCTGAAGTACCAACATTCCTCCTCGAAATACCGTATGGCTATGAACTCAAAGTAAATCGCGTCATAACACCCAACGTCGGCAAAGTGCCAATTCCCTGGTTTCGGTGGTTCTGTGAAAACTGTTTGTTGGGAAGTAGGGCAATCGAATAAAAATATTTCTGTCATAAAAATGTGATGACACGATGCTGATGTTCTTAACGATAATAGGTACCTGACAGCCCGTGTCCAAGTCGGCGTAGTATCCTGAACTCTTGACGTTCCTGCAGCTGAACTGTGTCCTGGGTATGCTCGGCAGTACGGGGAAATCGACACCGGGCCGTCCCATTACTCCTGTAACAAGGGTAATCACTTACGAATTTTGTCAAAAATACGTACGAAAAACTGGAATGCAATCCGGATTTACATTCTAATTCATTAACGACGGAAATTGTCATTCTACCCTGTATTCTACCCATGCTGTCTGGCCTTGGCATATGGCAAGTTTAAATGAACACACATTTATAACACATCAGTTTCTACTTGCTGTTGAAGTAACGTTTCTGGGACGGTATAGCGCGTTCTGTCCACGCCGTAGCAATTGTGAAGGCCTACGTGCTGGATGAAACTGTTCCGCGGAGCAGTTAATGTACAGTAAATTTTTTAGTCCTCTGTCTCATTAGGGGCGGTCGGTCGAGAAACACATCTCGGCCGTTCCCACAGTTCCGGAACCCAGGGGAATTCCAGGTACAAAACATCCCCCCGTCTCTGATGCAACGGACGATAATAGTCTCCGCGACTTGGAAAATTATGGGAACTCGAGGGGCCAAGAATGAAAACGGCCGAGTCTGAGACTGATTTTACTAATTCTTCGGAGCAATTTTCGGACGTTGGGTTCTAGCAGCGCCTGGAAAACTGAATAGTTTTTTATTTAAAGCCTGAGCATCATATTCTGTTCATTCACCGTAGAATAAGTTGCCATAATCGTATATGTCTGTGTTAAGCTATAAAAAAAAGTAGCCTATTGAATTCTGAACTGCATCCTTACGCAATTCCAACAAATCGATGGGGTGAGCTTTCATCGACGATTTCCTTTCATTATTCTTTTTTTTTGTTGCCCTTTTCTTGCCGCCGAGAGCTGGAATTTCCGTGGAAAATGTGTACAGTTGTCATCCGCCGGGGAAAGTACCACGTACGCGATTTTTCCACGCAGGAACTCCTCATAGCGTGGCTTCGGGGACCGACGCGAAGGGGGGAAGCGTACGCTCCCCTAAAGTCATGCTTTAATTCAAAGCTGAGAATTGTAGAAAAAAGACGCGATGCTTGTAAACGAACAAAAATAGTGCCCTCAACCATATTATTAACAACCACTGTTATTGGTTTATTGGCTCCTGTAGAATTTAATTTTTAAAAAATCCGGGAAAATGCAAATAGCAACGATTACCTTGGTATTCCATGAACTGGTCGGATTGGTTCTGGTCGACGTCCTCTTGTGGGGCAGTTGCAAGCTTCCGCTGGACTCTCTTCGACGAGGAAGCCAGTGAATCTTCAACCTCCGAACTCTCTTCGTAAGAGGCGGCGCCCATCGCTTCGGCCACAGCTGCCGCCTTTTCCCTCACCGGAACTTGAACTCTTCTCTAGAAAAAAAAATCAAACGGGAAAATAATCAGCTTGCGGGGATTCAGAAAAAAATTGCCTATGGTGGCGAAATGAGTCTGAAAATATACGGACATTTTGGGACAGCGTTAGTATGAACTAATTCAAGGAACATTCTCTCAACAGAGAGCAGCATATTTTGGTCTATGACCCGTGTTATAGTTAGAGATTTCTCCGAGCATTCCGGCTGGCGGTGTCGTTGAAATTGCGATTGCCGCGCATTTAAAACGAAGATGGTGAGGACATAAGAGAAGGGGATATCCTTGCGATCGGTCAGGAGACATTTACAGAGAGGAAATTCTTTTTCGTTGAAGTGCAAACATTAAAAGCGGAATTCAAGACGCTGCATTAAACATCGTTGAACTCGGAGATATTCTGAACTGTGTTTCTAGAATTCACGTTCGGAATGTGTTTTGTAATTACATCCAAGCCCACTATATCCCATGTATAAGAAACAACGTTTTCAACATGGTTGAAATGGTGCAAAGATGACAAAAATATTGTTTGGCTATTAAAAAGTGATTTTTCAACCTTAAAGAATCAAATTTAATTGATTTCTGGGGCTTATATTCCCCGAGACGTTTATGCCGTTTATTAACTTTACTTTCATGATCGATGAAAATAAAGTCAGAAAGACAAATTTCGAACAATAATTAAATGGCAGGTGGACGGATCAATTTCAGCAATGGAGCGAATAAAATTTCGCCAGCGTTAAGAGGCATTCTGGCATTTCTCGGAGGGCAATAAACAAAGTTATATAAAACTTAATGAAACAGGCGTTTTAAAGTTCAGAGTTGAATCCCATTTCGAAACCGGTCAGAGGCGGGATGCCGGCAATTACTCCGGTAATTGAGAGGCCGCTTCTACAAATAACAAGGATTGAGAAAAAAGTTCTTAAACTTCTCGAACGGATTCGCGTGCCTTCGGTTGTCTGTATCGCGGCTTTTTTTTCAAACTCTACTGACTATGTTTGCCCGTCGCGACGGGATGATTGCCACCGTTGTCTGTTGGAGCGAGTTGAAAAAAAGTTTCAACCAGCCTTTCACTCCCGGACAAGGTCTATTAGTACGAAAATACATTGAAGTCTTTCTCAATTGATTGGAAATTTCTTTTATTATTCATTCAATTCTTTTTCCGGTGTTCTTCGTGGAATTGATTTGAGAGAAGGGTATAATAGTGTCGGATATAGAAAAAACAGATTAAAAAAACCGGAAAAAAAAAATGTCTGTAAAATGTGTAGCTAGATTCGTATTGGTTAGGAGAATAGGGTCTACAAACACAGATAGGCGTGCAATATGTAACAGATTATGTATTTTTATTATTTCTTTCTTTTGAGAACTTAGTGAGCTGTTGTACTCAGGTATTATCAATGAAATATATAAAAATTACGGCGTTTTAACTGAAAAGCGTCTTCATGAAGGTGGTCAAAAGCAGCATGAAACGAGAACTACCTTGAGGGTTCTTTTAAGAAGCAACGTTATTGAAGATTGAAAATTGTTTAGTTCAAAGGGTAAGACCAATGACTTAACTGCGAATTTCAATATGAAAAATAAGTTTAAATGTGCTGGAAAATTGGAAAATACTACTGAATTATTCGCCCTGTCAGTTTCTAAGTTGTACAAATTCAGATTATTTTACCTGTAGGTATAATTTCAAAATTCCTCTAGAAATAATATAATGCAATAAAAACATATATAAAGAAAGTAATTATAGAAGAATACAACAGGACTTGCAGGAATGCAGTTTACTCATGCTATCTCCTATCTTTTGATTGTAGAGATAAAACCTTTTCGGCCATCGACTGTAATATATGTCGAGGCTATCCTATACTGCCTGCAGTTGCCACATTTTTCTTGTAATTACTGAGGATGGCGAAAACCCTAAACCAGTCCTGTGTGAATAACCGGGTCATCGGGGGACAGTAACACACTGTATTTGAAGAACATCTCATGTTTACTTTCAAATACTGCAAACATTCTCCGCAATAAATTGATACCGTATATAAAAGTGTATGAACTCTTTTGTACGATCGCTCTTGGAATCTTCGATTGCAATTATTAGAATTTATAATCAAGCACCGAACAGAAGTTTATACAGCTGCTCTCTGCCACAGCTGGGTTTCACATCTCCAATTTTGATCCTCCTTCGACCCGAATATCCTGAGGCTATGCTCGATCTCTGTGATGAAGGAAGCGTGGTTGTTGCAGTTACAGTTTAATTCTCGCTTTAATTGCCCTCCTACCTAGCTCAGGTAGAGAAAGTAAGAGGTTCACCGACATCGGCAGCACTGACACCGTTTTTGGAATTCCTTTTGGAGAGTTCGTAAACTTTACTCAAAAACAGACTATCGATAAGAAGTGAGAAGTTAGACCAATGTTAAACAAATTGATAAACTCATCTTTTTTCTGAATAATTGGGCATTCGTAAATACTGGAGCTATCCGTAATCTTCTTGGTCAATCTGGTACACATTCCCCTAAGCCCCTCCTGTAGGTTGTAACGGGCGGATTGGGCGTAATAAAGTCACGCGTTCAGATTGGCTCATGCGCTCGAACTTTGTAGGTAAAGTCGGACAAAAGAAAATCGCCAGTGGTTCGGAAATAAGCGAGAAAAACACCGTAGGATGATACTGAGAAGCCGGCAGAGATTGCCGGTTACCCAAGCCTGTAGGCGGCCTCTTATGTAAGGGGGCAACCGGTTGTGAGGGGGCCTTCTGCCTGCTTCAACCCGCAGTTCACGTTAATATTATACTTGTCTTATCGTCTACGGCGTGATGACATCCAGCTCGCCCATCAACGAACAGTTTTGCCCCCTTGTTTTTATGTAGTTCCCTTGCGCACGGCCATTCTCTGAAATCTGGAATCTTGCCTAACTGTTGTCGAGATTTTGAGGCACAAACGCCCAGGAGAACTCCAGGGGAGGGGGATGGAATAAATCCTTCCACTGGAACTACATCAACTGTTTTCCAAACACAGAAAGACTGAGGGTATGTGATCTCACCGCTAGTGATAAATTACTATCGCGTGTGTGGTCTCATTCTGGTCTACGCACAAGGAGATTTATATACTCATATAGGGGTCAGCGAGGGTTAGCCGAATTATGTCATATATGATATCAAATACATTTTTTTTATGAAACTGGGGTTGATTTCGGATCGTTTCGATCATAAAATTGATATGGAGTCTTATTCAAGAACTCTGTACACTGCAGTAAATTGAAAAACAGATCATCCGGCAGATATACCTGGAGCATTCTTCAAATGTATTCCTCCTACATCGGTGAATATTATACGACACCCTTCCGGACAAAATCCAGATTGACAATTAATCGGACATCCTGAAAGAATTGCCGTTACGCCAGTGTTACATAAGTTCGGGGCCACGAGGACCCCTAGGCTAAAGGACGTGCTTTCGACTTTCAGCCCTCACCAAGTTCAAATCGTGATTCCATTTCCGTCGTGAGATCGGAACTTGCGATGTCGGTTCCGACTGAATATCTGGGGTACCGTGACCGCCGGTTCGGGGGTGCCAGCCTTCGCCCATCCGCTATGTGAGTCATGAGCCTCTCCGGGCGGCTTTCTTCAAACGGGGCCTCCGCACCAAATGGCGTGACCTTTGACGAAGGTACTTTCATCCTCTTTCTCCCACTCACTTTCGTTTTGGCATTTGCTTCATCCTTTTGATTGATTTATTAAGTACAGTTATTGATCTCCAGTTTACAGGAGGTTTAGATACTGAGAGTAAAACTAGGCGATGAAAATCGTCTATAAGGACATGGGTCCGATTATTATTATTGGCTTAAAGAAATTGATAGGAATTAAATGAAAGGTATGATGAACATTGATATAATGAAAAAGATGCACGAAAGTATCTCATGTACGCATTAGCAATTTAATAAGTGTTCTTGCATTTCGCCTATGGGCTATTAATTCCGATTTCTGTGCATCTGTGCAAGAAGTTCTTCCGACGTGATTACAGCACCTCGTTTCAATTTAAACCGAGAAGGAAGGTCATTCTGAGGTGCCATTATGCTCAGGATAAAATCTGCGAGCAGGAAGTTCAACGGCCCTACTGCGCTAATCGCGCTTCTCTCCGAGGCTACACAATCCATTCTTCGTTCAGAATTTTTGTTTTCGAACATTTGATTGGTTGCGGTCACCCTAACAGTCTGTTGACAGGCGATAGGCAGTGTTCTCGCTCGTAATTGAAATTCAAGATTTTTTATTCATATTTAATTCTTTTACAGCCTTACACTACAAAAAATTGGCACTTGATGACGCTATTTCCAAAATATTTATTTATTTTTCTGACAACGGTGTACTCGTCTTGTAACAAATATCTGAAAATTGATGTTCTTCTCTATAAATATAGTAAACTGTGGTAGTTTTGTATCTGTAGGAGGTCTACAGGAGGGTGGAGAAAGGAGTTGGGGGTCGTGGCTCCACTGTGGTTCTTGCATCACTCCTCCAATATCCATCCACTTTCTCCGACTCCTCTCCTCCCTCGTCCTTGCGGTCCTTATGACCCCCGACCCCAGCGCTAAACTAGCGGCCTTCCCACACTACCGGTTGATTATTTTTATACAATTTCTGTTCTTATTCTTTTCATTTTTGCCCGAATTTCGGTTTTCGCCGTACCGTTTGGCTGTCGGTATTCATATGGTTTATTTATATGACTAGCGATGGCGAGAAGACGAAACCGTCTAGAATAATGATAATTTTTTGGGAGGTCTGTCCTGAGCAATCTTCCAATGAGTGTCATGTTCTTATATAAGAGCTCATTTATAGGCTTTATAATATTTTATCTTATTGTACCTATGTTTTATTTAAATGTAAATAAAAACAAATATTGGATTCATTAATGAAGAATTTGGTTATATTATTTAATTTCAACAATAGTGTTGTAAATGAAACGCGAACTAAATTTAAAAAAGAATATGAAATGTATTGAAATGTTATCGTTCAATGAGCTCAACGGGAATCATCAACGGCATCATCATTACTTATACAATAAATATTTCAATTATATTTATGTAACAGTAGTAGTTTTGGTTTATAAGTTTCTTATGTAGTTATATTAGTACATTGAATCTTTTGTGAACGGAAGGCGCCTAGTTGATTTGATAATTAACCCTTCTATTTAAGTACTGACGATGGCGTTACACCGAAACCGATCTACCGACGGGCCAAAACCGGTGACAGACAGTCTTTGATATTCTTCAGAAGTCTATTTCTTTCTGTTCACTCTTATCCAACCCGGATTTCGCGCGCTCAGTCTCCAGTTGTATAAAGGCGTCTATAACCAAAAAAGGGTAATGCGACATTTTCAAACTGACTGGCGAGGGATTTTAAACTGACGTGTGGAGAAAATCAAGTTCGGCACACTTTCGTCGGCTGCCATTGTTTTTACGCCGCAACGGTGACAACAATGAAACGCGAGCAAATAGAATCTCGAAAACTGGGAGTATCACAAAAAGGTATTTCGTTTATTTCGATTAAAGAGCGTTGTTTTTCCTGCGTTAATTTCATGCGTTATAGGATCATCACTGATACTCCGTTAACCTTCATCGTCACTGTTAGCCGCGTAATCATAGATTCAATCTGTTTTTTTAATGCGGGATTGGACTAACGCGGTCGCCGTTAGTCTAAAGAAATGAAATCAAATAGAAATGTCGCAAGCCGCTGAAATATTTGCGAAATATCAGGGTATACTGGATGCGAGCTTATCTCATAAAGGTGATCCACTGGCTAGTCGTTAGGCTTCACTTATGATTCATGGATCGTGTTCATCTCTTCGGAAGAATTTCTGTTTAGCATGCGTAAGAGTACGAAAGAGAATATTTTAATATTACAAAATGAATTTTACTGTCATCCTTATAGACAATATTTCATTTTTTAACCCTAAGATTTTAGAAGACAAGGCATAATTAATTAAATTGGACTTAGTTAGTAGTAACATAGCCCAAAAACGCAGTATTCGGGGTTAAAGTCGGTTTGATTCAACGACCATTTTTTTTAGTGAAAATTTTATTGTTGTTACTATAATAAAAATGTATAATATACAATTACTGGTCAAAAAACGAACTGAAAGTTATTGGATCGTTTCATACGGGTGCCTAAGATATATCGGTTTCATCTTCTCAACTGTTTCATTCCTTTGACCCCGGAGTTCAAAACCGTTCGACCGTTGAACATAAATCGAAAAGATTTGAGATCTTCTATTTTTCTTCCACTTGATACAGAGTAAGAGGCCACGGCCCACAGGCACACTGAGGAAATAAGGAGAATCCAAACGTAAAACCTCGTATGGGGTAAAACTGCAGCGTTACTCTGATTGAGAACTGACGGGTATCTCAAATTATTCTGTTTTCGTTTTTCTCTTCGCATTCACATTACATTATCTTTGTCCGGCACTTATATTCGGAATCTTTTGTCTTAGGGTGTATTTTTCTACCTTGACTTGTCCTGCGCATTCAGTTTGGAACCATTTAAATAGAGAGCCTATTGATAACGAAGACGGCGTGACCCGCATTTGCGCAACTGTGTTTCTGTAGGCTTTTTCTTCTAAGTGTTCACTCGTCGTTCGTACAGAAGGACCCGGTTAAAAAAAAAGTCCGTGTCACGTTTTGGGGTCAAGCAAACAGAATATCCAGTTCCCTCCGCGATTTCTTGCGTAGAACAACCGAGAAGTAGGAAAATTGAATTCGTCTGTTTATATTCATGAAATTAATTTTTCTATTAACGCCTCATGGATGCGTTTCTAATAGTGTTATTAGGGTTTCCTAAATTAATTAATAATTTAAGAAATCCAATGTTCCATAGAAGAATTAGAATAATTGTTAGAATTTCCCCAAGAACAACGTCCAGGAATTTATTTTACGTAAATTCGCACAATAAACTTGCCACTGTGCACACTTGCGCTGTATAAATACAGAGAGCAAAAAAAATTAATTATTTTGGCCGCAATACGCGGTGAAAACACTTTCGACGATCCATCCCTAATAACGGGTTCTGGAAAGGTCCTTGTGAAACCCCGATATGCCAACCGCAAAGGTGAACTACATTTCAGGACGCATCGTGTCCAAGAGATCTTTTTAAGGAACTGGGCTCGAAATACCAATAAAGCTACGCACATGGGCGTTGGCCCGAGGTCGTGAATGGATTTATTCTGAGGATATGTTATTGACTGTTTTTTGTGACTGCGAAAAGCACACAACTGAGCGACACTCAAGTTTTATTGCATAAATAAAATTTAATTGAGACACATTTAGTCTTCTGAAACGTACGTCAGATAAACCCAAGGATTACTTCTTCCCAGTTAGGTGGTCCGCGGTGCTTTTAAACGCCTCGTTGATCATATATTATGCTAGACCGGTATTTGCAGTACCGCATTAACAGTGCAGAATTGACGCCTCAACGGCAACAGACATGATTATGCGCCTCGCTGAATGTAGCGAATGAAACTGGTCTAGCGCAATGCCAAATCAGCGATTTGGGCGTCACAAGTTCGAATTTTGCGGCTGCACGAAGAATCTTCTAATTACTAATTTGTCCCGATCACACACAGTTGCCTCAAGCAGGCTCACAGTTTAAAGTCAGGCTCGAAAGTGATAATCTGAGCGTCCCAAATGTTAAGGTTTACACAATTCCGTTAGAGCGACAATCGCGTGCTGGAGCGGCAATAAAACTTTGTTTGCTCTCTTGTTGCTGCGATCAGGTACGATTTGATTAGCGGCGAAAAACGCTTTCGAAATATTATCTAATTACTTCCCGGTGTCAATTAGAAGAAGCGTTGGGAGTCTCCCGTGCTTTCGGCGAGTAGGGCGCCAACAGCGGAAGGATCCACCCTCGGACCAGTTACAAAACAAGCCTGTGGGAAATCGTCCGCTGTGGGCCCAACTATCAATTAGGGGATATACACCGTGGCCTAATGTCGGGGGACGTATACAATGGCGGGCCAAGAAGAGAAAGGGAGGTCCACGGAGTATTGAGAAAAGGAGAGTTTGGAAAAGCGGAAGACAACACAAGAAAGGATTGGCAAACTATTCCCTGATGATTCAACAAATTAGCTATTTTCAAAATAATATGAAATTAATTAATTAATATATTTTTATTATACGGGGCGTCCCGAAATTCAAGTCTTAGGAATAGTGTATGATATGGATATTTCCATGTTAATGCTCCTTTCTGAGAATATCACAAGACATAGTCGAATAGGGATAAACGAGTATAATCTAATACACCGTAGTTTTGTGACAAATTCACTTGAAATTTTTTGATAAATAACGCATAATAGGACAGGAATGTAAACATAAACGAACTAATCTGAACCCTCCTTTCTCCTACGAATTGGCCGGTGACTCACATCGCAAGCCTCCGAGTGAATTACACGGTTCAAAAAATGCCGCGTAAATATTATTACGTTGAATACGGTTTTCGTGTACAATATCTGCAACGGTTATGTTTAGATTCCTATCACACGAATTTTTGAGTTATTTATTTGTGTATTTCAAGTGGTTTCGTCAAAATAACACGATGTGTATTGGATTACACGCATTTATCCACGTTATCGGCCAGAAAAAACCAAGTAAATCCCCCAAAGAACTTTGTATTAGTTTTTCGAACACCTATACACGTATTCGTATGCATTTTTCGAAGTAGGACATTTAATAATACTGAAATATACAGTAAAATCATCGGCATTCAACGTTCCATGTTTTAACCATTTAATTAGAATAATAATAATCATCAAAATATTTTATAGTTCTAGTGGCATCTGCAAATTAATTTCTAACTTATTCAGCAATCCAGCTATTACTTTCTTGATAGTGAGGCGACTTTGAGATATTATCCGTTCTCGATAATATTGTATATATCCTTCGATAATTTAGCATAGAAAGTCCGTATCTCGTATGCGGGGACACCGTTAAAGATTATTATTCTTGCACGAAGAAAATCCATTGTGAATTCACGAATTCAATAATAGATATTCATGACAATGCAAAACAATTACTATTGTCGATTACGAAACATCGTCGTGATATGTTGTTATTTTTATCTTTAAGAGAGCCACTCGCGCTACAAGCAATAATTCACAAGGGAAAATTCCGCTGCATCTGCCCCAGAGTACTGTGCACAGTTGAAACTATCTCTGTGACCGTTTAAGCCTCGAAGTTACTACAATTTCCAACAGTTGAAACTTTCCTCCTTAATAATTTTCAGGGCGCTAATATTTCAATTCTAGAAAGCCTCTTACACTTCGTTTAATTAACGCATAATTGAAATAGTTTACACATCGCGGTGCCAATTCGATATTCATCATGCGGGCCGCACATGCATATGCATAGATACACATATATACAGTGCTTTTCGATACATTGAGTCGAATTTCTTTTCGATTCCGGGCCACCTGTTGCAAACGACACATTGGTAATTCGCGTAGGTCAAATTCTTAACTCATCTTGAATTCGGTCATCAAAGCGTTTCATTTTAATATGTCTAACACTAACGGCAGTCGTGACATTTGGCGAGTCCGAGAAATAACACTGGGCCCGCATAATTTCTAGCAGTAAATTATACCGTTTTGTAGGTATTTGTTGGGGGGATATAAATTTTTTATTTCTTTTTTCGACTCATCCGTCCGGGTCTTACCTCACGTATGAACTATTACGAAACAATTGTTGTCGCGGTATTGTGCAAGCCGGTGTTATTCTTTCGGCATACCCAACGCACTGACACACGAAGAGAAGGCGAAAGCTTTTTTCGGCGGGAGATTTATTAGAGATATTTATTTTGTCGGTATTGCGATTTGAACGGTTTTTTTCGATAGAACGGAACAGCGATCGGTCATTCTCAAAATCAGTAGTCACCGAATTCCAGTTTTCAGAAGACCAGATGGCCAACCGAAATCTCTAGCTTTATAGGAACGCAAATATTTTGTTGCCCAACTCTGATGCGGCTTAAATTAACCGTAATCACTGCCGCTTAGCCGTCCATTATCTTTCACTCTCTGACAGAAAGAAGTAAATGCGGGGAAGATTCGTTGGGGATACTTTTGCAAATATGTCTGGTCAGTTTCTGAAACTTCCAATTTTCTATTAACGACCATCAAGAATTAGAGATTAGGTTCAATCTTCCCGCCATCGTCAGTAGCATTACAGACGTAGAATGGAGTAAGATAGAACAATCAATCTAAAAAAATGCACACTCAGTCGTTATTATTAATAGGTGTAGAAGAAACATGCAGTTGAAGTAATTGTCTTGTTTGGGGCCTCTGGTTTTTTTTGACCAGACGGATAATTCAACTTACATTAGCGGGTTCAGAAAACGGGAAAGTTTGTTAGTGTCGACATTTCCACCCTTTTTTTAAACAGTATACATTCTCTCCTAGGGCTGTCAATTATAACATTGGGTTATAATGGAGCGGACACGCTTCATCTGGCCGTTCATTTAGTTGCTCAACTATTTTAGAGTATAGTTCAGTCGCGGTATCGGACTTTCCCCGATGTTTCTATGTGTTCAAAGTATTTGTATGAGTCCGTGAGGCTTTGTCATATCATCAAGTTCTCTATTTGAACGCACAAATTGATTGGCCGATGATTATTTTATATAATATATTTATTATTGCATATAGAGAAATAAAAATTCAGAATAACTTACCCTGATAACACGAGTAGAACTGGCTTCATGACAGGAGAAGACCAAGAGTCCTAAAACAAACAAAATGATTATAGTTGTTGTTTTTCATATTTAATAACTAGGCGAAATGACTTAAGCTTAGTATAAAAGAGATGATACTATCTAATCCTGTATTACATGAGTGTACTCAATAAATAATTACTACAGAAAACTGCTTTCATAATAATACTTGCAGAAATAAGGAAACACATTCTGAATATTGAGAATAATGGAATTGTTGGATTTTTTTTAGTATTAGGACCTACTCTATCCTGTAGACTTTCACCCATGTGCTTTTTCTTCAACATCTTCCTCCTTCCAAGAGCCTTCAAGATCTGTCCTGGTACCTATCGTCAAGCACGTTATCGAGTCCTGTAATCGTTTTCCCGGCGCAGCGTCGTATCGCGGACTTCCTGAATATTCACGGACCACTTTCAGCCCGGGGGGAGTGGGACGGCCCCGCCTCCGCCCGCGCAACGAACATCACGTTCCCGCCGGGATGGGGGACAAGTGAAAGGCCGTTCCCCGGCACTTTTACTAAGTTCTGTGAAAATCACATACCGAAATCCGCCCGAATTTCCCGAACCTAATTGAATTAATTATTTCTTCAGGGACGCCTTATAACTTGTAACAGTTAAAAAATAATTGCGCCCCCAAAAATAAATTATTAAAACATTATTTCACTAATTTGAGAAAC
Organism: Lethocerus indicus; assembly: GCA_019843655.1. Classification (NCBI taxonomy): domain Eukaryota; kingdom Metazoa; phylum Arthropoda; class Insecta; order Hemiptera; family Belostomatidae; genus Lethocerus; species Lethocerus indicus. Next base: position 12,405,008 of record JACDQD010000011.1, read on the forward strand.
TATATTGAAATCTTCTTTTTATCGAAAGGGCGACGGAACTATCAGATCGGATAATATATTCACATTGTAGAATGTTGGAAAGAATTACACAACTTCTATGTAAGCGCTTCTGGTATCTCGATTTATATTATGCGTGATTGTATAGGATCGATTGTCCGACGAGAATCAAATTGGGGAATGCTATTCATCGGCTACCGTGCCCACCCAAGCTACAATCATTAGTCATTTTCCGCCTTCGTACAGAATATTACTGTCAATCAGAGTTGATAGAGGCGGATGACGCCCACCGTTAGCACAGGACACCGGTAGGGACGCCAGAGGATGATGTATCGTCATTGCCTGTGCGCCTGAGAAGCCTCTCGTCCTGAAAGTTCAAGAAGTCGCAGCGGGAGAAGCTCTCAGAGTGAGCGGGTCGAAACCGCCAAGGCGAACCGCCCCCGTTCTGCGACTCGGGTTATGTAAATCGAAGCCGCCTCTTCGGGGTTAAACCGCTCGTTTATAGGACGCAATAGGCTTGGGGTCTCGAAACAGACCCCTAGCGACGCAGCGTATCCAATATGGGCGCAATTGAGGACAAAAGAATCTAATTTCCCCGCTTCGGAATTTCACGACGCCCACCCGAGGCCATGATTCATCGCGGGGCATATTTTTCGGAATACATTCTATCTTCCCTCGATTCGCATTTGATGGCGAAACTGAAGAAGGGTTTTACGAAATATCGGCAAACTAGAAATCGTGCCTTGATATTTGAGATTAGATGAAAATAAAAAGCGGCTTCAGGTTATAAATAAAAAATTATAAAATAAATTCTTCCCTTGTCCTCAGTTATATTGTTAACGAGCATCGAATTAATAGTTCAGGTTGTACAGTTTGGTGCAATGGAAGTTTGGTGGAAATCGGTTCAGCCGTTTGGAAATGCATAGCGAACACGCCATTTGACAAATATTATATGGATGATAAGCTAGGAAAAATAATAACTGTATTCTTTAATCAGTCGAGTTTGTGTTTATTCGCAAAGGTAAATAGGTCGTGAAGACATAGTATTGAAGGTTATTTGATTGCTAGTAAGTATTTCCCCTCGAGGCATGATTTATCGGACGATCATTATTTTACGAAATGTATTGTTTTTCCTTTCTAAATTAAATTTCGCAACTGGCGACTCGTTTTTCGAATTGCGGAGAATATTGGATGCGTGCTGTGATCTTCGTGATGATTAACAGGAGGGGGCTTTATATACTTTGGACTAAAGTCCACGAAGTTCAATCCACGGTGTATAGAGTCTATCTGAATTTCACGGGAAGGATCTTCGTTTAGATTGCGTGTATTATGTCTAAGTAGATTCGATAACTATTTCTCAATGTGCCCAGGAGTTAAACGGGCGAACATGTGAACCAACTAAATAATGAAATAGTTTGCACCATGAAAAATAAAATAGATTTATATCTATACAGATGCGTTTCTTTCTTATTTTTGGTTTAGATAATTTTATATTAATTACCTGTAACGTTTAATGAGAATATCCGCTATTGTTTAAACTACTAAATGATTTATGTACTTTTTTGAATACATATGAAAAAAAAGTAATATGACAACGCTCCAGATTAATTATATACAAAAATTTATTAAACGATCAATATTGTACCAACTTTCTACATATTTTCATAACACAAACAGAAATTTTTATTCATATAATGCGAGTTTCGGTGGTACGCTTCAAGTGTATTTGTTTTAACTCAATTATGAAACAAAAATCAACAGAGCTCTTTATTGTTTGTTCGGGTTGACGCCTCATTATGACCGAGTTTCGAGAGCGTCCTCCGAAGCGCGAACAATGGTCCCCTGCCGTTTCGCGTAAAACGGGGGAGAACCGCGCCAGAAGGATGTCGAAACAAGAATTAATTGTCAACAATACCCCTTATCACGGTTTTCATAGTTCGACGAATTTCGGGGGGGGGGGGCGATAATGGCACCTTATTATTTTTATTGTCTCCGAGCGTGAGCTTTTAATCGCTATGCAAAATATTACATTCCGCTCTACCGCGTTTCGGGTTACCGCGACCCAGATTTCACGAGCATAAAATATAATATTACCGCATTAGCAAAACCGTGGGAGGTTCAATTAACTGCACGGATTTAGTCCGTGCTTTTATTGTTTCAATTCATTCATCGGCGTCAAAAGAAAGTCTTCAGCAATTCCCTTCGTTCTGTCGGGCAATGTTTTACATGTCTCGAATCTTGTACATTATAATATACAGAATGTTCTCACTCTTGAAGTAAGGCACTTACGCATGCCGACTTCTGATGAAGCGTCCTGTCAGCACTGTACATTGTGTCTGATGATATTTACTCACGAACCACCCAAATATATATATATATATATATATATATATATATATATATATTAAATTAATACGATATACTTTACATAAAAAGTGTCATTACTACCGAGGAGTCTGTAAATTATTACAGTATAAAAAAAATACTATTTAAGTAAAATTTGAGATAGCTATTAGCGGTATTATTAAGTTTCTTATCTTACGTCATTTTATTAATTTGATTTTATTATTGAATTTATTATATATATTCGCCAGTTCGAATTGGTTTGCTTATTTTCATCGCTGGAAATAAGGTGTCATTTTTTTGTAGAAAAATTCAACCTACACATTAATCGGGAATTCCTTTCACTTCAATATAAGAAAAGGCGTGAACTGTTTACACTTGTGAACTTCATTTTGAAGTAGCTTCTGAGGTTTTTTTTTCTTTCACGGACAAGGAAAATGCACCAGCGAGGTGCTGACGGTGGAAATTGTAGAAGAAGTCGGACGCGACAATGGTTATGGTTAATTCATATGGGATAGCCCGAGTATGGGATTTGGATTGTGGGGTCGGCCGTGCGAACCGCGGTTTTGCGCAAGCCGCGTCAAAACCTGACGAAAGGTTGAAATTAATGCCCAGTTTTCGACACAATTTTTTCCCACACGAAGCAAAAATCCGTACACACCTCCTTGTACTGCTTCAAGTTAAAAATATTTTGGAGCCATTTCCGGAAACGGAAAGTAGAACAAAATAGGGGTCAATTTCCTGGTTGTAGTAGACAAGAAGTATCTAATGTTTTTAGAAATACTACAATAAATTTGTTATTGTACGCAGTGATATTTAAACATATATTTTATATATGTTTATATTAAATATATAAGAAAGATAATCCCGATCCATTTTTATTAGCCTATTTACTTGAATGTTACATCCTTGATACTTTTATAGCCGAAAAGTGTCAATACTGCACTGCAGTTACTAGCGGAATTCCACTGATGATGGCGAGAAAGCGAAGCCAGTCAAGGACCGAATAAGTAAGACTGAAATATGAATGTCCCACAACACATGATCCCATTCTTCCTCTTCTGCGCACGCGCACTCCTAGTTGCCCAACAGGCCTCACCTATCCAGGTGAGCATTGACTACTTTAATACGAATGCCCGTCCAATGGACAAACGAAAATTCTTAAAAATTTCAGGTTTCTAAACTCAACTCAGGTACGATCACGATATGTATCTCTCAGCCGCTGAAGATGTACCCTACCACTGGTGAATTATCGAACTCCTGCCGTAATCAGAGGCTTCACGAAACTGTAAAGGTCCTTCTAAAAAGGCAGGTCTCTTACGTTTTAAGCCGCTTCCGCGTCCCTACAACATTTTAAATGCCACCCGCTAAACACACGTTCACTCCTCTTCACTTTCATCCGACGCGAGAAGCCCAGCACAGTTATGCCTCGTTCCTACCCATTTCACAACGAAGGAGAGCGGGATTTTGATTCCTTCAGATTTCGTACATATTTCATCCCTAAGAGTCCTAACGTGCAAGCCGTGTCTGCCCTAATATATCAGCTGTAGGTTTAGCCAGTAATCTAGTGTTATACGTCGGTGTGAAATTGTCCTAATTCACTGCCCTGAATTAGGGCTTTGGGGTTTATTGGGGCAGTCCCAGGAGTGCAAGGATAGAAGAGACAGAAAATTAAACCTGTTCTAAAGACTAGCAAACATAATATTATATTTGACCTTAATATGGATCATTCTGAAAGTTTTACTATATTTGAAGTTCAATATTTTACACTCGAATCCGTTTATATAATTGGATGAATTTGTTGGCCATTTCATTGCGAACGGTTTCTGCATACGATCATTGTAATCTGAAGATTCACACTTAGTATGGAAATTTCTTTTTCTCTCGGACTCGAGTGATTGTCTGAGTGAAAGTTTGACCGAGGAAAATCCGTAATGTTAAAGGTGTAGGGGCCGTTTTCTGTAAAGTTCTGTTTTTTTTTCAATGAAACCGAAGATTCCGAATCGAATTTCACAAAAGTGGTAACTGAATAATAGTAATTGTAATAGTTTTCCTCTTATAACTGACACTACAAGTTAGTCGCAATTAGAGGCAAGAAATCCTCGGAGTATCGGTGGTCGTTAGGCCCGATTGCTAGGACGCGTTCGGCGGTATATTTATGGGTTCCGACTTGTTGAGAGGGTATTGTAAGAGCGGGGAAGAAAATAGGACGGCCATTAAGGAGGTTGTCCCTGAACTAGACTTTTACACTCGTCCGTAGAAAAGGGGGCCCCCATTAGCTCCAGATAGGTGCTGCGTGACTGTGCCGGCACCAGGTTATAGACGTGATACAAAACCCGAGCGCTGAAAACCATAACCGCCTTTCCTCAGTTATTGTCCGAAAGGATCTCCCTCCGCGACGTTTCTTTTAGAAATCCTTCTAGTTCTATTTTTTCAGCCTCCAGAACAGGAGATGAACATCCGTAAAAAATCTAAGATTTTTTACTACAACATTATTAAACACAAGCGATATTATTGGCCCAGCATAAGAATACAGAGAAGACTTTATTCTGTTTGTGTTGTCATGCAGCCACTTCCTTTCTAGGCGCCTCTGGTTGTAATCATATGCAAAGCATATGGTTTCTCCAATTTATATAATCTGTTCTTTTTTTTATGTAAAGTAATTAAATTATACATCGTCGTCTTCGAGAGAAAAAATAAATAAATTACGCAATATATGTTGAGTATTTTCTTGTTTGTTTGTCGTCGCCGGGGACACGTGGCGTTAGCTTGCCCAACACAAGATTGAATTTATATAATAACAGCGTCCATTAACCGTGTTGTTATACGAAATCGTAGCGACAACAGTTGATTGACGTGTTTATTTCAACATAACTCCCGCAACCGGCATCAAATCTCGTTCTTCTTGGTTAGGCGATTGCGGGCGCGGACTTCTCAAATTATCTCCGGTGAGGGGCGCCCTCTTGACTCTGAATCTTTCACAGTCGCCAACCCGGTTTATTTACGGCCTTCAAGAAAGACCGGAGTTTAATTCTGCCACCGGCCAATATTGAGAAACGGCCAAGACGCCGAGACGTGTTGGGAAACGGCCGGAAAATATTCTGAATATTCTTCGAAATTTCTGCCGCCCTACTTGCGTTGTCGATGACTTCAGTCGTCACTGGAGAAATGAACTTATCCATTAGGATGGTGATTGATAAGGAGCCTACACCAATGGGTAGGGAACATGAACATGACAAACTGTTCTCAACAGTGAAGTTCCTACTTTATATAAAATGCGTCGGTATTTAGTTCATTAGTCAAACTTATAGAAACGTAGACAAATATTATCTGTGCCCGGGTAACGGTTTGTATAACGGACAGATGAATTTGCCCCGTGACTGTAACAAGACCCCATTTATCCATTCTTCTGGGCACGATTCGAGCGTCAGAAGCGCGTTACGAGATACTTCCCCGAATGGATGGCACCGTGGGGGCGCTGCTTCCTCATTGCCTGCTTTATTATTGGCGGGCGACAAATGGATTTTTAAGTAGACGTTGTTTATATATTTTTTTTCTTTGAAGTCATCAATTTCAGTTTAGAATTCCTCAATTTTTACTTACCGGAATCGTATTTATATTATTCAGTCAATAATGTATTGTACTTCAATATGTTATTTCATTGTTCTGTTCATCCGCACCACTACTGTCATATACATAAACTGGTAATGTTTAGCTCAAAAACAAGTAATAAAGTGGAGTTACACAAAATTATATGAGTTAAGTCCCCAAACTATAAATTACAGCTATTTTAATTGTTATTTTGATTAGAAATGTATATGCACTTATGTGAGCCTTTGTATATCAACTAAGCCCCGCTATGGACAACTTTACATCTTTTATTTATGCACTAATTTTCGTCTTTCGAAAGCGTGCCTCGAAAGCCGGTCTCTCGATCCGGTCATCGTACAGTGAAAACATCTCTAACGAGTTTCAGTGAGCGGTAATCGTAAATCGTGTAGACATCGTTGTAAAACATCGGAACGAGCTCTCGATTTCGGCCCCCCCGGGGGCGTCCCGAAAGGCCAGTGCCATTTAGATTGCAATTTAGTGATCCAATTTACAATCAACGACCGTGAATAAGCGCCCATAAATGAGTGTGTAGGACTTTTAGTCTCGTTCTGTATACACTAAATATTATGAAAGATAAGAATTATTGACGAATTCGAATTGAATTATTTCAACACGTTTACCTCGGGAAAGCGGAAGTTCAGTTGAGGAAGGATAAACCTTCCTTTCTGTTCAATCTTATGTTCTGGAACAATGGGCGTGCTATAAAGAAGATGTGGTTTCGGTTTTGTCAACGTCAAAATGTGTTCTTTTTGTTGTAGGACGTTCTTATGAATGAAGAAACCCCAAGGTAAAAAGTCCAAACGTACGCTTAAAAATATGCAAGGTTAAAATAATTGAAAAATTGACGGATGCCACAACAATTACCGGCCGAGGTATGTTATTGGTATGCGTAACGGGTGTTTTTTTTATCTTTATGAACAATGAAATACATCTCGTATCATTTATCAAACAAGAATTTCCTGCTGGAATTACCGAAAGGAAGGAAAAGATGAACAATGTAAATTAGAAAGGTAATCTTATTATAGAAAGCTTCCAGATGAATGCAGGGATTGTATCGGGAAGAATTCATATTGTTAAGAATTAAAATATATTTGAATACCTTTCCTGTGAAGGTTGATATTATCCACATATTATCCAGATACCCTTGAAAGGAATAAAGAGAAATCCGAATCCGCTCCAATCATCCGGCATCATTTGCCAGGAAAGGAGTCTCGAGAAATTTCAACCATGAAAATAAGGGAAGGACAAAAAAAATGGGATATTTCTCAGCGTTTTATTCCTGGACGGGTTGCGGTCGTGGAAATATTTTCGGCTTTCTCCAACCCCGGGCGGGACTTTTTACGGGTGGCTTAAAGCCACGAAGGACTCCAACGACCGACGTTATTGCGGATTTCTAAAATTCAAACACTGTGGAGTCGTGCCTGGATTTGCGGTATCTGGGGAATGCTGCCGGTATTCCGTTAAATGTGTGTTTAAAACAAGTTCCATTGTATGGAATATAGCCTGACTGTACAATTGGAAAAAATCTTTATTTTCTTTCAACGCACACAGGATATCATTAACAAAATACAAGTAATGTAAAAGAAAATGTATAAAGGAGGGGACTTAATAGTCTGACTGTAAACTCTGACTGCCCTTGATTATTATGCTATTTATATTGACACAATGGGGAAGAGAGAAAGAGAGAGATGGCTATACTAGATACAGTCGGAGGCGACAAGAATCGGCCGACTCCGGCCCCTTTTTGTATTAAGTTCTGTTTCAATCGATCGCCAATGAACGCGTCATGTTTACTCATGACGACTGAATAGTGGTTCTGAGGTCTGGTAATACAGTGAGTCATCAAAATGCAGGTCTGCATTTCTTGCTGTTTCTCTCGCTCGCGACAGGATCGGTCACGCTTACAACTTGTCATTACATGTCAATCATTGTTTAGCGTATGCCTTCACTTCCTCGAAATATTATTTATATTTTTTGAATTTCCGTAATAATCCTAGAACTTTCAAGGATCTAAGGTAAGTTTTTTAAGCTGTAAGAAAAGCATTTCCATATTTTTCTAGTAAATTCAAAAATTCAATACACCCCGCCATGTTTACCAAGGATCAATGAAGAAATCCATGTGTCCTGCATCCTCCTTCTCATTCGATAGTATTATTATTACCTTCTAATATGTCGTAGTATATGTTCTCACTGCTAAAAGAATTTCATTCTTTTCTATAGCCCTTCTGAGGGCTCTTTTTCCTAATTCTTGAGACTGGAGGCAGAATAGTGACGGTATTTATTGGTCATTTCGGTTGTTACACTTTTAGAGCGACTAAATTTGTATTTCCTGTTGTAGCGTTCTTTAATCCTAACCACAAGTGTTCTCGTATCATTCCTGAGGTCGGTTAGAAACGGTAGCTTGGTGCCGGTACCGTGAGCGTTGCAAAAGGCGGAGAAAGTGATGCTCGATGGAGGGAGGGAGGGATGGCAGGAGGGATAGAGGGAGGAAAGCCCCATTGTTGAGCGTTATGAAGTCCGATTCGGGTTTGATGAGTCGCGGCGCCGCTCTGATAGCCGCCCGATTGTTCTCGCCGGCACAGATTTTACGGCCGGCAGATTTTACGAATTATTTCATTTTCGCCATTTCTGTCGGATTCTTCGACAGCGGAACGCACGACAGTTAAAATTAGACATAATATTTTACGGATTAAATTACCAGAACAACACAAAATGCTGTATCAATATTTGCAGCAATGTAAGCGTCGAATCTCTCAGTTTTGCAATACGTATTTTAAATATTTAGATATGCATTAATACAGTGATGTAACTTGATATATTGAACTGAACATCTAGACAAATATACACGGCTATTTCTACACTAATGCAAAGTGAATATTGTGCCGAATAGATGACGCGCCGCATTATAATAACAGTGGTTTTCACTTTTCTCTCCGCCTACCAACATTTAATGACGTAATAATACGGTGAATAACGTTAACCTGAAAATTTGCATCAACCATTTATGCCATTACTCTTCTGATTTTCCATCTCCAATCGCAACTTTCCCGGCCGCTCGCCAACGTCGTCAAAGTAATTTATCGAGAAGCAAATATCTTAAATGAGTTGTGTATTCTCTGTTAACTTAAAAGTATGCGGGGGTACCTCAGCGGAATAATTACCGTCATAAAACGGCGTTATGAAACGGGAAGAGATGGTGCAGATCAATTTGCCCGGATGTTTTTCTAACGACGAGGATACCCGCGTCTTCTCACAGGATAATTTTTAATTGTGGGCCGGCGACAATGCCTTCTCGATTTCCTCGACGCTGTTAAATCCCAGGCTCTGGACACTCGGCCGAGTGTAAACAATGGCGTCGTCTTCAGTTTTAATTTGAATTTTGTTCTTCCCCTCCGTTCTCTCCGCAACCGGGAAACAGGATGTTCACCACTGGGGGCGAGCATTGTTGGGCTACTGGGACCCTTCTTGGAGTCGTAGTGAGACAAGATGCAAATAATGAGTCTAATTACGATCCTTAATTATAACGAGGATACGGCGGAAAGGTGATGTGCAGCGCTCTCGTTAAACGCATACTGTTCCTGGGCTATTTTAATTTGTGTTATTTAGAACATATTTATAATTTTTTAGTCCATTCTCTCGTCATAAGGCTGACGAATCCTTGTTATTTCCTCCGTACTCAAGTAGTGGAATTAATATGAATTATTCATAAGGTGATTCCGATATTTCATTTTATCGAATGCAGGCATTCTAAGACGTCCCCTTCTCTATGTATAGACTGACACTTAGACATTTTGATAGGGCAGAAGAGAGAGAGAGAGAGAGAGGGGGCCTATTTACTCAGTTGCACATTCGAATTGCGCAATGAGGCCGGAGAGCAAGCAGGGCGTTGGGAAACTATAACTGTAGAGAAGACACCGGAGAACAGTGTCCCTCACAATAGGGCGGCAATTTGTTTGATGGAGCGGGCTTATTTCAGACAATTTCTTTTTCGCCTCCGCGACCCCCCATTACTGTTGTGTCGCAAATGAAACCCGAAAGAGTTTCTGGGAGAAAATCGAGCAGGAAAAACGGCGTATTAACGCTGACTGTGTTTGAGTCGTTCTTGTATTATCCAGGCCTGAAACTACATTGTTTTTACACACCGTATTCTAAAGTTTCCGGATTCATTTTACATCGGTAACATGATGCCAGACGATGGATGTGCCAGTGACTTCAATACCGGTACGCACAAATTAACAGTGCGTAATATAAATAATAACAATAAATTAATAATACTTTTGTCCTTTTGTATAATACTTAGTTTCAATTTCAAATCCAGAATTCTAGGATTTAAGCTAATAAATTTAGTAATTGTAGTAATAAAGTATCGTAATTGTTATAAATCCCATAAACAAATCAGTGGCTTTGAAATATAATTAAGTCCTTTCTTAATTCCACATTTTTAGTTTAGAGTTCTGCTGCTATGTGTAAGCCACTCTCTAGACTAGTGGCCGAGATAGAAAGTAAGAAAATCAAGTAACGATTTGCGATATATTTCCGATCGGAAAGCTTGACCTGGCCCCAATGAAAGTTGCTTTTCATATTTAAACGCCCGTTTCTTTGATATTTCAACGTTGAAATTTATGATTGTGAGGAGAGATAAATTAGCGTGATTTGTTTAATGGCTACAAAAAAATCTTGAACAGATTTTAGAAAACATATTTAAATTATTCTAAATAAAACCTTAGAAAGTCTTTTATTTACTTTCAAATTATATTCTAGCATTCGGCATGATTTTACCTCTCTCTCTCTTTCTCTGTGCCTCTCGATCTATCTATAATATACTCAATAAGAAGGGTCTTAAAATATTTATATGTACCTTCGGTTTTTCCAATAACATAAAATTTATTTTTGTTCCCTTCATGATGTTAAAACTCTATAATCGGGAAATTAAAAACGGAATCGAAATCAGATAGAACGTCGATCGAAAAAAATGGAGTCCATTAATATAGATCTTAGGAGTGGCCCTATTTATCAACGTCCTCCGTTATGGCGGTTGCCGCTCCCTTTCGTCCAAGTTCAAATGTAAAAGTTGAACGTCCCAGGACTTTCTAATTTTCTTCCTTCGCATCACCCACCTCGTCATTTCTCATATTCCTTTTTTGAATAATGTGTGTTAACAAGCTTTTCGAGGCGTAAAATCCGGTAGTTCGTTTTCTGTCGGCCTTTGCGGTCAATCAAACTTGAATTCGGTTTCCCATGACCAAAATCTGATCTGAGAAGATTTTGACGGACAATCGATTGAAATATTATTATTGAGAAGATTATTATTCAACCAAATATTTTCGCGGTATCTAAATAAATAATACCCGTTGAATTATATCTTTGATGCAATGAAACACATCTCGTATCATTTATCAAACAAGAATTTCCTGCTGGAATTACCGAAAGGAAGGAAAAGATGAACAATGTAAATTAGAAAGGTAATCTTATTATAAAAAAAACTTTAAGATGAATGTAGGGATTGTATAGAGAAGAATTCATATTGTTATGAAATGATTTGCATTAATATTCGAATAATGTTAAAAAATATTTTTGAATACCTTTCCTGTTGAACTTTTGTCGAAGCAAATTGTAAACCTAACGACCTGGCCCAGGTTCGAATGCCGGTGGCCGATTGAATTTTCTTGGCGATTTTGAGTTAAATAACAAAAGCTTTCTTATCGGCCGCTAGCAAAACGATATTACACGCTGTTGTACAACAGATAATTTCAATAAATAAGAAGGAAAGTGACGCAATACCGATTTTCCAGAGTTGCAAATGCGCAGCACGCGCGCATTTCAAATTACGTGCCATGATTTTCATCATTTCCCCCGTGTAATAATACTCTCTCTCTCGTAGTAAACCCGTCAGGATTAAATTACAACTAGTAAGGTCCACAATTACTTCTACGAATATTCGAAACTGCTTAAATTACAGTTGGACATTTAACTTTTATTAGTTACCGCCTAAATTGTGTAGGCGTTAATTAAACGTCTACAAATACTGAACGCCCGTTCTGAATTTAAATATAACATAATCTTAGGGAGCCGTTTTTTATCTGAAGTAACGCATTAGAGCCCATATGGTCCAGCCCCTTAATGCCCACAACAGATATTGTTGATATTTCAATTTTAGTTTTAGACCTAGAAATATGCCCACGTCCTGAATATATCGCATGAAATTACTGAATAGCTGTTAAAAATCTAAGCGAATATTGTCTAATTAATCTCACATTAATTTCTATGGCTTTAACTGTAATTCAGATCAGATCTCTGCCGGATGAAACGGCAATTTATTTCGATAATCGCAGGTTACTGCAGGCGTCGCCATGAACTTTTAAATTTGCTCTCAAAACGCTATATTGAAAGGCCTTCCGAAAGTGAGCCGCCGGCCTTCATCGAACCTAAAATCTCATTCAATTCGATGCGGTGGTGCCGGACGCAAAGTTCAATTTTTCGATTAGAATTGAGTCGAATTTTTCCCTAAATAAATTATTAATTTGCAGTAAATATTGATAGCAAAATAAATATTTAATTTATCAAAGGAGTGCATACGTATTGAGAGGTGCAAATTTCTCATAGAATATGTGAATTTTTTCATAATTTTATAGGAAAACTTTCTTCGGCTCAGCCCCAGGAAATAGAACCCCTTGGGAAAAAAAACTCCCCATCCGACCTTTCCTCCGGCGCTAATTGGACCCGAAGACTTCTATTTTCCGAGCGGGCGGCCGGTAATTTCCTCTATTTTCAGTCTCTTTCATTTCGTTTGTCGAATGAGGAAATGTGTAAATTAGGGACGGGAGCGTGTAGCATGAAGTTGAGCCCCGAGGACGGAATAAGAGGTACGTGAAATGTCAGCGGTAGCGAGCCTGTGTCAAGGACTAATTTTTATCCTTAATACCTTTGATTTGTGCACTGTTTAATGGTCACATACGGATGTTTATATAGATAAATAACTAGCGTTTAGATCGCTTAAATCATGAGGAAGATATTGAGGATAGTAATAAAGTGCATGACAGTATCAATGAGGGGATTCTCTAATAGCGATAAAATATTGTTAATATGTAGAGATTTGGCTAAAAATGTCATAAATTATATGGTTAGCTCTTTCCTTCCGCCTGTTTGTGATAAACGTAATTTTTTTATTGTTAAATATTATTTAATTAATTACGCATGACGATAACCGATCACCCTATTACCCGTATGGGCACATAATAATTCAATCGATAAATCATGATTTCTGCGGAATTATCAGGTATAACTGATTCAGGTGCTCACCGTGTTCGTTACATTTCACAATGTTATTATCGTATTAATTACATTCATCTCCCAGGACGAAATCATTTTTTTTTCCGAGCCGCCGACGATTATTAGAATGACGCGGCAACGCTTAAGCACTTCCCTGTTGATAATTCCCTGGGATCGAAACAGTTATAGACCTCGTGGGAAAATATTCCGTCGCTTTGGAAACGCTAAACACTCTCTCTCTGTCTCTCTCTCTCTATGTCTATGCGCCCATTAAATACACGGCGTTCTGAATGGTTTTAATCGCCGGGCATAAACCAGGTCTTAAAAACCTGTGAAGGAAAAGAGCACCGATGCACGCGTTCAGAATTGAGTAGCGAGGATAACCTGAAGTAGCACTTAGGAGTAAATTATACCGTCGGAAAATTAGAATATTAAATTTTCCTTTCCTGAACTTCCATTTAGTGATTTAATGATTGAAACTTATAACTGAATGAAATGTCCCTAGATTCATTTAAATAGATTATTTATGAATTTATGGGATTGTTTATGCTGTCTAAGTTTTATTAACGAATTTCCTGTCTAGACTAGTGTTAGGTCTTCATTGGACGCTATTGAATCACACATAAGTGCTGCACTATATTGCTGGTGGGATACATCCGATACTGGCCAATGTGTAATTACGTAGGATGAATTAAATATATGAGTTCTTCTTTTCAAATTCCAGTCTGTTTGGTGTTACCGATGGACCGAAAACGCGAATGGCTATAGTCATATCTTTGATTATATTCATCGCGATCGGGGCGGAAAAATATCAGATGGGTCACGATCGCCTTACAAACGCTCTCCACTTGCTTCGAATCAATTTGTGAAGAAATAATGGGAATGACGGCTTACATAAGGCGACATTCTGAGACGACACGAGTTCTGAGGCCGCTCGTTAGGGGCAGAAGAAGGGCACGATTTTTATTTCGCTCTCCGAGAGCCCTCTTCATTCGGAACGCCCTTTTCTTAAAAACCTTCTGTTGGCTTCCTGCTGTTGGTTTTCGAGAACCTCGAACCTCTGGCTGCCGAGTCACGAACTCGGTCTATCATCAGGAGCCATCTTGGCGCCGCCAATCGGTGTCCACAATTGGTCACATTTCCGTGCGAGAAATTGTAATAATAAATCATTTCTTGGGACCTTACCAAGGGGTATGGACTAGCCCAAAAAAATTTGTACGCATATATTAGACGTATTCGAAAGGTCTCCGTCACATGCCAAGTTAAAACCGACCGTCGTTAGAAAGTCATAAACCCAACCAATTACTCTCTCCGGGAACAGGAAAAATTCCTGTCGAATTATATAAATTGGTGTACTCGATGATATTCCTAAGGCGACTAGTTTAATAACCGCTATACAATTTGGAGAAAGCCATTTTTTTCACTTCATTCATAGGACTTATCGATTTTAAAATCGAGTGGGAAATACCGACATTTCTTTCAACTAATATATGAATTCCTAAAATTAAAAACAAAACCTTTATCAACCACCACAGCTCTTGTAGTTCTATTGCTGCACTTATTCTATTTTTTGTGCTATTTTATGCAAATATAAGAGCGGGTAAAAAAAGAAATGAATAATAATAAATTTAGTATACAATCGAAGGTACGAATATTATCGTCATGTATTATATGACATTCATTTTTAAGGATAACAACATTTCCTTAAATAAATTAGAAAATCTATTATTCCAGTTTTGTAATTCAAATTTAATGTTAAGAAGATAGTTAGTTGGTTGCAGCATTTGTGTGGCAGTGACACGACTTAGAAGATGCAGACAGACACCCAGTATGAACTCAGCTCTCTCCCTCTCTCTCTCTCTCTCTCTCTCTCTCTCTCTCTCTCCCCTCTATTTGGACCACGCAACACTGTTCGTTCCCAGCCGGTTATTAACGGTGATGTTATTCATTAATACAAATCCAAACGGGATGTTCTGCTAATTTTTAATTTCTCCCATAAATGATACACTTGCGCAAACGATTTCGAAATAGTTGGTGACCGACTTTCGACACGGGGAATAATAATACCGTTTTACGTATTGAGTCGCTGCATAGTTTTTAATAACCGAATCGCGGGATTGCGGAATTGACCATTATTTCTGGAAAGCGAAACCTTTTCAGACAGGACAGGTTAAAATTGGCGCAACATTTATTTCTTCCAAATATTGAAATATTTGGATGGAGTTACTGAAATTGAACTGTAATTAGCGTGGAAAAGACCTGCTATTTTAAAAGGAAACCCTTATGAAGCTACAAATTTTGTGACTATTGCAAAAAAATAGATAGATTCAGTTCTACAAAACCCTATATTTAGCTCCATTTTGACATCTGAAATTTTGCTATTCTAAGATGCCATTGACTTGTATCCAATTTTTTATAAACATTGATAAAAAAATGTTCAGATTATTTCAAATCTCAAGGTTAAAAATACATAGATAAACTGTTGGCAAGTTATGATTTCCTTTCTAACCTTCTGTTTCCTTTTGTCCCTTGTGTTTCCTCGTCTTCTATTCCTGCCCGAAGCTTCAGCGGTTACGAAACACCGCGGAGGACTATAATTAGTTGGACAATGTAAGACCTGGGTTGCGCAAGTCCAGGAAAGGGGCGCTTCTTAAGCGCCGGGCGGCCAAGTTCGGAAGGGGCCAATATCTTGCCGACTAAATAGAATCTAAATTAATCAGCCGGTTATTCAATTTTGGGGACGTCACGAAATCAATGCGATCGCAATCTGTTCGGGAATCGTGTTTACGGCCAAGCGTAAACAATTCACGTCCAAATTTACGAGCATAACTACTGCCACAGGGGTTTTCTCAGTTCGTGCTGTCTGCTCCCACAGTTAATTAAACAGTTCATTAAAACGAAGTCAAAAGATTTATTATGTATAGGTTAGTAAATCCTGGCATATCCGGGTATATACTACGACACTGATTCAATAATTTATAAACTTTCAATCTGTTATTTTAGTCTGTGATTGATGAAAAATTAGGGTCACATCGTCTATATGAAGTTTTATTTTTTGTTACTCTACTCAGCCCGCCAGATCCCTTTCTCAAGTAAACATAAATTTTCCTTATCATTCATTATCACCCTTCGTGTGGTATTCGAAAAAGCATTTGTCCTCAGTCATAGCGCAATAATCGTGAACCGTGGATTTATCCTTTGAGCACTGCCTGGTGGTAAATAAGGGCAATTTAATTTTTATTTTCACCCATTCGTAACCTGATGTATATTTTTAAAACTTGTAAAACGTACCTCTCAGCCTTGCAATATCCACAATTAATATGCAATATCTCAGGGAAGAAAAAGCAGACGCTGGCGCTAAACGATGATAGACATGTAGTGACAAGAATAAGCGTGACCGATCTGAAAGACAGATAAAGAAATGCAGACCTGCACGCGCTGAAGCCACTATTGATGACTCACTGTCGTCCCAGCTTCCGAACCACTACTCAGTTATTATAAGTAAACATGACACATAAATGATCGTTAGATTGAAATAGAACGTAATACAAAAAGGAGTCGGAGTCGTCCGATTTTTGTCGTCTCCGACTGTATCTAGTATAGCCATCTCTCTCTTCCCCATTGCATCAATGTAAATAGACAGAATAATAAACAAGGGCTGTCAGAGTTTACAGTCAGACTATTAAGTCCCACCTTTATCCATGTTCTTTTCATTACTTCTATATTTTAAATGATATCCTGTGTGCATTATATTCATATAATGGAACTTGATTTAGACATACATTTAACGGAATACCAACAGAATTCCCCAGATACATGTGAGACGCTTGCTCAAGGGCGTTATCGGTCACCGGTTACTTCGAAAAACCCGAGGTCGAAAATTACACGACGGCTAAAAAAGCAAGAGATTTAGCGGTTTCTAAGTGAGAGAGAAAAAACAGTTTGTTCTGCGCCCAGAAAGACGACGCTCAGAGTGCCCCGATCGGTCGGATTGGGCAATTCGGTTTCGCGGGCCTTGCCCGCCTTATTACCCCCGGCCTAACCTTTAACCCGATACAGTGTTCTTCCCACGGTGTTCCTACCATCCTCCAGTCTCCTTCGGATCGTGTTAGCCGTTCCAACAGTCCTTAATGGAATGCTGAACGGTAAACAACGTGAAACTGAACGCCACTACGTATTCGAAAATCAATAACGTTTATGCGGAACTCTTTCGTTTCGGTCCTGTCTACAAAAAGTGAATAGTAAAATAATTATAGTCGCATTTAAACGCTTCATTAGAATAAGTATCCTACCTAGAAGATTGTATTCACAGTAATCCTTCGGGTAGGCACGATTGACTGTTATTGTCTATTTCTCGGTCGTATATGACCAGTCTGTTAACGCAATTAATTTTCAGAATCCCTCTTTTAATTTATTTCAAGTTAGCCGCAACTACAGTTTTCTATTGTATTTAGCGACAGTGTACTTTTTCTGACATTTTGTTGAGAGTAAAAGTGATGGTACTCAAGAGCTGAACAAATCTCTTTCTGTTCGAAAGTAATGTCTTGTCGAGGAACAGTCTGTAATGTCTTTTCTGCAGGTTTCAATCTTGTGCGTGCGTACATTTCGAGTGACCAATTCTAAAACATATTTCAATGAGAGTTTCAAAGAAGTGTTGTATTTGAACCGCTTTTAAGACCGTTGGGAGGCGAACGAACTCCGGGCACCTTGGTCGGTATTGGAGTCGAGGTCGAGCGCCTTCAGCAATGAACTTGAATGATGGTTGCGTCAGCCCCGATTGGCGTTTAAATGGCGACTCGGATGAATAATCGGCAGAAGGTCGGCCCTTCTCCCGTTCGGCTATCCCAGTGTCCCAGCTCGGTCATACCGAACAAATGCCAGCCAGGGATGATTTCACAAAGCCCGATGGTTCGTGGGCCTTGACACGGCCACCGACGGCCGGCCTCTAATGACTCACGTCAGATATGTGCGTTTAGATTCACGCCGGTGTAGATAGTAGTACCCGTTATTATTTTTGAAATGTCACCGTCACTCCGATTCGAAACGGCGCCGTTAAGCAACT
Organism: Lethocerus indicus; assembly: GCA_019843655.1. NCBI lineage: Eukaryota > Metazoa > Arthropoda > Insecta > Hemiptera > Belostomatidae > Lethocerus > Lethocerus indicus. The sequence goes on from JACDQD010000011.1 coordinate 12,423,291, forward strand.
TCGGATTGATGCCGGCGAAATGAAATTCATTCGACCACCGAAACAGAAGTGTCGGAAAGCTCATTCTTCAGTCAAAACTAGTTTTATTAAAAAAAGAATTATTCAACCGCGAGAGCCCGCCATCCAATAAATATCGGACGGGTAAAAGTAATACTCGGAGATGATTATTCTCAAGGACCCTCCGCCGTGGCTAAAGGTACTTCATCGTTACTGGGACTTTTTTTCCAATTAATTATGCGGTGTTTTCCCCGCGCGCGCTTCAAGTACTCTCCCGTATACTTAGCCCATACTGTGACTTATGCAATTGTGGGGAATTTTACCTTAAAATCGACGCTCACCTTCGCCGTGTTCTGCGTGCAGGGTTTATTAACGGGGTTACTTTCTAATTGTCCTCCGTTGCGTCATCTGCCTGCTTAATATTCGTCCGGAATGTGCAATCATTGCCCGAGGTCAGATCGTGGCCTTGGTTACCGTAAGGCGGTGTGATAATAAAATTCTCGGTACTAAATTTTATTAGGTTTTCATGAGAATAGTGTAGTAGGAAGTGCACACTATCAGATCATTATAGGTGGCGTTATAGATTTGAAAATTATTAATTTAACAACCAAAATTTCACCTATTATATAGTCGTTAAAATTTTTTAAATGAGCTAATGAGCTCAATTGGCCATTATCGTAGTCAAAAATAATTATAACATTATATAACCTGGAAAGACAAGTACTCGTAATTTGTTTTCGCTTGAAATTTTCGGACGTATAATCCAACTAAGCCAGAATATTTTTTCGTTCATATCGTACCGTTGCGCATGACCTAAATTAATTACAATCTCAACCTGGTATAATGGATGCAGGTATGAAAATAATTATTACATAAAAGTACAATAAATGTGCTGAAACAAGAAAATGTGGACTCACCTATAAGTAGGGCGAAGTAAGGTGAAGAATTCATGGCATCAGCCTCCTCCCGCTTCGGGTCCTGAAATGAGGCAAATTGAAGATAAGTTAACAGTAAAACGCTAATCACAATACTTGATGACATTTAAGGCGCTGTAAACATTTTTTAGAGCTGCATTAAAAGAATTATTCGTAGCCCCCGATGACGCAAGAACGATGCCGCTGAATATTTATGGGGCAATAATCGGTCGTTTATGTCTTTCCCAATTTATTATTCACCGCGTAAAATTTGTATTATTGCATCCGGGATTTCGTGATAATTTCTATGGCGTAGCACCTTTCGTGACATTGGAACTGCTGTAAAATATCTGAAAATGTTCGGAATGCTTCAACCAGTTTATTACACCGATGGAGATGTTTTTAATTTGAAAAACAAAGTATGCGCATTAAGAAGAGCTTCTAACTGCAATAAAGAAGATAATAAAATAATTATTTACGATATATACAATAGTATACTATTTTCAGACAGTTATACTGTTACACAGTGAACCAGCCACCGTCAGAATCTTAAGTGCGCTAACTCAGTACTTTAGTAAAACAATATTCTGCAATGAGTATAAATACGCTGTACAATCCCGTTGTACAATTGCTAAACGGGTCCCATTTAGTTTAATATTTCGAAACTGGGTCTTAGTTTTACGGACTGCATGAGAATGAAGTATGTAGCGATAGCGGGGGAGATTCAATTGTATGCCGAAGGTTCAATTATACGGAAACGACATCCCCGATACAATTTTCCAGGTTGTTTTCAACCCACGCGAATACAACATACCTCGTCCTTAATTGCGCGTAAAAGGGGACAGCATAAAAAGATGCAGAAACCAAGTTGGCCGGTAGTATTGGGAAACGGGAGGAATTAGGCGGACAATTTTGAGAAAACGGCGGTTTTGAATGAAACCGGGAAATGATAGAACGGATAAATTTAATGGTACACGTGTTAACTAATTTGTAAGTCTCGTAGGTTGCCCAAGAAGTACAAGCTGTTATTCGAAAGAGGGAAAATTTTGAATAAATATCTCGGGTGTGATTTTCTGTCTTCCCTCACGTTTGGTCCAGCTCTAGACCGTTTTCGGCTTACTCGCCAGTTTCAGCAGTAATAAATAGACTACTTTTTCTTATTAGGAAACAGTCGTTTCAGAAGATCAATGAATCACAGCTGACTAAAATTTTCAACTGAAATTCGATACGCCACGATTCAAAATAGTAGTATACTTTTATAATAGAGAATCAGTAAAAAAAAGTAGAAAAATGTAAGTATTTGGCAACTAAAGGCGTGAGATTCATTCATAAATTACTGCGTCAACAATGGTTGTTAGTCGGAAATTGAAGGCCCCAATATGCAAACATTATTTTTGGTCGTGAAGTATGAATGGATGAACGTGGCTGGGTTGGAATGAATGGCTGGAAGATGGCCTGAATGGAGCCAAAGAGCAAGGCGACCGACGACACGACCCGGTCACATTTTTTCTCCCCTTTTCCGTCACAACAGTCCTCTCACCGCGTTTCTCCCGGCGTCTTCGGCCTCCCACCGTGAGAATGTAAATCGTCTTCTCTATTGTAACAAGCGGCTTAGCCGTTTAACGGCCGATTGGGGCACGAGCTCGTACTTCCTGGTAAACAAAGCACGGATCGCTCATCCTGCCCGCCAAGCCCAAGTAATCAGTCGATACTCTCGATTCGGCCACACCAATTGTTCTATTTATATTGCGCTAGAGTTTATTTTCAACAATACTTTCCGGACAAAGAAGAGAAAAAACAACGAGCTCGTAACCGAGCCTGGGAAGTGGACGGCAGTAACTGGAACTGCCGCCTGTTCCTCGTTGGTTGGGGCGGATCTCATTCGTCTCGTGTTTCTTCTTCTTCTTTTCTACCGAATGCAGGAAAAGTGAGAGTGACCGCGTTTTGAGAGGCGGCGGAGGTTGTGCGAACTTCGGGAAATAATAGAAGAAAGAGGGCTTTTTTTGTATTGTTCTGTAATTAAACGGAGGTGGGAGACTACCTCTCGTTTCCTCAAAACAACAACGCCACAACGGATGTGAAGATGGGCATAAACCGATAGCCTTTGATATAGCAGAGTACAAGGTATAGAAACTAGTGTGTGAAAATATTTAATTTTTTAACAAATTTTTAAGAATAAACAAGGCCGCGGTTAGGCGGTTTTTTTTCCGCTACAATTTGAAAATTAATATACATCCCAGGTGCAAAACACAGGCAAAAGTTGTCAGGTATAAGGGCCTCAGTATATAATACAAATAATATATAAAATAAAGTTATTTTGTATTCTACATAGAACCGGCCAGGAGAATATATTTTATTGAGGGGAAAATGCGGAAGCTGATTTCGTATTACTTGGGACCTTCCTGAGGAGCCGGGTAATCCCGTCACCGTGTTAAACGCCCCGCCTTGGGTGTTCCGTTTAATTAATGTTCCGCCCATTTGTTTGCCGTGTTCCGCGTTCCTGCTCTCGCCCCAGCCCCCCCCCCGCTAATCAATGCTAATGAAGCCCGCGTTAAATAAAACCGCACCGGTTTCGGAGATCCCACGGGAATCTCCCATGCCCCGAGACTTTCCACCGACGGCTTCCATTGTCCCGGCCCGCCAACAGACGTTACATCAATATTTGCCAAACGCCGGTTACGGTTTCGATCGGGGCCGCTCTTCCTCCTATCCCGACCCCATTACCCAATTGGGCGTGTCACACACCCATTGTATACACATATTCATAACGTATTATGAATTATGGGCTCAGACAATAGTTATTCAACTGTAATAGAAGCGCATTGAGCTTAATCAAAGTATATGATATTGCTGACTCATTCTTCGTATCTTCTGTCACCAATCTCGGGTTTTCCGCAGTACTACTGCTACTGAAGATGGCCATTAGTATTACTAGAGGAATGTTACAGGCGGTGGCGGGAAGCCGAAACGCTGATGAATAATATTTATATTAATTATACTTTTTTTAAATGTTCACGGAGAGAATGAGCCACAATTTTTAAAAAACAAATGGCAGTAATAAAATGAAACAGCAAACTGGGGTATTGTGCAATGGGACGGGTAATTAAGGCTAAAGAGCGTGATCGTAATACCTCCAGTCGTGATCACCGTTTTCGCAACAAACTTTCTTTCTCCTTCAGGCATGTCTTGTCGCTTATTAAGGTGACGTTTATAAGATATGGACTCACAGTTCTAGGAATATCTAAAGCTATCTATTTTTTCTCAATGCATTAAAAATACAGGTCGTCTTCAAATCGAGTACGTCCCTTGAAGAAAACGTGATACACATCCAAATTTTCCTTAGTGCCGGCAATTAATTAATTAATAATAATAAAATTTTATTATTCAATGGTAAAGTTTTAACTCGGTTAGTGCAGACAGCTCATTGGAAAGTAAATCACGCGTAAAAATAAGAAAACGTGTAACGGAATGACTTCGTTCGCAAATACACGGGCTAATTGAGCGATTAACAATTAATTAGTGGTGTTTTTCCTTTTTTTTATTTATCTAACACTGTGTAATTAACGGTGACTGTCTTAAATGTGGAAATTACAGTTTGGATCGCGTTAATTACTTCGGTGCGCCGTTTTGAAATCGACGGCACAGATGCAACACGCATAGCCGCCCCGCTCGGCGGGTTTAGTATCAGCGCCGTGATAGATGTTAAATATTCCGTACACGTTACATCCGCTCAGTCCACATCATCAACTTATAGCACTATGATATGGAAACGGTTAATATACCTAGTTTATGGAAATTAGTAGAGCGGAACGTGATCAGTGGACAGTATGTAAATTAGGAGGCACCACACAATTGAAATGAAATGTACAATATTTCGTATCCATTTTAACAATTACCTTCTCATATTTTCTCTATACATTGTAATAATTGTATACATTACAAAATTTATTACTAAAGTGGCTTTAAAATTTCCGGAGGTGCTATAAAGACAGTCGTACCCCGGTTTAATATTCCCCCGAACGACACTTTCACCTATTCCGTCCCCGGGATGAGTGAAAGTAATAAACTTATCCGGTTTTTCGCCATGCGGGGATTCGGCCCAATGCCTATACTCGGGGACTGCTTAAGAATTATCCACGCCGGCCAATTGAGGCGTAATTGACGACTGGCGGCACAGTCGTAGGAGGAGGAGGAGGTCTTCTCTTGTCTGCACGTCCTTCCGTTTCCTGGAAAGCCGGTTTGAGCCGGAGCTGAACCCCCCGGGATCAATAATTCTTCGGTTCTCTTAAGGAACAATAGTGAAATTCAGCGGGAGGGGGTCACGCTGGGGTCGATGAGCCTCTTCCTCATTCCCCGTTCGTCTGACCTCCGACATTCGAATTTGAAATTTACCATTCGGGAGAAAACTACTCTGCTATGCGGCGTAGCACTTTCCGTTCTCGGAAGCCGGAAACGGCGGACTATTATCATATTATAGTAATAGTGTTGTGGGACCGGATCTGTTATCCCTCTGATTAATAGTTATTGTTCTAACATGGCGAAATGGTCACGCAAGTCGCCCGCTCAAAAATCAGCTTCATGAACTGTTACTGTCACGAGAAGCAGCTATGCGGCGTAGCACTTTCCGTTTTCGGAAGTTTCAGTCTAGAACCTTATTTCCGAATTTCTATCAGAAATTTATTCATTAGTATTTACATTCTTTTCTTTGTGGATATGATTTTATTAGTGATATAATACCATCCGAAAATATCCACAAAAGGATTAATACTGGTTTTCGAATCGTTATTACATTCAGAATTAAATTACAACGTTTTATCGCTCCGGTAATCAGCTTCTCGTGACAGTAACAGTTCATGAAACTGATTTTTGAGCGGGCGACTTGCGTGACCATCTCGCCATGTTAGAACAATAACTATTAATCAGAGGGATAACAGTTCCCGTCCCACAACACTATTACTATAATATGATAATAGTCCGCCGTATTTAACTGTAATTGACACTCTGATTCTCGCAATAATGAATTTTCTTCGGTGGAAGAAATAAATGCCGGTGAAATTATCGATATTTCACGACATAAGGTTTTTGCGAATTTTTATGGAAATAAACTACTAAGCGAGGCAGATAAATTACCCCCTTTACTACATTCTAGTTTTCTGATTTCAGTTTCAATCTCGCCACCGAGTGACGCCTCCAGATTCTCAATCTGGAACATGAAATTTCACTTTTGTTCCAATTCCGTGCCGAGCGATCCCATTGCATTATTCCGTACAATAGAGATACGCTCGTAAAAGTAAAACCGGTCGCGGTTCGGCGGGACGTCCTTGAGAGGTGAATTATTTTTACCCACACGAAACTTCTCATAGGCGGGACTTCGGAAGTTGGGCAAGAGGGAAGGAGAGAAGAAAAAATAAATTTCAAGGCTCACATATTTACGATCTATTGTCCAATACAATACAGCGGTTTGCAGGCTACCGTGTTCGATACCTGGCAGCGATTGTAACATTATTGATTAATCCAAAAAATTATAACATCTTCCAGCGTGTACGATTCAAAAAATGAAAATCGTACTGTCAGCGGTATTAAAAAATTTATGAAAATTGAAGCGTGTTCCTGCGGGAGAAAGTTTCGATAATATCTAGAGAAATTGATGACGATATTTGCATAAGAATTCATCCCTCGCTGATGTCCCCATAAATATCTTAACACTATTGAGCGTTTTTTAATTCAATCGGAATTTTGAATTATGCGCATATGGATTTAAGAATTTCCGACCCAGCAATCGTGAAGTGGAAACTTTATTTCAGTTTTCTTTTTGTCCGTTTCATCATCACTGTCTTGTCCGTACGATATCCGATCAAAGGTTCAAAATCTTTTCTTGTTAAAGGGTAATGAATGGATGAAATATTCTTCTTCTGTTTGTGCCAGAATATTATTTTGTACCGACCATTTTTCACGTTAAACGTCTTTGTGTTACATTTTTTTCTGATCTGGTGTTATACCGAATTCCGTTTCATTGGGGATGATAAAAGCGTTACTTTTGTACGAACGTTTTTTTGTTATCTTCAATTGCGGCGTCTGCAGTGGACAGGACGCGTTGCCGCAGTGTTGAAACTGTCCAGAGAGCGGGCTCAAGTGTCAACCCCGTCTCCGAAAGAGGAAAGCATTTTCAAGTGGATTTAATACGGCACTCATTCTTGACGCAGCCGCGTGTACTACCGTTAGCGGTTGCGCAATTTCTGAGGAGGAAAAAAAGACCGAAATGCGCTTCGGAAAGGCCTCTCGAGGTTTACATAACCCTAAAGTGGGCCACTTAAACCTGCAGAATAAACAGAGGGAAATTCCGACTTTAATTTGGTTTATTTTTTAAATGTCACTGGGTGACCTTTCTGACGTTGGCGAGAATATAAGATCGAACTCCTTCCGGACACCGCCCTTGCGACCGAATTCCAATTGGTTCTCTAATTTCTGATATTTATTTCGTTACCAAAAGATTATGAAACCTTGGATCGAATGAATGCTATTGACGATATAATATTCGCGATGGAAAATTGTAGGAGTCAGAATATTAACAACAATGGCTCACAATGGCTCATTGCTTTCTGCTTATGATGTTTTTGCTCTCTTCCCGAATGTTTCAACTTCTTCTCTCAATTGTAGGCCCAACCTAATGATACTTCCAATCTTTTTTTTCACTCTTATTGAGATTCCCACTAAATAGAATATATTTTCGGTTATAAGAAACGTTATTATGTTAAATTAACTTACAGCATATCTAGAAAAATGTTTCCGATATTTGAAACGAAATGAGAATTTATTACGTTGTTTTCTTTGATCGAAGCATCGAGATATTTATAAAAAACCCGGTTTTGCAGAACACCCGACCGAGTTCCTGGGTATAAAGGTTAATTATCTTCCCGATTGGGTGTGGTCTTTCGGGGCTATTACTGGTTGAAATATTAGGCTCCGACTTAAGGGTTACATAAACATATACTATATATAAATCACGGAAGTTTTCCGCTACCCGTACTTGAATCGTCACTGACAATTGGGTATGGTCTGCTTCTCTGGTAACTGAAATTCTTCCCACAACATTATTTTCAGTCAGTAACATGAACCATGTCCTCTTAGAGATCAGTTCTCGTATTATTTGTGAACAAACCTCCTTTAATAATGCTCCATGAATGATGCATAGATTTTTATGGATATAAAAACCAATTGCCTTCATTATTATGGTACTCTGCTTGACGGAGTTTCGGTACGTTTTTATCGTTGGACATCTGGAAGAAACGTAACGCGTTCCGGGCTGGCGAACGCGACGGCTGGACGCCGGGGGTTCGGAACAAAGCGAGCTTGAAAACGACTCAATTTGTCGGATATTTAGAGTTGCGCAAGATGGCGCAAGTGAGATAAGGAAGGGGCACGCTGTATCGAGGCCGGCCGGTGCTATCTCGGAGGCGGATCGCACCGGTAGACTCATCCTCCGGCAAACGCGCTGTTCTCTTTCCTCCTTCTATGATGACGGAGAACAATCGCGCTCTTAATTTTCCGACTCTGTCATTGTTGGCCAATACAACTGGGGCAAAAGGCGTTACGTATTTTGAATACCCCAGATGTCAAAATCCATTTTCAGAACACAATCAATCGCAGCTATCGGTAGCTCGCTGGGATTTTTTATTTCAGTTGAAAATTAAAACCTACCTACTTAAAGATTTTCAATTCTTGAAATGAATCTAATAAATGCAACTTTCATTCTACTTTTGATAGCTCACAGGATATTTTCATATTTGTAGTGTGCAGACCCCTGGTCTATACCTCATTTTCTGCGTGTGATTTACAATCACACGAATTCTAATTTTTTCATTTATTTTTTAAAGTTACAACTGCAATTTTCTTTAGTGTATCTAGCGAATGTTCTATAGAATCACTGAAATAAAGAAAACATTAAGTATAAATTGTGTATCACATAAATTGGTGGTTATAGAGGTTCATATCGAGGTATTAAATTGAATGCATTTTTCTTAATTTCAAGTTTGCTTTCAAAAAATGATATATATAATAATAAAATAAGCTCTGTTCTTATTATTGTAATTATTTACAAAGATTTCTTCCCAACAGTATTAATGCACTCTAATAAGCAATGACTTACAGCCCAGTTGCTACCGAAGTAAAAGCCTGCAGCATACCGGCGGCTTATACCGTCTGTCGGCTATTAATTAAGTAAATTAAAATGCACACCCAACGGACGGGAGTTATGCGCTTCTCAAGTAGCGTTCAACCCAACTGGCTAACTGGGACGCGCTTAGTCCTCCCTAACGGGCTTTCACTGTTCCCGCGCATTAAATATTCGGGAAAAGGAAATTCGGTTTTCCTTCGGGGACAAATCAAAAGTGTTCTTATATCGGTACATTTTCAAACAATATCCGTTGTCAAGTTTGCGAAAAATATCATTATGAAGGTCAGTGTTACTATATTTGCTTCCTTGGATTTTAGTACCGTATATAATCAATTGAATTATACATGAACAATAAATTATTAATGACCTAGGTTTAAATGTTGTTTAATGTTTAAACTCAACGCACAAGGGCATATTCCAGGGAATAAATTTAAATAATCAACATTTTGATGATTTTCGGGCTGCTCTAAGTAGTCATTTCCCAGCTGTCCAGAAATCCCTCCACACTCGGTTTCTGTTTCTCCACGTCTTCAGCAGCACTCCATTTAGCAACTTATGATAGCTGCCCATTTCGAGGTTATTCGATAGATGCAAGAGCTTCGAATTCGTTATCTCGAAATGTTCGTCTGAGACTTGCTTTTTCTGCGAAAACCCCCGGGGAGCTGTATTCGTTTCGGTGGTATCAAATGTTCAAGTCTCGCAGGCCGTTTATTACCAAGGGTGAAATGAGGAGGTTAACACGAATAGGGCAGTTTTGTGGGGAAAATAAAACTGGCCGTGAATTATCAGGAGAAAACTGTAGTTAGCGTTTACAATCACGTTAAAATGCCCCCGGGGTGGGAGGCGTCCCGCGTTAGCCTAGAAACCCAGATGTTAAACCCGCTATGAAAAATTCGATCGTTTCAATTTTCACGCATCGAAAGTGGCAGCCTGAATACAACCCGAGCGGGTAATTCATTAGGGCAATTAGTCGGGGGAGTTTCGTCGGAACGAAAGTGAACACTTTCGTTGTAATAATTTCGTCCGCCAGTGAAAATCCGTAGGGAGATATCCAGAAGACGAAATACACAAAATTAGACTATATCCAGTTTTCCCTCACAATATTTATGTTTCCCTCATACCGCCACAAGCGGTAGCCTAATATACAATGTATATTAGAAAGCGGCGAAGAATTTTAAAAATTTGGGTTATGTTAATTAATTTTTGCTTATTATGTTATTAAGTCTATTCGTCCACAATGTAATATATTAAAATAATTGTGTCTTAAAAACATTTAATAAGAAGATAATTACTAAACCAATTTTCTGTTATACAATTCGTAGAATTTAAACTCATACTGTCATATTGACAGAATTCTATCTGTAACCAGTCTAACTTAAGATACCAATCTATTCGTAAATATGCGTCGGGGACAGATGATCACAAGACCTCTGAAACAACCAAAATAAAATGAAAATAAATAATAATTTTAACTGAATCGTGTGGTGTGACTCGTTTCGAGGAATTGCCGCTGACGAACTTGAACTAGGCCTTGGAAGGAAAGTGAGCGACTGTTCTCTCTCTCTCCCACTCTCTTTCCATTCTGCCCGCGCCCCATTCATTCATCTTTTCATCGGCCGGACGACGAAATAACGGCACGTACCAAACGGCACGTTGCCCGTCTCTTTTCTCTGCCCCTCTTTACACCTTCTTCTCTTTCACCGACCATTCTACCGAACCCCGCGGCGGGGGGACGCCCCCGGCTCCGCGATGGAGGAAAGTCGTTAGGAAAACCGGAACGAATGCGAGCAGAAGAGATTCTATTTCATCCCGAGCTTAAAATTAACGGGATAGGACATTCAAAGTATATTTATGCAATTCTCAAACATTTCGTAAATAAATTTAAAAAATTATAAACTTTACTAACACGGCTACCGAAAAATAGCAATCTCAATAAGGAACCACAGAATTATATTTACAAAAATAAATTGTAATGCCTAGTAATATATCATTATAGTAGTATGACAAATGCATGGAATTAAATCTAGAATATATTTAACTGTACTGTAGAGATTACTACGATATATATTAGGCACTAATATAAAATAGTATAATAATAAATAAATCATTGATATATTCTCGTTCCAGTTAGAAGCAACCTGTCAGCACTAGAACACTGTACTACAAACGATACACTAGAAGTAAATCAATTCCAAACCCTTAGAGGTATGTTTTATTCTAATAACAAAATATTCTTGGATAAAATTACTGTAGTTATCTCAAATTTCGATTCTTAAATAATCAACTACTAAAATATATATTAGCTTATACAAACCATGGATATTCATAGTGTGTCATCGAAGTATAATAAGGACTTAATAATTAACATAAAAGGAAGTTCGTGTGTACCTGTATATTGAAGAGAAACGCTATTCAAATGACCGAACAGCTGCAGCGGTATTGTGAAGGGAAACAATACTGAAATTATAGACAACAATGCCGCACTAAATTAGACCACCCTGTTCGTCACGAAAGTTAGTTAAGTAATATCTCGTTAGACTTTAATTTACATTGGGATAAGTAAAATAATATTTTGCTACTGAATACGGGGGTGAACCGAAACCGGCGAGTCGTGGATTATAACCGAGGAAAACGTTTTATTTTCAATAAATAACGCGTTTAAGTTCTTAAGGACTAACTCTATAAATAGTAATTTGAATGATGAAGCTGGTAGATCATTTTCCATACGGTCGGTCCCGCCGTGAATCATAGGTGAAAGTGCTGTCGACAGATCCGGGCCATAATAACCGTTTCGTAATGCCTGTTTTTCGGCACCCTCGCTGTGTATCGATTATACGCCAGATCGGATATAGTCGCGTTTCACGCGGATACACGGCCTCCTAATTGACGTCCTCCTTGTAAATATTTGTCCAAACCGAAGTGTGACGTCGATGTTCGATTGTCGGCAGAAGGGTTAATTTCATTCCGAACCGGAGTTCAACTAGGCGAACCAGCGAACTCCTGCTGGAGTTCCATCTGCAGAGCGTTCCATATTAGAACTTCGTTCTAAGCTCGAGAATTTTTGTAGAATATAACGCTGAAATATTAGGTTTTCCTAAAAAATAGCGCCGGACTGTGTAGCTATTGACGAAAGACAAATAAGCTATTACTAGATACTTATCTATTCTATACAAAAGATCTTTTCTGTACATAAATTAAAATCTTCAAAGTGGAAACAATATCGTACTTCTTCTTCCATAAACGAGTTTCTACTTCAGTGTCACTTCTGAAGTTGGCGTAACATCGGAGTTAACATAAATTAATAAGGATCCGTCACAGGTTGAGTTTTATAATTAATAACGATAGATATATAATTGGTGGTAACACTATAAAATCTTTCCTCGGAGCGAACATAAAAGAACAAAACGTTTAGTAAAAGTAAACTCTTGTAGGTCCTTCAATGAATGGGGCGGTTTGCAAGAGTTCGGCCCCCAGTGACACGGAATGCATATCAACAATGGTTAACCCAAAACGAGCTCAATTAAAATTCTAACGTAGAATAATCTAATTCTAATAACGATAATTAGTTGAGTCGCTAAACCGTCGGGTCGGTGAATGAATAATTAGGACTCGAATGAAACCGTTGAATCGAGAGTGAAGGCTTCTTTGAGCCTTGACGTTATCTCCTGTCTGTCGGCTGATGAGATAAGGCTTCGGGGGATCTTGAGATTTCATCACAATTGCTAATGAGTAACTGGCTGCCCCCGGGTTACGAGAAATTTCCCAAGTGCAGGCCGCCTGCAGCTGAGTCGGCAGTCACCAGCTTTGCAAGCGAAATCCTACGGCTGTATCGACCACGCCATTCAAGCCCCCACTCGTGGGGGCCTTTATAAAGCTTAGTTTTACAATGTCCACTGATACACTATATTTTTTTTAAAACAAATTTCAAAAAAAAGAAAGAAAAATCTAATACAAACTGATTACGTCGAATCCCCATACCCGACTCAAAAGAATCGACTTAAACCGCAAATTTGGACTTCTAAGACCATTACTAAAACGCACATCAAAATTGACCTTAAGTAACGAACTCACAATATACAAAGCCGTATACAAAACCGACATGGACATACGCTATAGAACTATGGGGTTCCACCAAGATATCCGACATTCTTCGAACCATCCTCAATGCTCCCCGGTATGTTTCAAATCGCACCATACGTAATGATCTCAACGTACCGACAGTGGACGAAGTCGCGATATCCATTCCCGCCTTAATCCTAATTCCAATTTGCTCGTTCAGTCACTCTCCCCTATTACCCATCCGTTATCCCCGCCGCGACGGCTTAAACGCCACTGGCCCAGAGATCACCTCGGATACTAATTAAATCGTGTCAAAAAGTGCCAAAGTGGGTGGTTTCTTTATCGAGACAAACACGTGAAAAATATACGTGTATCGATTGTACTTTTAACTGTAAAGTTGATTGTGCAAAAAAAAATACAAACTGTTGTTGGTAAGAATGTATTAATCAATTTGGAATATTATGTCTTGCGAAATTCAATTTTCAATTTACTTCGTAAAAAAATAGACAGGAAGAAGGAAAGTTAGAAAATATTCCCAGCTTGAGCCCTATAGGATAAGATATCGGGAATAAGGAATATATTTATGCATTGGATCTAAAACCTGTTTCATTTCCGAACGCAGAAGTCGGCTATCCCGTTGAAAAGGCGTGTCCCCTAGGACAAGGACGAAGGACCCAATCGGAGAGGAAGGCGGGCATTACCCGTCGCCGGATAGGCCAGGGACGTCCCCTTGGGACTTGCGGGGGAATTGCGAAAAAAGCCCAACTGGGGATTAAACAACGTTTGCACAACCCGCGGCGTCGACGCCCATATCAAATATACAATTCAAATTAGGCGAAGGTATCCTTCAGATTTAGATATCGTCCGTTTATTTGTTATCCAGAGAAACTATATACTTCTAATTCGATATTTACGATAAATTATTTGTTTAAAAAGTGCCGAAAACGGCCAAGGACCAAATAGGAGTTTTATTCAGGATCACATCAGCATTTTATCAGGATTTAAATTTGATACAGGATCTTGAAAGTAGGGAGACAAATTCAGTGTGAATATCCGCCATTCTTGATTTAAATACTTTCATAAAGTATTCGATCAGGATTCCAAAAATTCAATAGACCCCAGCATCTGGTGTTTTAAACTGAATTTTTACGCATATAACGGCATTCTTATGTCATAGGATGTAATAGGATGCCGCTGATGATGGCTTGGCCCTTCCAAACCCGAGTCCTTAACCCAGCACCAAGTAGAATAGGGGTGTGGATGAAAAATGATTGACGAAATTTCCCCGCCAACCGAGAACAAAAAAAAAGTTAAATTTTCCCACGACGACACACAACGCTGTGAGTGAATTACTACAGCGGCCGGTGCATGGGCGCGCTCGAGGGAGCACACACACGAATACCAACCCTATCCTTCACTCTCTCTCTCTCTCTCTCTCTCTCTCTCTCTCTCTCTCTCTCTCTCTCTCTCTCTCTCTCTCTCTCTCTGATGCTAATTATTAGTTATTTATTAATTACTAACTCGGTGGGAAAGTTGGGCAAGTGACGTGTGTGTGTCTATGTTTGAAAGCCAAGGCTCTTACCGGCTGACTCCCACCGGCTCCATCCGTTTCAACAGCGGAGAAAATAATTTCGCCGTGTCCCAACCTAAATACAAGCAAAACCGCTGTTACAGATACGTAACGGTCAGAAATTCGGTCCAACTACAGGGCAAATTCAACAATTTGCTTTCTGTTCTTTTTCAATTCCCCGTAAAACTAATTGGACCTGCCCCTTCATAATGACTCTGTTCTACAACAGTCTGTTGAAGCAAAACTTACGTAAATCCTAGCGAAAACCCAGTTTTGCGAATAGAAATCCACCGTTTATATAACTAATAACTGCCGTACAGTCGAAAAGATCTGTTGTGTATTTATTTGGTTCCTTCACTCGCTAAACCTCGGTATGTGTGAAAATATGCACTCTTAAATGGGTCCACGGTGAAAAAAAATCATTTCACTATTCATCTATTCTTCATCCATCCATTTATTACGATGTCTTCATAATAATAATAAGTCCATTTTTTTTATTTTAGAAACCGCAACTTCGGCCCGATCAGAAATGTCTGTATTTTCCATTTTTTTTATAAAAGCACGTTGATAGCATATTCTATTATCGGTACGGGGTTTTCGCATAAAATCAGATAAAGGCCGATATTTATTAAATATTCTATAGTTTCGTATAAATTACCAGCACTCAGTTTTTATAAGGAATTATGAAGAATAGTGAGACAAACATGACAACGATTATGAGTATGCACATTTCAAACTCACACTCAGGCACACGGTATGTTGAAATTTTAACAAGCCTGGCCCCCAGTACCTCCGCAGACATTAGCGGATAATCGATGAGAAAAAAGAATTAGAGAACAAAAAATTTTTCAAAATTAATTTTTCGATAACGCCTCCAGTTGGGCAACAACAACAGCAACGTCGGGGTGTGCGATTGGACACGCCGAAAAAAAATTCCCCGCGTTTAGCGGGGTGTCGAAATGTTTTTATTATTTCTTATTCGTTGTGCGAAAACAAATGGGTAAAGAGAGAGAGAGAGAGAGAGTGATGGGGAAGAATTCGCATTTTACGTTTTCTGAACGTTTTGTGAATGGGGCCCGAGTTTTGATGAATGGAAACGTCGACTACCAAATTTAGAAAAATTTAGCTACTAATAATTTATTGTCAGAGCGGTCATTCAAATACTCGGGTGGGAGACTCCTATCACACACACACACACACATGCCAATAAATAAAATAATTTATGACCCCATAAATCATGACTTATTGCAGTTGCAAGGGAAATTAACTGTTGACCCTCCTATTAATAGAGTAGTATAACAAACTCGTTGGTTCCAAAATACTGTTTTAATCTACACAAATTATTTCTGGCTTGGAAATATTTTTTAGTGCCTGGTCTGGAGTACTGGAAATCTGTTAACGGTTATTTCAAATCTAATGAACGGAGAAAATCTTTTAAATTATATAGTCTCGCTGTGAAAAACAAATCATTATTTCGCGTTATCTATTCTATCGAGTTAAGGTACTAAGGTTTGGAATGGTATCACTCTCAGGGTGTTCTGTCTCCCCCACGTCTCTTGTTTAGTAACAGTAATAGTACAGTGAAAGTGTTGCCATCAAGTTGGCATATAGCACTGTATGGTTCAGTCCCTCGCTGTATTGACTGTGGCAAAAACCGAAACTCGGTCTAGCTCGGGACGATATTCACAAATACTGGCCTAAATGTCTATAATAAGAAAATTAAGCATTTTTCTGCCCGGATATTAGGCCCGCGACTAGGAAGACGATTAGAGAAAGCGAGGGACAAAGGGGGACTTAATTTTTTTTCTAGCCGCGTTTTCGCCTCCAAATGTAGATATCCCAACCGAGGCGGAACCAATACAGAGAGGGCCATTAATATCATGGCGGCGGAAACATATTGCGCAAGCGTTTGCGCTCGCTTCCGGCAAGCGGATAGTTATCGCGGTCGCTCTTCCCTGTCACTCTTTCCGATTGAAAACCCATTGTAGGCCCGGTCGCCCGGTCCGGGTCTAGAGATTAGCCCGAGATCAATAAGGCACACAGTCGTCAATAGAGCGGGGTTTCAGCGCGTCCCAATGCCGGGAGAAAGTCGGCCTGAGATGAACCACTTACTTCTGAAGAGCGGCTCGTCCTCGCCAATTGATTTTATAGTCGAAAGGACGCGAGAAAACAACTGGTCTTATTTGTTGCTCTTTTCTTTTCGTCCGCCATCCGACCAGCCGGGAAAATCGAAAGCTGAATGCGAGTCCTGAAGGAGGTAAATTTTCTGAAACCCGGTTGAAGTTTATGACAGCGGAGTAGGAGTTCTGAACGTTCGAGAGTGCGATCTGCTGCCTGCCTTATTAATATGCGAATTTCTATAATAGAATTGAAATTATGACTGTACTAGAGTTTAATAATTAGGTCCCGCATCGGACACGGAACCGGGTTCTTCAGACTAGCTCCCTGCCGAAATCTACACATAAATACATTTGGATTACAAATCTAAATTGTCTGTATAACTGCAAATATGAAAATAAACTGGAGGCTCGTAACACCTTTCGATCGTTCGCCAGACAGGTTTCGGTTAATTGCCGCTGTACGCAGCATTCTGTTATATAACGGGTCACTTAAGAATGTCGGGGTTGATACTTAATGAATATTTTATAAATATTGAAACTTTTTTGAAGCTTTTCAAGAGTATAGCACTACCTATATAGTATGGCATAGCATAGCCTCTTCTTAACTGCTCTTAATAACTGTTATTAGCTCTTAGTACTGCTTGGCGACTGACATAACTTGTCGATTAATTTGTCTTGTTTTCTTGCAATGTTTTACTTTGTGTCTCTAAAGTTTGAGAAGAGAGGAGTAATAAGCGGTGGGAAAGAGCGGCCCCGGTGAGCCAGTTCCTCAGAGCTTCCTCGTTCTCCCCCAATGAGAATCTTCGAGTTTAGGCCCGAATTGCATCACTTCTGTGAGAAACTCACTCGTTTTATACGCGATCGCCTTTCTGATAAATATATGTGTTCTTCAACTGACAAAAGGTCTTTTCTAATTTAGTTCAAATGTTTTGAAAGAGACAATAATTTACTTCCTCGTTTTATGCGTAATTACACGAAATAGTCTCCTCCGGTTGTACGAAAACGGGTAAAAGCGTTAAATGCCATTTCGTAAGATGGCGCCGGGATTATGCGGGCGGCGGTCCAGGCGGGATGAAAGCGGAGGAGTCTTAAAATTGGAAAGCTGTGCGATAACCGCTCGTGCTAATCCTTGTACACGGAGGAACTCATTCTAAAAATATACTGCGCAATTGGGCAGGGGATCTGATCGTGGTAATTTCGAGCCTTTGAGTATTTCGCAAACGAACAACTCACCCATAAAAACAACACACACACACACAATCACATTAGGCACAAGTACAGTGACTTGGTGGGCGTGATGGGAAGAGGCTAGCCCGGGTCGCAGTAAAGTGAAAGGAATATGGGAAAACTCTTCTTTCCTGGAATGGTCTTCACGCGAACTATCATAAGTATTCATGACCATTCAGAATTAAATTAACCATAACTATAATTAAAACATATAATCGAAAATTGATTGGTTACAAATAAAATGTTCCAGCACCGTCACTAGCATTTACTGTCTCCACGAACCAGTACTCTTAAATATCTTAAAATAATTCTGTGTCCACAACTTCTTTGAAACCTTTTTAAATTGGGGACAAACATTCGAACGAATGCCGCCATCATTTCTTGATGATGATAAATTTTTATCATGCTCCTTTGATATCCTATTTCTGTGATTGGACACAATGCGTTGTATTGCAATCAAAGAGTGCGCCATTATATTATTATGTGGTTAAATACTCCAAAATAAGAATGGAGTAACGTTAAAGTTGTACCGGAAAAAATACACTGTACAATGGCAGATAGCCAAACATCGGGCTTGTTTATTATACTAATGATTTTTCCGATAGAAAAGATGCAATTAAAGGTGATATGCGAGCGCACATGTGGTGGCCAAGAGGCCGTACAATGGGAGCCGCTTTACAAACAACACCTCGTTACCGGCTCGTTACGAGCGGCGAATAACGAGCTTCTAAAAAGCGGCTACCCGTTTTGCGAGAAGTTCAATCGAAAGGAGTTGCGAAAGGGCCGCCGTCGAATTTTCCGTCATATTTTTGTTTCTATGTCAGGGTAAAATTTCTACGTGCGTGTGTCTCGTTGTGTGCGCGCGACAATGCTATGTTACTTCCCACAGTATCGGCGCTGGCCTAAAATCGGACAGATTTTTGCTATGAGATGGACGTATAGAAAACCACATTGGCCGAATATAACGCTAGGCTTTACTGGGACATAATTGCCGTAACAAAAGCTACTATTCCAAACCCTCGCAGACCACAAAACTGGTATTCGAAACTAAATTACACTACTCGGAAAAGAAGGAAGGGTCTAAGACTGAAGGAAATTGAGATGGCTCCAATAGGCGACCCCGTGATAAAATTCCAGGCAAGGTGACCAACTTTGAATTTACATTTTTAATAATCGGCAGCCTTGGCAGCTCCCAATTCGGCTGGTCGGAATTCGGGGTAATTATTTACATTTCTCGGTCGTTTTCCGCCTCTGGGAATTCATCGACTTGGGGTTTTCCCTCCTGGTCGATCGTTCAACAGACAGCCGATACACTTATCCTGGTAGTCCTTTCTTGAAAGTGCTTGTCCTTCTACTAACAGTTTCTTTAAACAACAAGCGAACCGTATTACGTGGTACAAACATAATTACGATGTTGGAAGTCAAGAATTTTGCACGAATTTTAAAGGGACGAGTGAATTTCGAAATAGAATCACTTTGGCCCGAGATTTCAGTTAACTAATTTCAGTTGCTCAGTGTTGTCACAGCAGGCTTCTTCCTTAATATTCGAAACATCCGTCGTAGCTCAGTAGTGAGGTCTGTTAAAAAGAAAAAATAAACAGTTGGCTAAGCCATAGCTCGGTCCGCTTACGAGCGTTCTCGTTTAATCAGCGTTCCAGATCGGAGCCTGAGAGCGAGAGAGAGAGAGAGAGAGAGAGAGAGAGGGAGAGAGAGAGAGATATAGGGAGAGCGAGAGTGAGTGAGAGAGGCGACTATAAGATAGCTTCTGGAGGGCTGTTCTAAGAAAACAATGAACCCGAAAAACAAGCAAAATATATATCTCGTTTCCCAGGAGCGGAACGGGTTGTGCAAGGCGTACGGATCTAGGACGCGGCCGCGGCTCCCGTTTTTCTGTTATTGTTATTGAACGACCCGCTAAAAACATTTCTTCGGACAGGTACACACATGGAGCACAATGTTTACGTTGGAAACTATATATCACTACCTTAAACTAGACCGGTTTCAATGGCTCGCCGTCGAAGGACTATAATAACTGAATAATTGAATAATGATAATTGAAAACCCGTCTACTGTCTTATTATAGTGTCATTTAAGTGTTTCAGTTTTAAGAAAGAAGTTATTAAGAAATTGACGACTAACGATCATTTAACCACTTCAATACCTGAATAATGGGCCATCGGAAGTCTAAAGAAATATCACCTCAGCTGCTGGGTTGATGAGGTATAAAGAAAAAAGGTATTATTGAAATCCAGTTCATCGGGTATATTTCAGACGCTAAACTTCATTTGGAAGTGTAACGAGTTTCAGGCAGATTTGTCAGGTTTTCGTACTTATCTGCAATATATAAATTAATAACTCGAGTAGTAATCTATCATAAATAACGTAGGGTGTTAGCACCCCCTAGTATTCCAGAAAAATGTGTTTCCAAATATTCAGGATTAATCTTAAAATTGTAAGTCTGATTGTATGCTATATGACATAGTTTTTGGTCTCCAAAACAATCGTTTCATGTAAGGTTCTAAAATATTTAAGAAAATAACGAAGATTTAAATCAACATTTAAATTCGCTTTTGCACCATAATTCTAGTTGATTAAAAAATGTAATTAAAAATTATGGATTAGTCTGAATTTGATTAGAAATTCTGGAGTCGAAAAGCGCCACATTTCTTACTGGAACAAGAGAAGCGTTAAAGTCTCCGGTTGAGGAGCTCCAAAAGTAGTTCATCCATTTCGAGAATTGGATGATTGATTCTATTAATGAATTTTCGGCTTCTTCGGTAGCCAGAAGATTGCGCTTTAATTCAAATACTCTAATTAAAAATATAAGAAAAGATACGTTTCCCTGTTACGTTATGATACATTGTATTGTTGGAAGGAGAGGCCACTAATTTTTCGGACAGGCTGTAAATTAATCACATCTCGCCGAATTAAAAATTTGTCTAAACTGGAAAAATATAGTGGGAAAGTCGACCTTTAGATTCTGACGAACAGTAATGAATTGTAATATTCAGCCCGGAGGCTCCTCAATGGGAGGAAGACGCATAATAGCCGGGTGCGGAAGGAAGTAATTAAAGGAGAGACGAGGATGGCGTTAATATAAAATGATAAAAAAACCTGGATAGTTAGGAGCTCATTTTACTGTTGGAAAGAATAAGAAATTCCCAACGTGATAACCATTTAATTGATACGGCTTTACTTGGAAAAGCGTCTCGTTTCTCCGATAATTTGTTTTACAGCCGACGAAAATCGAAAGTACATGTTGTAAAAAACATTTTAATCCATTTCATGTACATAATGATTGAAGGAACCATTCCTTCAGTTTTTACTCTCTAGACAGTTAACACTGTAATACCTAATTACAGTATTTTGGTAAAATAAAGTGATGGAATTTTATCACGATGAGTAGAGATATCAAATATTCTTTAAAATAATGGCGCAATAAGAGATTGGCGAGCGGAAAAATCTTGAGCAACGTCAGTTGTTAGCCCTCGAAAATATGCTAAACGTCCTTTGGTGTTACATTTCACCGGCACAGGGTATATGGGAGCGGTTGGAGAACTTGAATTCTCAAAGCAATTATTTTCCCAGACCTAGTCGCAACGTGGATTACATTAGGACTGAAAGTACTCCACACCAGCTCACACAGATACGTAAAACTGGTACAGATTGGGTACTATCCAAGCTGTTTTCAATACTATGTTTTATTTATTTTAGAAACTATGATCGAATAAATATTAAAAAAGTTGTGATTTTTCTGAGAGAGAAAGCTACAAGTCAATTAGAGTAGTTAAAATCTAAATGGGCTATCAAACTAATAAAAAATATTGAGATTTCTTTATGACGTAGTCAAATTATGCTGTATTAGTTTATACTCGGATACATTTTGAAAGAAATAAACAACTGAATTAAGAATCTCCGGCACATGATATCTATCGCTTCTGCCTTGCTCAAAAGTAAGTTTTAATCTTTATATTGTTTTTGCTGGCAATCGACTACGGGAATATTTGTGGATGTTAGATAGCGGTACGCCAAGGGCTGAAAATAATTCAGAAGCGGGTGATGATGAAATGAAGAGTGAGATCAATTCGGAACCGTAAAAACGGGTAATGGAGGTACCGCAACTATTATTCCTTGTAGAAATCAAGGCATCGAAAAGGAATCAATCGAAAATTTTTATTTCAATTTAATTCTAGAGGATCGTTGATTTTATATAAATTTAATTCTAGGGAATTGTTAATTCTGGAATATTTTAGAATTCTATTATTACAGGAATATGAGCTATACCCAAAGGGGTTTATTAGTGAACATTAAACAATAATAATTAAATAAGAAAACACAATGTACATAGTTGGCTCTATTATTATCCGCACTGAGGTAAAACCCGTCTCCCCTTAATCAGATGCATTACGAAAGATCATCTCCGGATCCCGGAGGAAACAATGCTCAATTAGGATGTGACCGCCCTCGGGGCGATTGTTCTAAAGCCGAGTTCGTCTCTATTTTCCACTCACGCCCAAGGAAGATCCCCAACTCATTCGAATTAAAGATCACAAAAAAGGAGGGATTTAGTCAACATCCGGTCGTGGACAACATGACCGGAAATGGACATTTAGTCGAACCACGTAAATTTTGGGTTAAGTTAGATTAAGTATCAGGTTAAGGCCTTTGATAGAACTTAATTGAAAAGTATGCGCAGCTCGTTAATACCCAGAGAAAAAAAATAAATTCAACCTAAATAATAACCATGAGAAATCCACATTTATATAACAAATATGAGCATTATCTGCAGTAATGGGGGAATGTTGGTTCCCTAATTATCTCTAAACCACTACAACAACAAGTTTCATATTGAAACAGCTTTCTACCTTGAAATATTAAATATTCGGCTGCAAGTAAATATGTATTAAACACTGGAAATTGTAATATTTCTCACGTAGACACTCCGCTATTAATGCATTGGTAAAATAATTATGGCTGTTAGGCCATTAGATAACACCTCAATCTATCATTAAAATAAGACCTAGGGTGTTTTCTTATTCACATCTTTAGACGCCGCAACTGTCGACATAAAGATCACTGCACTTTCGGATGTTGAGATTCACTCGGGGAAAGCGGACCTCGGCATTGCCAACTTTATAATGTCTTGAAATTGTATTCATATTTACCATCATTTTGTGAGATTCGTTTTACGTCACATGGATTGTCACGAATTATTAAATAAATCCATTTAACGCTACCCATTTTTCAACCGGTCTATTGGGGTATCATTTTTAATAATTATATCTTTTATTTTCCACTTCAATGAAAATAATTTATAATTTCGCGCAAAAATATGCAGACGTCGCTGAACAGGAACTGAGCTGAGAAATCTTTTGAACAATTGCCGCTTAAATTACGCTACCTATTGAATTTCTTCAAGTCAACACTGATAATGCACGTTGGAACTTCAGTCTCAACTGATCCTGGAGTATCTCATTTAAAAAAAAATATCCTGGCCCAACACCAAAGAAAAATGCGATTAAAGCGACAATCTGAATAACTTAGGAACACCCAATACAATTTAGGAGTTAAATTTTCGTTTAAATATGTAAGTTTCGCAAGCTGTATTACCAATCTATGCATATTTCATAAAATTCTTTAAATTGACGTCATAAAAAATTTGTATAATTTAAAAAATCTATAATTGGTTTGTAAGAATGCTGTTCTCGAACCACAAATATTTTCGGCCATAGATGAATAATAAATATTAGAGATACCTATGCGAATAGGAATAATTATGCTTTGAAGACATGAGGGAACAGTTGTCGAATGTCAAGCGCCCAGAGTGTGTAGATAAAGGATAAGCGAATAGTTTTGATATTTAAAATCGTACCTGGTTGTCGAACTGGGCTCTGGACAGTAGATTTCGAACAGAAACAGAAAGCCGGTAAAGCACAGAACTCTGGTAACTTCGCTCGGTTGACGTTGGAACGGGTGCGGTTTGAACTGTGGAGCGTGCGTGTACGTTGCTGTCGGGGGCGGCTCACTGTGAAGACTGCCGGCGGTCTACTACTACTGACGGGGGAAAGGCGACGCCGGGAAGAGATAGCCGCGGTGGCGAGAGAGGGAGCGGGGATGAGGCGCCCGTCCGGGGATGAGGAGGAGGTGGAGGTGGAAGAGGAGGAGCAGCAGCAACCACCACGCAGGGAGCCAATCTCCTTATCTGGTTCAAGGACCCCGCTGTCAAATCATTTGACAATTGTTAAATTTATTTATTTACAAAATTACGCGGTTTGCAGACGTGAAAAACAATAAAAGAAACAAAAACATATAGTGCAAACAAAGCGGCGTTACGAAATTTGTAGAAAGCCTGAATATTGTTTCCAATTGCTTCTTTCTTATATTCTTTGTATTCGATAAATCGGGATCAAAACAAAATAAAACATAAAATACGAATTTATTACTATCGCCCAGACCGAAAATACATTAAATTAGGTATGATAGGAGCTAAGGAGCACGAAAATTGTCACTCGTTAGATTTTCTATCTCAAATTATTTGACCGGTTGATTAGTGATATTGTATCTGATATTTATTCGATTCTATAATTTGTAATGAATAAGTATACACACACACAAACATACAAATAGAGTTTGTAGACAGAAAATTGCAATCTTTTAGCAAGATTATAACACCTATTAAATAATAAAATAATCGAATTAAATAACAGAACATTTAGAGCCGAACACCGCCACATCTAGCCTGTATTAGATTATATAATAGTTGATTCATTGTAGGACAGTGCTGTACAAGTTGTATAATAATAATTTTGTCGGTTTCACCAATATTTCTCTTCTCCCTTAGCTAAGAAATAAGCAGAAAAGAACTGTAGGTATTTTACACAATTTGAATGGAAAATTTGTTGTAAGTTTTTTCTGAAAATAATATTTAACGACGTCTATTAGGAGGATGATTAATTTATCGATAGATCATAAATTAGCCGCGTGATTCCATCGATGGGGGGGTTTCACAAGAAGTGAGTATAAGATTATCCTCGCTTTAATAACAGTTCTCCGCAATGTCACGTGTTGACATTGAAATTCATGCTTTCTACGGAACCATTTCGTTTTTCTGTCTGAAACGCGAAAGAATAAAGAAACAGTGTATCTTCTGTGACAAATAATTATGTTTTCAGTTATGCAAATCGTATTCTTGACTATGGCGGTCCGCCCACCGCCCTCTCCGAATTTGGATGTGCGATCTTCGATGAGGATGATTCACGAAACCGACGTTGACAATAATTGTGTGGCTAATTTGTGTCCAGCCATCTTATTTTTCAAATTTGGAAATTCGCTGACAAAATGAATCATCAGCTTGAGCCAGTGTCTCCTAACCAACTTCGGTTAATATTTTAATTTTAATGAATTTTTCAAATTTTTAATTGATCTATTCCAAGAATATCCTGTTTACCGGGAACCTAAACCTGCCGGGTCAGTAACAATATGAAAAATAAATGAGGTGTCCAATACCTGAGGTAAATGTCAACAGAAACTGCACCGGCGTCCGATGAAAATATCAAGGTCCTCAATAATTCTTTTTAATATTGTTTTACGATATTCTGCATCCGTCTATTTTTATGTCATTATCAACTTTGCATTTAAAGCCCCGACTCGTGCGGCGGCTGTTTAAATAGGAGATTTAAGCATCCGATTGAACTTTTTCGACCGAATATCATACTTTGTTTTTTAGGTAGCATTTATAAAAAAACTAAATAATCCAGGAAGCGTAGCTCAACCTTTTGTTTCGGTCTTAGTCAACGCAATCCATGAAACATTCACATTGGTGCTACAAGAGACGAATTGTTTTTATCTCTTTGTCAATTTTAATATTTATTAAACGGAGGGTTGTTTATTAAGGCAACAGTCATTATTTTATCGTTTTTTTACCCTTTTTTTTATTTTGTACAATCAACATTGAAAGACCCAAAGATGGCACTTTTGACACAAGAACAATTATGGTCTAAGGGATGTTGGATGTCTCGGTGGATTCCACGTGAGTCGTTTGTCCAGGTGTAGCCCAAGATAGCGAATCTGCTGTTGGGTGGGAAATTATTTTATCGTGTCGAATTTTATTGTCAAACGAAGATGAAAAGTGCAGCCTTAAATCATATAAAAATCTATTAACGACATCCACGATGTGAGATTCTTCACAGGTCGACAGTTCAGTTAATTATTGCCGGGTTACTCTCGGTTCAATGGAAAAGTCAGATCTTCAATCATTTTTTTTTTCCAAACATGGAACACGGCTTAATTATTTATTAATAATGCGAAGGACGAACACGACAAGAAACGTTTAATTAAACGCCTATACACAGCGTTATGAAATTGTTTTGTAACGACGAGAGGGAACCGACTTCAATTGTGCTTGTCGCTCGCCGGCTTGTCTTTACGAGGCATTAATTATGGGTTATTTTAATCGTTCTTTTATTATATTCTTTTTCAGAGGCTTGTTTAAATTTTACGGCGTACACATAATAAAAAAACAATGGATCCGTCCCACATTTCCATTCGTCGAACGGGTCGTATAATTCTTAATGCTAACTAATTAAGAAGTCATTCAAATCGCGAATATGGATTTGGATGATATTTTATTTATTTTTATTACTATTTAAAAATAATTAGAATAAAGAATTCACGTGTTTCCGTCCGGCTTCCTCCGAATGAGTACATTCATAGATATCGGATTTAACAACATGAATATAAGTCATTATTTACCCATGATAAATAAAAAATCTCATTAATAAATCATTTATATTGAGTTGTACGTCAATTTTTGTTTATCATTTATTGAATTCAGTGTCTTTAAAATTCTGCAAAAATTAATATTCAGGATAGTATAATTCCTTGTCACTAAAGTAATTTTCCTACGTCCCCAATTAGTCAGGCCAATTGTGGATGGTAAATTAAATTCAAAAGTCACACAATGTTATATTAAATAATTGTTCGCCGAGAGACGGATAGAACAATCGTTCGTCTCAGCTCACGCGTCTTCAAAATCTGATTTTACAAACCAGATTCTCCGCCCGATATATTCTCCTGTACAATGGGTTATTAAATTGTTTTTTTGCGCATTACCAGGTCGGTGGCTCTCGTTTGCATTTTTTTAACGGTCTATTTGAATAATGCTGTATGTTTTTCTTCCAGCCTTTCGAGCCGAGCGAGGGGTAGGATGCTAATATCCATTATAATATAAATTACGGGCTTTTTTAGCAAAAGAAATATGTAATTTAATTTACACTCTGACGAAGAGATTAATTAGGGGAATTTCAATATTCACCTCTACGCGAATGTGACGATTATTTATTTTAGAATATATTTAGTTGGCTGAGGGTTTAAAATGTGATAGTACTTTGGGTCCTCTCGCTTAGTCGGTTCTGTGACTATTTTCTCGCTGATCAGATTCTTCATATCTCCATATTTCCGATTATATCGATTCCGTTAACTTTTCTACCTGCGTAGATTTAATTCTGTGTTTTCAAGTCTTTATTTATTCGTTGAACATAAAAGGCCTTGCGTGACCCACCCATTGCTCGATATTTGATTAAGTGAGGTGTGGTCAAATATTTTCCTGGTTTCTCGTTTTATAATAGAGTTTTGGAAGGGGAAAAACCAGAAACGGTGTTGGTAGGCCCAAGGGTGATGATATTTCTGAGCATTGTTTTCGTCCAGATTTCTGGAAATCGAATTAATTTGTAAAATAAAAAAAAAGGACTTCTATTTTTGAGTTCGGCATTGAACAGAAAATTAGAGGCGGACCTTTCGACGACAAGTTTCGCAACGCGGCGTCAGAGAGATGGGAGCCTCCGTTGGGCCTGCCACTTGGGCAATTTCTCGAGTTAATTGCGGAGACGAGTAGCAGCTATCTGCCAGCGCCGAGCTCGCCCCACCAGAAGGTCAAGGCGCCAGCCACATCTCCGGCCTTCTGTTTTTATTATTTTCCACCTTTCTTTTTCCCCCCGTGTCTCTCTTTTTGTCCTCTTTGTTTCCTACTTTTTCAATGTGTTGCGCTTTTACCCCTTCGCGGAACTCGTCGGCGGCCTCGTCCAATGACGCCTATGAAAACAAGGACGTTGTGCATTTTTCAGTGGACAGAAATAAATTGCATTTACGAGTTAATTCCAATTGACGGGGCGATTTCATATTTATGACTGCAAACTGCGCCCTTAAAACGGCATCAATAATAATTTTCCAATAAGTATTATTACAATAACGTTAATCAAACCTTTGCCTTAATAATAAGTTCCATAATAAGAAAAATATGTGACTCAACATCGTGAAATTGTATATACTGTAAACTATATAAAAGAATGATGTAGAAAAAAATGATGTAATTTATAAATAACAATTGCAAGTGCTGATGATTCTTAAGCAGTTTTCAACTCCATGTTTATTGTCAATCTAAAATTGGTTTATGTTGAACAAAATTATTCCGTATTAGAAAAAATCGCGATTTTTCACGGGAAACCTGTAAAAATGGTGAATAAATTATGCGATTTTTGTCTGGAAAGATGTGAATGAGTGCGCCATGCCGTCTGGCTTACTCTGTGCTTCCAAAGTCAATTTCGCAACGGTTCGAGTTCAGAGGTCTCCTTCATCATAAAATCGGAATAAAATGAATCGGCAAAAGGGTCCTTGACAGTCCTCCGATCGTCGTGAAAGTACAGTGAACCGTGTATCATTAGGCCCGTAAGCGTGTATCGTTTCTCACACGCCGAGATTACACCTTTACCTATACGATTTGTTTATAACCGTGGCTGGTATTTAGGCAGTATTTATAGTGTTGCTGTCATTCATTCTTTAGGAACATCGACAAAATAAAATCGGTATTACTTTGGAATACCTGAAATACAATGCGCAAAAAATTTATTGATACCATTCCTTGAATTATGCTGTATAAGATTTGGTTAGTGCCCCAAGAGGCAAACGCGATAATCACTACTTACTGGCCGTTCCTATTGCCCAATTGAAATTAGAACAGTTTGGCGATTTACCTTTTTTTAATACCTATATCGTTTAATAATTCACGAATTGTTGTCTATCTAGGTACATTTTGAGTAACGTATTTTTAATATTGTTCAGGATCGTAATTATTTTTATTGCTTATTAAGTTTGGTTTAGTGCGGTTATCAATTATGCGTATATCTCAAGGATCCATCCACCGGACTAACAAGGAATTCCTGTATATAGTAACAGAAATAAAGGCGAGGGAGCGCATTTTTCGAGATGTTCTCCCAGTATAGAGAATGTGGGGGTGTAACAAAATGTGGGATACAAAACGACGAATCTCCAGACAACTCCATCTTCCCTTTTGTGTTTAGATCAGGAACTATTTCGCGAAATCGAGCCCGAGCAAATAGAGCCCCCGGGGACGGGGGGGGGGCTTAATTGTTCATTAAGATTTAGCGTACAGGAACACATTCGTTACAGTACAGTCCCGGTCGGGGCGGGACAGGGCGGAAGTGAGTTCTTGTAAAACATAACAATGGACGATTAAGCCGGCGAGTAACCAGGTCCCGGGCTTTTACTCTCGGACGCGGAGCGGATTCCCAATAGACAATGAGCGAACCGAGGGGGGCTCCCCCGTGCTTCGGTCCAATTCTGAAAGGGAGCCCTCCATTTGTTAGGACGACTTCCGATTCCTTTGTGCGATCCCACACTTCCTAGACGAGAGCAACAGAACGGCCGGTATTTGCATTCCTTCGGCGGCTCCGGTGGGAGCGTTCCCCCATCTGTACGGACACCGTAATCGAACAGATGTTTCCTGTGCTGACTGTAAACGCGTTACATCACGATCAGTTCCGTTGCTGAGCGCGGTTTTGTATGAGGAAATTCCGCCCCAAATATTTGGTCCCAAGCTGGTCGTCATCGGTACCAACATTCCGCCATTGCTGGAGGTCGAAGTTGGCATTTCGGTTTTTCGACATCTTGTCAACGTGACGTTCCGACTTTCTATTAATGTTTTCATCGGGCACGATTTGTACCGTCCGGAATTAATGTTGGACTCGTGCGTACGGCGAAAGGACAAAGTAATTGGCATCGAGAATGGGGCATGTTTGGCGCTCTCCGATGGAGAGAAGTCGGTCGGATTGAATAAAAGGATTTCAAAAGCACGAAATTTCCTGTTATTTTTAATAAGAGTCGAGGGTAATTTATGTTGAGTCTTCATTTTCCACCCCAATAGGAGTAAACAGTGGGGAGAAAAACTGTGGCCCCGCTTCGCCGCCGTGACCACGCGATGACATTCAATTGAAGTCTTCCACGATTACTTGACTCGTCTTCTCGACGGACTTAACTTCTCGGGACTTTCATTACTGCAACGAGAAGTGCATTATTGCACTTTGTCGAGGACGATAATAAGGATATTTGATTGAAGCACTGGTGGGGGGGTGGAGCTACCGTTAACGACGTTCGTGACGCTCCCGGGTCACGATGCCACCAACGACCGTTGTTGAGCAACCGCAACGCTACGGCGCTTACGAACAGCGCTTAATATTAATAGCTCATTACGGTAAATTGAATTCGATTAGCCTATAGGCGCCGTTCAAGGATCCGAATTGTAAATTTTAAATCCCCCCCAATTAAATATACTGCCGAGCAGGGGTGTCGAATCGGGTCCGAACGTCGGTATCAAATGTCAGCAGTTGGCATATTGTGAAAATGCAATTAGATAATGCACATCTCTGGGGAGGCATCTCACAAGAAAAGTACCCCGTTTTTTTACCTGATTTATGTACACGCCGCTATTTAATAGTACACAATTACTTTCTTTCCGATTTGATCTTAAACGGATTGAGAAGTCTCGCAATACCATCCACGCCTGTGGACTTCGTCATTTGGAATACCATTTCCTTACGATTTCTTATCCATTGATTTTAAAAGAAATGTTCGTAAATGTACAATACATATATATACAGTGGGATATTTCTGTCTAGAAAAATTTCCCTATTACCCAATTATTAACTAGTGATTATTGCGTCTATGGAAAATAATCCGGTTTCGTAATATTGAATGGGTTGGTTAGGGGGAGGAACGACCGGGGCGTGGGAAGCGGACAAGGGGGGTGGGGGGGGCACGACCCAACGCAAGAATGCTATCGGTTCCAAACCTACCAATTGGACACAGAAGATGGCCGAGATATGCATAATTCTTTATTAGCGCTGGACGTTCGATCGAGATCCACTTTTAGTTCCTCATCAGATTACCCGACGATGGGAAAATAATAGCGGGGAACCGTCGCGGGAGGTTTCTTAGACGGAAAAATAGGAGGTCGCCGCAATTCCCTTTCGTATCTGAAGCCGGTAAAAGCCAGATTCGCCCAGGAATATGTAACAGCCCCTTTATATATGTATACAACTTTGCCGGCAGTATTTAAGCAAAGATATTTTTAATAAAATATTTTTCCGATTTCACTCTATATGAAAACAAGTAGTACACAATTTCTAAATAACATGTCCCACAACTGTACACAAATTGCCTATTTAATTTCAATTTTTAATTAATCGAAGTACGTTGATTTTACCAATTTGCATCGTCATTCGAGAGAAACTCCTGCGAAAAACTCTCCTTTCTTTCCCATGCGTTAAAGTCTCCGCTATATTTGTTTCTAGCCTTGTACTTTCAATTAACCCTAATATAATTTTCGTAATAATTAAGTAATTATATCGTTAAATAATTCGTTAAGCAATTTATAATATTGTATTTATGTAAGTAAATTCCATCAACCATACCTTACCATCAACTGTACCATCAAGTTACTTATTTATCGACTCAATAGGTTGACATATGAGAATGAATTGCCGCAGTACTGCCTGGCTTCAAATACTTGAATATCGACTTGTCCACTTATTCATTTCAATCTTCTTCATTCTCTTGACTTAGCAAGGAGAAGGTTTCTGCTTCCTCATCCTTGAATTGTCGTAACTGCCGGCAAAGCAGGACATCTACTTCAAAGAGCGAAGATAATGATTTTCCACTTGATCAATCACAGCATCTAACTACTCTTCCATTTATTATTGTACGCTGTGAAAATACCCACCCGGCTAATTCCTTATTTCCTAATTTTCCTTACAACCACTACAATTTCATATCTGAAATGGTTCATATACCACCTGTCTCAAGCATATAATTATGTGCCCATTATTATGTCGAGTTATTCGATTTCAACCTCAGCTGACTTAAATATCAGCTGAAAAAATAACAGTTGATTAAATTTAATAAGTATCAGCTGATTTAAATAACAGCTAATATTTTAGCAGACTATTATTCTAGCACTCGTAGCTACAAGTCGCGATTGCTGTTATTCAACAAGTAGCTGAAGCGGATTTTCCGCGTTGCGTTCATTCTGGGGCGCAGTCGTCAATGGGACGAAATCTGCATGAAATAAGCCGCTTCGTTCATTGGGGCCGCAGTTAGCGGCCATTATAGACTTCAACGGAGGACCGGTAGGGTGGCGGTTCGCCCGAATGCATCGATAACGGTATACAGCTCTAATTTGAATATTGCATGGCGGCCGGCGATTTTTCCACCTATTAAATACCAGTCGCATAACTTTTATCCAATTTTCCGACTATTGTTGTGCCTCTTGTTTCGCCCCCCCCCCGCCACAGCCCGTGCGAAACCGGTGCCGGTGATTTCGCTATAGTTCGTACTGCGTCGGGTTCACCTATTGTCTTTTTCGGCCCAAAATAGAAAAATGGCGCCCGATATAACTGTGGGGCCGAACTCGATCGTCGAGTTGTATAACTGTAGAATTTTAATAGCTTGACAATAATTATCCCTCCGGCAGGTAATAGTCACTCACTGACATAGTTCTTACGGTAAGACACGAGTGATGTAACGCTGTGATACCAACATTCACAGTGATCGTTTCATTATTTAAGATAAATTTAAGAGGATTTTCTTTATTTCCTTTTTACCACAAATTTTTGTTTCGAGTTGTATAACATTTTCTCGATCTTCTGTCTCCTCTCTAAGTTTGATCATTATATTATATATGTGCGCGCATGTTATATATTATTAAGTGGTGACAGACCATTTCTCTGATAACGCCACTAAACCATCGTAGACCCCGTTTTAGTTTAATGTAAAAAACTAATATTAAGAGCAGCTATGGTTATTAGGTTAGAGGTTATTTATATGTCACGTTTTATTCAATTCTGTCTTCACTCTCGGGCTTTGGAAAGCAGAGATCTTTGCATCTCAAGTTATTTAAATTTCTATCATCGCGGAGCGGATCGACTATAAACTTAGCCAATATATCGTTCTCCAATCTCTTGAAATATTGGCACAAAAAAATAAACTTTCTCCGTAATGGGGAATGTAAATAATATATATATAGGTATACTGAATATACGAAATCCATGTATCTCGATTTAAATTCACTCAATGTCACATATTCCCGTTTCATATGAACGGTACTTTCCCCACGGGCTAGAATCGAGAAAGCAGAGTATCGATGTTATCGGGCCGGACTTTGTTTAATGAAATCGTGCCCAATCAAGTCCCGTTCTCTGAAAAGCCCCGACGCTCTCTTTATCGAGACGCTCTTGAGCGTTGCGGGCTTGCATAACGGGTCTTACCGTCAGAGAGATCTCTCAGTTGTCAGCCGCCATATTTCGAGTACGTTCCCCGTCTTGGGCCTAAGACAGATGTGGACATTGTGTAATCCGATAGCCCACTTTAAATGGCGCCCCGCAGAGGAGGCGAAAAGGGCACTGACATTTCGACTCGGGCTTACTCGACCGATGAATGAAAAAAAAATAAAAGAATTCGTCCCGATGACCCGAACCTGCAGGGTACTTTCTCCGTACGGAGAAATAATAAATAACTTTGTTTCTGGATCGAAAGTTCACGAGAAAACACATGTTAGAACCCTAACAATTATCCCTCCTCGTTAAATAATCGTGTAATATAAACATCGTCGTCATTGATTTTTGTCTTTTTGTCATTAAGTAAGGTGACGAATAATTAAAGATAAACAAATTTACCTATTTATTATTAAATAAATAGTAACAATCAATCATGGAATCAGTGATCCCATTCTTTGTGTCCCATCCAGCTCTCCGAGTGGCCCGACACGTTTCCTCTGTCCAGATGAGCCAAGTTTTTGAAATGTCGCTAGAGATTATATTGAATTATCTTGAATGAACAATTCTGTTTTAGGAATATAAATATATATAAATTAGGAAAGCATAATGGTTGATATGAAAAAGTTCCATCAACCTCTGAATGATCATTTTTCCGAAGAAGTATGTTTGCTGTTTTTTTTCTCAGAACGAAACACAACGTCCATCGCCGAAGAATAACTGATCTAACATAAAACTATGAACATTCACTTTATATTAGTCCAAACTTCGAATTACGGCTATAACCCCAACAACAATAAAAAATACTACCTCATTAAAGATACAGTGATAAAATATGCTTCTAATCTAAAACAGTGAAGTTTCGGCATTTCGCTAAGAACTGAATCATCGACCGAACTTAATATTTGGCCAAAGATCCGAATTGGAGATCGTGAAAATCGCTCGCAGGTCGGATGAAGGCCGGGAAAGTTCTGTGGGACGTCCTTGGAGGTGGGGTAGGGGCCTCTCATTAAGTGGCCGCACATGGGAAAAGGCCTATTATTTATAAGCCGGTTATCGTCACTTCGATGGGATTTTTACATTACTCAACTGTGCCTTCGAGTTTTCATCGTACGCACAGAATAATCTCAGCCGCGGCCGAGGCACGCGTGTACTCTTAGTCTTTCTCCCGGTTTTTCAAGGCCGTTCCATCAAGAATATCCTTTCGAACCCATCCTTATCACAGACAATATTTGCTTTCAGGTTTACCAAACAGCATTAATAATATCATGCGAGCCTAGGAATTCTGTATGCCTTTCTTCTAACGAACACTAACAATTTGATTATGATCCCGATTAATTATGGCCTGATTGCTTATGATAAGCGATGATATTAACATTAGGGGGTAAACAGTTGTCAGTCAGTTGTATCCTCATGGGACAATTACTTTCACTTTTATCCGTCTGTCAACAATCATCTAAATATTCTGACCAAACGATTCCATCAACTGTTGTCGGAAGTTATAAACGTCTAGTTGTGAACAATATATTGTGAAATTCAAATAAAATTCGGGTTTCGGAAACAGGAATTTCGGTGAACCAGAGATATGTGCACTACAACTCGCACAGACTGCGATTTCTGAAGACTGAAATACAGATATATTTTAATTATTGCTATCTAAATTCCAGTGAGACCGATCACTCGATGTGGGTAGCAGGTGTTGAGCAGAGGTAAAAAAGTTAATTTTTTTTCCCGATGCAGCTCCCCTGGGTGAGGTTTCCTTCCTACGCTTCGGAACCCCTATATCTTCCAATATAAGAAGAATCAAAATATTCCCTGGTTATGATGGTCCGTTTCCGTCAAGCCTGCTTTCTAAACATTTCATGCCCCCTTAGTGTCCCATCTAAAACAACTTCAGTTTTCGAACTTTCATCAAATTAAAGCGCTTCAAGTCCAAGACGGAGATCTGCCATCGAAGAATTTAGTCCTCGTACCCCCTTGCCGGAATAGACGTTCCGATAAAAATAAAATTCGCGTTACCCAATGTTTGTGTTTCTATGCGATTTGCATATAATGCAAACACAAGAGGATGCGGTCACATGCGGTGAGATAATATCCTTTCGGCTTCTAGTCTGTTCGGACGATTAATCGACGATTTTCCGGTTGGTGCGATCGAGCTCTCACGACCGCTGGAGCCACAGCGGACTGAGAAATCCCCGGGGGGGATTAGAAAAGGTACGATCGATTTTAAAATGGGGATAATAACGAAGCACGTAATGTAATACGAATAACGCTTCGACGCCGGGGCACCGCTTGCACCCGCATGCAAGCGATTCCCAAGCGTTTAGCAATAACGCATCATCTCCGGGACAATGGGACGGCGTCCCTATCGGCTTATCGTTTTTCGCCCGCCGTTTTGGCGTGATTTCGAACCATGCATCATCTCCGCGGAAGGGAGGGGGAACAAAATCTAGGCAAACACAATGGCGGTCCGATAATTACATTAAGCTATTGTGTAACGGTTATCTAAGCGCACAAAGGGCAATAAAATACGATTGGGCAATCTGTTTACTCGTCGTTATGGAAAAATTGTTGGGGCCATTTTTTGACAGAGCGCCGATTGGCCAAAATTGCATCGGCGTCGCAGTGCTGCCACCCGCCTGATTTTCGGCGTTGAATTTCCTTTAAAACGCCCGACGCTCACTTTTGCTCAACCGGGCCGAAAAACGATTATCTCTTACCCTCGGCGGGGAGGATCGGCGACCGAAAATGAATTAAGGGCGAAGAGATAATATTGTTGTTTGGGGTTAACTAAATGGGAATCGATGGGAATCT
This sequence comes from Lethocerus indicus, assembly GCA_019843655.1. Lineage (NCBI taxonomy): Eukaryota > Metazoa > Arthropoda > Insecta > Hemiptera > Belostomatidae > Lethocerus > Lethocerus indicus. The sequence goes on from JACDQD010000011.1 coordinate 12,459,785, forward strand.
CTTTCGGATTGCCAACCGGCTGTGTTAAGAGGTCTCTGAGGAAATCGGCTTTGGGACGTTTCCACACTCAAATTAGAAATTTATTGCCCACTGTTCCTCGGGCTGCCCCAAGAGGAAGATTGATCATAATGGTGGGCGATTTGCAATTAAAATTCTTCCGCCCTGAATAAACGGAGTTTTTCGTTGAAATAATAGGCTAGTTCCGATTCTACAAACACAATAAACAGAATATAATATTTCTACAGGTAATCGCTCATTTACTATATTACTATAGATTCTAATACTAATGGATGGAATGAGTGTTAACGATGAATGATCAATGACGACTCGACAGAGCCTACGCGCGATCGAACGTCCCCTCCGGAGGTTGAATTTTCACTAGAAAGTTCCCTCTCTTTTCCAGCGCCGCTTTTCTCTTCAAAACGAATCGGCATTGAATCCGGTCGGCGTCTGTGACCGGGACTCCCGATTATTGACGTCTGGCCACAATGAGGAGTGTACTCCTCGCTGTACACTTTTACTTATTACCGGGCACCGGAAAGTCCGATTATCGACCGTAATGGATTTGCCGAAACCTCGACATTAGAAGAGGCGCAGCGCCCGATGCAAAACCGGGATTGGACTCGGCCGGACCCGGTAGGGATTTCACGCGTTTCACACCGTAACGGGCATTAGCCGCCTCAGATTATAACATCTGGAAAAAAAAGTATTTTGCTGACTGTATGAAAGCAGCACAACCTCAGTTCCGAGCTCTCCATTTAGCACACAGAAAATTACGTTTTAGAATTACGATTCCTTAATTGCTGTCTGCAGTATATGAATAATACTGTTCTGGAACACATGAAGCTAATATCAATATCTGGGGGCACAATCTGTCTTATTTAATCTGACAGAAATCAGGAATCTAAGCAACTCCCAGCGGTGCCCAGGACGAAATAAGCGTTTGGAACAGAAAATATATTGGATAATATTCCATGCCAAACGAATACTTCAAATTAACCCTCTATGGGCCGGTGTAACTTTCAGGTCATATTTCAATTTATCGAGATTTTACCAAATAATTATAGCTTTTTTCGTGAGATGGGGCATAAATCTTAATCCTATAACGTTGTCAAGACAACCAATATCAATATCAATTTTTTTTATTTGCATATGTAGGTTTATAATTACTGACTTTTCGTTCCCCAATTTAAAATTTGCCCATAGAGGTTTAAATATTATATTTCTACCGGACGAATTTTTTTCTACGGTTATTTTTTCAATAACCGAAACCGGGATCTTCAGGTTAGCACTCTCCCTGAGAATTTTGAATTCATTTTCCCTTCTTCAATCGCCCTTCAATCTCCTTTTCACGGATGAAGAGGAATACATTTTTACGGGATTTAATGTTAAAGAACCAGTCCCCATGCCTTTGTAAAATCTCGAATGGTGTTATAACCCGTTCAGGTACTAAAGCCGTCAACTTTTCAGGACGTCTTTAAAGGTCAGCAATGTCCGCGTTCCGCCATCATGTTACCCGTCGTTGGATAACGTCAACCCGTGGAGAGAGAGAGGTGTGTGCAAGGGCCGGTTTAATTGGCCCAGTCGGGAAGTACCGCACCGGCCGCCCATACCGCTGTGTGTTTTATTAGGCCAATTATTACCGTCTGGTCCGTTCTAGGAAGAAAGATTTACATAACGGAAACAACAATGTTGCGAACATTACTCGAGTCCCTCGCCTTTTCAGAATGTCCGACCGGGGGGGTCGGAAAAGAGAGGATAAGACGCGAGCTTTCTACATTGTCTCAACAGCCAGGAAACTACAACAAAGGCTTTCCAATAATGCTAATTTGCGGTGGATCTAATTATTGACGTTAGAAATTATGATTGCCAATATTTGGTTTGTTTGACTAAAATATTCCTTCCGCCATATTTCACATTGCAATGAGGATGGAATAATGACTTTTTCAGTTACATCGTCAATTGATGATATGGCCCTTATGTTTCAACGAGCATTTGAAGGGTGAAAACAAGGTTTTTTCATCTATCCGCGCTTTGCAGAAAGGGTTTGGGCACTTTCGACTGTCTCACAGGGGAGACGTTCTCCAGTTCATCGCTTTAGAAATTCGACGTCCAGAGAGTTATTTTGAAATTAACGTAGCGTACACCGAATGTAATTGCCCGGTTGAAAAAACAAACTGGAGCGTAATAAAAGGAATCCGGCCTTTTCCCGGTCGAATAAACCCCGTGGTTGGGGGGGGGGGTGAGGTAGAGCGAAAATGAAATCTCCCGCCTTTCACAAACATGAAATTGATATTTTTTAATCGCGCCACGGCGTATTTTATGCCGTATTTTGTATTTTCATAATTATATTTCTACTTTCAGCCGAACGCCTCGAATGTATACGCACCACCAATGCAGCAATGTGTGATCAATCGTTGAGGGACTAAAAAGTGGGCCTAGCTGGATGATTCAGCAATAAAAGGAATTCCATTAGTGGACGGGTCATATCTCCAAAATGTTGACGAGCTTCAAAAAGAAGACGAGAAGAGGAAACCGCGATGAAATATAGGCCTATAGTGCTCTCGAGTTCCGTTCGCATTTAATTATTAAATTTGCAGCGAAAACTGGGCCCGAACAATTTTTGAATAGTTTAGAATACCCGTTTTGTTATCTGCGAGGGTTGGAATACCGTAGACTTCGTGTGTTTCGGTCTCCTCTCGCCGGTTTGGTGTTTTGCTAGACCGGTTTCGGCTGCTCGCCGTCTTCAGTAACGGTGTTAATCACTATTGGCACTTTGGATTTTTTTCGGGCATCCTCACTGCACTGTTACTGTAACTTCACCCAAAGTGACTAACACCAGTACTGAAGATGGCGAGCAGCCGAAACCAGTCTAGAAAACGACCGAATCAGCGAGAGGAGACAGAAACACACGAAATCTACAATTCTTGAATATCTAAAGAGAAATATTGTTCCGCCGGCCTCGATCGCGAACTGTTATTTAACCCACATTCGAAAAGCGGTACGGGCGAATGGGAAAAAAAATGGACGTTGGAGCCATCAACTCTTACGCAACCATTACCATCGTTGTTGCAATTGAAGGGCCTTCTTCTTTAATGGCCGTGCTCTCTCCCGCTTGATATATCTCCTCCTGAATGTTAAACCGTCAGTGGGACTGAAGGCAAAAAGAAAAAAAAAAGAAAATAATAGAAAACATATTGCGCTCCGGTAGGAGGAAGAAATACGTTGGATCGGGTGCGACACGGCATTATTAACGCTGTTGGCGGGGTCGCCTCGGGATGTTAACCCTGGACGGAGTGATGTGCAAATCCGATTTTAAAGGTCGCCCATTATGTCTCTAACTATTATCAACACGAGAGCTAAGCTAAGGTAAGAGGTGATTTCTAGGCGCAGACTTCAAAGAGAGGGCGATACCGATAAAAGGCTTTTTACAAATGGAGTTCTATACCGCTCTATGTAACGCCTCTCCTCTACCTTTCATCTTAATTAAATATCGGTCTAAGGAATAATTGGTATACATCCATTTAAATTCGGATTCCACGTTGGTATTAGAGTACAAATGTACTCTAACATGACGAAGAGTCAAAATGAAATACGTCTACTATTATACACAGTTAAATTATTTATGAATAAAATAAAACCGAATAAATATTTACGAGTAATATGATCACTATTTTTTTTTCCTACCTCACTAAATAACTGCCTGCTGATTAGGCGCCGGTGCGAATGTCGCTGTGGCGGCTTGCGCAAATCGTAACGGGAATTTTTGTATTTTCACCGGAATTTTATAATAGAACAATGGGACAGAGGGAGAGAGAGAGAGAGAAAGAGGGAGGGAAGGAGGGAGGGTTGTAGCAACAAACTAGACAATGAACAATATCCGTGCAACAAAATCTTACCGAAGGTCAAGTCGACGAAACGGCAAAACAGAAGGGGTTCTTAATTCTAAGTTAGAAATATGAAAAATTACTATTGATAACTATTTTATTGTAAATTCAAAATTTATACATGCCAGAAAATACTTTGTTTATTCGGTTAATTCGTTGTGGATTTCGGGTATTTTCCTATTGGTCTCAGATTTAGGTAAAAATTCCAGGCCGGTCCAGAATTATAGGGTTGCATAACCGAGGGTTTAACATGCACGTTTTAGATCTTTATTTTACTATATAGTTTAAATTATAACGGCAATAAAATGTTAAAGTGAAGTTCATCACCCGTCCTATTTTTTCAGGAGAGAGGTTTTATTACAGGCGTTGCTAATTTGCAGGTGGATTAAAAAGGACTCGGAGCATTGTGCTCGTATTTTGTTCCGGCCGAAACGGGTCGGTACCGTCACTTGGAAAGTGCCTATGCGCTAAGTCCCGGCTTAGCAGAAGGTCTTTGTGTAGACTCCCGGGGGTGTTATAATGGGATCCCGATGAACAAAGAGGCGGATGAACTTTGGCTTGACGACCATCGCTCATATTGCCGCCCATTTCGATCGCTAATAAGCGCGACCAAAGCGGTTTCTATAGTCGATTCGATAGCGCCTTCTCCCCCGCCCCCACACACACACACAAAGTCTCTACAGTGGCTTCCCACCAGGGCTTGCGTCAATCCACTTATATGTCGACACACATGCGCACACTCACAAGCCTGATCCGTGTTAAGGACATGTGCTCGGTCGAACGCTCTGTATGCATTTGTCAAAGATATAATGTTCTGTCACCGCTCGCTTCTTCGGTTCATTGGTAGGCCGGTTTGGGCATGACGCAATCGTCATAAATATAGTACGAGTTTGGGCTTACTCGGGACGCTGTTATGAAGGAGATTCCGTTAAAAACCATTAAAATAAATTCAAATCACCAAACGTCTGCAATTTTCGAGTTATACTATCCATCAGTAAACAGAACGCCTTCCGTTTTAAAGTTATACTATCACTCAATACACAGAACGCCTTACGATTTCAAGTTATACTATCCGGCAATACACCGAGCGCCTTTGGTTTATAAGTTGCAGTTACTACCACTCAAAATATTGCGCTATGTATAAAGAAGATGTTTGATAATAATTTTATAGTTAGTTTAACATACCTGTTTTGTGGCCTGTGAAGGTTTGGAATACCGTAGATTTCGTGTGTTTCTGTCTCCTCTCGCCGATTTGGTCTTTTGCCAGACCGGTATCTTCAGTAGCGGAGTTCAGTACAAAATCCCACACCCCCCCCCTCCTCACAAAGAGGACAAACCACACACCCCAAAACACAATAACGAGACACGTATATATACACACACGACAAACAGACAACCGCCACAGTACAAGTGACAGTGACAGTGCAGTGAGGATGCCCGAAAAACATCCAAAGCGCCAAAAGTGACAGACACCGCTACTGAAGATGGCGAGCAGCCGAAACCGGTCTAGCAAAAGGCCAAACCGGCGAGAGGAGACAGAAACACACGAAATCTACGGAGTTTTATAGTTGTTTTTTAATAACTATTATTACTTGCATCTGTTATTAGTAATTTTTTTTTGATATGGGAGTAATGAGAAAGAAACAGTCGGCAAGGCCGTTAGAAATTCCCCGGGGGGAATCGTATTAATTAGCGTTGTTGTAGCTTTGTTGTTTCGTCACGGATGTAGTTTGAACGCTCCAAACTGGCACACAAATTGGGTTAGCAAGGCCGCCATGGGAGAATTTCTTGTTTATAGATTCGTAATCAAGTGAAAAATGAAAATCGAAACGCGCTCTTTCTTTCCTTTGCCTGCCCACCGTCCCCTTCAACGTCCTGATTAACACGAAACCGACCTTCCTCGGACGGGGGGAATTCGAGGTGCACTTAATTAGCATAAACATTCCACAGCGAAGAATTTCAACTGTTTTGAACAATGTTGTTTATTGCCGCGGGATGCGTTGCACTTAGGATGTTTTCCTGATTGCTACATTTGTTAAAGGCGTAACATAACCAGAATCATGAGTCTAGCTATTTTGTAGACGACAGACCAGAATATCGGTCAGTAGTTATACGTCAAGAAGGTGTAACATGTCTAGCTTAGTACCAGCTGATGAAGTAACTAATTATGACTTTGTTTCAAGCCCAGGTGACTTGAATCGCCTGTAAAGTTTCATTTCACAAATCCTGGTCCGGATCCTGGTGCACGTTTTAAAGATATTTCTCCTCGGAAGACGTAATCATTAGTATTATCCAATAAGCTCGGCGGAGCGAGGGGCCTTTCGAACTCCGCAATTTGTAACCGGGCCCCCTTTAATTAGATGCTGCGGCGAATTTAAAACGCGATAAATTTATAGCATAAATTCGCGAATACGACTGTACTGGAAGCGGCAGAAAGTCTTGGAAAATCCTGGGAGGCAATTTTCCAGTGGCCAACACATCCTGGATGAGGTAAGAGTCCTTCGGTGTCGGATGGAAGTAAAAGTGAATTTGAAGGAGGAACTCAGAAGTTAATTGCATGGGACGCATTAGACGGAATACACTGGATCTTCTATTATTATATCACACTTCATATTTTTTTTGCTGCTAATAAATTAAGAGGATTAGTGAAAGGGGATTTAATCCTTATGCATTATTGGATCCCGATAGTAAATGTAATTTCATTGGGAATTTCGGCGATGGCATACTGAACACGGAGGAATTTCAATCTGAATGTGCCTACATTTAGAAATTTGGCTGTCAATATCCGGGAAGTTTAAAAGTTTTGATCGAGCGGAACATAGGCTTATTTTGCTCTTAAAAAATTATTTCCAAAACTAAACTGTAAAACGAAAAATTCCGAAGGATCGCACATAAATTATACGACCAAATAATTAAATATTACAGTGATCTTCGTGCAGATAAGCTGCTTCGTCCGTAGCCAGATAAAAGTAGCAATTAAATAATGCTTTATGATACATGTACGGAGGTCGGCGAGTGTTTCTGAAGATCTCTATATTTTATCTTATATAGAATTTTTTGCCTCGGTTTATTAACGGGAGGGAAGTTATTTATGTTCCCAGCATTTTTTTGCCAGACAGAATATCTCAAAACTGGCAATATCCCAATCCCAAACAAGTATCTTAAATCTTTGTCCTACAGGCGAAATTATGAAAGGCAGAAGAATATCCTTAATTTTACTTAATTTACCGGTACGGGTTCATCCGCGCTAAAGGAATTTCACCAAAGGCTGCATAAAAAATACAAGTAATTAAAGAAATAATGATTGTTAGCGGTACGGATGTGTGAACCCTTACCTCGTAAATTACAAATTCTTGGAGTGTTGTATGTCGATTTCGAACAGTCCGCGGTGAGATATTAATAAATGGTACAAAATTAAGATGGAAATTTGCTAACGCCAGTTGGAGTCTCCACGTGAGTGTACAGAACAAAATTGGCGGAGCTTTACTCGAGCGGCCGTTGCCAGGATTTCCGCAATTTCCATTGTTTACTTTTAAATTAACAATAATTTTTCCCTCCAAATTTCGGAAAAACGCCCCATTGTTTCCCACCAGGTGGCCGTGTCACGGACGCGTTGTCCTGTATGACACGAATTAATTTCAACGGAATCAATTAATAGGAAGAAAAAATATCCGATAATTGAAGGATCGAAGTTTTATGCAATCAATTATTATTTCTAGTAGGATCTCGTAATACTGTGTAGAGAACCGTTATCTGTCTGTTCCCCAATAGGGCTCCCCTTAGGTGTGTTTTTCACCCGACGTTTCGGAACTCTCGCTGGCCCCATCATCAGGGTCCTTTACGCGTTTGGCAATTAACGATAAACTGTCGATTCAATTACGACGATTCGTTCAACCCCGCGGGGGAGTTGAATCGAGCAGTTCAAGAACATTTTCAGAATTTAAAATAAAAGTGTCGATCGGTGCCCGAATCTTATAAAAGTCCAGAACTGTCGTGTAGATGTCATGAAATAATTTAGAATTCTCAAGTTTCAGATAAGACATTCAAGTGACCTCACGATCGGAATACAATGAGTACGATAAATATATTATATATATAATAAATAATAGTTCATTAACCTTAATTTTGAACCCCCTTTTCTACGATATAACCTATTCCAAGTTGGTATCGGCGGTCGAATTCTCGGATTTCGACGAAAATACGGATACTCAGAAAGAGCGGAAGTTTCCGATGGCCGATTTCTCGGTCCGGAAGACAATAGGGCATCTTTCCAGTCATGGAAAGTAAGTGAGATTTCGAAACTAGCACCGGGAGACGCTTCAATTAATGGCCTGTTGAATAACACAGTCGGACGGAGTAAAAACACGGTCGGTTTTACTCCCCGACCAAAAAGCTCGACTTTCGGTTAATGGCGAAGTTCGTTGCGCCAAGTATTGAAAACTCATTGGCTGTCAACATTTGTGCCGAGAGAATATATTGGGAAAATATATTGAGAGAATATATACCAGACATATTGGTTTTACCTCCATTAAGATAAACGCCCGAGTATCGTTCTATATTTTTTTTAATTATGAAAAAATTCAACAGACGAAATTCGCCTAAGACAGGGTTCGAATTCTATCCGAATAAGGCGAAAATTAAGTCCCGGCTGCGAACATCGTCGTTCAGCGTGACCCGGCGAACTGTAATTCAGGGGGGGAGGTCGAACAGGCGGGGTGTATTCACGCTCACAATATTGTCACGAAAGTTTTCTCGCTAATTGCTCGATCCGAGGGAATTTACAACTAAAGCTTCGTGAGCTCGGGGCGGAAAGGGCGCCTCCCCCTTACCGTCGCCAACACGGCCCGCATCACGCCGTCATCGCGATTGACGGCCGATTCCTTAAACGGGTTATGACATTTGCAGAAGAAAGCGCCCACGTTCTTCCACGGCGAAGAGTATGCCGTATACGAACGTGCCGTATTTGGGCGCCTTCTGTGTACAAACACTGTTTGGCCGTTGCCACAGAAATGTCGGACCGTTACAATAACCTCCCATCAGGTTCGTAGCCCTTTCCCCCATTATTTATTATTACACTTAAGTGAAAGGAATCCAATCAGTACGAATAATATCTTCATACATAAGGTGAATATCCTAGGAAATTTGAGCGCTATAAAACTCTTCCGGGGATTCTCAAAGACTATTCTTCCGATTAACTATTCATTCTTGTTCGCCCTGTAACGCCTATATATATATATATATATATATATATATATATATATATATAAAGGTGTCTGTTACATGTGTGGTTGATACTCTCGAGCACGTTTCTGACCGTGGTACAAGCGGAAGCGCATTAGGTCAACTCTTAGTGCACGATTGTGGACGCGGCCTCTTAATTCCCCGCCGGCCATTTCACTCCCGTCGTGTACATCATATTATTGAATTAGTTACACTTTGACCAAGTTACTTGGTCATTGGGATAAGAGCGATAGGGGTTAGAACATTCAATTGGAACATTGGACTATCAGGTCTGGCAGACGCTGAGGAGCCACTTTCGATCGGACGGGGGCCGTTCTTACGTTTTCTAGCCGTTCTAAAACGTTTTTCGCAATTCTATAACTGTTATTGAACAGTAGATAGTTACGGCTGATAGTACGGACGATGGGTGTCAGGACGTAATTGAAGTAAAGGATAAAAGTTCAAATCTTGTCTTTCGCCTCCTGGTCTTTTGCTAGACCGGTTTCGCCTGCTCGCCATCTTCAGCAGCGGTGTTAGTCACTTTGGCACTTTGGACGCTTTTTGGGCATCCCCACTGCACTGCCGCTGTCACTTGTACTGTGGTGATTGTCTGTTTGTCGTTTGTTTGTATATACGTTACTGAGGATGGCGAGCAGCCGAAACCGGTGTAGCAAAAGACCAAACCAGCGAGAGGAGACTGAAGAAAGCGGAATCTGTGGTCTTCCGAACCCTCGTAAACCACAAACCGCAATTAAATTATAATAACTGTTTATAGTAATAAGTGGGCAGTTCCCAGTGTCCGATCTTGTAGTTATCTGTTCAAGGTTTGAACGAACCGTTTCGAAATTGATGAATAGTTAAATTTGGTAAATAGAATGTTTTGGTTTGAATGGCGGCCATGTTTTGAACGAAGTTCGAATGATCCGTTCAAGGAACGGTTCAATGAGGACCGCTCGAGTGGGCTAACGCCCGTTGCCCAATTGGAACGGGTTACTGTAACTAATTATCCGTTTAAAGCGCCGTATTAAAAAGATAAAAATCCCCGAAAGGGAAAAAAATAACTCCACCCCGCCTGTTTTGTAACATTTTTCTGTTTTGCATCACAATATTTCAGAAACGCCGCGTCGATTTTCTCACGCAGATTCCATGCTTTAGAGATCCGTTTAGACCCAGTTGTCAAGCGTTAAACCTTGGCAGGGCCAAGTTCTGTTTGCACCGAAGAGGTACAACAATAATGGCGAGCTAATGACTTCATTTGCCCGGCTCTTAAAGTTGCCCCAACCGTACTCATTGTTCGGCCTGCCAACAGTGTCGGGGCGCACTGAAAAATATTCCCTCCGCTCACTGTAATTATACCCAATTTTGTAACTATGAAAATAGCTCGAAAAAAAAATTGTCGGAATTATCCCATTTTATTGTGTTAAGCCCGTGTGGGACTTCGAGCCTCACCGCTTCTCGTCGCGGCTGATATGACGTCGACAGTATATATAGTGTAATATATATAAATACAATTATACGTAGCCTGAATGCTATCGGGATTATCCAAATAGAGACCCGATTAGACTTCCGTCAGGACTTTCAGTCCCGTTCTCGCATTTAGAGGTCGTAAAGTGATCTGCAAATTTCCAACTCAGTTAATAGCGGTTTAATATGTTCCCGGTCGCTGTCCATTCTGTCTACTGGCCTTCGCGGCCACTCGAACTTCAGCCGTCACCGCATTACCTTTGGACTTTACAGGAGCCCGACTTAAAGCCCATTACGATCATTATTTTCTCCACCGCCCGCAATTAAAGACAAGCTCGGCATCTCGGCCCGTCCAGCCGGGGCTTCGCTTAAATCGCAATCAAAACGGAGCTTGAACCGGATCTCGGTTCGTCCCCAGCGTCGGCCCTCGGAACGCTTTCAAAACAGACAGCCGGTTCTTGTTTGGGGCTCATTTGAAAGGTTAGCGTTTACAATTACTCCTACTTTATAGAGTCCTATTATACCAATTTTTATTAATTGACCCTTGTGGCCTTTCATTTCGTAATTTGTGGATTGGTGGTTATACGACTGACCATAATTGAACATTTTATTGCAACATTTGAACATTGACTTAAGAATCCTGTTTTAATTCTCTCGAAAATGAATTCCACGGAAGAGCGGGCGCCAAATGGTTGTAGCCTGAACCGCCGGTAGCCCACTGACGAAGGCGGAACGCCGAAATCGGTCAGCCGTAGAACCGATTAAGATCGGGTGATCGGATGATTGGTGTTTGCAAAACCTCCCAGTGTTCGTAAACATTAGACGAGTGGGTTTCGCTCGATAACGATGAGAAGTATCCGCTAGGAAAAGAGTTTTGCTCGGAGAAACCATCGCCAAGAATGAGTCCACGAAGAGGGAGAAAATTCGATAAAGTTCAGTAGTTCAAGAATCAGTCGCCAGCCTGTATTCAGGGTGAGACTTCCACGAATGCCAAACCAGACGAGTGAATCATGGGTGAAACTAAAAAATGATAAAACCTCGCGGACCGAGGTATCTTAAAATAAAGACGTCAAATCCACATGTCAGTTATGATAAGTCCACATATATTAATTGTATTGATATACTCGCAGAGGTTCAGGCCTAACAGTTATAGTGCTAGCGAGATATAGTGTTCACACGATGCTTCAACCAACGCCTGTATTTTTGGCGGAAACCGGTCCGAAGAAAGGGGAAAAGGTGAGACTGGGTTCCGATCTTCAGTTAGGTCTTAATGTAGCGACAAATCGAAGGTCGATCACAGTAAATAGAAACTTCGAAAATTGATACGGAGTCCGAATTGTAACCGGATCTGTGGAAGAAAGTTTTATTCAAATAGACCGAAACCGGCCGGTGAAATGCGCGAAATTTTCCTGTATCCGAGAGGCGGGTCACGGACCGGGTTCCTCCCCCGGGTTGTGTTAGCTCATAACTTTCTCGCGGGCTCGCATCAACTGAATTTACATTGTTACCGGCGTTACATAGACACCCGGGAGCGCCGCAAAAGGGACGTAACGCCACGATTGAACGTATTCAGAAGGCCCGGCCCGTGTAAACGCCTGAGAAGAAGATCAATTCAGAGTAATGTGAAATATGCAAATGGCCCTCCTCCCTCCCTTTTTTTTCATTTATAATTTCGTCTTTATGTAACAGCGCCCCCGGACCTGTTTTTCGCATGGTCTATTATTAAACTCGTGACATGTGCCATTCGCGAGAACTGTCTGGAAACAAAAAGAAAATAGTCGATGCACAAACTCGATGCCAACTGAAAGACCGTCCCTTGGCCACGACTCAGAGCTCCACTCCTAATTTCTAAATCGGAAGAATAAATATAATATCAGTTTCATATCCGTTCTGACTTTCTATTCATAAATTGCCAATATTCCGGAGGGAATTCTCGAGAAATGAATTAATGCTAGAGCATTGCCATGGATGGACGCGGAGAGCGGTAGTTAAAAAAAATATTTAAATACGATACTTTCAAAACCGAAAGTTGGCATCGATTTAAAAGCGTTTGTAAGCTGACCCCTATCGGGGGCTCTCGCAAAATATTCTTTCGAAAAGTTTTTCTTTTCTTCAGTAAATCTAGAATGTACTCCAGAATGCTTATAACATCCGGATTATAAGCATTTCTGGAAAGTAGGGAATGATGGTAATAAATCAGTATTTTCTGTTATTCCGAGTCCAATCATCTTCGCCGAAAGCATTTGTATTCGATTTTTCGATAATGGCCGTTACATGAGTTGTTCTCTCGAAAACCACTCGACAACGCAGAGCGGAAAAAAGGAGCCCGGTATGATTGAAAAACGGCCTTTCGAAAAGCCACCAGAGTGGAATAATTCGTCGCTGGCATTTCGAGTCAGATATAATAAATTCGGTCGAATCTCAGATCTTCTGTCGTGAAGTAGGCGAGGGGTTGGGGGGCCTCTTGACCTTTGCCGTTTTTGATTAATGCCCCAGTATTAAGTCGGTGAGGAGATCGCCAGATTTACCTGCTTCCGCCATTAGGCCGTCCGCCGGTGCAATACACCTCCGCAATAATAATTCTTACCCGTCGTTCGGGCATCTCAAGAAAAGACGAGATAATAATAAGTCCTCGGACCGCTAACCTTTCGGCAACATTTATAATTGATCAGGGAATCGGACGACGTCCTAGTCCGAATGTTTCATCACCCCTTGTTAGCCTGTTCCCTATAACAGAGTAACGTCTCGGACTCAAGTGCTGCATTCCTTCCTCACTTGCTTATCTTCCTGGAACCAGTCCAAGGCACACATTGACGAGTGAACGAACGGAACAAATAATCTGGATTCCGATAATAAGACAGAAGAATGGAAAATACCATAGATATCCAGTTTAGAATCCCTGTTTTGCGGTATGCGAGGGGTCGGAGTACCGTAGATTTTGTAGTGTCTCCTATCGCTGGTTTGGTCTTTCGCTAGACCGGTTTCGGCTGTTTAGCCATCTTCAGTAGTAGTGGCACTTTAGATGCTTTTTGGGTATCCTTCTTGCGCCAAGAGTGACTCAGACCGCTACTGCAGGTGAAAGGTAGCGAAAGACCAGACCAGCGAGAGGAGACAGAAGAACACAAAATCTACCATACATATCTCTTTAGACGATAGGAGTGTAAAAATCAGTAAATCTTCTTTCTTCGCTAGGATATAAAATCGCCCTCAGTTGTATGTAGGCATACATTACTTTTAATCTAAAACCAGCAAGCTGCCGAATTTTAAGCGAAGTGGGAAAATAGATGCGTCCTACTCAAAGCGCCAAGAGGAAATCTCAGGTTTTCCTCTGCGTTTCTAGGTCCGACCAGTTTCCTGGCTTCGGTCATCCGGGGGCCAATCGAAACGACAGAGTCGGCGTTGTACAACATGTGAAAGGGTACAACACGCAAGGCCGGTCGGCTTCCTCCTCGGACGGGTTCTCAGATCTCGTTCAACGAACCGCCGTTTCGAGGCTCCGCGTCCGCCACGAGGAACCGCCCTACAGCTTCCGGTTCTCGGCAAACGGGAACGGGCCGTGCGAATCCACCCTACACTGCATGGAATTCGGTTAACGACATCAAAGTATTGTATACACAAGCATTTCCAAGTAAAATTCACATTTTTCCAAGTCAGACACTTTTCTAGCGAAATGTCAGCGGATTTCCACTGAAATTCAGGTCTCTCAAAGCCAGATTAGCAACATTTACAAATCAAGTTCCATTTTTCGAGAGAATTTGCAACAAGCGTAGACAAAATAATACAGAATATAAGATAATGGACAAGACACGAATTCATCGTGCTCGAAAGTCGGAATAAAGAATGGAGAAACTTACCATTGAATTTTTTGTGCGGTTTTTAATATCATACGAAACAATTAATCCGTACCAATGTGTATTATATAATGCATTTCCATATATACATATATATAATAGAATTATTTAAAAACAAAAATGTCCGATTTTCACGGGGCAAGTCTACTCCACCAGGAGACCACCGTTAACGGTGTATGGGACAATCAATTTTTCAGAAAACAAATTTTACTATTTTTAACATTTCTTCATTGTGCAAGTGTATGTCAAATGTTTATTTTCTATTACGCTATTATAATATTCTTATTATTCTAATGTCAGTAACATTTTATGAGGACCTGTTGAAACCATAACTATCGGACCACCCAGAAATGCTAATTATATTATTCAGCGAGTGTGAATTCTCCGATTAATTATTTGCACAAAACATTGACTATTGAATGCCCGATAGCCTTGTGCAGATTACGAGGTTTGTCTCGGCAGCAATATTTTAGAAATGTCACATTATATAAGTGAAAGTATCTCGTGCATTCATGAGAAAAACTGGTCCGCCAATTGAACTGTGTTCAGTTTTAGCCGACCGTACGTTAATTGTGTCCACTTTTAATTTTAGTTTCACTTCTTAGACAAGTTGGGCAACGAGAATTAACGTTTGCAATAGTTGAGAAACAAGTAACGCATGTCCGATGCAAACGGTAGCATCCTGTTAGCGCTGTCGCTGCATTCTTATTACGGTTGATTTGTATGCGATTTTTGTTTGTGCCACTGAAGGACCTGCTTCTGATACAGGCATTTTTTGTGTCGATTTGTCTGTTTTTTGATTTTTTTCTTGAATGCATGCAATACGATTAACATTACCTTATTCGAGAGGTTGGTCTCTTCTATAAATTATAATGTTAATTAATATTTTTCGGTTATTGTTTGGTATATGTTGTAAGGGTCTGTTTTCGGCCGGGTATCAACCCTAAAATGTACGACTACAATTTCGAAAGACAATTTCGACATAGCATTAGAAAGGACAATAAATTAATCCTGGAATTAATGTCGATAATGGAGTGGAAAAAAAATCATTGGTCAACGTCATTCTTCGGCTTCTGACCTGAGTATTTCTCTACGATCATCATTGCCGATAACACAAAATTAATGATGCGTCAATACAAAATGAATGGTACAGTTAGAAGGAACCCAACTGTTAGGATCGATTAATGGAAGGATCAACAGTGGAAGAAGCATTGAAGAGCCACTACCCATATTTTATAACAGGTAATGTACAATCAGAACTGTGGTGGTTGTCTGTTTGTCGTGTGTATATATACGCTACTGAAGATGGCGAGCAACCGAAACCGGTCTAGCAAAAGACCAAACCAGCGACAGGAGACAGAAACACAACAAATCTGCGGTATAACAATATAAATTTTAAAACGGAAACGGACCTATTTACATACAGCCTCGAAGTCGTAGACCGCAATTACGGCGCTGTTCCGATAATGCGTGTAATTGAAGGTAATTTTAGAAATTACACTCAAGGCGTTTTAGGACAAACAACGGTAACGACCGGGTGTTAATGGAGGTAATCCTCCGTCAACATATTACGCTCGGGGTCGTGAACATACTCCAGGCGTAAGAAACATATTTGTCGGACGCTTGAATCAATTTTTAATTGTCTCCCGTTTCGAAACTTGGGCAGCCCATAAACTAATAATTAGGGCTGGCAATACCATTAGTTTTCCACTTTGGCTCGGTCAATACAAATATTTCCATTTATTTAAGATAATACAATTTCGTGCGGAACTAAGAGTTTCTATGGCTACCATTTCGGTAACCACGGCGACGTACAAAATCACGGCTGTTCCACTCAGCTTCCAGGCGGTTTGGGAGCGAAACATTCGCCGATGTGAATCAGAAGGGAGACCTAAAAAAAACTGTACAGGGAAAGTTTCCGCGACAAGAAATTTGAATTATCGCCATCTAACTTCCTGTAAGATCGGGTGATATATACTGTGGGGAGAACTACGGGCAGCGGGATTCCTACAGCTATCTGTCCGAGAATCTTCCTATTTTTTAACACGGTAAAGGTTTATTCCCTTCCCCGCTGGAGCTTCCGACGTTTCGGAACAAATTACTGGCGCCGTCATCAGTGTCTATTTGGGACAAAATATTGATTTAATTAGGTCTACGATCTCCAGATCGCCGACAGCGAAGAATCGCGATGCCGAAGAGAGCTTCAAAGATTTCTAGAATTAATAAAATACTGTTCGATGTCCAAAGTAAAAGGTATGACGCGTCAAAAGGGACCAAGGCGGATTACTTTTCCACGACGCACCGCGAATATCGGGCGGAGAATTTCAGATATTTATTTGAAGTTGGATGCAAAATGAGGTTGTTGAGGCCGTTGCATCGTCTGGAATGGAGGGCGCTCGAATTGCGTTTAAATGTCGGTTATCGGCCAAACCGGATCTGCAAATCGTTAGCACAGCCGAAGAGTTGAACGCGCGCGGTACTAATGCCGCTCGGAGATCACGTTGATAGGTCCTGTGATGGGGAGAAATCTGACCCCGGGGCCACCGCCGACTGTTTTATACGACTGTTGGAAGTTTCCCGGGTTCACGAACTGCGGGGGTACGCGGATGGGAGCAGGACCGAGCGGGGAAAGTCCCCACACACGACTTTCTTCCTTCCTTCCTTCCTCTCCGATAAGTCAGCGTATAAGGCACGGGCTTTGGCTCAGGAGACACGTTTTCTGCACGTACGCGGTCCTCGCGCTATCCTGAATACGGGACCGGCCACGAGCTAAGATCGTTTCATAAGTCCTGTATAACAAATACATCCGATTATCTTATTACACGGATTTTTTTCGAAACATATGTTACAGGAATAAAGGTTTTTAAACGGTATTTCCATTATAATTATCATTTAGAGGTACTTAAGCACTAATTTCGGGGAACCTCCTGGATGTACACAGTATGATTCAAATTTAGGCAGACCGTCGAGCGGTTTCACGGCGCTCTCGCCGTACGAATTAGGCGACGTCGATTTTTGTGAGGTGACTCAGACGCGTTTCGGGCCCGCCCCTGTCATCCCACGTCTGTAGATGCCGACTTGTGCAATACGAGGAAAGGTTGTGTCGTATGCGTTCAACACCGGTGAGAAACCCATACTTACTTAAGAAGCCAAGTTGAAGTTCGGCATTCGGAAATTAAGTAACGCTGAATATTCTGACGCAATTGCGCAACAGGGCATTTCCGGAATTCGCCTTAAACCTCTGCTTAGATTTATTCCAGTAATTTGTGTAAGTATAGTGTATTTGCCTGTTTTTTTTTCTTTCATCCAATGATTCTTTCAATTAATTTATATGTACTTCGAATCACACATATCACTCTTGTGAACTTTGTCTCGATTCGCTGAAATTTGTCCTACACCAAACAGTTTTCGTCTTTTCGCAATCAGTACATTAGTAAAGCTTTATTTTTGCACTGTTATCGTTCGATTGTTGGCAGCAGTGTTGACAGGATGCTTGGTCGTCCTGCCAAAGAAATCTAGCAACATAGATTTTTTTGGTTTCTCAATTTCTAGAAACGTCTACGTCTTAAAGGTTTCCTAATTCGCCTGGATCCTCCGGGCGAAAATTAAATTATTGCAGGGCCGCCAACATTGGGGGATTGCAGTTGTTTCCTCGGTCCCACGGCGGAAAATTACAGATCATCTCCGAGATAAGAGCTATCGTCCGGGACGGGGCTTGCACTCGGACGAGCAATAAAACATAATATCTGATCTGTAAGTCTGGCGAGCATAATTATCTGCGCTGTCGTCACATTCATTGTTGACAATCTCAATCTGATTTCCTCACGACCCTTCGAAACTCCACAACCCCCCCCCCAATTAGGGGTTTATTGCTACGCCGCAATGCTGTTGAGAAGCATGACAGCTCTTCAAAATTCGAAATGACGAAACAATGTTTTAGTTTACTACTACTCAGTAAAGGGGGTGTCCCGAAATCGAATGCGAAGCCTCCGCTATTGAAAACCGTAAGAAAATCCTAGTTTAACATACCTGTTTTGTGGTCTGCGAGGGTTTGGAATGCCGTGGATTTCGTGTGTTTCTGTCTCCTCTCGCTAGTTTTTTGGTCTTTTGCTAGACCGCCGCTAGTGACAGTGCAGTGAGGATGCCCGAAAAAAGTGCCAACAGTGACTAACACCGCTACTGAAGATGGCGAGCAGCCGAAACCGGTCTAGCAAAAGACCAAACCAGCGAGAGGAGACAGAAACACACGAAATCTACGGTATAAGAAAATCCCTTGAAGATTTGCTCGTTTTTCCTCGAGTGCAATCCAGTAAAGGTAATATTATTGTGAAAAAGCCACTTGAAAATGTCTTATAAATAAGTGAGAAATTCATAGGACTGTCCTATGTACCATTCAAGTGGATCTGTTACAATAATATCCCGTGTACACCCATTTACCCCTTCTTCCAAACGAAATAATTCTATTTTTAAAAAAATTAAAAAAAATAACGAAATATTACTGTTCGATGTTAGATGGTAGACTGTTGTTTTTATACACGTTAATGTTATCGAATAAAAACGAGTCCCGGATTTTCAAGTTTTGTAAGGCCAAAAAATAAAATATCCGTTTTATTTCTTCGGTTCTTTTATCGCTTACATTTCCTTTCCGCTCTTTGTTTCGGTCCGCCTTTTACACGACTGATGGATCCCGGACGAAAGGGCAATTAAGAGGGGAGCAGATGGGACGATATAAACTCGAGACAAATTTACGAGCACTTAAAGAAGAATGCAGAAGAGAACGTTAACGTTAACGGCCGTTTATTTCCTAACGCTTCGAAAATTTTTGTCGCCCACTTAAACCTGGTACCCGGGGAGCCGAAATCTTACAGGACGTCAAGTGAATTAGGCCCATCAAATACTCTGTTTTTATTGTACAAAATTTATTCGTGATAAATTTAATATTTCTTCACTGTAATGCGGTCATAAATGGAAATTTTCTTCGTGTTGCACTGGAACAGTATTTGCGCTTAGACCTCATCAGAGGCATCTTTACAACAGACAAGAATACGTAATGAAAGAGTATATAATCGAGTAAACAGCGTGAAAATATTGGCCATAATGAGCTGTACGCCGAGTCCTTCGTCTCAAATATCTCCCCCATTGTTTTGTTCTCTTAGCCACTTTATTTTCTCTGGAGGATTTCAAACGCCGGCCTAAGAAGGTTGTTGTGACCCGCAGTTGCGTTACAAGTTGCAAGTTACAACAAGCGCCCGAAGACCGGCTTCAGTCATTGTTGGGGCCCTGTTATGAAAGAAAATAGAAAAACAACTCCCTCCTTGTACAATACATTTTGATTCGCACAACGGCTCGTTCATCATTAAAAAAATTCCTTCAATTAACAATCAAGTGTGCTCAAGTCAGAGAGCGAAGTTTGAGGGGTAAGCTGACTTCATTAAGTACAAATTTTTTTTATACACTTTAATTAAATCGAATAAACGTTTAAAATGAAAATAAAGTCGTCGAATTCCAAAACTAAGGACCACCAAATAGGTGACGATTAAATCGTAGGTGAAATTAAAATCCTTCTAACGCTGACAGTTGACAAAGTCGCAAAATCCAGGTTACTTAAATTCCATTCCCATTGCTAGTACATTCCATACAGCTCGTAGCTGTAACAGTTGATTGATGTACAGGGAATGAAAGAAACTCCAACTTCTGACGCTGATGGACTCTGTCTCCACGGAAAATAAAAAGAGTCGCCTTATTTATATTTATTTTCCATTTCGGTAATTGGGGACTGGCAATTGGATAAATGATGCTAATCAATTCGCCGACAATGCCGGGTTTCGGTTTAGCAACCGGGAGGAGAAAAAAACAAAAAGAAGCGAAACATAATTAATTGCTAAATAATCCTCGTTTCGGCTGTAAACGGAACCATCTTGATAATGGGCGGAGGGCTCATGCGAATTATTTAAACAATTAAATTGGACAATAATAATTCGGTATAATTATGACGAGGTCATTTCTCTATTTCTGCTTCTTTCTTTTTCTTTTTTCATTTCAAGCCGGCTTCTCTTAATCGCAGACGATTTTGACTCTCACGTGTATGTTGGGCAATAGCGAAACGCGCGCTGTACCGAAATCCTCCCTCCCCGCCGATATTTTCGACGGTTTCGTGTTTCTATTTTTTTTTGCGTTCTGTGTTTTTGGTGAGAACACAATTCTTTTATTAAGAACGGGACAGCGTCCGCAATAAGCGTAATGGGACTGAATTATCATTTAATAATATAGGGCACAATTAGGCGTGTAGTTTTCCCATAGAGCCGAGGGCTCGGCGGAATATTGTTTTGCATTCGTGAATGTATCGATAGCAGTTACATGACATACGGTGACCTCAACCACCTGGGAAGATAACTCCGAGGAAACCGGTTAACGGATCTGTTCGAATGGAAATTCGAAATTAGGCCATATTACGAACCCCGGGAATAAGAAAAATAAGGAAGACTTATTAATTCTTTTTAGTTATAACCAATATAATGCAATACATAAATGTGATATTGTTTTAAACTATTCAAAATAAACGGAGTTTCAATTAATTTTTCATCCTTGGCTTTCCATAATTTTTAAGTTAATTATTTAATTTGTGACAACCAAATTACCGCTGAGTTTCCGCAATATCACTCTCGATGACTTTTACCGAAAAATCGAACGCGTAAAATCTGTAGACGATGAGAAAAAAAAACCGATTTTTGTATCAGGAGAACAAGGCGCCACAGGAGGTAGACGATTCGGTCCTGATACATCGGGGAATTAGTTCAGGTAGTCGCCGCAAGATGGCGCTGGCCACCCGAAAGTCGGCGATCGAGGTTCCCCGTTTCTCCGCAAGATGGCGCGGCCGGTACCGAAAACCAATTTTTGTATCAGGAGAACAAGGCGCCGTAGGAGGTAGACTATTAGGTCCTGATACACCGGGGATTTAGTTCGGGCAGTCACCGCAAGATGGCGCTGGCCACCCGAAAGTCGGCGATCGAGGTTCCCCGTTTCTCCGCAAGATGGCGCGGGCGGTACCGAAAAACAAATTTGGAATCAGGAGAACAATGTAGGAGGTAGACGATTTGGTCCTGATACATCGGGGAATTAGTTCGGGCCCCCACTACTAGATGGCGCTGTCGATACCGCCCCTCCTAAAAGTCGACGATCGAAGTTCACAACTTTTCCGCTAGAATGCGCGGACGGTAGAAAAAAAATTTTTGTATCAAACAAGACAACGCAGTTAACTATTTATTATCAATTTTGTTTACAAATAATTCCGGTAATGATCCATTTAGTCTAATTTTTTCCACTCTATTTTTATAGCAGAATGAGAATCGGTGTCACGCTAAACTGAATAATGTTTCCGTGGACAATTACATTTCTGAAATTATTTTAACTAACACAAATACCAATCAGACCACTCTTCCTTTCAGACACAACCTTCTGACAAAATGCAACTATATTGCCAAATTTTGATTTGAATAGGAGAAAGGAAAACTGGAAAATGGGAATAATATGATATCAGAAAATAAAAGAGAAAATAGATTACCTACAGTGCCACCAACACTGTACATTTATTAATGAAACATTTCATTTATTTAGACCTATTTTGTTGTCAGAGACCACCATTTCTTTAAATAATAAAGCTTACTAGAGTGGGATTTTGGAAAGACAACTCAGCCAGGGAAGAATGGATTACAAAGACCAATATCAAAGTACAATACAATATTCCGTTTTCATTATCATGAAATTAATATAAACAAATAACCAAAAAATAATTTTACCAAACACAACATGTAAACAATAGTACGCATTAGTTTTCATAACAATATCATTCGGAAGTAAACGGGTCTTAAACATTGTATACACTCAGAGTTGATAAATGTTTCCTTAATTTCCTTTTATATTTTTTGTTTCTACTTAAAACAATAAAGTGGAATGTGAATATACACGACTACTGAACTCAAAAATATTTCATAAAAACTGAAATACAGTAGGACTCAAAAAATAACACCGAGTGCTTATATATTTTTTTAAGTTTTGAGTTCTGAAGCAATCACTACATTAAGGTACAAATAGACAAACGGTAGGTGCCTACAAGATATATTTTAAATCCTGAAATCGTTTTGCAAACTTATCACATAATTAGCGTAAAATCGTTTATTTTTACAGAGAATGACCCACATCATAAAGGTAAATTGTCATATTATTAGATTACAACTTATCCTGGTGTTTTTACATATATTAGAGATTTTAAATGGGAAATAGAAAAGTGTTGTCGGGTCTTATTCCATCGAACCGAAAATGAAATAAATTAATTTTTGATCGATGCATATTAAATTTTAACAATGCCATAGACAAGACTCAATTTTCCATTTAAAATCTCAAATCACATTACCTGATCTCTCAATTTCTCAGTTCGTATCCAATATATAATAATAATAATAATAATAATATTTTATATATAACATTAATAAAGTCTAGTAATATCAGCCAAAAAGAAGCTAAACTTAAATTTCAATAATGTATTTTTCTTTTCCTAAACAAGAAAAAACAAAAAAATTACAAAAAATCCAAGATCTGTTTTCATTCGATCGCACAATCAACAAAACAAAGGCAACAATACAATTCGCGCTCACGCACACAGACAACTTGCTAATAAATAATGTATATTCATTATACACAAATATCTTGCGGACAAAACCACTTTCCGGCAACAAGATTATAACATATATTTTTTTTAACTATTATGCATTAGCTACATCCCTCACTGAATTATTATATTTTTGTTTACAGATCCATGAATAACACTTATAATCCAATAATTCCCCCAAATTGAAATAAACAAAAAATTTTTTCAAAATATATGCACAAAGGTAACGTGATTATTTGTTTTTTCCCCTTCATATATCCATATTTGCTGAAATTCAACATGTACATTGGTAATTCTTAAAAATAATATTGTCAAATTCATATCCTTTTTTTCTCAATATAATATAGGTATAATTTAATACAGTACACACTTAACAATAATCGTACATTTATATATATATTTATAATACTTCTTTCTTTTTATTATTACTACTATTAAATTTTCTATAATACAATCTCTTTGTAACATTATGAAACACATAATTAGTATGGTTTTCCATGAGAAACATCACCTATAAGCGATCTACACTGGTCTTCCTTCTTGCTAAATAATTGTCAAAAAAAAGAAAGAACATAAAAGATTGTTTCTTTTTTTCACTACCATTAAAAGGAAAAAATATAAATTGTTACATTTTTCTATATTTATATTTATATATATTTACAATGATAAACTATTTTCTTATAACATTTATAAGAGAAGATTGAAACTTCCCATTATATTGGAAACATGTTAACTAATTTTTTTACTTTAAATGTAAATTTGTTGCTGTTTATTTCAAAAATAAAAAAGATTGTATTCAAGCAACGGATTAGCTAAAAACAAATTGGTTCAATAGCTGGCTCCCTCTATAACACAAACTCTGATCCATATTCTCTTACTAAGAATGATAATTTTTGTAATCTACATATTTATACAAATAAAAAGGAAGTTTCATTATTTATTTTTAAGTATTTCATCGAAAAGGTCATCTGTATAATAGTTTTGTTATGTGCGAGGAAGAAGAAACAGTGGAATAATATTATTTCAATATCTCCTATGGTATCGATATACTTAACGATATATAACTTTGTCTTCAATGATTGTTTCAAGGGATTGGAATTTGTATATTGAAATGAAAGAAGCGATGAATCGAAGAGTCAAAATGCTCCTGCCGTCATCAGAAGCCAACAACATAACTCCGCTGCTTTTCTTACAAATGTCTACTCTTCATTTGTTTTTACCAAATGAACATATTATTTCAAATACATAATTGTATATATATATTTTTGTAATATGATTTTGTTTTTTTCCCCAAATTTAATTTCATTTTTTTACATTCAAGTTTAGACACAAGACGGCTACACTTTAACAGAGAATAAATACCCTCTTCTCTTACAGAAATGGGAAAAAAGAACAAAAAAATTATATAGGCAATGACGCGTTCACAGCTCTGCACACGAGTTGGTACTTGTTGCTGGGGGAGATATATACATATGAGTAACCTAGGTCCATTTGAAGTCCTGAAAATAAATAACAAAGTAAATAAACATAAACGATATAAACACCAAATTGAGCTCTACAAAATTAATTTTCCAGAAATTATACATCACAATTCAACTTATGTTTCAAATTTGCCTACTTGTGCTTCATAAATAATGTACTAATATATACAAACATAAATTATAAATAACAAGTACTTTTTAGAAATAGATTTTGTTTGTGATTATTCAATTAATTTAGATAGAAATATAATTACCTCCATAAAATGTGTTTTTTTTCTATATATTTATGAAAAATGGAAACAATAATAAAGAATGTAAATTGAAGATAAAATATAATTGTTCCTAGCCATCATCCCATGAGATAATCATCTTCATCATCATGGTGATAGATCTGAGTAATCCAATCACTATTCCTCTCACTATTTAACAATGAATGTTAAGATGATTGGAAAAATATGGAATATGTAATGGTTTCATTAAGCAACATACAATAAGCAATGAATGTAAGAATATACAAATGAATAGGTATTTTTAAGAATATCTTCTGCATAAGTTGAAACTTTTTCAGAATCATATCAAATGATTTTGGAACCTTTTTTCACTATGAATATTGACTTCAGCTTTGTTCATGTCTTAATTTTATTTATTGTAGCGGCGGTGGATACCTTTTTGATAAATCAAGGCTAAAGATAGAAAGGAAGGTCGCAGTTGATTTTACCACTGGCACAAATTCCCTGCCATCACATATCTAAATATTTATTTACTCCCACAAAAAACAGTAGGCTTTGTTATATTGAACCAGCTAAATGTGGTTATTGGCTATATTGCTGACCCCAGATTAAACAAAAAAACTTGTGCTCATTTTGGCTGAAAGGAATGTGCCGTCCATAAGATTGTTTTGAGAAAATAATACTCTATCCAGGAAAGCGTTGCAAAACTTAGGTGTATTTTTTTTTTAATTTATTCACCTGGTTCAAAGTGCACCGAAAGGATCTAATTCATGTTGTTGGAGTTGCGGCTGTGGCTGGGGTGGAGCCTGCCTAGGAGAGCCCATACCACCGGGTACCTGACCTCCAACCCTCATACCCTACACCACATACATATACATACACGTACATACATTACATACAATATGCATTAATCAACCGACTCCTCCTCTTCAGCAAGAGCGCTATGTACAATACCGAAAATCTCCAAGTGCCACAATGTTTATAAACAAATTTAAACTCTCTGATTTAACTGACAAGAGTATGAGTAGAAATCAAATGTGAAACATTCAATATCTGAACCACCATGGCTCCTAGAATACATTCCATGGGGGCAAACCAAAGAATATTTGAATGAATATTCACACACTATTGCCTAAAAGACTATTTAAGCAATAAAGGACCTATAAATAATACCTGTTTATTCAAGTGTAGTGAGTTAAAAAACAGTTAACAAACGAACAATTTTATAGTCTTCTACTTATTTTAAATTTTCTGACTTATATATGCCAATATCCCTATCTATTAAAACCTGACATCCCAAGACTACACATATAAACTTCTGGACAAGACCCTTCTTAGTGATGGGGGCTCCAAAGTGTGTACTATTAATGACTTAGTTTTTGTACCTGGTGTTTAACTACTTACAAGTGCTTTATACAGGCTATTAATTTCTTCCCCATTTTCTACTATGCAAAGTTTTATACATCCAAATAATAAATGATTTCACATTAATTTATATATTAATATTACTATTATCAACTATTTATTCTCATTTTAACAACATTTTCAGATTAATAAACAACATGGTGCAGCCCCTATGGAAGTGGATTCTTTTACTTTTTGTGTATAGCGCTCATGCAAAGTACAAAACAAGCATAATTTACAGTGTATAATACACATTTATCCAAAGAGAGAAATGCAAAATATATCCTTAAAGAAGAGAAATAAGAAATATATTAGTTACACTTGTTAAGACTGAAGGAAGTTCATCAAATTATATATGTATGAAACAAGAGATAGTTACATATGAATTTAACATATGATAAAAGTAAAGTGGATTATTTGTTATTGAAAGAATGAATGAGAGACAATATTGAAGAAAATAGAACATACAATAGATTCAATTGATAGCTGAGACAGAATTTAGAGAGATATTTTGTCAAATACTATTTTTCATGATTTCATTGGCAAAAGAAAAAAAATGAAATAGGAAGAGAGCATGCAGGCTCATGCATATTTCGGTTTTATTTCCACAGCATACTTGACTGAGATGAAAAAAATATGCACAGTGAACACTTTCATATTTTCACTTACCATGTGAGATATACTGTTGAATGCAGGTGTTCCCATCATGCCATGTCCCTGGAAATCAAAAATTATGCTGTCATGCACTATAGTGGGCAAGCAAACCTAGCTCTCTACAGAAGAACCACATTCACTGTACAAAAGCTATTTGGTATAATATTACAAATTCGATAATTAAAAACAAAAGCTAAAAAAATTCAAAAAACAACCAACAATTGTAATTTCTATTTTGGATATATAAGAAAGTATGGTTTCATAATTACAACTCCTAAATTAGCTAAGGACCTATAATAATAACATCTTTATTACTACAGGGAAATAATTATAAATAATATAGTATTAAACAAAAATAAAAAGTATTACTAATTATCAAAAAACTAAATATCAAAAATTTCACTATACATCTACAATAATATTTTATATAATACTATTATAAATCATTCTTTAATTTAAAAATTATGTTTGTATATTTTCCTGTAAATAACTTTCAAACCATTAAACAGTGTCAAGTGTTCCATTCAGTGCAAACTGTACCGACCTTTGAATTTTAACAAAACATGCAGAAAAGCAAAAAAATTATGCATCTATACAAGTGTGTGGTGTTTGAGTGTGAAAATATACATTTAAATGAGATATATATCTTTTTAAATAAGATCTTTTTTGGGATCCACCGAGAAAAGTTTTGGGATCTAAAAGAAAAGAAACAGATTCACAGACCGGTCTGTTCTTTTGTACTTTCCACTGTACACAATACCGAAGGACACAAGGATGATATTTAATTAAATTGTAATCGGAGGAGTACAATTTTGGACCCGGTAGAGGACCTAAAATTTTATTGATTTTATGGATAAAAAATGACATGTATGAATACTCTAATAAATAGATTTATTACAGGTATGTACTTATAAAAATTGCTCATCTAAAATGAATAAATTCAGCATTTTGTGCAAATCCTGTTTTCTATCCAAATGGCAATAATAATTAATAAATGACAGTAGATTGGAAATCCAAGTCATGAAAATACTTAATGGCTACAATTATTTGCTATGTGTGAAAAAAAACTTGGGAACAATTGTTTTACCTGACAATGTTTTTGGCAACCTGTCTCATTGAATTTATAAAGTATGCCACAGTGAGTATTTTATTAATTAGAAATCAGTCAAAAATAAAAAATAATTCTTCATGCAACATAAAAGCTTACCATAGGCCGATAATTGGCACCAGTTGTGGCAGCCATTGGCTGAGGACTCCAACCCGCAGCCCCAGTACTTTTAGCAGAATTTTTCGGTGAGCTCCATTGCATACCCCTAAAAAGATTCCATGAAACCGTCAATAAAATTTTGAATTAGTAATTTAATAATTCATTTTCGAATGTCTGTTACTAAGAATTAAACTGATCTAACATAGGTTTCTAGAAAATGTTTTTAAAAACCCGATTTTAAAAAAAGTTTGCAAAATAATAAATATATGGACAATAATTTGATCTATTAATTTAATGTCACTAATTTTACAAAATTTGTCAATTTTTTCAACATAAAAATAATGAATTACTTGACGGGCTGTTGGTTTCCTTTGTTTATGTTGAGATTTTCAGCTAACTTAGCTAAAGATGAATCCAAATCCCCAGTAAGTACTTTTCCAGGAGCAGTCTCTCCACCAGCAGCTGTTTGAATATATTTAAGTAAAATTAGACATAGAAAACTGGACACTTTTTATATACAAATGAACATATTAAAAGAATATCAATTCAAAAAAGAAGGTACACTATATAATTTGTTGAACAAATAAAATACAATAACAATCCATAATTGCTGTTTGCACAGTACCTTCCTATTATGGCATAACCAACATTCTC
This sequence comes from Lethocerus indicus, assembly GCA_019843655.1. Taxonomy (NCBI): domain Eukaryota; kingdom Metazoa; phylum Arthropoda; class Insecta; order Hemiptera; family Belostomatidae; genus Lethocerus; species Lethocerus indicus. The sequence continues at coordinate 12,488,502 of JACDQD010000011.1, forward strand.
TTTAAATCCATACATTTTTCTAGTACAAAAAATTTGTGGATATGCAGCAAACTACTCACAAAAATCAGTGCCTAGAAACAATGCCAAAAGGATGTGAGTGAAAGAAAACAAGAACACTACATATAAGAAATACCAAAACAACCTCTACCAATCCTATTATTATAAAAAATTTTTGTTTTGTTTTTTGTTGGCCAAGACTATACTAACAATAGCAGCAGCAAGAAATTAAAAGAATGATAATTTTCAGTATGTACTAAAATAAATTAAGTAAAAAATGTCCTTTGTTAAATTTCAAGAATAAACTTAGTGTTAAAAGCATGCCAATTAAAAAATACATTGCAGTTTTATTAAGCAGTTAAGCATAGGTGTTTTATTAAATAATTTTTAAATAAAATTAAGCATGTTCTAGGATGCCTCAGAGAAGAGAGAAAACTAAATTATAAATACTGGTTGACAACTTAAAAGAAATCTGTTCACTATCTTTCTTTCTCTCTACACACTTTCCTCTCTTCCCTTTTCGATTTCAATATCAAAAGGGATGTTCCGAAATATCAAAAAAATTTGTCCAAAAATATTGAAACTATGAAGATTGTATATAAATGCTGACCTATATCTATGCCTCCAGAAATTTGCAAAGGGTCTTTTGATTGTTGAAATAAAGTAGGTCTTGTGGAGTGGGGTCAATGGGATGTGGGATCTAGAATAAAGAGAAATCATCATGAAAGAAACAGCCGTTAAAAGCCATTTCAAGCTACTGAAATAAAACAGACATTTCTGAAATTTAAATCATTAAAATAAATTGTTTAACTACCATACAAAACTTATTCATTTTTTTAAAATATCAAATCACACAAATACATTAGCAACATAATTTCAAGATCATGTTTATATTAAAGCTATGTAGTATCCAAATTTGATTTGATTTTTTGTAAAAACAAAAAATATAAAATAAGATGCTAAATGTAGTTGTACTGCAGTATATCCCAATTAATAAAGTATGAGTACCACACACTGGCAATGAAATCTCTAATAGACAATAATGAAAGAGTACCTAATGCATAATGTTATACACACAAAATTACACCCTATATATCCTAAAATGTATATTGTTCAGTCAGCATCTTAAAGCAAGGGTACTTTGTTTTTGAGAAAAGTAAATATAAATAATAGAGTAAGAAACAGCATTAAAAGCAGGAACCATAATCAGCGCTGGACTCATCACTTTACACAATCAGAGAATAAAAAATATATATGTGGAACCAGATTACCTAAATATTTTTTATTCATCTTCTTATAGTTTGTTTTCTATAAATTTAAATATATTTATTAAGTAAATTTCATTTACTTATATTAAGTAGCTTATACTTATTAAGAAATATTAATGTATGCATACTTTTGCCAACAAATCAGTCTTACATTTTTACATTAATGCAACAATCGAAACATATTTGCAGTGCCACAACAGAGAAACAATTCTTTGCGCATATTCCTTTGTAAATTAAAGAAAATTCTACGCATACATAGATTGTATTGCCATGGTTTGTAGGAAGAATTTAACGATGTGCACAGAATAAAGTTCATTATCTTTAAAAACAGCAGAATATATCCAGAGTTGAAAATAAAGAAGAGAACACAGTTAGCTATGTTACATATTTCAAGAATAGAAATTTCTAATCACAGTGAGTTACTCAAAGCACTATTAGACAGTGTATTATTTTCATAGTAGGTTTAAAACTTAATCAAAAGACAATAACCATTTTTATGGAACAATATACAGTACAAGTCTCACATTTGATATACAATTATATAAATTTACAGCATTAATTTATTTCCAATAGACTTATTGAAATTTCACATAGCAATCATCAAATGTAAGTTTATACGTATATATTTTATATATATATATATATATATATATATATATATATATATATATATAGTTTGTAATCTGTACAGTTCATGAATTCCCTGATGTTAGATATCAGTTTATTACCATCTATCTCCTGACCATTCTCATAAAGTAAATACTATTCATAAAATTAAGCTTTCTTCAATGAGAGCTTTAAACAATTACAACATTACACAAGAACTGAATACCCCAGAAATGTACAGATTAACAATGCATATTTAGCTTCTGTTTAAAGTAGGCATTAAATTTCTGTTATTAAAACTGACAAGAAAGTGAGTCACCAAATATAGGCTTTAATACAAAAACTCTGCAGCAGTTTCAATTCAATTCAAACAACAGATGAAAACTCACCTTAGTTTACTATCAGAAAGGAAAAAATTTTACTAATAGAAAATACTTGAAGCAAACATTGCACAGTGAACCCTCGCAAATTAAGATTGATACAATTCAAAATACAAATTTCATAAATAAAATGCATAAACCCAATAATTAAATAATTAAATTACAAGTATATTTGAAATTACATGTAAGCCAAAAACAAATCTTGAAATTCTTTGAAATCAAACACTTTTACTGGCAATACACATGTTTGCAAGTATAAAAAGTCACAGGAAGGCTAAAAGCCACACGACAACTCAAAGCAACATTGCTAGGAAGCTGCGAACCTAAAATGCCATAAAAAAATAAACATTTTTTAAATGACTGTTACACAAATTACAGCATACTACAGTATGCAATTCTATAAAAAAGTGATATCATTAAAATCGATATATATATATTAAACATTAATAACCCCCCTTACTTATTACTCTCATTCTATGACTTAAGTATACCAATATGATTCATTTACTAGTGACTTGTGAATGAGGACAACTTTGATGCATGCATGCATACATACATACATACATATATATATATATATATATATATATATATATATATATATATATATATATAGATAATTCATTCAATGTTCCTTAATAAAATATACTTGAGAAGGGTGGAAACCACCACATAACTACAATATATTATAAAACTATATTTGTTTTTTACCTAAGAAAAACAATGTGTGAGCCCAACCTAAGATACCCATTACCAAAGATATCCAAGATATTATTATTATATTTCACTCATTTCGAGTTTCCATCAAAATCATTCCACAATATGATCACATTACCATGCAATTCAAACCCTAAATCTCAATTTAGTCAATCCAAATTAACGAGGGTTTACCGTTGTTTTTAAAAATTATAATTCAGCAACTTCAAATGTATACAATGGCAAAAACAAAAACTAAATCGATAAATGTAATATAGGAGAGTATCACCTGTCATGGCCGCCATCGGAACTTTCGCCGGAGAACTGTACTGTAGTTGTGCCGGCTGGGGAGGGAGAGCGGTAGGGGGAACTGCGGGGAGGGAGGGGCGGGGACAGGGGCCTGCTGGCCGAGGGGGGCGGGGGCGGTGGCGGAGGGTGGAGGGGGGCGCGAAGGCGAACCGCCCATGGCCATGCGGATAGTGTCATTGAGCTCGTCGAGAGCTGTCTTGGGCGGTGAGGATGGACGCGGGGGCGGCGGCCTCGGCGGTGGCGGAGTGCCGCCCTTGCCGCTGCCCACGCCCACCCCTACGCCCTCACTCACCATGCTTGGAAAATCGGACATGAAAGGATTGGCGCCAGGGTCCATTGTGCCAGCTTGCGCACACAGAGGAGAGACACAATGTTAGAAAAGATGAGTAACTCGCTATTAACTCTAAGCGGGGGAAACATTTTCGACGGGCACTATCTATTTTCGAGGGATACACGTTAAGAAATATTCCAGATTGGGAATTCTCAAACAATTAACCCGGTTTTACGTTATTTATGATTGGAATATGTCATGGGAATCCCCCCCCAGTACACTGTATAGAACCTAGATGTCACGCTGAATCTTATTCCATTCAACTTTTATTATGATAATTGCTATAACAACTGACCCTAACACTTACCCACAATATTTCTATATGGACACTTTGTAATATTTTTAACAACCATCTGCAATAACATCCTCAATGTCACACAAGTTATTCTACACCTTGTTACATCTAAACCTTGTTGTCTTCAAAGAAAATATAAAAACTAAAGTGTACATAATTGATTATAAATTAACTTCTATAAATGGTTTGAGAATTCCCAATATCAAAATAATCTATGAGTCATTAGCAATAAAATCAAACTGTTATCCGTTAAAGTAACAATGCAAAATAGGTAAAAGCCTAATTAAATTATCAGAGAGCAGAGACGATATTTGATAAAAGTTACACAAACCATCTAATTAATTACCTTCTATTTGGTACTGGTGTTATCTCAACTTTTAGTACGATGTATTTCACCACTAACATTAACTAAAACTATTTTGTTTCGGGAGAAAGCCAACCAAAAAATTAACATCAAGACATAGAGAAACATTTTTCATAACCATGACTGTATATATGGGTGCTATTACAAAAATAGACATAATAAAAAAGTGTGATCCTGAAAAGACAATAAGAAATGTATAACACGACATATAAGTATTATTACAAGCAACTATATCTAATTTTCATCCAGCAATATACTATAACCACAACAAGTAAAGATTTAATCTAAGAAAGAGTCAAACAAAAGTAACTCCCATATGCACATGAATCATTTATAACAAGATTTAGAATTTAACATGTAAAATGCTAAAAGCAATTATATTGACCTACAGAATTTTTAACCCGTTCTAATTTTCTAAAGAATATACAAAATAATGCCCAAAATTTCAGTGTGCAATTTTTTAAAATATATAATGAAGAATACAATTAGGCTATGAATCTAATAAATAATTGCTGAGCTGCAACCACAGTGATATATTTATAGTAATAAATAATTTTTGTACAAGTTTGAATTAACTTATAGTGCCCTAAAACAAAAAATATTTCTACTAAAATAAAAAAGAATATATAAAAAAAACACCAACTAACAATTAATCAGAACTTGAATACCACCGGCACCACTCACTGTTAGACATTCAGATATGACACATCAAAAGTTAAATTTTTCATAAAAATGAAGTAGATTTTCATGCTTGTATAAATATTCAATAATGATGAAATAAAATAACAAAGAAATTCAATACCTGGAGCAGCAGAAGTTGTGTTATCAGCACTTCCGAATACTGAATTAAAAGCTGAATCACTAACGAATGCATTGCCTGTTGTAGCCACTTGTGGTACTGATCCAAATCCTATGTACACAGGAAAATAGTATTAGTGATAATCAAATCAGACATTTTTAGTTTGATTTTGAAAGAGAAAAGCTTCCTAATCAGATTCAAAAACTATCAGTGTTGTGTAATTAACTATAACTGTAAATATATCATAATTTCACAACATGACTATAAAATAATGTCATGTGAAACAAAAAGAAGTGAAGGAAAATAATTGAAAAATTAAATAAAGGCATAAGATTGACATACTAGATATTTTTATTTAAAATATTATAAACCTTACTATTTTTAATTAAAAATTATTATATATATATATATATATATATATATATATATATATATATATATATGCATGTATGTATATGCGATTGTGCGCATTAAAAATCTAAAAAAAGCTCTAACTAATGGAGTCTTTAATGGATACTTTATCCAGATGCATTGAGCATATATTGTAATAAGTACACAAATAAAATGTACAATAAATAAATAAATTACCATTTGACATCCACAAATTGTTTGCAACAGGTTGTGGAGCAGGGGCAACCAGAGGTGCCGAAGTGACCACCGGTGCTGCTGGAGGACTGAACATATCGGCGAATGGATTTCCTAACTGGAGCAAATCATCGGATGCTTTTCCAGTTTGTTGAGCCTGATTAACATAAAGCCATATCAAAACCATACCAAATCAAAGAAACAGGCATTTTGAAATTAATTAAAATTAAAGCCAATTAGACATTTTAATGGGTATAGTTGAAAAATTATTAGGAGGGCCTAAAATTGGTAACATTACTAATTCTTATGAAAGTACTGTTATAGCACACACAGGGCATAAAAAAGCTAACATATCTTAAAACCAACAATATAACATGAATAGCCCAAGTTCTAACATCCTAAACTTTTAAGAAAATAAATGGAAATTGAAAATGATGCTAAAACACTGGATTAAAGTGCAATGAAAATACAGGAATAAACAAATGGGAGCAAACAAATAATTAATGTGTTCATGTATTACTTCTAGGTTTTAACAACCAGCAATCTAATTAAATTGTAACCTGTTTCTATCATTTCCGTATTTTCATATGTTTTATAATTCAGAGTTACTTAAATATTGATATACCTGCGGATCACTCGGAGCAGGCGGTGAACCAAAAAGATCTACAATTGGTTGAGTAGGTGAATTCATGAGGAATGGATTAGTTGCTGCTGTTGCTGCTGCAGTGCTTGTGGGAGACTGAACTTTGGACTAAAATAGAAAATGTTTTTAATGTATCAATTAATAATATATTAAGAGATACAATTATCTTCATTGAAACTAAATTTATGATCGTATTAATCAAAATTAAATACCAAAAACTGTGTCCCACTAAGAGGAGCCTTCCCTCTATTAAAAAATTAATAGTATACAGGCTTATTTCATGTCATTTTAAATTCTAAGCCACTATGAAACATAATCGGACCAAAGGAGGATTTCCTTTAACCCTCTATGGGCCTGTGTAACTTTCAGGTCACATTTCAGTTTATCGAGATTTTACCAAATAATTATAGCTTTTTTCGTGAGATGGGGCATAAATCTTAATCCTATATAACATTGTCAAGACAACCAATATCAATATCAATTTTTTTTTCATTTGCATATATAGGTTTATAATTGCTGATTTTTCGTTCCATCAATTTTTTTGGATTTAAAATAAAAATTTGGCCCATAGGTGTTAAGTTTAATGTAAACAAGTATATTAAGTGTACCCAAAAGTAATCAACAATTTGATAAGAGTTTTTCAAGAGGGGAATCGAAAATTTGCCGGAAAAGTGGCAGAGAGTTGTTGATAATATTGGTTAATATATAGTAGATTAATAATTAAAGTTTCTTTTTTAGCAAAAGAAAATGAATTCCAAAGTCAAAATGTTGATTACTTTTGGGTACCCCGAATACATTATACTATTTATAGTTTAACATTAGACTGTATTAATATATATTGATATTGAGAACAACCTTGTAGTGATTGATGGCAGCCTCTTCCTCAGCAAGCGCCTGTTGCCTGAGCGTTTCCTCGACACCGACATCAGAGTTGTTCGCGGCCGATCCGAAAGCGGAACTGGTTGAACAAAGAGCCGATACCCCGCTCTTAACATCTGTCCTCTGGCTATACGACAACAACAACAACCTGACTACACTACTGCTTCGCCAACACGCATACACAACCGGCATTCACCTATCTAGGTCTAAAACTATTCCAACTATGTGTCGGCTATGAGAGCTAGGAGAGTTACTGGCGTTACGACTCCTAAAAAGCTAGATGGCAGTGAAAATGTGCGATGACTGTCACCACTGTTTCGGTCCCCAACGATAGGGGATAACAATCTCGTTTTTATAGTTTTATTTTCAACAAATTAATCCCGAATTTGAGTAAAATAAAAGACTGTCTAGCATAATTAGCATTAGCTCCCGCAGCATTATTCCTGTTTCCTTGAATTGTACACGGTAAAAATCGGGTGTTATGATTTTAAATTGATGTCACCATGCCTAGAAAAATATGCCAAATATTTCATTTCATTCAAGGTACAGAAAATAATACAATTTTATCCCATTAACTAGAATTATTATGACATAAAAATTAAAATCAAACTTGTTTACGGTCTATTTTTTTAATCCTAAAATAAAGCTCATATAGCTCAGAAGAGGTTACATATTAGTAATTTATTGAAAAAATTAAATTTAATTCTATTATGAAACATACATTTATAAATAGACATGTGAGAAAGCAATGCAGTCTGAGCATTTCTAGATGAATGTGTATTATTAAAATATACTTAATTTAAAATTGTTTAAATGCAATTTTAAAAACTACTACAAAGCAGAAATTAGATGGATAAATTTTAAATTAACAATTTTAAATATTAAACAACATAAAAACAGATCAAAAATTATTAAGTTCTAAATAATTACTAATAGCTTTCATAGTGTAGTATTGAATATTTGAAAAGTTATTTTATATTACAATTTACAATTTATTTTTTTGTTTATCAACAATTATTCTTCTTGATAATGTTTTATGAAGCAGTGAAGTAGTGATTTAAACATTTCCTCTAATTATTACTTCATGCAAAGTTATGAATGACAGTCTAAAAAAAATGGTCATACCAAAAACTAATGCAATACACTATAATGTAAAAAAATGCAATATTATGTCTACAACTGTGATTGTGAAATGTAGTGACATCACATAATAAATATAATTAACTTGTTCAGAAAATTGAGGTTATTAAAAATAATTTTTCAATGTTATCACTATTTTGGGTATGCCTTAAAAGCTTCCTAGGGGACTAAATACAATTAGTTATAACAAAGTTTTCTGTACACATGAAAATTAAATATGACTTGTGAATAATACTGATATGAATATTCAATAAACAAATATTACAAGCAGTTCGTCTTTGATTCATCATTGAAAACAATCTAATTGCACATCTACAAAAGTTATGTGTAACACTCAAAGCTTAGATAAAGATATACAATTTTAAAAAATACGAAGCAAACATTACCTGGCAGTCTGTGTGGGTGTGTTTGCTGCAGACCCTTTCTTACCCTCTAGTGCAGCAAGATGTTGTTCAAGTGCATCTAATAAACTGCTAGGAGCCTGTAACAATTTAAAGGAATAATAAAGAAGTTATAATTATTTATCGGTGAATAGTAATATAAAGGAAAAAGATAAAGAAAAGGCAATAAATATAAAAGATAGAATAAACATTTCTGAAAAATTTATTATTGTTACCTTAGTCAAGTCAGGAATTTCGCCTTTATCAATGCCAACATTCTCTGCAACCTTAAGGAATTCTCCCACTCGATCCATACGGATCAAAAATTTTTTGTACAAATCTAGAGCTTGTCTGCACTGTTTTTTGTTCATTTCAAAGTATTTCTCTATAATAAAAATTGTTAAAATTTTCATAGATTATTATTTAAGAATAAAGTACAAATTGTATTGATGGCTTCCACAATAATAAATATTTACTTACCAAGTAGATTAATGATGCTGTCATTGTAGCCAGCAAAAAGGCGAATAAGATCTCTGAATAACAGCATGAAAGCCATGTTGATGACACCATTGCTCAGATCAGTGGGTGTACAATCAAATTCTAACAGTTCATCTAACTGTGACTGCAAAACTGGAAGAGTTTTTAATAACTTCTCTGAATTCATTGTCCGGAGGACACCATCTTCCTTTCTGAAATGGCAATTTAAAAAAAATCTATGAAATAAAGAATTTGTACAGAACAAGGTAACCCTCTAGAGAACAGAGATTCAAAAGGCCTCATAAACATGACCAGAAATATATGAACAGAAAATTCTTTATTTCATAAACTGCAACCATTTTTTGTATATTTCTACAAAACAGAAAACTTAAAAAAGAAGAAAAGTTAAAAAAGAAGAAAAGTTAAAAAAGAATAGATGTCTTTAAAAACTAAGAAACATTATTTTTACAGTTAAAACATTGATTGATTTTAATTTGAGTAGTATCCTACTATTAATGGTGCAATTACAAAACTAAAAATATTACTTTTATTGAGATACAATAATGCATAATAAGACATTTTCTTACCCACGCTTGACTTTGCAAAAGTCAAATGCAACTGTCCTGTAGGACATAGCTTTCTCGTTCAGGTATTTGGCATATCGCCTAATAAATGGAGACATATCATACCCTGAAATGAACAAAAGAAGAAATATATTCTTAAAAAAACACTACATTTGAGAGATAAAATTCTGAAAGAGAAAAATTAAAAATTTCAACAATCTATTTTCTACAGAAAAAAGGGACTAAAAATAAAATATTGCAAACACAACACAATGAACACATAGTGTTAACTAAGAAACATGTAATGCCCATAAGTTAGTATTATAATAAGACATAGAAATCAAAATACTACTACTTAAGAAAAAAAAGTGATTTTGAAAATGAAACCAACAACCCACATTTCATTCAAAGCAAAACAATACCGTGCATGTATTAATTGGCTAGATGTTATAATAAAAGGCAGTAAAAATAAATTTCAAAATTTATATTTCCAACCAAAAATCTGCAGACAATTGTGTTCAACTTACCAACTCGTACACCCACATTCCCGCCCATAGAATGCAACAAAAAATCTAGTTAGACACCATATAAAACCAGGATAAGTTTAATTTGATCATAAAATTTAACCAGTTGAATCCATTTTTCATTTTCAGATCATATGGAGAATAATACATGAATGTATTCCTGCATTAAACAACATATGCCCTTTTGAACATACACAGTTTTAAATGTTAAAACCCAATATAAGATTAAAAGGAAGAGAAGTGTACAACAAACACCCTTGCTCTCAATCATACTTAAAGAGATTTTACATTACATATTACATTATTGTAGTTAATTAGTTTAATATATTTACCTTGAACTCCACTTTTATCTAAGAAGTTACTAAGCTGGAATGTGCTGTTACTAGATGCTAAGTACTGTGTAAACCTCTGAAACAGAGATTTAGCGTAATTAGTACCAACTTAAATTTAAACCTACTTACAAATTAATAATCAACACTTCAAGGGAAAAAACATTAATGGCATTTACATATCTGATACAACAAAATTAATAATCTGTGTGTTTAAAAAGACAAAAACGAAATCAAAAGTAGTACAATGATACCGCTGCTGGTATTAACTGCACCAAACAACTTATTTAAACAAATATAATGAAACCGAAATCGTACTCTATTTATCTCCGACAATAAATGATTCTTATATGCTTAATACTGAATATAAACAGAATGTTCCAAATACAAGTAAAATAAATTTAACAAATAATGAAAATACATTTAACATAACCTAAAGTGTAAGACAATGTAAAGATTGTTATGAAACCAATGCAAAAAAATAAACTGAAATCAACAGTCTTGTATGTGACTCATCATCTAATATAGTTTTCATGCTTTTGGTATGATTTTTATTTTTCTAAGACAGGCAGTTAGTTTAGTTATTTGTAAACCTCACGTAATTCAAGAGTAAAAAAACTACAAATTAAATAAACTGTGCACTTCTAATCTCTTAAAATACACTATTTACTATTTCCTGGCTACTATAATTCAATCAGACTTAAACTATATTAAAAATTTAAAGCAAGTTAAGTTCATTTAGTTTTATATTCACAAACTGTACTTGACTCGACCTTAAGAGATCTTACATTCTATTTAATAGATTCAATTTTCCAAATTACCTTATTAGTTCTAACAATTACTTGCTTTTTATTGCCATCTTTTTACTTACTTCATTGCCATAACACATCAAGTGATGGACTGTGATAAGGGCTTTAAAAACGACAACCCAATTTGTGTTCTGGGACCGCTCGATGAGCAGGTTGGCCAGTTGCGGTATCGAGACGTTCGGTTCATTTGTGCAGTGGATTAAATCTGAAATAAAAAAAAAACAATATTTTAAATTATGAAATGAAAAAGTCGTTAAACTTAAACTATCGACCGGACTGACTGCTTGAGTTCGAACGTCATTCAAGAGATTGGATCATGGCAGAATCATGCAATATGCCAACATTACTGAACGGGCTTTAAAATATCAACAAATAATCGTAACAAGAATGAGAATCCTATAGTTATAAATGTTTTTATAACTGTATTTCTTCTGTTATATAAGGTCCGCAGCATAATATCAGCGGAAGCAAGAAGATGGATTGTTGTGTTTCTTTTTTCCTTTATTCTTAATGCATTTCCTACGTTGTATTGAGTGTTTAAGAAATTAAGCATGGATAAAAGTAAAATTTCGAGTAAGCAGTAAAGAAGAATATACGAAAACCCCCTATCTGTTTCCCCAGTAAAGCTCACAGACGAATAAAGTATAGGCGCAGGGAGCTCAATAAAGGTAAGGGATTAAAGGGGCGAGGGTTGAAAAGGAGTCTTTATTCGGCGTGAAGGAAGCAGGGAACTGGTGGGACAGTTTCACATCCGGTGTCCATCATACCAGGAAACAAATAGTACCATTCAACAGATGATAACCTCATGACAACGGATCCGGCCGGAAGTGGACGAACAAAAAACACCCCATGGGTGGGTATCTTAGAAAGAAAGCTCACTTCGAATTACAACAGCGGCGTTCCTTAATTTAATATGAGCAATTTTATTGTACAGAAGAACAATAGAAAACGAAGATAGTATACTAATTACCTGGATCCTTACAGAAAACCTAACCTAATAAATCATCAACGGGGCAGATATTTTCATCGGTTCGTAAATTAATTTTGCAGTCGAACAGAGCACGAATGCAGTCGAGAGGTTGGTTATCTATCGGAATACGTGCTCTAAACTAGGGAAGGCCAACTTTACGAGGCGATGGATTCGAACGCGGATAAGCCACTAGTAAAAATAAAATGATCCGATAAATCGTTTAAAAGCCACGCCATTTAAAGTGAACATGAATTTAAAAGATGGTGAGCTCGTGAATTTTCGATAAACGCATTAGCGGGAGGGTGGTTGCACTTAGCACTTGTTGAAACTTCACTCTATTTGCAGACCTCACAGAGCTTTGTTATCAGATGGAGAGGTCAACTTACAAATACAAATACTTGTATTGCGGGCCCTTCAAGATTAAGTGTAGATTTACGGAAGATTATGTGAGACTTACAGACCTGCATGTAAACGGGTCAAACATAAATATGCGAATTAGGTTTACGATTTTATACCGTTCAACGTCTGTCGACTCAACGTGACAGAGCGACCCCAGTATATAGGATGGTATATACTGTTACTGACACTCTCTTAAGTGGAACAGAGTACACTGTTACCAGGTGTCGGGTCAAACTGAAGTGGTATCAAATTTCCCGTGAAAGTACAGTGTTGTCAACGCGTGTGTGCTAAAGTGTGAGTGCGAAGACTCAGCCGTGAAAAACTGAGGCACTGTCATTTTACCGATTGCTCAATTTAATTGTACATTATTAAATTTTATCAACGCAGTTGCGGCGTACGAACTCTTGCTCAAACCATACCCGAATTCCCGTACAAATTACAAAGATTGTAGATAATCCAGAATGTACACTTACAGACTAGTAGTAAACCATCATCTAACTACGTAATCATGTATTTCCGTACAAAAAATGAAATTCAGGCGGAAAAATTCCTCGCCGAAAACATTTCATTCCACTCTGAGAGACTGAGGAATTCCACGAATTAAATTATGCCAACTTGTGGGCTGAAATAGCGAACATTCGCTTTCGGTTCTTTCGTGTTAATTGAAAAGTCAGTGAGCGGAACAAGATGGGCTCAAATACTTAACGGAAGTAATCTTTGATTTCATAAGGAATTTTCTTTGCGGAGAAACCCCCCCTTTTCGGAGAGCCCAATTCTAAAAACCTGCATTCTAAAAACGTAATTAAAATCAAATCCAAAGTAGAAGACAAAGACGAGGCATATAGAAATTAATAAAAGGTATTTTTTACACGCGCAAAATGAGGAGGGATCTACACGGACTGTACAGCGTCACACGCCGTATAAGGTGCGCCTACGCAAAACAAACGCAGAGTGAGGGATTTATCTTGACAAGATAAGGAAATGAGTGTACAAATCTTTTTTTTATGCGCAAAATCAATATTTAATGTGTCCACTATATAGGAATCGCAATGATTTGTAATGAATCCTTGTAATGAACTTTAAAAAAATCAGCTCAGTAAATTCAGTCGAGAGGAAATCTACCCCAAAATCGACAAGAAAATTTGAAAATTCCACACAGGCGAGTCAGAAGAGAAAAGCAATGAAATTTCAATTTGTTTTTAATTTTTTTCAAGATGTACAGCTCCAACATTAGGATTTAGGCTTAGCTTAATTAAACTAACGCATCGTCCGACCTTCAACGTATTTAATGGCGCCCAATAAAGCGCAGATTGATAAATACCATCCAGCTGGAAAACAGACGTAACAAGGGACGGACCACTCATCGTCTCCTCCGTCGGCTCTAGACGGTTTTAGAGGCAATAGAACGTGGCCCATATATCGAATTGAAGTACTTCCCCGGCCCCCATTTCCAATTGATGCCCTTCCAATTTATCTGGGCCGCCATAAATCTGACCGCCGACCGGGGCCGAATCCAACGACCCCCCGGCCCGTTTCATGTTCGATAATCTCTGAGAAAACCCCGCGACAGGGAAGGGACGGGACGGGATGGAACCCTGCCAGTCCGGAGGCCGCGATTATAAAAACCATTCTCCTCACAACGGAAGCGACCGAGATATCTTGTCCAGATAAGAGAGACAGAAAAAATGAAGAAATAGAAGGAGGAGTAATGAAGAGAGGAATAACAATTTGGACCCGGCCGGGAGGAAGGCCGTCCCACTAATCGGTCCACGATGAATGTTGCCAACTGCATTTCGATACAGAGCTTGGCTTTGACTATACAACTCTTTTTTTACGATTATACACGTTTTAATCAAATCGACCAACGCTCTTTATGTGAAATTTGTTTTTTTCTACAAGTCAACTTAATAATATAATGTCCATCTTCAACCTAGAGATATTCTTCATTCGTACTTTTGTAATGACAGTAACACCGCAATGTAAGTACAGAGACACCGGCACCCAACAGTCCTTACCGAAAAATTACACAAAAACGGCGGAAAAATTTTGAACGCAAATTTTGCACTCCGACCTAAAAAAAAATTGGAATGACGGTCAACAATATACTAGTATATGACTTTAATGTATGTTTAATAATTCGGTGTATTTAATGAACACGCGCGCACGCGGTACGTGCATTGGAGATCATTCGAATAAAATAAAACACAATATTTGTAAACAGTAATTTTTCGCAACGAAAATCCAAAATAAAGTACAGACATATTAATTCCACGAAATTACCACGAGAATATATATAGTATGGCACGAGTGAGCATTCAATATCAACGTATGTTGAAAAACACAATGAATGAAATACCAGTACTTCACACCTGAGCGACTCCAGTTACGAATTCACGTTTTAGTGTTGTCATGAGAAATGCTGTTCTAGTCCAAATGTTAATTTAAGACTAATTATGAGCTATTTTACAAAAGTGGAGCACTCGCGTTACAGTTTCTTGAATCCTACTTCATCACTATAACTACCTAAAAAGCAATTACACAGAACAGACTCTTAGGAATCAATATGGACAGACGAATTTTATTACTTTCTTTTAAAATTAAGATTAATGCAACATTTCTGATGAAAAATACAAATTTCAGCACCCATTGCAATAACGAAACAAAATTCAAATAAACGTTGTTTCATGAGGCTGTCAAAAGGTACTACTTGTATCTCATCGCTATTATTGTACAGAATGATATTAAATATGAAATTTCGGTTTCGGTTAAACAATAAGTGACTTACAGAAAGAATATCATAAGATTTTTTAAATTTATTTTTTAGGGCGCCATTAGTGGTAAGCTGTTGTGCGCCCAAACCGTACAGCGAATACTGATTGTTTTCTCCATGAGATACTAAAAAATAATTTTCGTTATTGGAATGATCCCATTCAATATAAACAGTTTAAAGAGCAATACGATAACAAGTTCTTTCCAGAACTTGATGCTTAGCATGTCGGCTATAATATCGCAACTCCCGTAGTTTTTCAACACTCGCAACCTTCAGTCACCCACCCAGTTACCTTCTGCCTGCTTAAAAATATCAAGCGGCAATTACAGACGCGACAACTCCGCCGAGTTCCGAAATTTCGAGTTGCGTAACACTTGCACAACTTTGCACTTGACGCACCTCACCATGCGGAATTTAAAAGGGGGGAAAGTCTCCCGCGAAGACCGAGGCAGAGAGAGAGGTAAAAATCATAATTGGTGGGAGAACAAACGACCGTCCCTCCGCTAACTTCATGCGCACTACTACTACGCTTTTCGTATCACATAATAACTCGGGAAAAGGCAGAAATGGTTCGGTCGCGTCGTGGGAAAACAGGCCAGAGAGCGGAGAGAGAACCGCCCCATGGTAGTTTTTTCTTGGTTTCAAGCTTAAAGCCCTACTTTCCGCTTAGAACTTAAGTGCACCCTTTTAGAAAAGGCTCTGAACAGTAAATATCGGTGTTATGTCCGAGGAGCGCTTTACCATCTCCACTCGGCTATTCGGCCCCAAGAAAAACCGGTTTCGGCTTCTCGCCACCGCCTAGCAATTAGATTAGGGACAATTTAATCGCGTGCCTGGACATGTATCAAGTAGTGCACAGCAAGCTGCCAAAGGGGATTACTTAAATGGTAAACCGCATATTGTATTTGTATTCCGGGAGGTATATTCTCCGACCTTGTACTTGGGCGGCCGATAAAGCATCCTGTCACTCTCCCGTTGGTCCTTTCTCGCATTTATATTATATAATTTTATTATGCACTCGGTACCTCTAAGCTAAAATTTAACCATATTTTTGTTAGAAACTGAGTCTAGTACAAACGAATTTAAAAACTATAATTCCGACAGACAATTCGCTTTAATTTTTTAAAATCCTAAAGCCCAATATGAAACAATGGCAGATAAGACGAGTAGCATCGGCATGAGATAACGGAGGGATCCGCCCGCGCTAGGGGAAACCAGACTTGCTGATAACAATTTATTCAAACTAATTATAGTGACAATTAAAACAGATATTGATAACCGTATTAAACAAACGAACACATGGCGATGGGCGTCGATTCTCTTACTTGAGACTGTTCATGTCACGGGATGCCAATTCTGCTGAATATAGCTGGGCTCTGATTTACATGGCAATGTTGCGTTCGCGTTATAAGGCCGAGTCGACAGGCCTGAAGGCCCGTTTTCACCTATCGGCACGAGACAGCTTGAAAGGGGAAAAATCCATTGCTTTTAGTCGTCAATAGGTCCCAAGACTACAAGGGAAAATATCCTGCCTTCGGACCTTTTAAAGGGCCGGGAGGGAGTCGTCGTCCTACCGTTCGAAGACGTTTCTCATTCCGACCTGCCGGATAAGTTTCGCCCTTTTCTCGCCCAAACAACGGCCGGTCACGAAAGTGTCGAAGAGTGGAAACTGTCGTTCCGCTGTTCACGGCCCCTGGATTAATACAGAAACCTTTTAAGCTGCCAAGTCTTAGATTACCTCTCAAACTCCCTCCAGAGGCCGTCCGAGATCTAGAGAACGGCGTAAGCTTTAGCATACCGATAAGACCGGACGAAACAACAGCCGCGCGATGGGCAAATCGGAAGGAGAGCGTTGAAACGTGCAAGGCACGCAGAGAAAACGTCCCGGTAATTTATTCCCGGCTGTCGCATGTACACTGAGTAATTTGTATTAGAATAATTGAAAATTATCATCTTGCGCTACTGCAAAGATATAGATTCATGAAGAAACCAAGTTATTGTGTAATTAGTTACATGAGATTTGGAACCATTAAGAAAGAAAGATGGTACTTGGGTTGTTCAACCTTGTAATGAAGCAAGATATTACAAAATGCGCCATTATTTTTTTGTTTCAGTTAACGTCACAGACAAGGCGGACCCACCAAATACTAACAAAAGTATGGTACAAAACATATGTAACAATACAAAAGCAACAGTTCTTGGAAAACACACAAACGTACTGCCATACTATTAGTAAGTAACTACAGGAATAACGTCGTACTAACAGAAAATTCAAAATTTATGCCCATACATGACAAGCGAAAGAATACGTTCAGCTAGGAGCTTCATTGGAAATCTAAAGAGTGTCTCTAGGTATTAAATATTCCTTAACAGCTTTGTGTTATTTACTACAGCTATTTATAGGTGCACGTAAAATGCATCCATTATAAACTTGGGTTTTGCATACAATAGATTTAATAAAGCAATTTAGGTTACATCCTCATACGATTTTCTGTCCCCAAGTCCCTATTTTGGCCTTTACGTAAGGTGTAAAATCTTTTACGCTTACGATTATTATCAGATGAACTTTCTATCTAATAACGTAACAGTTAGTTTTTTGGTTCACTCTCTGGGTGGCATTTTTGAAAATGTCACTCTCAATACTGATTGGTGACTGGTTCTTTATTGTTAAATTACGAACTAATTTGAACATCTTAATCCATTTGTCCGGGACAGTGATTTGATGGGGAAAACCCTTCCTTAGAATTGTCTGAGCACCGTAAAGTGCTGCCGCAATAGCTTCTCGGGCCGAATAATGCAACAGACGTGAAGTGAATATTTCTGGGCCCCGGGGTCTGGGCTACTCTATTAAAACACAAACACGGTTGGAATCCAGAACCGCGGAGGGGAAAAAGTAGATTAAACTTAAACGCAATTAGCGGACGGGAAGAGGAAAGCCCCCTCCAACAAGATATTTCCCAAAGGACAACCTCCATTTCCCACCCCACAAACAGTGCGATAATTTAGCTTACCTGCACCAGTTAAGCCGTACCTTTTTACAAAGTACGTTTCAAGAACAAAGCACTCCCGAGACCACATACTAAGAATAGCACAATTGGAGTTAATTTTAAAAATTGCACCCTTACGCCACTCAAATTAATATAAGCACTACGTTTTCAACCATTCTTCCATTGACCGTTTAACTGCCACAATTTAGGAAGATAAACAAAATCGCCAATCAATTATTTGTAAGGACAGAAGTTGACTTATTACTTCAGATGTAATATGGAAAGTAAGAAATAAAATACATTATTGAATTTTGCCCTTTAGACAAAATAGAGCCTGTAATAGTTTTCACGACGCTCGTATATTTTCAAAATTGCAATAAGAGGAAATTTAAAAATTATCTACTGAGCTTAGCTTCTAATTTCATTTCAATTTCAAACCTCCCTTCCACTAATAAATATATACTCTCTTCAACGAATTTGTTTTTTGCTTAATTTTCTTTTTGTTATAAAAGTATAGGTTAGATAGTTCGCCTATTTTTAAATACAATACTCGCAGCTTCAGGGCAAAAAGGTGCCGGGTTATGGAGGAAAATTTCTTTTTAAAAGCCCCAACAGGAGAACAATGGGGGGTACGTCAGTGTTAGAGTCGTGTAGGCGTTGTGGGTTCTAAACAAAGAGCTTCTGAACCCCCTCAGCAAGTTCCAGCACAACACAACTAACTTTAGCCCGAAACACAAACTTCTCCTCGGTTTTTGGGGGGTTAAGTAGAATCATCCCCCATTAAACGCATACATCTAGCCCATTTGGGGTCGACTCAGAGCATACTTTCGAGTCAAAAGCTTTGACACGCTTTTTCTGACACAATGAAAAAAATCATTTCAAAACATTTTCCGAACCCGAACAGCCGTCAAAAATTAATCGTGAAACTATATTTGAGAATTTAAAAAGGTATGTGATTTTCTGTCCCACGTAAAGGCTGAATTTTTATTAGGCAGCCCCAGGTGGAAGTGCAATTTAACCCTTCTCTACTTATATTACTACACATTTCAGAAACTCAGCCCAAACTACATTACCGAACTAATCCAATTGAAATGCCGACAGTAATCAATGCAATTGACAAACCCAATTAACAAACGGAATGTTTTTAATCCAGATCTACTGCGGCAGTGGATTCCAATAAAGGTTGGATTGGCAAAATGCGTAACTAAATTTAGAATTTGGGCATATGGAAACTATTCTCGCTGGCAAAGGAGACGCCCCTGAGCGGAGAGCGCCGATTCGAAAGGTCAACATTTCAAAATCAGTGGCTTCCCCGAACTGTAAATAAATGCTGGCGGGAATAAATTGTGCCCGCTTTATTTGTTCAAATCGATAAAATCTCTATTGGACCGTCGGCCCAACGATCATCCGGCAAAACTGTAGCTCTAATTCAAACAAAATATCTGCCTTTTTAACTGGCGCTAGAAATTGTAGGAAATCCCAGAATTAACAATATTCGCTTGAGCCAGGTAATAAAGGTTTCTGGAAATATTTAAAAACAAAATTAGCTTAAAAAACTTAAATATACCTCTACTTTAAAACACCCTCGTTTATTTTAAAACGACGTTGTAGCAACAGTTTATCGCCAATGTATAATCTGATATAATAATACGGGAAACCGAAATTTAAGCGGCAATACAAGCAGAATAATAGAAGAATCAACGTTAGAAGCACTGTGATCTTACGTATTTTATCTTTAACCGAACAGCTAAAGGAAAGCGTGCAAATTTATACGACTTCAGCTTACATAAGAATCCTCTTTAAACCTCCGTCGAGACAAATACTGCAAGAAAGGAACGAATAAATCGAACGCGAATTTCTTTCGAGTCTCGTCGTATTGATGGAAAAACAATAAAAACAAAATGTACCAGCAAGTTTACTTTAAATATCTCCAACTTCATGATGAGATTCATTGAAAAACGTTTTTGACAGCGACTCGACGTCGAAGACAAACAGGGTAAGTCCGCTCTCGTATTCACTGCCAGGGTGTAATTAATTGCACATTACACGGGCTCGAAGGTCGAGAAAAATGTTGGTAGTATTTCCCTTACAATGTTGAAAGTCGGTTCAACATCAAACGCGAGGGGGAAACAATCACTTATGAAATATGGTAAAAACTCTGGGATACCGGTTGTTAAAAATTAAACCGTGCAATAATGTTGGTTAATTAATCGGAAAAATTGCTTACTGGCAACTGGAAGAACGCCGTAATTATTTTTAATTGTGGAACGAATTCCACACAAAACAAAATTAAATTCATGTTGCCCTCATACTCATGCTCTTCTGATCGATGGCATATTTTGCATGTATTTCAAGATACAAATCCTACTTCTTGGAGCTATCGAATCTTATCTAATCACGGTGCTCCAATCCTGAATGTTTTTAGGTCGGGCCTGCCGACAACAAAACTACAAACATTAAAACAGAAGAACAAAAAGAGAAGTTAAATTATTCTGGAGTATGTCTGGAGTGAATCGGGTATAAATGTGCGACCAATCAGCAGCAGTCAAAATAGATTAGTTAATGGATAAATTATCTAATTATGACGAGAATCAATTAAAAGTTTCATAGAATCTTTTCAATTTGTTAATGCAGCAAATGTTTATCAGCGATAAGGTTTTGGCTTATTGTTGGTTTTATTGGTTTTGGCTACGCACGTAAGTGTACAGCTTGTACTAAAAACCGGTTGTTTAGGGTTTTTCCGTCGTGTTAACCGAGGCTGAAACATTTAATAATGTTTGCGGTGTTTTCGAACACAAATATGAATAACAATAACATATCAAACAACAATAAACTTGAGAGTTAGTTGACAGTTATAGCTGATATTGCACGATTCTGGCGTGAAAATAAGTTCTAAAATCTAATAATCAAATTCTTCTCGTTTGCATAAAAACAATGAATACGAAATTTGGCCGGCGCGGTTAGATTTCCATCGAGGCCGGACGGCCAGAGGTTTACGAGAACAAACAAAAGACTCCTTGAAATAGATCGGACCAAAGTCATACAAACAGAATTTATCGCATAAACAATTAATATTTCAACCGTGCCCCGCTGTGGAATTTCTTTGAATTAGAACGGCCACTTTATTTTGGCCTCGAAGGTTGAAGAAGCCAAATAAATATCGTTTTTGTTTTCTTATCAACAACGTTCGATCAAAATAAATGAAATACTATTATTATTTATGTAGGCCAATTGTTTGAGGAAAAAATGAAGTTCACTGACCTTAATATAATCAGTAATTTATGTTTTAATTAACTATCATTTAATTAACTACAAATATGTACAGAACAAACGGAAACGCCCACGCCCGAACTAATTTCGGGGTAATAATATGAACATCATTTCACGTAATTCTAAAATGAAGACTCGAGCATTCCACATCTACTGACGCTCCTATATCATTTTACTACAAACAATTGGCTAATTCGCTTGAAGGCGAATAGAATCCAACAAAAATATAGAATTACCTGCACCTATATAATAAAATATATAGATAATATTTTTGCTCAATTACCACAGAAGAAAAAACATGATGACACCCGGGATCGCTCCAAGGTAGTATTAGATAAGACTAAGCAAACTCAAGGTCTACTTCAATTATTATATTAATAATAATTCCCAGTTAATAGCTTCTGTGTACCTCCAATGGAATCATTTTAAAGTAACCACTCTTGGAAATACACTATGACACTGTAGCGTCTATAAGCAATTACCTGTGTCCCGTTTCCTTTGGGAGAAAATCGTACACTTCAAACAGACTTGAATAAATATAAGGACTTGGAAATGAGGCGTGCGCAATGTGCCACTTACTTACTACGTTCACAATGACGCGTTATTTATTTCCTTGCAAACTTTTGGATAATTCATTGCGGTAGAAACGTACTTGAATTTATTAATACGGGTATTTCGAGTAAAACTCTGCTTTTCCATCGGTGTAGCTCTGGTTTTCAGAGCCATTCGTTTTCAAACCATCTGGAGAAATGTCACTGCAAAATACCTTGACCTAATGGTAAGCACGAATTATAGCGTCCATTTCACAGACACATACAACATATACACAAGCAAACCAATCTCAACTGTGATAAGGAAGGCGATCATTACACAATCACGGCAGCTCTTATCCCCCATTTTTTCAACTAATAAAAGAAAATATTATGTATTCTTCGGCAAAATGCAGGCCTAGCCATCGGGTGGCCTAAATAATCGTGTACAAGAACATTCAATTAATAAGGCTATGAATGTATGTATATATGCCCGTTTGTTATCACAAAGAAAGTAGGTGTGAAGGCTTTGGTTATTTCTTTCCGTTTTAGGTATGTGCGAGACCGATTTATCATCCCCAAAAGAAAAGTTTTCAAAAGTGTAAGAGGCGATAAATATTTTAAGGATTAAGTTATTGTCGTGACAGAACTTCGTTGGTAACTTTCTCTAGAGCACAAGGGCCCTATAGTTACGCAATAGGAGGCATTAATGATCCAACAGTGGGGCCGGGGGCTAACTAGGCACTGGTTAGGAAACTAGCGGAGTCGGCAATAACGCCGACTTTCGAAACTGGAAAACTCTCCTCGACTTTACGCGGAAAACTTTTAAAATCCTCCGCTGCCGGCCGTCAGGGAAACTCGTGGGAATTACTGCGAAAACGGGACTGGAGACGCCGCACGGGGAGACAATAAATGATAATTAGCGCCTCGCCGGGTTCCCAGAATGAATTTTTCAAGTCGCAAATAATTTGTTCCATAGAGAGGGGAAAATATTGTCGGAAATAGAAATAAGCAGATAACTTACTAAACTAATTACTACACCAACCGAAATTAGGGCGACAGATGGCGTGAATTCAGTTTAAACACTTAGGGAGGATTTTCTGACTCCTATTTATGGTAATTTATAATCCCTTTCAAAAGTGAACTGATTAACCACCAGTTTGACTCAGAAGTGTTAGAAAGCCGGTCCATGAGTAACAGAAAATTCGATTTTTTCACATTAAAATTAAAATGAAGCTTTCAAGTCAAACAAACGGTATCAGTTTCAAAGTAAAATGTTATTCTGTAACATTTGAATTTTATGCCCTACCTTAAAGTCCATAAACTGCAAATTAGCTAGATTACAGGGCGTAAACTTTATTTGAAGCAAAACTGACATATAAACAGTCATGCATTCGTCGAATTTCATTAACTGAACTGTCAATTTCAATGTCGTCTTTTTCTCAAAGACTCTTGGAGAACAGGTTAATCCATTTCCAGTGAAATGGGGTTACAAGAGCCCTGAGTTTCTTTACTGAGTATATTCCTCTCGATAAGGGAAAGGTTATGTAATCGGTTACTATTAAGTTCTGCAGAAACATTGTGGAATAGATAGGAAAGTCAAGCGAGTGATGAATTGTTTGCATTTCCGAATTTAAACTTAACCAAAGTTTTGAACTGCACCAAATTAAATGAATATTGAAAGTGGGCTAATAAACTGACAAGTCTGCAGAAAGTTTATATTTTCTCTTCCGTTTCTTATGTTCTAACGTTGACATATTCTAGCAATAATTTGCCACAAAAATCTTCAGACGGTCCGAGTC